>JAUAME010000012.1:22387500-23717500 GCA_030820535.1 Quercus parvula
CTTGGTTTCATGCAAGTCAGGAAAGAGACATTGAGGGTGGCTCTTCTAGAGGTGGGTCTAGGAGATCTTCGCGCAAGTAGACCTGGAGTCCTAATAATGCTTGACTTGTATTTTAATTTTCCTGCAAGAACAAGAAAAAGAGTTTCTTAGACAAATTTGTATTAATCTCAGCTTTTAGCTCTTTGTCCTTTGGATTGCTTTTGATCTTGCTGAAACTTTAAATGAGATAAGTTTAGAATTCGCCTGATGAAGTTTTGTAGTAAACAATTTAAACTTTTCTGACCACCTTTGATGTGATTTGTACTCACTTGAATGTGGCACAACCGAATGCCCTTAGTCTACAAACTTATGCATGATTTTTTTGAAAAGGGTTTTTTTTTTTTGGGAAAAGAGATGAGTGATTTTTACTTGTTCCAAAAAGAGGGGATAAGGCATAGCCGAATGCCCCTAGTTTAAGAGATAAATGCATGACTTTGGAAAATCTTGACTTGATCAATTTTCTCTTCCCCCTCTCCTTTTTGAAAATAGTGATGCAAGTGCTTGATTTTTTTTTGAAAACAAATGGGCAAGGCATGTCCAAATGCCCTAGTTTGACACTCCATGCAAATTTTTGAAAAAATTTATTGCGCAATCAAATTTTTTTTTTTAAGTGAAAAACGTCATAACAAACCCAAGAAGTGCCTGAAAACACAAACTATGATAAACGGGCCTTATCCGAGCTGGGTGCCAATCGACACTTAGGAAGTGTCAATCAGCACTCTTAGAGTGCTGATTGGCACTTTAAGGCATCGACAGGCACACCCAATTTTGGGCCAACTCCTTGTGCTTTTCCAACACGTTTCTTGTGTTTTTGGGTTTTTTGAAAATATTTTCTCTGTTTGTAACCATAAAACACTTTCCTAGTCAACTACAAATTCTTGAAACTTATTTAAACCTAATTAAGGACTGAGGTAGCTTATTTTAGCATCCGTCCTGCAAACAAATTTCTGCATCAAAGTTATCAAGAAATAATAATCACAAGCAAGAGTTATCCATGGCTAACCATCAAAATTTTTCTCATTCAACCATTCGTGATATCAATAGATGGGTTCGTAGCTTTGATTTTAGCACCAAGTCCAATTTTACAGGCTACAAGCTAGAGGGAATCAAGGCCTTGAGGAATGTTAAGATCAAGTGGGATTTCCTCTGTGTTGCCGTGAAGCTCTGGGATCCTGAAGATCATGTATTCCAGTTTAAAACTACTGAACTTTATCCCATAATTGAAGAATTTTCAACTATTTTGGGTTATGATCCTAGCAAGAAATCCGTAGCAATTTCTTGTTATCCCATAGGGAGATTTAATCTAATACTTTAGGACTTCCTACTTCAATTACCAATGGCATGATTGAAGGGCACATGGTGAATCTTCATGCAATTCTTTCAAGACTGATTAACAAACGCACTCATGGAGTGACTCACAACATGCAGAAAATTTTTGGCTTAGCTCTCTACTTCGTGGGAAAAATTTTGCTTTGCTCTGGAAGACTTGGTTTTGTGGATGCACGAGCCATAAGTATTGTGCATCAAGTAAAGGATGGTGATAATCTTGTTTCTCTGATCTTAGCAGAAACTCTTTTAGGACTGGACTCTATATTTCATGGTGGAGAGCCATAAAACTTTCTTGGGAGTCCCTTGACTTTACAGGTATGGTTGATGGAGAGGCTAGGCATGATTGTCACACCTACTGTTGCTGATTACAGTCCTGGTAATTTCCTCAATAGGACTATTCTTAAAACCAAGTGTCAAACTGAGAGCGACTAGGTGAAATTTCTGAACAAGAAATCCAGTCTCTCAATTTGATGGAATTGTTATTGGTGGAAGTGCCCACCTCCTTTGTTGCGGTCTCCAGGATCAAATCACATCTTCATAGTTGGATTAAGGAGAGCAACTTTCTATAAGGTAAATAAACTCTTGAGACAATTCCAATATGAGCAAGGAATGCCCGGGGGGAGAGGAAGAAAACCATTCACTCCTGTGGACATAAATCCTACATCTATAAGGAAAATGTTGTTGGGCTTAGAGATGGCTGACCGAGTGGATCAATCCTTTGTTAAGGTTGACGTCCAAAGGATGACCACGGACTATTCTAACTGGCTAGTGAACAAACACCATTATGGCTTCTTTTCAAGCCAAAACAAGTAGGGAAATGCTGAGAAAGAGTGAAAATAAAAATTATCATTCCGATTAGTTCCTACCCGACCCATTATAAAGAATTCCAAAAAAATTCAAAAAATTAAAAAACATGATTATTTCTTCTTTTCAAGCCAAAACAAGTTGGGAAAGTCTGAGAAAGAGTAAAAATAAAAATTATCATTCCGATCAGTTCCTACCCGACCCGTTATAGGGAATTCCAAAAAAATAGCAAAAAAATTCAAAAAATTAAAAAACATGATTTTTGCTTCTTTTCAAACCAAAACAGGTTGGGAAAGCCCGAGAAAGAGTGAAAATAAAAAGTCTCGTTCCGATCAGGTCCAACCCGACCCGTTATAGGGAATTCCAAAAAAATAGCAAAAAAATTCAAAAAACTAAAAAACAGAATAATGGCTTCTTTTCAAGCCAAAACAGGATAGGAAAGCCCGAGAAATAGTGAAAATAAAATTATCATTCGGATCAGTTCCTACATGACCCATTATAAAGAATTCCAAAAAAATAGCAAAAAAATTAAAAAAATTAAAAAAAAAAAACAGGAATATGGCTTCTTTCCAAGCCAAAATAGGTTGGAAAAGCCTGAGAAATAGTGAAAATAAAAATTATCGTTACGATCAATTCCTACCCAACCCGATATAAAGAATTCCAAAAAAATAGCAAAAAAATTCAAAAAATTAAGAAACATGATTATTTCTTCTTTTCAAGCCAAAACAAGGTGGGAAAGGCTGAGAAAGAGTGAAAATAAAAATTATCGTTCCGAACAATTCCTACCCAACCCATTATAAAGAATTCCAAAAAAATAGCAAAAAATTCAAAAAATTAGAAAACAGAATAAAGGCTTCTTTTCAAGCCAAAAAAAGTTGGGAAAGCCTGAGAAATAGTGAAAATAAAAATTATCGTTCCGATCAATTCCTACCTGACCCGTTATAAAGAATTTCAAAAAAATAGGAAAAAAATTCAAAAAATTAAAAAATACCATTATGGCTTCTTTTCAGGCCAAAACAAGTTGGGAAAGCTTGAGAAACAATGAAAATCAAAATTATCATTTCGATCTGTTTCTACCCGACCCATTATAAGGAATTCCAAAAAAGTAGCAAAAAAATTGAAAAAATTAAAAAACTGGATAATAGATTCTTTTAAAGCCATAACAGGTTGGGAAAGAAAAAGAAATACTGAAAATAAAAATTATCGTTCCGATCAGTTCCTACCCGACCTGTTATAAAGAATTCGAAAAAAATAACAAAAAAATTCAAAAAATTAAAAAACATGCTTATTTCTTCTTTTCAAGCCAAAATAAGTTGGGAAAGGCCGAGAAAAAGTGAAAATAAAAATAATCATTCCGAACAATTCCTACCCGACCCATTATAAAGAATTCCAAAAAAATAGCAAAAAAATTCAAAAAATTAAAAAACAGGATTATGGCTTCTTTTCAAGCCAAAACAGGTTGGGAAAGCCCGAGAAAGAGTGAAAATAAAAATTATGGTTCCGATCTGTTCCTACCCGACCCGTTATAAAGAATTCAGAAAAAATAGAAAAAAAATTCAAAAAATTAAAAAACATGATTATTTCTTCCTTTCAAGCCAAAACAAGTTGGAAAAAGCCAAGAAAGGGTGAAAATAAATATTATCGTTCCGATCAGGCCCAACCCGACCCCTTATAGGGAATTCCAAAAAAATTCAAAAAATTAAAAAACATGATGTTTGCTTCTTTTCAAGCCAAAACAGATTGGGAAAGACCAAGAAAGACTGAAAATAAAAATTATCGTTCCGATCAGTTCCTCCATGACCCATTATAAAGAATTCAAAAAAAAAAAACAAAAAAACTCAAAAAACTAAAAAACTGGATAATGGCTACTTTTCAAGCCAGAACAGGTTGGGAAAGCCCGAGAAATAGTGAAAATAAAAATTATCGTTCTAATCAGTTTTGACATGACCCATTATAAAGAATTCAAAAAAAATAGCAAAAAAATTTAACAAAAAAAAAATCAAAAAACAGGAATATGGCTTCTTTTCAAGCCAAAACAAGTTGGGAAAGCCTGAGAAATAGTGAAAATAAAAATTATCGTTCCGATCAGTTCCTACCCGACCCGTTATAAAGAATTTCAAAAAAATAGGAAAAAAATTCAAAAAATTAAAAAACACCATTATAGCTTCTTTTCAGGCCAAAACAAGTTGGGAAAGCTTGAGAAACAGTGAAAATGAAAATTATCATTTCGATCTGTTTCTACTCGACCCATTATAAGGAATTCCAAAAAAAATAGCAAAAAACTTGAAAAAAATTAAAAAACTGGATAACGGCTTCTTTTAAAGCCATAACAGGTTGGGAAAGAACAAGAAATACAGAAAATAAAATTATCGTTCTGATCAGTTCCTACCCGACCTGTTATAAAGAATTCGAAAAAAATAGCAAAAAAATTCAAAAAATTAAAAAACATGTTTATTTCTTCTTTTCAAGCCAAAAAAAGTTGGGAAAAGCCAAGAAAAAGTGAAAATAAAAATAATCGTTCCGAACAATTCCTACCCGACCCATTATAAAGAATTTCAAAAAAATAGCAAAAAAATTCAAAAAATTAAAAAACAGGATTATGGCTTCTTTTCAAGCCAAAACAGGTTGGGAAAGCCCGAGAAAGAGTGAAAATAAAAATTATGGTTCCGATCTG
This sequence comes from Quercus parvula, assembly GCA_030820535.1. Taxonomy (NCBI): domain Eukaryota; kingdom Viridiplantae; phylum Streptophyta; class Magnoliopsida; order Fagales; family Fagaceae; genus Quercus; species Quercus parvula. The sequence goes on from JAUAME010000012.1 coordinate 22,392,347, forward strand.
TTCCTACCCGACCCGTTATAAAGAATTCAGAAAAAATAGAAAAAAATTCAAAAAATTAAAAAACATGATTATTTCTTCTTTTCAAACGAAAAAAAGTTGGGAAAGGCTGAGAAAGAGTGAAAATACGAATAATCGTTCCGAACAATTCCTACCTGACCCATTATAAAGAATTCCAAAAATATAGCAAAACAATTCAAAAAATTAAAAAACAGGATTATGGCTTCTTCTCAAGCCAAAACAGGTTGGGAAACCACGTGAAAGAATGAAAATAAAAATTATCGTTCCGATCAGTTCCTACCCGACCTGTTATAAAGAATTCGAAAAAGATAACAAAAAAATTCAAAAAATTAAAAAACATGCTTATTTCTTCTTTTCAAGCCAAAATAAGTTGGGAAAGGCCGAGAAAAAGTGAAAATAAAAATAATCATTCCGAACAATTCCTACCCGACCCATTATAAAGAATTCCAAAAAAATAGCAAAAAAATTCAAAAAATTAAAAAACAGGATTATGGCTTCTTTTCAAGCCAAAACAGGTTGGGAAAGCCCGAGAAAGAGTGAAAATAAAAATTATGGTTCCGATCTGTTCCTACCCGACCCGTTATAAAGAATTCAGAAAAAATAGAAAAAAAATTCAAAAAATTAAAAAACATGATTATTTCTTCCTTTCAAGCCAAAACAAGTTGGAAAAAGCCAAGAAAGGGTGAAAATAAATATTATCGTTCCGATCAGGTCCAGCCCGACCCCTTATAGGGAATTCCAAAAAAATTCAAAAAATTAAAAAACATGATGTTTGCTTCTTTTCAAGCCAAAACAGATTGGGAAAGACCAAGAAAGACTGAAAATAAAAATTATCGTTCCGATCAGTTCCTCCATGACCCATTATAAAGAATTCAAAAAAAAAAACAAAAAAACTCAAAAAACTAAAAAACTGGATAATGGCTACTTTTCAAGCCAGAACAGGTTGGGAAAGCCCGAGAAATAGTGAAAATAAAAATTATCGTTCTAATCAGTTTTGACATGACCCATTATAAAGAATTCAAAAAAAATAGCAAAAAAATTTAACAAAAAAAAAATCAAAAAACAGGAATATGGCTTCTTTTCAAGCCAAAACAAGTTGGGAAAGCCTGAGAAATAGTGAAAATAAAAATTATCGTTCCGATCAGTTCCTACCCGACCCGTTATAAAGAATTTCAAAAAAATAGGAAAAAAATTCAAAAAATTAAAAAACACCATTATAGCTTCTTTTCAGGCCAAAACAAGTTGGGAAAGCTTGAGAAACAGTGAAAATGAAAATTATCATTTCGATCTGTTTCTACTCGACCCATTATAAGGAATTCCAAAAAAAATAGCAAAAAAATTGAAAAAAATTAAAAAACTGGATAACGGCTTCTTTTAAAGCCATAACAGGTTGGGAAAGAACAAGAAATACTGAAAATAAAATTATCGTTCTGATCAGTTCCTACCCGACCTGTTATAAAGAATTCGAAAAAAATAGCAAAAAAATTCAAAAAATTAAAAAACATGTTTATTTCTTCTTTTCAAGCCAAAAAAAGTTGGGAAAAGCCAAGAAAAAGTGAAAATAAAAATAATCGTTCCGAACAATTCCTACCCGACCCATTATAAAGAATTTCAAAAAAATAGCAAAAAAATTCAAAAAATTAAAAAACAGGATTATGGCTTCTTTTCAAGCCAAAACAGGTTGGGAAAGCCCGAGAAAGAGTGAAAATAAAAATTATGGTTCCGATCTGTTCCTACCCGACCCGTTATAAAGAATTCAGAAAAAATAGAAAAAAAATTCAAAAAATTAAAAAACATGATTATTTCTTCCTTTCAAGCCAAAACAAGTTGGAAAAAGCCAAGAAAGGGTGAAAATAAATATTATCGTTCCGATCAGGTCCAACCCGACCCCTTATAGGGAATTCCAAAAAAATTCAAAAAATTAAAAAACATGATGTTTGCTTCTTTTCAAGCCAAAACAGATTGGGAAAGACCAAGAAAGACTGAAAATAAAAATTATCGTTCTGATCAGTTCCTCCATGACCCATTATAAAGAATTCAAAAAAAAAAACAAAAAAACTCAAAAAACTAAAAAACTGGATAATGGCTACTTTTCAAGCCAGAACAGGTTGGGAAAGCCCGAGAAATAGTGAAAATAAAAATTATCGTTCTAATCAGTTTTGACATGACCCATTATAAAGAATTCAAAAAAAATAGCAAAAAAATTTAACAAAAAAAAAAATCAAAAAACAGGAATATGGCTTCTTTTCAAGCCAAAACAAGTTGGGAAAGCCTGAGAAATAGTGAAAATAAAAATTATCGTTCCGATCAGTTCCTACCCGACCCGTTATAAAGAATTTCAAAAAAATAGGAAAAAAATTCAAAAAATTAAAAAACACCATTATAGCTTCTTTTCAGGCCAAAACAAGTTGGGAAAGCTTGAGAAACAGTGAAAATGAAAATTATCATTTCGATCTGTTTCTACTCGACCCATTATAAGGAATTCCAAAAAAAATAGCAAAAAAATTGAAAAAAATTAAAAAACTGGATAACGGCTTCTTTTAAAGCCATAACAGGTTGGGAAAGAACAAGAAATACTGAAAATAAAATTATCGTTCTGATCAGTTCCTACCCGACCTGTTATAAAGAATTCGAAAAAAATAGCAAAAAAATTCAAAAAATTAAAAAACATGTTTATTTCTTCTTTTCAAGCCAAAAAAAGTTGGGAAAAGCCAAGAAAAAGTGAAAATAAAAATAATCGTTCCGAACAATTCCTACCCGACCCATTATAAAGAATTTCAAAAAAATAGCGAAAAAATTCAAAAAATTAAAAAACAGGATTATGGCTTCTTTTCAAGCCAAAACAGGTTGGGAAAGCCCGAGAAAGAGTGAAAATAAAAATTATGGTTCCGATCTGTTCCTACCCGACCCGTTATAAAGAATTCAGAAAAAATAGAAAAAAATTCAAAAAATTAAAAAACATGATTATTTCTTCTTTTCTAACGAAAAAAAGTTGGGAAAGGCTGAGAAAGAGTGAAAATACGAATAATCGTTCCGAACAATTCCTACCTGACCCATTATAAAGAATTCCAAAAATATAGCAAAACAATTCAAAAAATTAAAAAACAGGATTATGGCTTCTTCTCAAGCCAAAACAGGTTGGGAAACCACGTGAAAGAATGAAAATAAAAATTATCGTTCCGATCAGTTCCTACCCGACCTGTTATAAAGAATTCGAAAAAGATAACAAAAAAATTCAAAAAATTAAAAAACATGCTTATTTCTTCTTTTCAAGCCAAAATAAGTTGGGAAAGGCCGAGAAAAAGTGAAAATAAAAATAATCATTCCGAACAATTCCTACCCGACCCACTATAAAGAATTCCAAAAAAATAGCAAAAAAATTCAAAAAATTAAAAAACAGGATTATGGCTTCTTTTCAAGCCAAAACAGGTTGGGAAAGCCCGAGAAAGAGTGAAAATAAAAATTATGGTTCCGATCTGTTCCTACCCGACCCGTTATAAAGAATTCAGAAAAAATAGAAAAAAAATTCAAAAAATTAAAAAACATGATTATTTCTTCCTTTCAAGCCAAAACAAGTTGGAAAAAGCCAAGAAAGGGTGAAAATAAATATTATCGTTCCGATCAGGTCCAACCCGACCCCTTATAGGGAATTCCAAAAAAATTCAAAAAATTAAAAAACATGATGTTTGCTTCTTTTCAAGCCAAAACAGATTGGGAAAGACCAAGAAAGACTGAAAATAAAAATTATCGTTCCGATCAGTTCCTCCATGACCCATTATAAAGAATTCAAAAAAAAAAACAAAAAAACTCAAAAAACTAAAAAACTGGATAATGGCTACTTTTCAAGCCAGAACAGGTTGGGAAAGCCCGAGAAATAGTGAAAATAAAAATTATCGTTCTAATCAGTTTTGACATGACCCATTATAAAGAATTCAAAAAAAATAGCAAAAAAATTTAACAAAAAAAAAAATCAAAAAACAGGAATATGGCTTCTTTTCAAGCCAAAACAAGTTGGGAAAGCCTGAGAAATAGTGAAAATAAAAATTATCGTTCCGATCAGTTCCTACCCGACCCGTTATAAAGAATTTCAAAAAAATAGGAAAAAAATTCAAAAAATTAAAAAACACCATTATAGCTTCTTTTCAGGCCAAAACAAGTTGGGAAAGCTTGAGAAACAGTGAAAATGAAAATTATCATTTCGATCTGTTTCTACTCGACCCATTATAAGGAATTCCAAAAAAAATAGCAAAAAAATTGAAAAAAATTAAAAAACTGGATAACGGCTTCTTTTAAAGCCATAACAGGTTGGGAAAGAACAAGAAATACTGAAAATAAAATTATCGTTCTGATCAGTTCCTACCCGACCTGTTATAAAGAATTCGAAAAAAATAGCAAAAAAATTCAAAAAATTAAAAAACATGTTTATTTCTTCTTTTCAAGCCAAAAAAAGTTGGGAAAAGCCAAGAAAAAGTGAAAATAAAAATAATCATTCCGAACAATTCCTACCCGACCCATTATAAAGAATTCCAAAAAAATAGCAAAAAAATTCAAAAAATTAAAAAACAGGATTATGGCTTCTTTTCAAGCCAAAACAGGTTGGGAAAGCCCGAGAAAGAGTGAAAATAAAAATTATGGTTCCGATCTGTTCCTACCCGACCCGTTATAAAGAATTCAGAAAAAATAGAAAAAAAATTCAAAAAATTAAAAAACATGATTATTTCTTCCTTTCAAGCCAAAACAAGTTGGAAAAAGCCAAGAAAGGGTGAAAATAAATATTATCGTTCCGATCAGGTCCAGCCCGACCCCTTATAGGGAATTCCAAAAAAATTCAAAAAATTAAAAAACATGATGTTTGCTTCTTTTCAAGCCAAAACAGATTGGGAAAGACCAAGAAAGACTGAAAATAAAAATTATCGTTCCGATCAGTTCCTCCATGACCCATTATAAAGAATTCAAAAAAAAAAACAAAAAAACTCAAAAAACTAAAAAACTGGATAATGGCTACTTTTCAAGCCAGAACAGGTTGGGAAAGCCCGAGAAATAGTGAAAATAAAAATTATCGTTCTAATCAGTTTTGACATGACCCATTATAAAGAATTCAAAAAAAATAGCAAAAAAATTTAACAAAAAAAAAATCAAAAAACAGGAATATGGCTTCTTTTCAAGCCAAAACAAGTTGGGAAAGCCTGAGAAATAGTGAAAATAAAAATTATCGTTCCGATCAGTTCCTACCCGACCCGTTATAAAGAATTTCAAAAAAATAGGAAAAAAATTCAAAAAATTAAAAAACACCATTATAGCTTCTTTTCAGGCCAAAACAAGTTGGGAAAGCTTGAGAAACAGTGAAAATGAAAATTATCATTTCGATCTGTTTCTACTCGACCCATTATAAGGAATTCCAAAAAAAATAGCAAAAAAATTGAAAAAAATTAAAAAACTGGATAACGGCTTCTTTTAAAGCCATAACAGGTTGGGAAAGAACAAGAAATACTGAAAATAAAATTATCGTTCTGATCAGTTCCTACCCGACCTGTTATAAAGAATTCGAAAAAAATAGCAAAAAAATTCAAAAAATTAAAAAACATGTTTATTTCTTCTTTTCAAGCCAAAAAAAGTTGGGAAAAGCCAAGAAAAAGTGAAAATAAAAATAATCGTTCCGAACAATTCCTACCCGACCCATTATAAAGAATTTCAAAAAAATAGCAAAAAAATTCAAAAAATTAAAAAACAGGATTATGGCTTCTTTTCAAGCCAAAACAGGTTGGGAAAGCCCGAGAAAGAGTGAAAATAAAAATTATGGTTCCGATCTGTTCCTACCCGACCCGTTATAAAGAATTCAGAAAAAATAGAAAAAAAATTCAAAAAATTAAAAAACATGATTATTTCTTCCTTTCAAGCCAAAACAAGTTGGAAAAAGCCAAGAAAGGGTGAAAATAAATATTATCGTTCCGATCAGGTCCAACCCGACCCCTTATAGGGAATTCCAAAAAAATTCAAAAAATTAAAAAACATGATGTTTGCTTCTTTTCAAGCCAAAACAGATTGGGAAAGACCAAGAAAGACTGAAAATAAAAATTATCGTTCTGATCAGTTCCTCCATGACCCATTATAAAGAATTCAAAAAAAAAAACAAAAAAACTCAAAAAACTAAAAAACTGGATAATGGCTACTTTTCAAGCCAGAACAGGTTGGGAAAGCCCGAGAAATAGTGAAAATAAAAATTATCGTTCTAATCAGTTTTGACATGACCCATTATAAAGAATTCAAAAAAAATAGCAAAAAAATTTAACAAAAAAAAAAATCAAAAAACAGGAATATGGCTTCTTTTCAAGCCAAAACAAGTTGGGAAAGCCTGAGAAATAGTGAAAATAAAAATTATCGTTCCGATCAGTTCCTACCCGACCCGTTATAAAGAATTTCAAAAAAATAGGAAAAAAATTCAAAAAATTAAAAAACACCATTATAGCTTCTTTTCAGGCCAAAACAAGTTGGGAAAGCTTGAGAAACAGTGAAAATGAAAATTATCATTTCGATCTGTTTCTACTCGACCCATTATAAGGAATTCCAAAAAAAATAGCAAAAAAATTGAAAAAAATTAAAAAACTGGATAACGGCTTCTTTTAAAGCCATAACAGGTTGGGAAAGAACAAGAAATACTGAAAATAAAATTATCGTTCTGATCAGTTCCTACCCGACCTGTTATAAAGAATTCGAAAAAAATAGCAAAAAAATTCAAAAAATTAAAAAACATGTTTATTTCTTCTTTTCAAGCCAAAAAAAGTTGGGAAAAGCCAAGAAAAAGTGAAAATAAAAATAATCGTTCCGAACAATTCCTACCCGACCCATTATAAAGAATTTCAAAAAAATAGCGAAAAAATTCAAAAAATTAAAAAACAGGATTATGGCTTCTTTTCAAGCCAAAACAGGTTGGGAAAGCCCGAGAAAGAGTGAAAATAAAAATTATGGTTCCGATCTGTTCCTACCCGACCCGTTATAAAGAATTCAGAAAAAATAGAAAAAAATTCAAAAAATTAAAAAACATGATTATTTCTTCTTTTCTAACGAAAAAAAGTTGGGAAAGGCTGAGAAAGAGTGAAAATACGAATAATCGTTCCGAACAATTCCTACCTGACCCATTATAAAGAATTCCAAAAATATAGCAAAACAATTCAAAAAATTAAAAAACAGGATTATGGCTTCTTCTCAAGCCAAAACAGGTTGGGAAACCACGTGAAAGAATGAAAATAAAAATTATCGTTCCGATCAGTTCCTACCCGACCTGTTATAAAGAATTCGAAAAAGATAACAAAAAAATTCAAAAAATTAAAAAACATGCTTATTTCTTCTTTTCAAGCCAAAATAAGTTGGGAAAGGCCGAGAAAAAGTGAAAATAAAAATAATCATTCCGAACAATTCCTACCCGACCCATTATAAAGAATTCCAAAAAAATAGCAAAAAAATTCAAAAAATTAAAAAACAGGATTATGGCTTCTTTTCAAGCCAAAACAGGTTGGGAAAGCCCGAGAAAGAGTGAAAATAAAAATTATGGTTCCGATCTGTTCCTACCCGACCCGTTATAAAGAATTCAGAAAAAATAGAAAAAAAATTCAAAAAATTAAAAAACATGATTATTTCTTCCTTTCAAGCCAAAACAAGTTGGAAAAAGCCAAGAAAGGGTGAAAATAAATATTATCGTTCCGATCAGGTCCAGCCCGACCCCTTATAGGGAATTCCAAAAAAATTCAAAAAATTAAAAAACATGATGTTTGCTTCTTTTCAAGCCAAAACAGATTGGGAAAGACCAAGAAAGACTGAAAATAAAAATTATCGTTCCGATCAGTTCCTCCATGACCCATTATAAAGAATTCAAAAAAAAAAACAAAAAAACTCAAAAAACTAAAAAACTGGATAATGGCTACTTTTCAAGCCAGAACAGGTTGGGAAAGCCCGAGAAATAGTGAAAATAAAAATTATCGTTCTAATCAGTTTTGACATGACCCATTATAAAGAATTCAAAAAAAATAGCAAAAAAATTTAACAAAAAAAAAATCAAAAAACAGGAATATGGCTTCTTTTCAAGCCAAAACAAGTTGGGAAAGCCTGAGAAATAGTGAAAATAAAAATTATCGTTCCGATCAGTTCCTACCCGACCCGTTATAAAGAATTTCAAAAAAATAGCAAAAAAATTCAAAAAATTAAAAAACATGTTTATTTCTTCTTTTCAAGCCAAAAAAAGTTGGGAAAAGCCAAGAAAAAGTGAAAATAAAAATAATCGTTCCGAACAATTCCTACCCGACCCATTATAAAGAATTCCAAAAATATAGCAAAACAATTCAAAAAATTAAAAAACAGGATTATGGCTTCTTCTCAAGCCAAAACAGGTTGGGAAACCACGTGAAAGAATGAAAATAAAAATTATCGTTCCGATCTGTTCCTACCCGACCCGTTATAAAGAATTCAGAAAAAATAGAAAAAAATTCAAAAAATTAAAAAACATGATTATTTCTTCTTTTCAAACGAAAAAAAGTTGGGAAAGGCTGAGAAAGAGTGAAAATACGAATAATCGTTCCGAACAATTCCTACCTGACCCATTATAAAGAATTCCAAAAATATAGCAAAACAATTCAAAAAATTAAAAAACAGGATTATGGCTTCTTCTCAAGCCAAAACAGGTTGGGAAACCACGTGAAAGAATGAAAATAAAAATTATCGTTCCGATCTGTTCCTACCCGACCCGTTATTAAGAATTCCAAAAAAAAAGAAAAAAAAAGAAAAAAATTAAAAAACATGATTTTTGCTTCTTTTTAAACCAAAACAGGTTTGGAAAGCCCAAGAAAGAGTGAAAAAAAAAATTCTCGTTCCGATCAGGTCCAACCCGACCCGTTATAGGGAATTCCGAAAAATTCAAAAAATAGAAAAACATGATTTTTGCTTCTTCTCAAGCCAAAACAAGTTGGGAAAGGCCAGGAAAGAGTTAAAATAAAAATTATCGTTCCGATCAATTCCTCCCTGACCCATTATAAAGAATTCCAAAAAAATAGTAAAAAAATTCAAAAAACTAAAAAATAGTATAACGGCATCTTTTCAAGCCAAAACAGGTTGGGAAAGCTCGAGAAATAGTGAAAATAAAAATTATCGTTCTGATCAGTTCCTATATGACCCATTAAAAAGAATTACAAAAAAATAGCAAAAAAATTTAAAAAAAAAATCAAAAAACAGGAATATGGCTCCTTTCAAGCCAAAACAGGTGGGAAAGCCAGAGAAATAGTGAAAATAAAAATTATCGTTACGATCAGTTCCGACCCGACCTGTTATAAAGAATTTCAAAAAAAAAGCAAAAAAATTCAAAAAATTAAGAAACATGATTATTTCTTATTTTGATGCCAAAAAAAGTTGGAAAAGGCTGAGAAAGAGTAAAAATAAAAATTACTGTTCAGATCAGTTCCTACCCAACCCGTTATAAAGAATTCCAAAAAAATAGCACAAAAATTCAAAAAATTAAAAAACATGTTTATTTCTTCTTTTCAAGCCAAAAAAAGTTGGGAAAAGCCAAGAAAAAGTGAAAATAAAAATAATCGTTCCGAACAATTCATACCCGACCCATTATAAAGAATTCCAAAAATATAGCAAAACAATTCAAAAAATTAAAAAACAGGATTATGGCTTCTTCTCAAGCCAAAACAGGTTGGGAAACCACGTGAAAGAATGAAAATAAAAATTATCGTTCCGATCTGTTCCTACCCGACCCGTTATAAAGAATTCAGAAAAAATAGAAAAAAATTCAAAAAATTAAAAAACATGATTATTTCTTCTTTTCAAACGAAAAAAAGTTGGGAAAGGCTGAGAAAGAGTGAAAATACGAATAATCGTTCCGAACAATTCCTACCTGACCCATTATAAAGAATTCCAAAAATATAGCAAAACAATTCAAAAAATTAAAAAACAGGATTATGGCTTCTTCTCAAGCCAAAACAGGTTGGGAAACCACGTGAAAGAATGAAAATAAAAATTATCGTTCCGATCTGTTCCTACCCGACCCGTTATTAAGAATTCCAAAAAAAAAGAAAAAAAAAGAAAAAAATTAAAAAACATGATTTTTGCTTCTTTTTAAACCAAAACAGGTTTGGAAAGCCCAAGAAAGAGTGAAAAAAAAAATTCTCGTTCCGATCAGGTCCAACCCGACCCGTTATAGGGAATTCCGAAAAATTCAAAAAATAGAAAAACATGATTTTTGCTTCTTCTCAAGCCAAAACAAGTTGGGAAAGGCCAGGAAAGAGTTAAAATAAAAATTATCGTTCCGATCAATTCCTCCCTGACCCATTATAAAGAATTCCAAAAAAATAGTAAAAAAATTCAAAAAACTAAAAAATAGTATAACGGCATCTTTTCAAGCCAAAACAGGTTGGGAAAGCTCGAGAAATAGTGAAAATAAAAATTATCGTTCTGATCAGTTCCTATATGACCCATTAAAAAGAATTACAAAAAAATAGCAAAAAAATTTAAAAAAAAAATCAAAAAACAGGAATATGGCTCCTTTCAAGCCAAAACAGGTGGGAAAGCCAGAGAAATAGTGAAAATAAAAATTATCGTTACGATCAGTTCCGACCCGACCTGTTATAAAGAATTTCAAAAAAATAGCAAAAAAATTCAAAAAATTAAGAAACATGATTATTTCTTATTTTGATGCCAAAAAAAGTTGGAAAAGGCTGAGAAAGAGTAAAAATAAAAATTACTGTTCAGATCAGTTCCTACCCAACCCGTTATAAAGAATTCCAAAAAAATAGCACAAAAATTCAAAAAATTAAAAAACATGATTACATCTTCTTTTCAAGTGATAACAAGTTTGGAAAGGCCGAGAAAGAGTTAAAATACAAATAATCGTTCTGAACAATTCCTACCCGACCCATTATAAAGAATTCCAAAAATAGAGCAAAAAAATTCAAAAAACTAAAAAACAGGATAATGGCTTCTTTTCAAGCCAAAAAAGGATAGGAAAGCCCGAGAAACAGTGAAAATAAAATTATCATTCAAATCAGTTCCTACATGACCCATTATAAAGAATTACAAAAAAATAGCAAAAAAAAAAAAAAAAAAAAAAAAAAAAAAACAGGAATATGGCTTCCTTTCAAGCCAAAAAAGGTTGGAAAAGCTTGAGAAATAGTGAAAATAAAAATTATCGTTACGATCAGTTCCTAACCAACCCGATATAAAGAATTCCAAAAAAATACCAAAAAAATTCAAAAAATTAAGAAACTTGATTATTTCTTCTTCTCAAGCCAAAACAAGTTGGGAAAGGCCGAGAAAGAGTGAAAATAAAAATTATCGTTCCGATCTGTTCCAACCCGATCTGTTTTAAAGAATTCCAAAGAACTAGCAAAAAAATTAAAAAAATTAAAAAAAATGATTATTTCTTCTTTTCAAGCCAAAACAAGGTGTAAAAGGCTGAGAAAGAGTGAAAATAAAAATTATCATTCCGAACAGTTCCTACCCAACCCATTATAAAGAATTCCAAAAAAGTAGCAAAAAATTAAAAAAAAAAAGAATAAAGGCTTCTTTTCAAGCCAAAACAAGTTGGGAAAGCCTGAGAAATAGTGAAAATAAAAATTATCGTTCCGATCAGTTCCTACCCGACCCGTTATAAAGAATTCCAAAAAAATAGGAAAAAAATTCAAAAAATTAAAAAACACCATTATGGCTTCTTTTCAGGCCAAAACAAGTTGGGAAAGCTTGAGAAACAGTGGAAATGAAAATTATCATTTCGATCTGTTTCTACCCGATCCATTATAAGGAATTCCAAAAAAAATTGCAAAAAAATTGAAAAAATTAAAAAACTGTATAACGGCTTCTTTTAAAGCCATAATAGCTTGGGAAAGAACAAGAAATACTGAAAATAAAAATTATCGTTCCGATCAGTTCCTACCCAACCTGTTATAAAGAATTCAAAAAAAATAGCAAAAAAATTCAAAAAATTAAAAAAACATGTTTATTTCTTCTTTTCAAGCCAAAACAAGTTGGGAAAGGCTGAGAAAAAGAGAAAATAAAAATAATCGTTCCGAACAATTCCTACCCGACACATTATAAAGAATTCCAAAAAAATAGCAAAAAAAATTAAAAAACAGGATTATGGCTTCTTTTCAAGCCAAAACAGGTTGGGAAAAGCCCAAGAAAGAGTGAAAATAAAAATTATGGTTCTGATCTGTTCCTACCCGACCCGTTATAAATAATTCAGAAAAAATAGAAAAAAAATAGAAAAAATTAAAAAACATGATTATTTCTTCTTTTCAAGCGAAAACAAGTTGGAAAATACAAATAATCGTTCCGAACAATTCCTACCCGACTCATTATAAAGAATTCCGAAAATATAGCAAAACAATTCAAAAAATTAAAAAACAGGATTATGGCTTCTTTTCAAGCCAAAACAGGTTGGGAAACCACGTGAAAGAATGAAAATAAAAATTATCGTTCTGTTTCGTTCCTACCAGGCACTAAGTAGAAAATTCAAACAAAATAGCAAAAAAATTCAAAAAACTAAAAAATACAATTATGGCTTCATTTCAATCCAAAATAGGTTGGAAAAGGCCGAGAAAAACAGAAAATAAAAATTATCATTCCGTTTCGTTCCTACCCGGCGCTAAATATGAAATTAAAAAAATTAAAAAATACCATTATGGATTCATTTCAAGCCAAAATAGGTTGGAAAATGATGAGATACAGAGAAAATAAAAATTACCGTTCCATTCCGTTCCTACCCGAAGCGAAATAGAAAATTCCAAAACAATAGCAAGAAAATTCAAAAAATTAAAGATTACCGTTACGGGTTCACTTCAAGCCAAAATAGGACGGAAAAGACCGAGAAAAACGGAAAATAAAAATTATCGTTCTGTTTCATTCATACCCGGCACTAAATAGAAAATTCAATCAAAATAGCAAAAAATTCAAAAAATTAAAAAATACCATTGTGGATTCATTTCAATCAAAAATAGGATGGAAAAGGCCGAGAAAAATAGAAAATAAAAATTATCGTTCCGTTTCGTTCATACCCGGCGCTAAATAGGAAATTCAAAAAAAATAGCAAAAAAATTAAAAAAATTAAAAAATACCATTATGAATTCAATACAAGCAAAATATGTTGGAAAAGGATGAGAAAGAGAGAAAATAAAAATTATAATTCTGTTCCGTTCCTACCCGACGTATAATAGAAAATTCCAAAAAATTAGCAAAAAAATTAAAAAACATAATTATGGCTTCATTTCAAGCCAATATATGTTGGAAAAGGATGAGAAGGAGCGAAAATAAAAATTATCGTTCCGTTCCGTTCCTACCCGACGCGAAATAGAAATTTCCATAAGAATAGCAAAAAAATTAAAAAATACCATTATGGATTCATTTCAAGCTAAAATAAATTGAAAAAGGATGAGAAAAAGAGAAAATAAAAATTATAATTCCGTTCCGTTCCTACCCGATGCATAATAGGAAATTAAAAAAAAATAGCTAAAAAATTCATAAAATTAAAAAACACCATTATGGATTCATTTCAAGCCAAAATAGGTTGGAAAAGGATGAGATAGAGAGAAAATAAAAATTAATGTTCCGTTCCGTTCGTACCCAACCTGTAATAGAAAATTCCAAAACAATAGCAAAAAAATTAAAAAAATTAAAGAATACCATTACGGGTTCATTTCAAGCCAAAATAGGTCGGAAAATGCCGAGAAAAAGAGAAAATAAAATAATCGTTCCGTGTCGATCCTACCCGGCACTAAATAAAAAATTCAAAAAAAATAGCAAAAAAATTAAAAAAATTAAAAAAATACCATAATAGATTCATTTCAAGCCAAAATAAGTTGGAAAAGGATGAGATAGAGAGAAAATAAAAATTATCGTTCCGTTTCATTCCTACCCGACACGAAATAGAAAATTCTAAAACAATAGCAAAAAAATTCAAAAAATTAAACAATACCATTACGGGTTCATTCCAAGCCAAAATAAGTCGGAAAAGGCCGAGAAAAACAGAAAATAAAAATTATCGTTCCGTTTCGCTCCTACCCGTGGCAAAATATGAAATTAAACAAAAATAGGAAAAAAATTCAAAAAATTAAAAAATACCATTATGGTTTTATTTCAAGCCAAAATAAGTAGGAAAAGGATGAGAAAGAGAGAAAATAAAAGTTATCGTTCCGTTCCGTTCCTACCCGACGCATAATAGAAAATTCAAGAAAAACCGCAAAAAAATTCAAAAAGTTTAAAAATACGGTTATGGATTCATTTCAAGCCAAAATAGGTTACAAAATGATGAGATAGAGAGAAAATAAAAGTTATCATTCCGTTCCGTTCCTACCCGACACGAAATATAAAATTCCAAAACAATAGCAAAAAAATTCAAAAAATTCAAAAATACCATTACAGGTACATTTCAAGCCAAAAGAGGTCGGAAAAGGCCGAGAAAAAGAGAAAATAAAAATTATCGTTCGGTTTCGTTCCTACCCGACACGAAATAGAAAATTCGAAAACAATAGCAAAAAAATTAAAAAAATTAAAAAATACAATTACGGATTCATTTCAAACTGAAATAGGTCGGAAAAGGCCAAGAAAAACGGAAAATAAAAATTACCATCCGTTTCGTTCCATCCTGGAACAAAATAGAAAATTCAAAAAAAATAAAAAAATTAAAAAATACAGTCATGGATTCATTTCAAGCCAAAATAGATTGGAAAAGGATGAGATAGAGAGAAAATGAAAGTTATCGTTCCGTTCCCTTCCTACCCGACACGAAATAGAAAATTCTAAAACAATAGCAAAAAAATTCAAAAAATTAAAGAATACCATTACGGGTTCATTCGAAGCCAAAATAGGTCGGAAAAGGCCGAGAAAAACAGAAAATAAAAATTATCGTTCCGTTTCGTTCCTACCCGTCACTAAATATGAAAATTAGACAAAAATAGCAAAAAAATTCAAAAAATTAAAAAATACCATTATGGTTTCACTTCAAGCCAAAATAAGTTGGAAAAGGATAAGAAAGAGAGAAAATAAAAGTTATCGTTCCATTCCGTTCCTACCCGACGCATAATAGAAAATTCAAGAAAAACAGCAAAAAAATTCAAAAAGTTTAAAAATACGGTTATGGATTCATTTCAAGCCAAAATAGGTTGGAAAATGATAAGATAGAGAGAAAATAAAAGTTATCGTTCCGTTCCGTTCCTACCCGACACGAAATAGAAAATTCCAAAACAATAGCAAAAAAATTCAAAAAATTAAAAAATATGGTTATGGATTCATTTCAAGCCAAAATAGATTGGAAAAGGATGAGATATAGAGAAAATAAAAATTATCGTTTCGTTTCGTTCCTACCCGACACGAAATAGAAAATTCCAAAACAATAGCAAAAAAATTCAAAAAATTAAAGAATACCATTACGGGTTCATTTCAAGCCAAAATAGGTCGGAAAACGCCGAGAAAAACAGAAAATAAAAATTATCGTTCCGTTTCGTTCCTACCAGGCACTAAATAGAGAATTCAAATAAAATAGCAAAAAAATTCAAAAAATTAAAAAAATACAATTATGGCTTCATTTCAATAAAAAATAGGTCGGAAAAGGCTGAGAAAAACAGAAAATAAAAATTCTCGTTCCGTTTCGTTCCTACCCGGCGCTAGATATGAAATTCAAAAAAAATAGCAAAAAAGTTCAAAAAATTAAAAAATACCATAATGGATTCATTTCAAGCCAAAATAAGTTGGAAAATGATGAGATAGAGAGAAAATAAAAATTATCGTTTCGTTTCGTTCCTACCCGACACGAAATAGAAAATTCCAAAACAATAGCAAAAAAATTCAAAAAATTAAAAAATACAATTACGGATTCATTTAAAACCGAAATAGGTCGGAAAAGGCCGAGAAAAACAGAAAATAAAAATTACCATCCGTTTCGTTCCATCCTGGAACAAAATAAAAAATTCAACAAAAATAGCATAAAAATTCAAAAAATTCAAAAATACGGTTATAGATTCATTTCAAGCCAAAATAGATTGGAAAAGGATGAGATAGAAAGAAAATAAAAGTTATCGTTCCGGTCCATTCCTACCCGACACGTAATAGAAAATTCTAAAACAATAGCAAAAAAATTCAAAAAATTAAAGAATACCATTACGGGTTCATTCCAAGCCAAAATAGGTCGGAAAAGGCCGAGAAAAACAGAAAATAAAAATTATCGTTCCGTTTCGTTCCTACCCGTCGCTAAATATGAAAATTAAACAAAAATAGCAAAAAAATTCAAAAAATTAAAAAATACCATTATTGTTTCATTTCAAGCCAAAATAAGTTGGAAAAGGATAAGAAAGAGAGAAAATAAAAGTTATCGTTCCGTTCCGTTCCGTTCCTACCCGACGCATAATAGAAAATTCAAGAAAAACAGCAAAAAAATTCAAAAAGTTTAAAAATACGGTTATGGATTCATTTCAAGCCAAAATAGGTTGGAAAATGATGAGATAGAGAGAAAATAAAAGTTATCGTTCCGTTCCGTTCCTACCAGACACGAAATACAAAATTCCAAAACAATAGCAAAAAAATTCAAAAAATTAAAAAATACGGTTATGGATTCATTTCAAGCCAAAATAGATTGGAAAAGGATGAGATAGAGAGAAAATAAAAGTTATCGTTCCGTTCCGTTCCTACCCGACACGAAATAGAAAATTCCAAAACAATAGCAAAAAAATTCAAAAAATTAAAAAATATGGTTTTGGATTCATTTCAAGCCAAAATAGATTGGAAAAGGATGAGATATAGAGAAAATAAAAATTATCGTTTCGTTTCGTTCCTACCCGACACGAAATAGAAAATTCCAAAACAATTGCAAAAAAATTCAAAAAATTAAAGAATACCATTACGGGTTCATTTCAAGCCAAAATAGGTCGGAAAACGCCGAGAAAAACAGAAAATAATAATTATCATTCCGTTTCGTTCCTACCAGGCACTAAATAGAAAATTCAAACAAAATAGCAAAAAAATTCAAAAAATTAAAAGATACAATTATGGCTTCATTTCAATAAAAAATGGGTCGGAAAAGGCTGAGAAAAACAGAAAATAAAAATTATCGTTCCGTTTCGTTCCTACCCGGCGCTAAATATGAAATTCAAAAAAAATAGCAAAAAAGTTCAACAAATTAAAAAATACCATAATGGATTCATTTCAAGCCAAAATAAGTTGGAAAAGGATGAGATAGAGAGAAAATAAAAATTATCGTTTCGTTCCGTTCCTACCCGACACGAAATTGAAAATTCCAAAACAATAGCAAAAAAATTCAAAAAATTAAAAAATACGGTTATGGATTCATTTCAAGCCAAAATAGATTGGAAAAGGATGAGATAGAGAGAAAATAAAAGTTATCGTTCTGGTCCATTCCTACTCGACACGTAATAGAAAATTCTAAAACAATAGAAAAAAATTCAAAAAATTAAAAAATACAATTACGGATTCATTTAAAATCGAAATAGGTCTTAAAATGCCGAGAAAAACAGAAAATAAAAATTACCATCCGTTTCGTTCCATCCTGGAACAAAATAGAAAATTCAAAAAAAATAGCAAAAAAATTCAAAAAATTAAAAAATACGGTTATGGATTCATTTCAAGCCAAAATATATTGGAAAAGGATGAGATAGAGAGAAAATAAAAGTTATCGTTCCGGTCCATTCCTACCCGACACGTAATAGAAAATTCTAAAACAATAGCAAAAAAATTCAAAAAACAAAAGAATACCATTACGGGTTCATTCCAAGCCAAAATAGGTCGGAAAAGGCCGAGAAAAACAGAAAATAAAAATTATCGTTCCGTATCGTTCCTACCCGTCGCTAAATATGAAAATTAAACAAAAATAGCAAAAAAATTCAAAAAACTAAAAAATACCATTATGGTTTCATTTCAAGGCAAAATAAGTTGGAAAAGGATAAGAAAGAGAGAAAATAAAAGTTATCGTTCCGTTCCGTTCCTACCCGACGCATAATAGAAAATTCAAGAAAAACAGCAAAAAAATTCAAAAAGTTTAAAAATACGGTTATGGATTCATTTCAAGCCAAAATAGGTTGGAAAATGATGAGATAGAGAGAAAATAAAAGTTATCGTTCCGTTCCGTTCCTACCAGACACGAAATAGAAAATTCCAAAACAATAGCAAAAAAATTCAAAATATTAAAAAATACGGTTGTTGATTCATTTCAAGCCAAAATAGATTGGAAAAGGATGAGATAGAGAGAAAATAAAAGTTATCGTTCCGTTTCTTTCCTACCCGACACGAAATAGATAATTCTAAAACAATAGCAAAAAAATTCAAAAAATTAAAGAATACCATTACGGGTTCATTTCAAGACAAAACAGGACGGAAAAGACCGAGAAAAACAGAAAATAAAAATTACCGTTCCGTTTCGTTCCTACCCGTTGCTAAATAAGAAATTAAACAAAAAAAGCAAAAAAATTCAAAAAATTAAAAAATATCATTATGGATTCATTTCAAGCCAAAATAGGTTGGAAAATGATGAGATAAAGAGAAAATAAAAGTTATCGTTCCGTTCCGTTCCTACCCGACACGAAATAGACAATTCCAAAACAAAAGCAAAAAAATTAAAAAAATTAAAAAATATGGTTATGGATTCATTTCAAGCCAAAATAGATTGGAAAAGAATTAGATAGAGGGAAAATAAAAATTATCGTTTCGTTCCGTTCCTACCCGACACGAAAAAGAAAATTGAAAACAATAGCAAAAAAATTAAAAAAATTTAAAAATACAATTACGGATTCATTTCAAACCGAAATAGGTAGGAAAAGGCCGAGAAAAACGGAAAATAAAAATTACCATCCGTTTCGTTCCATCCTGGAACAAAATAGAAAATTAAAAAAAATAGCAAAAAAAATAAAAAAATAAAAAAATACGGTCATGGATTCATTTCAAGCCAAAATAGATTGGAAAAGGATGAGATAGAGAGAAAATAAAAGTTATCGTTCCGTTCCATTCCTACCCGACACAAAATAGAAAATTCTAAAACAATAGCAAAAAAGTTAAAAAATTTAAAAAATACCATAATGGATTCATTTCAAGCCAAAATAAGTTGGAAAAGGATGAGATAGAGAGAAAATAAAAATTATCGTTTCGTTCCGTTCCTACCCGACACGAAATTGAAAATTCCAAAACAATAGGAAAAAAATTCAAAAAATTAAAAAATACGGTTATGGATTCATTTCAAGCCAAAATAGATTGGAAAAGGATGAGATAGAGAGAAAATAAAAGTTATCGTTCTGGTCCATTCCTACTCGACACGTAATAGAAAATTCTAAAACAATAGAAAAAAATTCAAAAAATTAAAAAATACAATTACGGATTCATTTAAAACCGAAATAGGTCGGAAAATGCTGAGTAAAACAGAAAATAAAAATTACCATCCGTTTCGTTCCATCCTGGAACAAAATAGAAAATTCAAAAAAAATAGCAAAAAAATTCAAAAAATTAAAAAATACGGTTATGGATTCATTTCAAGCCAAAATATATTGGAAAAGGATGAGATAGAGAGAAAATAAAAGTTATCGTTCCGGTCCATTCCTACCCGACACGTAATAGAAAATTCTAAAACAATAGCAAAAAAATTCAAAAAATTAAAGAATACCATTACGGGTTCATTCCAAGCCAAAATAGGTCGGAAAAGGCCGAGAAAAACAGAAAATAAAAATTATCGTTCCGTATCGTTCCTACCCGTCGCTAAATATGAAAATTAAACAAAAATAGCAAAAAAATTCGAAAAACTAAAAAATACCATTATGGTTTCATTTCAAGCCAAAATAAGTTGGAAAAGGATAAGAAAGAGAGAAAATAAAAGTTATCATTCCGTTCCTACCCGACCCATAATAGAAAATTCAAGAAAAACAGCAAAAAAATTCAAAAAGTTTAAAAATACGGTTATGGATTCATTTCAAGCCAAAATAGGTTGGAAAATGATGAGATAGAGAGAAAATAAAAGTTATCGTTCCGTTCCGTTCCTACCAGACACGAAATAGAAAATTCCAAAACAATAGCAAAAAAATTCAAAAAATTAAAAAATACGGTTATGGATTCATTTCAAGCCAAAATAGGTTGGAAAAGGATGAGATAGAGAGAAAATAAAAGTTATCGTTCTGGTCCATTCCTACTCGACACGTAATAGAAAATTCTAAAACAATAGAAAAAAATTCAAAAAATTAAAGAATACCATTACGGGTTCATTTCAAGCAAAAATAGGTCGGAAAAGGCTGAGAAAAACAGAAAATAAAATTTATCTTTCCGTTTCGTTCCTACCCGGCGCTAAATATGAAATTAAAAAAAAATAGCAAAAAAATTGAAAAAATTAAAAAATACGGTCATGGATTCATTTCAAGCCAAAATAGAATGGAAAAGGATGAGAAAGAGAGAAAATAAAAGTTATCGTTCCGTTTCTTTTCTACCCGACACGAAATAGAAAATTCTAAAACAATAGCAAAAAAATTCAAAAAATTAAAGAATACCATTACGGGTTCATTTCAAGACAAAACAGTACGGAAAAGACCGAGAAAAACAGAAAATAAAAATTACCGTTCCGTTTCGTTCCTACCCGTTGCTAAATAAGAAATTAAACAAAAATAGCAAAAAAATTCAAAAAATTAAAAAATATCATTATGGATTCATTTCAAGCCAAAATAGGTTGGAAGATGATGAGATAAAGAGAAAATAAAAGTTATCGTTCCGTTCCGTTCCTACCCGACACGAAATAGACAATTCCAAAACAAAAGCAAAAAAATTCAAAAAATTAAAAAATATGGTTATGGATTCATTTCAAGCCAAAATAGATTGGAAAAGAATTAGATAGAGGGAAAATAAAAATTATCGTTTCGTTCCGTTCCTACCCGACACGAAAAAGAAAATTCGAAAACAATAGCAAAAAAATTAAAAAAATTAAAAAATACTATTACGGATTCATTTCAAACCGAAATAGGTAGGAAAAGGCCGAGAAAAACGGAAAATAAAAATTACCATCCGTTTCGTTCCATCCTGGAACAAAATAGAAAATTAAAAAAAATAGCAAAAAAAATAAAAAAATAAAAAAATACGGTCATGGATTCATTTCAAGCCAAAATAGATTGGAAAAGGATGAGATAGAGAGAAAATAAAAGTTATCGTTCCGTTCCATTCCTACCCGACACAAAATAGAAAATTCTAAAACAATAGCAAAAAAGTTAAAAAAATTAAAAAATACCATAATGGATTCATTTCAAGCCAAAATAAGTTGGAAAAGGATGAGATAGAGAGAAAATAAAAATTATCGTTTCGTTCCGTTCCTACCCGACACGAAATTGAAAATTCCAAAACAATAGGAAAAAAATTCAAAAAATTAAAAAATACGGTTATGGATTCATTTCAAGCCAAAATAGATTGGAAAAGGATTAGATAGAGAGAAAATAAAAGTTATCGTTCTGGTCCATGCCTACTCGACACGTAATAGAAAATTCTAAAACAATAGAAAAAAATTCAAAAAATTAAAAAATACAATTACGGATTCATTTAAAACCGAAATAGGTCGGAAAATGCTGAGTAAAACAGAAAATAAAAATTACCATCCGTTTCGTTCCATCCTGGAACAAAATAGAAAATTCAAAAAAAATAGCAAAAAAATTCAAAAAATTAAAACATACGGTTATGGATTCATTTCAAGCCAAAATATATTGGAAAAGGATTAGATAGAGAGAAAATAAAAGTTATCGTTCCGGTCCATTCCTACCCGACACGTAATAGAAAATTCTAAAACAATAGAAAAAAATTCAAAAAATTAAAAAACACAATTACGGATTCATTTAAAACCGAAATAGGTCGGAAAAGGCCGAGAAAAACAGAAAATAAAAATTCCCATATGTTTCGTTCCATCCTGGAACAAAATAGAAAATTCAAAAAAAATAGCAAAAAAATTCAAAAAACTAAAAAATACGGTTATGGATTCATTTCAAGCCAAAATAGGTTGGAAAATGATGAGATAGAGAGAAAATAAAAGTTATCGTTCCGTTCCGTTCCTACCCGACGCATAATAGAAAATTGAAGAAAAACAGCAAAAAAATTCAAAAAGTTTAAAAATACGGTTATGGATTCATTTCAAGCCAAAATAGGTTGGAAAATGATGAGATAGAGAGAAAATAAAAGTTATCGTTCCGTTCCGTTCCTACCAGACACGAAATAGAAAATTCCAAAACAATAGCAAAAAAATTAAAAAAATTAAAAAATACGGTTATGGATTCATTTCAAGCCAAAATAGATTGGAAAAGGATGAGATAGAGAGAAAATAAAAGTTATCGTTCCGTTCCGTTCCTACCCGACACGAAATAGAAAATTCCAAAACAATAGCAAAAAAATTCAAAAAATTAAAAAATATGGTTATGGATTCATTTCAAGCCAAAATAGATTGGAAAAGGATGAGATATAGGGAAAATAAAAATTATCGTTTCGTTTCGTTCCTACCCGACACGAAATAGAAAATTCCAAAACAATTGCAAAAAAATTCAAAAAATTAAAGAATACCATTACGGGTTCATTTCAAGCCAAAATAGGTCGGAAAACGCCGAGAAAAACAGAAAATAATAATTATCGTTCCGTTTCGTTCCTACCAGGCACTAAATGGAAAATTCAAACAAAATAGCAAAAAAATTCAAAAAATTAAAAGATACAATTATGGCTTCATCTCAATAAAAAATGGGCCGGAAAAGGCTGAGAAAAACAGAAAATAAAAATTATCGTTCCGTTTCGTTCCTACCCGGCGCTAAATATGAAATTAAAAAAAAATAGCAAAAAAGTTCAACAAATTAAAAAATACCATAATGGATTCATTTCAAGCCAAAAATAAGTTGGAAAAGGATGAGATAGAGAGAAAATAAAAATTATCGTTTCGTTCCGTTCCTACCCGACACGAAATTGAAAATTCCAAAACAATAGGAAAAAAATTCAAAAAATTAAAAAATACGGTTATGGATTCATTTCAAGCCAAAATAGATTGGAAAATGATGAGATAGAGAGAAAATAAAAGTTATCGTTATGGTCCATTCCTACTCGACACGTAATAGAAAATTCTAAAACAATAGAAAAAAATTCAAAAAATTAAAAAACACAATTACGAATTCATTTAAAACCGAAATAGGTCGGAAAAGGCCGAGAAAAACAGAAAATAAAAATTACCATCCGTTTCGTTCCATCCTGGAACAAAATAGAAAATTCAAAAAAAATAGCAAAAAAATTCAAAAAACTAAAAAATACGGTTATGGATTCATTTCAAGCCAAAATATATTGGAAAAGGATGAGATAGAGAGAAAATAAAAGTTATCGTTCCGGTCCATTCCTACCCGACCCGTAATAGAAAATTCTAAAACAATAGCAAAAAAATTCAAAAAATTAAAGAATACCATTACGGGTTCATTCCGAGCCAAAATAGGTCGGAAAAGGCCGAGAAAAACAGAAAATAAAAATTATCGTTCCGTATCGTTCCTACCCGTCGCTAAATATGAAAATTAAACAAAAATAGCAAAAAAATTCAAAAAACTAAAAAATACCATTATGGTTTCGTTTCAAGCCAAAATAAGTTGGAAAAGGATAAGAACGAGAGAAAATAAAAGTTATCGTTCCGTTCCGTTCCTACACGACGCATAATAGAAAATTCAAGAAAAACGGCAAAAAAATTCAAAAAGTTTAAAAATACGGTTATGGATTCATTTCAAGCCAAAATAGGTTGGAAAATGATGAGATAGAGAGAAAATAAAAGTTATCGTTCCGTTCCGTTCCTACCAGACACGAAATAGAAAATTCCAAAACAATAGCAAAAAAAATCAAAAAATTAAAAAATACGGTTATGGATTCATTTCAAGCCAAAATAGATTGGAAAAGGATGAGATAGAGAGAAAATAAAAGTTGTCGTTCTGGTCCATTCCTACTCGACACGTAATAGAAAATTCTAAAACAATAGAAAAAAATTCAAAAAATTAAAGAATACCATTACGGGTTCATTTCAAGCAAAAATAGGTCGGAAAAGGCTGAGAAAAACAGAAAATAAAATTTATCTTTCCGTTTCGTTCCTACCCGGCGCTAAATATGAAATTCAAAAAAAATAGCAAAAAAATTGAAAAAATTAAAAAATACGGTCATGGATTCATTTCAAGCCAAAATAGAATGGAAAAGGATGAGATAGAGAGAAAATAAAAGTTATCGTTCCGTTTCTTTCCTACCCGACACGAAATAGAAAATTCTAAAACAATAGCAAAAAAATTCAAAAAATTAAAGAATACCATTACGGGTTCATTTCAAAACAAAACAGGTCGGAAAAGACCGAGAAAAACAGAAAATAAAAATTACCGTTCCGTTTCGTTCCTACCCGTTGCTAAATATGAAATTAAACAAAAATAGCAAAAAAATTCAAAAAATTAAAAAATATCATTATGGATTCATTTCAAGCCAAAATAGGTTGGAAAATGATGAGATAAAGAGAAAATAAAAGTTATCGTTCCGTTCCGTTCCTACCCGACACGAAATAGACAATTCCAAAACAAAAGCAAAAAAATTCAAAAAATTAAAAAATATGGTTATGGATTCATTTCAAGCCAAAATAGATTGGAAAAGAATTAGATAGAGGGAAAATAAAAATTATCGTTTCGTTCCGTTCCTACCCGACACGAAAAAGAAAATTCGAAAACAATAGCAAAAAAATTAAAAAAATTAAAAAATACAATTACCGATTCATTTCAAACCGAAATAGGTAGGAAAAGGCCGAGAAAAACGGAAAATAAAAATTACCATCCATTTCGTTCCATCCTGGAACAAAATAGAAAATTAAAAAAAATAGCAAAAAAAATAAAAAAATAAAAAAATACGGTCATGGATTCATTTCAAGCCAAAATAGATTGGAAAAGGATGAGATAGAGAGAAAATAAAAGTTATCGTTCCGTTCCATTCCTACCCGACACAAAATAGAAAATTCTAAAACAATAGCAAAAAAATTCAAAAAATTAAAAAATATGGTTATGGATTCATTTCAAGCCAAAATAGATTGGAAAAGGATGAGATATAGAGAAAATAAAAATTATCGTTTCGTTTCGTTCCTACCCGACACGAAATAGAAAATTCCAAAACAATAGCAAAAAAATTCAAAAAATTAAAGAATACCATTACGGGTTCATTTCAAGCCAAAATAGGTCGGAAAACGCCGAGAAAAACAGAAAATAAAAATTTTCGTTCCGTTTCGTTCCTACCAGGCACTAAATAGAGAATTCAAACAAAATAGCAAAAAAACTCAAAAAATTAAAAAATACAATTATGGCTTCATTTCAATAAAAAATAGGTCGGAAAAGGCTGAGAAAAACAGAAAATAAAAATTCTTGTTCCGTTTCGTTCCTACCCGGCGCTAGATATGAAATTCAAAAAAAATAGCAAAAAAGTTCAAAAAATTAAAAAATACCATAATGGATTCATTTCAAGCCAAAATAAGTTGGAAAAGGATGAGATAGAGAGAAAATAAAAATTATCGTTTCGTTTCGTTCCTACCCGACACGAAATAGAAAATTTCAAAACAATAGCAAAAAAATTCAAAAAATTAAAAAATACAATTACGGATTCATTTAAAACCGAAATAGGTCGGAAAAGGCCGAGAAAAACAGAAAATAAAAATTACAATCCGTTTCGTTCCATCCTGGAACAAAATAAAAAATTCAACAAAAATAGCATAAAAATTCAAAAAATTCAAAAATACGGTTATGGATTCATTTCAAGCCAAAATAGATTGGAAAAGGATGAGATAGAAAGAAAATAAAAGTTATCGTTCCGGTCCATTCCTACCCGACACGTAATAGAAAATTCTAAAACAATAGCAAAAAAATTCAAAAAATTAAAGAATACCATTACGGGTTCATTCCAAGCCAAAATAGGTCGGAAAAGGCTGAGAAAAACAGAAAATAAAAATTATCGTTCCGTTTCGTTCCTACCCGTCGCTAAATATGAAAATTAAACAAAAATAGCAAAAAAATTCAAAAAATTAAAAAAATACCATTATTGTTTCATTTCAAGCCAAAATAAGTTGGAAAAGGATAAGAAAGAGAGAAAATAAAAGTTATCGTTCCGTTCCGTTCCGTTCCTACCCGACGCATAATAGAAAATTCAAGAAAAACAGCAAAAAAATTCAAAAATACGGTTATGGATTCATTTCAAGCCAAAATAGGTTGGAAAATGATGAGATAGAGAGAAAATAAAAGTTATCGTTCCGTTCCGTTCCTACCAGACACGAAATAGAAAATTCCAAAACAATAGCAAAAAAATTAAAAAAATTAAAAAATACGGTTATGGATTCATTTCAAGCCAAAATAGATTGGAAAAGGATGAGATAGAGAGAAAATAAAAGTTATCGTTCCGTTCCGTTCCTACCCGACACGAAATAGAAAATTCCAAAACAATAGCAAAAAAATTCAAAAAATTAAAAAATATGGTTATGGATTCATTTCAAGCCAAAATAGATTGGAAAAGGATGAGATATAGAGAAAATAAAAATTATCGTTTCGTTTCGTTCCTACCCGACACGAAATAGAAAATTCCAAAACAATTGCAAAAAAATTCAAAAAATTAAAGAATACCATTACGGGTTCATTTCAAGCCAAAATAGGTCGGAAAACGCCGAGAAAAACAGAAAATAATAATTATCGTTCCGTTTCGTTCCTACCAGGCATTAAATAGAAAATTCAAACAAAATAGCAAAAAAATTCAAAAAATTAAAAGATACAATTATGGCTTCATTTCAATAAAAAATGGGTCGGAAAAGGCTGAGAAAAACAGAAAATAAAAATTATCGTTCCGTTTCGTTCCTACCCGGCGCTAAATATGAAATTAAAAAAAAATAGCAAAAAAGTTCAACAAATTAAAAAATACCATAATGGATTCATTTCAAGCCAAAATAAGTTGGAAAAGGATGAGATAGAGAGAAAATAAAAATTATCGTTTCGTTCCGTTCCTACCCGACACGAAATAGAAAATTCTAAAACAATAGCAAAAAAATTCAAAAAATTAAAAAATACAATTACGGATTCATTTAAAACCGAAATAGGTCGGAAAATGCCGAGTAAAACAGAAAATAAAAATTACCATCCGTTTCGTTCCATCCTGGAACAAATAGAAAATTCAAAAAAAATAGCAAAAAAATTCAAAAAACAAAAAAATACGGTTATGGATTCATTTCAAGCCAAAATATATTGGAAAAGGATGAGATAGAGAGAAAATAAAAGTTATCGTTCCGGTCCATTCCTACCCGACACGTAATAGAAAATTCTAAAACAACAGCAAAAAAATTCAAAAAATTAAAGAATACCATTACGGGTTCATTCCAAGCCAAAATAGGTCGGAAAAGGCCGAGAAAAACAGAAAATAAAAATTATCGTTCCGTATCGTTCCTACCCGTCGCTAAATATGAAAATTAAACAAAAATAGCAAAAAAATTGAAAAAACTAAAAAATACCATTATGGTTTCATTTCAAGCCAAAATAAGTTGGAAAAGGATAAGAAAGAGAGAAAATAAAAGTTATCGTTCCGTTCCGTTCCTACCCGACGCATAATAGAAAATTCAAGAAAAACAGCAAAAAAATTCAAAAAGTTTAAAAATACGGTTATGGATTCATTTCAAGCCAAAATAGGTTGGAAAATGATGAGATAGAGAGAAAATAAAAGTTATCGTTCCGCTCCGTTCCTACCAGACACGAAATAGAAAATTCCAAAACAATAGAAAAAAAATTCAAAAAATTAAAAAATACGGTTATGGATTCATTTCAAGCCAAAATAGATTGGAAAAGGATGAGATAGAGAGAAAATAAAAATTGTCGTTCTGGTCCATTCCTACTCGACACGTAATAGAAAATTCTAAAACAATAGAACAAAATTCAAAAAATTAAAAAATACAATTACGGATTCATTTAAAACCGAAATAGGTCGGAAAATGCCGAGTAAAACAGAAAATAAAAATTACCATCCGTTTCGTTCCATCCTGGAACAAAATAGAAAATTCAAAAAAAATAGCAAAAAAATTCAAAAAACTAAAAAATACGGTTATGGATTCATTTCAAGCCAAAATATATTGGAAAAGGATGAGATAGAGAGAAAATAAAAGTTATCGTTCCGGTCTATTCCTACCCGACACGTAATAGAAAATTCTAAAACAATAGCAAAAAAATTCAAAAAATTAAAGAATACCATTACGGGTTCATTCCAAGCCAAAATAGGTCGGAAAAGGCCGAGAAAAACAGAAAATAAAAATTATCGTTCCGTATCGTTCCTACCCGTCGCTAAATATGAAAATTAAACAAAAATAGCAAAAAAATTCAAAAAACTAAAAAATACCATTATGGTTTCATTTCAAGCCAAAATAAGTTGGAAAAGGATAAGAAAGAGAGAAAATAAAAGTTATCGTTCCGTTCCGTTCCTACCCGACGCATAATAGAAAATTCAAGAAAAACAGCAAAAAAATTCAAAAAGTTTAAAAATACGGTTATGGATTCATTTCAAGCCAAAATAGGTTGGAAAATGATGAGATAGAGAGAAAATAAAAGTTATCGTTCCGTTCCGTTCCTACCAGACACGAAATAGAAAATTCCAAAACAATAGCAAAAAAATTCAAAAAATTAAAAAATACGGTTATGGATTCATTTCAAGCCAAAATAGATTGGAAAAGGATGAGATAGAGAGAAAATAAAAGTTATCGTTCTGGTCCATTCCTACTCGACACGTAATAGAAAATTCTAAAACAATAGAAAAAAATTCAAAAAATTAAAGAATATCATTACGGGTTCATTTCAAGCAAAAATAGGTCGGAAAAGGCTGAGAAAAACAGAAAATAAAATTTATCTTTCGGTTTCGTTCCTACCCGGCGCTAAATATGAAATTAAAAAAAAATAGCAAAAAAATTGAAAAAATTAAAAAATACGGTCATGGATTCATTTCAAGCCAAAATAGAATGGAAATGGATGAGATAGAGAGAAAATAAAAGTTATCGTTTCGTTTCTTTCCTACCCGACACGAAATAGAAAATTCTAAAACAATAGCAAAAAAATTCAAAAAATTAAAGAATACCATTACGGGTTCATTTCAAGACAAAAAATGTCGGAAAAGACCGAGAAAAACAGAAAATAAAAATTACCGTTCCGTTTCGTTCCTACCCGTTGCTAAATATGAAATTAAACAAAAATAGCAAAAAAATTCAAAAAATTAAAAAATATCATTATGGATTCATTTCAAGCCAAAATAGGTTGGAAAATGATGAGATAAAGAGAAAATAAAAGTTATCGTTCCGTTCCGTTCCTACCCGACACGAAATAGACAATTCCAAAACAAAAGCAAAAAAATTCAAAAAATTAAAAAATATGGTTATGGATTCATTTCAAGCCAAAATAGATTGGAAAAGAATTAGATAGAGGGAAAATAAAAATTATCGTTTCGTTCCGTTCCTACCCGACACGAAAAAGAAAATTCGAAAACAATAGCAAAAAAATTAAAAAAATTAAAAAATACAATTACGGATTCATTTCAAACCGAAATAGGTAGGAAAAGGCCGAGAAAAACGGAAAATAAAAATTACCATCCGTTTCGTTCCATCCTGGAACAAAATAGAAAATTAAAAAAAATAGCAAAAAAAATAAAAAAATAAAAAAATACGGTCATGGATTCATTTCAAGCCAAAATAGATTGGAAAAGGATGAGATAGAGAGAAAATAAAAGTTATCGTTCCGTTCCATTCCTACCCGACACAAAATAGAAAATTCTAAAACAATAGCAAAAAAATTCAAAAAATTAAAAAATATGGTTATGGATTCATTTCAAGCCAAAATAGATTGGAAAAGGATGAGATATAGAGAAAATAAAAGTTATCGTTCCGGTCCATTCCTACCCGACACGTAATAGAAAATTCTAAAACAACAGCGAAAAAATTCAAAAAATTAAAGAATACCATTACGGGTTCATTCCAAGCCAAAATAGGTCGGAAAAGGCCGAGAAAAACAGAAAATAAAAATTATCGTTCCGTATCGTTCCTACCCGTCGCTAAATATGAAAATTAAACAAAAATAGCAAAAAAATTCAAAAAACTAAAAAATACCATTATGGTTTCATTTCAAGCCAAAATAAGTTGGAAAAGGATAAGAAAGAGAGAAAATAAAAGTTATCGTTCCGTTCCGTTCCTACCCGACGCATAATAGAAAATTCAAGAAAAACAGCAAAAAATTTAAAAAAGTTTAAAAATACGGTTATGGATTCATTTCAAGCCAAAATAGGTTGGAAAATGATGAGATAGAGAGAAAATAAAAGTTATCGTTCCGCTCCGTTCCTACCAGACACGAAATAGAAAATTCCAAAACAATAGAAAAAAAATTCAAAAAATTAAAAAATACGGTTATGGATTCATTTCAAGCCAAAATAGATTGGAAAAGGATGAGATAGAGAGAAAATAAAAGTTATCGTTCTGGTCCATTCCTACTCGACACGTAATAGAAAATTCTAAAACAATAGAACAAAATTCAAAAAATTAAAGAATACCATTACGGGTTCATTTCAAGCAAAAATAGGTCGGAAAAGGCTGAGAAAAACAGAAAATAAAATTTATCTTTCCGTTTCGTTCCTACCCGGCGCTAAATATGAAATTCAAAAAAAATAGCAAAAAAATTGAAAAAATTAAAAAATACGGTCATGGATTCATTTCAAGCCAAAATAGAATGGAAAAGGATGAGATAGAGAGAAAATAAAAGTTATCGTTCCGTTTCTTTCCTACCCGACACGAAATAGAAAATTCTAAAACAATAGCAAAAAAATTCAAAAAATTAAAGAATACCATTACGGGTTCGTTTCAATACAAAACAGGACGGAAAAGACCGAGAAAAACAGAAAATAAAAATTACCGTTCCGTTTCGTTCCTACCCGTTGCTAAATATGAAATTAAACAAAAATAGCAAAAAAATTCAAAAAATTAAAAAATATCATTATGGATTCATTTCAAGCCAAAATAGGTTGGAAAATGATGAGATAAAGAGAAAATAAAAGTTATCGTTCCGTTCCGTTCCTACCCGACACGAAATAGACAATTCCAAAACAAAAGCAAAAAAATTCAAAAAATTAAAAAATATGGTTATGGATTCATTTCAAGCCAAAATAGATTGGAAAAGAATTAGATAGAGGGAAAATAAAAATTATCGTTTCGTTCCGTTCCTACCCGACACGAAAAAGAAAATTCGAAAACAATAGCAAAAAAATTAAAAAAATTAAAAAATACAATTACGGATTCATTTCAAACCGAAATAGGTAGGAAAAGGCCGAGAAAAACGGAAAATAAAAATTACCATCCGTTTCGTTCCATCCTGAAACAAAATAAAAAATTAAAAAAAATAGCAAAAAAAATAAAAAAATAAAAAAATACGGTCATGGATTCATTTCAAGCCAAAATAGATTGGAAAAGGATGAGATAGAGAGAAAATAAAAGTTATCGTTCCGTTCCATTCCTACCCGACACAAAATAGAAAATTCTAAAACAATAGCAAAAAAATTCAAAAAATTAAAAAATATGGTTATGGATTCATTTCAAGCCAAAATAGATTGGAAAAGGATGAGATATAGAGAAAATAAAAATTATCGTTTCGTTTCGTTCCTACCCGACACGAAATAGAAAATTCCAAAACAATAGCAAAAAAATTGAAAAAATTAAAGAATACCATTACGGGTTCATTTCAAGCCAAAATAGGTCGGAAAACGCCGAGAAAAACAGAAAATAAAAATTATCGTTCCGTTTCGTTCCTACCAGGCACTAAATAGAGAATTTAAACAAAATAGCAAAAAAATTAAAAAAATTAAAAAATACAATTATGGCTTCATTTCAATAAAAAATAGGTCGGAAAAGGCTGAGAAAAACAGAAAAGAAAAATTCCCGTTCCGTTTCTTTCCTACCCGGCGCTAGATATGAAATTCAAAAAAAATAGCAAAAAAGTTCAAAAAATTAAAAAATACCATAATGGATTCATTTCAAGCCAAAATAAGTTAGAAAAGGATGAGATAGAGAGAAAATAAAAATTATCGTTTCGTTCCGTTCCTACCCGACACGAAATTGAAAATTCCAAAACAATAGGAAAAAAATTCAAAAAATTAAAACATACGGTTATGGATTCATTTCAAGCCAAAATAGATTGGAAAATGATGAGATAGAGAGAAAATAAAAGTTATCGTTCTGGTCCATTCCTACTCGACACGTAATAGAAAATTCTAAAACAATAGAAAAAAATTAAAAAAATTAAAAAAAACAATTACGGATTCATTTAAAACCGAAATAGTTCGGAAAAGGCCGAGAAAAACAGAAAATAAAAATTACCATCCGTTTCGTTCCATCCTGGAACAAAATAGAAAATTCAAAAAAAATAGCAAAAAAATTCAAAAAACTAAAAAATACGGTTATGGATTCATTTCAAGCCAAAATATATTGGAAAAGGATGAGATAGAGAGAAAATAAAAGTTATCGTTCCGGTCCATTCCTACCCGACCCGTAATAGAAAATTCTAAAACAATAGCAAAAAAATTCAAAAAATTAAAGAATACCATTACGGGTTCATTCCAAGCCAAAATAGGTCGGAAAAGGCCGAGAAAAACAGAAAATAAAAATTATCGTTCCGTATCGTTCCTACCCGTCGCTAAATATGAAAATTAAACAAAAATAGCAAAAAAATTCAAAAAACTAAAAAATACCATTATGGTTTCGTTTCAAGCCAAAATAAGTTGGAAAAGGATAAGAACGAGAGAAAATAAAAGTTATCGTTCCGTTCCGTTCCTACACGACGCATAATAGAAAATTCAAGAAAAACAGCAAAAAAATTCAAAAAGTTTAAAAATACGGTTATGGATTCATTTCAAGCCAAAATAGGTTGGAAAATGATGAGATAGAGAGAAAATAAAAGTTATCGTTCCGTTCCGTTCCTACCAGACACGAAATAGAAAATTCCAAAACAATAGCAAAAAAAATCAAAAAATTAAAAAATACGGTTATGGATTCATTTCAAGCCAAAATAGATTGGAAAAGGATGAGATAGAGAGAAAATAAAAGTTGTCGTTCTGGTCCATTCCTACTCGACACGTAATAGAAAATTCTAAAACAATAGAAAAAAATTCAAAAAATTAAAGAATACCATTACGGGTTCATTTCAAGCAAAAATAGGTCGGAAAAGGCTGAGAAAAACAGAAAATAAAATTTATCTTTCCGTTTCGTTCCTACCCGGCGCTAAATATGAAATTCAAAAAAAATAGCAAAAAAATTGAAAAAATTAAAAAATACGGTCATGGATTCATTTCAAGCCAAAATAGAATGGAAAAGGATGAGATAGAGAGAAAATAAAAGTTATCGTTCCGTTTCTTTCCTACCCGACACGAAATAGAAAATTCTAAAACAATAGCAAAAAAATTCAAAAAATTAAAGAATACCATTACGGGTTCATTTCAAAACAAAACAGGTCGGAAAAGACCGAGAAAAACAGAAAATAAAAATTACCGTTCCGTTTCGTTCCTACCCGTTGCTAAATATGAAATTAAACAAAAATAGCAAAAAAATTCAAAAAATTAAAAAATATCATTATGGATTCATTTCAAGCCAAAATAGGTTGGAAAATGATGAGATAAAGAGAAAATAAAAGTTATCGTTCCGTTCCGTTCCTACCCGACACGAAATAGACAATTCCAAAACAAAAGCAAAAAAATTCAAAAAATTAAAAAATATGGTTATGGATTCATTTCAAGCCAAAATAGATTGGAAAAGAATTAGATAGAGGGAAAATAAAAATTATCGTTTCGTTCCGTTCCTACCCGACACGAAAAAGAAAATTCGAAAACAATAGCAAAAAAATTAAAAAAATTAAAAAATACAATTACCGATTCATTTCAAACCGAAATAGGTAGGAAAAGGCCGAGAAAAACGGAAAATAAAAATTACCATCCATTTCGTTCCATCCTGGAACAAAATAGAAAATTAAAAAAAATAGCAAAAAAAATAAAAAAATAAAAAAATACGGTCATGGATTCATTTCAAGCCAAAATAGATTGGAAAAGGATGAGATAGAGAGAAAATAAAAGTTGTCGTTCTGGTCCATTCCTACTCGACACGTAATAGAAAATTCTAAAACAATAGAAAAAAATTCAAAAAATTAAAGAATACCATTACGGGTTCATTTCAAGCAAAAATAGGTCGGAAAAGGCTGAGAAAAACAGAAAATAAAATTTATCTTTCCGTTTCGTTCCTACCCGGCGCTAAATATGAAATTCAAAAAAAATAGCAAAAAAATTGAAAAAATTAAAAAATACGGTCATGGATTCATTTCAAGCCAAAATAGAATGGAAAAGGATGAGATAGAGAGAAAATAAAAGTTATCGTTCCGTTTCTTTCCTACCCGACACGAAATAGAAAATTCTAAAACAATAGCAAAAAAATTCAAAAAATTAAAGAATACCATTACGGGTTCATTTCAAAACAAAACAGGTCGGAAAAGACCGAGAAAAACAGAAAATAAAAATTACCGTTCCGTTTCGTTCCTACCCGTTGCTAAATATGAAATTAAACAAAAATAGCAAAAAAATTCAAAAAATTAAAAAATATCATTATGGATTCATTTCAAGCCAAAATAGGTTGGAAAATGATGAGATAAAGAGAAAATAAAAGTTATCGTTCCGTTCCGTTCCTACCCGACACGAAATAGACAATTCCAAAACAAAAGCAAAAAAATTCAAAAAATTAAAAAATATGGTTATGGATTCATTTCAAGCCAAAATAGATTGGAAAAGAATTAGATAGAGGGAAAATAAAAATTATCGTTTCGTTCCGTTCCTACCCGACACGAAAAAGAAAATTCGAAAACAATAGCAAAAAAATTAAAAAAATTAAAAAATACAATTACCGATTCATTTCAAACCGAAATAGGTAGGAAAAGGCCGAGAAAAACGGAAAATAAAAATTACCATCCATTTCGTTCCATCCTGGAACAAAATAGAAAATTAAAAAAAATAGCAAAAAAAATAAAAAAATAAAAAAATACGGTCATGGATTCATTTCAAGCCAAAATAGATTGGAAAAGGATGAGATAGAGAGAAAATAAAAGTTATCGTTCCGTTCCATTCCTACCCGACACAAAATAGAAAATTCTAAAACAATAGCAAAAAAATTCAAAAAATTAAAAAATATGGTTATGGATTCATTTCAAGCCAAAATAGATTGGAAAAGGATGAGATATAGAGAAAATAAAAATTATCGTTTCGTTTCGTTCCTACCCGACACGAAATAGAAAATTCCAAAACAATAGCAAAAAAATTCAAAAAATTAAAGAATACCATTACGGGTTCATTTCAAGCCAAAATAGGTCGGAAAACGCCGAGAAAAACAGAAAATAAAAATTATCGTTCCGTTTCGTTCCTACCAGGCACTAAATAGAGAATTCAAACAAAATAGCAAAAAAACTCAAAAAATTAAAAAATACAATTATGGCTTCATTTCAATAAAAAATAGGTCGGAAAAGGCTGAGAAAAACAGAAAATAAAAATTCTTGTTCCGTTTCGTTCCTACCCGGCGCTAGATATGAAATTCAAAAAAAATAGCAAAAAAGTTCAAAAAATTAAAAAATACCATAATGGATTCATTTCAAGCCAAAATAAGTTGGAAAAGGATAAGATAGAGAGAAAATAAAAATTATCGTTTCGTTTCGTTCCTACCCGACACGAAATAGAAAATTCCAAAACAATAGCAAAAAAATTCAAAAAATTAAAAAATACAATTACGGATTCATTTAAAACCGAAATAGGTCGGAAAAGGCCGAGAAAAACAGAAAATAAAAATTACAATCCGTTTCGTTCCATCCTGGAACAAAATAAAAAATTCAACAAAAATAGCATAAAAATTCAAAAAATTCAAAAATACGGTTATGGATTCATTTCAAGCCAAAATAGATTGGAAAAGGATGAGATAGAAAGAAAATAAAAGTTATCGTCCCGGTCCATTCCTACCCGACACGTAATAGAAAATTCTAAAACAATAGCAAAAAAATTCAAAAAATTAAAGAATACCATTACGGGTTCATTCCAAGCCAAAATAGGTCGGAAAAGGCTGAGAAAAACAGAAAATAAAAATTATCGTTCCGTTTCGTTCCTACCCGTCGCTAAATATGAAAATTAAACAAAAATAGCAAAAAAATTCAAAAAATTAAAAAAATACCATTATTGTTTCATTTCAAGCCAAA
Organism: Quercus parvula; assembly: GCA_030820535.1. Lineage (NCBI taxonomy): Eukaryota > Viridiplantae > Streptophyta > Magnoliopsida > Fagales > Fagaceae > Quercus > Quercus parvula. The sequence continues at coordinate 22,428,643 of JAUAME010000012.1, forward strand.
ATAAGTTGGAAAAGGATAAGAAAGAGAGAAAATAAAAGTTATCGTTCCGTTCCGTTCCGTTCCTACCCGACGCATAATAGAAAATTCAATAAAAACAGCAAAAAAATTCAAAAAGTTTAAAAATACGGTTATGGATTCATTTCAAGCCAAAATAGGTTGGAAAATGATGAGATAGAGAGAAAATAAAAGTTATCGTTCCGTTCCGTTCCTACCAGACACGAAATAGAAAATTCCAAAACAATAGCAAAAAAATTAAAAAATACGGTTATGGATTCATTTCAAGCCAAAATAGATTGGAAAAGGATGAGATAGAGAGAAAATAAAAGTTATCGTTCCGTTCCGTTCCTACCCGACACGAAATAGAAAATTCCAAAACAATAGCAAAAAAATTCAAAAAATTAAAAAATATGGTTATGGATTCATTTCAAGCCAAAATAGATTGGAAAAGGATGAGATATAGAGAAAATAAAAATTATCGTTTCGTTTCGTTCCTACCCGACACGAAATAGAAAATTCCAAAACAATTGCAAAAAAATTCAAAAAATTAAAGAATACCATTACGGGTTCATTTCAAGCCAAAATAGGTCGGAAAACGCCGAGAAAAACAGAAAATAAAAATTATCGTTCCGTTTCGTTCCTACCAGGCACTAAATAGAGAATTCAAACAAAATAGCAAAAAAACTCAAAAAATTAAAAAATACAATTATGGCTTCATTTCAATAAAAAATAGGTCGGAAAAGGCTGAGAAAAACAGAAAATAAAAATTCTTGTTCCGTTTCGTTCCTACCCGGCGCTAGATATGAAATTCAAAAAAAATAGCAAAAAAGTTCAAAAAATTAAAAAATACCATAATGGATTCATTTCAAGCCAAAATAAGTTAGAAAAGGATGAGATAGAGAGAAAATAAAAATTATCGTTTCGTTCCGTTCCTACCCGACACGAAATTGAAAATTCCAAAACAATAGGAAAAAAATTCAAAAAATTAAAACATACGGTTATGGATTCATTTCAAGCCAAAATAGATTGGAAAATGATGAGATAGAGAGAAAATAAAAGTTATCGTTCTGGTCCATTCCTACTCGACACGTAATAGAAAATTCTAAAACAATAGAAAAAAATTCAAAAAATTAAAAAAAACAATTACGGATTCATTTAAAACCGAAATAGTTCGGAAAAGGCCGAGAAAAACAGAAAATAAAAATTACCATCCGTTTCGTTCCATCCTGGAACAAAATAGAAAATTCAAAAAAAATAGCAAAAAAATTCAAAAAACTAAAAAATACGGTTATGGATTCATTTCAAGCCAAAATATATTGGAAAAGGATGAGATAGAGAGAAAATAAAAGTTATCGTTCCGGTCCATTCCTACCCGACCCGTAATAGAAAATTCTAAAACAATAGCAAAAAAATTCAAAAAATTAAAGAATACCATTACGGGTTCATTCCAAGCCAAAATAGGTCGGAAAAGGCCGAGAAAAACAGAAAATAAAAATTATCGTTCCGTATCGTTCCTACCCGTCGCTAAATATGAAAATTAAACAAAAATAGCAAAAAAATTCAAAAAACTAAAAAATACCATTATGGTTTCGTTTCAAGCCAAAATAAGTTGGAAAAGGATAAGAACGAGAGAAAATAAAAGTTATCGTTCCGTTCCGTTCCTACACGACGCATAATAGAAAATTCAAGAAAAACAGCAAAAAAATTCAAAAAGTTTAAAAATACGGTTATGGATTCATTTCAAGCCAAAATAGGTTGGAAAATGATGAGATAGAGAGAAAATAAAAGTTATCGTTCCGTTCCGTTCCTACCAGACACGAAATAGAAAATTCCAAAACAATAGCAAAAAAAATCAAAAAATTAAAAAATACGGTTATGGATTCATTTCAAGCCAAAATAGATTGGAAAAGGATGAGATAGAGAGAAAATAAAAGTTGTCGTTCTGGTCCATTCCTACTCGACACGTAATAGAAAATTCTAAAACAATAGAAAAAAATTCAAAAAATTAAAGAATACCATTACGGGTTCATTTCAAGCAAAAATAGGTCGGAAAAGGCTGAGAAAAACAGAAAATAAAATTTATCTTTCCGTTTCGTTCCTACCCGGCGCTAAATATGAAATTCAAAAAAAATAGCAAAAAAATTGAAAAAATTAAAAAATACGGTCATGGATTCATTTCAAGCCAAAATAGAATGGAAAAGGATGAGATAGAGAGAAAATAAAAGTTATCGTTCCGTTTCTTTCCTACCCGACACGAAATAGAAAATTCTAAAACAATAGCAAAAAAATTCAAAAAATTAAAGAATACCATTACGGGTTCATTTCAAAACAAAACAGGTCGGAAAAGACCGAGAAAAACAGAAAATAAAAATTACCGTTCCGTTTCGTTCCTACCCGTTGCTAAATATGAAATTAAACAAAAATAGCAAAAAAATTCAAAAAATTAAAAAATATCATTATGGATTCATTTCAAGCCAAAATAGGTTGGAAAATGATGAGATAAAGAGAAAATAAAAGTTATCGTTCCGTTCCGTTCCTACCCGACACGAAATAGACAATTCCAAAACAAAAGCAAAAAAATTCAAAAAATTAAAAAATATGGTTATGGATTCATTTCAAGCCAAAATAGATTGGAAAAGAATTAGATAGAGGGAAAATAAAAATTATCGTTTCGTTCCGTTCCTACCCGACACGAAAAAGAAAATTCGAAAACAATAGCAAAAAAATTAAAAAAATTAAAAAATACAATTACCGATTCATTTCAAACCGAAATAGGTAGGAAAAGGCCGAGAAAAACGGAAAATAAAAATTACCATCCATTTCGTTCCATCCTGGAACAAAATAGAAAATTAAAAAAAATAGCAAAAAAAATAAAAAAATAAAAAAATACGGTCATGGATTCATTTCAAGCCAAAATAGATTGGAAAAGGATGAGATAGAGAGAAAATAAAAGTTGTCGTTCTGGTCCATTCCTACTCGACACGTAATAGAAAATTCTAAAACAATAGAAAAAAATTCAAAAAATTAAAGAATACCATTACGGGTTCATTTCAAGCAAAAATAGGTCGGAAAAGGCTGAGAAAAACAGAAAATAAAATTTATCTTTCCGTTTCGTTCCTACCCGGCGCTAAATATGAAATTCAAAAAAAATAGCAAAAAAATTGAAAAAATTAAAAAATACGGTCATGGATTCATTTCAAGCCAAAATAGAATGGAAAAGGATGAGATAGAGAGAAAATAAAAGTTATCGTTCCGTTTCTTTCCTACCCGACACGAAATAGAAAATTCTAAAACAATAGCAAAAAAATTCAAAAAATTAAAGAATACCATTACGGGTTCATTTCAAAACAAAACAGGTCGGAAAAGACCGAGAAAAACAGAAAATAAAAATTACCGTTCCGTTTCGTTCCTACCCGTTGCTAAATATGAAATTAAACAAAAATAGCAAAAAAATTCAAAAAATTAAAAAATATCATTATGGATTCATTTCAAGCCAAAATAGGTTGGAAAATGATGAGATAAAGAGAAAATAAAAGTTATCGTTCCGTTCCGTTCCTACCCGACACGAAATAGACAATTCCAAAACAAAAGCAAAAAAATTCAAAAAATTAAAAAATATGGTTATGGATTCATTTCAAGCCAAAATAGATTGGAAAAGAATTAGATAGAGGGAAAATAAAAATTATCGTTTCGTTCCGTTCCTACCCGACACGAAAAAGAAAATTCGAAAACAATAGCAAAAAAATTAAAAAAATTAAAAAATACAATTACCGATTCATTTCAAACCGAAATAGGTAGGAAAAGGCCGAGAAAAACGGAAAATAAAAATTACCATCCATTTCGTTCCATCCTGGAACAAAATAGAAAATTAAAAAAAATAGCAAAAAAAATAAAAAAATAAAAAAATACGGTCATGGATTCATTTCAAGCCAAAATAGATTGGAAAAGGATGAGATAGAGAGAAAATAAAAGTTATCGTTCCGTTCCATTCCTACCCGACACAAAATAGAAAATTCTAAAACAATAGCAAAAAAATTCAAAAAATTAAAAAATATGGTTATGGATTCATTTCAAGCCAAAATAGATTGGAAAAGGATGAGATATAGAGAAAATAAAAATTATCGTTTCGTTTCGTTCCTACCCGACACGAAATAGAAAATTCCAAAACAAGAGCAAAAAAATTCAAAAAATTAAAGAATACCATTACGGGTTCATTTCAAGCCAAAATAGGTCGGAAAACGCCGAGAAAAACAGAAAATAAAAATTATCGTTCCGTTTCGTTCCTACCAGGCACTAAATAGAGAATTCAAACAAAATAGCAAAAAAACTCAAAAAATTAAAAAATACAATTATGGCTTCATTTCAATAAAAAATAGGTCGGAAAAGGCTGAGAAAAACAGAAAATAAAAATTCTTGTTCCGTTTCGTTCCTACCCGGCGCTAGATATGAAATTCAAAAAAAATAGCAAAAAAGTTCAAAAAATTAAAAAATACCATAATGGATTCATTTCAAGCCAAAATAAGTTGGAAAAGGATAAGATAGAGAGAAAATAAAAATTATCGTTTCGTTTCGTTCCTACCCGACACGAAATAGAAAATTCCAAAACAATAGCAAAAAAATTCAAAAAATTAAAAAATACAATTACGGATTCATTTAAAACCGAAATAGGTCGGAAAAGGCCGAGAAAAACAGAAAATAAAAATTACAATCCGTTTCGTTCCATCCTGGAACAAAATAAAAAATTCAACAAAAATAGCATAAAAATTCAAAAAATTCAAAAATACGGTTATGGATTCATTTCAAGCCAAAATAGATTGGAAAAGGATGAGATAGAAAGAAAATAAAAGTTATCGTTCCGGTCCATTCCTACCCGACACGTAATAGAAAATTCTAAAACAATAGCAAAAAAATTCAAAAAATTAAAGAATACCATTACGGGTTCATTCCAAGCCAAAATAGGTCGGAAAAGGCTGAGAAAAACAGAAAATAAAAATTATCGTTCCGTTTCGTTCCTACCCGTCGCTAAATATGAAAATTAAACAAAAATAGCAAAAAAATTCAAAAAATTAAAAAAATACCATTATTGTTTCATTTCAAGCCAAAATAAGTTGGAAAAGGATAAGAAAGAGAGAAAATAAAAGTTATCGTTCCGTTCCGTTCCGTTCCTACCCGACGCATAATAGAAAATTCAATAAAAACAGCAAAAAAATTCAAAAAGTTTAAAAATACGGTTATGGATTCATTTCAAGCCAAAATAGGTTGGAAAATGATGAGATAGAGAGAAAATAAAAGTTATCGTTCCGTTCCGTTCCTACCAGACACGAAATAGAAAATTCCAAAACAATAGCAAAAAAATTAAAAAATACGGTTATGGATTCATTTCAAGCCAAAATAGATTGGAAAAGGATGAGATAGAGAGAAAATAAAAGTTATCGTTCCGTTCCGTTCCTACCCGACACGAAATAGAAAATTCCAAAACAATAGCAAAAAAATTCAAAAAATTAAAAAATATGGTTATGGATTCATTTCAAGCCAAAATAGATTGGAAAAGGATGAGATATAGAGAAAATAAAAATTATCGTTTCGTTTCGTTCCTACCCGACACGAAATAGAAAATTCCAAAACAATTGCAAAAAAATTCAAAAAATTAAAGAATACCATTACGGGTTCATTTCAAGCCAAAATAGGTCGGAAAACGCCGAGAAAAACAGAAAATAATAATTATCGTTCCGTTTCGTTCCTACCAGGCATTAAATAGAAAATTCAAACAAAATAGCAAAAAAATTCAAAAAATTAAAAGATACAATTATGGCTTCATTTCAATAAAAAATGGGTCGGAAAAGGCTGAGAAAAACAGAAAATAAAAATTATCGTTCCGTTTCGTTCCTACCCGGCGCTAAATATGAAATTAAAAAAAAATAGCAAAAAAGTTCAACAAATTAAACAATACCATAATGGATTCATTTCAAGCCAAAATAAGTTGGAAAAGGATGAGATAGAGAGAAAATAAAAATTATCGTTTCGTTCCGTTCCTACCCGACACGAAATAGAAAATTCTAAAACAATAGCAAAAAAATTCAATAAATTAAAAAATACAATTACGGATTCATTTAAAACCGAAATAGGTCGGAAAATGCCGAGTAAAACAGAAAATAAAAATTACCATCCGTTTCGTTCCATCCTGGAACAAATAGAAAATTCAAAAAAAATAGCAAAAAAATTTAAAAAACAAAAAAATACGGTTATGGATTCATTTCAAGCCAAAATATATTGGAAAATGATGAGATAGAGAGAAAATAAAAGTTATCGTTCCGGTCCATTCCTACCCGACACGTAATAGAAAATTCTAAAACAACAGCAAAAAAATTCAAAAAATTAAAGAATACCATTACGGGTTCATTCCAAGCCAAAATAGGTCGGAAAAGGCCGAGAAAAACAGAAAATAAAAATTATCGTTCCGTATCGTTCCTACCCGTCGCTAAATATGAAAATTAAACAAAAATAGCAAAAAAATTCAAAAAACTAAAAAATACCATTATGGTTTCATTTCAAGCCAAAATAAGTTGGAAAAGGATAAGAAAGAGAGAAAATAAAAGTTATGGTTCCGTTCCGTTCCTACCCGACGCATAATAGAAAATTCAAGAAAAACAGCAAAAAAATTAAAAAAGTTTAAAAATACGGTTATGGATTCATTTCAAGCCAAAATAGGTTGGAAAATGATGAGATAGAGAGAAAATAAAAGTTATCGTTCCGCTCCGTTCCTACCAGACACGAAATAGAAAATTCCAAAACAATAGAAAAAAAATTCAAAAAATTAAAAAATACGGTTATGGATTCATTTCAAGCCAAAATAGATTGGAAAAGGATGAGATAGAGAGAAAATAAAAGTTGTCGTTCTGGTCCATTCCTACTCGACACGTAATAGAAAATTCTAAAACAATAGAACAAAATTCAAAAAATTAAAAAATACAATTACGGATTCATTTAAAACCGAAATAGGTCGGAAAATGCCGAGTAAAACAGAAAATAAAAATTACCATCCGTTTCGTTCCATCCTGGAACAAAATAGAAAATTCAAAAAAAATAGCAAAAAAATTCAAAAAACTAAAAAATACGGTTATGGATTCATTTCAAGCCAAAATATATTGGAAAAGGATGAGATAGAGAGAAAATAAAAGTTATCGTTCCGGTCTATTCCTACCCGACACGTAATAGAAAATTCTAAAACAATAGCAAAAAAATTCAAAAAATTAAAGAATACCATTACGGGTTCATTCCAAGCCAAAATAGGTCGGAAAAGGCCGAGAAAAACAGAAAATAAAAATTATCGTTCCGTATCGTTCCTACCCGTCGCTAAATATGAAAATTAAACAAAAATAGCAAAAAAAATTCAAAAAACTAAAAAATACCATTATGGTTTCATTTCAAGCCAAAATAAGTTGGAAAAGGATAAGAAAGAGAGAAAATAAAGTTATCGTTCCGTTCCGTTCCTACCCGACGCATAATAGAAAATTCAAGAAAAACAGCAAAAAAATTCAAAAAGTTTAAAAATACGGTTATGGATTCATTTCAAGCCAAAATAGTTTGGAAAATGATGAGATAGAGAGAAAATAAAAGTTATCGTTCCGTTCCGTTCCTACCAGACACGAAATAGAAAATTCCAAAACAATAGCAAAAAAATTCAAAAAATTAAAAAATACGGTTATGGATTCATTTCAAGCCAAAATAAATTGGAAAAGGATGAGATAGAGAGAAAATAAAAGTTATCGTTCCGGTCCATTCCTACCCGACCCGTAATAGAAAATTCTAAAACAATAGCAAAAAAATTCAAAAAATTAAAGAATACCATTACGGGTTCATTCCAAGCCAAAATAGGTCGGAAAAGGCCGAGAAAAACAGAAAATAAAAATTATCGTTCCGTATCGTTCCTACCCGTCGCTAAATATGAAAATTAAACAAAAATAGCAAAAAAATTCAAAAAACTAAAAAATACCATTATGGTTTCATTTCAAGCCAAAATAAGTTGGAAAAGGATAAGAAAGAGAGAAAATAAAAGTTATGGTTCCGTTCCGTTCCTACCCGACGCATAATAGAAAATTCAAGAAAAACAGCAAAAAAATTAAAAAAGTTTAAAAATACGGTTATGGATTCATTTCAAGCCAAAATAGGTTGGAAAATGATGAGATAGAGAGAAAATAAAAGTTATCGTTCCGCTCCGTTCCTACCAGACACGAAATAGAAAATTCCAAAACAATAGAAAAAAAATTCAAAAAATTAAAAAATACGGTTATGGATTCATTTCAAGCCAAAATAGATTGGAAAAGGATGAGATAGAGAGAAAATAAAAGTTGTCGTTCTGGTCCATTCCTACTCGACACGTAATAGAAAATTCTAAAACAATAGAACAAAATTCAAAATATTAAAAAATACAATTACGGATTCATTTAAAACCGAAATAGGTCGGAAAATGCCGAGTAAAACAGAAAATAAAAATTACCATCCGTTTCGTTCCATCCTGGAACAAAATAGAAAATTCAAAAAAAATAGCAAAAAAATTCAAAAAACTAAAAAATACGGTTATGGATTCATTTCAAGCCAAAATATATTGGAAAAGGATGAGATAGAGAGAAAATAAAAGTTATCGTTCCGGTCTATTCCTACCCGACACGTAATAGAAAATTCTAAAACAATAGCAAAAAAATTCAAAAAATTAAAGAATACCATTACGGGTTCATTCCAAGCCAAAATAGGTCGGAAAAGGCCGAGAAAAACAGAAAATAAAAATTATCGTTCCGTATCGTTCCTACCCGTCGCTAAATATGAAAATTAAACAAAAATAGCAAAAAAAATTCAAAAAACTAAAAAATACCATTATGGTTTCATTTCAAGCCAAAATAAGTTGGAAAAGGATAAGAAAGAGAGAAAATAAAAGTTATCGTTCCGTTCCGTTCCTACCCGACGCATAATAGAAAATTCAAGAAAAACAGCAAAAAAATTCAAAAAGTTTAAAAATACGGTTATGGATTCATTTCAAGCCAAAATAGTTTGGAAAATGATGAGATAGAGAGAAAATAAAAGTTATCGTTCCGTTCCGTTCCTACCAGACACGAAATAGAAAATTCCAAAACAATAGCAAAAAAATTCAAAAAATTAAAAAATACGGTTATGGATTCATTTCAAGCCAAAATAAATTGGAAAAGGATGAGATAGAGAGAAAATAAAAGTTATCGTTCTGGTCCATTCCTACTCGACACGTAATAGAAAATTCTAAAACAATAGAAAAAAATTCAAAAAATTAAAGAATACCATTACGGGTTCATTCCAAGCCAAAATAGGTCGGAAAAGGCCGAGAAAAACAGAAAATAAAAATTATCGTTCCGTATCGTTCCTACCCGTCGCTAAATATGAAAATTAAACAAAAATAGCAAAAAAATTCAAAAAACTAAAAAATACCATTATGGTTTCATTTCAAGCCAAAATAAGTTGGAAAAGGATAAGAAAGAGAGAAAATAAAAGTTATGGTTCCGTTCCGTTCCTACCCGACGCATAATAGAAAATTCAAGAAAAACAGCAAAAAAATTAAAAAAGTTTAAAAATACGGTTATGGATTCATTTCAAGCCAAAATAGGTTGGAAAATGATGAGATAGAGAGAAAATAAAAGTTATCGTTCCGCTCCGTTCCTACCAGACACGAAATAGAAAATTCCAAAACAATAGAAAAAAAATTCAAAAAATTAAAAAATACGGTTATGGATTCATTTCAAGCCAAAATAGATTGGAAAAGGATGAGATAGAGAGAAAATAAAAGTTGTCGTTCTGGTCCATTCCTACTCGACACGTAATAGAAAATTCTAAAACAATAGAACAAAATTCAAAATATTAAAAAATACAATTACGGATTCATTTAAAACCGAAATAGGTCGGAAAATGCCGAGTAAAACAGAAAATAAAAATTACCATCCGTTTCGTTCCATCCTGGAACAAAATAGAAAATTCAAAAAAAATAGCAAAAAAATTCAAAAAACTAAAAAATACGGTTATGGATTCATTTCAAGCCAAAATATATTGGAAAAGGATGAGATAGAGAGAAAATAAAAGTTATCGTTCCGGTCTATTCCTACCCGACACGTAATAGAAAATTCTAAAACAATAGCAAAAAAATTCAAAAAATTAAAGAATACCATTACGGGTTCATTCCAAGCCAAAATAGGTCGGAAAAGGCCGAGAAAAACAGAAAATAAAAATTATCGTTCCGTATCGTTCCTACCCGTCGCTAAATATGAAAATTAAACAAAAATAGCAAAAAAAATTCAAAAAACTAAAAAATACCATTATGGTTTCATTTCAAGCCAAAATAAGTTGGAAAAGGATAAGAAAGAGAGAAAATAAAAGTTATCGTTCCGTTCCGTTCCTACCCGACGCATAATAGAAAATTCAAGAAAAACAGCAAAAAAATTCAAAAAGTTTAAAAATACGGTTATGGATTCATTTCAAGCCAAAATAGTTTGGAAAATGATGAGATAGAGAGAAAATAAAAGTTATCGTTCCGTTCCGTTCCTACCAGACACGAAATAGAAAATTCCAAAACAATAGCAAAAAAATTCAAAAAATTAAAAAATACGGTTATGGATTCATTTCAAGCCAAAATAAATTGGAAAAGGATGAGATAGAGAGAAAATAAAAGTTATCGTTCTGGTCCATTCCTACTCGACACGTAATAGAAAATTCTAAAACAATAGAAAAAAATTCAAAAAATTAAAGAATACCATTACGGGTTCATTCCAAGCCAAAATAGGTCGGAAAAGGCCGAGAAAAACAGAAAATAAAAATTATCGTTCCGTATCGTTCCTACCCGTCGCTAAATATGAAAATTAAACAAAAATAGCAAAAAAATTCAAAAAACTAAAAAATACCATTATGGTTTCATTTCAAGCCAAAATAAGTTGGAAAAGGATAAGAAAGAGAGAAAATAAAAGTTATGGTTCCGTTCCGTTCCTACCCGACGCATAATAGAAAATTCAAGAAAAACAGCAAAAAAATTAAAAAAGTTTAAAAATACGGTTATGGATTCATTTCAAGCCAAAATAGGTTGGAAAATGATGAGATAGAGAGAAAATAAAAGTTATCGTTCCGCTCCGTTCCTACCAGACACGAAATAGAAAATTCCAAAACAATAGAAAAAAAATTCAAAAAATTAAAAAATACGGTTATGGATTCATTTCAAGCCAAAATAGATTGGAAAAGGATGAGATAGAGAGAAAATAAAAGTTGTCGTTCTGGTCCATTCCTACTCGACACGTAATAGAAAATTCTAAAACAATAGAACAAAATTCAAAAAATTAAAAAATACAATTACGGATTCGTTTAAAACCGAAATAGGTCGGAAAATGCCGAGTAAAACAGAAAATAAAAATTACCATCCGTTTCGTTCCATCCTGGAACAAAATAGAAAATTCAAAAAAAATAGCAAAAAAATTCAAAAAACTAAAAAATACGGTTATGGATTCATTTCAAGCCAAAATATATTGGAAAAGGATGAGATAGAGAGAAAATAAAAGTTATCGTTCCGGTCTATTCCTACCCGACACGTAATAGAAAATTCTAAAACAATAGCAAAAAAATTCAAAAAATTAAAGAATACCATTACGGGTTCATTCCAAGCCAAAATAGGTCGGAAAAGGCCGGGAAAAACAGAAAATAAAAATTATCGTTCCGTATCGTTCCTACCCGTCGCTAAATATGAAAATTAAACAAAAATAGCAAAAAAATTCAAAAAACTAAAAAATACAATGGTTTCATTTCAAGCCAAAATAAGTTGGAAAAGGATAAGAAAGAGAGAAAATAAAAGTTATCGTTCCGTTCCGTTCCTACCCGACGCATAATAGACAATTCCAAAACAAAAGCAAAAAAATTCAAAAAATTAAAAAATATGGTTATGGATTCATTTCAAGCCAAAATAGATTGGAAAAGAATTAGATAGAGGGAAAATAAAAATTATCGTTTCGTTCCGTTCCTACCCGACACGAAAAAGAAAATTCGAAAACAATAGCAAAAAAATTAAAAAAATTAAAAAATACAATTACGGATTCATTTCAAACCGAAATAGGTAGGAAAAGGCCGGGAAAAACGGAAAATAAAAATTACCATCCGTTTCGTTCCATCCTGGAACAAAATAGAAAATTAAAAAAAATAGCAAAAAAAATAAAAAAATAAAAAAATACGGTCATGGATTCATTTCAAGCCAAAATAGATTGGAAAAGGATGAGATAGAGAGAAAATAAAAGTTATCGTTCCGTTCCATTCCTACCCGACACAAAATAGAAAATTCTAAAACAATAGCAAAAAAATTCAAAAAATTAAAAAATATGGTTATGGATTCATTTCAAGCCAAAATAGATTGGAAAAGGATGAGATATAGAGAAAATAAAAGTTATCGTTCCGGTCCATTCCTACCCGACACGTAATAGAAAATTCTAAAACAACAGCGAAAAAATTCAAAAAATTAAAGAATACCATTACGGGTTCATTCCAAGCCAAAATAGGTCGGAAAAGGCCGAGAAAAACAGAAAATAAAAATTATCGTTCCGTATCGTTCCTACCCGTCGCAAAATATGAAAATTAAACAAAAATAGCAAAAAAATTCAAAAAACTAAAAAATACCATTATGGTTTCATTTCAAGCCAAAATAAGTTGGAAAAGGATAAGAAAGAGAGAAAATAAAAGTTATCGTTCCGTTCCGTTCCTACCCGACGCATAATAGAAAATTCAAGAAAAACAGCAAAAAATTTAAAAAAGTTTAAAAATACGGTTATGGATTCATTTCAAGCCAAAATAGGTTGGAAAATGATGAGATAGAGAGAAAATAAAAGTTATCGTTCCGCTCCGTTCCTACCAGACACGAAATAGAAAATTCCAAAACAATAGAAAAAAAATTCAAAAAATTAAAAAATACGGTTATGAATTCATTTCAAGCCAAAATAGATTGGAAAAGGATGAGATAGAGAGAAAATAAAAGTTATCGTTCTGGTCCATTCCTACTCGACACGTAATAGAAAATTCTAAAACAATAGAACAAAATTCAAAAAATTAAAGAATACCATTACGGGTTCATTTCAAGCAAAAATAGGTCGGAAAAGGCTGAGAAAAACAGAAAATAAAATTTATCTTTCCGTTTCGTTCCTACCCGGCGCTAAATATGAAATTCAAAAAAAATAGCAAAAAAATTGAAAAAATTAAAAAATACGGTCATGGATTCATTTCAAGCCGAAATAGAATGGAAAAGGATGAGATAGAGAGAAAATAAAAGTTATCGTTCCGTTTCTTTCCTACCCGACACGAAATAGAAAATTCTAAAACAATAGCAAAAAAATTCAAAAAATTAAAGAATACCATTACGGGTTCGTTTCAAGACAAAACAGGACGGAAAAGACCGAGAAAAACAGAAAATAAAAATTACCGTTCCGTTTCGTTCCTACCCGTTGCTAAATATGAAATTAAACAAAAATAGCAAAAAAATTCAAAAAATTAAAAAATATCATTATGGATTCATTTCAAGCCAAAATAGGTTGGAAAATGATGAGATAAAGAGAAAATAAAAGTTATCGTTCCGTTCCGTTCCTACCCGACACGAAATAGACAATTCCAAAAAAAAAGCAAAAAAATTCAAAAAATTAAAAAATATGGTTATGGATTCATTTCAAGCCAAAATAGATTGGAAAAGAATTAGATAGAGGGAAAATAAAAATTATCGTTTCGTTCCGTTCCTACCCGACACGAAAAAGAAAATTCGAAAACAATAGCAAAAAAATTAAAAAAATTAAAAAATACAATTACGGAATCATTTCAAACTGAAATAGGTAGGAAAAGGCCGAGAAAAACGGAAAATAAAAATTACCATCCGTTTCGTTCCATCCTGGAACAAAATAAAAAATTAAAAAAAATAGCAAAAAAAATAAAAAAATAAAAAAATACGGTCATGGATTCATTTCAAGCCAAAATAGATTGGAAAAGGATGAGATAGAGAGAAAATAAAAGTTATCGTTCCGTTCCATTCCTACCCGACACAAAATAGAAAATTCTAAAACAATAGCAAAAAAATTCAAAAAATTAAAAAATATGGTTATGGATTCATTTCAAGCCAAAATAGATTGGAAAAGGATGAGATATAGAGAAAATAAAAATTATCGTTTCGTTTCGTTCCTACCCGACACGAAATAGAAAATTCCAAAACAATAGCAAAAAAATTCAAAAAATTAAAGAATACCATTACGGGTTCATTTCAAGCCAAAATAGGTCGGAAAACGCCGAGAAAAACAGAAAATAAAAATTATCGTTCCGTTTCGTTCCTACCAGGCACTAAATAGAGAATTTAAACAAAATAGCAAAAAAATTAAAAAAATTAAAAAATACAATTATGGCTTCATTTCAATAAAAAATAGGTCGGAAAAGGCTGAGAAAAACAGAAAATAAAAATTCTCGTTCCGTTTCTTTCCTACCCGGCGCTAGATATGAAATTCAAAAAAAATAGCAAAAAAGTTCAAAAAATTAAAAAATACCATAATGGATTCATTTCAAGCCAAAATAAGTTGGAAAAGGATGAGATAGAGAGAAAATAAAAATTATCGTTTCGTTCCGTTCCTACCCGACACGAAATTGAAAATTCCAAAACAATAGGAAAAAAATTCAAAAAATTAAAACATACGGTTATGGATTCATTTCAAGCCAAAATAGATTGGAAAATGATGAGATAGAGAGAAAATAAAAGTTATCGTTCTGGTCCATTCCTACTCGACACGTAATAGAAAATTCTAAAACAATAGAAAAAAATTCAAAAAATTAAAAAAAACAATTACGGATTCATTTAAAACCGAAATAGGTCGGAAAGGCCGAGAAAAACAGAAAATAAAAATTACCATCCGTTTCGTTCCATCCTGGAACAAAATAGAAAATTCAAAAAAAATAGCAAAAAAATTCAAAAAACTAAAAAATACGGTTATGGATTCATTTCAAGCCAAAATATATTGGAAAAGGATGAGATAGAGAGAAAATAAAAGTTATCGTTCCGGTCCATTCCTACCCGACCCGTAATAGAAAATTCTAAAACAATAGCAAAAAAATTCAAAAAATTAAAGAATACCATTACGGGTTCATTCCAAGCCAAAATAGGACGGAAAAGGCCGAGAAAAACAGAAAATAAAAATTATCGTTCCGTATCGTTCCTACCCGTCGCTAAATATGAAAATTAAACAAAAATAGCAAAAAAATTCAAAAAACTAAAAAATACCATTATGGTTTCGTTTCAAGCCAAAATAAGTTGGAAAAGGATAAGAACGAGAGAAAATAAAAGTTATCGTTCCGTTCCGTTCCTACACGACGCATAATAGAAAATTCAAGAAAAACAGCAAAAAAATTCAAAAAGTTTAAAAATATGGTTATGGATTCATTTCAAGCCAAAATAGGTTGGAAAATGATGAGATAGAGAGAAAATAAAAGTTATCGTTCCGTTCCGTTCCTACCAGACACGAAATAGAAAATTCCAAAACAATAGCAAATAAAATCAAAAAATTAAAAAATACGGTTATGGATTCATTTCAAGCCAAAATAGATTGGAAAAGGATGAGATAGAGAGAAAATAAAAGTTGTCGTTCTGGTCCATTCCTACTCGACACGTAATAGAAAATTCTAAAACAATAGAAAAAAATTCAAAAAATTAAAGAATACCATTACGGGTTCATTTCAAGCAAAAATAGGTCGGAAAAGGCTGAGAAAAACAGAAAATAAAATTTATCTTTCCGTTTCGTTCCTACCCGGCGCTAAATATGAAATTCAAAAAAAATAGCAAAAAAATTGAAAAAATTAAAAAATACGGTCATGGATTCATTTCAAGCCAAAATAGAATGGAAAAGGATGAGATAGAGAGAAAATAAAAGTTATCGTTCCGTTTCTTTCCTACCCGACACGAAATAGAAAATTCTAAAACAATAGCAAAAAAATTCAAAAAATTAAAGAATACCATTACGGGTTCATTTCAAAACAAAACAGGTCGGAAAAGACCGAGAAAAACAGAAAATAAAAATTACCGTTCCGTTTCGTTCCTACCCGTTGCTAAATATGAAATTAAACAAAAATAGCAAAAAAATTCAAAAAATTAAAAAATATCATTATGGATTCATTTCAAGCCAAAATAGGTTGGAAAATGATGAGATAAAGAGAAAATAAAAGTTATCGTTCCGTTCCGTTCCTACCCGACACGAAATAGACAATTCCAAAACAAAAGCAAAAAAATTCAAAAAATTAAAAAATATGGTTATGGATTCATTTCAAGCCAAAATAGATTGGAAAAGAATTAGATAGAGGGAAAATAAAAATTATCGTTTCGTTCCGTTCCTACCCGACACGAAAAAGAAAATTCGAAAACAATAGCAAAAAAATTAAAAAAATTAAAAAAATTAAAAAATACAATTACCGATTCATTTCAAACCGAAATAGGTAGGAAAAGGCCGAGAAAAACGGAAAATAAAAATTACCATCCATTTCGTTCCATCCTGGAACAAAATAGAAAATTAAAAAAAATAGCAAAAAAAATAAAAAAATAAAAAAATACGGTCATGGATTCATTTCAAGCCAAAATAGATTGGAAAAGGATGAGATAGAGAGAAAATAAAAGTTATCGTTCCGTTCCATTCCTACCCGACACAAAATAGAAAATTCTTAAACAATAGCAAAAAAATTCAAAAAATTAAAAAATATGGTTATGGATTCATTTCAAGCCAAAATAGATTGGAAAAGGATGAGATATAGAGAAAATAAAAATTATCGTTTCGTTTCGTTCCTACCCGACACGAAATAGAAAATTCCAAAACAATAGCAAAAAAATTCAAAAAATTAAAGAATACCATTACGGGTTCATTTCAAGCCAAAATAGGTCGGAAAACGCCGAGAAAAACAGAAAATAAAAATTATCGTTCCGTTTCGTTCCTACCAGGCACTAAATAGAGAATTCAAACAAAATAGCAAAAAAACTCAAAAAATTAAAAAATACAATTATGGCTTCATTTCAATAAAAAATAGGACGGAAAAGGCTGAGAAAAACAGAAAATAAAAATTCTTGTTCCGTTTCGTTCCTACTCGGCGCTAGATATGAAATTCAAAAAAAATAGCAAAAAAGTTCAAAAAATTAAAAAATACCATAATGGATTCATTTCAAGCCAAAATAAGTTGGAAAAGGATGAGATAGAGAGAAAATAAAAATTATCGTTTCGTTTCGTTCCTACCCGACACGAAATAGAAAATTCCAAAACAATAGCAAAAAAATTCAAAAAATTAAAAAATACAATTACGGATTCATTTAAAACCGAAATAGGTCGGAAAAGGCCGAGAAAAACAGAAAATAAAAATTACAATCCGTTTCGTTCCATCCTGGAACAAAATAAAAAATTCAACAAAAATAGCATAAAAATTCAAAAAATTCAAAAATACGGTTATGGATTCATTTCAAGCCAAAATAGATTGGAAAAGGATGAGATAGAAAGAAAATAAAAGTTATCGTTCCGGTCCATTCCTACCCGACACGTAATAGAAAATTCTAAAACAATAGCAAAAAAATTCAAAAAATTAAAGAATACCATTACGGGTTCATTCCAAGCCAAAATAGGTCGGAAAAGGCTGAGAAAAACAGAAAATAAAAATTATCGTTCCGTTTCGTTCCTACCCGTCGCTAAATATGAAAATTAAACAAAAATAGCAAAAAAATTCAAAAAATTAAAAAAATAACATTATTGTTTCATTTCAAGCCAAAATAAGTTGGAAAAGGATAAGAAAGAGAGAAAATAAAAGTTATCGTTCCGTTCCGTTCCGTTCCTACCCGACGCATAATAGAAAATTCAAGAAAAACAGCAAAAAAATTCAAAAAGTTTAAAAATACGGTTATGGATTCATTTCAAGCCAAAATAGGTTGGAAAATGATGAGATAGAGAGAAAATAAAAGTTATCGTTCCGTTCCGTTCCTACCAGACACGAAATAGAAAATTCCAAAACAATAGCAAAAAAATTAAAAAAATTAAAAAATACGGTTATGGATTCATTTCAAGCCAAAATAGATTGGAAAAGGATGAGATAGAGAGAAAATAAAAGTTATCGTTCCGTTCCGTTCCTACCCGACACGAAATAGAAAATTCCAAAACAATAGCAAAAAAATTCAAAAAATTAAAAAATATGGTTATGGATTCATTTCAAGCCAAAATAGATTGGAAAAGGATGAGATATAGAGAAAATAAAAATTATCGTTTCGTTTCGTTCCTACCCGACACGAAATAGAAAATTCCAAAACAATTGCAAAAAAATTCAAAAAATTAAAGAATACCATTACGGGTTCATTTCAAACCAAAATAGGTCGGAAAACGCCGAGAAAAACAGAAAATAATAATTATCGTTCCGTTTCGTTCCTACCAGGCATTAAATAGAAAATTCAAACAAAATAGCAAAAAAATTCAAAAAATTAAAAGATACAATTATGGCTTCATTTCAATAAAAAATGGGTCGGAAAAGGCTGAGAAAAACAGAAAATAAAAATTATCGTTCCGTTTCGTTCCTACCCGGCGCTAAATATGAAATTAAAAAAAAATAGCAAAAAAGTTCAACAAATTAAAAAATACCATAATGGATTCATTTCAAGCCAAAATAAGTTGGAAAAGGATGAGATAGAGAGAAAATAAAAATTATCGTTTCGTTCCGTTCCTACCCGACACGAAATAGAAAATTCTAAAACAATAGCAAAAAAATTCAAAAAATTAAAAAATACAATTACGGATTCATTTAAAACCGAAATAGGTCGGAAAATGCCAAGTAAAACAGAAAATAAAAATTATCGTTCCGTATCGTTCCTACCCGTCGCTAAATATGAAAATTAAACAAAAATAGCAAAAAAATTCAAAAAACTAGAAAATACCATTATGGTTTCATTTCAAGCCAAAATAAGTTGGAAAAGGATAAGAAAGAGAGAAAATAAAAGTTATCGTTCCGTTCCGTTCCTACCCGACGCATAACAGAAAATTCAAGAAAAACAGCAAAAAAATTAAAAAAGTTTAAAAATACGGTTATGGATTCATTTCAAGCCAAAATAGGTTGGAAAATGATGAGATAGAGAGAAAATAAAAGTTATCGTTCCGCTCCGTTCCTACCAGACACGAAATAGAAAATTCCAAAACAATAGAAAAAAAATTCAAAAAATTAAAAAATACGGTTATGGATTCATTTCAAGCCAAAATAGATTGGAAAAGGATGAGATAGAGAGAAAATAAAAGTTGTCGTTCTGGTCCATTCCTACTCGACACGTAATAGAAAATTCTAAAACAATAGAACAAAATTCAAAAAATTAAAAAATACAATTACGGATTCATTTAAAACCGAAATAGGTCGGAAAATGCCGAGTAAAACAGAAAATAAAAATTACCATCCGTTTCGTTCCATCCTGGAACAAAATAGAAAATTCAAAAAAAATAGCAAAAAAATTCAAAAAACTAAAAAATACGGTTATGGATTCATTTCAAGCCAAAATATATTGGAAAAGGATGAGATAGAGAGAAAATAAAAGTTATCGTTCCGGTCCATTCCTACCCGACACGTAATAGAAAATTCTAAAACAATAGCAAAAAAATTCAAAAAATTAAAGAATACCATTACGGGTTCATTCCAAGCCAAAATAGGTCGGAAAAGGCTGAGAAAAACAGAAAATAAAAATTATCGTTCCGTTTCGTTCCTACCCGTCGCTAAATATGAAAATTAAACAAAAATAGCAAAAAAATTCAAAAAATTAAAAAAATAACATTATTGTTTCATTTCAAGCCAAAATAAGTTGGAAAAGGATAAGAAAGAGAGAAAATAAAAGTTATCGTTCCGTTCCGTTCCGTTCCTACCCGACGCATAATAGAAAATTCAAGAAAAACAGCAAAAAAATTCAAAAAGTTTAAAAATACGGTTATGGATTCATTTCAAGCCAAAATAGGTTGGAAAATGATGAGATAGAGAGAAAATAAAAGTTATCGTTCCGTTCCGTTCCTACCAGACACGAAATAGAAAATTCCAAAACAATAGCAAAAAAATTAAAAAAATTAAAAAATACGGTTATGGATTCATTTCAAGCCAAAATAGATTGGAAAAGGATGAGATAGAGAGAAAATAAAAGTTATCGTTCCGTTCCGTTCCTACCCGACACGAAATAGAAAATTCCAAAACAATAGCAAAAAAATTCAAAAAATTAAAAAATATGGTTATGGATTCATTTCAAGCCAAAATAGATTGGAAAAGGATGAGATATAGAGAAAATAAAAATTATCGTTTCGTTTCGTTCCTACCCGACACGAAATAGAAAATTCCAAAACAATTGCAAAAAAATTCAAAAAATTAAAGAATACCATTACGGGTTCATTTCAAACCAAAATAGGTCGGAAAACGCCGAGAAAAACAGAAAATAATAATTATCGTTCCGTTTCGTTCCTACCAGGCATTAAATAGAAAATTCAAACAAAATAGCAAAAAAATTCAAAAAATTAAAAGATACAATTATGGCTTCATTTCAATAAAAAATGGGTCGGAAAAGGCTGAGAAAAACAGAAAATAAAAATTATCGTTCCGTTTCGTTCCTACCCGGCGCTAAATATGAAATTAAAAAAAAATAGCAAAAAAGTTCAACAAATTAAAAAATACCATAATGGATTCATTTCAAGCCAAAATAAGTTGGAAAAGGATGAGATAGAGAGAAAATAAAAATTATCGTTTCGTTCCGTTCCTACCCGACACGAAATAGAAAATTCTAAAACAATAGCAAAAAAATTCAAAAAATTAAAAAATACAATTACGGATTCATTTAAAACCGAAATAGGTCGGAAAATGCCAAGTAAAACAGAAAATAAAAATTATCGTTCCGTATCGTTCCTACCCGTCGCTAAATATGAAAATTAAACAAAAATAGCAAAAAAATTCAAAAAACTAGAAAATACCATTATGGTTTCATTTCAAGCCAAAATAAGTTGGAAAAGGATAAGAAAGAGAGAAAATAAAAGTTATCGTTCCGTTCCGTTCCTACCCGACGCATAACAGAAAATTCAAGAAAAACAGCAAAAAAATTAAAAAAGTTTAAAAATACGGTTATGGATTCATTTCAAGCCAAAATAGGTTGGAAAATGATGAGATAGAGAGAAAATAAAAGTTATCGTTCCGCTCCGTTCCTACCAGACACGAAATAGAAAATTCCAAAACAATAGAAAAAAAATTCAAAAAATTAAAAAATACGGTTATGGATTCATTTCAAGCCAAAATAGATTGGAAAAGGATGAGATAGAGAGAAAATAAAAGTTGTCGTTCTGGTCCATTCCTACTCGACACGTAATAGAAAATTCTAAAACAATAGAACAAAATTCAAAAAATTAAAAAATACAATTACGGATTCATTTAAAACCGAAATAGGTCGGAAAATGCCGAGTAAAACAGAAAATAAAAATTACCATCCGTTTCGTTCCATCCTGGAACAAAATAGAAAATTCAAAAAAAATAGCAAAAAAATTCAAAAAACTAAAAAATACGGTTATGGATTCATTTCAAGCCAAAATATATTGGAAAAGGATGAGATAGAGAGAAAATAAAAGTTATCGTTCCGGTCCATTCCTACCCGAGACGTAATAGAAAATTCTAAAACAACAGCAAAAAAATTCAAAAAATTAAAGAATACCATTACGGGTTCATTCCAAGCCAAAATACGTCGGAAAAGGCCGAGAAAAACAGAAAATAAAAATTATCGTTCTGTATCGTTCCTACCCGTCGCTAAATATGAAAATTAAACAAAAATAGCAAAAAAATTCAAAAAACTAAAAAATACCATTATGGTTTCATTTCAAGCCAAAATAAGTTGGAAAAGGATAAGAAAGAGAGAAAATAAAAGTTATCGTTCTGTTCCGTTCCTACCCGACGCATAATAGAAAATTCAAGAAAAACAGCAAAAAAATTAAAAAAGTTTAAAAATACGGTTATGGATTCATTTCAAGCCAAAATAGGTTGGAAAATGATGAGATAGAGAGAAAATAAAAGTTATCGTTCCGCTCCGTTCCTACCAGACACGAAATAGAAAATTCCAAAACAATAGAAAAAAAATTCAAAAAATTAAAAAATACGGTTATGGATTCATTTCAAGCCAAAATAGATTGGAAAAGGATGAGATAGAGAGAAAATAAAAGTTGTCGTTCTGGTCCATTCCTACTCGACACGTAATAGAAAATTCTAAAACAATAGAACAAAATTCAAAAAATTAAAAAATACAATTACGGATTCATTTAAAACCGAAATAGGTCGGAAAATGCCGAGTAAAACAGAAAATAAAAATTACCATCCGTTTCGTTCCAACCTGGAACAAAATAGAAAATTCAAAAAAAATAGCAAAAAAATTCAAAAAACTAAAAAATACGGTTATGGATTCATTTCAAGCCAAAATATATTGGAAAAGGATGAGATAGAGAGAAAATAAAAGTTATTGTTCCGGTCTATTCCTACCCGACACGTAATAGAAAATTCTAAAACAATAGCAAAAAAATTCAAAAAATTAAAGAATACCATTACGGGTTCATTCCAAGCCAAAATAGGTCGGAAAAGGCCGGGAAAAACAGAAAATAAAAATTATCGTTCCGTATCGTTCCTACCCGTCGCTAAATATGAAAATTAAACAAAAATAGCAAAAAAATTCAAAAAACTAAAAAATACCATTATGGTTTCATTTCAAGCCAAAATAAGTTGGAAAAGGATAAGAAAGAGAGAAAATAAAAGTTATCGTTCCGTTCCGTTCCTACCCGACGCATAATAGACAATTCCAAAACAAAAGCAAAAAAATTCAAAAAATTAAAAAATATGGTTATGGATTCATTTCAAGCCAAAATAGATTGGAAAAGAATTAGATAGAGGGAAAATAAAAATTATCGTTTCGTTCCGTTCCTACCCGACACGAAAAAGAAAATTCGAAAACAATAGCAAAAAAATTAAAAAAATTAAAAAATACAATTACGGATTCATTTCAAACCGAAATAGGTAGGAAAAGGCCGAGAAAAACGGAAAATAAAAATTACCATCCGTTTCGTTCCATCCTGGAACAAAATAGAAAATTAAAAAAAATAGCAAAAAAAATAAAAAAATAAAAAAATACGGTCATGGATTCATTTCAAGCCAAAATAGATTGGAAAAGGATGAGATAGAGAGAAAATAAAAGTTATCGTTCCGTTCCATTCCTACCCGACACAAAATAGAAAATTCTAAAACAATAGCAAAAAAATTCAAAAAATTAAAAAATATGGTTATGGATTCATTTCAAGCCAAAATAGATTGGAAAAGGATGAGATATAGAGAAAATAAAAGTTATCGTTCCGGTCCATTCCTACCCGACACGTAATAGAAAATTCTAAAACAACAGCGAAAAAATTCAAAAAATTAAAGAATACCATTACGGGTTCATTCCAAGCCAAAATAGGTCGGAAAAGGCCGAGAAAAACAGAAAATAAAAATTATCGTTCCGTATCGTTCCTACCCGTCGCAAAATATGAAAATTAAACAAAAATAGCAAAAAAATTCAAAAAACTAAAAAATACCATTATGGTTTCATTTCAAGCCAAAATAAGTTGGAAAAGGATAAGAAAGAGAGAAAATAAAAGTTATCGTTCCGTTCCGTTCCTACCCGACGCATAATAGAAAATTCAAGAAAAACAGCAAAAAATTTAAAAAAGTTTAAAAATACGGTTATGGATTCATTTCAAGCCAAAATAGGTTGGAAAATGATGAGATAGAGAGAAAATAAAAGTTATCGTTCCGCTCCGTTCCTACCAGACACGAAATAGAAAATTCCAAAACAATAGAAAAAAAATTCAAAAAATTAAAAAATACGGTTATGAATTCATTTCAAGCCAAAATAGATTGGAAAAGGATGAGATAGAGAGAAAATAAAAGTTATCGTTCTGGTCCATTCCTACTCGACACGTAATAGAAAATTCTAAAACAATAGAACAAAATTCAAAAAATTAAAGAATACCATTACGGGTTCATTTCAAGCAAAAATAGGTCGGAAAAGGCTGAGAAAAACAGAAAATAAAATTTATCTTTCCGTTTCGTTCCTACCCGGCGCTAAATATGAAATTCAAAAAAAATAGCAAAAAAATTGAAAAAATTAAAAAATACGGTCATGGATTCATTTCAAGCCAAAATAGAATGGAAAAGGATGAGATAGAGAGAAAATAAAAGTTATCGTTCCGTTTCTTTCCTACCCGACACGAAATAGAAAATTCTAAAACAATAGCAAAAAAATTCAAAAAATTAAAGAATACCATTACGGGTTCGTTTCAAGACAAAACAGGACGGAAAAGACCGAGAAAAACAGAAAATAAAAATTACCGTTCCGTTTCGTTCCTACCCGTTGCTAAATATGAAATTAAACAAAAATAGCAAAAAAATTCAAAAAATTAAAAAATATCATTATGGATTCATTTCAAGCCAAAATAGGTTGGAAAATGATGAGATAAAGAGAAAATAAAAGTTATCGTTCCGTTCCGTTCCTACCCGACACGAAATAGACAATTCCAAAAAAAAAGCAAAAAAATTCAAAAAATTAAAAAATATGGTTATGGATTCATTTCAAGCCAAAATAGATTGGAAAAGAATTAGATAGAGGGAAAATAAAAATTATCGTTTCGTTCCGTTCCTACCCGACACGAAAAAGAAAATTCGAAAACAATAGCAAAAAAATTAAAAAAATTAAAAAATACAATTACGGATTCATTTCAAACTGAAATAGGTAGGAAAAGGCCGAGAAAAACGGAAAATAAAAATTACCATCCGTTTCGTTCCATCCTGGAACAAAATAAAAAATTAAAAAAAATAGCAAAAAAAATAAAAAAATAAAAAAATACGGTCATGGATTCATTTCAAGCCAAAATAGATTGGAAAAGGATGAGATAGAGAGAAAATAAAAGTTATCGTTCCGTTCCATTCCTACCCGACACAAAATAGAAAATTCTAAAACAATAGCAAAAAAATTCAAAAAATTAAAAAATATGGTTATGGATTCATTTCAAGCCAAAATAGATTGGAAAAGGATGAGATATAGAGAAAATAAAAATTATCGTTTCGTTTCGTTCCTACCCGACACGAAATAGAAAATTCCAAAACAATAGCAAAAAAATTCAAAAAATTAAAGAATACCATTACGGGTTCATTTCAAGCCAAAATAGGTCGGAAAACGCCGAGAAAAACAGAAAATAAAAATTATCGTTCCGTTTCGTTCCTACCAGGCACTAAATAGAGAATTTAAACAAAATAGCAAAAAAATTAAAAAAATTAAAAAATACAATTATGGCTTCATTTCAATAAAAAATAGGTCGGAAAAGGCTGAGAAAAACAGAAAATAAAAATTCTCGTTCCGTTTCTTTCCTACCCGGCGCTAGATATGAAATTCAAAAAAAATAGCAAAAAAGTTCAAAAAATTAAAAAATACCATAATGGATTCATTTCAAGCCAAAATAAGTTGGAAAAGGATGAGATAGAGAGAAAATAAAAATTATCGTTTCGTTCCGTTCCTACCCGACACGAAATTGAAAATTCCAAAACAATAGGAAAAAAATTCAAAAAATTAAAACATACGGTTATGGATTCATTTCAAGCCAAAATAGATTGGAAAATGATGAGATAGAGAGAAAATAAAAGTTATCGTTCTGGTCCATTCCTACTCGACACGTAATAGAAAATTCTAAAACAATAGAAAAAAATTCAAAAAATTAAAAAAAACAATTACGGATTCATTTAAAACCGAAATAGGTCGGAAAGGCCGAGAAAAACAGAAAATAAAAATTACCATCCGTTTCGTTCCATCCTGGAACAAAATAGAAAATTCAAAAAAAATAGCAAAAAAATTCAAAAAACTAAAAAATACGGTTATGGATTCATTTCAAGCCAAAATATATTGGAAAAGGATGAGATAGAGAGAAAATAAAAGTTATCGTTCCGGTCCATTCCTACCCGACCCGTAATAGAAAATTCTAAAACAATAGCAAAAAAATTCAAAAAATTAAAGAATACCATTACGGGTTCATTCCAAGCCAAAATAGGACGGAAAAGGCCGAGAAAAACAGAAAATAAAAATTATCGTTCCGTATCGTTCCTACCCGTCGCTAAATATGAAAATTAAACAAAAATAGCAAAAAAATTCAAAAAACTAAAAAATACCATTATGGTTTCGTTTCAAGCCAAAATAAGTTGGAAAAGGATAAGAAAGAGAGAAAATAAAAGTTATCGTTCCGTTCCGTTCCGTTCCTACCCGACGCATAATAGAAAATTCAAGAAAAACAGCAAAAAAATTCAAAAAGTTTAAAAATACGGTTATGGATTCATTTCAAGCCAAAATAGGTTGGAAAATGATGAGATAGAGAGAAAATAAAAGTTATCGTTCCGTTCCGTTCCTACCAGACACGAAATAGAAAATTCCAAAATAAATAGCAAAAAAATTAAAAAAATTAAAAAATACGGTTATGGATTCATTTCAAGCCAAAATAGATTGGAAAAGGATGAGATAGAGAGAAAATAAAAGTTATCGTTCCGTTCCGTTCCTACCCGACACGAAATAGAAAATTCCAAAACAATAGCAAAAAAATTCAAAAAATTAAAAAATATGGTTATGGATTCATTTCAAGCCAAAATAGATTGGAAAAGGATGAGATATAGAGAAAATAAAAATTATCGTTTCGTTTCGTTCCTACCCGACACGAAATAGAAAATTCCAAAACAATTGCAAAAAAATTCAAAAAATTAAAGAATACCATTACGGGTTCATTTCAAACCAAAATAGGTCGGAAAACGCCGAGAAAAACAGAAAATAATATAATTATCGTTCCGTTTTGTTCCTACCAGGCATTAAATAGAAAATTCAAACAAAATAGCAAAAAAATTCAAAAAATTAAAAGATACAATTATGGCTTCATTTCAATAAAAAATGGGTCGGAAAAGGCTGAGAAAAACAGAAAATAAAAATTATCGTTCCGTTTCGTTCCTACCCGGCGCTAAATATGAAATTAAAAAAAAATAGCAAAAAAGTTCAACAAATTAAAAAATACCATAATGGATTCATTTCAAGCCAAAATAAGTTGGAAAAGGATGAGATAGAGAGAAAATAAAAATTATCGTTTCGTTCCGTTCCTACCCGACACGAAATAGAAAATTCTAAAACAATAGCAAAAAAATTCAAAAAATTAAAAAATACAATTACGGATTCATTTAAAACCGAAATAGGTCGGAAAATGCCAAGTAAAACAGAAAATAAAAATTATCGTTCCGTATCGTTCCTACCCGTCGCTAAATATGAAAATTAAACAAAAATAGCAAAAAAAATTCAAAAAACTAGAAAATACCATTATGGTTTCATTTCAAGCCAAAATAAGTTGGAAAAGGATAAGAAAGAGAGAAAATAAAAGTTATCGTTCCGTTCCGTTCCTACCCGACGCATAACAGAAAATTCAAGAAAAACAGCAAAAAAATTAAAAAAGTTTAAAAATACGGTTATGGATTCATTTCAAGCCAAAATAGGTTGGAAAATGATGAGATAGAGAGAAAATAAAAGTTATCGTTCCGCTCCGTTCCTACCAGACACGAAATAGAAAATTCCAAAACAATAGAAAAAAAATTCAAAAAATTAAAAAATACGGTTATGGATTCATTTCAAGCCAAAATAGATTGGAAAAGGATGAGATAGAGAGAAAATAAAAGTTGTCGTTCTGGTCCATTCCTACTCGACACGTAATAGAAAATTCTAAAACAATAGAACAAAATTCAAAAAATTAAAAAATACAATTACGGATTCATTTAAAACCGAAATAGGTCGGAAAATGCCGAGTAAAACAGAAAATAAAAATTACCATCCGTTTCGTTCCATCCTGGAACAAAATAGAAAATTCAAAAAAAATAGCAAAAAAATTCAAAAAACTAAAAAATACGGTTATGGATTCATTTCAAGCCAAAATATATTGGAAAAGGATGAGATAGAGAGAAAATAAAAGTTATCGTTCCGGTCCATTCCTACCCGACACGTAATAGAAAATTCTAAAACAATAGCAAAAAAATTCAAAAAATTAAAGAATACCATTACGGGTTCATTCCAAGCCAAAATAGGTCGGAAAAGGCTGAGAAAAACAGAAAATAAAAATTATCGTTCCGTTTCGTTCCTACCCGTCGCTAAATATGAAAATTAAACAAAAATAGCAAAAAAATTCAAAAAATTAAAAAAATAACATTATTGTTTCATTTCAAGCCAAAATAAGTTGGAAAAGGATAAGAAAGAGAGAAAATAAAAGTTATCGTTCCGTTCCGTTCCGTTCCTACCCGACGCATAATAGAAAATTCAAGAAAAACAGCAAAAAAATTCAAAAAGTTTAAAAATACGGTTATGGATTCATTTCAAGCCAAAATAGGTTGGAAAATGATGAGATAGAGAGAAAATAAAAGTTATCGTTCCGTTCCGTTCCTACCAGACACGAAATAGAAAATTCCAAAACAATAGCAAAAAAATTAAAAAAATTAAAAAATACGGTTATGGATTCATTTCAAGCCAAAATAGATTGGAAAAGGATGAGATAGAGAGAAAATAAAAGTTATCGTTCCGTTCCGTTCCTACCCGACACGAAATAGAAAATTCCAAAACAATAGCAAAAAAATTCAAAAAATTAAAAAATATGGTTATGGATTCATTTCAAGCCAAAATAGATTGGAAAAGGATGAGATATAGAGAAAATAAAAATTATCGTTTCGTTTCGTTCCTACCCGACACGAAATAGAAAATTCCAAAACAATTGCAAAAAAATTCAAAAAATTAAAGAATACCATTACGGGTTCATTTCAAACCAAAATAGGTCGGAAAACGCCGAGAAAAACAGAAAATAATAATTATCGTTCCGTTTCGTTCCTACCAGGCATTAAATAGAAAATTCAAACAAAATAGCAAAAAAATTCAAAAAATTAAAAGATACAATTATGGCTTCATTTCAATAAAAAATGGGTCGGAAAAGGCTGAGAAAAACAGAAAATAAAAATTATCGTTCCGTTTCGTTCCTACCCGGCGCTAAATATGAAATTAAAAAAAAATAGCAAAAAAGTTCAACAAATTAAAAAATACCATAATGGATTCATTTCAAGCCAAAATAAGTTGGAAAAGGATGAGATAGAGAGAAAATAAAAATTATCGTTTCGTTCCGTTCCTACCCGACACGAAATAGAAAATTCTAAAACAATAGCAAAAAAATTCAAAAAATTAAAAAATACAATTACGGATTCATTTAAAACCGAAATAGGTCGGAAAATGCCAAGTAAAACAGAAAATAAAAATTATCGTTCCGTATCGTTCCTACCCGTCGCTAAATATGAAAATTAAACAAAAATAGCAAAAAAATTCAAAAAACTAGAAAATACCATTATGGTTTCATTTCAAGCCAAAATAAGTTGGAAAAGGATAAGAAAGAGAGAAAATAAAAGTTATCGTTCCGTTCCGTTCCTACCCGACGCATAACAGAAAATTCAAGAAAAACAGCAAAAAAATTAAAAAAGTTTAAAAATACGGTTATGGATTCATTTCAAGCCAAAATAGGTTGGAAAATGATGAGATAGAGAGAAAATAAAAGTTATCGTTCCGCTCCGTTCCTACCAGACACGAAATAGAAAATTCCAAAACAATAGAAAAAAAATTCAAAAAATTAAAAAATACGGTTATGGATTCATTTCAAGCCAAAATAGATTGGAAAAGGATGAGATAGAGAGAAAATAAAAGTTGTCGTTCTGGTCCATTCCTACTCGACACGTAATAGAAAATTCTAAAACAATAGAACAAAATTCAAAAAATTAAAAAATACAATTACGGATTCATTTAAAACCGAAATAGGTCGGAAAATGCCGAGTAAAACAGAAAATAAAAATTACCATCCGTTTCGTTCCATCCTGGAACAAAATAGAAAATTCAAAAAAAATAGCAAAAAAATTCAAAAAACTAAAAAATACGGTTATGGATTCATTTCAAGCCAAAATATATTGGAAAAGGATGAGATAGAGAGAAAATAAAAGTTATCGTTCCGGTCCATTCCTACCCGACACGTAATAGAAAATTCTAAAACAACAGCAAAAAAATTCAAAAAATTAAAGAATACCATTACGGGTTCATTCCAAGCCAAAATACGTCGGAAAAGGCCGAGAAAAACAGAAAATAAAAATTATCGTTCTGTATCGTTCCTACCCGTCGCTAAATATGAAAATTAAACAAAAATAGCAAAAAAATTCAAAAAACTAAAAAATACCATTATGGTTTCATTTCAAGCCAAAATAAGTTGGAAAAGGATAAGAAAGAGAGAAAATAAAAGTTATCGTTCTGTTCCGTTCCTACCCGACGCATAATAGAAAATTCAAGAAAAACAGCAAAAAAATTAAAAAAGTTTAAAAATACGGTTATGGATTCATTTCAAGCCAAAATAGGTTGGAAAATGATGAGATAGAGAGAAAATAAAAGTTATCGTTCCGCTCCGTTCCTACCAGACACGAAATAGAAAATTCCAAAACAATAGAAAAAAAATTCAAAAAATTAAAAAATACGGTTATGGATTCATTTCAAGCCAAAATAGATTGGAAAAGGATGAGATAGAGAGAAAATAAATGTTGTCGTTCTGGTCCATTCCTACTCGACACGTAATAGAAAATTCTAAAACAATAGAACAAAATTCAAAAAATTAAAAAATACAATTACGGATTCATTTAAAACCGAAATAGGTCGGAAAATGCCGAGTAAAACAGAAAATAAAAATTACCATCCGTTTCGTTCCAACCTGGAACAAAATAGAAAATTCAAAAAAAATAGCAAAAAAATTCAAAAAACTAAAAAATACGGTTATGGATTCATTTCAAGCCAAAATATATTGGAAAAGGATGAGATAGAGAGAAAATAAAAGTTATTGTTCCGGTCTATTCCTACCCGACACGTAATAGAAAATTCTAAAACAATAGCAAAAAAATTCAAAAAATTAAAGAATACCATTACGGGTTCATTCCAAGCCAAAATAGGTCGGAAAAGGCCGGGAAAAACAGAAAATAAAAATTATCGTTCCGTATCGTTCCTACCCGTCGCTAAATATGAAAATTAAACAAAAATAGCAAAAAAATTCAAAAAACTAAAAAATACCATTATGGTTTCATTTCAAGCCAAAATAAGTTGGAAAAGGATAAGAAAGAGAGAAAATAAAAGTTATCGTTCCGTTCCGTTCCTACCCGACGCATAATAGACAATTCCAAAACAAAAGCAAAAAAATTCAAAAAATTAAAAAATATGGTTATGGATTCATTTCAAGCCAAAATAGATTGGAAAAGAATTAGATAGAGGGAAAATAAAAATTATCGTTTCGTTCCGTTCCTACCCGACACGAAAAAGAAAATTCGAAAACAATAGCAAAAAAATTAAAAAAATTAAAAAATACAATTACGGATTCATTTCAAACCGAAATAGGTAGGAAAAGGCCGAGAAAAACGGAAAATAAAAATTACCATCCGTTTCGTTCCATCCTGGAACAAAATAGAAAATTAAAAAAAATAGCAAAAAAAATAAAAAAATAAAAAAATACGGTCATGGATTCATTTCAAGCCAAAATAGATTGGAAAAGGATGAGATAGAGAGAAAATAAAAGTTATCGTTCCGTTCCATTCCTACCCGACACAAAATAGAAAATTCTAAAACAATAGCAAAAAAATTCAAAAAATTAAAAAATATGGTTATGGATTCATTTCAAGCCAAAATAGATTGGAAAAGGATGAGATATAGAGAAAATAAAAGTTATCGTTCCGGTCCATTCCTACCCGACACGTAATAGAAAATTCTAAAACAACAGCGAAAAAATTCAAAAAATTAAAGAATACCATTACGGGTTCATTCCAAGCCAAAATAGGTCGGAAAAGGCCGAGAAAAACAGAAAATAAAAATTATCGTTCCGTATCGTTCCTACCCGTCGCAAAATATGAAAATTAAACAAAAATAGCAAAAAAATTCAAAAAACTAAAAAATACCATTATGGTTTCATTTCAAGCCAAAATAAGTTGGAAAAGGATAAGAAAGAGAGAAAATAAAAGTTATCGTTCCGTTCCGTTCCTACCCGACGCATAATAGAAAATTCAAGAAAAACAGCAAAAAATTTAAAAAAGTTTAAAAATACGGTTATGGATTCATTTCAAGCCAAAATAGGTTGGAAAATGATGAGATAGAGAGAAAATAAAAGTTATCGTTCCGCTCCGTTCCTACCAGACACGAAATAGAAAATTCCAAAACAATAGAAAAAAAATTCAAAAAATTAAAAAATACGGTTATGAATTCATTTCAAGCCAAAATAGATTGGAAAAGGATGAGATAGAGAGAAAATAAAAGTTATCGTTCTGGTCCATTCCTACTCGACACGTAATAGAAAATTCTAAAACAATAGAACAAAATTCAAAAAATTAAAGAATACCATTACGGGTTCATTTCAAGCAAAAATAGGTCGGAAAAGGCTGAGAAAAACAGAAAATAAAATTTATCTTTCCGTTTCGTTCCTACCCGGCGCTAAATATGAAATTCAAAAAAAATAGCAAAAAAATTGAAAAAATTAAAAAATACGGTCATGGATTCATTTCAAGCCAAAATAGAATGGAAAAGGATGAGATAGAGAGAAAATAAAAGTTATCGTTCCGTTTCTTTCCTACCCGACACGAAATAGAAAATTCTAAAACAATAGCAAAAAAATTCAAAAAATTAAAGAATACCATTACGGGTTCGTTTCAAGACAAAACAGGACGGAAAAGACCGAGAAAAACAGAAAATAAAAATTACCGTTCCGTTTCGTTCCTACCCGTTGCTAAATATGAAATTAAACAAAAATAGCAAAAAAATTCAAAAAATTAAAAAATATCATTATGGATTCATTTCAAGCCAAAATAGGTTGGAAAATGATGAGATAAAGAGAAAATAAAAGTTATCGTTCCGTTCCGTTCCTACCCGACACGAAATAGACAATTCCAAAAAAAAAGCAAAAAAATTCAAAAAATTAAAAAATATGGTTATGGATTCATTTCAAGCCAAAATAGATTGGAAAAGAATTAGATAGAGGGAAAATAAAAATTATCGTTTCGTTCCGTTCCTACCCGACACGAAAAAGAAAATTCGAAAACAATAGCAAAAAAATTAAAAAAATTAAAAAAT
The DNA here is from genome assembly GCA_030820535.1 of Quercus parvula. NCBI lineage: Eukaryota > Viridiplantae > Streptophyta > Magnoliopsida > Fagales > Fagaceae > Quercus > Quercus parvula. The sequence goes on from JAUAME010000012.1 coordinate 22,461,902, forward strand.
ACAATTACGGATTCATTTCAAACTGAAATAGGTAGGAAAAGGCCGAGAAAAACGGAAAATAAAAATTACCATCCGTTTCGTTCCATCCTGGAACAAAATAAAAAATTAAAAAAAATAGCAAAAAAAATAAAAAAATAAAAAAATACGGTCATGGATTCATTTCAAGCCAAAATAGATTGGAAAAGGATGAGATAGAGAGAAAATAAAAGTTATCGTTCCGTTCCATTCCTACCCGACACAAAATAGAAAATTCTAAAACAATAGCAAAAAAATTCAAAAAATTAAAAAATATGGTTATGGATTCATTTCAAGCCAAAATAGATTGGAAAAGGATGAGATATAGAGAAAATAAAAATTATCGTTTCGTTTCGTTCCTACCCGACACGAAATAGAAAATTCCAAAACAATAGCAAAAAAATTCAAAAAATTAAAGAATACCATTACGGGTTCATTTCAAGCCAAAATAGGTCGGAAAACGCCGAGAAAAACAGAAAATAAAAATTATCGTTCCGTTTCGTTCCTACCAGGCACTAAATAGAGAATTTAAACAAAATAGCAAAAAAATTAAAAAAATTAAAAAATACAATTATGGCTTCATTTCAATAAAAAATAGGTCGGAAAAGGCTGAGAAAAACAGAAAATAAAAATTCTCGTTCCGTTTCTTTCCTACCCGGCGCTAGATATGAAATTCAAAAAAAATAGCAAAAAAGTTCAAAAAATTAAAAAATACCATAATGGATTCATTTCAAGCCAAAATAAGTTGGAAAAGGATGAGATAGAGAGAAAATAAAAATTATCGTTTCGTTCCGTTCCTACCCGACACGAAATTGAAAAATTCCAAAACAATAGGAAAAAAATTCAAAAAATTAAAACATACGGTTATGGATTCATTTCAAGCCAAAATAGATTGGAAAATGATGAGATAGAGAGAAAATAAAAGTTATCGTTCTGGTCCATTCCTACTCGACACGTAATAGAAAATTCTAAAACAATAGAAAAAAATTCAAAAAATTAAAAAAAACAATTACGGATTCATTTAAAACCGAAATAGGTCGGAAAGGCCGAGAAAAACAGAAAATAAAAATTACCATCCGTTTCGTTCCATCCTGGAACAAAATAGAAAATTCAAAAAAAATAGCAAAAAAATTCAAAAAACTAAAAAATACGGTTATGGATTCATTTCAAGCCAAAATATATTGGAAAAGGATGAGATAGAGAGAAAATAAAAGTTATCGTTCCGGTCCATTCCTACCCGACCCGTAATAGAAAATTCTAAAACAATAGCAAAAAAATTCAAAAAATTAAAGAATACCATTACGGGTTCATTCCAAGCCAAAATAGGACGGAAAAGGCCGAGAAAAACAGAAAATAAAAATTATCGTTCCGTATCGTTCCTACCCGTCGCTAAATATGAAAATTAAACAAAAATAGCAAAAAAATTCAAAAAACTAAAAAATACCATTATGGTTTCGTTTCAAGCCAAAATAAGTTGGAAAAGGATAAGAACGAGAGAAAATAAAAGTTATCGTTCCGTTCCGTTCCTACACGACGCATAATAGAAAATTCAAGAAAAACAGCAAAAAAATTCAAAAAGTTTAAAAATATGGTTATGGATTCATTTCAAGCCAAAATAGGTTGGAAAATGATGAGATAGAGAGAAAATAAAAGTTATCGTTCCGTTCCGTTCCTACCAGACACGAAATAGAAAATTCCAAAACAATAGCAAATAAAATCAAAAAATTAAAAAATACGGTTATGGATTCATTTCAAGCCAAAATAGATTGGAAAAGGATGAGATAGAGAGAAAATAAAAGTTGTCGTTCTGGTCCATTCCTACTCGACACGTAATAGAAAATTCTAAAACAATAGAAAAAAATTCAAAAAATTAAAGAATACCATTACGGGTTCATTTCAAGCAAAAATAGGTCGGAAAAGGCTGAGAAAAACAGAAAATAAAATTTATCTTTCGGTTTCGTTCCTACCCGGCGCTAAATATGAAATTCAAAAAAAATAGCAAAGAAATTGAAAAAATTAAAAAATACGGTCATGGATTCATTTCAAGCCAAAATAGAATGGAAAAGGATGAGATAGAGAGAAAATAAAAGTTATCGTTCCGTTTCTTTCCTACCCGACACGAAATAGAAAATTCTAAAACAATAGCAAAAAAATTCAAAAAATTAAAGAATACCATTACGGGTTCATTTCAAAACAAAACAGGTCGGAAAAGACCGAGAAAAACAGAAAATAAAAATTACCGTTCCGTTTCGTTCCTACCCGTTGCTAAATATGAAATTAAACAAAAATAGCAAAAAAATTCAAAAAATTAAAAAATATCATTATGGATTCATTTCAAGCCAAAATAGGTTGGAAAATGATGAGATAAAGAGAAAATAAAAGTTATCGTTCCGTTCCGTTCCTACCCGACACGAAATAGACAATTCCAAAACAAAAGCAAAAAAATTCAAAAAATTAAAAAATATGGTTATGGATTCATTTCAAGCCAAAATAGATTGGAAAAGAATTAGATAGAGGGAAAATAAAAATTATCGTTTCGTTCCGTTCCTACCCGACACGAAAAAGAAAATTCGAAAACAATAGCAAAAAAATTAAAAAAATTAAAAAATACAATTACCGATTCATTTCAAACCGAAATAGGTAGGAAAAGGCCGAGAAAAACGGAAAATAAAAATTACCATCCATTTCGTTCCATCCTGGAACAAAATAGAAAATTAAAAAAAATAGCAAAAAAAATAAAAAAATAAAAAAATACGGTCATGGATTCATTTCAAGCCAAAATAGATTGGAAAAGGATGAGATAGAGAGAAAATAAAAGTTATCGTTCCGTTCCATTCCTACCCGACACAAAATAGAAAATTCTAAAACAATAGCAAAAAAATTCAAAAAATTAAAAAATATGGTTATGGATTCATTTCAAGCCAAAATAGATTGGAAAAGGATGAGATATAGAGAAAATAAAAATTATCGTTTCGTTTCGTTCCTACCCGACACGAAATAGAAAATTCCAAAACAATAGCAAAAAAATTCAAAAAATTAAAGAATACCATTACGGGTTCATTTCAAGCCAAAATAGGTCGGAAAACGCCGAGAAAAACAGAAAATAAAAATTATCGTTCCGTTTCGTTCCTACCAGGCACTAAATAGAGAATTCAAACAAAATAGCAAAAAAACTCAAAAAATTAAAAAATACAATTATGGCTTCATTTCAATAAAAAATAGGACGGAAAAGGCTGAGAAAAACAGAAAATAAAAATTCTTGTTCCGTTTCGTTCCTACTCGGCGCTAGATATGAAATTCAAAAAAAATAGCAAAAAAGTTCAAAAAATTAAAAAATACCATAATGGATTCATTTCAAGCCAAAATAAGTTGGAAAAGGATGAGATAGAGAGAAAATAAAAATTATCGTTTCGTTTCGTTCCTACCCGACACGAAATAGAAAATTCCAAAACAATAGCAAAAAAATTCAAAAAATTAAAAAATACAATTACGGATTCATTTAAAACCGAAATAGGTCGGAAAAGGCCGAGAAAAACAGAAAATAAAAATTACAATCCGTTTCGTTCCATCCTGGAACAAAATAAAAAATTCAACAAAAATAGCATAAAAATTCAAAAAATTCAAAAATACGGTTATGGATTCATTTCAAGCCAAAATAGATTGGAAAAGGATGAGATAGAAAGAAAATAAAAGTTATCGTTCCGGTCCATTCCTACCCGACACGTAATAGAAAATTCTAAAACAATAGCAAAAAAATTCAAAAAATTAAAGAATACCATTACGGGTTCATTCCAAGCCAAAATAGGTCGGAAAAGGCTGAGAAAAACAGAAAATAAAAATTATCGTTCCGTTTCGTTCCTACCCGTCGCTAAATATGAAAATTAAACAAAAATAGCAAAAAAATTCAAAAAATTAAAAAAATAACATTATTGTTTCATTTCAAGCCAAAATAAGTTGGAAAAGGATAAGAAAGAGAGAAAATAAAAGTTATCGTTCCGTTCCGTTCCGTTCCTACCCGACGCATAATAGAAAATTCAAGAAAAACAGCAAAAAAATTCAAAAAGTTTAAAAATACGGTTATGGATTCATTTCAAGCCAAAATAGGTTGGAAAATGATGAGATAGAGAGAAAATAAAAGTTATCGTTCCGTTCCGTTCCTACCAGACACGAAATAGAAAATTCCAAAACAATAGCAAAAAAATTAAAAAAATTAAAAAATACGGTTATGGATTCATTTCAAGCCAAAATAGATTGGAAAAGGATGAGATAGAAAGAAAATAAAAGTTATCGTTCCGGTCCATTCCTACCCGACACGTAATAGAAAATTCTAAAACAATAGCAAAAAAATTCAAAAAATTAAAGAATACCATTACGGGTTCATTCCAAGCCAAAATAGGTCGGAAAAGGCTGAGAAAAACAGAAAATAAAAATTATCGTTCCGTTTCGTTCCTACCCGTCGCTAAATATGAAAATTAAACAAAAATAGCAAAAAAATTCAAAAAATTAAAAAAATAACATTATTGTTTCATTTCAAGCCAAAATAAGTTGGAAAAGGATAAGAAAGAGAGAAAATAAAAGTTATCGTTCCGTTCCGTTCCGTTCCTACCCGACGCATAATAGAAAATTCAAGAAAAACAGCAAAAAAATTCAAAAAGTTTAAAAATACGGTTATGGATTCATTTCAAGCCAAAATAGGTTGGAAAATGATGAGATAGAGAGAAAATAAAAGTTATCGTTCCGTTCCGTTCCTACCAGACACGAAATAGAAAATTCCAAAACAATAGCAAAAAAATTAAAAAAATTAAAAAATACGGTTATGGATTCATTTCAAGCCAAAATAGATTGGAAAAGGATGAGATAGAAAGAAAATAAAAGTTATCGTTCCGGTCCATTCCTACCCGACACGTAATAGAAAATTCTAAAACAATAGCAAAAAAATTCAAAAAATTAAAGAATACCATTACGGGTTCATTCCAAGCCAAAATAGGTCGGAAAAGGCTGAGAAAAACAGAAAATAAAAATTATCGTTCCGTTTCGTTCCTACCCGTCGCTAAATATGAAAATTAAACAAAAATAGCAAAAAAATTCAAAAAATTAAAAAAATAACATTATTGTTTCATTTCAAGCCAAAATAAGTTGGAAAAGGATAAGAAAGAGAGAAAATAAAAGTTATCGTTCCGTTCCGTTCCGTTCCTACCCGACGCATAATAGAAAATTCAAGAAAAACAGCAAAAAAATTCAAAAAGTTTAAAAATACGGTTATGGATTCATTTCAAGCCAAAATAGATTGGAAAAGGATGAGATATAGAGAAAATAAAAATTATCGTTTCGTTTCGTTCCTACCCGACACGAAATAGAAAATTCCAAAACAATAGCAAAAAAATTCAAAAAATTAAAGAATACCATTACGGGTTCATTTCAAGCCAAAATAGGTCGGAAAACGCCGAGAAAAACAGAAAATAAAAATTATCGTTCCGTTTCGTTCCTACCAGGCACTAAATAGAGAATTTAAACAAAATAGCAAAAAAATTAAAAAAATTAAAAAATACAATTATGGCTTCATTTCAATAAAAAATAGGTCGGAAAAGGCTGAGAAAAACAGAAAATAAAAATTCTCGTTCCGTTTCTTTCCTACCCGGCGCTAGATATGAAATTCAAAAAAAATAGCAAAAAAGTTCAAAAAATTAAAAAATACCATAATGGATTCATTTCAAGCCAAAATAAGTTGGAAAAGGATGAGATAGAGAGAAAATAAAAATTATCGTTTCGTTCCGTTCCTACCCGACACGAAATTGAAAATTCCAAAACAATAGGAAAAAAATTCAAAAAATTAAAACATACGGTTATGGATTCATTTCAAGCCAAAATAGATTGGAAAATGATGAGATAGAGAGAAAATAAAAGTTATCGTTCTGGTCCATTCCTACTCGACACGTAATAGAAAATTCTAAAACAATAGAAAAAAATTCAAAAAATTAAAAAAAACAATTACGGATTCATTTAAAACCGAAATAGGTCGGAAAGGCCGAGAAAAACAGAAAATAAAAATTACCATCCGTTTCGTTCCATCCTGGAACAAAATAGAAAATTCAAAAAAAATAGCAAAAAAATTCAAAAAACTAAAAAATACGGTTATGGATTCATTTCAAGCCAAAATATATTGGAAAAGGATGAGATAGAGAGAAAATAAAAGTTATCGTTCCGGTCCATTCCTACCCGACCCGTAATAGAAAATTCTAAAACAATAGCAAAAAAATTCAAAAAATTAAAGAATACCATTACGGGTTCATTCCAAGCCAAAATAGGACGGAAAAGGCCGAGAAAAACAGAAAATAAAAATTATCGTTCCGTATCGTTCCTACCCGTCGCTAAATATGAAAATTAAACAAAAATAGCAAAAAAATTCAAAAAACTAAAAAATACCATTATGGTTTCGTTTCAAGCCAAAATAAGTTGGAAAAGGATAAGAACGAGAGAAAATAAAAGTTATCGTTCCGTTCCGTTCCTACACGACGCATAATAGAAAATTCAAGAAAAACAGCAAAAAAATTCAAAAAGTTTAAAAATATGGTTATGGATTCATTTCAAGCCAAAATAGGTTGGAAAATGATGAGATAGAGAGAAAATAAAAGTTATCGTTCCGTTCCGTTCCTACCAGACACGAAATAGAAAATTCCAAAACAATAGCAAATAAAATCAAAAAATTAAAAAATACGGTTATGGATTCATTTCAAGCCAAAATAGATTGGAAAAGGATGAGATAGAGAGAAAATAAAAGTTGTCGTTCTGGTCCATTCCTACTCGACACGTAATAGAAAATTCTAAAACAATAGAAAAAAATTCAAAAAATTAAAGAATACCATTACGGGTTCATTTCAAGCAAAAATAGGTCGGAAAAGGCTGAGAAAAACAGAAAATAAAATTTATCTTTCGGTTTCGTTCCTACCCGGCGCTAAATATGAAATTCAAAAAAAATAGCAAAGAAATTGAAAAAATTAAAAAATACGGTCATGGATTCATTTCAAGCCAAAATAGAATGGAAAAGGATGAGATAGAGAGAAAATAAAAGTTATCGTTCCGTTTCTTTCCTACCCGACACGAAATAGAAAATTCTAAAACAATAGCAAAAAAATTCAAAAAATTAAAGAATACCATTACGGGTTCATTTCAAAACAAAACAGGTCGGAAAAGACCGAGAAAAACAGAAAATAAAAATTACCGTTCCGTTTCGTTCCTACCCGTTGCTAAATATGAAATTAAACAAAAATAGCAAAAAAATTCAAAAAATTAAAAAATATCATTATGGATTCATTTCAAGCCAAAATAGGTTGGAAAATGATGAGATAAAGAGAAAATAAAAGTTATCGTTCCGTTCCGTTCCTACCCGACACGAAATAGACAATTCCAAAACAAAAGCAAAAAAATTCAAAAAATTAAAAAATATGGTTATGGATTCATTTCAAGCCAAAATAGATTGGAAAAGAATTAGATAGAGGGAAAATAAAAATTATCGTTTCGTTCCGTTCCTACCCGACACGAAAAAGAAAATTCGAAAACAATAGCAAAAAAATTAAAAAAATTAAAAAATACAATTACCGATTCATTTCAAACCGAAATAGGTAGGAAAAGGCCGAGAAAAACGGAAAATAAAAATTACCATCCATTTCGTTCCATCCTGGAACAAAATAGAAAATTAAAAAAAATAGCAAAAAAAATAAAAAAATAAAAAAATACGGTCATGGATTCATTTCAAGCCAAAATAGATTGGAAAAGGATGAGATAGAGAGAAAATAAAAGTTATCGTTCCGTTCCATTCCTACCCGACACAAAATAGAAAATTCTAAAACAATAGCAAAAAAATTCAAAAAATTAAAAAATATGGTTATGGATTCATTTCAAGCCAAAATAGATTGGAAAAGGATGAGATATAGAGAAAATAAAAATTATCGTTTCGTTTCGTTCCTACCCGACACGAAATAGAAAATTCCAAAACAATAGCAAAAAAATTCAAAAAATTAAAGAATACCATTACGGGTTCATTTCAAGCCAAAATAGGTCGGAAAACGCCGAGAAAAACAGAAAATAAAAATTATCGTTCCGTTTCGTTCCTACCAGGCACTAAATAGAGAATTCAAACAAAATAGCAAAAAAACTCAAAAAATTAAAAAATACAATTATGGCTTCATTTCAATAAAAAATAGGACGGAAAAGGCTGAGAAAAACAGAAAATAAAAATTCTTGTTCCGTTTCGTTCCTACTCGGCGCTAGATATGAAATTCAAAAAAAATAGCAAAAAAGTTCAAAAAATTAAAAAATACCATAATGGATTCATTTCAAGCCAAAATAAGTTGGAAAAGGATGAGATAGAGAGAAAATAAAAATTATCGTTTCGTTTCGTTCCTACCCGACACGAAATAGAAAATTCCAAAACAATAGCAAAAAAATTCAAAAAATTAAAAAATACAATTACGGATTCATTTAAAACCGAAATAGGTCGGAAAAGGCCGAGAAAAACAGAAAATAAAAATTACAATCCGTTTCGTTCCATCCTGGAACAAAATAAAAAATTCAACAAAAATAGCATAAAAATTCAAAAAATTCAAAAATACGGTTATGGATTCATTTCAAGCCAAAATAGATTGGAAAAGGATGAGATAGAAAGAAAATAAAAGTTATCGTTCCGGTCCATTCCTACCCGACACGTAATAGAAAATTCTAAAACAATAGCAAAAAAATTCAAAAAATTAAAGAATACCATTACGGGTTCATTCCAAGCCAAAATAGGTCGGAAAAGGCTGAGAAAAACAGAAAATAAAAATTATCGTTCCGTTTCGTTCCTACCCGTCGCTAAATATGAAAATTAAACAAAAATAGCAAAAAAATTCAAAAAATTAAAAAAATAACATTATTGTTTCATTTCAAGCCAAAATAAGTTGGAAAAGGATAAGAAAGAGAGAAAATAAAAGTTATCGTTCCGTTCCGTTCCGTTCCTACCCGACGCATAATAGAAAATTCAAGAAAAACAGCAAAAAAATTCAAAAAGTTTAAAAATACGGTTATGGATTCATTTCAAGCCAAAATAGGTTGGAAAATGATGAGATAGAGAGAAAATAAAAGTTATCGTTCCGTTCCGTTCCTACCAGACACGAAATAGAAAATTCCAAAACAATAGCAAAAAAATTAAAAAAATTAAAAAATACGGTTATGGATTCATTTCAAGCCAAAATAGATTGGAAAAGGATGAGATAGAAAGAAAATAAAAGTTATCGTTCCGGTCCATTCCTACCCGACACGTAATAGAAAATTCTAAAACAATAGCAAAAAAATTCAAAAAATTAAAGAATACCATTACGGGTTCATTCCAAGCCAAAATAGGTCGGAAAAGGCTGAGAAAAACAGAAAATAAAAATTATCGTTCCGTTTCGTTCCTACCCGTCGCTAAATATGAAAATTAAACAAAAATAGCAAAAAAATTCAAAAAATTAAAAAAATAACATTATTGTTTCATTTCAAGCCAAAATAAGTTGGAAAAGGATAAGAAAGAGAGAAAATAAAAGTTATCGTTCCGTTCCGTTCCGTTCCTACCCGACGCATAATAGAAAATTCAAGAAAAACAGCAAAAAAATTCAAAAAGTTTAAAAATACGGTTATGGATTCATTTCAAGCCAAAATAGATTGGAAAAGGATGAGATATAGAGAAAATAAAAATTATCGTTTCGTTTCGTTCCTACCCGACACGAAATAGAAAATTCCAAAACAATAGCAAAAAAATTCAAAAAATTAAAGAATACCATTACGGGTTCATTTCAAGCCAAAATAGGTCGGAAAACGCCGAGAAAAACAGAAAATAAAAATTATCGTTCCGTTTCGTTCCTACCAGGCACTAAATAGAGAATTTAAACAAAATAGCAAAAAAATTAAAAAAATTAAAAAATACAATTATGGCTTCATTTCAATAAAAAATAGGTCGGAAAAGGCTGAGAAAAACAGAAAATAAAAATTCTCGTTCCGTTTCTTTCCTACCCGGCGCTAGATATGAAATTCAAAAAAAATAGCAAAAAAGTTCAAAAAATTAAAAAATACCATAATGGATTCATTTCAAGCCAAAATAAGTTGGAAAAGGATGAGATAGAGAGAAAATAAAAATTATCGTTTCGTTCCGTTCCTACCCGACACGAAATTGAAAATTCCAAAACAATAGGAAAAAAATTCAAAAAATTAAAACATACGGTTATGGATTCATTTCAAGCCAAAATAGATTGGAAAATGATGAGATAGAGAGAAAATAAAAGTTATCGTTCTGGTCCATTCCTACTCGACACGTAATAGAAAATTCTAAAACAATAGAAAAAAATTCAAAAAATTAAAAAAAACAATTACGGATTCATTTAAAACCGAAATAGGTCGGAAAGGCCGAGAAAAACAGAAAATAAAAATTACCATCCGTTTCGTTCCATCCTGGAACAAAATAGAAAATTCAAAAAAAATAGCAAAAAAATTCAAAAAACTAAAAAATACGGTTATGGATTCATTTCAAGCCAAAATATATTGGAAAAGGATGAGATAGAGAGAAAATAAAAGTTATCGTTCCGGTCCATTCCTACCCGACCCGTAATAGAAAATTCTAAAACAATAGCAAAAAAATTCAAAAAATTAAAGAATACCATTACGGGTTCATTCCAAGCCAAAATAGGACGGAAAAGGCCGAGAAAAACAGAAAATAAAAATTATCGTTCCGTATCGTTCCTACCCGTCGCTAAATATGAAAATTAAACAAAAATAGCAAAAAAATTCAAAAAACTAAAAAATACCATTATGGTTTCGTTTCAAGCCAAAATAAGTTGGAAAAGGATAAGAACGAGAGAAAATAAAAGTTATCGTTCCGTTCCGTTCCTACACGACGCATAATAGAAAATTCAAGAAAAACAGCAAAAAAATTCAAAAAGTTTAAAAATATGGTTATGGATTCATTTCAAGCCAAAATAGGTTGGAAAATGATGAGATAGAGAGAAAATAAAAGTTATCGTTCCGTTCCGTTCCTACCAGACACGAAATAGAAAATTCCAAAACAATAGCAAATAAAATCAAAAAATTAAAAAATACGGTTATGGATTCATTTCAAGCCAAAATAGATTGGAAAAGGATGAGATAGAGAGAAAATAAAAGTTGTCGTTCTGGTCCATTCCTACTCGACACGTAATAGAAAATTCTAAAACAATAGAAAAAAATTCAAAAAATTAAAGAATACCATTACGGGTTCATTTCAAGCAAAAATAGGTCGGAAAAGGCTGAGAAAAACAGAAAATAAAATTTATCTTTCGGTTTCGTTCCTACCCGGCGCTAAATATGAAATTCAAAAAAAATAGCAAAGAAATTGAAAAAATTAAAAAATACGGTCATGGATTCATTTCAAGCCAAAATAGAATGGAAAAGGATGAGATAGAGAGAAAATAAAAGTTATCGTTCCGTTTCTTTCCTACCCGACACGAAATAGAAAATTCTAAAACAATAGCAAAAAAATTCAAAAAATTAAAGAATACCATTACGGGTTCATTTCAAAACAAAACAGGTCGGAAAAGACCGAGAAAAACAGAAAATAAAAATTACCGTTCCGTTTCGTTCCTACCCGTTGCTAAATATGAAATTAAACAAAAATAGCAAAAAAATTCAAAAAATTAAAAAATATCATTATGGATTCATTTCAAGCCAAAATAGGTTGGAAAATGATGAGATAAAGAGAAAATAAAAGTTATCGTTCCGTTCCGTTCCTACCCGACACGAAATAGACAATTCCAAAACAAAAGCAAAAAAATTCAAAAAATTAAAAAATATGGTTATGGATTCATTTCAAGCCAAAATAGATTGGAAAAGAATTAGATAGAGGGAAAATAAAAATTATCGTTTCGTTCCGTTCCTACCCGACACGAAAAAGAAAATTCGAAAACAATAGCAAAAAAATTAAAAAAATTAAAAAATACAATTACCGATTCATTTCAAACCGAAATAGGTAGGAAAAGGCCGAGAAAAACGGAAAATAAAAATTACCATCCATTTCGTTCCATCCTGGAACAAAATAGAAAATTAAAAAAAATAGCAAAAAAAATAAAAAAATAAAAAAATACGGTCATGGATTCATTTCAAGCCAAAATAGATTGGAAAAGGATGAGATAGAGAGAAAATAAAAGTTATCGTTCCGTTCCATTCCTACCCGACACAAAATAGAAAATTCTAAAACAATAGCAAAAAAATTCAAAAAATTAAAAAATATGGTTATGGATTCATTTCAAGCCAAAATAGATTGGAAAAGGATGAGATATAGAGAAAATAAAAATTATCGTTTCGTTTCGTTCCTACCCGACACGAAATAGAAAATTCCAAAACAATAGCAAAAAAATTCAAAAAATTAAAGAATACCATTACGGGTTCATTTCAAGCCAAAATAGGTCGGAAAACGCCGAGAAAAACAGAAAATAAAAATTATCGTTCCGTTTCGTTCCTACCAGGCACTAAATAGAGAATTCAAACAAAATAGCAAAAAAACTCAAAAAATTAAAAAATACAATTATGGCTTCATTTCAATAAAAAATAGGACGGAAAAGGCTGAGAAAAACAGAAAATAAAAATTCTTGTTCCGTTTCGTTCCTACTCGGCGCTAGATATGAAATTCAAAAAAAATAGCAAAAAAGTTCAAAAAATTAAAAAATACCATAATGGATTCATTTCAAGCCAAAATAAGTTGGAAAAGGATGAGATAGAGAGAAAATAAAAATTATCGTTTCGTTTCGTTCCTACCCGACACGAAATAGAAAATTCCAAAACAATAGCAAAAAAATTCAAAAAATTAAAAAATACAATTACGGATTCATTTAAAACCGAAATAGGTCGGAAAAGGCCGAGAAAAACAGAAAATAAAAATTACAATCCGTTTCGTTCCATCCTGGAACAAAATAAAAAATTCAACAAAAATAGCATAAAAATTCAAAAAATTCAAAAATACGGTTATGGATTCATTTCAAGCCAAAATAGATTGGAAAAGGATGAGATAGAAAGAAAATAAAAGTTATCGTTCCGGTCCATTCCTACCCGACACGTAATAGAAAATTCTAAAACAATAGCAAAAAAATTCAAAAAATTAAAGAATACCATTACGGGTTCATTCCAAGCCAAAATAGGTCGGAAAAGGCTGAGAAAAACAGAAAATAAAAATTATCGTTCCGTTTCGTTCCTACCCGTCGCTAAATATGAAAATTAAACAAAAATAGCAAAAAAATTCAAAAAATTAAAAAAATAACATTATTGTTTCATTTCAAGCCAAAATAAGTTGGAAAAGGATAAGAAAGAGAGAAAATAAAAGTTATCGTTCCGTTCCGTTCCGTTCCTACCCGACGCATAATAGAAAATTCAAGAAAAACAGCAAAAAAATTCAAAAAGTTTAAAAATACGGTTATGGATTCATTTCAAGCCAAAATAGGTTGGAAAATGATGAGATAGAGAGAAAATAAAAGTTATCGTTCCGTTCCGTTCCTACCAGACACGAAATAGAAAATTCCAAAACAATAGCAAAAAAATTAAAAAAATTAAAAAATACGGTTATGGATTCATTTCAAGCCAAAATAGATTGGAAAAGGATGAGATAGAAAGAAAATAAAAGTTATCGTTCCGGTCCATTCCTACCCGACACGTAATAGAAAATTCTAAAACAATAGCAAAAAAATTCAAAAAATTAAAGAATACCATTACGGGTTCATTCCAAGCCAAAATAGGTCGGAAAAGGCTGAGAAAAACAGAAAATAAAAATTATCGTTCCGTTTCGTTCCTACCCGTCGCTAAATATGAAAATTAAACAAAAATAGCAAAAAAATTCAAAAAATTAAAAAAATAACATTATTGTTTCATTTCAAGCCAAAATAAGTTGGAAAAGGATAAGAAAGAGAGAAAATAAAAGTTATCGTTCCGTTCCGTTCCGTTCCTACCCGACGCATAATAGAAAATTCAAGAAAAACAGCAAAAAAATTCAAAAAGTTTAAAAATACGGTTATGGATTCATTTCAAGCCAAAATAGATTGGAAAAGGATGAGATATAGAGAAAATAAAAATTATCGTTTCGTTTCGTTCCTACCCGACACGAAATAGAAAATTCCAAAACAATAGCAAAAAAATTCAAAAAATTAAAGAATACCATTACGGGTTCATTTCAAGCCAAAATAGGTCGGAAAACGCCGAGAAAAACAGAAAATAAAAATTATCGTTCCGTTTCGTTCCTACCAGGCACTAAATAGAGAATTTAAACAAAATAGCAAAAAAATTAAAAAAATTAAAAAATACAATTATGGCTTCATTTCAATAAAAAATAGGTCGGAAAAGGCTGAGAAAAACAGAAAATAAAAATTCTCGTTCCGTTTCTTTCCTACCCGGCGCTAGATATGAAATTCAAAAAAAATAGCAAAAAAGTTCAAAAAATTAAAAAATACCATAATGGATTCATTTCAAGCCAAAATAAGTTGGAAAAGGATGAGATAGAGAGAAAATAAAAATTATCGTTTCGTTCCGTTCCTACCCGACACGAAATTGAAAATTCCAAAACAATAGGAAAAAAATTCAAAAAATTAAAACATACGGTTATGGATTCATTTCAAGCCAAAATAGATTGGAAAATGATGAGATAGAGAGAAAATAAAAGTTATCGTTCTGGTCCATTCCTACTCGACACGTAATAGAAAATTCTAAAACAATAGAAAAAAATTCAAAAAATTAAAAAAAACAATTACGGATTCATTTAAAACCGAAATAGGTCGGAAAGGCCGAGAAAAACAGAAAATAAAAATTACCATCCGTTTCGTTCCATCCTGGAACAAAATAGAAAATTCAAAAAAAATAGCAAAAAAATTCAAAAAACTAAAAAATACGGTTATGGATTCATTTCAAGCCAAAATATATTGGAAAAGGATGAGATAGAGAGAAAATAAAAGTTATCGTTCCGGTCCATTCCTACCCGACCCGTAATAGAAAATTCTAAAACAATAGCAAAAAAATTCAAAAAATTAAAGAATACCATTACGGGTTCATTCCAAGCCAAAATAGGACGGAAAAGGCCGAGAAAAACAGAAAATAAAAATTATCGTTCCGTATCGTTCCTACCCGTCGCTAAATATGAAAATTAAACAAAAATAGCAAAAAAATTCAAAAAACTAAAAAATACCATTATGGTTTCGTTTCAAGCCAAAATAAGTTGGAAAAGGATAAGAACGAGAGAAAATAAAAGTTATCGTTCCGTTCCGTTCCTACACGACGCATAATAGAAAATTCAAGAAAAACAGCAAAAAAATTCAAAAAGTTTAAAAATATGGTTATGGATTCATTTCAAGCCAAAATAGGTTGGAAAATGATGAGATAGAGAGAAAATAAAAGTTATCGTTCCGTTCCGTTCCTACCAGACACGAAATAGAAAATTCCAAAACAATAGCAAATAAAATCAAAAAATTAAAAAATACGGTTATGGATTCATTTCAAGCCAAAATAGATTGGAAAAGGATGAGATAGAGAGAAAATAAAAGTTGTCGTTCTGGTCCATTCCTACTCGACACGTAATAGAAAATTCTAAAACAATAGAAAAAAATTCAAAAAATTAAAGAATACCATTACGGGTTCATTTCAAGCAAAAATAGGTCGGAAAAGGCTGAGAAAAACAGAAAATAAAATTTATCTTTCGGTTTCGTTCCTACCCGGCGCTAAATATGAAATTCAAAAAAAATAGCAAAGAAATTGAAAAAATTAAAAAATACGGTCATGGATTCATTTCAAGCCAAAATAGAATGGAAAAGGATGAGATAGAGAGAAAATAAAAGTTATCGTTCCGTTTCTTTCCTACCCGACACGAAATAGAAAATTCTAAAACAATAGCAAAAAAATTCAAAAAATTAAAGAATACCATTACGGGTTCATTTCAAGCCAAAATAGATTGGAAAAGGATGAGATAGAGAGAAAATAAAAGTTATCGTTCCGTTCCATTCCTACCCAACACAAAATAGAAAATTCTAAAACAATAGCAAAAAAATTCAAAAAATTAAAAAATATGGTTATGGATTCATTTCAAGCCAAAATAGGTCGGAAAAGGCCGAGAAAAACAGAAAATAAAAATTATCGTTCCGTATCGTTCTACCCGTCGCTAAATATGAAAATTAAACAAAAATAGCAAAAAAATTCAAAAAACTAAAAAATACCATTATGGTTTCATTTCAAGCCAAAATAAGTTGGAAAAGGATAAGAAAGAGAGAAAATAAAAGTTATCGTTCCGTTCCGTTCCTACCCGACGCATAATAGAAAATTCAAGAAAAACAGCAAAAAATTTAAAAAAGTTTAAAAATACGGTTATGGATTCATTTCAAGCCAAAATAGGTTGGAAAATGATGAGATAGAGAGAAAATAAAAGTTATCGTTCCGCTCCGTTCCTAACAGACACGAAATAGAAAATTCCAAAACAATAGAAAAAAAATTCAAAAAATTAAAAAATACGGTTATGGATTCATTTCAAGCCAAAATAGATTGGAAAAGGATGAGATAGAGAGAAAATAAAAGTTATCGTTCTGGTCCATTCCTACTCGACACGTAATAGAAAATTCTAAAACAATAGAACAAAATTCAAAAAATTAAAAAATACAATTACGGATTCATTTAAAACCGAAATAGGTCGGAAAATGCCGAGTAAAACAGAAAATAAAAATTACCATCCGTTTCGTTCCATCCTGGAACAAAATAGAAAATTCAAAAAAAATAGCAAAAAAATTCAAAAAACTAAAAAATACGGTTATGGATTCATTTCAAGCCAAAATATATTGGAAAAGGATGAGATAGAGAGAAAATAAAAGTTATCGTTCCGGTCTATTCCTACCCGACACGTAATAGAAAATTCTAAAACAATAGCAAAAAAATTCAAAAAATTAAAGAATACCATTACGGGTTCATTCCAAGCCAAAATAGGTCGGAAAAGGCCGAGAAAAACAGAAAATAAAAATTATCGTTCCGTATCGTTCCTACCCGTCGCTAAATATGAAAATTAAACAAAAATAGCAAAAAAATTCAAAAAACTAAAAAATACCATTATGGTTTCATTTCAAGCCAAAATAAGTTGGAAAAGGATAAGAAAGAGAGAAAATAAAAGTTATCGTTCCGTTCCGTTCCTACCCGACGCATAATAGAAAATTCAAGAAAAACAGCAAAAAAATTCAAAAAGTTTAAAAATACGGTTATGGATTCATTTCAAGCCAAAATAGGTTGGAAAATGATGAGATAGAGAGAAAATAAAAGTTATCGTTCCGTTCCGTTCCTACCAGACACGAAATAGAAAATTCCAAAACAATAGCAAAAAAATTAAAAAAATTAAAAAATACGGTTATGGATTCATTTCAAGCCAAAATAGATTGGAAAAGGATGAGATAGAGAGAAAATAAAAGTTATCGTTCTGGTCCATTCCTACTCGACACGTAATAGAAAATTCTAAAACAATAGAAAAAAATTCAAAAAATTAAAGAATACCATTACGGGTTCATTTCAAGCAAAAATAGGTCGGAAAAGCCTGAGAAAAACAGAAAATAAAATTTATCTTTCGGTTTCGTTCCTACCCGGCGCTAAATATGAAATTCAAAAAAAATAGCAAAAAAATTGAAAAAATTAAAAAATACGGTCATGGATTCATTTCAAGCCAAAATAGAATGGAAATGGATGAGATAGAGAGAAAATAAAAGTTATCGTTTCGTTTCTTTCCTACCCGACACGAAATAGAAAATTCTAAAACAATAGCAAAAAAATTCAAAAAATTAAAGAATACCATTACGGGTTCATTTCAAGACAAAAAATGTCGGAAAAGACCGAGAAAAACAGAAAATAAAAATTACCGTTCCGTTTCGTTCCTACCCATTGCTAAATATGAAATTAAACAAAAATAGCAAAAAAATTCAAAAAATTAAAAAATATCATTATGGATTCATTTCAAGCCAAAATAGGTTGGAAAATGATGAGATAAAGAGAAAATAAAAGTTATCGTTCCGTTCCGTTCCTACCCGACACGAAATAGACAATTCCAAAACAAAAGCAAAAAAATTCAAAAAATTAAAAAATATGGTTATGGATTCATTTCAAGCCAAAATAGATTGGAAAAGAATTAGATAGAGGGAAAATAAAAATTATCGTTTCGTTCCGTTCCTACCCGAGACGAAAAAGAAAATTCGAAAACAATAGCAAAAAAATTAAAAAAAATTAAAAAATACAATTACGGATTCATTTCAAACCGAAATAGGTAGGAAAAGGCCGAGAAAAACGGAAAATAAAAATTACCATCCGTTTCGTTCCATCCTGGAACAAAATAGAAAATTAAAAAAAATAGCAAAAAAAATAAAAAAATAAAAAAATACGGTCATGGATTCATTTCAAGCCAAAATAGATTGGAAAAGGATGAGATAGAGAGAAAATAAAAGTTATCGTTCCGGTCCATTCCTACCCGGCACGTAATAGAAAATTCTAAAGCAAAAGAAAAAAATTCAAAAAATTAAAAAACACAATTACGGATTTATTTAAAACCAAAATAGGTAGGAAAAGGCCGAGAAAAACGGAAAATAAAAATTACCATCCGTTTCGTTCCATCCTGGAACAAAATAGAAAATTAAAAAAAATAGCAAAAAAAATAAAAAAAATAAAAAAATACGGTCATGGATTCATTTCAAGCCAAAATAGAATGGAAAAGGATGAGATAGAGAGAAAATAAAAGTTATCGTTCCGTTTCATTCCTACCCGACACGAAATAGAAAATTCTAAAACAATAGCAAAAAAATTCAAAAAATTAAAGAATACCATTACGGGTTCATTTCAAGACAAAACAGGTCGGAAAAGACCGTGAAAAACAGAAAATAAAAATTACCGTTCCGTTTCGTTCCTACCCGTTGCTAAATATGAAATTAAAAAAAAATAGCAAAAAAATTCAAAAAATTAAAAAATATCATTATGGATTCATTTCAAGCAAAAATAGGTTGGAAAATGATGAAATAAAGAGAAAATAAAAGTTATCGTTCCGTTCCATTCCTACCCGACACGAAATAGACAATTCCAAAACAAAAGCAAAAAAATTCAAAAAATTAAAAAATATGGTTATGGATTCATTTCAAGCCAAAATAGATTGGAAAAGAATTAGATAGAGGGAAAAAAAAAATTATCGTTTCGTTCTGTTCCTACCCGACCCGAAAAAGAAAATTCGAAAACAATAGCAAAAAAATTAAAAAAATTAAAAAATACAATTACGGATTCATTTCAAACCGAAATAGGTAGGAAAAGGCCGAGAAAAACGGAAAATAAAAATTACCATCCGTTTCGTTCCATCCTGGAACAAAATAGAAAATTAAAAAAAATAGCAAAAAAAATAAAAAAATAAAAAAATACGGTCATGGATTCATTTCAAGCCAAAATAGATTGGAAAAGGATGAGATAAAGAGAAAATAAAAGTTATCGTTCCGTTCCATTCCTACCCGACACAAAATAGAAAATTCTAAAACAATAGCAAAAAAATTCAAAAAATTAAAAAATATGGTTATGGATTCATTTCAAGCCAAAATAGATTGGAAAAGGATGAGATATAGAGAAAATAAAAATTATCGTTTCGTTTCGTTCCTACCCGACACGAAATAGAAAATTCCAAAACAATAGCAAAAAAATTCAAAAAATTAAAGAATACCATTACGGGTTCATTTCAAGCCAAAATAAGTCGGAAAACGCCGAGAAAAACAGAAAATAAAAATTATCGTTCCGTTTCGTTCCTACCAGGCACTAAATAGAGAATTCAAACAAAATAGCAAAAAAATTCAAAAAATTAAAAAATACAATTATGGCTTCATTTCAATAAAAAATAGGTCGGAAAAGGCTGAGAAAAACCGAAAATAAAAATTCTCGTTCCATTTCGTTCCCCGACGCATAATAGAAAATTCAAGAAAAATAGCAAAAAAATTCAAAAAATTTAAAAATACGGTTATGGATTCATTTCAAGCCAAAATAGGTTGGAAAATGATGAGATAGAGAGAAAAGAAAAGTTATCGTTCCTTTCCGTTCCTACCCGACACGAAATTGAAAATTCCAAAACAATAGCAAAAAAATATAAAAAATTAAAAAATACCATTATGGATTCATTTCAAGCCAAAATAAGTTGGAAAAGGATGAGAAAGAGAGAAAATAAAAATTATAATTCCGTTCCGTTCCTACTTGACGCATAATAGAAAATTCAAGAAAAATAGCAAAAAAATTCAAAAAAATAAAGAATACCATTACGGGTTCATTTCAAGCCAAAACAGGTCGGAGAAGGACGAGAAAAACAGAAAATAAATATTATCGTTCCGTTTCGTTCCTACCAGGCACTAAATAGAAAATTCAAACAAAATAGCAAAAAAATTCAAAAAATTAAAAAATACAATTATGGCTTCATTTCAATCCAAAATAGGTCGGACAAGGCCGAGAAAAACAGAAAATAAAATTTACCATCCGTTTCATTCCATCATGGCACCATATAGAAAGCTCAAAAAAAATAGCGAAAAAATTAAATAATACGGTTATGGATTCATTTCAAGCCAAAATAGATTGGAAAAGGATGAGATAGAGAGAAAATAAAATTATCGTTTCGTTCCGTTCCCACCCGACACAAAATAGAAAATTCCAAAACAATAGCAAAAAAATTAAAAAAATTAAAAAATACAATTACAGATTCATTTCAAACCGAAATAGGACGGAAAAGGCCGAGAAAAACAGAAAATAGAAATTACCATCCGTTTCGTTCCATCCTGGCACTAAATAGAAAATTCAAAAAAATAGCAAAAAAATTCAAAAAATTAAAAAATACGGTTGTGGATTCATTTCGCGCCAAAATAGGTGGGAAAAGGCCGAGAAAAACAGAAAATAAAAATTATCGTTCCGTTTCGTTCAGACCAGGAACTAAATAGAAAATTCAAACAAAATAGCAAAAAAATTCAAAAAATTCAAAAATGCAATTATGGCTTCATTTCAATCCAAAATAGGTCGGACAAGGCCGAGAAAAATAGAAAATAAAAATTATTGTTCCGTTTCGTTCCTACCCGGCGCTAAATATGAAATTTAAAAAAAATAGCAAAAAAATTCAAAAAATTAAAAAATACCATTATGGATTCATTTCAAGCCAAAATAAGTTGGAAAAGGATGAGAAAGAGAGAAAATAAAAATTATAATTCCGTTCCGTTCCTACTTGACGCATAATAGAAAATTCAAGAAAAATAGCAAAAAAATTAAAAAAATTAAAGAATACCATTACGGGTTCATTTCAAGCCAAAATAGGTCGGAGAAGGCCGAGAAAAACAGAAAATAGAAATTACCATCCGTTTCGTTCCATCCTGGCACTAAATAGAAAATTCAAAAAAATAGCAAAAAAATTCAAAAAATTAAAAAATACGGTTATGGATTCATTTCGCGCCAAAATAGGTGGGAAAAGGCCGAGAAAAACAGAAAATAAAAATTATCGTTCCGTTTCGTTCATACCAGGAACTAAATAGAAAATTCAAACAAAATAGCAAAAAAATTCAAAAAATTAAAAAATACAATTATGGCTTCATTTCAATCCAAAATAGGTCGGACAAGGCCGAGAAAAATAGAAAATAAAAATTATTGTTCCGTTTCGTTCCTACCCGGCGCTAAATATGAAATTTAAAAAAAATAGCAAAAAAATTCAAAAAATTAAAAAATACCATTATGGATTCATTTCAAGCCAAAATAAGTTGGAAAAGGATGAGAAAGAGAGAAAATAAAAATTATAATTCCGTTTCGTTCCAACCCGACGCATAATAGAAAATTCAAGAAAAATAGCAAAAATATTCAAAAAATTAAAGAATACCATTACGGGTTCATTTCAAGCCAAAATAGGTCGGAGAAGGCCGAGAAAAACAGAAAATAAATATTATCGTTCCGTTTCGTTCCTACCAGGCACTAAATAGAAAATTCAAACAAAATAGCAAAAAAATTCAAAAAATTAAAAAATACAATTATGGCTTCATTTCAATCCAAAATAGGTCGGACAAGGCCGAGAAAAACAGAAAATAAAAATTACCATCCGTTTCGTTCCATCATGGCACCATATAGAAAACTAAAAAAAAATAGCAAAAAAATTAAAAAATACGGATATGGATTCATTTCAAGCCAAAATAGATTGGAAAAGGATGAGATAGAGAGAAAATAAAAATTATAATTCTGTTCCATTCCTACCTGACGCAAAATAGAAAATTCAAGAAAAATAGCAAAAAAATTCAAAAAATTAAAGAATACCATTACGGGTTCATTTCGAGTAAAAATAGGTCGGAGAAGGCCGAGAAAAACAGAAAATAAATATTATCGTTCCGTTTCGTTCCTACCAGGCACTAAATAGAAAATTCAAACAAAACAGCAAAAAAATTCAAAAAATTAAAAAATACAATTATGGCTTCATTTCAATCCAAAATAGGTCGGACAAGGCCGAGAAAAACAGAAAATAAAAATTATTGTTCCGTTTCGTTCCTACCCGGCGCTAAATATGAAATTCAAAAAAAATAGCAAAAAAATTCAAAAAATTAAAAAATACGGATATGGATTCATTTCAAGCCAAAATAAGTTGGAAAAGGATGAGAAAGAGAGAAAATAAAAATTATAATTCCGTTTCGTACCAACCCGACGCATAATAGAAAATTCAAGAAAAATAGCAAAAAAATTCAAAAAATATAAAAATATGGTTATGGATTCATTTCAAGCCAAAATAGGTTGGAAAATGATGAGATAGAGAGAAAAGAAAAGTTATCGTTCCTTTCCGTTCCTACCCGACACGAAATTGAAAATTCCAAAACAATAGCAAAAAAATATAAAAAATTAAAAAATATCATTATGGATTCATTTCAAGCCAAAATAAGTTGCAAAAGGATGAGAAAGAGAGAAAATAAAAATTATAATTCCGTTCCGTTCCTACTTGACGCATAATAGAAAATTCAAGAAAAATAGCAAAAAAATTCAAAAAATTAAAGAATACCATTACGGGTTCATTTCAAGCCAAAACAGGTCGGAGAAGGACGAGAAAAACAGAAAATAAATATTATCGTTCCGTTTCGTTCCTACCAGGCACTAAATAGAAAATTCAAACAAAATAGCAAAAAAATTCAAAAAATTAAAAAATACAATTATGGCTTCATTTCAATCCAAAATAGGTCGGACAAGGCCGAGAAAAACAGAAAATAAAATTTACCATCCGTTTCATTCCATCATGGCACCATATAGAAAGCTCAAAAAAAATAGCGAAAAAATTAAATAATACGGTTATGGATTCATTTCAAGCCAAAATAGATTGGAAAAGGATGAGATAGAGAGAAAATAAAATTATCGTTTCGTTCCGTTCCCACCCGACACAAAATAGAAAATTCCAAAACAATAGCAAAAAAATTAAAAAAATACAATTACAGATTCATTTCAAACCGAAATAGGACGGAAAAGGCCGAGAAAAACAGAAAATAGAAATTACCATCCGTTTCGTTCCATCCTGGCACTAAATAGAAAATTCAAAAAAATAGCAAAAAAATTCAAAAAATTAAAAAATACGGTTGTGGATTCATTTCGCGCCAAAATAGGTGGGAGAAGGCCGAGAAAAACAGAAAATAAAAATTATCGTTCCGTTTCGTTCATACCAGGAACTAAATAGAAAATTCAAACAAAATAGCAAAAAAATTCAAAAAATTAAAAAATACCATTATGGATTCATTTCAAGCCAAAATAAGTTGGAAAAGGATGAGAAAGAGAGAAAATAAAAATTATAATTCCGTTTCGTTCCAACCCGACGCATAATAGAAAATTCAAGAAAAATAGCAAAAAAATTAAAAAAATTAAAGAATACCATTACGGGTTCATTTCAAGCCAAAATAGGTCGGAGAAGGCCGAGAAAAACAGAAAATAGAAATTACCATCTGTTTCGTTCCATCCTGGAACAAAATAGAAAATTAAAAAAAATAGCAAAAAAAATAAAAAAAATAAAAAAATACGGTCATGGATTCATTTCAAGCCAAAATAGAATGGAAAAGGATGAGATAGAGAGAAAATAAAAGTTATCGTTCCGTTTCTTTCCTACCCGACACGAAATAGAAAATTCTAAAACAATAGCAAAAAAATTCAAAAAATTAAAAAATACCATTACGGGTTCATTTCAAGACAAAACAGGTCGGAAAAGACCGTGAAAAACAGAAAATAAAAATTACCGTTCCGTTTCGTTCCTACCCGTTGCTAAATATGAAATTAAAAAAAAATAGCAAAAAAATTCAAAAAATTAAAAAATATCATTATGGATTCATTTCAAGCAAAAATAGGTTGGAAAATGATGAGATAAAGAGAAAATAAAAGTTATCGTTCCGTTCCATTCCTACCCGACACGAAATAGACAATTCCAAAACAAAAGCAAAAAAATTCAAAAAATTAAAAAATATGGTTATGGATTCATTTCAAGCCAAAATAGATTGGAAAAGAATTAGATAGAGGGAAAAAAAAAATTATCGTTTCGTTCTGTTCCTACCCGACCCGAAAAAGAAAATTCGAAAACAATAGCAAAAAAATTAAAAAAATTAAAAAATACAATTACGGATTCATTTCAAACCGAAATAGGTAGGAAAAGGCCGAGAAAAACGGAAAATAAAAATTACCATCCGTTTCGTTCCATCCTGGAACAAAATAGAAAATTAAAAAAAATAGCAAAAAAAATAAAAAAATAAAAAAATACGGTCATGGATTCATTTCAAGCCAAAATAGATTGGAAAAGGATGAGATAAAGAGAAAATAAAAGTTATCGTTCCGTTCCATTCCTACCCGACACAAAATAGAAAATTCTAAAACAATAGCAAAAAAATTCAAAAAATTAAAAAATATGGTTATGGATTCATTTCAAGCCAAAATAGATTGGAAAAGGATAAGATATAGAGAAAATAAAAATTATCGTTTCGTTTCGTTCCTACCCGACACGAAATAGAAAATTCCAAAACAATAGCAAAAAAATTCAAAAAATTAAAGAATACCATTACGGGTTCATTTCAAGCCAAAATAGGTCGGAAAACGCCGAGAAAAACAGAAAATAAAAATTATCGTTCCGTTTCGTTCCTACCAGGCACTAAATAGAGAATTCAAACAAAATAGCAAAAAAATTCAAAAAATTAAAAAATACAATTATGGCTTCATTTCAATAAAAAATAGGTCGGAAAAGGCTGAGAAAAACAGAAAATAAAAATTCTCGTTCCGTTTCGTTCCCCGACGCATAATAGAAAATTCAAGAAAAATAGCAAAAAAATTCAAAAAATTTAAAAATACGGTTATGGATTCATTTCAAGCCAAAATAGGTTGGAAAATGATGAGATAGAGAGAAAAGAAAAGTTATCGTTCCTTTCCGTTCCTACCCGACACGAAATTGAAAATTCCAAAACAATAGCAAAAAAATATAAAAAATTAAAAAATACCATTATGGATTCATTTCAAGCCAAAATAAGTTGGAAAAGGATGAGAAAGAGAGAAAATAAAAATTATAATTCCGTTCCGTTCCTACTTGACGCATAATAGAAAATTCAAGAAAAATAGCAAAAAAATTCAAAAAATTAAAGAATACCATTACGGGTTCATTTCAAGCCAAAACAGGTCGGAGAAGGACGAGAAAAACAGAAAATAAATATTATCGTTCCGTTTCGTTCCTACCAGGCACTAAATAGAAAATTCAAACAAAATAGCAAAAAAATTCAAAAAATTAAAAAATACAATTATGGCTTCATTTCAATCCAAAATAGGTCGGACAAGGCCGAGAAAAACAGAAAATAAAATTTACCATCCGTTTCATTCCATCATGGCACCATATAGAAAGCTCAAAAAAAATAGCGAAAAAATTAAATAATACGGTTATGGATTCATTTCAAGCCAAAATAGATTGGAAAAGGATGAGATAGAGAGAAAATAAAATTATCGTTTCGTTCCGTTCCCACCCGACACAAAATAGAAAATTCCAAAACAATAG
Organism: Quercus parvula; assembly: GCA_030820535.1. Lineage (NCBI taxonomy): Eukaryota > Viridiplantae > Streptophyta > Magnoliopsida > Fagales > Fagaceae > Quercus > Quercus parvula. The sequence goes on from JAUAME010000012.1 coordinate 22,487,964, forward strand.
CAAAAAAATTAAAAAAATTAAAAAATACAATTACAGATTCATTTCAAACCGAAATAGGACGGAAAAGGCCGAGAAAAACAGAAAATAGAAATTACCATCCGTTTCGTTCCATCCTGGCACTAAATAGAAAATTCAAAAAAATAGCAAAAAAATTCAAAAAATTAAAAAATACGGTTGTGGATTCATTTCGCGCCAAAATAGGTGGGAAAAGGCCGAGAAAAACAGAAAATAAAAATTATCGTTCCGTTTCGTTCAGACCAGGAACTAAATAGAAAATTCAAACAAAATAGCAAAAAAATTCAAAAAATTCAAAAATGCAATTATGGCTTCATTTCAATCCAAAATAGGTCGGACAAGGCCGAGAAAAATAGAAAATAAAATTATTGTTCCGTTTCGTTCCTACCCGGCGCTAAATATGAAATTTAAAAAAAATAGCAAAAAAATTCAAAAAATTAAAAAATACCATTATGGATTCATTTCAAGCCAAAATAAGTTGGAAAAGGATGAGAAAGAGAGAAAATAAAAATTATAATTCCGTTCCGTTCCTACTTGACGCATAATAGAAAATTCAAGAAAAATAGCAAAAAAATTAAAAAAATTAAAGAATACCATTACGGGTTCATTTCAAGCCAAAATAGGTCGGAGAAGGCCGAGAAAAACAGAAAATAGAAATTACCATCCGTTTCGTTCCATCCTGGCACTAAATAGAAAATTCAAAAAAATAGCAAAAAAATTCAAAAAATTAAAAAATACGGTTATGGATTCATTTCGCGCCAAAATAGGTGGGAAAAGGCCGAGAAAAACAGAAAATAAAAATTATCGTTCCGTTTCGTTCATACCAGGAACTAAATAGAAAATTCAAACAAAATAGCAAAAAAATTCAAAAAATTAAAAAATACAATTATGGCTTCATTTCAATCCAAAATAGGTCGGACAAGGCCGAGAAAAATAGAAAATAAAAATTATTGTTCCGTTTCGTTCCTACCCGGCGCTAAATATGAAATTTAAAAAAAATAGCAAAAAAATTCAAAAAATTAAAAAATACCATTATGGATTCATTTCAAGCCAAAATAAGTTGGAAAAGGATGAGAAAGAGAGAAAATAAAAATTATAATTCCGTTTCGTTCCAACCCGACGCATAATAGAAAATTCAAGAAAAATAGCAAAAATATTCAAAAAATTAAAGAATACCATTACGGGTTCATTTCAAGCCAAAATAGGTCGGAGAAGGCCGAGAAAAACAGAAAATAAATATTATCGTTCCGTTTCGTTCCTACCAGGCACTAAATAGAAAATTCAAACAAAATAGCAAAAAAATTCAAAAAATTAAAAAATACAATTATGGCTTCATTTCAATCCAAAATAGGTCGGACAAGGCCGAGAAAAACAGAAAATAAAAATTACCATCCGTTTCGTTCCATCATGGCACCATATAGAAAACTAAAAAAAAATAGCAAAAAAATTAAAAAATACGGATATGGATTCATTTCAAGCCAAAATAGATTGGAAAAGGATGAGATAGAGAGAAAATAAAAATTATAATTCTGTTCCATTCCTACCTGACGCAAAATAGAAAATTCAAGAAAAATAGCAAAAAAATTCAAAAAATTAAAGAATACCATTACGGGTTCATTTCGAGTAAAAATAGGTCGGAGAAGGCCGAGAAAAACAGAAAATAAATATTATCGTTCCGTTTCGTTCCTACCAGGCACTAAATAGAAAATTCAAACAAAACAGCAAAAAAATTCAAAAAATTAAAAAATACAATTATGGCTTCATTTCAATCCAAAATAGGTCGGACAAGGCCGAGAAAAACAGAAAATAAAAATTATTGTTCCGTTTCGTTCCTACCCGGCGCTAAATATGAAATTCAAAAAAAATAGCAAAAAAATTCAAAAAATTAAAAAATACGGATATGGATTCATTTCAAGCCAAAATAAGTTGGAAAAGGATGAGAAAGAGAGAAAATAAAAATTATAATTCCGTTTCGTACCAACCCGACGCATAATAGAAAATTCAAGAAAAATAGCAAAAAAATTCAAAAAATTTAAAAATACGGTTCTGGATTCATTTCAAGCCAAAATAGGTTGGAAAATGATGAGATAGAGAGAAAAGAAAAGTTATCGTTCCTTTCCGTTCCTACCCGACACGAAATTGAAAATTCCAAAACAATAGCAAAAAAATAAAAAAAATTAAAAAATACCATTATGGATTCATTTCAAGCCAAAATAAGTTGCAAAAGGATGAGAAAGAGAGAAAATAAAAATTATAATTCCGTTCCGTTCCTACTTGACGCATAATAGAAAATTCAAGAAAAATAGCAAAAAAATTCAAAAAATTAAAGAATACCATTACGGGTTCATTTCAAGCCAAAACAGGTCGGAGAAGGACGAGAAAAACAGAAAATAAATATTATCGTTCCGTTTCGTTCCTACCAGGCACTAAATAGAAAATTCAAACAAAATAGCAAAAAAATTCAAAAAATTAAAAAATACAATTATGGCTTCATTTCAATCCAAAATAGGTCGGACAAGGCCGAGAAAAACAGAAAATAAAATTTACCATCCGTTTCATTCCATCATGGCACCATATAGAAAGCTCAAAAAAAATAGCGAAAAAATTAAATAATACGGTTATGGATTCATTTCAAGCCAAAATAGATTGGAAAAGGATGAGATAGAGAGAAAATAAAATTATCGTTTCGTTCCGTTCCCACCCGACACAAAATAGAAAATTCCAAAACAATAGCAAAAAAATTAAAAAAATTAAAAAATACAATTACAGATTCATTTCAAACCGAAATAGGACGGAAAAGGCCGAGAAAAACAGAAAATAGAAATTACCATCCGTTTCGTTCCATCCTGGCACTAAATAGAAAATTCAAAAAAATAGCAAAAAAATTCAAAAAATTAAAAAATACGGTTGTGGATTCATTTCGCGCCAAAATAGGTGGGAAAAGGCCGAGAAAAACAGAAAATAAAAATTATCGTTCCGTTTCGTTCAGACCAGGAACTAAATAGAAAATTCAAACAAAATAGCAAAAAAATTCAAAAAATTCAAAAATGCAATTATGGCTTCATTTCAATCCAAAATAGGTCGGACAAGGCCGAGAAAAATAGAAAATAAAATTATTGTTCCGTTTCGTTCCTACCCGGCGCTAAATATGAAATTTAAAAAAAATAGCAAAAAAATTCAAAAAATTAAAAAATACCATTATGGATTCATTTCAAGCCAAAATAAGTTGGAAAAGGATGAGAAAGAGAGAAAATAAAAATTATAATTCCGTTCCGTTCCTACTTGACGCATAATAGAAAATTCAAGAAAAATAGCAAAAAAATTAAAAAAATTAAAGAATACCATTACGGGTTCATTTCAAGCCAAAATAGGTCGGAGAAGGCCGAGAAAAACAGAAAATAGAAATTACCATCCGTTTCGTTCCATCCTGGCACTAAATAGAAAATTCAAAAAAATAGCAAAAAAATTCAAAAAATTAAAAAATACGGTTATGGATTCATTTCGCGCCAAAATAGGTGGGAAAAGGCCGAGAAAAACAGAAAATAAAAATTATCGTTCCGTTTCGTTCATACCAGGAACTAAATAGAAAATTCAAACAAAATAGCAAAAAAATTCAAAAAATTAAAAAATACAATTATGGCTTCATTTCAATCCAAAATAGGTCGGACAAGGCCGAGAAAAATAGAAAATAAAAATTATTGTTCCGTTTCGTTCCTACCCGGCGCTAAATATGAAATTTAAAAAAAATAGCAAAAAAATTCAAAAAATTAAAAAATACCATTATGGATTCATTTCAAGCCAAAATAAGTTGGAAAAGGATGAGAAAGAGAGAAAATAAAAATTATAATTCCGTTTCGTTCCAACCCGACGCATAATAGAAAATTCAAGAAAAATAGCAAAAATATTCAAAAAATTAAAGAATACCATTACGGGTTCATTTCAAGCCAAAATAGGTCGGAGAAGGCCGAGAAAAACAGAAAATAAATATTATCGTTCCGTTTCGTTCCTACCAGGCACTAAATAGAAAATTCAAACAAAATAGCAAAAAAATTCAAAAAATTAAAAAATACAATTATGGCTTCATTTCAATCCAAAATAGGTCGGACAAGGCCGAGAAAAACAGAAAATAAAAATTACCATCCGTTTCGTTCCATCATGGCACCATATAGAAAACTAAAAAAAAATAGCAAAAAAATTAAAAAATACGGATATGGATTCATTTCAAGCCAAAATAGATTGGAAAAGGATGAGATAGAGAGAAAATAAAAATTATAATTCTGTTCCATTCCTACCTGACGCAAAATAGAAAATTCAAGAAAAATAGCAAAAAAATTCAAAAAATTAAAGAATACCATTACGGGTTCATTTCGAGTAAAAATAGGTCGGAGAAGGCCGAGAAAAACAGAAAATAAATATTATCGTTCCGTTTCGTTCCTACCAGGCACTAAATAGAAAATTCAAACAAAACAGCAAAAAAATTCAAAAAATTAAAAAATACAATTATGGCTTCATTTCAATCCAAAATAGGTCGGACAAGGCCGAGAAAAACAGAAAATAAAAATTATTGTTCCGTTTCGTTCCTACCCGGCGCTAAATATGAAATTCAAAAAAAATAGCAAAAAAATTCAAAAAATTAAAAAATACGGATATGGATTCATTTCAAGCCAAAATAAGTTGGAAAAGGATGAGAAAGAGAGAAAATAAAAATTATAATTCCGTTTCGTACCAACCCGACGCATAATAGAAAATTCAAGAAAAATAGCAAAAAAATTCAAAAAATTTAAAAATACGGTTCTGGATTCATTTCAAGCCAAAATAGGTTGGAAAATGATGAGATAGAGAGAAAAGAAAAGTTATCGTTCCTTTCCGTTCCTACCCGACACGAAATTGAAAATTCCAAAACAATAGCAAAAAAATAAAAAAAATTAAAAAATACCATTATGGATTCATTTCAAGCCAAAATAAGTTGCAAAAGGATGAGAAAGAGAGAAAATAAAAATTATAATTCCGTTCCGTTCCTACTTGACGCATAATAGAAAATTCAAGAAAAATAGCAAAAAAATTCAAAAAATTAAAGAATACCATTACGGGTTCATTTCAAGCCAAAACAGGTCGGAGAAGGACGAGAAAAACAGAAAATAAATATTATCGTTCCGTTTCGTTCCTACCAGGCACTAAATAGAAAATTCAAACAAAATAGCAAAAAAATTCAAAAAATTAAAAAATACAATTATGGCTTCATTTCAATCCAAAATAGGTCGGACAAGGCCGAGAAAAACAGAAAATAAAATTTACCATCCGTTTCATTCCATCATGGCACCATATAGAAAGCTCAAAAAAAATAGCGAAAAAATTAAATAATACGGTTATGGATTCATTTCAAGCCAAAATAGATTGGAAAAGGATGAGATAGAGAGAAAATAAAATTATCGTTTCGTTCCGTTCCCACCCGACACAAAATAGAAAATTCCAAAACAATAGCAAAAAAATTAAAAAAATTAAAAAATACAATTACAGATTCATTTCAAACCGAAATAGGACGGAAAAGGCCGAGAAAAACAGAAAATAGAAATTACCATCCGTTTCGTTCCATCCTGGCACTAAATAGAAAATTCAAAAAAATAGCAAAAAAATTCAAAAAATTAAAAAATACGGTTGTGGATTCATTTCGCGCCAAAATAGGTGGGAAAAGGCCGAGAAAAACAGAAAATAAAAATTATCGTTCCGTTTCGTTCAGACCAGGAACTAAATAGAAAATTCAAACAAAATAGCAAAAAAATTCAAAAAATTCAAAAATGCAATTATGGCTTCATTTCAATCCAAAATAGGTCGGACAAGGCCGAGAAAAATAGAAAATAAAATTATTGTTCCGTTTCGTTCCTACCCGGCGCTAAATATGAAATTTAAAAAAAATAGCAAAAAAATTCAAAAAATTAAAAAATACCATTATGGATTCATTTCAAGCCAAAATAAGTTGGAAAAGGATGAGAAAGAGAGAAAATAAAAATTATAATTCCGTTCCGTTCCTACTTGACGCATAATAGAAAATTCAAGAAAAATAGCAAAAAAATTAAAAAAATTAAAGAATACCATTACGGGTTCATTTCAAGCCAAAATAGGTCGGAGAAGGCCGAGAAAAACAGAAAATAGAAATTACCATCCGTTTCGTTCCATCCTGGCACTAAATAGAAAATTCAAAAAAATAGCAAAAAAATTCAAAAAATTAAAAAATACGGTTATGGATTCATTTCGCGCCAAAATAGGTGGGAAAAGGCCGAGAAAAACAGAAAATAAAAATTATCGTTCCGTTTCGTTCATACCAGGAACTAAATAGAAAATTCAAACAAAATAGCAAAAAAATTCAAAAAATTAAAAAATACAATTATGGCTTCATTTCAATCCAAAATAGGTCGGACAAGGCCGAGAAAAATAGAAAATAAAAATTATTGTTCCGTTTCGTTCCTACCCGGCGCTAAATATGAAATTTAAAAAAAATAGCAAAAAAATTCAAAAAATTAAAAAATACCATTATGGATTCATTTCAAGCCAAAATAAGTTGGAAAAGGATGAGAAAGAGAGAAAATAAAAATTATAATTCCGTTTCGTTCCAACCCGACGCATAATAGAAAATTCAAGAAAAATAGCAAAAATATTCAAAAAATTAAAGAATACCATTACGGGTTCATTTCAAGCCAAAATAGGTCGGAGAAGGCCGAGAAAAACAGAAAATAAATATTATCGTTCCGTTTCGTTCCTACCAGGCACTAAATAGAAAATTCAAACAAAATAGCAAAAAAATTCAAAAAATTAAAAAATACAATTATGGCTTCATTTCAATCCAAAATAGGTCGGACAAGGCCGAGAAAAACAGAAAATAAAAATTACCATCCGTTTCGTTCCATCATGGCACCATATAGAAAACTAAAAAAAAATAGCAAAAAAATTAAAAAATACGGATATGGATTCATTTCAAGCCAAAATAGATTGGAAAAGGATGAGATAGAGAGAAAATAAAAATTATAATTCTGTTCCATTCCTACCTGACGCAAAATAGAAAATTCAAGAAAAATAGCAAAAAAATTCAAAAAATTAAAGAATACCATTACGGGTTCATTTCGAGTAAAAATAGGTCGGAGAAGGCCGAGAAAAACAGAAAATAAATATTATCGTTCCGTTTCGTTCCTACCAGGCACTAAATAGAAAATTCAAACAAAACAGCAAAAAAATTCAAAAAATTAAAAAATACAATTATGGCTTCATTTCAATCCAAAATAGGTCGGACAAGGCCGAGAAAAACAGAAAATAAAAATTATTGTTCCGTTTCGTTCCTACCCGGCGCTAAATATGAAATTCAAAAAAAATAGCAAAAAAATTCAAAAAATTAAAAAATACGGATATGGATTCATTTCAAGCCAAAATAAGTTGGAAAAGGATGAGAAAGAGAGAAAATAAAAATTATAATTCCGTTTCGTACCAACCCGACGCATAATAGAAAATTCAAGAAAAATAGCAAAAAAATTCAAAAAATTTAAAAATACGGTTCTGGATTCATTTCAAGCCAAAATAGGTTGGAAAATGATGAGATAGAGAGAAAAGAAAAGTTATCGTTCCTTTCCGTTCCTACCCGACACGAAATTGAAAATTCCAAAACAATAGCAAAAAAATAAAAAAAATTAAAAAATACCATTATGGATTCATTTCAAGCCAAAATAAGTTGCAAAAGGATGAGAAAGAGAGAAAATAAAAATTATAATTCCGTTCCGTTCCTACTTGACGCATAATAGAAAATTCAAGAAAAATAGCAAAAAAATTCAAAAAATTAAAGAATACCATTACGGGTTCATTTCAAGCCAAAACAGGTCGGAGAAGGACGAGAAAAACAGAAAATAAATATTATCGTTCCGTTTCGTTCCTACCAGGCACTAAATAGAAAATTCAAACAAAATAGCAAAAAAATTCAAAAAATTAAAAAATACAATTATGGCTTCATTTCAATCCAAAATAGGTCGGACAAGGCCGAGAAAAACAGAAAATAAAATTTACCATCCGTTTCATTCCATCATGGCACCATATAGAAAGCTCAAAAAAAATAGCGAAAAAATTAAATAATACGGTTATGGATTCATTTCAAGCCAAAATAGATTGGAAAAGGATGAGATAGAGAGAAAATAAAATTATCGTTTCGTTCCGTTCCCACCCGACACAAAATAGAAAATTCCAAAACAATAGCAAAAAAATTAAAAAAATTAAAAAATACAATTACAGATTCATTTCAAACCGAAATAGGACGGAAAAGGCCGAGAAAAACAGAAAATAGAAATTACCATCCGTTTCGTTCCATCCTGGCACTAAATAGAAAATTCAAAAAAATAGCAAAAAAATTCAAAAAATTAAAAAATACGGTTGTGGATTCATTTCGCGCCAAAATAGGTGGGAAAAGGCCGAGAAAAACAGAAAATAAAAATTATCGTTCCGTTTCGTTCAGACCAGGAACTAAATAGAAAATTCAAACAAAATAGCAAAAAAATTCAAAAAATTCAAAAATGCAATTATGGCTTCATTTCAATCCAAAATAGGTCGGACAAGGCCGAGAAAAATAGAAAATAAAATTATTGTTCCGTTTCGTTCCTACCCGGCGCTAAATATGAAATTTAAAAAAAATAGCAAAAAAATTCAAAAAATTAAAAAATACCATTATGGATTCATTTCAAGCCAAAATAAGTTGGAAAAGGATGAGAAAGAGAGAAAATAAAAATTATAATTCCGTTCCGTTCCTACTTGACGCATAATAGAAAATTCAAGAAAAATAGCAAAAAAATTAAAAAAATTAAAGAATACCATTACGGGTTCATTTCAAGCCAAAATAGGTCGGAGAAGGCCGAGAAAAACAGAAAATAGAAATTACCATCCGTTTCGTTCCATCCTGGCACTAAATAGAAAATTCAAAAAAATAGCAAAAAAATTCAAAAAATTAAAAAATACGGTTATGGATTCATTTCGCGCCAAAATAGGTGGGAAAAGGCCGAGAAAAACAGAAAATAAAAATTATCGTTCCGTTTCGTTCATACCAGGAACTAAATAGAAAATTCAAACAAAATAGCAAAAAAATTCAAAAAATTAAAAAATACAATTATGGCTTCATTTCAATCCAAAATAGGTCGGACAAGGCCGAGAAAAATAGAAAATAAAAATTATTGTTCCGTTTCGTTCCTACCCGGCGCTAAATATGAAATTTAAAAAAAATAGCAAAAAAATTCAAAAAATTAAAAAATACCATTATGGATTCATTTCAAGCCAAAATAAGTTGGAAAAGGATGAGAAAGAGAGAAAATAAAAATTATAATTCCGTTTCGTTCCAACCCGACGCATAATAGAAAATTCAAGAAAAATAGCAAAAATATTCAAAAAATTAAAGAATACCATTACGGGTTCATTTCAAGCCAAAATAGGTCGGAGAAGGCCGAGAAAAACAGAAAATAAATATTATCGTTCCGTTTCGTTCCTACCAGGCACTAAATAGAAAATTCAAACAAAATAGCAAAAAAATTCAAAAAATTAAAAAATACAATTATGGCTTCATTTCAATCCAAAATAGGTCGGACAAGGCCGAGAAAAACAGAAAATAAAAATTACCATCCGTTTCGTTCCATCATGGCACCATATAGAAAACTAAAAAAAAATAGCAAAAAAATTAAAAAATACGGATATGGATTCATTTCAAGCCAAAATAGATTGGAAAAGGATGAGATAGAGAGAAAATAAAAATTATAATTCTGTTCCATTCCTACCTGACGCAAAATAGAAAATTCAAGAAAAATAGCAAAAAAATTCAAAAAATTAAAGAATACCATTACGGGTTCATTTCGAGTAAAAATAGGTCGGAGAAGGCCGAGAAAAACAGAAAATAAATATTATCGTTCCGTTTCGTTCCTACCAGGCACTAAATAGAAAATTCAAACAAAACAGCAAAAAAATTCAAAAAATTAAAAAATACAATTATGGCTTCATTTCAATCCAAAATAGGTCGGACAAGGCCGAGAAAAACAGAAAATAAAAATTATTGTTCCGTTTCGTTCCTACCCGGCGCTAAATATGAAATTCAAAAAAAATAGCAAAAAAATTCAAAAAATTAAAAAATACGGATATGGATTCATTTCAAGCCAAAATAAGTTGGAAAAGGATGAGAAAGAGAGAAAATAAAAATTATAATTCCGTTTCGTACCAACCCGACGCATAATAGAAAATTCAAGAAAAATAGCAAAAAAATTCAAAAAATTTAAAAATACGGTTATGGATTCATTTCAAGCCAAAATAGGTTGGAAAATGATGAGATAGAGAGAAAAGAAAAGTTATCGTTCCTTTCCGTTCCTACCCGACACGAAATTGAAAATTCCAAAACAATAGCAAAAAAATATAAAAAATTAAAAAATACCATTATGGATTCATTTCAAGCCAAAATAAGTTGCAAAAGGATGAGAAAGAGAGAAAATAAAAATTATAATTCCGTTCCGTTCCTACTTGACGCATAATAGAAAATTCAAGAAAAATAGCAAAAAAATTCAAAAAATTAAAGAATACCATTACGGGTTCATTTCAAGCCAAAACAGGTCGGAGAAGGACGAGAAAAACAGAAAATAAATATTATCGTTCCGTTTCGTTCCTACCAGGCACTAAATAGAAAATTCAAACAAAATAGCAAAAAAATTCAAAAAATTAAAAAATACAATTATGGCTTCATTTCAATCCAAAATAGGTCGGACAAGGCCGAGAAAAACAGAAAATAAAATTTACCATCCGTTTCATTCCATCATGGCACCATATAGAAAGCTCAAAAAAAATAGCGAAAAAATTAAATAATACGGTTATGGATTCATTTCAAGCCAAAATAGATTGGAAAAGGATGAGATAGAGAGAAAATAAAATTATCGTTTCGTTCCGTTCCCACCCGACACAAAATAGAAAATTCCAAAACAATAGCAAAAAAATTAAAAAAATTAAAAAATACAATTACAGATTCATTTCAAACCGAAATAGGACGGAAAAGGCCGAGAAAAACAGAAAATAGAAATTACCATCCGTTTCGTTCCATCCTGGCAATAAATAGAAAATTCAAAAAAATAGCAAAAAAATTCAAAAAATTAAAAAATACGGTTGTGGATTCATTTCGCGCCAAAATAGGTGGGAAAAGGCCGAGAAAAACAGAAAATAAAAATTATCGTTCCGTTTCGTTCAGACCAGGAACTAAATAGAAAATTCAAACAAAATAGCAAAAAAATTCAAAAAATTCAAAAATGCAATTATGGCTTCATTTCAATCCAAAATAGGTCGGACAAGGCCGAGAAAAATAGAAAATAAAATTATTGTTCCGTTTCGTTCCTACCCGGCGCTAAATATGAAATTTAAAAAAAATAGCAAAAAAATTCAAAAAATTAAAAAATACCATTATGGATTCATTTCAAGCCAAAATAAGTTGGAAAAGGATGAGAAAGAGAGAAAATAAAAATTATAATTCCGTTCCGTTCCTACTTGACGCATAATAGAAAATTCAAGAAAAATAGCAAAAAAATTAAAAAAATTAAAGAATACCATTACGGGTTCATTTCAAGCCAAAATAGGTCGGAGAAGGCCGAGAAAAACAGAAAATAGAAATTACCATCCGTTTCGTTCCATCCTGGCACTAAATAGAAAATTCAAAAAAATAGCAAAAAAATTCAAAAAATTAAAAAATACGGTTATGGATTCATTTCGCGCCAAAATAGGTGGGAAAAGGCCGAGAAAAACAGAAAATAAAAATTATCGTTCCGTTTCGTTCATACCAGGAACTAAATAGAAAATTCAAACAAAATAGCAAAAAAATTCAAAAAATTAAAAAATACAATTATGGCTTCATTTCAATCCAAAATAGGTCGGACAAGGCCGAGAAAAATAGAAAATAAAAATTATTGTTCCGTTTCGTTCCTACCCGGCGCTAAATATGAAATTTAAAAAAAATAGCAAAAAAATTCAAAAAATTAAAAAATACCATTATGGATTCATTTCAAGCCAAAATAAGTTGGAAAAGGATGAGAAAGAGAGAAAATAAAAATTATAATTCCGTTTCGTTCCAACCCGACGCATAATAGAAAATTCAAGAAAAATAGCAAAAATATTCAAAAAATTAAAGAATACCATTACGGGTTCATTTCAAGCCAAAATAGGTCGGAGAAGGCCGAGAAAAACAGAAAATAAATATTATCGTTCCGTTTCGTTCCTACCAGGCACTAAATAGAAAATTCAAACAAAATAGCAAAAAAATTCAAAAAATTAAAAAATACAATTATGGCTTCATTTCAATCCAAAATAGGTCGGACAAGGCCGAGAAAAACAGAAAATAAAAATTACCATCCGTTTCGTTCCATCATGGCACCATATAGAAAACTAAAAAAAAATAGCAAAAAAATTAAAAAATACGGATATGGATTCATTTCAAGCCAAAATAGATTGGAAAAGGATGAGATAGAGAGAAAATAAAAATTATAATTCTGTTCCATTCCTACCTGACGCAAAATAGAAAATTCAAGAAAAATAGCAAAAAAATTCAAAAAATTAAAGAATACCATTACGGGTTCATTTCGAGTAAAAATAGGTCGGAGAAGGCCGAGAAAAACAGAAAATAAATATTATCGTTCCGTTTCGTTCCTACCAGGCACTAAATAGAAAATTCAAACAAAACAGCAAAAAAATTCAAAAAATTAAAAAATACAATTATGGCTTCATTTCAATCCAAAATAGGTCGGACAAGGCCGAGAAAAACAGAAAATAAAAATTATTGTTCCGTTTCGTTCCTACCCGGCGCTAAATATGAAATTCAAAAAAAATAGCAAAAAAATTCAAAAAATTAAAAAATACGGATATGGATTCATTTCAAGCCAAAATAAGTTGGAAAAGGATGAGAAAGAGAGAAAATAAAAATTATAATTCCGTTTCGTACCAACCCGACGCATAATAGAAAATTCAAGAAAAATAGCAAAAAAATTCAAAAAATTTAAAAATACGGTTATGGATTCATTTCAAGCCAAAATAGGTTGGAAAATGATGAGATAGAGAGAAAAGAAAAGTTATCGTTCCTTTCCGTTCCTACCCGACACGAAATTGAAAATTCCAAAACAATAGCAAAAAAATATAAAAAATTAAAAAATACCATTATGGATTCATTTCAAGCCAAAATAAGTTGCAAAAGGATGAGAAAGAGAGAAAATAAAAATTATAATTCCGTTCCGTTCCTACTTGACGCATAATAGAAAATTCAAGAAAAATAGCAAAAAAATTCAAAAAATTAAAGAATACCATTACGGGTTCATTTCAAGCCAAAACAGGTCGGAGAAGGACGAGAAAAACAGAAAATAAATATTATCGTTCCGTTTCGTTCCTACCAGGCACTAAATAGAAAATTCAAACAAAATAGCAAAAAAATTCAAAAAATTAAAAAATACAATTATGGCTTCATTTCAATCCAAAATAGGTCGGACAAGGCCGAGAAAAACAGAAAATAAAATTTACCATCCGTTTCATTCCATCATGGCACCATATAGAAAGCTCAAAAAAAATAGCGAAAAAATTAAATAATACGGTTATGGATTCATTTCAAGCCAAAATAGATTGGAAAAGGATGAGATAGAGAGAAAATAAAATTATCGTTTCGTTCCGTTCCCACCCGACACAAAATAGAAAATTCCAAAACAATAGCAAAAAAATTAAAAAAATTAAAAAATACAATTACAGATTCATTTCAAACCGAAATAGGACGGAAAAGGCCGAGAAAAACAGAAAATAGAAATTACCATCCGTTTCGTTCCATCCTGGCAATAAATAGAAAATTCAAAAAAATAGCAAAAAAATTCAAAAAATTAAAAAATACGGTTGTGGATTCATTTCGCGCCAAAATAGGTGGGAAAAGGCCGAGAAAAACAGAAAATAAAAATTATCGTTCCGTTTCGTTCAGACCAGGAACTAAATAGAAAATTCAAACAAAATAGCAAAAAAATTCAAAAAATTCAAAAATGCAATTATGGCTTCATTTCAATCCAAAATAGGTCGGACAAGGCCGAGAAAAATAGAAAATAAAATTATTGTTCCGTTTCGTTCCTACCCGACGCTAAATATGAAATTTAAAAAAAATAGCAAAAAAATTCAAAAAATTAAAAAATACCATTATGGATTCATTTCAAGCCAAAATAAGTTGGAAAAGGATGAGAAAGAGAGAAAATAAAAATTATAATTCCGTTCCGTTCCTACTTGACGCATAATAGAAAATTCAAGAAAAATAGCAAAAAAATTAAAAAAATTAAAGAATACCATTACGGGTTCATTTCAAGCCAAAATAGGTCGGAGAAGGCCGAGAAAAACAGAAAATAGAAATTACCATCCGTTTCGTTCCATCCTGGCACTAAATAGAAAATTCAAAAAAATAGCAAAAAAATTCAAAAAATTAAAAAATACGGTTATGGATTCATTTCGCGCCAAAATAGGTGGGAAAAGGCCGAGAAAAACAGAAAATAAAAATTATCGTTCCGTTTCGTTCATACCAGGAACTAAATAGAAAATTCAAACAAAATAGCAAAAAAATTCAAAAAATTAAAAAATACAATTATGGCTTCATTTCAATCCAAAATAGGTCGGACAAGGCCGAGAAAAATAGAAAATAAAAATTATTGTTCCGTTTCGTTCCTACCCGGCGCTAAATATGAAATTTAAAAAAAATAGCAAAAAAATTCAAAAAATTAAAAAATACCATTATGGATTCATTTCAAGCCAAAATAAGTTGGAAAAGGATGAGAAAGAGAGAAAATAAAAATTATAATTCCGTTTCGTTCCAACCCGACGCATAATAGAAAATTCAAGAAAAATAGCAAAAATATTCAAAAAATTAAAGAATACCATTACGGGTTCATTTCAAGCCAAAATAGGTCGGAGAAGGCCGAGAAAAACAGAAAATAAATATTATCGTTCCGTTTCGTTCCTACCAGGCACTAAATAGAAAATTCAAACAAAATAGCAAAAAAATTCAAAAAATTAAAAAATACAATTATGGCTTCATTTCAATCCAAAATAGGTCGGACAAGGCCGAGAAAAACAGAAAATAAAAATTACCATCCGTTTCGTTCCATCATGGCACCATATAGAAAACTAAAAAAAAATAGCAAAAAAATTAAAAAATACGGATATGGATTCATTTCAAGCCAAAATAGATTGGAAAAGGATGAGATAGAGAGAAAATAAAAATTATAATTCTGTTCCATTCCTACCTGACGCAAAATAGAAAATTCAAGAAAAATAGCAAAAAAATTCAAAAAATTAAAGAATACCATTACGGGTTCATTTCGAGTAAAAATAGGTCGGAGAAGGCCGAGAAAAACAGAAAATAAATATTATCGTTCCGTTTCGTTCCTACCAGGCACTAAATAGAAAATTCAAACAAAACAGCAAAAAAATTCAAAAAATTAAAAAATACAATTATGGCTTCATTTCAATCCAAAATAGGTCGGACAAGGCCGAGAAAAACAGAAAATAAAAATTATTGTTCCGTTTCGTTCCTACCCGGCGCTAAATATGAAATTCAAAAAAAATAGCAAAAAAATTCAAAAAATTAAAAAATACGGATATGGATTCATTTCAAGCCAAAATAAGTTGGAAAAGGATGAGAAAGAGAGAAAATAAAAATTATAATTCCGTTTCGTACCAACCCGACGCATAATAGAAAATTCAAGAAAAATAGCAAAAAAATTCAAAAAATTTAAAAATACGGTTATGGATTCATTTCAAGCCAAAATAGGTTGGAAAATGATGAGATAGAGAGAAAAGAAAAGTTATCGTTCCTTTCCGTTCCTACCCGACACGAAATTGAAAATTCCAAAACAATAGCAAAAAAATATAAAAAATTAAAAAATACCATTATGGATTCATTTCAAGCCAAAATAAGTTGCAAAAGGATGAGAAAGAGAGAAAATAAAAATTATAATTCCGTTCCGTTCCTACTTGACGCATAATAGAAAATTCAAGAAAAATAGCAAAAAAATTCAAAAAATTAAAGAATACCATTACGGGTTCATTTCAAGCCAAAACAGGTCGGAGAAGGACGAGAAAAACAGAAAATAAATATTATCGTTCCGTTTCGTTCCTACCAGGCACTAAATAGAAAATTCAAACAAAATAGCAAAAAAATTCAAAAAATTAAAAAATACAATTATGGCTTCATTTCAATCCAAAATAGGTCGGACAAGGCCGAGAAAAACAGAAAATAAAATTTACCATCCGTTTCATTCCATCATGGCACCATATAGAAAGCTCAAAAAAAATAGCGAAAAAATTAAATAATACGGTTATGGATTCATTTCAAGTCAAAATAGATTGGAAAAGGATGAGATAGAGAGAAAATAAAATTATCGTTTCGTTCCGTTCCCACCCGACACAAAATAGAAAATTCCAAAACAATAGCAAAAAAATTAAAAAATACAATTACAGATTCATTTCAAACCGAAATAGGACGGAAAAGGCCGAGAAAAACAGAAAATAGAAATTACCATCCGTTTCGTTCCATCCTGGCACTAAATAGAAAATTCAAAAAAATAGCAAAAAAATTCAAAAAATTAAAAAATACGGTTGTGGATTCATTTCGCGCCAAAATAGGTGGGAGAAGGCCGAGAAAAACAGAAAATAAAAATTATCGTTCCGTTTCGTTCATACCAGGAACTAAATAGAAAATTCAAACAAAATAGCAAAAAAATTCAAAAAATTCAAAAATGCAATTATGGCTTCATTTCAATCCAAAATAGGTCGGACAAGGCCGAGAAAAATAGAAAATAAAAATTATTGTTCCGTTTCGTTCCTACCCGGCGCTAAATATGAAATTTAAAAAAAATAGCAAAAAAATTCAAAAAATTAAAAAATACCATTATGGATTCATTTCAAGCCAAAATAAGTTGGAAAAGGATGAGAAAGAGAGAAAATAAAAATTATAATTCCGTTTCGTTCCAACCCGACGCATAATAGAAAATTCAAGAAAAATAGCAAAAATATTCAAAAAATTAAAGAATACCATTACGGGTTCATTTCAAGCCAAAATAGGTCGGAGAAGGCCGAGAAAAACAGAAAATAAATATTATCGTTCCGTTTCGTTCCTACCAGGCACTAAATAGAAAATTCAAACAAAATAGCAAAAAAATTCAAAAAATTAAAAAATACAATTATGGCTTCATTTCAATCCAAAATAGGTCGGACAAGGCCGAGAAAAACAGAAAATAAAAATTACCATCCGTTTCGTTCCATCATGGCACCATATAGAAAACTAAAAAAAAATAGCAAAAAAATTAAAAAATACGGATATGGATTCATTTCAAGCCAAAATAGATTGGAAAAGGATGAGATAGAGAGAAAATAAAAATTATAATTCTGTTCCATTCCTACCTGACGCAAAATAGAAAATTCAAGAAAAATAGCAAAAAAATTCAAAAAATTAAAGAATACCATTACGGGTTCATTTCGAGTAAAAATAGGTCGGAGAAGGCCGAGAAAAACAGAAAATAAATATTATCGTTCCGTTTCGTTCCTACCAGGCACTAAATAGAAAATTCAAACAAAACAGCAAAAAAATTCAAAAAATTAAAAAATACAATTATGGCTTCATTTCAATCCAAAATAGGTCGGACAAGGCCGAGAAAAACAGAAAATAAAAATTATTGTTCCGTTTCGTTCCTACCCGGCGCTAAATATGAAATTCAAAAAAAATAGCAAAAAAATTCAAAAAATTAAAAAATACGGATATGGATTCATTTCAAGCCAAAATAAGTTGGAAAAGGATGAGAAAGAGAGAAAATAAAAATTATAATTCCGTTTCGTACCAACCCGACGCATAATAGAAAATTCAAGAAAAATAGCAAAAAAATTCAAAAAATTTAAAAATACGGTTCTGGATTCATTTCAAGCCAAAATAGGTTGGAAAATGATGAGATAGAGAGAAAAGAAAAGTTATCGTTCCTTTCCGTTCCTACCCGACACGAAATTGAAAATTCCAAAACAATAGCAAAAAAATATAAAAAATTAAAAAATACCATTATGGATTCATTTCAAGCCAAAATAAGTTGCAAAAGGATGAGAAAGAGAGAAAATAAAAATTATAATTCCGTTCCGTTCCTACTTGACGCATAATAGAAAATTCAAGAAAAATAGCAAAAAAATTCAAAAAATTAAAGAATACCATTACGGGTTCATTTCAAGCCAAAACAGGTCGGAGAAGGACGAGAAAAACAGAAAATAAATATTATCGTTCCGTTTCGTTCCTACCAGGCACTAAATAGAAAATTCAAACAAAATAGCAAAAAAATTCAAAAAATTAAAAAATACAATTATGGCTTCATTTCAATCCAAAATAGGTCGGACAAGGCCGAGAAAAACAGAAAATAAAATTTACCATCCGTTTCATTCCATCATGGCACCATATAGAAAGCTCAAAAAAAATAGCGAAAAAATTAAATAATACGGTTATGGATTCATTTCAAGCCAAAATAGATTGGAAAAGGATGAGATAGAGAGAAAATAAAATTATCGTTTCGTTCCGTTCCCACCCGACACAAAATAGAAAATTCCAAAACAATAGCAAAAAAATTAAAAAAATTAAAAAATACAATTACAGATTCATTTCAAACCGAAATAGGACGGAAAAGGCCGAGAAAAACAGAAAATAGAAATTACCATCCGTTTCGTTCCATCCTGGCACTAAATAGAAAATTCAAAAAAATAGCAAAAAAATTCAAAAAATTAAAAAATACGGTTGTGGATTCATTTCGCGCCAAAATAGGTGGGAAAAGGCCGAGAAAAACAGAAAATAAAAATTATCGTTCCGTTTCGTTCAGACCAGGAACTAAATAGAAAATTCAAACAAAATAGCAAAAAAATTCAAAAAATTCAAAAATGCAATTATGGCTTCATTTCAATCCAAAATAGGTCGGACAAGGCCGAGAAAAATAGAAAATAAAATTATTGTTCCGTTTCGTTCCTACCCGGCGCTAAATATGAAATTTAAAAAAAATAGCAAAAAAATTCAAAAAATTAAAAAATACCATTATGGATTCATTTCAAGCCAAAATAAGTTGGAAAAGGATGAGAAAGAGAGAAAATAAAAATTATAATTCCGTTCCGTTCCTACTTGACGCATAATAGAAAATTCAAGAAAAATAGCAAAAAAATTAAAAAAATTAAAGAATACCATTACGGGTTCATTTCAAGCCAAAATAGGTCGGAGAAGGCCGAGAAAAACAGAAAATAGAAATTACCATCCGTTTCGTTCCATCCTGGCACTAAATAGAAAATTCAAAAAAATAGCAAAAAAATTCAAAAAATTAAAAAATACGGTTATGGATTCATTTCGCGCCAAAATAGGTGGGAAAAGGCCGAGAAAAACAGAAAATAAAAATTATCGTTCCGTTTCGTTCATACCAGGAACTAAATAGAAAATTCAAACAAAATAGCAAAAAAATTCAAAAAATTAAAAAATACAATTATGGCTTCATTTCAATCCAAAATAGGTCGGACAAGGCCGAGAAAAATAGAAAATAAAAATTATTGTTCCGTTTCGTTCCTACCCGGCGCTAAATATGAAATTTAAAAAAAATAGCAAAAAAATTCAAAAAATTAAAAAATACCATTATGGATTCATTTCAAGCCAAAATAAGTTGGAAAAGGATGAGAAAGAGAGAAAATAAAAATTATAATTCCGTTTCGTTCCAACCCGACGCATAATAGAAAATTCAAGAAAAATAGCAAAAATATTCAAAAAATTAAAGAATACCATTACGGGTTCATTTCAAGCCAAAATAGGTCGGAGAAGGCCGAGAAAAACAGAAAATAAATATTATCGTTCCGTTTCGTTCCTACCAGGCACTAAATAGAAAATTCAAACAAAATAGCAAAAAAATTCAAAAAATTAAAAAATACAATTATGGCTTCATTTCAATCCAAAATAGGTCGGACAAGGCCGAGAAAAACAGAAAATAAAAATTACCATCCGTTTCGTTCCATCATGGCACCATATAGAAAACTAAAAAAAAATAGCAAAAAAATTAAAAAATACGGATATGGATTCATTTCAAGCCAAAATAGATTGGAAAAGGATGAGATAGAGAGAAAATAAAAATTATAATTCTGTTCCATTCCTACCTGACGCAAAATAGAAAATTCAAGAAAAATAGCAAAAAAATTCAAAAAATTAAAGAATACCATTACGGGTTCATTTCGAGTAAAAATAGGTCGGAGAAGGCCGAGAAAAACAGAAAATAAATATTATCGTTCCGTTTCGTTCCTACCAGGCACTAAATAGAAAATTCAAACAAAACAGCAAAAAAATTCAAAAAATTAAAAAATACAATTATGGCTTCATTTCAATCCAAAATAGGTCGGACAAGGCCGAGAAAAACAGAAAATAAAAATTATTGTTCCGTTTCGTTCCTACCCGGCGCTAAATATGAAATTCAAAAAAAATAGCAAAAAAATTCAAAAAATTAAAAAATACGGATATGGATTCATTTCAAGCCAAAATAAGTTGGAAAAGGATGAGAAAGAGAGAAAATAAAAATTATAATTCCGTTTCGTACCAACCCGACGCATAATAGAAAATTCAAGAAAAATAGCAAAAAAATTCAAAAAATTTAAAAATACGGTTCTGGATTCATTTCAAGCCAAAATAGGTTGGAAAATGATGAGATAGAGAGAAAAGAAAAGTTATCGTTCCTTTCCGTTCCTACCCGACACGAAATTGAAAATTCCAAAACAATAGCAAAAAAATATAAAAAATTAAAAAATACCATTATGGATTCATTTCAAGCCAAAATAAGTTGCAAAAGGATGAGAAAGAGAGAAAATAAAAATTATAATTCCGTTCCGTTCCTACTTGACGCATAATAGAAAATTCAAGAAAAATAGCAAAAAAATTCAAAAAATTAAAGAATACCATTACGGGTTCATTTCAAGCCAAAACAGGTCGGAGAAGGACGAGAAAAACAGAAAATAAATATTATCGTTCCGTTTCGTTCCTACCAGGCACTAAATAGAAAATTCAAACAAAATAGCAAAAAAATTCAAAAAATTAAAAAATACAATTATGGCTTCATTTCAATCCAAAATAGGTCGGACAAGGCCGAGAAAAACAGAAAATAAAATTTACCATCCGTTTCATTCCATCATGGCACCATATAGAAAGCTCAAAAAAAATAGCGAAAAAATTAAATAATACGGTTATGGATTCATTTCAAGCCAAAATAGATTGGAAAAGGATGAGATAGAGAGAAAATAAAATTATCGTTTCGTTCCGTTCCCACCCGACACAAAATAGAAAATTCCAAAACAATAGCAAAAAAATTAAAAAAATTAAAAAATACAATTACAGATTCATTTCAAACCGAAATAGGACGGAAAAGGCCGAGAAAAACAGAAAATAGAAATTACCATCCGTTTCGTTCCATCCTGGCACTAAATAGAAAATTCAAAAAAATAGCAAAAAAATTCAAAAAATTAAAAAATACGGTTGTGGATTCATTTCGCGCCAAAATAGGTGGGAAAAGGCCGAGAAAAACAGAAAATAAAAATTATCGTTCCGTTTCGTTCAGACCAGGAACTAAATAGAAAATTCAAACAAAATAGCAAAAAAATTCAAAAAATTCAAAAATGCAATTATGGCTTCATTTCAATCCAAAATAGGTCGGACAAGGCCGAGAAAAATAGAAAATAAAATTATTGTTCCGTTTCGTTCCTACCCGGCGCTAAATATGAAATTTAAAAAAAATAGCAAAAAAATTCAAAAAATTAAAAAATACCATTATGGATTCATTTCAAGCCAAAATAAGTTGGAAAAGGATGAGAAAGAGAGAAAATAAAAATTATAATTCCGTTCCGTTCCTACTTGACGCATAATAGAAAATTCAAGAAAAATAGCAAAAAAATTAAAAAAATTAAAGAATACCATTACGGGTTCATTTCAAGCCAAAATAGGTCGGAGAAGGCCGAGAAAAACAGAAAATAGAAATTACCATCCGTTTCGTTCCATCCTGGCACTAAATAGAAAATTCAAAAAAATAGCAAAAAAATTCAAAAAATTAAAAAATACGGTTATGGATTCATTTCGCGCCAAAATAGGTGGGAAAAGGCCGAGAAAAACAGAAAATAAAAATTATCGTTCCGTTTCGTTCATACCAGGAACTAAATAGAAAATTCAAACAAAATAGCAAAAAAATTCAAAAAATTAAAAAATACAATTATGGCTTCATTTCAATCCAAAATAGGTCGGACAAGGCCGAGAAAAATAGAAAATAAAAATTATTGTTCCGTTTCGTTCCTACCCGGCGCTAAATATGAAATTTAAAAAAAATAGCAAAAAAATTCAAAAAATTAAAAAATACCATTATGGATTCATTTCAAGCCAAAATAAGTTGGAAAAGGATGAGAAAGAGAGAAAATAAAAATTATAATTCCGTTTCGTTCCAACCCGACGCATAATAGAAAATTCAAGAAAAATAGCAAAAATATTCAAAAAATTAAAGAATACCATTACGGGTTCATTTCAAGCCAAAATAGGTCGGAGAAGGCCGAGAAAAACAGAAAATAAATATTATCGTTCCGTTTCGTTCCTACCAGGCACTAAATAGAAAATTCAAACAAAATAGCAAAAAAATTCAAAAAATTAAAAAATACAATTATGGCTTCATTTCAATCCAAAATAGGTCGGACAAGGCCGAGAAAAACAGAAAATAAAAATTACCATCCGTTTCGTTCCATCATGGCACCATATAGAAAACTAAAAAAAAATAGCAAAAAAATTAAAAAATACGGATATGGATTCATTTCAAGCCAAAATAGATTGGAAAAGGATGAGATAGAGAGAAAATAAAAATTATAATTCTGTTCCATTCCTACCTGACGCAAAATAGAAAATTCAAGAAAAATAGCAAAAAAATTCAAAAAATTAAAGAATACCATTACGGGTTCATTTCGAGTAAAAATAGGTCGGAGAAGGCCGAGAAAAACAGAAAATAAATATTATCGTTCCGTTTCGTTCCTACCAGGCACTAAATAGAAAATTCAAACAAAACAGCAAAAAAATTCAAAAAATTAAAAAATACAATTATGGCTTCATTTCAATCCAAAATAGGTCGGACAAGGCCGAGAAAAACAGAAAATAAAAATTATTGTTCCGTTTCGTTCCTACCCGGCGCTAAATATGAAATTCAAAAAAAATAGCAAAAAAATTCAAAAAATTAAAAAATACGGATATGGATTCATTTCAAGCCAAAATAAGTTGGAAAAGGATGAGAAAGAGAGAAAATAAAAATTATAATTCCGTTTCGTACCAACCCGACGCATAATAGAAAATTCAAGAAAAATAGCAAAAAAATTCAAAAAATTTAAAAATACGGTTATGGATTCATTTCAAGCCAAAATAGGTTGGAAAATGATGAGATAGAGAGAAAAGAAAAGTTATCGTTCCTTTCCGTTCCTACCCGACACGAAATTGAAAATTCCAAAACAATAGCAAAAAAATATAAAAAATTAAAAAATACCATTATGGATTCATTTCAAGCCAAAATAAGTTGCAAAAGGATGAGAAAGAGAGAAAATAAAAATTATAATTCCGTTCCGTTCCTACTTGACGCATAATAGAAAATTCAAGAAAAATAGCAAAAAAATTCAAAAAATTAAAGAATACCATTACGGGTTCATTTCAAGCCAAAACAGGTCGGAGAAGGACGAGAAAAACAGAAAATAAATATTATCGTTCCGTTTCGTTCCTACCAGGCACTAAATAGAAAATTCAAACAAAATAGCAAAAAAATTCAAAAAATTAAAAAATACAATTATGGCTTCATTTCAATCCAAAATAGGTCGGACAAGGCCGAGAAAAACAGAAAATAAAATTTACCATCCGTTTCATTCCATCATGGCACCATATAGAAAGCTCAAAAAAAATAGCGAAAAAATTAAATAATACGGTTATGGATTCATTTCAAGCCAAAATAGATTGGAAAAGGATGAGATAGAGAGAAAATAAAATTATCGTTTCGTTCCGTTCCCACCCGACACAAAATAGAAAATTCCAAAACAATAGCAAAAAAATTAAAAAAATTAAAAAATACAATTACAGATTCATTTCAAACCGAAATAGGACGGAAAAGGCCGAGAAAAACAGAAAATAGAAATTACCATCCGTTTCGTTCCATCCTGGCAATAAATAGAAAATTCAAAAAAATAGCAAAAAAATTCAAAAAATTAAAAAATACGGTTGTGGATTCATTTCGCGCCAAAATAGGTGGGAAAAGGCCGAGAAAAACAGAAAATAAAAATTATCGTTCCGTTTCGTTCAGACCAGGAACTAAATAGAAAATTCAAACAAAATAGCAAAAAAATTCAAAAAATTCAAAAATGCAATTATGGCTTCATTTCAATCCAAAATAGGTCGGACAAGGCCGAGAAAAATAGAAAATAAAATTATTGTTCCGTTTCGTTCCTACCCGGCGCTAAATATGAAATTTAAAAAAAATAGCAAAAAAATTCAAAAAATTAAAAAATACCATTATGGATTCATTTCAAGCCAAAATAAGTTGGAAAAGGATGAGAAAGAGAGAAAATAAAAATTATAATTCCGTTCCGTTCCTACTTGACGCATAATAGAAAATTCAAGAAAAATAGCAAAAAAATTAAAAAAATTAAAGAATACCATTACGGGTTCATTTCAAGCCAAAATAGGTCGGAGAAGGCCGAGAAAAACAGAAAATAGAAATTACCATCCGTTTCGTTCCATCCTGGCACTAAATAGAAAATTCAAAAAAATAGCAAAAAAATTCAAAAAATTAAAAAATACGGTTATGGATTCATTTCGCGCCAAAATAGGTGGGAAAAGGCCGAGAAAAACAGAAAATAAAAATTATCGTTCCGTTTCGTTCATACCAGGAACTAAATAGAAAATTCAAACAAAATAGCAAAAAAATTCAAAAAATTAAAAAATACAATTATGGCTTCATTTCAATCCAAAATAGGTCGGACAAGGCCGAGAAAAATAGAAAATAAAAATTATTGTTCCGTTTCGTTCCTACCCGGCGCTAAATATGAAATTTAAAAAAAATAGCAAAAAAATTCAAAAAATTAAAAAATACCATTATGGATTCATTTCAAGCCAAAATAAGTTGGAAAAGGATGAGAAAGAGAGAAAATAAAAATTATAATTCCGTTTCGTTCCAACCCGACGCATAATAGAAAATTCAAGAAAAATAGCAAAAATATTCAAAAAATTAAAGAATACCATTACGGGTTCATTTCAAGCCAAAATAGGTCGGAGAAGGCCGAGAAAAACAGAAAATAAATATTATCGTTCCGTTTCGTTCCTACCAGGCACTAAATAGAAAATTCAAACAAAATAGCAAAAAAATTCAAAAAATTAAAAAATACAATTATGGCTTCATTTCAATCCAAAATAGGTCGGACAAGGCCGAGAAAAACAGAAAATAAAAATTACCATCCGTTTCGTTCCATCATGGCACCATATAGAAAACTAAAAAAAAATAGCAAAAAAATTAAAAAATACGGATATGGATTCATTTCAAGCCAAAATAGATTGGAAAAGGATGAGATAGAGAGAAAATAAAAATTATAATTCTGTTCCATTCCTACCTGACGCAAAATAGAAAATTCAAGAAAAATAGCAAAAAAATTCAAAAAATTAAAGAATACCATTACGGGTTCATTTCGAGTAAAAATAGGTCGGAGAAGGCCGAGAAAAACAGAAAATAAATATTATCGTTCCGTTTCGTTCCTACCAGGCACTAAATAGAAAATTCAAACAAAACAGCAAAAAAATTCAAAAAATTAAAAAATACAATTATGGCTTCATTTCAATCCAAAATAGGTCGGACAAGGCCGAGAAAAACAGAAAATAAAAATTATTGTTCCGTTTCGTTCCTACCCGGCGCTAAATATGAAATTCAAAAAAAATAGCAAAAAAATTCAAAAAATTAAAAAATACGGATATGGATTCATTTCAAGCCAAAATAAGTTGGAAAAGGATGAGAAAGAGAGAAAATAAAAATTATAATTCCGTTTCGTACCAACCCGACGCATAATAGAAAATTCAAGAAAAATAGCAAAAAAATTCAAAAAATTTAAAAATACGGTTATGGATTCATTTCAAGCCAAAATAGGTTGGAAAATGATGAGATAGAGAGAAAAGAAAAGTTATCGTTCCTTTCCGTTCCTACCCGACACGAAATTGAAAATTCCAAAACAATAGCAAAAAAATATAAAAAATTAAAAAATACCATTATGGATTCATTTCAAGCCAAAATAAGTTGCAAAAGGATGAGAAAGAGAGAAAATAAAAATTATAATTCCGTTCCGTTCCTACTTGACGCATAATAGAAAATTCAAGAAAAATAGCAAAAAAATTCAAAAAATTAAAGAATACCATTACGGGTTCATTTCAAGCCAAAACAGGTCGGAGAAGGACGAGAAAAACAGAAAATAAATATTATCGTTCCGTTTCGTTCCTACCAGGCACTAAATAGAAAATTCAAACAAAATAGCAAAAAAATTCAAAAAATTAAAAAATACAATTATGGCTTCATTTCAATCCAAAATAGGTCGGACAAGGCCGAGAAAAACAGAAAATAAAATTTACCATCCGTTTCATTCCATCATGGCACCATATAGAAAGCTCAAAAAAAATAGCGAAAAAATTAAATAATACGGTTATGGATTCATTTCAAGTCAAAATAGATTGGAAAAGGATGAGATAGAGAGAAAATAAAATTATCGTTTCGTTCCGTTCCCACCCGACACAAAATAGAAAATTCCAAAACAATAGCAAAAAAATTAAAAAATACAATTACAGATTCATTTCAAACCGAAATAGGACGGAAAAGGCCGAGAAAAACAGAAAATAGAAATTACCATCCGTTTCGTTCCATCCTGGCACTAAATAGAAAATTCAAAAAAATAGCAAAAAAATTCAAAAAATTAAAAAATACGGTTGTGGATTCATTTCGCGCCAAAATAGGTGGGAGAAGGCCGAGAAAAACAGAAAATAAAAATTATCGTTCCGTTTCGTTCATACCAGGAACTAAATAGAAAATTCAAACAAAATAGCAAAAAAATTCAAAAAATTCAAAAATGCAATTATGGCTTCATTTCAATCCAAAATAGGTCGGACAAGGCCGAGAAAAATAGAAAATAAAAATTATTGTTCCGTTTCGTTCCTACCCGGCGCTAAATATGAAATTTAAAAAAAATAGCAAAAAAATTCAAAAAATTAAAAAATACCATTATGGATTCATTTCAAGCCAAAATAAGTTGGAAAAGGATGAGAAAGAGAGAAAATAAAAATTATAATTCCGTTTCGTTCCAACCCGACGCATAATAGAAAATTCAAGAAAAATAGCAAAAAAATTAAAAAAACTAAAGAATACCATTACGGGTTCATTTCAAGCCAAAATAGGTCGGAGAAGGCCGAGAAAAACAGAAAATAGAAATTACCATCCGTTTCGTTCCATCCTGGCACTAAATAGAAAATTCAAAAAAATAGCAAAAAAATTCAAAAAATTAAAAAATACGGTTATGAATTCATTTCGCGCCAAAATAGGTGGGAAAAGGCCGAGAAAAACAGAAAATAAAAATTATCGTTCCGTTTCGTTCATACCAGGAACTAAATAGAAAATTCAAACAAAATAGCAAAAAAATTCAAAAAATTAAAAAATACAATTATGGCTTCATTTCAATCCAAAATAGGTCGGACAAGGCCGAGAAAAATAGAAAATAAAAATTATTGTTCTGTTTCGTTCCTACCCGGCGCTAAATATGAAATTTAAAAAAAATAGCAAAAAAATTCAAAAAATTAAAAAATACCATTATGGATTCATTTCAAGCCAAAATAAGTTGGAAAAGGATGAGAAAGAGAGAAAATAAAAATTACAATTCCGTTTCGTTCCAACCCGACGCATAATAGAAAATTCAAGAAAAATAGCAAAAATATTCAAAAAATTAAAGAATACCATTACGGGTTCATTTCAAGCCAAAATAGGTCGGAGAAGGCCGAGAAAAACAGAAAATAAATATTATCGTTCCGTTTCGTTCCTACCAGGCACTAAATAGAAAATTCAAACAAAATAGCAAAAAAATTCAAAAAATTAAAAAATACAATTATGGCTTCATTTCAATCCAAAATAGGTCGGACAAGGCCGAGAAAAACAGAAAATAAAAATTACCATCCGTTTCGTTCCATCATGGCACCATATAGAAAACTAAAAAAAAATAGCAAAAAAATTAAAAAATACGGATATGGATTCATTTCAAGCCAAAATAGATTGGAAAAGGATGAGATAGAGAGAAAATAAAAATTATAATTCTGTTCCATTCCTACCTGACGCAAAATAGAAAATTCAAGAAAAATAGCAAAAAAATTCAAAAAATTAAAGAATACCATTACGGGTTCATTTCGAGTAAAAATAGGTCGGAGAAGGCCGAGAAAAACAGAAAATAAATATTATCGTTCCGTTTCGTTCCTACCAGGCACTAAATAGAAAATTCAAACAAAACAGCAAAAAAATTCAAAAAATTAAAAAATACAATTATGGCTTCATTTCAATCCAAAATAGGTCGGACAAGGCCGAGAAAAACAGAAAATAAAAATTATTGTTCCGTTTCGTTCCTACCCGGCGCTAAATATGAAATTCAAAAAAAATAGCAAAAAAATTCAAAAAATTAAAAAATACGGATATGGATTCATTTCAAGCCAAAATAAGTTGGAAAAGGATGAGAAAGAGAGAAAATAAAAATTATAATTCCGTTTCGTACCAACCCGACGCATAATAGAAAATTCAAGAAAAATAGCAAAAAAATTCAAAAAATTTAAAAATACGGTTGTGGATTCATTTCAAGCCAAAATAGGTTGGAAAATGATGAGATACAGAGAAAAGAAAAGTTATCGTTCCTTTCCGTTCCTACCCGACACGAAATTGAAAATTCCAAAACAATAGCAAAAAAATATAAAAAATTAAAAAATACCATTATGGATTCATTTCAAGCCAAAATAAGTTGGAAAAGGATGAGAAAGAGAGAAAATAAAAATTATAATTCCGTTCCGTTCCTACTTGACGCATAATAGAAAATTCAAGAAAAATAGCAAAAAAATTCAAAAAATTAAAGAATACCATTACGGGTTCATTTCAAGCCAAAACAGGTCGGAGAAGGACGAGAAAAACAGAAAATAAATATTATCGTTCCGTTTCGTTCCTACCAGGCACTAAATAGAAAATTCAAACAAAATAGCAAAAAAATTCAAAAAATTAAAAAATACAATTATGGCTTCATTTCAATCCAAAATAGGTCGGACAAGGCCGAGAAAAACAGAAAATAAAATTTACCATCCGTTTCATTCCATCATGGCACCATATAGAAAGCTCAAAAAAAATAGCGAAAAAATTAAATAATACGGTTATGGATTCATTTCAAGCCAAAATAGATTGGAAAAGGATGAGATAGAGAGAAAATAAAATTATCGTTTCGTTCCGTTCCCACCCGACACAAAATAGAAAATTCCAAAACAATAGCAAAAAAATTAAAAAAATTAAAAAATACAATTACAGATTCATTTCAAACCGAAATAGGACGGAAAAGGCCGAGAAAAACAGAAAATAGAAATTACCATCCGTTTCGTTCCATCCTGGCACTAAATAGAAAATACAAAAAAATTCAAAAAATTAAAAAATACGGTTGTGGATTCATTTCGCGCCAAAATAGGTGGGAGAAGGCCGAGAAAAACAGTAAATAAAAATTATCGTTCCGTTTCGTTCATACCAGGAACTAAATAGAAAATTCAAACAAAATAGCAAAAAAATTCAAAAAATTCAAAAATGCAATTATGGCTTCATTTCAATCCAAAATAGGTCGGACAAGGCCGAGAAAAATAGAAAATAAAAATTATTGTTCCGTTTCGTTCCTACCCGGCGCTAAATATGAAATTTAAAAAAATAGCAAAAAAATTCAAAAAATTAATAAATACCATTATGGATTCATTTCAAGCCAAAATAAGTTGGAAAAGGATGAGAAAGAGAGAAAATAAAAATTATAATTCCGTTCCGTTCCTACTTGACGCATAATAGAAAATTCAAGAAAAATAGTAAAAAAATTAAAAAAATTAAAGAATACCATTACGGGTTCATTTCAAGCCAAAATAGGTCGGAGAAGGCCGAGAAAAACAGAAATTAGAAATTACCATCCGTTTCGTTCCATCCTGGCACTAAATAGAAAATTCAAAAAAATAGCAAAAAAATTCAAAAAATTAAAAAATACGGTTATGGATTCATTTCGCGCCAAAATAGGTGGGAAAAGGCCGAGAAAAACAGAAAATAAAAATTATCGTTCCGTTTCGTTCATACCAGGAACTAAATAGAAAATTCAAACAAAATAGCAAAAAAATTCAAAAAATTAAAAAATACAATTATGGCTTCATTTCAATCCAAAATAGGTCGGACAAGGCCGAGAAAAATAGAAAATAAAAATTATTGTTCCGTTTCGTTCCTACCCGGCGCTAAATATGAAATTTAAAAAAAATAGCAAAAAAATTCAAAAAATTAAAAAATACCATTATGGATTCATTTCAAGCCAAAATAAGTTGGAAAAGGATGAGAAAGAGAGAAAATAAAAATTATAATTCCGTTTCGTTCCAACCCGACGCATAATAGAAAATTCAAGAAAAATAGCAAAAATATTCAAAAAATTAAAGAATACCATTACGGGTTCATTTCAAGCCAAAATAGGTCGGAGAAGGCCGAGAAAAACAGAAAATAAATATTATCGTTCCGTTTCGTTCCTACCAGGCACTAAATAGAAAATTCAAACAAAATAGCAAAAAAATTCAAAAAATTAAAAAATACAATTATGGCTTCATTTCAATCCAAAATAGGTCGGACAAGGCCGAGAAAAACAGAAAATAAAAATTACCATCCGTTTCGTTCCATCATGGCACCATATAGAAAACTAAAAAAAAATAGCAAAAAAATTAAAAAATACGGATATGGATTCATTTCAAGCCAAAATAGATTGGAAAAGGATGAGATAGAGAGAAAATAAAAATTATAATTCTGTTCCATTCCTACCTGACGCAAAATAGAAAATTCAAGAAAAATAGCAAAAAAATTCAAAAAATTAAAGAATACCATTACGGGTTCATTTCGAGTAAAAATAGGTCGGAGAAGGCCGAGAAAAACAGAAAATAAATATTATCGTTCCGTTTCGTTTCTACCAGGCACTAAATAGAAAATTCAAACAAAACAGCAAAAAAATTCAAAAAATTAAAAAATACAATTATGGCTTCATTTCAATCCAAAATAGGTCGGACAAGGCCGAGAAAAACAGAAAATAAAAATTATTGTTCCGTTTCGTTCCTACCCGGCGCTAAATATGAAATTCAAAAAAAATAGCAAAAAAATTCAAAAAATTAAAAAATACGGATATGGATTCATTTCAAGCCAAAATAAGTTGGAAAAGGATGAGAAAGAGAGAAAATAAAAATTATAATTCCGTTTCGTACCAACCCGACGCATAATAGAAAATTCAAGAAAAATAGCAAAAAAATTCAAAAAATTTAAAAATACGGTTATGGATTCATTTCAAGCCAAAATAGGTTGGAAAATGATGAGATAGTGAGAAAAGAAAAGTTCTCGTTCCTTTCCGTTCCTACCCGACACGAAATTGAAAATTCCAAAACAATAGCAAAAAAATATAAAAAATTAAAAAATACCATTATGGATTCATTTCAAGCCAAAATAAGTTGCAAAAGGATGAGAAAGAGAGAATATAAAAATTATAATTCCGTTCCGTTCCTACTTGACGCATAATAGAAAATTCAAGAAAAATAGCAAAAAAATTCAAAAAATTAAAGAATACCATTACGGGTTCATTTCAAGCCAAAACAGGTCGGAGAAGGACGAGAAAAACAGAAAATAAATATTATCGTTCCGTTTCGTTCCTACCAGGCACTAAATAGAAAATTCAAACAAAATAGCAAAAAAATTCAAAAAATTAAAAAATACAATTATGGCTTCATTTCAATCCAAAATAGGTCGGACAAGGCCGAGAAAAACAGAAAATAAAATTTACCATCCGTTTCATTCCATCATGGCACCATATAGAAAGCTCAAAAAAAATAGCGAAAAAATTAAATAATACGGTTATGGATTCATTTCAAGCCAAAATAGATTGGAAAAGGATGAGATAGAGAGAAAATAAAATTATCGTTTCGTTCCGTTCCCACCCGACACAAAATAGAAAATTCCAAAACAATAGCAAAAAAATTAAAAAAATTAAAAAATACAATTACAGATTCATTTCAAACCGAAATAGGACGGAAAAGGCCGAGAAAAACAGAAAATAGAAATTACCATCCGTTTCGTTCCATCCTGGCACTAAATAGAAAATTCAAAAAAATAGCAAAAAAATTCAAAAAATTAAAAAATACGGTTGTGGATTCATTTCGCGCCAAAATAGGTGGGAGAAGGCCGAGAAAAACAGAAAATAAAAATTATCGTTCCGTTTCGTTCATACCAGGAACTAAATAGAAAATTCAAACAAAATAGCAAAAAAATTCAAAAAATTCAAAAATGCAATTATGGCTTCATTTCAATCCAAAATAGGTCGGACAAGGCCGAGAAAAATAGAAAATAAAAATTATTGTTCCGTTTCGTTCCTACCCGGCGCTAAATATGAAATTTAAAAAAAATAGCAAAAAAATTCAAAAAATTAAAAAATACCATTATGGATTCATTTCAAGCCAAAATAAGTTGGAAAAGGATGAGAAAGAGAGAAAATAAAAATTATAATTCCGTTTCGTTCCAACCCGACGCATAATAGAAAATTCAAGAAAAATAGCAAAAAAATTAAAAAAATTAAAGAATACCATTACGGGTTCATTTCAAGCCAAAATAGGTCGGAGAAGGCCGAGAAAAACAGAAAATAGAAATTACCATCCGTTTCGTTCCATCCTGGCACTAAATAGAAAATTCAAAAAAATAGCAAAAAAATTCAAAAAATTAAAAAATACGGTTATGAATTCATTTCGCGCCAAAATAGGTGGGAAAAGGCCGAGAAAAACAGAAAATAAAAATTATCGTTCCGTTTCGTTCATACCAGGAACTAAATAGAAAATTCAAACAAAATAGCAAAAAAATTCAAAAAATTAAAAAATACAATTATGGCTTCATTTCAATCCAAAATAGGTCGGACAAGGCCGAGAAAAATAGAAAATAAAAATTATTGTTCTGTTTCGTTCCTACCCGGCGCTAAATATGAAATTTAAAAAAAATAGCAAAAAAATTCAAAAAATTAAAAAATACCATTATGGATTCATTTCAAGCCAAAATAAGTTGGAAAAGGATGAGAAAGAGAGAAAATAAAAATTATAATTCCGTTTCGTTCCAACCCGACGCATAATAGAAAATTCAAGAAAAATAGCAAAAATATTCAAAAAATTAAAGAATACCATTACGGGTTCATTTCAAGCCAAAATAAGTTGGAAAAGGATGAGAAAGAGAGAAAATAAAAATTATAATTCCGTTTCGTTCCAACCCGACGCATAATAGAAAATTCAAGAAAAATAGCAAAAAAATTAAAAAAATTAAAGAATACCATTACGGGTTCATTTCAAGCCAAAATAGGTCGGAGAAGGCCGAGAAAAACAGAAAATAGAAATTACCATCCGTTTCGTTCCATCCTGGCACTAAATAGAAAATTCAAAAAAATAGCAAAAAAATTCAAAAAATTAAAAAATACGGTTATGGATTCATTTCGCGCCAAAATAGGTGGGAAAAGGCCGAGAAAAACAGAAAATAAAAATTATCGTTCCGTTTCGTTCATACCAGGAACTAAATAGAAAATTCAAACAAAATAGCAAAAAAATTCAAAAAATTAAAAAATACAATTATGGCTTCATTTCAATCCAAAATAGGTCGGACAAGGCCGAGAAAAATAGAAAATAAAAATTATTGTTCCGTTTCGTTCCTACCCGGCGCTAAATATGAAATTTAAAAAAAATAGCAAAAAAATTCAAAAAATTAAAAAATACCATTATGGATTCATTTCAAGCCAAAATAAGTTGGAAAAGGATGAGAAAGAGAGAAAATAAAAATTATAATTCCGTTTCGTTCCAACCCGACGCATAATAGAAAATTCAAGAAAAATAGCAAAAATATTCAAAAAATTAAAGAATACCATTACGGGTTCATTTCTAGCCAAAATAGGTCGGAGAAGGCCGAGAAAAACAGAAAATAAATATTATCGTTCCGTTTCGTTCCTACCAGGCACTAAATAGAAAATTCAAACAAAATAGCAAAAAAATTCAAAAAATTAAAAAATACAATTATGGCTTCATTTCAATCCAAAATAGGTCGGACAAGGCCGAGAAAAACAGAAAATAAAAATTACCATCCGTTTCGTTCCATCATGGCACCATATAGAAAACTAAAAAAAAATAGCAAAAAAATTAAAAAATACGGATATGGATTCATTTCAAGCCAAAATAGATTGGAAAAGGATGAGATAGAGAGAAAATAAAAATTATAATTCTGTTCCATTCCTACCTGACGCAAAATAGAAAATTCAAGAAAAATAGCAAAAAAATTCAAAAAATTAAAGAATACCATTACGGGTTCATTTCGAGTAAAAATAGGTCGGAGAAGGCCGAGAAAAACAGAAAATAAATATTATCGTTCCGTTTCGTTCCTACCAGGCACTAAATAGAAAATTCAAACAAAACAGCAAAAAAATTCAAAAAATTAAAAAATACAATTATGGCTTCATTTCAATCCAAAATAGGTCGGACAAGGCCGAGAAAAACAGAAAATAAAAATTATTGTTCCGTTTCGTTCCTACCCGGCGCTAAATATGAAATTCAAAAAAAATAGCAAAAAAATTCAAAAAATTAAAAAATACGGATATGGATTCATTTCAAGCCAAAATAAGTTGGAAAAGGATGAGAAAGAGAGAAAATAAAAATTATAATTCCGTTTCGTACCAACCCGACGCATAATAGAAAATTCAAGAAAAATAGCAAAAAAATTCAAAAAATTTAAAAATACGGTTGTGGATTCATTTCAAGCCAAAATAGGTTGGAAAATGATGAGATACAGAGAAAAGAAAAGTTATCGTTCCTTTCCGTTCCTACCCGACACGAAATTGAAAATTCCAAAACAATAGCAAAAAAATATAAAAAATTAAAAAATACCATTATGGATTCATTTCAAGCCAAAATAAGTTGGAAAAGGATGAGAAAGAGAGAAAATAAAAATTATAATTCCGTTCCGTTCCTACTTGACGCATAATAGAAAATTCAAGAAAAATAGCAAAAAAATTCAAAAAATTAAAGAATACCATTACGGGTTCATTTCAAGCCAAAACAGGTCGGAGAAGGACGAGAAAAACAGAAAATAAATATTATCGTTCCGTTTCGTTCCTACCAGGCACTAAATAGAAAATTCAAACAAAATAGCAAAAAAATTCAAAAAATTAAAAAATACAATTATGGCTTCATTTCAATCCAAAATAGGTCGGACAAGGCCGAGAAAAACAGAAAATAAAATTTACCATCCGTTTCATTCCATCATGGCACCATATAGAAAGCTCAAAAAAAATAGCGAAAAAATTAAATAATACGGTTATGGATTCATTTCAAGCCAAAATAGATTGGAAAAGGATGAGATAGAGAGAAAATAAAATTATCGTTTCGTTCCGTTCCCACCCGACACAAAATAAAAAATTCCAAAACAATAGCAAAAAAATTAAAAAAATTAAAAAATACAATTACAGATTCATTTCAAACCGAAATAGGACGGAAAAGGCCGAGAAAAACAGAAAATAGAAATTACCATCCGTTTCGTTCCATCCTGGCACTAAATAGAAAATACAAAAAAATTCAAAAAATTAAAAAATACGGTTGTGGATTCATTTCGCGCCAAAATAGGTGGGAGAAGGCCGAGAAAAACAGTAAATAAAAATTATCGTTCCGTTTCGTTCATACCAGGAACTAAATAGAAAATTCAAACAAAATAGCAAAAAAATTCAAAAAATTCAAAAATGCAATTATGGCTTCATTTCAATCCAAAATAGGTCGGACAAGGCCGAGAAAAATAGAAAATAAAAATTATTGTTCCGTTTCGTTCCTACCCGGCGCTAAATATGAAATTTAAAAAAATAGCAAAAAAATTCAAAAAATTAATAAATACCATTATGGATTCATTTCAAGCCAAAATAAGTTGGAAAAGGATGAGAAAGAGAGAAAATAAAAATTATAATTCCGTTCCGTTCCTACTTGACGCATAATAGAAAATTCAAGAAAAATAGTAAAAAAATTAAAAAAATTAAAGAATACCATTACGGGTTCATTTCAAGCCAAAATAGGTCGGAGAAGGCCGAGAAAAACAGAAATTAGAAATTACCATCCGTTTCGTTCCATCCTGGCACTAAATAGAAAATTCAAAAAAATAGCAAAAAAATTCAAAAAATTAAAAAATACGGTTATGGATTCATTTCGCGCCAAAATAGGTGGGAAAAGGCCGAGAAAAACAGAAAATAAAAATTATCGTTCCGTTTCGTTCATACCAGGAACTAAATAGAAAATTCAAACAAAATAGCAAAAAAATTCAAAAAATTAAAAAATACAATTATGGCTTCATTTCAATCCAAAATAGGTCGGACAAGGCCGAGAAAAATAGAAAATAAAAATTATTGTTCCGTTTCGTTCCTACCCGGCGCTAAATATGAAATTTAAAAAAAATAGCAAAAAAATTCAAAAAATTAAAAAATACCAT
The DNA here is from genome assembly GCA_030820535.1 of Quercus parvula. Classification (NCBI taxonomy): domain Eukaryota; kingdom Viridiplantae; phylum Streptophyta; class Magnoliopsida; order Fagales; family Fagaceae; genus Quercus; species Quercus parvula. The sequence goes on from JAUAME010000012.1 coordinate 22,524,845, forward strand.
TATGGATTCATTTCAAGCCAAAATAAGTTGGAAAAGGATGAGAAAGAGAGAAAATAAAAATTATAATTCCGTTTCGTTCCAACCCGACGCATAATAGAAAATTCAAGAAAAATAGCAAAAATATTCAAAAAATTAAAGAATACCATTACGGGTTCATTTCAAGCCAAAATAGGTCGGAGAAGGCCGAGAAAAACAGAAAATAAATATTATCGTTCCGTTTCGTTCCTACCAGGCACTAAATAGAAAATTCAAACAAAATAGCAAAAAAATTCAAAAAATTAAAAAATACAATTATGGCTTCATTTCAATCCAAAATAGGTCGGACAAGGCCGAGAAAAACAGAAAATAAAAATTACCATCCGTTTCGTTCCATCATGGCACCATATAGAAAACTAAAAAAAAATAGCAAAAAAATTAAAAAATACGGATATGGATTCATTTCAAGCCAAAATAGATTGGAAAAGGATGAGATAGAGAGAAAATAAAAATTATAATTCTGTTCCATTCCTACCTGACGCAAAATAGAAAATTCAAGAAAAATAGCAAAAAAATTCAAAAAATTAAAGAATACCATTACGGGTTCATTTCGAGTAAAAATAGGTCGGAGAAGGCCGAGAAAAACAGAAAATAAATATTATCGTTCCGTTTCGTTCCTACCAGGCACTAAATAGAAAATTCAAACAAAACAGCAAAAAAATTCAAAAAATTAAAAAATACAATTATGGCTTCATTTCAATCCAAAATAGGTCGGACAAGGCCGAGAAAAACAGAAAATAAAAATTATTGTTCCGTTTCGTTCCTACCCGGCGCTAAATATGAAATTCAAAAAAAATAGCAAAAAAATTCAAAAAATTAAAAAATACGGATATGGATTCATTTCAAGCCAAAATAAGTTGGAAAAGGATGAGAAAGAGAGAAAATAAAAATTATAATTCCGTTTCGTACCAACCCGACGCATAATAGAAAATTCAAGAAAAATAGCAAAAAAATTCAAAAAATTTAAAAATACGGTTATGGATTCATTTCAAGCCAAAATAGGTTGGAAAATGATGAGATAGAGAGAAAAGAAAAGTTCTCGTTCCTTTCCGTTCCTACCCGACACGAAATTGAAAATTCCAAAACAATAGCAAAAAAATATAAAAAATTAAAAAATACCATTATGGATTCATTTCAAGCCAAAATAAGTTGCAAAAGGATGAGAAAGAGAGAAAATAAAAATTATAATTCCGTTCCGTTCCTACTTGACGCATAATAGAAAATTCAAGAAAAATAGCAAAAAAATTCAAAAAATTAAAGAATACCATTACGGGTTCATTTCAAGCCAAAACAGGTCGGAGAAGGACGAGAAAAACAGAAAATAAATATTATCGTTCCGTTTCGTTCCTACCAGGCACTAAATAGAAAATTCAAACAAAATAGCAAAAAAATTCAAAAAATTAAAAAATACAATTATGGCTTCATTTCAATCCAAAATAGGTCGGACAAGGCCGAGAAAAACAGAAAATAAAATTTACCATCCGTTTCATTCCATCATGGCACCATATAGAAAGCTCAAAAAAAATAGCGAAAAAATTAAATAATACGGTTATGGATTCATTTCAAGCCAAAATAGATTGGAAAAGGATGAGATAGAGAGAAAATAAAATTATCGTTTCGTTCCGTTCCCACCCGACACAAAATAGAAAATTCCAAAACAATAGCAAAAAAATTAAAAAAATTAAAAAATACAATTACAGATTCATTTCAAACCGAAATAGGACGGAAAAGGCCGAGAAAAACAGAAAATAGAAATTACCATCCGTTTCGTTCCATCCTGGCACTAAATAGAAAATTCAAAAAAATAGCAAAAAAATTCAAAAAATTAAAAAATACGGTTGTGGATTCATTTCGCGCCAAAATAGGTGGGAGAAGGCCGAGAAAAACAGAAAATAAAAATTATCGTTCCGTTTCGTTCATACCAGGAACTAAATAGAAAATTCAAACAAAATAGCAAAAAAATTCAAAAAATTCAAAAATGCAATTATGGCTTCATTTCAATCCAAAATAGGTCGGACAAGGCCGAGAAAAATAGAAAATAAAAATTATTGTTCCGTTTCGTTCCTACCCGGCGCTAAATATGAAATTTAAAAAAAATAGCAAAAAAATTCAAAAAATTAAAAAATACCATTATGGATTCATTTCAAGCCAAAATAAGTTGGAAAAGGATGAGAAAGAGAGAAAATAAAAATTATAATTCCGTTTCGTTCCAACCCGACGCATAATAGAAAATTCAAGAAAAATAGCAAAAAAATTAAAAAAATTAAAGAATACCATTACGGGTTCATTTCAAGCCAAAATAGGTCGGAGAAGGCCGAGAAAAACAGAAAATAGAAATTACCATCCGTTTCGTTCCATCCTGGCACTAAATAGAAAATTCAAAAAAATAGCAAAAAAATTCAAAAAATTAAAAAATACGGTTATGAATTCATTTCGCGCCAAAATAGGTGGGAAAAGGCCGAGAAAAACAGAAAATAAAAATTATCGTTCCGTTTCGTTCATACCAGGAACTAAATAGAAAATTCAAACAAAATAGCAAAAAAATTCAAAAAATTAAAAAATACAATTATGGCTTCATTTCAATCCAAAATAGGTCGGACAAGGCCGAGAAAAATAGAAAATAAAAATTATTGTTCTGTTTCGTTCCTACCCGGCGCTAAATATGAAATTTAAAAAAAATAGCAAAAAAATTCAAAAAATTAAAAAATACCATTATGGATTCATTTCAAGCCAAAATAAGTTGGAAAAGGATGAGAAAGAGAGAAAATAAAAATTATAATTCCGTTTCGTTCCAACCCGACGCATAATAGAAAATTCAAGAAAAATAGCAAAAATATTCAAAAAATTAAAGAATACCATTACGGGTTCATTTCAAGCCAAAATAAGTTGGAAAAGGATGAGAAAGAGAGAAAATAAAAATTATAATTCCGTTTCGTTCCAACCCGACGCATAATAGAAAATTCAAGAAAAATAGCAAAAAAATTAAAAAAATTAAAGAATACCATTACGGGTTCATTTCAAGCCAAAATAGGTCGGAGAAGGCCGAGAAAAACAGAAAATAGAAATTACCATCCGTTTCGTTCCATCCTGGCACTAAATAGAAAATTCAAAAAAATAGCAAAAAAATTCAAAAAATTAAAAAATACGGTTATGGATTCATTTCGCGCCAAAATAGGTGGGAAAAGGCCGAGAAAAACAGAAAATAAAAATTATCGTTCCGTTTCGTTCATACCAGGAACTAAATAGAAAATTCAAACAAAATAGCAAAAAAATTCAAAAAATTAAAAAATACAATTATGGCTTCATTTCAATCCAAAATAGGTCGGACAAGGCCGAGAAAAATAGAAAATAAAAATTATTGTTCCGTTTCGTTCCTACCCGGCGCTAAATATGAAATTTAAAAAAAATAGCAAAAAAATTCAAAAAATTAAAAAATACCATTATGGATTCATTTCAAGCCAAAATAAGTTGGAAAAGGATGAGAAAGAGAGAAAATAAAAATTATAATTCCGTTTCGTTCCAACCCGACGCATAATAGAAAATTCAAGAAAAATAGCAAAAATATTCAAAAAATTAAAGAATACCATTACGGGTTCATTTCTAGCCAAAATAGGTCGGAGAAGGCCGAGAAAAACAGAAAATAAATATTATCGTTCCGTTTCGTTCCTACCAGGCACTAAATAGAAAATTCAAACAAAATAGCAAAAAAATTCAAAAAATTAAAAAATACAATTATGGCTTCATTTCAATCCAAAATAGGTCGGACAAGGCCGAGAAAAACAGAAAATAAAAATTACCATCCGTTTCGTTCCATCATGGCACCATATAGAAAACTAAAAAAAAATAGCAAAAAAATTAAAAAATACGGATATGGATTCATTTCAAGCCAAAATAGATTGGAAAAGGATGAGATAGAGAGAAAATAAAAATTATAATTCTGTTCCATTCCTACCTGACGCAAAATAGAAAATTCAAGAAAAATAGCAAAAAAATTCAAAAAATTAAAGAATACCATTACGGGTTCATTTCGAGTAAAAATAGGTCGGAGAAGGCCGAGAAAAACAGAAAATAAATATTATCGTTCCGTTTCGTTCCTACCAGGCACTAAATAGAAAATTCAAACAAAACAGCAAAAAAATTCAAAAAATTAAAAAATACAATTATGGCTTCATTTCAATCCAAAATAGGTCGGACAAGGCCGAGAAAAACAGAAAATAAAAATTATTGTTCCGTTTCGTTCCTACCCGGCGCTAAATATGAAATTCAAAAAAAATAGCAAAAAAATTCAAAAAATTAAAAAATACGGATATGGATTCATTTCAAGCCAAAATAAGTTGGAAAAGGATGAGAAAGAGAGAAAATAAAAATTATAATTCCGTTTCGTACCAACCCGACGCATAATAGAAAATTCAAGAAAAATAGCAAAAAAATTCAAAAAATTTAAAAATACGGTTGTGGATTCATTTCAAGCCAAAATAGGTTGGAAAATGATGAGATACAGAGAAAAGAAAAGTTATCGTTCCTTTCCGTTCCTACCCGACACGAAATTGAAAATTCCAAAACAATAGCAAAAAAATATAAAAAATTAAAAAATACCATTATGGATTCATTTCAAGCCAAAATAAGTTGGAAAAGGATGAGAAAGAGAGAAAATAAAAATTATAATTCCGTTCCGTTCCTACTTGACGCATAATAGAAAATTCAAGAAAAATAGCAAAAAAATTCAAAAAATTAAAGAATACCATTACGGGTTCATTTCAAGCCAAAACAGGTCGGAGAAGGACGAGAAAAACAGAAAATAAATATTATCGTTCCGTTTCGTTCCTACCAGGCACTAAATAGAAAATTCAAACAAAATAGCAAAAAAATTCAAAAAATTAAAAAATACAATTATGGCTTCATTTCAATCCAAAATAGGTCGGACAAGGCCGAGAAAAACAGAAAATAAAATTTACCATCCGTTTCATTCCATCATGGCACCATATAGAAAGCTCAAAAAAAATAGCGAAAAAATTAAATAATACGGTTATGGATTCATTTCAAGTCAAAATAGATTGGAAAAGGATGAGATAGAGAGAAAATAAAATTATCGTTTCGTTCCGTTCCCACCCGACACAAAATAGAAAATTCCAAAACAATAGCAAAAAAATTAAAAAATACAATTACAGATTCATTTCAAACCGAAATAGGACGGAAAAGGCCGAGAAAAACAGAAAATAGAAATTACCATCCGTTTCGTTCCATCCTGGCACTAAATAGAAAATTCAAAAAAATAGCAAAAAAATTCAAAAAATTAAAAAATACGGTTGTGGATTCATTTCGCGCCAAAATAGGTGGGAGAAGGCCGAGAAAAACAGAAAATAAAAATTATCGTTCCGTTTCGTTCATACCAGGAACTAAATAGAAAATTCAAACAAAATAGCAAAAAAATTCAAAAAATTCAAAAATGCAATTATGGCTTCATTTCAATCCAAAATAGGTCGGACAAGGCCGAGAAAAATAGAAAATAAAAATTATTGTTCCGTTTCGTTCCTACCCGGCGCTAAATATGAAATTTAAAAAAAATAGCAAAAAAATTCAAAAAATTAAAAAATACCATTATGGATTCATTTCAAGCCAAAATAAGTTGGAAAAGGATGAGAAAGAGAGAAAATAAAAATTATAATTCCGTTTCGTTCCAACCCGACGCATAATAGAAAATTCAAGAAAAATAGCAAAAAAATTAAAAAAATTAAAGAATACCATTACGGGTTCATTTCAAGCCAAAATAGGTCGGAGAAGGCCGAGAAAAACAGAAAATAGAAATTACCATCCGTTTCGTTCCATCCTGGCACTAAATAGAAAATTCAAAAAAATAGCAAAAAAATTCAAAAAATTAAAAAATACGGTTATGAATTCATTTCGCGCCAAAATAGGTGGGAAAAGGCCGAGAAAAACAGAAAATAAAAATTATCGTTCCGTTTCGTTCATACCAGGAACTAAATAGAAAATTCAAACAAAATAGCAAAAAAATTCAAAAAATTAAAAAATACAATTATGGCTTCATTTCAATCCAAAATAGGTCGGACAAGGCCGAGAAAAATAGAAAATAAAAATTATTGTTCTGTTTCGTTCCTACCCGGCGCTAAATATGAAATTTAAAAAAAATAGCAAAAAAATTCAAAAAATTAAAAAATACCATTATGGATTCATTTCAAGCCAAAATAAGTTGGAAAAGGATGAGAAAGAGAGAAAATAAAAATTATAATTCCGTTTCGTTCCAACCCGACGCATAATAGAAAATTCAAGAAAAATAGCAAAAATATTCAAAAAATTAAAGAATACCATTACGGGTTCATTTCAAGCCAAAATAAGTTGGAAAAGGATGAGAAAGAGAGAAAATAAAAATTATAATTCCGTTTCGTTCCAACCCGACGCATAATAGAAAATTCAAGAAAAATAGCAAAAAAATTAAAAAAATTAAAGAATACCATTACGGGTTCATTTCAAGCCAAAATAGGTCGGAGAAGGCCGAGAAAAACAGAAAATAGAAATTACCATCCGTTTCGTTCCATCCTGGCACTAAATAGAAAATTCAAAAAAATAGCAAAAAAATTCAAAAAATTAAAAAATACGGTTATGGATTCATTTCGCGCCAAAATAGGTGGGAAAAGGCCGAGAAAAACAGAAAATAAAAATTATCGTTCCGTTTCGTTCATACCAGGAACTAAATAGAAAATTCAAACAAAATAGCAAAAAAATTCAAAAAATTAAAAAATACAATTATGGCTTCATTTCAATCCAAAATAGGTCGGACAAGGCCGAGAAAAATAGAAAATAAAAATTATTGTTCCGTTTCGTTCCTACCCGGCGCTAAATATGAAATTTAAAAAAAATAGCAAAAAAATTCAAAAAATTAAAAAATACCATTATGGATTCATTTCAAGCCAAAATAAGTTGGAAAAGGATGAGAAAGAGAGAAAATAAAAATTATAATTCCGTTTCGTTCCAACCCGACGCATAATAGAAAATTCAAGAAAAATAGCAAAAATATTCAAAAAATTAAAGAATACCATTACGGGTTCATTTCTAGCCAAAATAGGTCGGAGAAGGCCGAGAAAAACAGAAAATAAATATTATCGTTCCGTTTCGTTCCTACCAGGCACTAAATAGAAAATTCAAACAAAATAGCAAAAAAATTCAAAAAATTAAAAAATACAATTATGGCTTCATTTCAATCCAAAATAGGTCGGACAAGGCCGAGAAAAACAGAAAATAAAAATTACCATCCGTTTCGTTCCATCATGGCACCATATAGAAAACTAAAAAAAAATAGCAAAAAAATTAAAAAATACGGATATGGATTCATTTCAAGCCAAAATAGATTGGAAAAGGATGAGATAGAGAGAAAATAAAAATTATAATTCTGTTCCATTCCTACCTGACGCAAAATAGAAAATTCAAGAAAAATAGCAAAAAAATTCAAAAAATTAAAGAATACCATTACGGGTTCATTTCGAGTAAAAATAGGTCGGAGAAGGCCGAGAAAAACAGAAAATAAATATTATCGTTCCGTTTCGTTCCTACCAGGCACTAAATAGAAAATTCAAACAAAACAGCAAAAAAATTCAAAAAATTAAAAAATACAATTATGGCTTCATTTCAATCCAAAATAGGTCGGACAAGGCCGAGAAAAACAGAAAATAAAAATTATTGTTCCGTTTCGTTCCTACCCGGCGCTAAATATGAAATTCAAAAAAAATAGCAAAAAAATTCAAAAAATTAAAAAATACGGATATGGATTCATTTCAAGCCAAAATAAGTTGGAAAAGGATGAGAAAGAGAGAAAATAAAAATTATAATTCCGTTTCGTACCAACCCGACGCATAATAGAAAATTCAAGAAAAATAGCAAAAAAATTCAAAAAATTTAAAAATACGGTTGTGGATTCATTTCAAGCCAAAATAGGTTGGAAAATGATGAGATACAGAGAAAAGAAAAGTTATCGTTCCTTTCCGTTCCTACCCGACACGAAATTGAAAATTCCAAAACAATAGCAAAAAAATATAAAAAATTAAAAAATACCATTATGGATTCATTTCAAGCCAAAATAAGTTGGAAAAGGATGAGAAAGAGAGAAAATAAAAATTATAATTCCGTTCCGTTCCTACTTGACGCATAATAGAAAATTCAAGAAAAATAGCAAAAAAATTCAAAAAATTAAAGAATACCATTACGGGTTCATTTCAAGCCAAAACAGGTCGGAGAAGGACGAGAAAAACAGAAAATAAATATTATCGTTCCGTTTCGTTCCTACCAGGCACTAAATAGAAAATTCAAACAAAATAGCAAAAAAATTCAAAAAATTAAAAAATACAATTATGGCTTCATTTCAATCCAAAATAGGTCGGACAAGGCCGAGAAAAACAGAAAATAAAATTTACCATCCGTTTCATTCCATCATGGCACCATATAGAAAGCTCAAAAAAAATAGCGAAAAAATTAAATAATACGGTTATGGATTCATTTCAAGCCAAAATAGATTGGAAAAGGATGAGATAGAGAGAAAATAAAATTATCGTTTCGTTCCGTTCCCACCCGACACAAAATAGAAAATTCCAAAACAATAGCAAAAAAATTAAAAAAATTAAAAAATACAATTACAGATTCATTTCAAACCGAAATAGGACGGAAAAGGCCGAGAAAAACAGAAAATAGAAATTACCATCCGTTTCGTTCCATCCTGGCACTAAATAGAAAATACAAAAAAATTCAAAAAATTAAAAAATACGGTTGTGGATTCATTTCGCGCCAAAATAGGTGGGAGAAGGCCGAGAAAAACAGTAAATAAAAATTATCGTTCCGTTTCGTTCATACCAGGAACTAAATAGAAAATTCAAACAAAATAGCAAAAAAATTCAAAAAATTCAAAAATGCAATTATGGCTTCATTTCAATCCAAAATAGGTCGGACAAGGCCGAGAAAAATAGAAAATAAAAATTATTGTTCCGTTTCGTTCCTACCCGGCGCTAAATATGAAATTTAAAAAAATAGCAAAAAAATTCAAAAAATTAATAAATACCATTATGGATTCATTTCAAGCCAAAATAAGTTGGAAAAGGATGAGAAAGAGAGAAAATAAAAATTATAATTCCGTTCCGTTCCTACTTGACGCATAATAGAAAATTCAGGAAAAATAGTAAAAAAATTAAAAAAATTAAAGAATACCATTACGGGTTCATTTCAAGCCAAAATAGGTCGGAGAAGGCCGAGAAAAACAGAAATTAGAAATTACCATCCGTTTCGTTCCATCCTGGCACTAAATAGAAAATTCAAAAAAATAGCAAAAAAATTCAAAAAATTAAAAAATACGGTTATGGATTCATTTCGCGCCAAAATAGGTGGGAAAAGGCCGAGAAAAACAGAAAATAAAAATTATCGTTCCGTTTCGTTCATACCAGGAACTAAATAGAAAATTCAAACAAAATAGCAAAAAAATTCAAAAAATTAAAAAATACAATTATGGCTTCATTTCAATCCAAAATAGGTCGGACAAGGCCGAGAAAAATAGAAAATAAAAATTATTGTTCCGTTTCGTTCCTACCCGGCGCTAAATATGAAATTTAAAAAAAATAGCAAAAAAATTCAAAAAATTAAAAAATACCATTATGGATTCATTTCAAGCCAAAATAAGTTGGAAAAGGATGAGAAAGAGAGAAAATAAAAATTATAATTCCGTTTCGTTCCAACCCGACGCATAATAGAAAATTCAAGAAAAATAGCAAAAATATTCAAAAAATTAAAGAATACCATTACGGGTTCATTTCAAGCCAAAATAGGTCGGAGAAGGCCGAGAAAAACAGAAAATAAATATTATCGTTCCGTTTCGTTCCTACCAGGCACTAAATAGAAAATTCAAACAAAATAGCAAAAAAATTCAAAAAATTAAAAAATACAATTATGGCTTCATTTCAATCCAAAATAGGTCGGACAAGGCCGAGAAAAACAGAAAATAAAAATTACCATCCGTTTCGTTCCATCATGGCACCATATAGAAAACTAAAAAAAAATAGCAAAAAAATTAAAAAATACGGATATGGATTCATTTCAAGCCAAAATAGATTGGAAAAGGATGAGATAGAGAGAAAATAAAAATTATAATTCTGTTCCATTCCTACCTGACGCAAAATAGAAAATTCAAGAAAAATAGCAAAAAAATTCAAAAAATTAAAGAATACCATTACGGGTTCATTTCGAGTAAAAATAGGTCGGAGAAGGCCGAGAAAAACAGAAAATAAATATTATCGTTCCGTTTCGTTCCTACCAGGCACTAAATAGAAAATTCAAACAAAACAGCAAAAAAATTCAAAAAATTAAAAAATACAATTATGGCTTCATTTCAATCCAAAATAGGTCGGACAAGGCCGAGAAAAACAGAAAATAAAAATTATTGTTCCGTTTCGTTCCTACCCGGCGCTAAATATGAAATTCAAAAAAAATAGCAAAAAAATTCAAAAAATTAAAAAATACGGATATGGATTCATTTCAAGCCAAAATAAGTTGGAAAAGGATGAGAAAGAGAGAAAATAAAAATTATAATTCCGTTTCGTACCAACCCGACGCATAATAGAAAATTCAAGAAAAATAGCAAAAAATTTCAAAAAATTTAAAAATACGGTTATGGATTCATTTCAAGCCAAAATAGGTTGGAAAATGATGAGATAGAGAGAAAAGAAAAGTTATCGTTCCTTTCCGTTCCTACCCGACACGAAATTGAAAATTCCAAAACAATAGCAAAAAAATATAAAAAATTAAAAAATACCATTATGGATTCATTTCAAGCCAAAATAAGTTGCAAAAGGATGAGAAAGAGAGAAAATAAAAATTATAATTCCGTTCCGTTCCTACTTGACGCATAATAGAAAATTCAAGAAAAATAGCAAAAAAATTCAAAAAATTAAAGAATACCATTACGGGTTCATTTCAAGCCAAAACAGGTCGGAGAAGGACGAGAAAAACAGAAAATAAATATTATCGTTCCGTTTCGTTCCTACCAGGCACTAAATAGAAAATTCAAACAAAATAGCAAAAAAATTCAAAAAATTAAAAAATACAATTATGGCTTCATTTCAATCCAAAATAGGTCGGACAAGGCCGAGAAAAACAGAAAATAAAATTTACCATCCGTTTCATTCCATCATGGCACCATATAGAAAGCTAAAAAAAAATAGCGAAAAAATTAAATAATACGGTTATGGATTCATTTCAAGCCAAAATAGATTGGAAAAGGATGAGATAGAGAGAAAATAAAATTATCGTTTCGTTCCGTTCCCACCCGACACAAAATAGAAAATTCCAAAACAATAGCAAAAAAATTAAAAAATACAATTACAGATTCATTTCAAACCGAAATAGGACGGAAAAGGACGAGAAAAACAGAAAATAGAAATTACCATCCGTTTCGTTCCATCCTGGCACTAAATAGAAAATTCAAAAAAATAGCAAAAAAATTCAAAACATTAAAAAATACGGTTGTGGATTCATTTCGCGCCAAAATAGGTGGGAGAAGGCCGAGAAAAACAGAAAATAAAAATTATCGTTCCGTTTCGTTCATACCAGGAACTAAATAGAAAATTCAAACAAAATAGCAAAAAAATTCAAAAAATTCAAAAATGCAATTATGGCTTCATTTCAATCCAAAATAGGTCGGACAAGGCCGAGAAAAATAGAAAATAAAAATTATTGTTCCGTTTCGTTCCTACCCGGCGCTAAATATGAAATTTAAAAAAAATAGCAAAAAAATTCAAAAAATTAAAAAATACCATTATGGATTCATTTCAAGCCAAAATAAGTTGGAAAAGGATGAGAAAGAGAGAAAATAAAAATTATAATTCCGTTTCGTTCCAACCCGACGCATAATAGAAAATTCAAGAAAAATAGCAAAAAAATTAAAAAAATTAAAGAATACCATTACGGGTTCATTTCAAGCCAAAATAGGTCGGAGAAGGCCGAGAAAAACAGAAAATAGAAATTACCATCCGTTTCGTTCCATCCTGGCACTAAATAGAAAATTCAAAAAAATAGCAAAAAAATTCAAAAAATTAAAAAATACGGTTATGGATTCATTTCGCGCCAAAATAGGTGGGAAAAGGCCGAGAAAAACAGAAAATAAAAATTATCGTTCCGTTTCGTTCATACCAGGAACTAAATAGAAAATTCAAACAAAATAGCAAAAAAATTCAAAAAATTAAAAAATACAATTATGGCTTCATTTCAATCCAAAATAGGTCGGACAAGGCCGAGAAAAATAGAAAATAAAAATTATTGTTCTGTTTCGTTCCTACCCGGCGCTAAATATGAAATTTAAAAAAAATAGCAAAAAAATTCAAAAAATTAAAAAATACCATTATGGATTCATTTCAAGCCAAAATAAGTTGGAAAAGGATGAGAAAGAGAGAAAATAAAAATTATAATTCCGTTTCGTTCCAACCCGACGCATAATAGAAAATTCAAGAAAAATAGCAAAAATATTCAAAAAATTAAAGAATACCATTACGGGTTCATTTCTAGCCAAAATAGGTCGGAGAAGGCCGAGAAAAACAGAAAATAAATATTATCGTTCCGTTTCGTTCCTACCAGGCACTAAATAGAAAATTCAAACAAAATAGCAAAAAAATTCAAAAAATTAAAAAATACAATTATGGCTTCATTTCAATCCAAAATAGGTCGGACAAGGCCGAGAAAAACAGAAAATAAAAATTACCATCCGTTTCGTTCCATCATGGCACCATATAGAAAACTAAAAAAAAATAGCAAAAAAATTAAAAAATACGGATATGGATTCATTTCAAGCCAAAATAGATTGGAAAAGGATGAGATAGAGAGAAAATAAAAATTATAATTCTGTTCCATTCCTACCTGACGCAAAATAGAAAATTCAAGAAAAATAGCAAAAAAATTCAAAAAATTAAAGAATACCATTACGGGTTCATTTCGAGTAAAAATAGGTCGGAGAAGGCCGAGAAAAACAGAAAATAAATATTATCGTTCCGTTTCGTTCCTACCAGGCACTAAATAGAAAATTCAAACAAAACAGCAAAAAAATTCAAAAAATTAAAAAATACAATTATGGCTTCATTTCAATCCAAAATAGGTCGGACAAGGCCGAGAAAAACAGAAAATAAAAATTATTGTTCCGTTTCGTTCCTACCCGGCGCTAAATATGAAATTCAAAAAAAATAGCAAAAAAATTCAAAAAATTAAAAAATACGGATATGGATTCATTTCAAGCCAAAATAAGTTGGAAAAGGATGAGAAAGAGAGAAAATAAAAATTATAATTCCGTTTCGTACCAACCCGACGCATAATAGAAAATTCAAGAAAAATAGCAAAAAAATTCAAAAAATTTAAAAATACGGTTGTGGATTCATTTCAAGCCAAAATAGGTTGGAAAATGATGAGATACAGTGAAAAGAAAAGTTATCGTTCCTTTCCGTTCCTACCCGACACGAAATTGAAAATTCCAAAACAATAGCAAAAAAATATAAAAAATTAAAAAATACCATTATGGATTCATTTCAAGCCAAAATAAGTTGGAAAAGGATGAGAAAGAGAGAAAATAAAAATTATAATTCCGTTCCGTTCCTACTTGACGCATAATAGAAAATTCAAGAAAAATAGCAAAAAAATTCAAAAAATTAAAGAATACCATTACGGGTTCATTTCAAGCCAAAACAGGTCGGAGAAGGACGAGAAAAACAGAAAATAAATATTATCGTTCCGTTTCGTTCCTACCAGGCACTAAATAGAAAATTCAAACAAAATAGCAAAAAAATTCAAAAAATTAAAAAATACAATTATGGCTTCATTTCAATCCAAAATAGGTCGGACAAGGCCGAGAAAAACAGAAAATAAAATTTACCATCCGTTTCATTCCATCATGGCACCATATAGAAAGCTCAAAAAAAATAGCGAAAAAATTAAATAATACGGTTATGGATTCATTTCAAGCCAAAATAGATTGGAAAAGGATGAGATAGAGAGAAAATAAAATTATCGTTTCGTTCCGTTCGCACCCGACACAAAATAGAAAATTCCAAAACAATAGCAAAAAAATTAAAAAAATTAAAAAATACAATTACAGATTCATTTCAAACCGAAATAGGACGGAAAAGGCCGAGAAAAACAGAAAATAGAAATTACCATCCGTTTCGTTCCATCCTGGCACTAAATAGAAAATTCAAAAAAATACAAAAAAATTCAAAAAATTAAAAAATACGGTTGTGGATTCATTTCGCGCCAAAATAGGTGGGAGAAGGCCGAGAAAAACAGAAAATAAAAATTATCGTTCCGTTTCGTTCATACCAGGAACTAAATAGAAAATTCAAACAAAATAGCAAAAAAATTCAAAAAATTCAAAAATGCAATTATGGCTTCATTTCAATCCAAAATAGGTCGGACAAGGCCGAGAAAAATAGAAAATAAAAATTATTGTTCCGTTTCATTCCTACCCGGCGCTAAATATGAAATTTAAAAAAATAGCAAAAAAATTCAAAAAATTAAAAAATACCATTATGGATTCATTTCAAGCCAAAATAAGTTGGAAAAGGATGAGAAAGAGAGAAAATAAAAATTATAATTCCGTTCCGTTCCTACTTGACGCATAATAGAAAATTCAAGAAAAATAGTAAAAAAATTAAAAAAATTAAAGAATACCATTACGGGTTCATTTCAAGCCAAAATAGGTCGGAGAAGGCCGAGAAAAACAGAAATTAGAAATTACCATCCGTTTCGTTCCATCCTGGCACTAAATAGAAAATTCAAAAAAATAGCAAAAAAATTCAAAAAATTAAAAAATACGGTTATGGATTCATTTCGCGCCAAAATAGGTGGGAAAAGGCCGAGAAAAACAGAAAATAAAAATTATCGTTCCGTTTCGTTCATACCAGGAACTAAATAGAAAATTCAAACAAAATAGCAAAAAAATTCAAAAAATTAAAAAATACAATTATGGCTTCATTTCAATCCAAAATAGGTCGGACAAGGCCGAGAAAAATAGAAAATAAAAATTATTGTTCCGTTTCGTTCCTACCCGGCGCTAAATATGAAATTTAAAAAAAATAGCAAAAAAATTCAAAAAATTAAAAAATACCATTATGGATTCATTTCAAGCCAAAATAAGTTGGAAAAGGATGAGAAAGAGAGAAAATAAAAATTATAATTCCGTTTCGTTCCAACCCGACGCATAATAGAAAATTCAAGAAAAATAGCAAAAATATTCAAAAAATTAAAGAATACCATTACGGGTTCATTTCAAGCCAAAATAGGTCGGAGAAGGCCGAGAAAAACAGAAAATAAATATTATCGTTCCGTTTCGTTCCTACCAGGCACTAAATAGAAAATTCAAACAAAATAGCAAAAAAATTCAAAAAATTAAAAAATACAATTATGGCTTCATTTCAATCCAAAATAGGTCGGACAAGGCCGAGAAAAACAGAAAATAAAAATTACCATCCGTTTCGTTCCATCATGGCACCATATAGAAAACTAAAAAAAAATAGCAAAAAAATTAAAAAATACGGATATGGATTCATTTCAAGCCAAAATAGATTGGAAAAGGATGAGATAGAGAGAAAATAAAAATTATAATTCTGTTCCATTCCTACCTGACGCAAAATAGAAAATTCAAGAAAAATAGCAAAAAAATTCAAAAAATTAAAGAATACCATTACGGGTTCATTTCGAGTAAAAATAGGTCGGAGAAGGCCGAGAAAAACAGAAAATAAATATTATCGTTCCGTTTCGTTCCTACCAGGCACTAAATAGAAAATTCAAACAAAACAGCAAAAAAATTCAAAAAATTAAAAAATACAATTATGGCTTCATTTCAATCCAAAATAGGTCGGACAAGGCCGAGAAAAACAGAAAATAAAAATTATTGTTCCGTTTCGTTCCTACCCGGCGCTAAATATGAAATTCAAAAAAAATAGCAAAAAAATTCAAAAAATTAAAAAATACGGATATGGATTCATTTCAAGCCAAAATAAGTTGGAAAAGGATGAGAAAGAGAGAAAATAAAAATTATAATTCCGTTTCGTACCAACCCGACGCATAATAGAAAATTCAAGAAAAATAGCAAAAAAATTCAAAAAATTTAAAAATACGGTTGTGGATTCATTTCAAGCCAAAATAGGTTGGAAAATGATGAGATACAGAGAAAAGAAAAGTTATCGTTCCTTTCCGTTCCTACCCGACACGAAATTGAAAATTCCAAAACAATAGCAAAAAAATATAAAAAATTAAAAAATACCATTATGGATTCATTTCAAGCCAAAATAAGTTGGAAAAGGATGAGAAAGAGAGAAAATAAAAATTATAATTCCGTTCCGTTCCTACTTGACGCATAATAGAAAATTCAAGAAAAATAGCAAAAAAATTCAAAAAATTAAAGAATACCATTACGGGTTCATTTCAAGCCAAAACAGGTCGGAGAAGGACGAGAAAAACAGAAAATAAATATTATCGTTCCGTTTCGTTCCTACCAGGCACTAAATAGAAAATTCAAACAAAATAGCAAAAAAATTCAAAAAATTAAAAAATACAATTATGGCTTCATTTCAATCCAAAATAGGTCGGACAAGGCCGAGAAAAACAGAAAATAAAATTTACCATCCGTTTCATTCCATCATGGCACCATATAGAAAGCTCAAAAAAAATAGCGAAAAAATTAAATAATACGGTTATGGATTCATTTCAAGCCAAAATAGATTGGAAAAGGATGAGATAGAGAGAAAATAAAATTATCGTTTCGTTCCGTTCCCACCCGACACAAAATAGAAAATTCCAAAACAATAGCAAAAAAATTAAAAAAATTAAAAAATACAATTACAGATTCATTTCAAACCGAAATAGGACGGAAAAGGCCGAGAAAAACAGAAAATAGAAATTACCATCCGTTTCGTTCCATCCTGGCACTAAATAGAAAATTCAAAAAAATAGCAAAAAAATTCAAAAAATTAAAAAATACGGTTGTGGATTCATTTCGCGCCAAAATAGGTGGGAGAAGGCCGAGAAAAACAGAAAATAAAAATTATCGTTCCGTTTCGTTCATACCAGGAACTAAATAGAAAATTCAAACAAAATAGCAAAAAAATTCAAAAAATTCAAAAATGCAATTATGGCTTCATTTCAATCCAAAATAGGTCGGACAAGGCCGAGAAAAATAGAAAATAAAAATTATTGTTCCGTTTCGTTCCTACCCGGCGCTAAATATGAAATTTAAAAAAAATAGCAAAAAAATTCAAAAAATTAAAAAATACCATTATGGATTCATTTCAAGCCAAAATAAGTTGGAAAAGGATGAGAAAGAGTGAAAATAAAAATTATAATTCCGTTTCGTTCCAACCCGACGCATAATAGAAAATTCAAGAAAAATAGCAAAAAAATTAAAAAAATTAAAGAATACCATTACGGGTTCATTTCAAGCCAAAATAGGTCGGAGAAGGCCGAGAAAAACAGAAAATAGAAATTACCATCCGTTTCGTTCCATCCTGGCACTAAATAGAAAATTCAAAAAAATAGCAAAAAAATTCAAAAAATTAAAAAATACGGTTATGGATTCATTTCGCGCCAAAATAGGTGGGAAAAGGCCGAGAAAAACAGAAAATAAAAATTATCGTTCCGTTTCGTTCATACCAGGAACTAAATAGAAAATTCAAACAAAATAGCAAAAAAATTCAAAAAATTAAAAAATACAATTATGGCTTCATTTCAATCCAAAATAGGTCGGACAAGGCCGAGAAAAATAGAAAATAAAAATTATTGTTCCGTTTCGTTCCTACCCGGCGCTAAATATGAAATTTAAAAAAAATAGCAAAAAAATTCAAAAAATTAAAAAATACCATTAGGGATTCATTTCAAGCCAAAATAAGTTGGAAAAGGATGAGAAAGAGAGAAAATAAAAATTATAATTCCGTTTCGTTCCAACCCGACGCATAATAGAAAATTCAAGAAAAATAGCAAAAATATTCAAAAAATTAAAGAATACCATTACGGGTTCATTTCTAGCCAAAATAGGTCGGAGAAGGCCGAGAAAAACAGAAAATAAATATTATCGTTCCGTTTCGTTCCTACCAGGCACTAAATAGAAAATTCAAACAAAATAGCAAAAAAATTCAAAAAATTAAAAAATACAATTATGGCTTCATTTCAATCCAAAATAGGTCGGACAAGGCCGAGAAAAACAGAAAATAAAAATTACCATCCGTTTCGTTCCATCATGGCACCATATAGAAAACTAAAAAAAAATAGCAAAAAAATTAAAAAATACGGATATGGATTCATTTCAAGCCAAAATAGATTGGAAAAGGATGAGATAGAGAGAAAATAAAAATTATAATTCTGTTCCATTCCTACCTGACGCAAAATAGAAAATTCAAGAAAAATAGCAAAAAAATTCAAAAAATTAAAGAATACCATTACGGGTTCATTTCGAGTAAAAATAGGTCGGAGAAGGCCGAGAAAAACAGAAAATAAATATTATCGTTCCGTTTCGTTCCTACCAGGCACTAAATAGAAAATTCAAACAAAACAGCAAAAAAATTCAAAAAATTAAAAAATACAATTATGGCTTCATTTCAATCCAAAATAGGTCGGACAAGGCCGAGAAAAACAGAAAATAAAAATTATTGTTCCGTTTCGTTCCTACCCGGCGCTAAATATGAAATTCAAAAAAAATAGCAAAAAAATTCAAAAAATTAAAAAATACGGATATGGATTCATTTCAAGCCAAAATAAGTTGGAAAAGGATGAGAAAGAGAGAAAATAAAAATTATAATTCCGTTTCGTACCAACCCGACGCATAATAGAAAATTCAAGAAAAATAGCAAAAAAATTCAAAAAATTTAAAAATACGGTTGTGGATTCATTTCAAGCCAAAATAGGTTGGAAAATGATGAGATACAGAGAAAAGAAAAGTTATCGTTCCTTTCCGTTCCTACCCGACACGAAATTGAAAATTCCAAAACAATAGCAAAAAAATATAAAAAATTAAAAAATACCATTATGGATTCATTTCAAGCCAAAATAAGTTGGAAAAGGATGAGAAAGAGAGAAAATAAAAATTATAATTCCGTTCCGTTCCTACTTGACGCATAATAGAAAATTCAAGAAAAATAGCAAAAAAATTCAAAAAATTAAAGAATACCATTACGGGTTCATTTCAAGCCAAAACAGGTCGGAGAAGGACGAGAAAAACAGAAAATAAATATTATCGTTCCGTTTCGTTCCTACCAGGCACTAAATAGAAAATTCAAACAAAATAGCAAAAAAATTCAAAAAATTAAAAAATACAATTATGGCTTCATTTCAATCCAAAATAGGTCGGACAAGGCCGAGAAAAACAGAAAATAAAATTTACCATCCGTTTCATTCCATCATGGCACCATATAGAAAGCTCAAAAAAAATAGCGAAAAAATTAAATAATACGGTTATGGATTCATTTCAAGCCAAAATAGATTGGAAAAGGATGAGATAGAGAGAAAATAAAATTATCGTTTCGTTCCGTTCCCACCCGACACAAAATAGAAAATTCCAAAACAATAGCAAAAAAATTAAAAAAATTAAAAAATACAATTACAGATTCATTTCAAACCGAAATAGGACGGAAAAGGCCGAGAAAAACAGAAAATAGAAATTACCATCCGTTTCGTTCCATCCTGGCACTAAATAGAAAATTCAAAAAAATAGCAAAAAAATTCAAAAAATTAAAAAATACGGTTGTGGATTCATTTCGCGCCAAAATAGGTGGGAGAAGGCCGAGAAAAACAGAAAATAAAAATTATCGTTCCGTTTCGTTCATACCAGGAACTAAATAGAAAATTCAAACAAAATAGCAAAAAAATTCAAAAAATTCAAAAATGCAATTATGGCTTCATTTCAATCCAAAATAGGTCGGACAAGGCCGAGAAAAATAGAAAATAAAAATTATTGTTCCGTTTCGTTCCTACCCGGCGCTAAATATGAAATTTAAAAAAAATAGCAAAAAAATTCAAAAAATTAAAAAATACCATTATGGATTCATTTCAAGCCAAAATAAGTTGGAAAAGGATGAGAAAGAGTGAAAATAAAAATTATAATTCCGTTTCGTTCCAACCCGACGCATAATAGAAAATTCAAGAAAAATAGCAAAAAAATTAAAAAAATTAAAGAATACCATTACGGGTTCATTTCAAGCCAAAATAGGTCGGAGAAGGCCGAGAAAAACAGAAAATAGAAATTACCATCCGTTTCGTTCCATCCTGGCACTAAATAGAAAATTCAAAAAAATAGCAAAAAAATTCAAAAAATTAAAAAATACGGTTATGGATTCATTTCGCGCCAAAATAGGTGGGAAAAGGCCGAGAAAAACAGAAAATAAAAATTATCGTTCCGTTTCGTTCATACCAGGAACTAAATAGAAAATTCAAACAAAATAGCAAAAAAATTCAAAAAATTAAAAAATACAATTATGGCTTCATTTCAATCCAAAATAGGTCGGACAAGGCCGAGAAAAATAGAAAATAAAAATTATTGTTCCGTTTCGTTCCTACCCGGCGCTAAATATGAAATTTAAAAAAAATAGCAAAAAAATTCAAAAAATTAAAAAATACCATTAGGGATTCATTTCAAGCCAAAATAAGTTGGAAAAGGATGAGAAAGAGAGAAAATAAAAATTATAATTCCGTTTCGTTCCAACCCGACGCATAATAGAAAATTCAAGAAAAATAGCAAAAATATTCAAAAAATTAAAGAATACCATTACGGGTTCATTTCTAGCCAAAATAGGTCGGAGAAGGCCGAGAAAAACAGAAAATAAATATTATCGTTCCGTTTCGTTCCTACCAGGCACTAAATAGAAAATTCAAACAAAATAGCAAAAAAATTCAAAAAATTAAAAAATACAATTATGGCTTCATTTCAATCCAAAATAGGTCGGACAAGGCCGAGAAAAACAGAAAATAAAAATTACCATCCGTTTCGTTCCATCATGGCACCATATAGAAAACTAAAAAAAAATAGCAAAAAAATTAAAAAATACGGATATGGATTCATTTCAAGCCAAAATAGATTGGAAAAGGATGAGATAGAGAGAAAATAAAAATTATAATTCTGTTCCATTCCTACCTGACGCAAAATAGAAAATTCAAGAAAAATAGCAAAAAAATTCAAAAAATTAAAGAATACCATTACGGGTTCATTTCGAGTAAAAATAGGTCGGAGAAGGCCGAGAAAAACAGAAAATAAATATTATCGTTCCGTTTCGTTCCTACCAGGCACTAAATAGAAAATTCAAACAAAACAGCAAAAAAATTCAAAAAATTAAAAAATACAATTATGGCTTCATTTCAATCCAAAATAGGTCGGACAAGGCCGAGAAAAACAGAAAATAAAAATTATTGTTCCGTTTCGTTCCTACCCGGCGCTAAATATGAAATTCAAAAAAAATAGCAAAAAAATTCAAAAAATTAAAAAATACGGATATGGATTCATTTCAAGCCAAAATAAGTTGGAAAAGGATGAGAAAGAGAGAAAATAAAAATTATAATTCCGTTTCGTACCAACCCGACGCATAATAGAAAATTCAAGAAAAATAGCAAAAAAATTCAAAAAATTTAAAAATACGGTTGTGGATTCATTTCAAGCCAAAATAGGTTGGAAAATGATGAGATACAGAGAAAAGAAAAGTTATCGTTCCTTTCCGTTCCTACCCGACACGAAATTGAAAATTCCAAAACAATAGCAAAAAAATATAAAAAATTAAAAAATACCATTATGGATTCATTTCAAGCCAAAATAAGTTGGAAAAGGATGAGAAAGAGAGAAAATAAAAATTATAATTCCGTTCCGTTCCTACTTGACGCATAATAGAAAATTCAAGAAAAATAGCAAAAAAATTCAAAAAATTAAAGAATACCATTACGGGTTCATTTCAAGCCAAAACAGGTCGGAGAAGGACGAGAAAAACAGAAAATAAATATTATCGTTCCGTTTCGTTCCTACCAGGCACTAAATAGAAAATTCAAACAAAATAGCAAAAAAATTCAAAAAATTAAAAAATACAATTATGGCTTCATTTCAATCCAAAATAGGTCGGACAAGGCCGAGAAAAACAGAAAATAAAATTTACCATCCGTTTCATTCCATCATGGCACCATATAGAAAGCTCAAAAAAAATAGCGAAAAAATTAAATAATACGGTTATGGATTCATTTCAAGCCAAAATAGATTGGAAAAGGATGAGATAGAGAGAAAATAAAATTATCGTTTCGTTCCGTTCCCACCCGACACAAAATAGAAAATTCCAAAACAATAGCAAAAAAATTAAAAAAATTAAAAAATACAATTACAGATTCATTTCAAACCGAAATAGGACGGAAAAGGCCGAGAAAAACAGAAAATAGAAATTACCATCCGTTTCGTTCCATCCTGGCACTAAATAGAAAATTCAAAAAAATAGCAAAAAAATTCAAAAAATTAAAAAATACGGTTGTGGATTCATTTCGCGCCAAAATAGGTGGGAGAAGGCCGAGAAAAACAGAAAATAAAAATTATCGTTCCGTTTCGTTCATACCAGGAACTAAATAGAAAATTCAAACAAAATAGCAAAAAAATTCAAAAAATTCAAAAATGCAATTATGGCTTCATTTCAATCCAAAATAGGTCGGACAAGGCCGAGAAAAATAGAAAATAAAAATTATTGTTCCGTTTCGTTCCTACCCGGCGCTAAATATGAAATTTAAAAAAAATAGCAAAAAAATTCAAAAAATTAAAAAATACCATTATGGATTCATTTCAAGCCAAAATAAGTTGGAAAAGGATGAGAAAGAGAGAAAATAAAAATTATAATTCCGTTTCGTTCCAACCCGACGCATAATAGAAAATTCAAGAAAAATAGCAAAAAAATTAAAAAAATTAAAGAATACCATTACGGGTTCATTTCAAGCCAAAATAGGTCGGAGAAGGCCGAGAAAAACAGAAAATAGAAATTACCATCCGTTTCGTTCCATCCTGGCACTAAATAGAAAATTCAAAAAAATAGCAAAAAAATTCAAAAAATTAAAAAATACGGTTATGGATTCATTTCGCGCCAAAATAGGTGGGAAAAGGCCGAGAAAAACAGAAAATAAAAATTATCGTTCCGTTTCGTTCATACCAGGAACTAAATAGAAAATTCAAACAAAATAGCAAAAAAATTCAAAAAATTAAAAAATACAATTATGGCTTCATTTCAATCCAAAATAGGTCGGACAAGGCCGAGAAAAATAGAAAATAAAAATTATTGTTCCGTTTCGTTCCTACCCGGCGCTAAATATGAAATTTAAAAAAAATAGCAAAAAAATTCAAAAAATTAAAAAATACCATTAGGGATTCATTTCAAGCCAAAATAAGTTGGAAAAGGATGAGAAAGAGAGAAAATAAAAATTATAATTCCGTTTCGTTCCAACCCGACGCATAATAGAAAATTCAAGAAAAATAGCAAAAATATTCAAAAAATTAAAGAATACCATTACGGGTTCATTTCTAGCCAAAATAGGTCGGAGAAGGCCGAGAAAAACAGAAAATAAATATTATCGTTCCGTTTCGTTCCTACCAGGCACTAAATAGAAAATTCAAACAAAATAGCAAAAAAATTCAAAAAATTAAAAAATACAATTATGGCTTCATTTCAATCCAAAATAGGTCGGACAAGGCCGAGAAAAACAGAAAATAAAAATTACCATCCGTTTCGTTCCATCATGGCACCATATAGAAAACTAAAAAAAAATAGCAAAAAAATTAAAAAATACGGATATGGATTCATTTCAAGCCAAAATAGATTGGAAAAGGATGAGATAGAGAGAAAATAAAAATTATAATTCTGTTCCATTCCTACCTGACGCAAAATAGAAAATTCAAGAAAAATAGCAAAAAAATTCAAAAAATTAAAGAATACCATTACGGGTTCATTTCGAGTAAAAATAGGTCGGAGAAGGCCGAGAAAAACAGAAAATAAATATTATCGTTCCGTTTCGTTCCTACCAGGCACTAAATAGAAAATTCAAACAAAACAGCAAAAAAATTCAAAAAATTAAAAAATACAATTATGGCTTCATTTCAATCCAAAATAGGTCGGACAAGGCCGAGAAAAACAGAAAATAAAAATTATTGTTCCGTTTCGTTCCTACCCGGCGCTAAATATGAAATTCAAAAAAAATAGCAAAAAAATTCAAAAAATTAAAAAATACGGATATGGATTCATTTCAAGCCAAAATAAGTTGGAAAAGGATGAGAAAGAGAGAAAATAAAAATTATAATTCCGTTTCGTACCAACCCGACGCATAATAGAAAATTCAAGAAAAATAGCAAAAAAATTCAAAAAATTTAAAAATACGGTTGTGGATTCATTTCAAGCCAAAATAGGTTGGAAAATGATGAGATACAGAGAAAAGAAAAGTTATCGTTCCTTTCCGTTCCTACCCGACACGAAATTGAAAATTCCAAAACAATAGCAAAAAAATATAAAAAATTAAAAAATACCATTATGGATTCATTTCAAGCCAAAATAAGTTGGAAAAGGATGAGAAAGAGAGAAAATAAAAATTATAATTCCGTTCCGTTCCTACTTGACGCATAATAGAAAATTCAAGAAAAATAGCAAAAAAATTCAAAAAATTA
This sequence comes from Quercus parvula, assembly GCA_030820535.1. Classification (NCBI taxonomy): domain Eukaryota; kingdom Viridiplantae; phylum Streptophyta; class Magnoliopsida; order Fagales; family Fagaceae; genus Quercus; species Quercus parvula. Next base: position 22,549,554 of record JAUAME010000012.1, read on the forward strand.
AAGAATACCATTACGGGTTCATTTCAAGCCAAAACAGGTCGGAGAAGGACGAGAAAAACAGAAAATAAATATTATCGTTCCGTTTCGTTCCTACCAGGCACTAAATAGAAAATTCAAACAAAATAGCAAAAAAATTCAAAAAATTAAAAAATACAATTATGGCTTCATTTCAATCCAAAATAGGTCGGACAAGGCCGAGAAAAACAGAAAATAAAATTTACCATCCGTTTCATTCCATCATGGCACCATATAGAAAGCTCAAAAAAAATAGCGAAAAAATTAAATAATACGGTTATGGATTCATTTCAAGCCAAAATAGATTGGAAAAGGATGAGATAGAGAGAAAATAAAATTATCGTTTCGTTCCGTTCCCACCCGACACAAAATAGAAAATTCCAAAACAATAGCAAAAAAATTAAAAAAATTAAAAAATACAATTACAGATTCATTTCAAACCGAAATAGGACGGAAAAGGCCGAGAAAAACAGAAAATAGAAATTACCATCCGTTTCGTTCCATCCTGGCACTAAATAGAAAATTCAAAAAAATAGCAAAAAAATTCAAAAAATTAAAAAATACGGTTGTGGATTCATTTCGCGCCAAAATAGGTGGGAGAAGGCCGAGAAAAACAGAAAATAAAAATTATCGTTCCGTTTCGTTCATACCAGGAACTAAATAGAAAATTCAAACAAAATAGCAAAAAAATTCAAAAAATTCAAAAATGCAATTATGGCTTCATTTCAATCCAAAATAGGTCGGACAAGGCCGAGAAAAATAGAAAATAAAAATTATTGTTCCGTTTCGTTCCTACCCGGCGCTAAATATGAAATTTAAAAAAATAGCAAAAAAATTCAAAAAATTAAAAAATACCATTATGGATTCATTTCAAGCCAAAATAAGTTGGAAAAGGATGAGAAAGAGAGAAAATAAAAATTATAATTCCGTTCCGTTCCTACTTGACGCATAATAGAAAATTCAAGAAAAATAGTAAAAAAATTAAAAAAATTAAAGAATACCATTACGGGTTCATTTCAAGCCAAAATAGGTCGGAGAAGGCCGAGAAAAACAGAAATTAGAAATTACCATCCGTTTCGTTCCATCCTGGCACTAAATAGAAAATTCAAAAAAATAGCAAAAAAATTCAAAAAATTAAAAAATACGGTTATGGATTCATTTCGCGCCAAAATAGGTGGGAAAAGGCCGAGAAAAACAGAAAATAAAAATTATCGTTCCGTTTCGTTCATACCAGGAACTAAATAGAAAATTCAAACAAAATAGCAAAAAAATTCAAAAAATTAAAAAATACAATTATGGCTTCATTTCAATCCAAAATAGGTCGGACAAGGCCGAGAAAAATAGAAAATAAAAATTATTGTTCCGTTTCGTTCCTACCCGGCGCTAAATATGAAATTTAAAAAAAATAGCAAAAAAATTCAAAAAATTAAAAAATACCATTATGGATTCATTTCAAGCCAAAATAAGTTGGAAAAGGATGAGAAAGAGAGAAAATAAAAATTATAATTCCGTTTCGTTCCAACCCGACGCATAATAGAAAATTCAAGAAAAATAGCAAAAATATTCAAAAAATTAAAGAATACCATTACGGGTTCATTTCAAGCCAAAATAGGTCGGAGAAGGCCGAGAAAAACAGAAAATAAATATTATCGTTCCGTTTCGTTCCTACCAGGCACTAAATAGAAAATTCAAACAAAATAGCAAAAAAATTCAAAAAATTAAAAAATACAATTATGGCTTCATTTCAATCCAAAATAGGTCGGACAAGGCCGAGAAAAACAGAAAATAAAAATTACCATCCGTTTCGTTCCATCATGGCACCATATAGAAAACTAAAAAAAAATAGCAAAAAAATTAAAAAATACGGATATGGATTCATTTCAAGCCAAAATAGATTGGAAAAGGATGAGATAGAGAGAAAATAAAAATTATAATTCTGTTCCATTCCTACCTGACGCAAAATAGAAAATTCAAGAAAAATAGCAAAAAAATTCAAAAAATTAAAGAATACCATTACGGGTTCATTTCGAGTAAAAATAGGTCGGAGAAGGCCGAGAAAAACAGAAAATAAATATTATCGTTCCGTTTCGTTCCTACCAGGCACTAAATAGAAAATTCAAACAAAACAGCAAAAAAATTCAAAAAATTAAAAAATACAATTATGGCTTCATTTCAATCCAAAATAGGTCGGACAAGGCCGAGAAAAACAGAAAATAAAAATTATTGTTCCGTTTCGTTCCTACCCGGCGCTAAATATGAAATTCAAAAAAAATAGCAAAAAAATTCAAAAAATTAAAAAATACGGATATGGATTCATTTCAAGCCAAAATAAGTTGGAAAAGGATGAGAAAGAGAGAAAATAAAAATTATAATTCCGTTTCGTACCAACCCGACGCATAATAGAAAATTCAAGAAAAATAGCAAAAAAATTCAAAAAATTTAAAAATACGGTTATGGATTCATTTCAAGCCAAAATAGGTTGGAAAATGATGAGATAGAGAGAAAAGAAAAGTTATCGTTCCTTTCCGTTCCTACCCGACACGAAATTGAAAATTCCAAAACAATAGCAAAAAAATATAAAAAATTAAAAAATACCATTATGGATTCATTTCAAGCCAAAATAAGTTGCAAAAGGATGAGAAAGAGAGAAAATAAAAATTATAATTCCGTTCCGTTCCTACTTGACGCATAATAGAAAATTCAAGAAAAATAGCAAAAAAATTCAAAAAATTAAAGAATACCATTACGGGTTCATTTCAAGCCAAAACAGGTCGGAGAAGGACGAGAAAAACAGAAAATAAATATTATCGTTCCGTTTCGTTCCTACCAGGCACTAAATAGAAAATTCAAACAAAATAGCAAAAAAATTCAAAAAATTAAAAAATACAAGTATGGCTTCATTTCAATCCAAAATAGGTCGGACAAGGCCGAGAAAAACAGAAAATAAAATTTACCATCCGTTTCATTCCATCATGGCACCATATAGAAAGCTAAAAAAAAATAGCAAAAAAATTAAATAATACGGTTATGGATTCATTTCAAGCCAAAATAGATTGGAAAAGGATGAGATAGAGAGAAAATAAAATTATCGTTTCGTTCCGTTCCCACCCGACACAAAATAGAAAATTCCAAAACAATAGCAAAAAAATTAAAAAAATTAAAAAATACAATTACAGATTCATTTCAAACCGAAATAGGACGGAAAAGGCCGAGAAAAACAGAAAATAGAAATTACCATCCGTTTCGTTCCATCCTGGCACTAAATAGAAAATTCAAAAAAATACAAAAAAATTCAAAAAATTAAAAAATACGGTTGTGGATTCATTTCGCGCCAAAATAGGTGGGAGAAGGCCGAGAAAAACAGAAAATAAAAATTATCGTTCCGTTTCGTTCATACCAGGAACTAAATAGAAAATTCAAACAAAATAGCAAAAAAATTCAAAAAATTCAAAAATGCAATTATGGCTTCATTTCAATCCAAAATAGGTCGGACAAGGCCGAGAAAAATAGAAAATAAAAATTATTGTTCCGTTTCGTTCCTACCCGGCGCTAAATATGAAATTTAAAAAAATAGCAAAAAAATTCAAAAAATTAAAAAATACCATTATGGATTCATTTCAAGCCAAAATAAGTTGGAAAAGGATGAGAAAGAGAGAAAATAAAAATTATAATTCCGTTCCGTTCCTACTTGACGCATAATAGAAAATTCAAGAAAAATAGTAAAAAAATTAAAAAAATTAAAGAATACCATTACGGGTTCATTTCAAGCCAAAATAGGTCGGAGAAGGCCGAGAAAAACAGAAATTAGAAATTACCATCCGTTTCGTTCCATCCTGGCACTAAATAGAAAATTCAAAAAAATAGCAAAAAAATTCAAAAAATTAAAAAATACGGTTATGGATTCATTTCGCGCCAAAATAGGTGGGAAAAGGCCGAGAAAAACAGAAAATAAAAATTATCGTTCCGTTTCGTTCATACCAGGAACTAAATAGAAAATTCAAACAAAATAGCAAAAAAATTCAAAAAATTAAAAAATACAATTATGGCTTCATTTCAATCCAAAATAGGTCGGACAAGGCCGAGAAAAATAGAAAATAAAAATTATTGTTCCGTTTCGTTCCTACCCGGCGCTAAATATGAAATTTAAAAAAAATAGCAAAAAAATTCAAAAAATTAAAAAATACCATTATGGATTCATTTCAAGCCAAAATAAGTTGGAAAAGGATGAGAAAGAGAGAAAATAAAAATTATAATTCCGTTTCGTTCCAACCCGACGCATAATAGAAAATTCAAGAAAAATAGCAAAAATATTCAAAAAATTAAAGAATACCATTACGGGTTCATTTCAAGCCAAAATAGGTCGGAGAAGGCCGAGAAAAACAGAAAATAAATATTATCGTTCCGTTTCGTTCCTACCAGGCACTAAATAGAAAATTCAAACAAAATAGCAAAAAAATTCAAAAAATTAAAAAATACAATTATGGCTTCATTTCAATCCAAAATAGGTCGGACAAGGCCGAGAAAAACAGAAAATAAAAATTACCATCCGTTTCGTTCCATCATGGCACCATATAGAAAACTAAAAAAAAATAGCAAAAAAATTAAAAAATACGGATATGGATTCATTTCAAGCCAAAATAGATTGGAAAAGGATGAGATAGAGAGAAAATAAAAATTATAATTCTGTTCCATTCCTACCTGACGCAAAATAGAAAATTCAAGAAAAATAGCAAAAAAATTCAAAAAATTAAAGAATACCATTACGGGTTCATTTCGAGTAAAAATAGGTCGGAGAAGGCCGAGAAAAACAGAAAATAAATATTATCGTTCCGTTTCGTTCCTACCAGGCACTAAATAGAAAATTCAAACAAAACAGCAAAAAAATTCAAAAAATTAAAAAATACAATTATGGCTTCATTTCAATCCAAAATAGGTCGGACAAGGCCGAGAAAAACAGAAAATAAAAATTATTGTTCCGTTTCGTTCCTACCCGGCGCTAAATATGAAATTCAAAAAAAATAGCAAAAAAATTCAAAAAATTAAAAAATACGGATATGGATTCATTTCAAGCCAAAATAAGTTGGAAAAGGATGAGAAAGAGAGAAAATAAAAATTATAATTCCGTTTCGTACCAACCCGACGCATAATAGAAAATTCAAGAAAAATAGCAAAAAAATTCAAAAAATTTAAAAATACGGTTATGGATTCATTTCAAGCCAAAATAGGTTGGAAAATGATGAGATAGAGAGAAAAGAAAAGTTATCGTTCCTTTCCGTTCCTACCCGACACGAAATTGAAAATTCCAAAACAATAGCAAAAAAATATAAAAAATTAAAAAATACCATTATGGATTCATTTCAAGCCAAAATAAGTTGCAAAAGGATGAGAAAGAGAGAAAATAAAAATTATAATTCCGTTCCGTTCCTACTTGACGCATAATAGAAAATTCAAGAAAAATAGCAAAAAAATTCAAAAAATTAAAGAATACCATTACGGGTTCATTTCAAGCCAAAACAGGTCGGAGAAGGACGAGAAAAACAGAAAATAAATATTATCGTTCCGTTTCGTTCCTACCAGGCACTAAATAGAAAATTCAAACAAAATAGCAAAAAAATTCAAAAAATTAAAAAATACAAGTATGGCTTCATTTCAATCCAAAATAGGTCGGACAAGGCCGAGAAAAACAGAAAATAAAATTTACCATCCGTTTCATTCCATCATGGCACCATATAGAAAGCTAAAAAAAAATAGCGAAAAAATTAAATAATACGGTTATGGATTCATTTCAAGCCAAAATAGATTGGAAAAGGATGAGATAGAGAGAAAATAAAATTATCGTTTCGTTCCGTTCCCACCCGACACAAAATAGAAAATTCCAAAACAATAGCAAAAAAATTAAAAAATACAATTACAGATTCATTTCAAACCGAAATAGGACGGAAAAGGCCGAGAAAAACAGAAAATAGAAATTACCATCCGTTTCGTTCCATCCTGGCACTAAATAGAAAATTCAAAAAAATAGCAAAAAAATTCAAAAAATTAAAAAATACGGTTGTGGATTCATTTCGCGCCAAAATAGGTGGGAGAAGGCCGAGAAAAACAGAAAATAAAAATTATCGTTCCGTTTCGTTCATACCAGGAACTAAATAGAAAATTCAAACAAAATAGCAAAAAAATTCAAAAAATTCAAAAATGCAATTATGGCTTCATTTCAATCCAAAATAGGTCGGACAAGGCCGAGAAAAATAGAAAATAAAAATTATTGTTCCGTTTCGTTCCTACCCGGCGCTAAATATGAAATTTAAAAAAATAGCAAAAAAATTCAAAAAATTAAAAAATACCATTATGGATTCATTTCAAGCCAAAATAAGTTGGAAAAGGATGAGAAAGAGAGAAAATAAAAATTATAATTCCGTTCCGTTCCTACTTGACGATTAATAGAAAATTCAAGAAAAATAGTAAAAAAATTAAAAAAATTAAAGAATACCATTACGGGTTCATTTCAAGCCAAAATAGGTCGGAGAAGGCCGAGAAAAACAGAAATTAGAAATTACCATCCGTTTCGTTCCATCCTGGCACTAAATAGAAAATTCAAAAAAATAGCAAAAAAATTCAAAAAATTAAAAAATACGGTTATGGATTCATTTCGCGCCAAAATAGGTGGGAAAAGGCCGAGAAAAACAGAAAATAAAAATTATCGTTCCGTTTCGTTCATACCAGGAACTAAATAGAAAATTCAAACAAAATAGCAAAAAAATTCAAAAAATTAAAAAATACAATTATGGCTTCATTTCAATCCAAAATAGGTCGGACAAGGCCGAGAAAAATAGAAAATAAAAATTATTGTTCCGTTTCGTTCCTACCCGGCGCTAAATATGAAATTTAAAAAAAATAGCAAAAAAATTCAAAAAATTAAAAAATACCATTATGGATTCATTTCAAGCCAAAATAAGTTGGAAAAGGATGAGAAAGAGAGAAAATAAAAATTATAATTCCGTTTCGTTCCAACCCGACGCATAATAGAAAATTCAAGAAAAATAGCAAAAATATTCAAAAAATTAAAGAATACCATTACGGGTTCATTTCAAGCCAAAATAGGTCGGAGAAGGCCGAGAAAAACAGAAAATAAATATTATCGTTCCGTTTCGTTCCTACCAGGCACTAAATAGAAAATTCAAACAAAATAGCAAAAAAATTCAAAAAATTAAAAAATACAATTATGGCTTCATTTCAATCCAAAATAGGTCGGACAAGGCCGAGAAAAACAGAAAATAAAAATTACCATCCGTTTCGTTCCATCATGGCACCATATAGAAAACTAAAAAAAAATAGCAAAAAAATTAAAAAATACGGATATGGATTCATTTCAAGCCAAAATAGATTGGAAAAGGATGAGATAGAGAGAAAATAAAAATTATAATTCTGTTCCATTCCTACCTGACGCAAAATAGAAAATTCAAGAAAAATAGCAAAAAAATTCAAAAAATTAAAGAATACCATTACGGGTTCATTTCGAGTAAAAATAGGTCGGAGAAGGCCGAGAAAAACAGAAAATAAATATTATCGTTCCGTTTCGTTCCTACCAGGCACTAAATAGAAAATTCAAACAAAACAGCAAAAAAATTCAAAAAATTAAAAAATACGGATATGGATTCATTTCAAGCCAAAATAAGTTGGAAAAGGATGAGAAAGAGAGAAAATAAAAATTATAATTCCGTTTCGTACCAACCCGACGCATAATAGAAAATTCAAGAAAAATAGCAAAAAAATTCAAAAAATTTAAAAATACGGTTATGGATTCATTTCAAGCCAAAATAGGTTGGAAAATGATGAGATAGAGAGAAAAGAAAAGTTATCGTTCCTTTCCGTTCCTACCCGACACGAAATTGAAAATTCCAAAACAATAGCAAAAAAATATAAAAAATTAAAAAATACCATTATGGATTCATTTCAAGCCAAAATAAGTTGCAAAAGGATGAGAAAGAGAGAAAATAAAAATTATAATTCCGTTCCGTTCCTACTTGACGCATAATAGAAAATTCAAGAAAAATAGCAAAAAAATTCAAAAAATTAAAGAATACCATTACGGGTTCATTTCAAGCCAAAACAGGTCGGAGAAGGACGAGAAAAACAGAAAATAAATATTATCGTTCCGTTTCGTTCCTACCAGGCACTAAATAGAAAATTCAAACAAAATAGCAAAAAAATTCAAAAAATTAAAAAATACAATTATGGCTTCATTTCAATCCAAAATAGGTCGGACAAGGCCAAGAAAAACAGAAAATAAAATTTACCATCCGTTTCATTCCATCATGGCACCATATAGAAAGCTAAAAAAAAATAGCGAAAAAATTAAATAATACGGTTATGGATTCATTTCAAGCCAAAATAGATTGGAAAAGGATGAGATAGAGAGAAAATAAAATTATCGTTTCGTTCCGTTCCCACCCGACACAAAATAGAAAATTCCAAAACAATAGCAAAAAAATTAAAAAATACAATTACAGATTCATTTCAAACCGAAATAGGACGGAAAAGGCCGAGAAAAACAGAAAATAGAAATTACCATCCGTTTCGTTCCATCCTGGCACTAAATAGAAAATTCAAAAAAATAGCAAAAAAATTCAAAAAATTAAAAAATACGGTTGTGGATTCATTTCGCGCCAAAATAGGTGGGAGAAGGCCGAGAAAAACAGAAAATAAAAATTATCGTTCCGTTTCGTTCATACCAGGAACTAAATAGAAAATTCAAACAAAATAGCAAAAAAATTCAAAAAATTCAAAAATGCAATTATGGCTTCATTTCAATCCAAAATAGGTCGGACAAGGCCGAGAAAAATAGAAAATAAAAATTATTGTTCCGTTTCGTTCCTACCCGGCGCTAAATATGAAATTTAAAAAAAATAGCAAAAAAATTCAAAAAATTAAAAAATACCATTATGGATTCATTTCAAGCCAAAATAAGTTGGAAAAGGATGAGAAAGAGAGAAAATAAAAATTATAATTCCGTTTCGTTCCAACCCGACGCATAATAGAAAATTCAAGAAAAATAGCAAAAAAATTAAAAAAATTAAAGAATACCATTACGGGTTCATTTCAAGCCAAAATAGGTCGGAGAAGGCCGAGAAAAACAGAAAATAGAAATTACCATCCGTTTCGTTCCATCCTGGCACTAAATAGAAAATTCAAAAAAATAGCAAAAAAATTCAAAAAATTAAAAAATACGGTTATGGATTCATTTCGCGCCAAAATAGGTGGGAAAAGGCCGAGAAAAACAGAAAATAAAAATTATCGTTCCGTTTCGTTCATACCAGGAACTAAATAGAAAATTCAAACAAAATAGCAAAAAAATTCAAAAAATTAAAAAATACAATTATGGCTTCATTTCAATCCAAAATAGGTCGGACAAGGCCGAGAAAAATAGAAAATAAAAATTATTGTTCTGTTTCGTTCCTACCCGGCGCTAAATATGAAATTTAAAAAAAATAGCAAAAAAATTCAAAAAATTAAAAAATACCATTATGGATTCATTTCAAGCCAAAATAAGTTGGAAAAGGATGAGAAAGAGAGAAAATAAAAATTATAATTCCGTTTCGTTCCAACCCGACGCATAATAGAAAATTCAAGAAAAATAGCAAAAATATTCAAAAAATTAAAGAATACCATTACGGGTTCATTTCAAGCCAAAATAGGTCGGAGAAGGCCGAGAAAAACAGAAAATAAATATTATCGTTCCGTTTCGTTCCTACCAGGCACTAAATAGAAAATTCAAACAAAATAGCAAAAAAATTCAAAAAATTAAAAAATACAATTATGGCTTCATTTCAATCCAAAATAGGTCGGACAAGGCCGAGAAAAACAGAAAATAAAAATTACCATCCGTTTCGTTCCATCATGGCACCATATAGAAAACTAAAAAAAAATAGCAAAAAAATTAAAAAATACGGATATGGATTCATTTCAAGCCAAAATAGATTGGAAAAGGATGAGATAGAGAGAAAATAAAAATTATAATTCTGTTCCATTCCTACCTGACGCAAAATAGAAAATTCAAGAAAAATAGCAAAAAAATTCAAAAAATTAAAGAATACCATTACGGGTTCATTTCGAGTAAAATAGGTCGGAGAAGGCCGAGAAAAACAGAAAATAAATATTATCGTTCCGTTTCGTTCCTACCAGGCACTAAATAGAAAATTCAAACAAAACAGCAAAAAAATTCAAAAAATTAAAAAATACAATTATGGCTTCATTTCAATCCAAAATAGGTCGGACAAGGCCGAGAAAAACAGAAAATAAAAATTATTGTTCCGTTTCGTTCCTACCCGGCGCTAAATATGAAATTCAAAAAAAATAGCAAAAAAATTCAAAAAATTAAAAAATACGGATATGGATTCATTTCAAGCCAAAATAAGTTGGAAAAGGATGAGAAAGAGAGAAAATAAAAATTATAATTCCGTTTCGTACCAACCCGACGCATAATAGAAAATTCAAGAAAAATAGCAAAAAAATTCAAAAAATTTAAAAATACGGTTATGGATTCATTTCAAGCCAAAATAGGTTGGAAAATGATGAGATAGAGAGAAAAGAAAAGTTATCGTTCCTTTCCGTTCCTACCCGACACGAAATTGAAAATTCCAAAACAATAGCAAAAAAATATAAAAAATTAAAAAATACCATTATGGATTCATTTCAAGCCAAAATAAGTTGCAAAAGGATGAGAAAGAGAGAAAATAAAAATTATAATTCCGTTCCGTTCCTACTTGACGCATAATAGAAAATTCAAGAAAAATACCAAAAAAATTCAAAAAATTAAAGAATACCATTACGGGTTCATTTCAAGCCAAAACAGGTCGGAGAAGGACGAGAAAAACAGAAAATAAATATTATCGTTCCGTTTCGTTCCTACCAGGCACTAAATAGAAAATTCAAACAAAATAGCAAAAAAATTCAAAAAATTAAAAAATACAACTATGGCTTCATTTCAATCCAAAATAGGTCGGACAAGGCCGAGAAAAACAGAAAATAAAATTTACCATCCGTTTCATTCCATCATGGCACCATATAGAAAGCTCAAAAAAAATAGCGAAAAAATTAAATAATACGGTTATGGATTCATTTCAAGCCAAAATAGATTGGAAAAGGATGAGATAGAGAGAAAATAAAATTATCGTTTCGTTCCGTTCCCACCCGACACAAAATAGAAAATTCCAAAACAATAGCAAAAAAATTAAAAAATACAATTACAGATTCATTTCAAACCGAAATAGGACGGAAAAGGCCGAGAAAAACAGAAAATAGAAATTACCATCCGTTTCGTTCCATCCTGGCACTAAATAGAAAATTCAAAAAAATAGCAAAAAAATTCAAAAAATTAAAAAATACGGTTGTGGATTCATTTCGCGCCAAAATAGGTGGGAGAAGGCCGAGAAAAACAGAAAATAAAAATTATCGTTCCGTTTCGTTCATACCAGGAACTAAATAGAAAATTCAAACAAAATAGCAAAAAAATTCAAAAAATTCAAAAATGCAATTATGGCTTCATTTCAATCCAAAATAGGTCGGACAAGGCCGAGAAAAATAGAAAATAAAAATTATTGTTCCGTTTCGTTCCTACCCGGCGCTAAATATGAAATTTAAAAAAAATAGCAAAAAAATTCAAAAAATTAAAAAATACCATTATGGATTCATTTCAAGCCAAAATAAGTTGGAAAAGGATGAGAAAGAGAGAAAATAAAAATTATAATTCCGTTTCGTTCCAACCCGACGCATAATAGAAAATTCAAGAAAAATAGCAAAAAAATTAAAAAAATTAAAGAATACCATTACGGGTTCATTTCAAGCCAAAATAGGTCGGAGAAGGCCGAGAAAAACAGAAAATAGAAATTACCATCCGTTTCGTTCCATCCTGGCACTAAATAGAAAATTCAAAAAAATAGCAAAAAAATTCAAAAAATTAAAAAATACGGTTATGGATTCATTTCGCGCCAAAATAGGAGGGAAAAGGCCGAGAAAAACAGAAAATAAAAATTATCGTTCCGTTTCGTTCATACCAGGAACTAAATAGAAAATTCAAACAAAATAGCAAAAAAATTCAAAAAATTAAAAAATACAATTATGGCTTCATTTCAATCCAAAATAGGTCGGACAAGGCCGAGAAAAATAGAAAATAAAAATTATTGTTCTGTTTCGTTCCTACCCGGCGCTAAATATGAAATTTAAAAAAAATAGCAAAAAAATTCAAAAAATTAAAAAATACCATTATGGATTCATTTCAAGCCAAAATAAGTTGGAAAAGGATGAGAAAGAGAGAAAATAAAAATTATAATTCCGTTTCGTTCCAACCCGAAGCATAATAGAAAATTCAAGAAAAATAGCAAAAATATTCAAAAAATTAAAGAATACCATTACGGGTTCATTTCAAGCCAAAATAGGTCGGAAAAGGCCGAGAAAAACAGAAAATAAATATTATCGTTCCGTTTCGTTCCTACCAGGCACTAAATAGAAAATTCAAACAAAATAGCAAAAAAATTCAAAAAATTAAAAAATACAATTATGGCTTCATTTCAATCCAAAATAGGTCGGACAAGGCCGAGAAAAACAGAAAATAAAAATTACCATCCGTTTCGTTCCATCATGGCACCATATAGAAAACTAAAAAAAAATAGCAAAAAAATTAAAAAATACGGATATGGATTCATTTCAAGCCAAAATAGATTGGAAAAGGATGAGATAGAGAGAAAATAAAAATTATAATTCTGTTCCATTCCTACCTGACGCAAAATAGAAAATTCAAGAAAAATAGCAAAAAAATTCAAAAAATTAAAGAATACCATTACGGGTTCATTTCGAGTAAAAATAGGTCGGAGAAGGCCGAGAAAAACAGAAAATAAATATTATCGTTCCGTTTCGTTCCTACCAGGCACTAAATAGAAAATTCAAACAAAACAGCAAAAAAATTCAAAAAATTAAAAAATACAATTATGGCTTCATTTCAATCCAAAATAGGTCGGACAAGGCCGAGAAAAACAGAAAATAAAAATTATTGTTCCGTTTCGTTCCTACCCGGCGCTAAATATGAAATTCAAAAAACATAGCAAAAAAATTCAAAAAATTAAAAAATACGGATATGGATTCATTTCAAGCCAAAATAAGTTGGAAAAGGATGAGAAAGAGAGAAAATAAAAATTATAATTCCGTTTCGTACCAACCCGACGCATAATAGAAAATTCAAGAAAAATAGCAAAAAAATTCAAAAAATTTAAAAATACGGTTGTGGATTCATTTCAAGCCAAAATAGGTTGGAAAATGATGAGATACAGAGAAAAGAAAAGTTATCGTTCCTTTCCGTTCCTACCCGACACGAAATTGAAAATTCCAAAACAATAGCAAAAAAATATAAAAAATTAAAAAATACCATTATGGATTCATTTCAAGCCAAAATAAGTTGGAAAAGGATGAGAAAGAGAGAAAATAAAAATTATAATTCCGTTCCGTTCCTACTTGACGCATAATAGAAAATTCAAGAAAAATAGCAAAAAAATTCAAAAAATTAAAGAATACCATTACGGGTTCATTTCAAGCCAAAACAGGTCGGAGAAGGACGAGAAAAACAGAAAATAAATATTATCGTTCCGTTTCGTTCCTACCAGGCACTAAATAGAAAATTCAAACAAAATAGCAAAAAAATTCAAAAAATTAAAAAATACAATTATGGCTTCATTTCAATCCAAAATAGGTCGGACAAGGCCGAGAAAAACAGAAAATAAAATTTACCATCCGTTTCATTCCATCATGGCACCATATAGAAAGCTCAAAAAAAATAGCGAAAAAATTAAATAATACGGTTATGGATTCATTTCAAGCCAAAATAGATTGGAAAAGGATGAGATAGAGAGAAAATAAAATTATCGTTTCGTTCCGTTCCCACCCGACACAAAATAGAAAATTCCAAAACAATAGCAAAAAAATTAAAAAAATTAAAAAATACAATTACAGATTCATTTCAAACCGAAATAGGACGGAAAAGGCCGAGAAAAACAGAAAATAGAAATTACCATCCGTTTCGTTCCATCCTGGCACTAAATAGAAAATTCAAAAAAATACAAAAAAATTCAAAAAATTAAAAAATACGGTTGTGGATTCATTTCGCGCCAAAATAGGTGGGAGAAGGCCGAGAAAAACAGAAAATAAAAATTATCGTTCCGTTTCGTTCATACCAGGAACTAAATAGAAAATTCAAACAAAATAGCAAAAAAATTCAAAAAATTCAAAAATGCAATTATGGCTTCATTTCAATCCAAAATAGGTCGGACAAGGCCGAGAAAAATAGAAAATAAAAATTATTGTTCCGTTTCGTTCCTACCCGGCGCTAAATATGAAATTTAAAAAAATAGCAAAAAAATTCAAAAAATTAAAAAATACCATTATGGATTCATTTCAAGCCAAAATAAGTTGGAAAAGGATGAGAAAGAGAGAAAATAAAAATTATAATTCCGTTCCGTTCCTACTTGACGCATAATAGAAAATTCAAGAAAAATAGTAAAAAAATTAAAAAAATTAAAGAATACCATTACGGGTTCATTTCAAGCCAAAATAGGTCGGAGAAGGCCGAGAAAAACAGAAATTAGAAATTACCATCCGTTTCGTTCCATCCTGGCACTAAATAAAAAATTCAAAAAAATAGCAAAAAAATAGCAAAAAAATTCAAAAAATTAAAAAATACGGTTATGGATTCATTTCGCGCCAAAATAGGTGGGAAAAGGCCGAGAAAAACAGAAAATAAAAATTATCGTTCCGTTTCGTTCATACCAGGAACTAAATAGAAAATTCAAACAAAATAGCAAAAAAATTCAAAAAATTAAAAAATAAAATTATGGCTTCATTTCAATCCAAAATAGGTCGGACAAGGCCGAGAAAAATAGAAAATAAAAATTATTGTTCCGTTTCGTTCCTACCCGGCGCTAAATATGAAATTTAAAAAAAATAGCAAAAAAATTCAAAAAATTAAAAAATACCATTATGGATTCATTTCAAGCCAAAATAAGTTGGAAAAGGATGAGAAAGAGAGAAAATAAAAATTATAATTCCGTTTCGTTCCAACCCGACGCATAATAGAAAATTCAAGAAAAATAGCAAAAATATTCAAAAAATTAAAGAATACCATTACGGGTTCATTTCAAGCCAAAATAGGTCGGAGAAGGCCGAGAAAAACAGAAAATAAATATTATCGTTCCGTTTCGTTCCTACCAGGCACTAAATAGAAAATTCAAACAAAATAGCAAAAAAATTCAAAAAATTAAAAAATACAATTATGGCTTCATTTCAATCCAAAATAGGTCGGACAAGGCCGAGAAAAACAGAAAATAAAAATTACCATCCGTTTCGTTCCATCATGGCACCATATAGAAAACTAAAAAAAAATAGCAAAAAAATTAAAAAATACGGATATGGATTCATTTCAAGCCAAAATAGATTGGAAAAGGATGAGATAGAGAGAAAATAAAAATTATAATTCTGTTCCATTCCTACCTGACGCAAAATAGAAAATTCAAGAAAAATAGCAAAAAAATTCAAAAAATTAAAGAATACCATTACGGGTTCATTTCGAGTAAAAATAGGTCGGAGAAGGCCGAGAAAAACAGAAAATAAATATTATCGTTCCGTTTCGTTCCTACCAGGCACTAAATAGAAAATTCAAACAAAACAGCAAAAAAATTCAAAAAATTAAAAAATACAATTATGGCTTCATTTCAATCCAAAATAGGTCGGACAAGGCCGAGAAAAACAGAAAATAAAAATTATTGTTCCGTTTCGTTCTTACCCGGCGCTAAATATGAAATTCAAAAAAAATAGCAAAAAAATTCAAAAAATTAAAAAATACGGATATGGATTCATTTCAAGCCAAAATAAGTTGGAAAAGGATGAGAAAGAGAGAAAATAAAAATTATAATTCCGTTTCGTACCAACCCGACGCATAATAGAAAATTCAAGAAAAATAGCAAAAAAATTCAAAAAATTTAAAAATACGGTTATGGATTCATTTCAAGCCAAAATAGGTTGGAAAATGATGAGATAGAGAGAAAAGAAAAGTTATCGTTCCTTTCCGTTCCTACCCGACACGAAATTGAAAATTCCAAAACAATAGCAAAAAAATATAAAAAATTAAAAAATACCATTATGGATTCATTTCAAGCCAAAATAAGTTGCAAAAGGATGAGAAAGAGAGAAAATAAAAATTATAATTCTGTTCCGTTCCTACTTGACGCATAATAGAAAATTCAAGAAAAATAGCAAAAAAATTCAAAAAATTAAAGAATACCATTACGGGTTCATTTCAAGCCAAAACAGGTCGGAGAAGGACGAGAAAAACAGAAAATAAATATTATCGTTCCGTTTCGTTCCTACCAGGCACTAAATAGAAAATTCAAACAAAATAGCAAAAAAATTCAAAAAATTAAAAAATACAATTATGGCTTCATTTCAATCCAAAATAGGTCGGACAAGGCCGAGAAAAACAGAAAATAAAATTTACCATCCGTTTCATTCCATCATGGCACCATATAGAAAGCTAAAAAAAAATAGCGAAAAAATTAAATAATACGGTTATGGATTCATTTCAAGCCAAAATAGATTGGAAAAGGATGAGATAGAGAGAAAATAAAATTATCGTTTCGTTCCGTTCCCACCCGACACAAAATAGAAAATTCCAAAACAATAGCAAAAAAATTAAAAAATACAATTACAGATTCATTTCAAACCGAAATAGGACGGAAAAGGCCGAGAAAAACAGAAAATAGAAATTACCATCCGTTTCGTTCCATCCTGGCACTAAATAGAAAATTCAAAAAAATAGCAAAAAAATTCAAAAAATTAAAAAATACGGTTGTGGATTCATTTCGCGCCAAAATAGGTGGGAGAAGGCCGAGAAAAACAGAAAATAAAAATTATCGTTCCGTTTCGTTCATACCAGGAACTAAATAGAAAATTCAAACAAAATAGCAAAAAAATTCAAAAAATTCAAAAATGCAATTATGGCTTCATTTCAATCCAAAATAGGTCGGACAAGGCCGAGAAAATCAGAAAATAAAAATTATTGTTCCGTTTCGTTCATACCAGGAACTAAATAGAAAATTCAAACAAAATAGCAAAAAAATTCAAAAAATTAAAAAATACAATTATGGCTTCATTTCAATCCAAAATAGGTCGGACAAGGCCGAGAAAAATAGAAAATAAAAATTATTGTTCTGTTTCGTTCCTACCCGGCGCTAAATATGAAATTTAAAAAAAATAGCAAAAAAATTCAAAAAATTAAAAAATACCATTATGGATTCATTTCAAGCCAAAATAAGTTGGAAAAGGATGAGAAAGAGAGAAAATAAAAATTATAATTCCGTTTCGTTCCAACCCGACGCATAATAGAAAATTCAAGAAAAATAGCAAAAATATTCAAAAAATTAAAGAATACCATTACGGGTTCATTTCAAGCCAAAATAGGTCGGAGAAGGCCGAGAAAAACAGAAAATAAATATTATCGTTCCGTTTCGTTCCTACCAGGCACTAAATAGAAAATTCAAACAAAATAGCAAAAAAATTCAAAAAATTAAAAAATACAATTATGGCTTCATTTCAATCCAAAATAGGTCGGACAAGGCCGAGAAAAACAGAAAATAAAAATTACCATCCGTTTCGTTCCATCATGGCACCATATAGAAAACTAAAAAAAAATAGCAAAAAAATTAAAAAATACGGATATGGATTCATTTCAAGCCAAAATAGATTGGAAAAGGATGAGATAGAGAGAAAATAAAAATTATAATTCTGTTCCATTCCTACCTGACGCAAAATAGAAAATTCAAGAAAAATAGCAAAAAAATTCAAAAAATTAAAGAATACCATTACGGGTTCATTTCGAGTAAAAATAGGTCGGAGAAGGCCGAGAAAAACAGAAAATAAATATTATCGTTCCGTTTCGTTCCTACCAGGCACTAAATAGAAAATTCAAACAAAACAGCAAAAAAATTCAAAAAATTAAAAAATACAATTATGGCTTCATTTCAATCCAAAATAGGTCGGACAAGGCCGAGAAAAACAGAAAATAAAAATTATTGTTCCGTTTCGTTCCTACCCGGCGCTAAATATGAAATTCAAAAAAAATAGCAAAAAAATTCAAAAAATTAAAAAATACGGATATGGATTCATTTCAAGCCAAAATAAGTTGGAAAAGGATGAGAAAGAGAGAAAATAAAAATTATAATTCCGTTTCGTACCAACCCGACGCATAATAGAAAATTCAAGAAAAATAGCAAAAAAATTCAAAAAATTTAAAAATACGGTTGTGGATTCATTTCAAGCCAAAATAGGTTGGAAAATGATGAGATAGAGAGAAAAGAAAAGTTATCGTTCCTTTCCGTTCCTACCCGACACGAAATTGAAAATTCCAAAACAATAGCAAAAAAATATAAAAAATTAAAAAATACCATTATGGATTCATTTCAAGCCAAAATAAGTTGGAAAAGGATGAGAAAGAGAGAAAATAAAAATTATAATTCCGTTCCGTTCCTACTTGACGCATAATAGAAAATTCAAGAAAAATACCAAAAAAATTCAAAAAATTAAAGAATACCATTACGGGTTCATTTCAAGCCAAAACAGGTCGGAGAAGGACGAGAAAAACAGAAAATAAATATTATCGTTCCGTTTCGTTCCTACCAGGCACTAAATAGAAAATTCAAACAAAATAGCAAAAAAATTCAAAAAATTAAAAAATACAATTATGGCTTCATTTCAATCCAAAATAGGTCGGACAAGGCCGAGAAAAACAGAAAATAAAATTTACCATCCG
The DNA here is from genome assembly GCA_030820535.1 of Quercus parvula. Lineage (NCBI taxonomy): Eukaryota > Viridiplantae > Streptophyta > Magnoliopsida > Fagales > Fagaceae > Quercus > Quercus parvula. The sequence continues at coordinate 22,568,410 of JAUAME010000012.1, forward strand.
TTTCATTCCATCATGGCACCATATAGAAAGCTCAAAAAAAATAGCGAAAAAATTAAATAATACGGTTATGGATTCATTTCAAGCCAAAATAGATTGGAAAAGGATGAGATAGAGAGAAAATAAAATTATCGTTTCGTTCCGTTCCCACCCGACACAAAATAGAAAATTCCAAAACAATAGCAAAAAAATTAAAAAAATTAAAAAATACAATTACAGATTCATTTCAAACCGAAATAGGACGGAAAAGGCCGAGAAAAACAGAAAATAGAAATTACCATCCGTTTCGTTCCATCCTGGCACTAAATAGAAAATTCAAAAAAATACAAAAAAATTCAAAAAATTAAAAAATACGGTTGTGGATTCATTTCGCGCCAAAATAGGTGGGAGAAGGCCGAGAAAAACAGAAAATAAAAATTATCGTTCCGTTTCGTTCATACCAGGAACTAAATAGAAAATTCAAACAAAATAGCAAAAAAATTCAAAAAATTCAAAAATGCAATTATGGCTTCATTTCAATCCAAAATAGGTCGGACAAGGCCGAGAAAAATAGAAAATAAAAATTATTGTTCCGTTTCGTTCCTACCCGGCGCTAAATATGAAATTTAAAAAAATAGCAAAAAAATTCAAAAAATTAAAAAATACCATTATGGATTCATTTCAAGCCAAAATAAGTTGGAAAAGGATGAGAAAGAGAGAAAATAAAAATTATAATTCCGTTCCGTTCCTACTTGACGCATAATAGAAAATTCAAGAAAAATAGTAAAAAAATTAAAAAAATTAAAGAATACCATTACGGGTTCATTTCAAGCCAAAATAGGTCGGAGAAGGCCGAGAAAAACAGAAATTAGAAATTACCATCCGTTTCGTTCCATCCTGGCACTAAATAGAAAATTCAAAAAAATAGCAAAAAAATTCAAAAAATTAAAAAATACGGTTATGGATTCATTTCGCGCCAAAATAGGTGGGAAAAGGCCGAGAAAAACAGAAAATAAAAATTATCGTTCCGTTTCGTTCATACCAGGAACTAAATAGAAAATTCAAACAAAATAGCAAAAAAATTCAAAAAATTAAAAAATACAATTATGGCTTCATTTCAATCCAAAATAGGTCGGACAAGGCCGAGAAAAATAGAAAATAAAAATTATTGTTCCGTTTCGTTCCTACCCGGCGCTAAATATGAAATTTAAAAAAAATAGCAAAAAAATTCAAAAAATTAAAAAATACCATTATGGATTCATTTCAAGCCAAAATAAGTTGGAAAAGGATGAGAAAGAGAGAAAATAAAAATTATAATTCCGTTTCGTTCCAACCCGACGCATAATAGAAAATTCAAGAAAAATAGCAAAAATATTCAAAAAATTAAAGAATACCATTACGGGTTCATTTCAAGCCAAAATAGGTCGGAGAAGGCCGAGAAAAACAGAAAATAAATATTATCGTTCCGTTTCGTTCCTACCAGGCACTAAATAGAAAATTCAAACAAAATAGCAAAAAAATTCAAAAAATTAAAAAATACAATTATGGCTTCATTTCAATCCAAAATAGGTCGGACAAGGCCGAGAAAAACAGAAAATAAAAATTACCATCCGTTTCGTTCCATCATGGCACCATATAGAAAACTAAACAAAAATAGCAAAAAAATTAAAAAATACGGATATGGATTCATTTCAAGCCAAAATAGATTGGAAAAGGATGAGATAGAGAGAAAATAAAAATTATAATTCTGTTCCATTCCTACCTGACGCAAAATAGAAAATTCAAGAAAAATAGCAAAAAAATTCAAAAAATTAAAGAATACCATTACGGGTTCATTTCGAGTAAAAATAGGTCGGAGAAGGCCGAGAAAAACAGAAAATAAATATTATCGTTCCGTTTCGTTCCTACCAGGCACTAAATAGAAAATTCAAACAAAACAGCAAAAAAATTCAAAAAATTAAAAAATACAATTATGGCTTCATTTCAATCCAAAATAGGTCGGACAAGGCCGAGAAAAACAGAAAATAAAAATTATTGTTCCGTTTCGTTCCTACCCGGCGCTAAATATGAAATTAAAAAAAAATAGCAAAAAAATTCAAAAAATTAAAAAATACGGATATGGATTCATTTCAAGCCAAAATAAGTTGGAAAAGGATGAGAAAGAGAGAAAATAAAAATTATAATTCCGTTTCGTACCAACCCGACGCATAATAGAAAATTCAAGAAAAATAGCAAAAAAATTCAAAAAATTTAAAAATACGGTTATGGATTCATTTCAAGCCAAAATAGGTTGGAAAATGATGAGATAGAGAGAAAAGAAAAGTTATCGTTCCTTTCCGTTCCTACCCGACACGAAATTGAAAATTCCAAAACAATAGCAAAAAAATATAAAAAATTAAAAAATACCATTATGGATTCATTTCAAGCCAAAATAAGTTGGAAAATGATGAGAAAGAGAGAAAATAAAAATTATAATTCCGTTCCGTTCCTACTTGACGCATAATAGAAAATTCAAGAAAAATAGCAAAAAAATTCAAAAAATTAAAGAATACCATTACGGGTTCATTTCAAGCCAAAACAGGTCGGAGAAGGACGAGAAAAACAGAAAATAAATATTATCGTTCCGTTTCGTTCCTACCAGGCACTAAATAGAAAATTCAAACAAAATAGCAAAAAAATTCAAAAATTTAAAAAATACAATTATGGCTTCATTTCAATCCAAAATAGGTCGGACAAGGCCGAGAAAAACAGAAAATAAAATTTACCATCCGTTTCATTCCATCATGGCACCATATAGAAAGCTCAAAAAAAATAGCGAAAAAATTAAATAATACGGTTATGGATTCATTTCAAGGCAAAATAGATTGGAAAAGGATGAGATAGAGAGAAAATAAAATTATCGTTTCGATCCGTTCCCACCCGACACAAAATAGAAAATTCCAAAACAATAGCAAAAAAATTAAAAAAATTAAAAATACAATTACAGATTCATTTCAAACCGAAATAGGATGGAAAAGGCCGAGAAAAACAGAAAATAGAAATTACCATCCGTTTCGTTCCATCCTGGCACTAAATAGAAAATTCAAAAAAATAGCAAAAAAATTCAAAAAATTAAAAAATACGGTTGTGGATTCATTTCGCGCCAAAATAGGTGGGAAAAGGCCGAGAAAAACAGAAAATAAAAATTATCGTTCCGTTTCGTTCATACCAGGAACTAAATAGAAAATTCAAACAAAATAGCAAAAAAATTCAAAAAATTCAAAAATGCAATTATGGCTTCATTTCAATCCAAAATAGGTCGGACAAGGCCGAGAAAAATAGAAAATAAAAATTATTGTTCCGTTTCGTTCCTACCCGGCGCTAAATATGAAATTTAAAAAAAATAGCAAAAAAATTCAAAAAATTAAAAAATACCATTATGGATTCATTTCAAGCCAAAATAAGTTGGAAAAGGATGAGAAAGAGAGAAAATAAAAATTATAATTCCGTTTCGTTCCAACCCGACGCATAATAGAAAATTCAAGAAAAATAGCAAAAATATTCAAAAAATTAAAGAATACCATTACGGGTTCATTTCAAGCCAAAATAGGGCGGAAAAGGCCGAGAAAAACAGAAAATAAATATTATCGTTCCGTTTCGTTCCTACCAGGCACTAAATAGAAAATTCAAACAAAATAGCAAAAAAATTCAAAAAATTAAAAAATACAATTATGGCTTCATTTCAATCCAAAATAGGTCGGACAAGGCCGAGAAAAACAGAAAATAAAAATTACCATCCGTTTCGTTCCATCATGGCACCATATAGAAAACTAAAAAAAAATAGCAAAAAAATTAAAAAATACGGATATGGATTCATTTCAAGCCAAAATAGATTGGAAAAGGATGAGATAGAGAGAAAATAAAAATTATAATTCTGTTCCATTCCTACCTGACGCAAAATAGAAAATTCAAGAAAAATAGCAAAAAAATTCAAAAAATTAAAGAATACCATTACGGGTTCATTTCGAGTAAAAATAGGTCGGAGAAGGCCGAGAAAAACAGAAAATAAATATTATCGTTCCGTTTCGTTCCTACCAGGCACTAAATAGAAAATTCAAACAAAACAGCAAAAAAATTCAAAAAATTAAAAAATACAATTATGGCTTCATTTCAATCCAAAATAGGTCGGACAAGGCCGAGAAAAACAGAAAATAAAAATTATTGTTCCGTTTCGTTCCTACCCGGCGCTAAATATGAAATTCAAAAAAAATAGCAAAAAAATTAAAAAAATTAAAAAATACGGATATGGATTCATTTCAAGCCAAAATAAGTTGGAAAAGGATGAGAAAGAGAGAAAATAAAAATTATAATTCCGTTTCGTACCAACCCGACGCATAATAGAAAATTCAAGAAAAATAGCAAAAAAATTCAAAAAATTTAAAAATACGGTTATGGATTCATTTCCAGCCAAAATAGGTTGGAAAATGATGAGTTAGAGAGAAAAGAAAAGTTATCGTTCCTTTCCGTTCCTACCCGACACGAAATTGAAAATTCCAAAACAATAGCAAAAAAATATAAAAAATTAAAAAATACCATTATGGATTCATTTCAAGCCAAAATAAGTTGGAAAAGGATGAGAAAGAGAGAAAATAAAAATTATAATTCCGTTCCGTTCCTACCCGATGCATAATAGAAAATTCAAGAAAAATAGCAAAAAAATTCAAAAAATTTAAAAATACGGTTATGGATTCATTTCAAGCCAAAATAGGTTGGAAAATGATGAGATAGAGGGAAAATAAAAGTTATCGTTCCTTTCCGTTCCTACCCGACACGAAATTGAAAATTCCAAAACAATAGCAAAAAAATATAAAAAATTAAAAAATACCATTATGGATTCATTTCAAGCCAAAATAAGTTGGAAAAGGATGAGAAAGAGAGAAAATAAAAATTATAATTCCGTTCCGTTCCTAACCGACGCATAATAGAAAATTCAAGAAAAATAGCAAAAAAATTCAAAAAATTTAAAAATACGGTTATGGATTCATTTCAAGCCAAAATAGGTTGGAAAATGATGAGATAGAGGGAAAATAAAAGTTATCGTTCCTTTCCGTTCCTACCCGACACGAAATTGAAAATTCCAAAACAATAGCAAAAAAATATAAAAAATTAAAAAATACCATTATGGATTCATTTCAAGCCAAAATAAGTTGGAAAAGGATGAGAAAGAGAGAAAATAAAAATTATAATTCTGTTCCATTCCTACCTGACGCAAAATAGAAAATTCAAGAAAAATAGCAAAAAAATTCAAAAAATTAAAGAATACCATTACGGGTTCATTTCGAGTAAAAATAGGTCGGAGAAGGCCGAGAAAAACAGAAAATAAATATTATCGTTCCGTTTCGTTCCTACCAGGCACTAAATAGAAAATTCAAACAAAACAGCAAAAAAATTAAAAAAATTAAAAAATACAATTATGGCTTCATTTCAATCCAAAATAGGTCGGACAAGGCCGAGAAAAACAGAAAATAAAATTTACCATCCGTTTCATTCCATCATGGCACCATATAGAAAGCTCAAAAAAAATAGCGAAAAAATTAAATAATACGGTTATGGATTCATTTCAAGGCAAAATAGATTGGAAAAGGATGAGATAGAGAGAAAATAAAATTATCGTTTCGATCCGTTCCCACCCGACACAAAATAGAAAATTCCAAAACAATAGCAAAAAAATTAAAAAAATTAAAAATACAATTACAGATTCATTTCAAACCGAAATAGGATGGAAAAGGCCGAGAAAAACAGAAAATAGAAATTACCATCCGTTTCGTTCCATCCTGGCACTAAATAGAAAATTCAAAAAAATAGCAAAAAAATTCAAAAAATTAAAAAATACGGTTGTGGATTCATTTCGCGCCAAAATAGGTGGGAAAAGGCCGAGAAAAACAGAAAATAAAAATTATCGTTCCGTTTCGTTCATACCAGGAACTAAATAGAAAATTCAAACAAAATAGCAAAAAAATTCAAAAAATTCAAAAATGCAATTATGGCTTCATTTCAATCCAAAATAGGTCGGACAAGGCCGAGAAAAATAGAAAATAAAAATTATTGTTCCGTTTCGTTCCTACCCGGCGCTAAATATGAAATTTAAAAAAAATAGCAAAAAAATTCAAAAAATTAAAAAATACCATTATGGATTCATTTCAAGCCAAAATAAGTTGGAAAAGGATGAGAAAGAGAGAAAATAAAAATTATAATTCCGTTTCGTTCCAACCCGACGCATAATAGAAAATTCAAGAAAAATAGCAAAAATATTCAAAAAATTAAAGAATACCATTACGGGTTCATTTCAAGCCAAAATAGGTCGGAAAAGGCCGAGAAAAACAGAAAATAAATATTATCGTTCCGTTTCGTTCCTACCAGGCACTAAATAGAAAATTCAAACAAAATAGCAAAAAAATTCAAAAAATTAAAAAATACAATTATGGCTTCATTTCAATCCAAAATAGGTCGGACAAGGCCGAGAAAAACAGAAAATAAAAATTACCATCCGTTTCGTTCCATCATGGCACCATATAGAAAACTAAAAAAAAATAGCAAAAAAATTAAAAAATACGGATATGGATTCATTTCAAGCCAAAATAGATTGGAAAAGGATGAGATAGAGAGAAAATAAAAATTATAATTCTGTTCCATTCCTACCTGACGCAAAATAGAAAATTCAAGAAAAATAGCAAAAAAATTCAAAAAATTAAAGAATACCATTACGGGTTCATTTCGAGTAAAAATAGGTCGGAGAAGGCCGAGAAAAACAGAAAATAAATATTATCGTTCCGTTTCGTTCCTACCAGGCACTAAATAGAAAATTCAAACAAAACAGCAAAAAAATTCAAAAAATTAAAAAATACAATTATGGCTTCATTTCAATCCAAAATAGGTCGGACAAGGCCGAGAAAAACAGAAAATAAAAATTATTGTTCCGTTTCGTTCCTACCCGGCGCTAAATATGAAATTCAAAAAAAATAGCAAAAAAATTAAAAAAATTAAAAAATACGGATATGGATTCATTTCAAGCCAAAATAAGTTGGAAAAGGATGAGAAAGAGAGAAAATAAAAATTATAATTCCGTTTCGTACCAACCCGACGCATAATAGAAAATTCAAGAAAAATAGCAAAAAAATTCAAAAAATTTAAAAATACGGTTATGGATTCATTTCCAGCCAAAATAGGTTGGAAAATGATGAGTTAGAGAGAAAAGAAAAGTTATCGTTCCTTTCCGTTCCTACCCGACACGAAATTGAAAATTCCAAAACAATAGCAAAAAAATATAAAAAATTAAAAAATACCATTATGGATTCATTTCAAGCCAAAATAAGTTGGAAAAGGATGAGAAAGAGAGAAAATAAAAATTATAATTCCGTTCCGTTCCTACCCGATGCATAATAGAAAATTCAAGAAAAATAGCAAAAAAATTCAAAAAATTTAAAAATACGGTTATGGATTCATTTCAAGCCAAAATAGGTTGGAAAATGATGAGATAGAGGGAAAATAAAAGTTATCGTTCCTTTCCGTTCCTACCCGACACGAAATTGAAAATTCCAAAACAATAGCAAAAAAATATAAAAAATTAAAAAATACCATTATGGATTCATTTCAAGCCAAAATAAGTTGGAAAAGGATGAGAAAGAGAGAAAATAAAAATTATAATTCCGTTCCGTTCCTAACCGACGCATAATAGAAAATTCAAGAAAAATAGCAAAAAAATTCAAAAAATTTAAAAATACGGTTATGGATTCATTTCAAGCCAAAATAGGTTGGAAAATGATGAGATAGAGGGAAAATAAAAGTTATCGTTCCTTTCCGTTCCTACCCGACACGAAATTGAAAATTCCAAAACAATAGCAAAAAAATATAAAAAATTAAAAAATACCATTATGGATTCATTTCAAGCCAAAATAAGTTGGAAAAGGATGAGAAAGAGAGAAAATAAAAATTATAATTCTGTTCCATTCCTACCTGACGCAAAATAGAAAATTCAAGAAAAATAGCAAAAAAATTCAAAAAATTAAAGAATACCATTACGGGTTCATTTCGAGTAAAAATAGGTCGGAGAAGGCCGAGAAAAACAGAAAATAAATATTATCGTTCCGTTTCGTTCCTACCAGGCACTAAATAGAAAATTCAAACAAAACAGCAAAAAAATTAAAAAAATTAAAAAATACAATTATGGCTTCATTTCAATCCAAAATAGGTCGGACAAGGCCGAGAAAAACAGAAAATAAAAATTATTGTTCCGTTTCGTTCCTACCCGGCGCTAAATATGAAATTCAAAAAAAATAGCAAAAAAATTAAAAAAATTAAAAAATATGGATATGGATTCATTTCAAGCCAAAATAAGTTGGAAAAGGATGAGAAAGAGAGAAAATAAAAATTATAATTCCGTTTCGTACCAACCCGACGCATAATAGAAAATTCAAGAAAAATAGCAAAAAAATTCAAAAAATTTAAAAATACGGTTATGGATTCATTTCAAGCCAAAATAGGTTGGAAAATGATGAGTTAGAGAGAAAAGAAAAGTTATCGTTCCTTTCCGTTCCTACCCGACACGAAATTGAAAATTCCAAAACAATAGCAAAAAAATATAAAAAATTAAAAAATACCATTATGGATTCATTTCAAGCCAAAATAAGTTGGAAAAGGATGAGAAAGAGAGAAAATAAAAATTATAATTCCGTTCCGTTCCTACCCGATGCATAATAGAAAATTCAAGAAAAATAGCAAAAAAATTCAAAAAATTTAAAAATACGGTTATGGATTCATTTCAAGCCAAAATAGGTTGGAAAATGATGAGATAGAGGGAAAATAAAAGTTATCGTTCCTTTCCGTTCCTACACGACACGAAATTGAAAATTCCAAAACAATAGCAAAAAAATATAAAAAATTAAAAAATACCATTATGGATTCATTTCAAGCCAAAATAAGTTGGAAAAGGATGAGAAAGAGAGAAAATAAAAATTATAATTCCGTTCCGTTCCTACTTGACGCATAATAGAAAATTCAAGAAAAATAGCAAAAAATTTCAAAAAATTAAAGAATACCATTACGGGTTCATTTCAAGCCAAAGCAGGTCGGGGAAGGACGAGAAAAACAGAAATTAAATATTATCGTTCCGTTTCGTTCATACCAGGAACTAAATAGAAAATTCAAACAAAATAGCAAAAAAATTCAAAAATTAAAAAATACAATTATGGCTTCATTTCAATCCAAAATAGGTCGGACAAGGCCGAGAAAAACAGAAAATAAAAATTATTGTTCCGTTTCGTTCCTACCCGGCGCTAAATATGAAATTCAAAAAAAATAGCAAAAAAATTAAAAAAATTAAAAAATACGGATATGGATTCATTTCAAGCCAAAATAAGTTGGAAAAGGATGAGAAAGAGAGAAAATAAAAATTATAATTCCGTTTCGTACCAACCCGACGCATAATAGAAAATTCAAGAAAAATAGCAAAAAAATTCAAAAAATTTAAAAATACGGTTATGGATTCATTTCAAGCCAAAATAGGTTGGAAAATGATGAGTTAGAGAGAAAAGAAAAGTTATCGTTCCTTTCCGTTCCTACCCGACACGAAATTGAAAATTCCAAAACAATAGCAAAAAAATATAAAAAATTAAAAAATACCATTATGGATTCATTTCAAGCCAAAATAAGTTGGAAAAGGATGAGAAAGAGAGAAAATAAAAATTATAATTCCGTTCCGTTCCTACCCGATGCATAATAGAAAATTCAAGAAAAATAGCAAAAAAATTCAAAAAATTTAAAAATACGGTTATGGATTCATTTCAAGCCAAAATAGGTTGGAAAATGATGAGATAGAGGGAAAATAAAAGTTATCGTTCCTTTCCGTTCCTACACGACACGAAATTGAAAATTCCAAAACAATAGCAAAAAAATATAAAAAATTAAAAAATACCATTATGGATTCATTTCAAGCCAAAATAAGTTGGAAAAGGATGAGAAAGAGAGAAAATAAAAATTATAATTCCGTTCCGTTCCTACTTGACGCATAATAGAAAATTCAAGAAAAATAGCAAAAAATTTCAAAAAATTAAAGAATACCATTACGGGTTCATTTCAAGCCAAAGCAGGTCGGGGAAGGACGAGAAAAACAGAAATTAAATATTATCGTTCCGTTTCGTTCATACCAGGAACTAAATAGAAAATTCAAACAAAATAGCAAAAAAATTCAAAAAATTAAAAAATACAATTATGGCTTCATTTCAATCCAAAATAGGTCGGACAAGGCCGAGAAAAGTAGAAAATAAAAATTATTGTTCCATTTCGTTCCTACCCGGCACTAAATATGAAATTAAAAAAAAAATAGCAAAAAAATAGCAAAAAAATTCAAAAAATTAGCAAAAAAATTAAAAAAATTAAAAAATACGGTTATGGATTCATTTCGCGCTAAAATAGGTGGGAAAAGGCCGAGAAAAATAGAAAATAAAAATTATCGTTCCGTTTCGTTCATACCAGGAACTAAACAGAAAATTCAAACAAAATAGCAAAAAAATTCAAAAAATTAAAAAATACAATTATGGCTTCATTTCAATCCAAAATAGGTCGGACAAGGCTGAGAAAAATAGAAAATAAAAATTATCGTTCCGTTTCGTTCATACCAGGAACTAAATAGAAAATTCAAACAAAATAGCAAAAAAATTCAAAAAATTAAAAAATACCATTATGGATTCATTTCAAGCCAAAATAAGTTGGAAAAGGATGAGAAAGAGAGAAAATAAAAATTATAATTCCGTTTCGTACCAACCCGACGCATAATAGAAAATTCAAGAAAAATAGCAAAAAAATTCAAAAAATTTAAAAATACGGTTATGGATTCATTTCATGCCAAAATAGGTTGGAAAATGATGAGTTAGAGAGAAAAGAAAAGTTATCGTTCCTACCCGACACGAAATTGAAAATTCCAAAACAATAGCAAAAAAATATAAAAAATTAAAAAATACCATTATGGATTCATTTCAAGCCAAAATAAGTTGGAAAAGGATGAGAAAGAGAGAAAATAAAAATTATAATTCCGTTCCGTTCCTACCCGATGCATAATAGAAAATTCAAGAAAAATAGCAAAAAAATTCAAAAAATTTAAAAATACGGTTATGTATTCATTTCAAGCCAAAATAGGTTGGAAAATGATGAGATAGAGGGAAAATAAAAGTTATCGTTCCTTTCCGTTCCTACCCGACACGAAATTGAAAATTCCAAAACAATAGCAAAAAAATATAAAAAATTAAAAAATACCATTATGGATTCATTTCAAGCCAAAATAAGTTGGAAAAGTATGAGAAAGAGAGAAAATAAAAATTATAATTCCGTTCTGTTCCTAACCGACGCATAATAGAAAATTCAAGAAAAATAGCAAAAAAATTCAAAAAATTTAAAAATACGGTTATGGATTCATTTCAAGCCAAAATAGGTTGGAAAATGATGAGTTAGAGAGAAAAGAAAAGTTATCGTTCCTTTCCGTTCCTACCCGACACGAAATTGAAAATTCCAAAACAATAGCAAAAAAATATAAAAAATTAAAAAATACCATTATGGATTCATTTCAAGCCAAAATAAATTGGAAAAGGATGAGAAAGAGAGAAAATAAAAATTATAATTCCGTTCCGTTCCTACCCGAGGCATAATAGAAAATTCAAGAAAAATAGCAAAAAAATTCAAAAAATTTAAAAATACGGTTATGGATTCATTTCAAGCCAAAATAGGTTGGAAAATGATGAGATAGAGGGAAAATAAAAGTTATCGTTCCTTTCCGTTCCTACACGACACGAAATTGAAAATTCCAAAACAATAGCAAAAAAATATAAAAAATTAAAAAATACCATTATGGATTCATTTCAAGCCAAAATAAGTTGGAAAAGGATGAGAAAGAGAGAAAATAAAAATTATAATTCCGTTCCGTTCCTACTTGACGCATAATAGAAAATTCAAGAAAAATAGCAAAAAATTTCAAAAAATTAAAGAATACCATTACGGGTTCATTTCAAGCCAAAGCAGGTCGGGGAAGGACGAGAAAAACAGAAATTAAATATTATCGTTCCGTTTCGTTCATACCAGGAACTAAATAGAAAATTCAAACAAAATAGCAAAAAAATTCAAAAAATTAAAAAAAACAATTATGGCTTCATTTCAATCCAAAATAGGTCGGACAAGGCCGAGAAAAGTAGAAAATAAAAATTATTGTTCCATTTCGTTCCTACCCGGCACTAAATATGAAATTAAAAAAAAAATAGCAAAAAAATAGCAAAAAAATTCAAAAAATTAGCAAAAAAATTAAAAAAATTAAAAAATACGGTTATGGATTCATTTCGCGCTAAAATAGGTGGGAAAAGGCCGAGAAAAATAGAAAATAAAAATTATCGTTCCGTTTCGTTCATACCAGGAACTAAACAGAAAATTCAAACAAAATAGCAAAAAAATTCAAAAAATTAAAAAATACAATTATGGCTTCATTTCAATCCAAAATAGGTCGGACAAGGCCGAGAAAAATAGAAAATAAAAATTATCGTTCCGTTTCGTTCATACCAGGAACTAAATAGAAAATTCAAACAAAATAGCAAAAAAATTCAAAAAATTAAAAAATACCATTATGGATTCATTTCAAGCCAAAATAAGTTGGAAAAGGATGAGAAAGAGAGAAAATAAAAATTATAATTCCGTTTCGTACCAACCCGACGCATAATAGAAAATTCAAGAAAAATAGCAAAAAAATTCAAAAAATTTAAAAATACGGTTATGGATTCATTTCAAGCCAAAATAGGTTGGAAAATGATGAGTTAGAGAGAAAAGAAAAGTTATCGTTCCTACCCGACACGAAATTGAAAATTCCAAAACAATAGCAAAAAAATATAAAAAATTAAAAAATACCATTATGGATTCATTTCAAGCCAAAATAAGTTGGAAAAGGATGAGAAAGAGAGAAAATAAAAATTATAATTCCGTTCCGTTCCTACCCGATGCATAATAGAAAATTCAAGAAAAATAGCAAAAAAATTCAAAAAATTTAAAAATACGGTTATGTATTCATTTCAAGCCAAAATAGGTTGGAAAATGATGAGATAGAGGGAAAATAAAAGTTATCGTTCCTTTCCGTTCCTACCCGACACGAAATTGAAAATTCCAAAACAATAGCAAAAAAATATAAAAAATTAAAAAATACCATTATGGATTCATTTCAAGCCAAAATAAGTTGGAAAAGTATGAGAAAGAGAGAAAATAAAAATTATAATTCCGTTCTGTTCCTAACCGACGCATAATAGAAAATTCAAGAAAAATAGCAAAAAAATTCAAAAAATTTAAAAATACGGTTATGGATTCATTTCAAGCCAAAATAGGTTGGAAAATGATGAGATAGAGGGAAAATAAAAGTTATCGTTCCTTTCCGTTCCTACCCGACACGAAATTGAAAATTCCAAAACAATAGCAAAAAAATATAAAAAATTAAAAAATACCATTATGGATTCATTTCAAGCCAAAATAAGTTGGAAAAGGATGAGAAAGAGAGAAAATAAAAATTATAATTCTGTTCCATTCCTACCTGACGCAAAATAGAAAATTCAAGAAAAATAGCAAAAAAATTCAAAAAATTAAAGAATACCATTACGTGTTCATGTCGAGTAAAAATAGGTCGGAGAAGGCCGAGAAAAACAGAAAATAAATATTATCGTTCCGTTTCGTTCCTACCAGGCACTAAATAGAAAATTCAAACAAAACAGCAAAAAAATTCAAAAAATTAAAAAATACAATTATGGCTTCATTTCAATCCAAAATAGGTCGGACAAGGCCGAGAAAAACAGAAAATAAAAATTATTGTTCCGTTTCGTTCCTACCCGGCGCTAAATATGAAATTCAAAAAAAATAGCAAAAAAATTAAAAAAATTAAAAAATACGGATATGGATTCATTTCAAGCCAAAATAAGTTGGAAAAGGATGAGAAAGAGAGAAAATAAAAATTATAATTCCGTTTCGTACCAACCCGACGCATAATAGAAAATTCAAGAAAAATAGCAAAAAAATTCAAAAAATTTAAAAATACGGTTATGGATTCATTTCAAGCCAAAATAGGTTGGAAAATGATGAGTTAGAGAGAAAAGAAAAGTTATCGTTCCTTTCCGTTCCTACCCGACACGAAATTGAAAATTCCAAAACAATAGCAAAAAAATATAAAAAATTAAAAAATACCATTATGGATTCATTTGAAGCCAAAATAAGTTGGAAAAGGATGAGAAAGAGAGAAAATAAAAATTATAATTCCGTTCCGTTCCTACCCGATGCATAATAGAAAATTCAAGAAAAATAGCAAAAAAATTCAAAAAATTTAATAATACGGTTATGGATTCATTTCAAGCCAAAATAGGTTGGAAAATGATGAGATAGAGGGAAAATAAAAGTTATCGTTCCTTTCCGTTCCTACACGACACGAAATTGAAAATTCCAAAACAATAGCAAAAAAATATAAAAAATTAAAAAATACCATTATGGATTCATTTCAAGCCAAAATAAGTTGGAAAAGGATGAGAAAGAGAGAAAATAAAAATTATAATTCCGTTCCGTTCCTACTTGACGCATAATAGAAAATTCAAGAAAAATAGCAAAAAATTTCAAAAAATTAAAGAATACCATTACGGGTTCATTTCAAGCCAAAGCAGGTCGGGGAAGGACGAGAAAAACAGAAATTAAATATTATCGTTCCGTTTCGTTCATACCAGGAACTAAATAGAAAATTCAAACAAAATAGCAAAAAAATTCAAAAAATTAAAAAATACAATTATGGCTTCATTTCAATCCAAAATAGGTCGGACAAGGCCGAGAAATGTAGAAAATAAAAATTATTGTTCCATTTCGTTCCTACCCGGCACTAAATATGAAATTAAAAAAAAAAGCAAAAAAATAGCAAAAAAATTCAAAAAATTAGCAAAAAAATTAAAAAAATTAAAAAATATGGTTATGGATTCATTTCGCACCAAAATAGGTGGGAAAAGGCCGAGAAAAATAGAAAATAAAAATTATCGTTCCGTTTCGTTCATACCAGGAACTAAACAGAAAATTCAAACAAAATAGCAAAAAAATTCAAAAAATTAAAAAATACAATTATGGCTTCATTTCAATCCAAAATAGGTCGGACAAGGCCGAGAAAAATAGAAAATAAAAATTATCGTTCCGTTTCGTTCATACCAGGAACTAAATAGAAAATTCAAACAAAATAGCAAAAAAATTCAAAAAATTAAAAAATACCATTATGGATTCATTTCAAGCCAAAATAAGTTGGAAATGGATGAGAAAGAGAGAAAATAAAAATTATAATTCCGTTTCGTTCAAACCCGACGCATAATAGAAAATTCAAGAAAAATAGCAAAAATATTCAAAAAATTAAAGAATACCATTACGGGTTCATTTCAAGCCAAAATAGGTCGGAGAAGGCCGAGAAAAACAGAAAATAAATATTATCGTTCCGTTTCATTCCTACCAGGCACTAAATAGAAAATTCAAACAAAATAGCAAAAAAATTCAAAAAATTAAAAAATACAATTATGGCTTCATTTCAATCCAAAATAGGTCGGACAAGGCCGAGAAAAACAGAAAATAAAAATTACCATCCGTTTCGTTCCATCATGGCACCATATAGAAAACTCAAAAAAAATAGCAAAAAAATTAAAAAATACGGATACGGATTCATTTCAAGCCAAAATAGATTGGAAAAGGATGAGATAGAGAGAAAATAAAAATTATAATTCCGTTTCGTTCCAACCCGACGCATAATAGAAAATTCAAGAAAAATACCAAAAATATTCAAAAAATTAAAGAATACCATTACGGGTTCATTTCAAGCCAAAATAGGTCGGAGAAGGCCGAGAAAAACAGAAAATAAATATTATCATTCCGTTTCGTTCCTACCAGGCACTAAATAGAAAATTCAAACAAAATAGCAAAAAAATTCAAAAAATTAAAAAATACAATTATGGCTTCATTTCAATCCAAAATAGGTCGGACAAGGCCGAGAAAAACAGAAAATAAAATTTACCATCCGTTTCATTCCATCATGGCACCATATAGAAAGCTCAAAAAAAATAGCGAAAAAATTAAATAATACGGTTATGGATTCATTTCAAGCCAAAATAGATTGGAAAAGGATGAGATAGAGAGAAAATAAAATTATCGTTTCGATCCGTTCCCACCCGACACAAAATAGAAAATTCCAAAACAATAGCAAAAAAATTAAAAAAATTAAAAAATACAATTACAGATTCATTTCAAACCGAAATAGGACGGAAAAGGCCGAGAAAAACAGAAAATAGAAATTACCATCCGTTTCGTTCCATCCTGGCACTAAATAGAAAATTCAAAAAAATAGCAAAAAAATTCAAAAAATTAAAAAATACGGTTGTGGATTCATTTCGCGCCAAAATAGGTGGGAAAAGGCCGAGAAAAACAGAAAATAAAAATTATCGTTCCGTTTCGTTCATACCAGGAACTAAATAGAAAATTCAAACAAAATAGCAAAAAAATTCAAAAAATTCAAAAATGCAATTATGGCTTCATTTCAATCCAAAATAGGTCGGACAAGGCCGAGAAAAATAGAAAATAAAAATTATTGTTCCGTTTCGTTCCTACCCGGCGCTAAATATGAAATTTAAAAAAAATAGCAAAAAAATTCAAAAAATTAAAAAATACCATTATGGATTCATTTCAAGCCAAAATAAGTTGGAAAAGGATGAGAAAGAGAGAAAATAAAAATTATAATTCCGTTTCGTTCCAACCCGACGCATAATAGAAAATTCAAGAAAAATAGCAAAAATATTCAAAAAATTAAAGAATACCATTACGGGTTCATTTCAAGCCAAAATAGGTCGGAAAAGGCCGAGAAAAACAGAAAATAAATATTATAGTTCCGTTTCGTTCCTACCAGGCACTAAATAGAAAATTCAAACAAAATAGCAAAAAAATTCAAAAAATTAAAAAATACAATTATGGCTTCATTTCAATCCAAAATAGGTCGGACAAGGCCGAGAAAAACAGAAAATAAAAATTACCATCCGTTTCGTTCCATCATGGCACCATATAGAAAACTCAAAAAAAATAGCAAAAAAATTAAAAAATACGGATATGGATTCATTTCAAGCCAAAATAGATTGGAAAAGGATGAGATAGAGAGAAAATAAAAATTATAATTCTGTTCCATTCCTACCTGACGCATAATAGAAAATTCAAGAAAAATAGCAAAAAAATTCAAAAAATTAAAGAATACCATTACGGGTTCATTTCGAGTAAAAGTAGGTCGGAGAAGGCCGAGAAAAACAGAAAATAAATATTATCGTTCCGTTTCGTTCCTACCAGGCACTAAATAGAAAATTCAAACAAAACAGCAAAAAAATTCAAAAAATTAAAAAATACAATTATGGCTTCATTTCAATCCAAAATAGGTCGGACAAGGCCGAGAAAAACAGAAAATAAAAATTATTGTTCCGTTTCGTTCCTACCCGGCGCTAAATATGAAATTAAAAAAAAATAGCAAAAAAATTCAAAAAATTAAAAAATACGGATATGGATTCATTTCAAGCATAAATAAGTTGGAAAAGGATGAGAAAGAGAGAAAATAAAAATTATAATTCCGTTTCGTACCAACCCGACGCATAATAGAAAATTCAAGAAAAATAGCAAAAAAATTCAAAAAATTTAAAAATACGGTTATGGATTCATTTCAAGCCAAAATAGGTTGGAAAATGATGAGATAGAGAGAAAAGAAAAGTTATCGTTCCTTTCCGTTCCTACCCGACACGAAATTGAAAATTCCAAAACAATAGCAAAAAAATATAAAAAATTAAAAAATACAATTATGGATTCATTTCAAGCCAAAATAAGTTGGAAAAGGATGAGAAAGAGAGAAAATAAAAATTATAATTCCGTTCCGTTCCTACTTGACGCATAATAGAAAATTCAAGAAAAATAGCAAAAAAATTCAAAAAATTAAAGAATACCATTACGGGTTCATTTCAAGCCAAAACAGGTCGGAGAAGGACGAGAAAAACAGAAAATAAATATTATCGTTCCGTTTCGTTCCTACCAGGCACTAAATAGAAAATTCAAACAAAATAGCAAAAAAATTCAAAAAATTAAAAAATACAATTATGGCTTCATTTCAATCCAAAATAGGTCGGACAAGGCCGAGAAAAACAGAAAATAAAATTTACCATCCGTTTCATTCCATCATGGCACCATATAGAAAGCTCAAAAAAAATAGCGAAAAAATTAAATAATACGGTTATGGATTCATTTCAAGCCAAAATAGATTGGAAAAGGATGAGATAGAGAGAAAATAAAATTATCGTTTCGATCCGTTCCCACCCGACACGAAATAGAAAATTCCAAAACAATAGCAAAAGAATTAAAAAAATTAAAAAATACAATTACAGATTCATTTCAAACCGAAATAGGACGGAAAAGGCCGAGAAAAACAGAAAATAGAAATTACCATCCGTTTCGTTCCATCCTGGCACTAAATAGAAAATTCAAAAAATTAAAAAATACGGTTATGGATTCATTTCGCGCCAAAATAGGTGGGAAAAGGCCGAGAAAAACAGAAAATAAAAATTATCATTCCGTTTCGTTCATACCAGGAACTAAATAGAAAATTCAAACAAAATAGCAAAAAAATTCAAAAAATTAAAAAATACAATTATGGCTTCATTTCAATCCAAAATAGGTCGGACAAGGCCGAGAAAAACAGAAAATAAAATTTACCATCCGTTTCATTCCATCATGGCACCATATAGAAAGCTCAAACAAAATATCGAAAAAATTAAATAATACGGTTATGGATTCATTTCAAGCCAAAATAGATTGGAAAAGGATGAGATAGAGAGAAAATAAAATTATCGTTTCGTTCCGTTCCCACCCGACACAAAATAGAAAATTCCAAAACAATAGCAAAAAAATTAAAAAAATTAAAAAATACAATTACAGATTCATTTCAAACCGAAATAGGACGGAAAAGGCCGAGAAAAACAGAAAATAGAAATTACCATCCGTTTCGTTCCATCCTGGCACTAAATAGAAAATTCAAAAAAATAGCAAAAAAATTCAAAAAATTAAAAAATACGGTTGTGGATTCATTTCGCGCCAAAATAGGTGGGAAAAGGCCGAGAAAAACAGAAAATAAAAATTATCGTTCCGTTTCGTTCATACCAGGAACTAAATAGAAAATTCAAACAAAATAGCAAAAAAATTCAAAAAATTCAAAAATGCAATTATGGCTTCATTTCAATCCAAAATAGGTCGGACAAGGCCGAGAAAAATAGAAAATAAAAATTATTGTTCCGTTTTGTTCCTACCCGGCGCTAAATATGAAATTTAAAAAAAATAGCAAAAAAATTCAAAAAACTAAAAAATACCATTATGGATTCATTTCAAGCCAAAATAAGTTGGAAAAGGATGAGAAAGAGAGAAAATAAAAATTATAATTCCGTTTCGTTCCAACCCGACGCATAATAGAAAATTCAAGAAAAATAGCAAAAATATTCAAAAAATTAAAGAATACCATTACGGGTTCATTTCAAGCCAAAATAGGTCGGAGAAGGCCGAGAAAAACAGAAAATAAATATTATCGTTCCGTTTCGTTCCTACCAGGCACTAAATAGAAAATTCAAACAAAATAGCAAAAAAATTCAAAAAATTAAAAAATACAATTATGGCTTCATTTCAATCCAAAATAGGTCGGACAAGGCCGAGAAAAACAGAAAATAAAAATTACCATCCGTTTCGTTCCATCATGGCACCATATAGAAAACTCAAAAAAAATAGCAAAAAAATTAAAAAATACGGATATGGATTCATTTCAAGCCAAAATAGATTGGAAAAGGATGAGATAGAGAGAAAATAAAATTATAATTCTGTTCCATTCCTACCTGACGCAAAATAGATAATTCAAGAAAAATAGCAAAAAAATTCAAAAAATTATAGAATACCATTACGGGTTCATTTCGAGTAAAAATAGGTCGGAGAAGGCCGAGAAAAACAGAAAATAAATATTATCGCTCCGTTTCCTTCCTACCAGGCACTAAATAGAAAATTCAAACAAAATAGCAAAAAAATTCAAAAAACTAAAAAATACAATTATTGCTTCATTTCAATCAAAAATAGGTCGAAAAAGGCTGAGAAAAACAGAAAATAAAAATTATCGTTCCGTTTCGTTCCAACCCGGCGCTAAATAGAAATTCAAACAAAACATGAAAAAATTCAAAAAATTAAAAAATACAATTATGGCTTCATTTCAATCCAAAATAGGTCGGACAAGGCCGAGAAAAACAGAAAATAAAAATTATTGTTCCGTTTCGTTCCTACCCGGCGCTAAATATGAAATTCAAAAAAAATAGCAAAAAAATTCAAAAAACTAAAAAATACCATTATGAATTCATTTCAAGCCAAAATAAGTTGGAAAAGGATGAGAAAGAGAGAAAATAAAAATTATAATTCCGTTCCGTTCCTACCCGTCGCATTATAGAAAATTCAAGAAAAACAGCAAAAAAATTGAAAAAATTTTAAAATACGGTTATGGATTCATTTCACGCCAAAATAGGTTGGAAAATGATGAGATAGAGAGAAAATAAAAGTTATCATTCCGTTCCGTTCCTACCCAAAACGAAATAGAAAATTCCAAAACAATAGCAAAAAAATTCAAAAAATTAAAGAATACCATTACGGGTTCATTTCAAGCCAAAATAGGTCGGCAAAGGCCGAGAAAAACAGAAAATAGAAATTACCATCCGTTTCGTTCCATCCTGGCACTAAATAGAAAATTCAAAAAAATAGCAAAAAAATTCAAAAAATTAAAAAATATGGTTATGGATTAATTTCGAGCCAAAATAGGTCGGACAAGGCCGAGAAAAACAGAAAATAAAAATTACCATCCGTTTCGTTCCATTCTGGCACTAAATAGAAAATTCAAACAAAATAGCAAAAAAATTCAAAAAATTAAAAAATACAATTATGGCTTCATTTCTATCCAAAATAGGTCGGACAAGGCCGAGAAAAACAGAAACCAAAAATTAATGTTCCGTTTCGTTCCTACCCGGCGCTAAATATGAAATTCAAAAAAAATAGCATAAAAATTCAAAAAATTCAAAAATACCATTATGGATTCAGTTTAAGCTAAAATACGTTGGAAAAGGATGAGAAAGAGAGAAAATAAAAATTATAATTCCGTTCCGTTCCTACCCGGCGCATAATAGAAAATTCAAGAAAAATAGCAAAAAAATTGAAAAAATTTTAAAATACGGTTATGTATTCATTTCACGCCAAAATAGGTTGGAAAATGATGAGATAGAGAGAAAATAAAAGTTATCGTTCCGTTCCGTTCCTACCCAACACAAAAAAGAAAATTCCAAAACAATAGCAAAAAAATTCAAAAAATTAAAAAATACCATTATGGATTCATTTCAAGCCAAAATAAGTTGGAAAAGGATGAGAAAGAGAGAAAATAAAAAATATAATTCCGTTCCGTTCCTACCCGACGCACAAAACAAAATTCAAGAAGAATAGCGAAAAAATTCAAACATTTAAAAATACGGTTATGGATTCATTTCAAGCCAAAATAGGTTGGAAAATGATGAGATAGAGAGAAAATAAAAGTTATCGTTCCGTTCCATTCTACCCGACACGAAATAGAAAATTCTAAAACAATAGCAAAAAAATTCAAAAAATTAAAGAATACCATTACGGGTTCATTTCAAGCAAAAATAGGTCGGAAAAGGCCGAGAAAAACAGAAAATAAAAATTATCTTTCCGTTTCGTTCCTACCAGGCACTAAATAGAAAATTCAAACAAAACAAAAAAAAATTCAAAAAATTAAAAAATACAATTATTGCTTCATTTCAATCAAAAATAGGTCGGAAAAGGCTGAGAAAAACAGAAAATAAAAATTATCGTTCCGTTTCGTTCCTACCCGGCGCTAAATATGAAATTCAAAAAAAATAGCATAAAAATTCAAAAAATTAAAAAATACCATTATGGATTCAGTTTAAGCCAAAATACGTTGGAAAAGGATGAGAAAGAGAGAAAATAAAAATTATAATTCCGTTCCGTTCCTACCCGGCGCATAATAGAAAATTCAAGAAAAACAGCAAAAAAATTGAAAAAATTTTAAAATACGGTTATGTATTCATTTCACGCCAAAATAGGTTGGAAAATGATGAGATAGAGAGAAAATAAAAGTTATCGTTCCGTTCCGTTCCTACCCAACACGAAATAGAAAATTCCAAAACAATAGCAAAAAAATTCAAAAAATTAAAAAATACCATTATGGATTCATTTCAAGCCAAAATAAGTTGGAAAAGGATGAGAAAGAGAGAAAATAAAAAATATAATTCCGTTCCGTTCCTACCCGACGACAAAACAAAATTCAAGAAAAATAGCGAAAAAATTCAAACATTTAAAAATACGGTTATGGATTCATTTCAAGCCAAAATAGGTTGGAAAATGATGAGATAGAGAGAAAATAAAAGTTATCGTTCCGTTCCATTCTACCCGACACGAAATAGAAAATTCTAAAACAATAGCAAAAAAATTCAAAAAATTAAAGAATACCATTACGGGTTCATTTCAAGCAAAAATAGGTCGGAAAAGGCCGAGAAAAACAGAAAATAAAAATTATCTTTCCGTTTCGTTCCTACCAGGCACTAAATAGAAAATTCAAACAAAACAAAAAAAAATTCAAAAAATTAAAAAATACAATTATTGCTTCATTTCAATCGAAAATAGGTCGGAAAAGGCTGAGAAAAACAGAAAATAAAAATTATCGTTCCGTTTCGTTCCTACCCGGCGCTAAATATGAAATTCAAAAAAAATAGCATAAAAATTCAAAAAATTAAAAAATACCATTATGGATTCAGTTTAAGCCAAAATACGTTGGAAAAGGATGAGAAAGAGAGAAAATAAAAATTATAATTCCGTTCCGTTCCTACCCGGCGCATAATAGAAAATTCAAGAAAAACAGCAAAAAAATTGAAAAAATTTTAAAATACGGTTATGTATTCATTTCACGCCAAAATAGGTTGGAAAATGATGAGATAGAGAGAAAATAAAAGTTATCGTTCCGTTCCATTCTACCCGACACGAAATAGAAAATTCTAAAACAATAGCAAAAAAATTCAAAAAATTAAAGAATACCATTACGGGTTCATTTCAAGCAAAAATAGGTCGGAAAAGGCCGAGAAAAACAGAAAATAAAAATTATCTTTCCGTTTCGTTCCTACCAGGCACTAAATAGAAAATTCAAACAAAACAAAAAAAAATTCAAAAAATTAAAAAATACAATTATTGCTTCATTTCAATCGAAAATAGGTCGGAAAAGGCTGAGAAAAACAGAAAATAAAAATTATCGTTCCGTTTCGTTCCTACCCGGCGCTAAATATGAAATTCAAAAAAAATAGCATAAAAATTCAAAAAATTAAAAAATACCATTATGGATTCAGTTTAAGCCAAAATACGTTGGAAAAGGATGAGAAAGAGAGAAAATAAAAATTATAATTCCGTTCCGTTCCTACCCGGCGCATAATAGAAAATTCAAGAAAAACAGCAAAAAAATTGAAAAAATTTTAAAATACGGTTATGTATTCATTTCACGCCAAAATAGGTTGGAAAATGATGAGATAGAGAGAAAATAAAAGTTATCGTTCCGTTCCGTTCCTACCCAACACGAAATAGAAAATTCCAAAACAATAGCAAAAAAATTCAAAAAATTAAAAAATACCATTATGGATTCATTTCAAGCCAAAATAAGTTGGAAAAGGATGAGAAAGAGAGAAAATAAAAAATATAATTCCGTTCCGTTCCTACCCGACGCACAAAACAAAATTCAAGAAAAATAGCAAAAAAATTCAAACATTTAAAAATACGGTTATGGATTCATTTCAAGCCAAAATAGGTTGGAAAATGATGAGATAGAGAGAAAATAAAAGTTATCGTTCCGTTCCATTCTACCCGACACGAAATAGAAAATTCTAAAACAATAGCAAAAAAATTCAAAAAATTAAAGAATACCATTACGGGTTCATTTCAAGCAAAAATAGGTCGGAAAAGGCCGAGAAAAACAGAAAATAAAAATTATCTTTCCGTTTCGTTCCTACCAGGCACTAAATAGAAAATTCAAACAAAACAAAAAAAAATTCAAAAAATTAAAAAATACAATTATTGCTTCATTTCAATCAAAAATAGGTCGGAAAAGGCTGAGAAAAACAGAAAATAAAAATTATCGTTCCGTTTCGTTCCTACCCGGCGCTAAATATGAAATTCAAAAAAAATAGCATAAAAATTCAAAAAATTAAAAAATACCATTATGGATTCAGTTTAAGCCAAAATACGTTGGAAAAGGATGAGAAAGAGAGAAAATAAAAATTATAATTCCGTTCCGTTCCTACCCGGCGCATAATAGAAAATTCAAGAAAAACAGCAAAAAAATTCAAAAATTTTTAAAATACGGTTATGTATTCATTTCACGCCAAAATAGGCTGGAAAATGATGAGATAGAGAGAAAATAAAAGTTATCGTTCCGTTCCGTTCCTACCCAACACGAAATAGAAAATTCCAAAACAATAGCAAAAAAATTAAAAAATACGGTTATGGATTCATTTCAAGCCAAAATAGATTGGAAAATGATGAGATAGAGAGAAAATAAAAATTATCGTTTCGTTCCGTTCCTACCCGACACGAAATAGAAAATTCAAAAACAATAGCAAAAAAATTCAAAAAATTAAAAAATACAATTACGGATTCATTTCAAACCGAAATAGGACGGAAAAGGCCGAGAAAAACAGAAAATAGAAATTACCATCCGTTTCGTTCCATCCTGGTACTAAATAGAAAATTCTAAAAAAATAGCAAAAAAATTCAAAAAATTAAAAAATACGGTTATGGATTCATTTCGAGCCAAAATAGGTGGGAAAAGGCCGAGAAAAACAGAAAATAAAAATTATCGTTCCGTTTCGTTCATACCAGGAACTAAATAGAAAATTCAAACAAAATAGCAAAAAAATTCAAAAAATTGAAAAATACAATTATGGCTTCATTTCAATCCAAAATAGGTCGGACAAGGCCGAGAAAAACAGAAAATAAAAATTATTGTTCCGTTTCGTTCCTACCCGGCGCTAAATATGAAATTAAAAAAAAATAGCAAAAAAATTCAAAAAATTAAAAAATACCATTATAGATTCATTTCAAGCCAAAATAAGTTGGAAAAGGATGAGAAAGAGAGAAAATAAAAATTATAATTCCGTTCCGTTCCTACCCGATGCATAAAAGAAAATTCAAGAAAAATAGCAAAAAAATTCAAACATTTAAAAATACGGTTATGGATTCATTTCAAGCCAAAATAAGTTGGAAAAGGATGAGAAAGAGAGAAAATAAAAATTATAATTCCGTTCCGTTCCTACCCGATGCATAAAAGAAAATTCAAGAAAAATAGCAAAAAAATTCAAACATTTAAAAATACGGTTATGGATTCATTTCGAGCCAAAATAAGTTGGAAAAGGATGAGAAAGAGAGAAAATAAAAATTCTAATTCCGTTCCGTTCCTACCCGGCGCATAATAGAAAATTCAAGAAAAACAGCAAAAAAATTGAAAAAATTTTAAAATACGGTTATGTATTCATTTCACGCCAAAATAGGTTGGAAAATGATGAGATAGAGAGAAAATAAAAGTTATCGTTCCGTTCCGTTCCTACCCAACACGAAATAGAAAATTCCAAAACAATAGCAAAAAAATTCAAAAAATTAAAAAATACCATTATGGATTCATTTCAAGCCAAAATAAGTTGGAAAAGGATGAGAAAGAGAGAAAATAAAAAATATAATTCCGTTCCGTTCCTACCCGACGACAAAACAAAATTCAAGAAAAATAGCGAAAAAATTCAAACATTTAAAAATACGGTTATGGATTCATTTCAAGCCAAAATAGGTTGGAAAATGATGAGATAGAGAGAAAATAAAAGTTATCGTTCCGTTCCATTCTACCCGACACGAAATAGAAAATTCTAAAACAATAGCAAAAAAATTCAAAAAATTAAAGAATACCATTACGGGTTCATTTCAAGCAAAAATAGGTCGGAAAAGGCCGAGAAAAACAGAAAATAAAAATTATCTTTCCGTTTCGTTCCTACCAGGCACTAAATAGAAAATTCAAACAAAACAAAAAAAAATTCAAAAAATTAAAAAATACAATTATTGCTTCATTTCAATCGAAAATAGGTCGGAAAAGGCTGAGAAAAACAGAAAATAAAAATTATCGTTCCGTTTCGTTCCTACCCGGCGCTAAATATGAAATTCAAAAAAAATAGCATAAAAATTCAAAAAATTAAAAAATACCATTATGGATTCAGTTTAAGCCAAAATACGTTGGAAAAGGATGAGAAAGAGAGAAAATAAAAATTATAATTCCGTTCCGTTCCTACCCGGCGCATAATAGAAAATTCAAGAAAAACAGCAAAAAAATTGAAAAAATTTTAAAATACGGTTATGTATTCATTTCACGCCAAAATAGGTTGGAAAATGATGAGATAGAGAGAAAATAAAAGTTATCGTTCCGTTCCATTCTACCCGACACGAAATAGAAAATTCTAAAACAATAGCAAAAAAATTCAAAAAATTAAAGAATACCATTACGGGTTCATTTCAAGCAAAAATAGGTCGGAAAAGGCCGAGAAAAACAGAAAATAAAAATTATCTTTCCGTTTCGTTCCTACCAGGCACTAAATAGAAAATTCAAACAAAACAAAAAAAAATTCAAAAAATTAAAAAATACAATTATTGCTTCATTTCAATCGAAAATAGGTCGGAAAAGGCTGAGAAAAACAGAAAATAAAAATTATCGTTCCGTTTCGTTCCTACCCGGCGCTAAATATGAAATTCAAAAAAAATAGCATAAAAATTCAAAAAATTAAAAAATACCATTATGGATTCAGTTTAAGCCAAAATACGTTGGAAAAGGATGAGAAAGAGAGAAAATAAAAATTATAATTCCGTTCCGTTCCTACCCGGCGCATAATAGAAAATTCAAGAAAAACAGCAAAAAAATTGAAAAAATTTTAAAATACGGTTATGTATTCATTTCACGCCAAAATAGGTTGGAAAATGATGAGATAGAGAGAAAATAAAAGTTATCGTTCCGTTCCGTTCCTACCCAACACGAAATAGAAAATTCCAAAACAATAGCAAAAAAATTCAAAAAATTAAAAAATACCATTATGGATTCATTTCAAGCCAAAATAAGTTGGAAAAGGATGAGAAAGAGAGAAAATAAAAAATATAATTCCGTTCCGTTCCTACCCGACGCACAAAACAAAATTCAAGAAAAATAGCAAAAAAATTCAAACATTTAAAAATACGGTTATGGATTCATTTCAAGCCAAAATAGGTTGGAAAATGATGAGATAGAGAGAAAATAAAAGTTATCGTTCCGTTCCATTCTACCCGACACGAAATAGAAAATTCTAAAACAATAGCAAAAAAATTCAAAAAATTAAAGAATACCATTACGGGTTCATTTCAAGCAAAAATAGGTCGGAAAAGGCCGAGAAAAACAGAAAATAAAAATTATCTTTCCGTTTCGTTCCTACCAGGCACTAAATAGAAAATTCAAACAAAACAAAAAAAAATTCAAAAAATTAAAAAATACAATTATTGCTTCATTTCAATCAAAAATAGGTCGGAAAAGGCTGAGAAAAACAGAAAATAAAAATTATCGTTCCGTTTCGTTCCTACCCGGCGCTAAATATGAAATTCAAAAAAAATAGCATAAAAATTCAAAAAATTAAAAAATACCATTATGGATTCAGTTTAAGCCAAAATACGTTGGAAAAGGATGAGAAAGAGAGAAAATAAAAATTATAATTCCGTTCCGTTCCTACCCGGCGCATAATAGAAAATTCAAGAAAAACAGCAAAAAAATTCAAAAATTTTTAAAATACGGTTATGTATTCATTTCACGCCAAAATAGGTTGGAAAATGATGAGATAGAGAGAAAATAAAAGTTATCGTTCCGTTCCGTTCCTACCCAACACGAAATAGAAAATTCCAAAACAATAGCAAAAAAATTAAAAAATACGGTTATGGATTCATTTCAAGCCAAAATAGATTGGAAAATGATGAGATAGAGAGAAAATAAAAATTATCGTTTCGTTCCGTTCCTACCCGACACGAAATAGAAAATTCAAAAACAATAGCAAAAAAATTCAAAAAATTAAAAAATACAATTACGGATTCATTTCAAACCGAAATAGGACGGAAAAGGCCGAGAAAAACAGAAAATAGAAATTACCATCCGTTTCGTTCCATCCTGGTACTAAATAGAAAATTCTAAAAAAATAGCAAAAAAATTCAAAAAATTAAAAAATATGGTTATGGATTCATTTCGAGCCAAAATAGGTGGGAAAAGGCCGAGAAAAACAGAAAATAAAAATTATCGTTCCGTTTCGTTCATACCAGGAACTAAATAGAAAATTCAAACAAAATAGCAAAAAAATTCAAAAAATTGAAAAATACAATTATGGCTTCATTTCAATCCAAAATAGGTCGGACAAGGCCGAGAAAAACAGAAAATAAAAATTATTGTTCCGTTTCGTTCCTACCCGGCGCTAAATATGAAATTAAAAAAAAATAGCAAAAAAATTCAAAAAATTAAAAAATACCATTATAGATTCATTTCAAGCCAAAATAAGTTGGAAAAGGATGAGAAAGAGAGAAAATAAAAATTATAATTCCGTTCCGTTCCTACCCGATGCATAAAAGAAAATTCAAGAAAAATAGCAAAAAAATTCAAACATTTAAAAATACGGTTATGGATTCATTTCAAGCCAAAATAAGTTGGAAAAGGATGAGAAAGAGAGAAAATAAAAATTATAATTCCGTTCCGTTCCTACCCGATGCATAAAAGAAAATTCAAGAAAAATAGCAAAAAAATTCAAACATTTAAAAATACGGTTATGGATTCATTTCAAGCCAAAATAAGTTGGAAAAGGATGAGAAAGAGAGAAAATAAAAATTCTAATTCCGTTCCGTTCCTACCCGGCGCATAATAGAAAATTCAAGAAAAACAGCAAAAAAATTCGAAAAATTTTAAAATACGGTTATGGATTCATTTCACGCCAAAATAGGTTGGAAAATGATGAGATAGAGAGAAAATAAAAGTTATCGTTCCGTTCCGTTCCTACCCATCACGAAATAAAAAATTCCAAAACAATAGCAAAAAAATTCAAAAAATTAAAGAATACCATTTCGGGTTCATTTCAAGCCAAAATAGGTCGGCAAAGGCCGAGAAAAAGAGAAAATATAATTATCGTTCCGTGTCGATCCTTCCCGGCACAAAATAAAAAATTGAAAAAAAATAGCAAAAAAATTCAAAAAAACCGTAATGGATTCATTTCAAGCCAAAATAAGTTGGAAAAGGACGAGATAGAGAGAAATTAAGAATTATTGTTCCGTTCCGTTCCTACCCGACGCGAAATAAAAAATTCCAAAACAATAGCACAAAAATTCAAAAAATTAAAGAACACCATTACGGGTTCATTTCAAGCAAAAATAGGACGGAAAAGGCCGAGAAAAACAGAAAATAAAAATTACCATCCGTTTCGTTCCATTCTGGCACTAAATAGAAAATTCAAACAAAATAGCAAAAAAATTCAAAAAATTAAAAAATACAATTATGGCTTCATTTCAATCCAAAATAGGACGGAAAAGGCCGAGAAAAACAGAAAACAAAAATTACCATCCGTTTCGTTCCATTCTGGCACTAAATAGAAAATTCAAACAAAATAGCAAAAAAATTCAAAAAATTAAAAAATATAATTATGGCTTCATTTCAATCCAAAATAGGTCGGACAAGGCCGAGAAAAACAGAAAATAAAAATTATTGTTCCGTTTCGTTCCTACCCGGCGCTAAATATGAAATTCAAAAAAAATAGCAAAAAAATTCAAAAAATTAAAAAATACCATTATGGATTCATTTCAAGCCAAAATAAGTTGGAAAAGGATGAGAAAGAGAGAAAATAAAAAATATAATTCCGTTCCGTTCCTACCCGACGCATAAAAGAAAATTCAAAAAAAATAGCAAAAAAATTCAAACATTTAAAAATACGGTTATGGATTCATTTCAAGCCAAAATAGGTTGGAAAATGATGAGATAGAGAGAAATTAAGAATTATTGTTCCGTTCCGTTCCTACCCGACGCGAAATAGAAAATTCCAAAACAATAGCACAAAAATTCAAAAAATTAAAGAACACCATTACGGGTTCATTTCAAGCAAAAATAGGACGGAAAAGGCCGAGAAAAACAGAAAACAAAAATTACCATCCGTTTCGTTCCATTCTGGCACTAAATAGAAAATTCAAACAAAATAGCAAAAAAATTAAAAAAATTAAAAAATACAATTATGGCTTCATTTCAATCCAAAATAGGTCGGACAAGGCCGAGAAAAACAGAAAATAAAAATTATTGTTCCGTTTCGTTCCTACCCGGCGCTAAATATGAAATTCAAAAAAAATAGCAAAAAAATTCAAAAAATTAAAAAATACAATTATGGATTCATTTCAAGCCAAAATAAGTTGGAAAAGGATGAGAAAGAGAGAAAATAAAAAATATAATTCCGTTCCGTTCCTACCCGACGCATAAAAGAAAATTCGAGAAAAATAGCAAAAAAATTCAAACATTTAAAAATACGGTTATGGATTCATTTCAAGCAAAAATAGGTTGGAAAATGATGAGATAGAGAGAAATTAAGAATTATTGTTCCGTTCCGTTCCTACCCGACGCGAAATAGAAAATTCCAAAACAATAGCACAAAAATTCAAAAAATTAAAAAACACCATTACGGGTTCATTTCAAGCAAAAGTAGGACGGAAAAGGCCGAGAAAAACAGAAAACAAAAATTACCATCCGTTTCGTTCCATTCTGGCACTAAATAAAAAATTCAAACAAAATAGCAAAAAAATTCAAAAAATTAAAAAATACAATTATGGCTTCATTTCAATCCAAAATAGGTAGGACAAGGCCGAGAAAAACAGAAAATAAAAATTATTGTTCCGTTTCGTTCCTACCCAGCGCTAAATATGAAATTCAAAAAAAATAGCAAAAAA
Organism: Quercus parvula; assembly: GCA_030820535.1. Taxonomy (NCBI): domain Eukaryota; kingdom Viridiplantae; phylum Streptophyta; class Magnoliopsida; order Fagales; family Fagaceae; genus Quercus; species Quercus parvula. The sequence continues at coordinate 22,599,550 of JAUAME010000012.1, forward strand.
ATTCAAAAAATTAAAAAATACAATTATGGATTCATTTCAAGCCAAAATAAGTTGGAAAAGGATGAGAAAGAGAGAAAATAAAAATTATAATTCCGTTCCGTTCCTACCCGATGCATAAAAGAAAATTCAAGAAAAATAGCAAAAAAATTCAAACATTTAAAAATACGGTTATGGATTCATTTCGAGCCAAAATAAGTTGGAAAAGGATGAGAAAGAGAGAAAATAAAAATTCTAATTCCGTTCCGTTCCTACCCGGCGCATAATAGAAAATTCAAGAAAAACAGCAAAAAAATTGAAAAAATTTTAAAATACGGTTATGTATTCATTTCACGCCAAAATAGGTTGGAAAATGATGAGATAGAGAGAAAATAAAAGTTATCGTTCCGTTCCATTCTACCCGACACGAAATAGAAAATTCTAAAACAATAGCAAAAAAATTCAAAAAATTAAAGAATACCATTACGGGTTCATTTCAAGCAAAAATAGGTCGGAAAAGGCCGAGAAAAACAGAAAATAAAAATTATCTTTCCGTTTCGTTCCTACCAGGCACTAAATAGAAAATTCAAACAAAACAAAAAAAAATTCAAAAAATTAAAAAATACAATTATTGCTTCATTTCAATCGAAAATAGGTCGGAAAAGGCTGAGAAAAACAGAAAATAAAAATTATCGTTCCGTTTCGTTCCTACCCGGCGCTAAATATGAAATTCAAAAAAAATAGCATAAAAATTCAAAAAATTAAAAAATACCATTATGGATTCAGTTTAAGCCAAAATACGTTGGAAAAGGATGAGAAAGAGAGAAAATAAAAATTATAATTCCGTTCCGTTCCTACCCGGCGCATAATAGAAAATTCAAGAAAAACAGCAAAAAAATTGAAAAAATTTTAAAATACGGTTATGTATTCATTTCACGCCAAAATAGGTTGGAAAATGATGAGATAGAGAGAAAATAAAAGTTATCGTTCCGTTCCGTTCCTACCCAACACGAAATAGAAAATTCCAAAACAATAGCAAAAAAATTCAAAAAATTAAAAAATACCATTATGGATTCATTTCAAGCCAAAATAAGTTGGAAAAGGATGAGAAAAAGAGAAAATAAAAAATATAATTCCGTTCCGTTCCTACCCGACGCACAAAACAAAATTCAAGAAAAATAGCAAAAAAATTCAAACATTTAAAAATACGGTTATGGATTCATTTCAAGCCAAAATAGGTTGGAAAATGATGAGATAGAGAGAAAATAAAAGTTATCGTTCCGTTCCATTCTACCCGACACGAAATAGAAAATTCTAAAACAATAGCAAAAAAATTCAAAAAATTAAAGAATACCATTACGGGTTCATTTCAAGCAAAAATAGGTCGGAAAAGGCCGAGAAAAACAGAAAATAAAAATTATCTTTCCGTTTCGTTCCTACCAGGCACTAAATAGAAAATTCAAACAAAACAAAAAAAAATTCAAAAAATTAAAAAATACAATTATTGCTTCATTTCAATCAAAAATAGGTCGGAAAAGGCTGAGAAAAACAGAAAATAAAAATTATCGTTCCGTTTCGTTCCTACCCGGCGCTAAATATGAAATTCAAAAAAAATAGCATAAAAATTCAAAAAATTAAAAAATACCATTATGGATTCAGTTTAAGCCAAAATACGTTGGAAAAGGATGAGAAAGAGAGAAAATAAAAATTATAATTCCGTTCCGTTCCTACCCGGCGCATAATAGAAAATTCAAGAAAAACAGCAAAAAAATTCAAAAATTTTTAAAATACGGTTATGTATTCATTTCACGCCAAAATAGGCTGGAAAATGATGAGATAGAGAGAAAATAAAAGTTATCGTTCCGTTCCGTTCCTACCCAACACGAAATAGAAAATTCCAAAACAATAGCAAAAAAATTAAAAAATACGGTTATGGATTCATTTCAAGCCAAAATAGATTGGAAAATGATGAGATAGAGAGAAAATAAAAATTATCGTTTCGTTCCGTTCCTACCCGACACGAAATAGAAAATTCAAAAACAATAGCAAAAAAATTCAAAAAATTAAAAAATACAATTACGGATTCATTTCAAACCGAAATAGGACGGAAAAGGCCGAGAAAAACAGAAAATAGAAATTACCATCCGTTTCGTTCCATCCTGGTACTAAATAGAAAATTCTAAAAAAATAGCAAAAAAATTCAAAAAATTAAAAAATACGGTTATGGATTCATTTCGAGCCAAAATAGGTGGGAAAAGGCCGAGAAAAACAGAAAATAAAAATTATCGTTCCGTTTCGTTCATACCAGGAACTAAATAGAAAATTCAAACAAAATAGCAAAAAAATTCAAAAAATTGAAAAATACAATTATGGCTTCATTTCAATCCAAAATAGGTCGGACAAGGCCGAGAAAAACAGAAAATAAAAATTATTGTTCCGTTTCGTTCCTACCCGGCGCTAAATATGAAATTAAAAAAAAATAGCAAAAAAATTCAAAAAATTAAAAAATACCATTATAGATTCATTTCAAGCCAAAATAAGTTGGAAAAGGATGAGAAAGAGAGAAAATAAAAATTATAATTCCGTTCCGTTCCTACCCGATGCATAAAAGAAAATTCAAGAAAAATAGCAAAAAAATTCAAACATTTAAAAATACGGTTATGGATTCATTTCAAGCCAAAATAAGTTGGAAAAGGATGAGAAAGAGAGAAAATAAAAATTATAATTCCGTTCCGTTCCTACCCGATGCATAAAAGAAAATTCAAGAAAAATAGCAAAAAAATTCAAACATTTAAAAATACGGTTATGGATTCATTTCAAGCCAAAATAAGTTGGAAAAGGATGAGAAAGAGAGAAAATAAAAATTCTAATTCCGTTCCGTTCCTACCCGGCGCATAATAGAAAATTCAAGAAAAACAGCAAAAAAATTCGAAAAATTTTAAAATACGGTTATGGATTCATTTCACGCCAAAATAGGTTGGAAAATGATGAGATAGAGAGAAAATAAAAGTTATCGTTCCGTTCCGTTCCTACCCATCACGAAATAAAAAATTCCAAAACAATAGCAAAAAAATTCAAAAAATTAAAGAATACCATTTCGGGTTCATTTCAAGCCAAAATAGGTCGGCAAAGGCCGAGAAAAAGAGAAAATATAATTATCGTTCCGTGTCGATCCTTCCCGGCACAAAATAAAAAATTGAAAAAAAATAGCAAAAAAATTCAAAAAAACCGTAATGGATTCATTTCAAGCCAAAATAAGTTGGAAAAGGACGAGATAGAGAGAAATTAAGAATTATTGTTCCGTTCCGTTCCTACCCGACGCGAAATAAAAAATTCCAAAACAATAGCACAAAAATTCAAAAAATTAAAGAACACCATTACGGGTTCATTTCAAGCAAAAATAGGACGGAAAAGGCCGAGAAAAACAGAAAATAAAAATTACCATCCGTTTCGTTCCATTCTGGCACTAAATAGAAAATTCAAACAAAATAGCAAAAAAATTCAAAAAATTAAAAAATACAATTATGGCTTCATTTCAATCCAAAATAGGACGGAAAAGGCCGAGAAAAACAGAAAACAAAAATTACCATCCGTTTCGTTCCATTCTGGCACTAAATAGAAAATTCAAACAAAATAGCAAAAAAATTCAAAAAATTAAAAAATATAATTATGGCTTCATTTCAATCCAAAATAGGTCGGACAAGGCCGAGAAAAACAGAAAATAAAAATTATTGTTCCGTTTCGTTCCTACCCGGCGCTAAATATGAAATTCAAAAAAAATAGCAAAAAAATTCAAAAAATTAAAAAATACCATTATGGATTCATTTCAAGCCAAAATAAGTTGGAAAAGGATGAGAAAGAGAGAAAATAAAAAATATAATTCCGTTCCGTTCCTACCCGACGCATAAAAGAAAATTCAAAAAAAATAGCAAAAAAATTCAAACATTTAAAAATACGGTTATGGATTCATTTCAAGCCAAAATAGGTTGGAAAATGATGAGATAGAGAGAAATTAAGAATTATTGTTCCGTTCCGTTCCTACCCGACGCGAAATAGAAAATTCCAAAACAATAGCACAAAAATTCAAAAAATTAAAGAACACCATTACGGGTTCATTTCAAGCAAAAATAGGACGGAAAAGGCCGAGAAAAACAGAAAACAAAAATTACCATCCGTTTCGTTCCATTCTGGCACTAAATAGAAAATTCAAACAAAATAGCAAAAAAATTAAAAAAATTAAAAAATACAATTATGGCTTCATTTCAATCCAAAATAGGTCGGACAAGGCCGAGAAAAACAGAAAATAAAAATTATTGTTCCGTTTCGTTCCTACCCGGCGCTAAATATGAAATTCAAAAAAAATAGCAAAAAAATTCAAAAAATTAAAAAATACAATTATGGATTCATTTCAAGCCAAAATAAGTTGGAAAAGGATGAGAAAGAGAGAAAATAAAAAATATAATTCCGTTCCGTTCCTACCCGACGCATAAAAGAAAATTCGAGAAAAATAGCAAAAAAATTCAAACATTTAAAAATACGGTTATGGATTCATTTCAAGCAAAAATAGGTTGGAAAATGATGAGATAGAGAGAAATTAAGAATTATTGTTCCGTTCCGTTCCTACCCGACGCGAAATAGAAAATTCCAAAACAATAGCACAAAAATTCAAAAAATTAAAAAACACCATTACGGGTTCATTTCAAGCAAAAGTAGGACGGAAAAGGCCGAGAAAAACAGAAAACAAAAATTACCATCCGTTTCGTTCCATTCTGGCACTAAATAAAAAATTCAAACAAAATAGCAAAAAAATTCAAAAAATTAAAAAATACAATTATGGCTTCATTTCAATCCAAAATAGGTAGGACAAGGCCGAGAAAAACAGAAAATAAAAATTATTGTTCCGTTTCGTTCCTACCCAGCGCTAAATATGAAATTCAAAAAAAATAGCAAAAAAATTCAAAAAATTAAAAAATACAATTATGGATTCATTTCAAGCCAAAATAAGTTGGAAAAGGATGAGAAAGAGAGAAAATAAAAATTATAATTCCGTTCCGTTCCTACCCGATGCATAAAAGAAAATTCAAGAAAAATAGCAAAAAAATTCAAACATTTAAAAATACGGTTATGGATTCATTTCAAGCCAAAATAAGTTGGAAAAGGATGAGAAAGAGAGAAAATAAAAAATATAATTCCGTTCCGTTCCTACCCGACGCATAAAAGAAAATTCGAGAAAAATAGCAAAAAAATTCAAACATTTAAAAATACGGTTATGGATTCATTTCAAGCAAAAATAGGTTGGAAAATGATGAGATAGAGAGAAATTAAGAATTATTGTTCCGTTCCGTTCCTACCCGACGCGAAATAGAAAATTCCAATACAATAGCACAAAAATTCAAAAAATTAAAGAACACCATTACTGGTTCATTTCAAGCAAAAATAGGACGGAAAAGGCCGAGAAAAACAGAAAACAAAAATTACCATCCGTTTCGTTCCATTCTGGCACTAAATAGAAAATTCAAACAAAATAGCAAAAAAATTAAAAAAATTAAAAAATACAATTATGGCTTCATTTCAATCCAAAATAGGTCGGACAAGGCCGAGAAAAACATAAAATAAAAATTATTGTTCCGTTTCGTTCCTACCCGGCGCTAAATATGAAATTCAAAAAAAATAGCAAAAAAATTCAAAAAATTAAAAAATACAATTATGGATTCATTTCAAGCCAAAATAAGTTGGAAAAGGATGAGAAAGAGAGAAAATAAAAAATATAATTCCGTTCCGTTCCTACCCGACGCATAAAAGAAAATTCGAGAAAAATAGCAAAAAAATTCAAACATTTAAAAATACGGTTATGGATTCATTTCAAGCAAAAATAGGTTGGAAAATGATGAGATAGAGAGAAATTAAGAATTATTGTTCCGTTCCGTTCCTACCCGACGCGAAATAGAAAATTCCAAAACAATAGCACAAAAATTCAAAAAATTAAAAAAAACCATTACGGGTTCATTTCAAGCAAAAGTAGGACGGAAAAGGCCGAGAAAAACAGAAAACAAAAATTACCATCCGTTTCGTTCCATTCTGGCACTAAATAAAAAATTCAAACAAAATAGCAAAAAAATTCAAAAAATTAAAAAATACAATTATGGCTTCATTTCAATCCAAAATAGGTAGGACAAGGCCGAGAAAAACAGAAAATAAAAATTATTGTTCCGTTTCGTTCCTACCCAGCGCTAAATATGAAATTCAAAAAAAATAGCAAAAAAATTCAAAAAATTAAAAAATACAATTATGGATTCATTTCAAGCAAAAATAAGTTGGAAAAGGATGAGAAAGAGAGAAAATAAAAAATATAATTCCGTTCCGTTCCTACCCGACGCATAAAAGAAAATTCAAAAAAAATAGCAAAAAAATTCAAACATTTAAAAATACGGTTATGGATTCATTTCAAGCCAAAATAGGTTCGAAAATGATGAGATAGAGAGAAATTAAGAATTATTGTTCCGTTCCGTTCCTACCCGACGCGAAATAGAAAATTCCAAAACAATAGCACAAAAATTCAAAAAATTAAAAAACACCATTACCGGTTCATTCCAAGCAAAAATAGGACGGAAAAGGCCGAGAAAAACAGAAAACAAAAATTACCATCCGTTTCGTTCCATTCTGGCACTAAATAGAAAATTCAAACAAAATAGCAAAAAAATTCAAAAAATTAAAAAATACAATTATGGCTTCATTTCAATCCATTATAGGTAGGACAAGGCCGAGAAAAACAGAAAATAAAAATTATTGTTCCGTTTCGTTCCTACCCAGCGCTAAATATGAAATTCAAAAAAAATAGCAAAAAAATTCAAAAAATTAAAAAATACAATTATGGATTCATTTCAAGCCAAAATAAGTTGGAAAAGGATGAGAAAGAGAGAAAATAAAAATTATAATTCCGTTCCGTTCCTACCCGACGCATAAAAGAAAATTCGAGAAAAATAGCAAAAAAATTCAAACATTTAAAAATACGGTTATGGATTCATTTCAAGCCAAAATAGGTTGGAAAATGATGAGATAGAGAGAAATTAAGAATTATTGTTCCGTTCCGTTCCTACCCGACGCGAAATAGAAAATTCCAATACAATAGCACAAAAATTCAAAAAATTAAAGAACACCATTACCGGTTCATTCCAAGCAAAAATAGGACGGAAAAGGCCGAGAAAAACAGAAAACAAAAATTACCATCCGTTTCGTTCCATTCTGGCACTAAATAGAAAATTCAAACAAAATAGCAAAAAAATTAAAAAAATTAAAAAATACAATTATGGCTTCATTTCAATCCATTATAGGTCGGACAAGGCCGAGAAAAACAGAAAATAAAAATTATTGTTCCGTTTCGTTCCTACCCGGCGCTAAATATGAAATTCAAAAAAAATAGCAAAAAAATTCAAAAAATTAAAAAATACCATTATGGATTCATTTCAAGCCAAAGTACGTTGGAAAAGGATGAGAAAGAGAGAAAATAAAAATTATAATTCCGTTCCGTTCCTACCCGACGCATAAAAGAAAATTCGAGAAAAATAGCAAAAAAATTCAAACATTTAAAAATACGGTTATGGATTCATTTCAAGCCAAAATAGGTTGGAAAATGATGAGATAGAGAGAAATTAAGAATTATTGTTCCGTTCCGTTCCTACCCGACGCGAAATAGAAAATTCCAATACAATAGCACAAAAATTCAAAAAATTAAAAAACACCATTACTGGTTCATTTCAAGCAAAAATAGGACGGAAAAGGCCGAGAAAAACAGAAAACAAAAATTACCATCCGTTTCGTTCCATTCTGGCACTAAATAAAAAATTCAAACAAAATAGCAAAAAAATTCAAAAAATTAAAAAATACAATTATGGCTTCATTTCAATCCAAAATAGGTAGGACAAGGCCGAGAAAAACAGAAAATAAAAATTATTGTTCCGTTTCGTTCCTACCCGGCGCTAAATATGAAATTCAAAAAAAATAGCAAAAAAATTCAAAAAATTAAAAAATACAATTATGGATTCATTTCAAGCCAAAATAAGTTGGAAAAGGATGAGAAAGAGAGAAAATAAAAAATATAATTCCGTTCCGTTCCTACCCGACGAATAAAAGAAAATTCAAAAAAAATAGCAAAAAAATTCAAACATTTAAAAATACGGTTATGGATTCATTTCAAGCCAAAATAGGTTCGAAAATGATGAGATAGAGAGAAATTAAGAATTATTGTTCCGTTCCGTTCCTACCCGACGCGAAATAGAAAATTCCAAAACAATAGCACAAAAATTCAAAAAATTAAAGAACACCATTACCGGTTCATTCCAAGCAAAAATAGGACGGAAAAGGCCGAGAAAAACAGAAAACAAAAATTACCATCCGTTTCGTTCCATTCTGGCACTAAATAGAAAATTCAAACAAAATAGCAAAAAAATTCAAAAAATTAAAAAATACAATTATGGCTTCATTTCAATCCATTATAGGTAGGACAAGGCCGAGAAAAACCGAAAATAAAAATTATTGTTCCGTTTCGTTCCTACCCGGCGCTAAATATGAAATTCAAAAAAAATAGCAAAAAAATTCAAAAAATTAAAAAATACCATTATGGATTCTTTTCAAGCCAAAGTACGTTGGAAAAGGATGAGAAAGAGAGAAAATACAAATTATAATTCCGTTCCGTTCCTACCCGACGCATAAAAGAAAATTCGAGAAAAATAGCAAAAAAATTCAAACATTTAAAAATACGGTTATGGATTCATTTCAAGCCAAAATAGGTTGGAAAATGATGAGATAGAGAGAAATTAAGAATTATTGTTCCGTTCCGTTCCTACCCGACGCGAAATAGAAAATTCCAATACAATAGCACAAAAATTCAAAAAATTAAAGAACACCATTACCGGTTCATTTCAAGCAAAAATAGGACGGAAAAGGCCGAGAAAAACAGAAAACAAAAATTACCATCCGTTTCGTTCCATTCTGGCACTAAATAGAAAATTCAAACAAAATAGCAAAAAAATTAAAAAAATTAAAAAATACAATTATGGCTTCATTTCAATCCATTATAGGTCGGACAAGGCCGAGAAAAACAGAAAATAAAAATTATTGTTCCGTTTCGTTCCTACCCGGCGCTAAATATGAAATTCAAAAAAAATAGCAAAAAAATTAAAAAAATTAAAAAATACCATTATGGATTCATTTCAAGCCAAAGTACGTTGGAAAAGGATGAGAAAGAGAGAAAATAAAAATTATAATTCCGTTCCGTTCCTACCCGACGCATAAAAGAAAATTCGAGAAAAATAGCAAAAAAATTCAAACATTTAAAAATACGGTTATGGATTCATTTCAAGCCAAAATAGGTTGGAAAATGATGAGATAGAGAGAAATTAAGAATTATTGTTCCGTTCCGTTCCTACCCGACGCGAAATAGAAAATTCCAATACAATAGCACAAAAATTCAAAAAATTAAAAAACACCATTACTGGTTCATTTCAAGCAAAAAGAGGACGGAAAAGGCCGAGAAAAACAGAAAACAAAAATTACCATCCGTTTCGTTCCATTCTGGCACTAAATAAAAAATTCAAACAAAATAGCAAAAAAATTCAAAAAATTAAAAAATACAATTATGGCTTCATTTCAATCCAAAATAGGTAGGACAAGGCCGAGAAAAACAGAAAATAAAAATTATTGTTCCGTTTCGTTCCTACCCAGCGCTAAATATGAAATTCAAAAAAAATAGCAAAAAAATTCAAAAAATTAAAAAATACAATTATGGATTCATTTCAAGCCAAAATAAGTTGGAAAAGGATGAGAAAGAGAGAAAATAAAAAATATAATTCCGTTCCGTTCCTACCCGACGCATAAAAGAAAATTCAAAAAAAATAGCAAAAAAATTCAAACATTTAAAAATACGGTTATGGATTCATTTCAAGCCAAAATAGGTTCGAAAATGATGAGATAGAGAGAAATTAAGAATTATTGTTCCGTTCCGTTCCTACCTGACGCGAAATAGAAAATTCCAAAACAATAGCACAAAAATTCAAAAAATTAAAAAACACCATTACCGGTTCATTCCAAGCAAAAATAGGACGGAAAAGGCCGAGAAAAACAGAAAACAAAAATTACCATCCGTTTCGTTCCATTCTGGCACTAAATAGAAAATTCAAACAAAATAGCAAAAAAATTCAAAAAATTAAAAAATACAATTATGGCTTCATTTCAATCCAATATAGGTAGGACAAGGCCGAGAAAAACAGAAAATAAAAATTATTGTTCCGTTTCGTTCCTACCCGGCGCTAAATATGAAATTCAAAAAAAATAGCAAAAAAATTCAAAAAATTAAAAAATACCATTATGGATTCATTTCAAGCCAAAGTACGTTGGAAAAGGATGAGAAAGAGAGAAAATACAAATTATAATTCCGTTCCGTTCCTACCCGACGCATAAAAGAAAATTCGAGAAAAATAGCAAAAAAATTCAAACATTTAAAAATACGGTTATGGATTCATTTCAAGCCAAAATAGGTTGGAAAATGATGAGATAGAGAGAAATTAAGAATTATTGTTCCGTTCCGTTCCTACCCGACGCGAAATAGAAAATTCCAATACAATAGCACAAAAATTCAAAAAATTAAAGAACACCATTACCGGTTCATTCCAAGCAAAAATAGGACGGAAAAGGCCGAGAAAAACAGAAAACAAAAATTACCATCCGTTTCGTTCCATTCTGGCACTAAATAGAAAATTCAAACAAAATAGCAAAAAAATTAAAAAAATTAAAAAATACAATTATGGCTTCATTTCAATCCATTATAGGTCGGACAAGGCCGAGAAAAACAGAAAATAAAAATTATTGTTCCGTTTCGTTCCTACCCGGCGCTAAATATGAAATTCAAAAAAAATAGCAAAAAAATTCAAAAAATTAAAAAATACCATTATGGATTCATTTCAAGCCAAAGTACATTGGAAAAGGATGAGAAAGAGAGAAAATAAAAATTATAATTCCGTTCCGTTCCTACCCGACGCATAAAAGAAAATTCGAGAAAAATAGCAAAAAAATTCAAACATTTAAAAATACGGTTATGGATTCATTTCAAGCCAAAATAGGTTGGAAAATGATGAGATAGAGAGAAATTAAGAATTATTGTTCCGTTCCGTTCCTACCCGACGCGAAATAGAAAATTCCAATACAATAGCACAAAAATTCAAAAAATTAAAAAACACCATTACTGGTTCATTTCAAGCAAAAAGAGGACGGAAAAGGCCGAGAAAAACAGAAAACAAAAATTACCATCCGTTTCGTTCCATTCTGGCACTAAATAAAAAATTCAAACAAAATAGCAAAAAAATTCAAAAAATTAAAAAATACAATTATGGCTTCATTTCAATCCAAAATAGGTAGGACAAGGCCGAGAAAAACAGAAAATAAAAATTATTGTTCCGTTTCGTTCCTACCCAGCGCTAAATATGAAATTCAAAAAAAATAGCAAAAAAATTCAAAAAATTAAAAAATACAATTATGGATTCATTTCAAGCAAAAATAAGTTGGAAAAGGATGAGAAAGAGAGAAAATAAAAAATATAATTCCGTTCCGTTCCTACTCGACGCATAAAAGAAAATTCAAAAAAAATAGCAAAAAAATTCAAACATTTAAAAATACGGTTATGGATTCATTTCAAGCCAAAATAGGTTCGAAAATGATGAGATAGAGAGAAATTAAGAATTATTGTTCCGTTCCGTTCCTACCCGACGCGAAATAGAAAATTCCAAAACAATAGCACAAAAATTCAAAAAATTAAAAAACACCATTACCGGTTCATTCCAAGCAAAAATAGGACGGAAAAGGCCGAGAAAAACAGAAAACAAAAATTACCATCCGTTTCGTTCCATTCTGGCACTAAATAGAAAATTCAAACAAAATAGCAAAAAAATTCAAAAAATTAAAAAATACAATTATGGCTTCATTTCAATCCATTATAGGTAGGACAAGGCCGAGAAAAACAGAAAATAAAAATTATTGTTCCGTTTCGTTCCTACCCAGCGCTAAATATGAAATTCAAAAAAAATAGCAAAAAAATTCAAAAAATTAAAAAATACAATTATGGATTCATTTCAAGCCAAAATAAGTTGGAAAAGGATGAGAAAGAGAGAAAATAAAAATTATAATTCCGTTCCGTTCCTACCCGACGCATAAAAGAAAATTCGAGAAAAATAGCAAAAAAATTCAAACATCTAAAAATACGGTTATGGATTCATTTCAAGCCAAAATAGGTTGGAAAATGATGAGATAGAGAGAAATTAAGAATTATTGTTCCGTTCCGTTCCTACCCGACGCGAAATAGAAAATTCCAATACAATAGCACAAAAATTCAAAAAATTAAAGAACACCATTACCGGTTCATTCCAAGCAAAAATAGGACGGAAAAGGCCGAGAAAAACAGAAAACAAAAATTACCATCCGTTTCGTTCCATTCTGGCACTAAATAGAAAATTCAAACAAAATAGCAAAAAAATTAAAAAAATTAAAAAATACAATTATGGCTTCATTTCAATCCATTATAGGTCGGACAAGGCCGAGAAAAACAGAAAATAAAAATTATTGTTCCGTTTCGTTCCTACCCGGCGCTAAATATGAAATTCAAAAAAAATAGCAAAAAAATTCAAAAAATTAAAAAATACCATTATGGATTCATTTCAAGCCAAAGTACGTTGGAAAAGGATGAGAAAGAGAGAAAATAAAAATTATAATTCCGTTCCGTTCCTACCCGACGCATAAAAGAAAATTCGAGAAAAATAGCAAAAAAATTCAAACATTTAAAAATACGGTTATGGATTCATTTCAAGCCAAAATAGGTTGGAAAATGATGAGATAGAGAGAAATTAAGAATTATTGTTCCGTTCCGTTCCTACCCGACGCGAAATAGAAAATTCCAATACAATAGCACAAAAATTCAAAAAATTAAAAAACACCATTACTGGTTCATTTCAAGCAAAAATAGGACGGAAAAGGCCGAGAAAAACAGAAAACAAAAATTACCATCCGTTTCGTTCCATTCTGGCACTAAATAAAAAATTCAAACAAAATAGCAAAAAAATTCAAAAAATTAAAAAATACCATTATGGATTCATTTCAAGCCAAAGTACGTTGGAAAAGGATGAGAAAGAGAGAAAATAAAAATTATAATTCCGTTCCGTTCCTACCCGACGCATAAAAGAAAATTCGAGAAAAATAGCAAAAAAATTCAAACATTTAAAAATACGGTTATGGATTCATTTCAAGCCAAAATAGGTTGGAAAATGATGAGATAGAGAGAAATTAAGAATTATTGTTCCGTTCCGTTCCTACCCGACGCGAAATAGAAAATTCCAATACAATAGCACAAAAATTCAAAAAATTAAAGAACACCATTACCGGTTCATTTCAAGCAAAAATAGGACGGAAAAGGCCGAGAAAAACAGAAAACAAAAATTACCATCCGTTTCGTTCCATTCTGGCACTAAATAGAAAATTCAAACAAAATAGCAAAAAAATTAAAAAAATTAAAAAATACAATTATGGCTTCATTTCAATCCAAAATAGGTCGGACAAGGCCGAGAAAAAAAGAAAATAAAAATTATTGTTCCGTTTCGTTCCTACCCGGCGCTAAATATGAAATTCAAAAAAAATAGCAAAAAAATTCAAAAAATTAAAAAATACAATTATGGATTCATTTCAAGCCAAAATAAGTTGGAAAAGGATGAGAAAGAGAGAAAATAAAAAATATAATTCCGTTCCGTTCCTACCCGACGCATAAAAGAAAATTCGAGAAAAATAGCAAAAAAATTCAAACATTTAAAAATACGGTTATGGATTCATTTCAAGCAAAAATAGGTTGGAAAATGATGAGATAGAGAGAAATTAAGAATTATTGTTCCGTTCCGTTCCTACCCGACGCGAAATAGAAAATTCCAAAACAATAGCACAAAAATTCAAAAAATTAAAAAACACCATTACGGGTTCATTTCAAGCAAAAGTAGGACGGAAAAGGCCGAGAAAAACAGAAAACAAAAATTACCATCCGTTTCGTTCCATTCTGGCACTAAATAAAAAATTCAAACAAAATAGCAAAAAAATTCAAAAAATTAAAAAATACAATTATGGCTTCATTTCAATCCAAAATAGGTAGGACAAGGCCGAGAAAAACAGAAAATAAAAATTATTGTTCCGTTTCGTTCCTACCCAGCGCTAAATATGAAATTCAAAAAAAATAGCAAAAAAATTCAAAAAATTAAAAAATACAATTATGGATTCATTTCAAGCCAAAATAAGTTGGAAAAGGATGAGAAAGAGAGAAAATAAAAAATATAATTCCGTTCCGTTCCAACCCGACGCATAAAAGAAAATTCAAAAAAAATAGCAAAAAAATTCAAACATTTAAAAATACGGTTATGGATTCATTTCAAGCCAAAATAGGTTCGAAAATGATGAGATAGAGAGAAATTAAGAATTATTGTTCCGTTCCTTTCCTACCCGACGCGAAATAGAAAATTCCAAAACAATAGCACAAAAATTCAAAAAATTAAAGAACACCATTACCGGTTCATTCCAAGCAAAAATAGGACGGAAAAGGCCGAGAAAAACAGAAAACAAAAATTACCATCCGTTTCGTTCCATTCTGGCACTAAATAGAAAATTCAAACAAAATAGCAAAAAAATTCAAAAAATTAAAAAATACAATTATGGCTTCATTTCAATCCATTATAGGTAGGACAAGGCCGAGAAAAACAGAAAATAAAAATTATTGTTCCGTTTCGTTCCTACCCGGCGCTAAATATGAAATTCAAAAAAAATAGCAAAAAAATTCAAAAAATTAAAAAATACCATTATGGATTCATTTCAAGCCAAAGTACGTTGGAAAAGGATGAGAAAGAGAGAAAATAAAAATTATAATTCCGTTCCGTTCCTACCCGACGCATAAAAGAAAATTCGAGAAAAATAGCAAAAAAATTCAAACATTTAAAAATACGGTTATGGATTCATTTCAAGCCAAAATAGGTTGGAAAATGATGAGATAGAGAGAAATTAAGAATTATTGTTCCGTTCCGTTCCTACCCGACGCGAAATAGAAAATTCCAATACAATAGCACAAAAATTCAAAAAATTAAAGAACACCATTACCGGTTCATTCCAAGCAAAAATAGGACGGAAAAGGCCGAGAAAAACAGAAAACAAAAATTACCATCCGTTTCGTTCCATTCTGGCACTAAATAGAAAATTCAAACAAAATAGCAAAAAAATTAAAAAAATTAAAAAATACAATTATGGCTTCATTTCAATCCATTATAGGTCGGACAAGGCCGAGAAAAACAGAAAATAAAAATTATTGTTCCGTTTCGTTCCTACCCGGCGCTAAATATGAAATTCAAAAAAAATAGCAAAAAAATTCAAAAAATTAAAAAATACAATTATGGATTCATTTCAAGCCAAAATAAGTTGGAAAAGGATGAGAAAGAGAGAAAATAAAAAATATAATTCCGTTCCGTTCCTACCCGACGCATAAAAGAAAATTCAAAAAAAATAGCAAAAAAATTCAAAAAATTAAAAAATACAATTATGGCTTCATTTCAATCCAAAATAGGTAGGACAAGGCCGAGAAAAACAGAAAATAAAAATTATTGTTCCGTTTCGTTCCTACCCAGCGCTAAATATGAAATTCAAAAAAAATAGCAAAAAAATTCAAAAAATTAAAAAATACAATTATGGATTCATTTCAAGCCAAAATAAGTTGGAAAAGGATGAGAAAGAGAGAAAATAAAAAATATAATTCCGTTCCGTTCCTACCCGACGCATAAAAGAAAATTCAAAAAAAATAGCAAAAAAATTCAAACATTTAAAAATACGGTTATGGATTCATTTCAAGCCAAAATAGGTTCGAAAATGATGAGATAGAGAGAAATTAAGAATTATTGTTCCGTTCCGTTCCTACCCGACGCGAAATAGAAAATTCCAAAACAATAGCACAAAAATTCAAAAAATTAAAAAACACCATTACCGGTTCATTCCAAGCAAAAATAGGACGGAAAAGGCCGAGAAAAACAGAAAACAAAAATTACCATCCGTTTCGTTCCATTCTGGCACTAAATAGAAAATTCAAACAAAATAGCAAAAAAATTCAAAAAATTAAAAAATACAATTATGGCTTCATTTCAATCCAATATAGGTAGGACAAGGCCGAGAAAAACAGAAAATAAAAATTATTGTTCCGTTTCGTTCCTACCCGGCGCTAAATATGAAATTCAAAAAAAATAGCAAAAAAATTCAAAAAATTAAAAAATACCATTATGGATTCATTTCAAGCCAAAGTACGTTGGAAAAGGATGAGAAAGAGAGAAAATACAAATTATAATTCCGTTCCGTTCCTACCCGACGCATAAAAGAAAATTCGAGAAAAATAGCAAAAAAATTCAAACATTTAAAAATACGGTTATGGATTCATTTCAAGCCAAAATAGGTTGGAAAATGATGAGATAGAGAGAAATTAAGAATTATTGTTCCGTTCCGTTCCTACCCGACGCGAAATAGAAAATTCCAATACAATAGCACAAAAATTCAAAAAATTAAAGAACACCATTACCGGTTCATTCCAAGCAAAAATAGGACGGAAAAGGCCGAGAAAAACAGAAAACAAAAATTACCATCCGTTTCGTTCCATTCTGGCACTAAATAGAAAATTCAAACAAAATAGCAAAAAAATTAAAAAAATTAAAAAATACAATTATGGCTTCATTTCAATCCATTATAGGTCGGACAAGGCCGAGAAAAACAGAAAACAAAAATTACCATCCGTTTCGTTCCATTCTGGCACTAAATAGAAAATTCAAACAAAATAGCAAAAAAATTCAAAAAATTAAAAAATACAATTATGGCTTCATTTCAATCCATTATAGGTAGGACAAGGCCGAGAAAAACAGAAAATAAAAATTATTGTTCCGTTTCGTTCCTACCCGGCGCTAAATATGAAATTCAAAAAAAATAGCAAAAAAATTCAAAAAATTAAAAAATACCATTATGGATTCATTTCAAGCCAAAGTACGTTGGAAAAGGATGAGAAAGAGAGAAAATAAAAATTATAATTCCGTTCCGTTCCTACCCGACGCATAAAAGAAAATTCGAGAAAAATAGCAAAAAAATTCAAACATTTAAAAATACGGTTATGGATTCATTTCAAGCCAAAATAGGTTGGAAAATGATGAGATAGAGAGAAATTAAGAATTATTGTTCCGTTCCGTTCCTACCCGACGCGAAATAGAAAATTCCAAAACAATAGCACAAAAATTCAAAAAATTAAAAAACACCATTACCGGTTCATTCCAAGCAAAAATAGGACGGAAAAGGCCGAGAAAAACAGAAAACAAAAATTACCATCCGTTTCGTTCCATTCTGGCACTAAATAGAAAATTCAAACAAAATAGCAAAAAAATTCAAAAAATTAAAAAATACAATTATGGCTTCATTTCAATCCAATATAGGTAGGACAAGGCCGAGAAAAACAGAAAATAAAAATTATTGTTCCGTTTCGTTCCTACCCGGCGCTAAATATGAAATTCAAAAAAAATAGCAAAAAAATTCAAAAAATTAAAAAATACCATTATGGATTCATTTCAAGCCAAAGTACGTTGGAAAAGGATGAGAAAGAGAGAAAATACAAATTATAATTCCGTTCCGTTCCTACCCGACGCATAAAAGAAAATTCGAGAAAAATAGCAAAAAAATTCAAACATTTAAAAATACGGTTATGGATTCATTTCAAGCCAAAATAGGTTGGAAAATGATGAGATAGAGAGAAATTAAGAATTATTGTTCCGTTCCGTTCCTACCCGACGCGAAATAGAAAATTCCAATACAATAGCACAAAAATTCAAAAAATTAAAGAACACCATTACCGGTTCATTCCAAGCAAAAATAGGACGGAAAAGGCCGAGAAAAACAGAAAACAAAAATTACCATCCGTTTCGTTCCATTCTGGCACTAAATAGAAAATTCAAACAAAATAGCAAAAAAATTAAAAAAATTAAAAAATACAATTATGGCTTCATTTCAATCCATTATAGGTCGGACAAGGCCGAGAAAAACAGAAAACAAAAATTACCATCCGTTTCGTTCCATTCTGGCACTAAATAGAAAATTCAAACAAAATAGCAAAAAAATTCAAAAAATTAAAAAATACAATTATGGCTTCATTTCAATCCATTATAGGTAGGACAAGGCCGAGAAAAACAGAAAATAAAAATTATTGTTCCGTTTCGTTCCTACCCGGCGCTAAATATGAAATTCAAAAAAAATAGCAAAAAAATTCAAAAAATTAAAAAATACCATTATGGATTCATTTCAAGCCAAAGTACGTTGGAAAAGGATGAGAAAGAGAGAAAATAAAAATTATAATTCCGTTCCGTTCCTACCCGACGCATAAAAGAAAATTCGAGAAAAATAGCAAAAAAATTCAAACATTTAAAAATACGGTTATGGATTCATTTCAAGCCAAAATAGGTTGGAAAATGATGAGATAGAGAGAAATTAAGAATTATTGTTCCGTTCCGTTCCTACCCGACGCGAAATAGAAAATTCCAATACAATAGCACAAAAATTCAAAAAATTAAAGAACACCATTACCGGTTCATTCCAAGCAAAAATAGGACGGAAAAGGCCGAGAAAAACAGAAAACAAAAATTACCATCCGTTTCGTTCCATTCTGGCACTAAATAGAATATTCAAACAAAATAGCAAAAAAATTAAAAAAATTAAAAAATACAATTATGGCTTCATTTCAATCCATTATAGGTCGGACAAGGCCGAGAAAAACAGAAAATAAAAATTATTGTTCCGTTTCGTTCCTACCCGGCGCTAAATATGAAATTCAAAAAAAATAGCAAAAAAATTCAAAAAATTAAAAAATACCATTATGGATTCATTTCAAGCCAAAGTACGTTGGAAAAGGATGAGAAAGAGAGAAAATAAAAATTATAATTCCGTTCCGTTCCTACCCGACGCATAAAAGAAAATTCGAGAAAAATAGCAAAAAAATTCAAACATTTAAAAATACGGTTATGGATTCATTTCAAGCCAAAATAGGTTGGAAAATGATGAGATAGAGAGAAATTAAGAATTATTGTTCCGTTCCGTTCCTACCCGGCGCGAAATAGAAAATTCCAATACAATAGCACAAAAATTCAAAAAATTAAAGAACACCATTACCGGTTCATTCCAAGCAAAAATAGGACGGAAAAGGCCGAGAAAAACAGAAAACAAAAATTACCATCCGTTTCGTTCCATTCTGGCACTAAATAGAATATTCAAACAAAATAGCAAAAAAATTAAAAAAATTAAAAAATACAATTATGGCTTCATTTCAATCCATTATAGGTCGGACAAGGCCGAGAAAAACAGAAAATAAAAATTATTGTTCCGTTTCGTTCCTACCCGGCGCTAAATATGAAATTCAAAAAAAATAGCAAAAAAATTCAAAAAATTAAAAAATACAATTATGGATTCATTTCAAGCCAAAATAAGTTGGAAAAGGATGAGAAAGAGAGAAAATAAAAAATATAATTCCGTTCCGTTCCAACCCGACGCATAAAAGAAAATTCAAAAAAAATAGCAAAAAAATTCAAACATTTAAAAATACGGTTATGGATTCATTTCAAGCCAAAATAGGTTCGAAAATGATGAGATAGAGAGAAATTAAGAATTATTGTTCCGTTCCGTTCCTACCCGACGCGAAATAGAAAATTCCAAAACAATAGCACAAAAATTCAAAAAATTAAAGAACACCATTACCGGTTCATTCCAAGCAAAAATAGGACGGAAAAGGCCGAGAAAAACAGAAAACAAAAATTACCATCCGTTTCGTTCCATTCTGGCACTAAATAGAAAATTCAAACAAAATAGCAAAAAAATTCAAAAAATTAAAAAATACAATTATGGCTTCATTTCAATCCATTATAGGTAGGACAAGGCCGAGAAAAACAGAAAATAAAAATTATTGTTCCGTTTCGTTCCTACCCGGCGCTAAATATGAAATTCAAAAAAAATAGCAAAAAAATTCAAAAAATTAAAAAATACCATTATGGATTCATTTCAAGCCAAAGTACGTTGGAAAAGGATGAGAAAGAGAGAAAATAAAAATTATAATTCCGTTCCGTTCCTACCCGACGCATAAAAGAAAATTCGAGAAAAATAGCAAAAAAATTCAAACATTTAAAAATACGGTTATGGATTCATTTCAAGCCAAAATAGGTTGGAAAATGATGAGATAGAGAGAAATTAAGAATTATTGTTCCGTTCCGTTCCTACCCGACGCGAAATAGAAAATTCCAATACAATAGCACAAAAATTCAAAAAATTAAAAAACACCATTACTGGTTCATTTCAAGCAAAAATAGGACGGAAAAGGCCGAGAAAAACAGAAAACAAAAATTACCATCCGTTTCGTTCCATTCTGGCACTAAATAAAAAATTCAAACAAAATAGCAAAAAAATTCAAAAAATTAAAAAATACAATTATGGCTTCATTTCAATCCAAAATAGGTAGGACAAGGCCGAGAAAAACAGAAAATAAAAATTATTGTTCCGTTTCGTTCCTACCCGGCGCTAAATATGAAATTCAAAAAAAATAGCAAAAAAATTCAAAAAATTAAAAAATACCATTATGGATTCATTTCAAGCCAAAGTACGTTGGAAAAGGATGAGAAAGAGAGAAAATAAAAATTATAATTCCGTTCCGTTCCTACCCGACGCATAAAAGAAAATTCGAGAAAAATAGCAAAAAAATTCAAACATTTAAAAATACGGTTATGGATTCATTTCAAGCCAAAATAGGTTGGAAAATGATGAGATAGAGAGAAATTAAGAATTATTGTTCCGTTCCGTTCCTACCCGACGCGAAATAGAAAATTCCAATACAATAGCACAAAAATTCAAAAAATTAAAGAACACCATTACCGGTTCATTCCAAGCAAAAATAGGACGGAAAAGGCCGAGAAAAATAGAAAACAAAAATTACCATCCGTTTCGTTCCATTCTGGCACTAAATAGAAAATTCAAACAAAATAGCAAAAAAATTAAAAAAATTAAAAAATACAATTATGGCTTCATTTCAATCCATTATAGGTCGGACAAGGCCGAGAAAAACAGAAAATAAAAATTATTGTTCCGTTTCGTTCCTACCCGGCGCTAAATATGAAATTCAAAAAAAATAGCAAAAAAATTCAAAAAATTAAAAAATACCATTATGGATTCATTTGAAGCCAAAGTACGTTGGAAAAGGATGAGAAAGAGAGAAAATAAAAATTATAATTCCGTTTCGTTCCTACCCGACGCATAAAAGAAAATTCGAGAAAAATAGCAAAAAAATTCAAACATTTAAAAATACGGTTATGGATTCATTTCAAGCCAAAATAGGTTCGAAAATGATGAGATAGAGAGAAATTAAGAATTATTGTTCCGTTCCGTTCCTACCCGACGCGAAATAGAAAATTCCAAAACAATAGCACAAAAATTCAAAAAATTAAAGAACACCATTACCGGTTCATTTCAAGCAAAAATAGGACGGAAAAGGCCGAGAAAAACAGAAAACAAAAATTACCATCCGTTTCGTTCCATTCTGGCACTAAATAGAAAATTCAAACAAAATAGCAAAAAAATTAAAAAAATTAAAAAATACAATTATGGCTTCATTTCAATCCAAAATAGGTCGGACAAGGCCGAGAAAAACAGAAAATAAAAATTATTGTTCCGTTTCGTTCCTACCCGGCGCTAAATATGAAATTCAAAAAAAATAGCAAAAAAATTCAAAAAATTAAAAAATACAATTATGGATTCATTTCAAGCCAAAATAAGTTGGAAAAGGATGAGAAAGAGAGAAAATAAAAAATATAATTCCGTTCCGTTCCTACCCGACGCATAAAAGAAAATTCAAAAAAAAATAGCAAAAAAATTCAAACATTTAAAAATACGGTTATGGATTCATTTCAAGCCAAAATAGGTTCGAAAATGATGAGATAGAGAGAAATTAAGAATTATTGTTCCGTTCCGTTCCTACCCGACGCGAAATAGAAAATTCCAAAACAATAGCACAAAAATTCAAAAAATTAAAGAACACCATTACCGGTTCATTTCAAGCAAAAATAGGACGGAAAAGGCCGAGAAAAACAGAAAACAAAAATTACCATCCGTTTCGTTCCATTCTGGCACTAAATAGAAAATTCAAACAAAATAGCAAAAAAATTAAAAAAATTAAAAAATACAATTATGGCTTCATTTCAATCCAAAATAGGTCGGACAAGGCCGAGAAAAACAGAAAATAAAAATTATTGTTCCGTTTCGTTCCTACCCGGCGCTAAATATGAAATTCAAAAAAAATAGCAAAAAAATTCAAAAAATTAAAAAATACAATTATGGATTCATTTCAAGCCAAAATAAGTTGGAAAAGGATGAGAAAGAGAGAAAATAAAAAATATAATTCCGTTCCGTTCCTACCCGACGCATAAAAGAAAATTCGAGAAAAATAGCAAAAAAATTCAAACATTTAAAAATACGGTTATGGATTCATTTCAAGCAAAAATAGGTTGGAAAATGATGAGATAGAGAGAAATTAAGAATTATTGTTCCGTTCCGTTCCTACCCGACGCGAAATAGAAAATTCCAAAACAATAGCACAAAAATTCAAAAAATTAAAAAACACCATTACGGGTTCATTTCAAGCAAAAGTAGGACGGAAAAGGCCGAGAAAAACAGAAAACAAAAATTACCATCCGTTTCGTTCCATTCTGGCACTAAATAAAAAATTCAAACAAAATAGCAAAAAAATTCAAAAAATTAAAAAATACAATTATGGCTTCATTTCAATCCAAAATAGGTAGGACAAGGCCGAGAAAAACAGAAAATAAAAATTATTGTTCCGTTTCGTTCCTACCCAGCGCTAAATATGAAATTCAAAAAAAATAGCAAAAAAATTCAAAAAATTAAAAAATACAATTATGGATTCATTTCAAGCCAAAATAAGTTGGAAAAGGATGAGAAAGAGAGAAAATAAAAAATATAATTTCGTTCCGTTCCTACCCGACGCATAAAAGAAAATTCAAAAAAAATAGCAAAAAAATTCAAACATTTAAAAATACGGTTATGGATTCATTTCAAGCCAAAATAGGTTCGAAAATGATGAGATAGAGAGAAATTAAGAATTATTGTTCCGTTCCGTTCCTACCCGACGCGAAATAGAAAATTCCAAAACAATAGCACAAAAATTCAAAAAATTAAAGAACACCATTACCGGTTCATTCCAAGCAAAAATAGGACGGAAAAGGCCGAGAAAAACAGAAAACAAAAATTACCATCCGTTTCGTTCCATTCTGGCACTAAATAGAAAATTCAAACAAAATAGCAAAAAAATTCAAAAAATTAAAAAATACAATTATGGCTTCATTTCAATCCATTATAGGTAGGACAAGGCCGAGAAAAACAGAAAATAAAAATTATTGTTCCGTTTCGTTCCTACCCGGCGCTAAATATGAAATTCAAAAAAAATAGCAAAAAAATTCAAAAAATTAAAAAATACCATTATGGATTCATTTCAAGCCAAAGTACGTTGGAAAAGGATGAGAAAGAGAGAAAATAAAAATTATAATTCCGTTCCGTTCCTACCCGACGCATAAAAGAAAATTCGAGAAAAATAGCAAAAAAATTCAAACATTTAAAAATACGGTTATGGATTCATTTCAAGCCAAAATAGGTTGGAAAATGATGAGATAGAGAGAAATTAAGAATTATTGTTCCGTTCCGTTCCTACCCGACGCGAAATAGAAAATTCCAATACAATAGCACAAAAATTCAAAAAATTAAAGAACACCATTACCGGTTCATTCCAAGCAAAAATAGGACGGAAAAGGCCGAGAAAAACAAAAAACAAAAATTACCATCCGTTTCGTTCCATTCTGGCACTAAATAGAAAATTCAAACAAAATAGCAAAAAAATTAAAAAAATTAAAAAATACAATTATGGCTTCATTTCAATCCATTATAGGTCGGACAAGGCCGAGAAAAACAGGAAATAAAAATTATTGTTCCGTTTCGTTCCTACCCGGCGCTAAATATGAAATTCAAAAAAAATAGCAAAAAAATTCAAAAAATTAAAAAATACCATTATGGATTCATTTGAAGCCAAAGTACGTTGGAAAAGGATGAGAAAGAGAGAAAATAAAAATTATAATTCCGTTTCGTTCCTACCCGACGCATAAAAGAAAATTCGAGAAAAATAGCAAAAAAATTCAAACATTTAAAAATACGGTTATGGATTCATTTCAAGCCAAAATAGGTTGGAAAATGATGAGATAGAGAGAAATTAAGAATTATTGTTCCGTTCCGTTCCTACCCGACGCGAAATAGAAAATTCCAATACAATAGCACAAAAATTCAAAAAATTAAAAAACACCATTACTGGTTCATTTCAAGCAAAAAGAGGACGGAAAAGGCCGAGAAAAACAGAAAACAAAAATTACCATCCGTTTCGTTCCATTCTGGCACTAAATAAAAAATTCAAACAAAATAGCAAAAAAATTCAAAAAATTAAAAAATACAATTATGGCTTCATTTCAATCCAAAATAGGTAGGACAAGGCCGAGAAAAACAGAAAATAAAAATTATTGTTCCGTTTCGTTCCTACCCGGCGCTAAATATGAAATTCAAAAAAAATAGCAAAAAAATTCAAAAAACTAAAAAATACAATTATGGATTCATTTCAAGCCAAAATAAGTTGGAAAAGGATGAGAAAGAGAGAAAATAAAAAATATAATTCCGTTCCGTTCCTACCCGACGCATAAAAGAAAATTAAAAAAAAATAGCAAAAAAATTCAAACATTTAAAAATACGGTTATGGATTCATTTCAAGCCAAAATAGGTTCGAAAATGATGAGATAGAGAGAAATTAAGAATTATTGTTCCGTTCCGTTCCTACCCGACGCGAAATAGAAAATTCCAAAACAATAGCACAAAAATTCAAAAAATTAAAGAACACCATTACCGGTTCATTTCAAGCAAAAATAGGACGGAAAAGGCCGAGAAAAACAGAAAACAAAAATTACCATCCGTTTCGTTCCATTCTGGCACTAAATAGAAAATTCAAACAAAATAGCAAAAAAATTAAAAAAATTAAAAAATACAATTATGGCTTCATTTCAATCCAAAATAGGTCGGACAAGGCCGAGAAAAACAGAAAATAAAAATTATTGTTCCGTTTCGTTCCTACCCGGCGCTAAATATGAAATTCAAAAAAAATAGCAAAAAAATTCAAAAAATTAAAAAATACAATTATGGATTCATTTCAAGCCAAAATAAGTTGGAAAAGGATGAGAAAGAGAGAAAATAAAAAATAAAATTCCGTTCCGTTCCTACCCGACGCATAAAAGAAAATTCGAGAAAAATAGCAAAAAAATTCAAACATTTAAAAATACGGTTATGGATTCATTTCAAGCAAAAATAGGTTGGAAAATGATGAGATAGAGAGAAATTAAGAATTATTGTTCCGTTCCGTTCCTACCCGACGCGAAATAGAAAATTCCAAAACAATAGCACAAAAATTCAAAAAATTAAAAAACACCATTACGGGTTCATTTCAAGCAAAAGTAGGACGGAAAAGGCCGAGAAAAACAGAAAACAAAAATTACCATCCGTTTCGTTCCATTCTGGCACTAAATAAAAAATTCAAACAAAATAGCAAAAAAATTCAAAAAATTAAAAAATACAATTATGGCTTCATTTCAATCCAAAATAGGTAGGACAAGGCCGAGAAAAACAGAAAATAAAAATTATTGTTCCGTTTCGTTCCTACCCAGCGCTAAATATGAAATTCAAAAAAAATAGCAAAAAAATTCAAAAAATTAAAAAATACAATTATGGATTCATTTCAAGCCAAAATAAGTTGGAAAAGGATGAGAAAGAGAGAAAATAAAAAATATAATTTCGTTCCGTTCCTACCCGACGCATAAAAGAAAATTCAAAAAAAATAGCAAAAAAATTCAAACATTTAAAAATACGGTTATGGATTCATTTCAAGCCAAAATAGGTTCGAAAATGATGAGATAGAGAGAAATTAAGAATTATTGTTCCGTTCCGTTCCTACCCGACGCGAAATAGAAAATTCCAAAACAATAGCACAAAAATTCAAAAAATTAAAGAACACCATTACCGGTTCATTCCAAGCAAAAATAGGACGGAAAAGGCCGAGAAAAACAGAAAACAAAAATTACCATCCGTTTCGTTCCATTCTGGCACTAAATAGAAAATTCAAACAAAATAGCAAAAAAATTAAAAAAATTAAAAAATACAATTATGGCTTCATTTCAATCCATTATAGGTCGGACAAGGCCGAGAAAAACAGAAAATAAAAATTATTGTTCCGTTTCGTTCCTACCCGGCGCTAAATATGAAATTCAAAAAAAATAGCAAAAAAATTCAAAAAATTAAAAAATACCATTATGGATTCATTTGAAGCCAAAGTACGTTGGAAAAGGATGAGAAAGAGAGAAAATAAAAATTATAATTCCGTTTCGTTCCTACCCGACGCATAAAAGAAAATTCGAGAAAAATAGCAAAAAAATTCAAACATTTAAAAATACGGTTATGGATTCATTTCAAGCAAAAATAGGTTGGAAAATGATGAGATAGAGAGAAATTAAGAATTATTGTTCCGTTCCGTTCCTACCCGACGCGAAATAGAAAATTCCAATACAATAGCACAAAAATTCAAAAAATTAAAAAACACCATTACTGGTTCATTTCAAGCAAAAAGAGGACGGAAAAGGCCGAGAAAAACAGAAAACAAAAATTACCATCCGTTTCGTTCCATTCTGGCACTAAATAAAAAATTCAAACAAAATAGCAAAAAAATTCAAAAAATTAAAAAATACAATTATGGCTTCATTTCAATCCAAAATAGGTAGGACAAGGCCGAGAAAAACAGAAAATAAAAATTATTGTTCCGTTTCGTTCCTACCCGGCGCTAAATATGAAATTCAAAAAAAATAGCAAAAAAATTCAAAAAATTAAAAAATACAATTATGGATTCATTTCAAGCCAAAATAAGTTGGAAAAGGATGAGAAAGAGAGAAAATAAAAAATATAATTCCGTTCCGTTCCTACCCGACGCATAAAAGAAAATTCAAAAAAAATAGCAAAAAAATTCAAACATTTAAAAATACGGTTATGGATTCATTTCAAGCCAAAATAGGTTCGAAAATGATGAGATAGAGAGAAATTAAGAATTATTGTTCCGTTCCGTTCCTACCCGACGCGAAATAGAAAATTCCAAAACAATAGCACAAAAATTCAAAAAATTAAAGAACACCATTACCGGTTCATTTCAAGCAAAAATAGGACGGAAAAGGCCGAGAAAAACAGAAAACAAAAATTACCATCCGTTTCGTTCCATTCTGGCACTAAATAGAAAATTCAAACAAAATAGCAAAAAAATTAAAAAAATTAAAAAATACAATTATGGCTTCATTTCAATCCAAAATAGGTCGGACAAGGCCGAGAAAAACAGAAAATAAAAATTATTGTTCCGTTTCGTTCCTACCCGGCGCTAAATATGAAATTCAAAAAAAATAGCAAAAAAATTCAAAAAATTAAAAAATACAATTATGGATTCATTTCAAGCCAAAATAAGTTGGAAAAGGATGAGAAAGAGAGAAAATAAAAAATATAATTCCGTTCCGTTCCTACCCGACGCATAAAAGAAAATTCGAGAAAAATAGCAAAAAAATTCAAACATTTAAAAATACGGTTATGGATTCATTTCAAGCAAAAATAGGTTGGAAAATGATGAGATAGAGAGAAATTAAGAATTATTGTTCCGTTCCGTTCCTACCCGACGCGAAATAGAAAATTCCAAAACAATAGCACAAAAATTCAAAAAATTAAAAAACACCATTACGGGTTCATTTCAAGCAAAAGTAGGACGGAAAAGGCCGAGAAAAACAGAAAACAAAAATTACCATCCGTTTCGTTCCATTCTGGCACTAAATAAAAAATTCAAACAAAATAGCAAAAAAATTCAAAAAATTAAAAAATACAATTATGGCTTCATTTCAATCCAAAATAGGTAGGACAAGGCCGAGAAAAACAGAAAATAAAAATTATTGTTCCGTTTCGTTCCTACCCAGCGCTAAATATGAAATTCAAAAAAAATAGCAAAAAAATTCAAAAAATTAAAAAATACAATTATGGATTCATTTCAAGCCAAAATAAGTTGGAAAAGGATGAGAAAGAGAGAAAATAAAAAATATAATTTCGTTCCGTTCCTACCCGACGCATAAAAGAAAATTCAAAAAAAATAGCAAAAAAATTCAAACATTTAAAAATACGGTTATGGATTCATTTCAAGCCAAAATAGGTTCGAAAATGATGAGATAGAGAGAAATTAAGAATTATTGTTCCGTTCCGTTCCTACCCGACGCGAAATAGAAAATTCCAAAACAATAGCACAAAAATTCAAAAAATTAAAGAACACCATTACCGGTTCATTCCAAGCAAAAATAGGACGGAAAAGGCCGAGAAAAACAGAAAACAAAAATTACCATCCGTTTCGTTCCATTCTGGCACTAAATAGAAAATTCAAACAAAATAGCAAAAAAATTCAAAAAATTAAAAAATACAATTATGGCTTCATTTCAATCCATTATAGGTAGGACAAGGCCGAGAAAAACAGAAAATAAAAATTATTGTTCCGTTTCGTTCCTACCCGGCGCTAAATATGAAATTCAAAAAAAATAGCAAAAAAATTCAAAAAATTAAAAAATACCATTATGGATTCATTTGAAGCCAAAGTACGTTGGAAAAGGATGAGAAAGAGAGAAAATGAAAATTATAATTCCGTTCCGTTCCTACCCGACGCATAAAAGAAAATTCGAGAAAAATAGCAAAAAAATTCAAACATTTAAAAATACGGTTATGGATTCATTTCAAGCCAAAATAGGTTGGAAAATGATGAGATAGAGAGAAATTAAGAATTATTGTTCCGTTCCGTTCCTACCCGACGCGAAATAGAAAATTCCAAAACAATAGCACAAAAATTCAAAAAATTAAAGAACACCATTACCGGTTCATTTCAAGCAAAAATAGGACGGAAAAGGCCGAGAAAAACAGAAAACAAAAATTACCATCCGTTTCGTTCCATTCTGGCACTAAATAGAAAATTCAAACAAAATAGCAAAAAAATTAAAAAAATTAAAAAATACAATTATGGCTTCATTTCAATCCAAAATAGGTCGGACAAGGCCGAGAAAAACAGAAAATAAAAATTATTGTTCCGTTTCGTTCCTACCCGGCGCTAAATATGAAATTCAAAAAAAATAGCAAAAAAATTCAAAAAATTAAAAAATACAATTATGGATTCATTTCAAGCCAAAATAAGTTGGAAAAGGATGAGAAAGAGAGAAAATAAAAAATATAATTCCGTTCCGTTCCTACCCGACGCATAAAAGAAAATTCGAGAAAAATAGCAAAAAAATTCAAACATTTAAAAATACGGTTATGGATTCATTTCAAGCAAAAATAGGTTGGAAAATGATGAGATAGAGAGAAATTAAGAATTATTGTTCCGTTCCGTTCCTACCCGACGCGAAATAGAAAATTCCAAAACAATAGCACAAAAATTCAAAAAATTAAAAAACACCATTACGGGTTCATTTCAAGCAAAAGTAGGACGGAAAAGGCCGAGAAAAACAGAAAACAAAAATTACCATCCGTTTCGTTCCATTCTGGCACTAAATAAAAAATTCAAACAAAATAGCAAAAAAATTCAAAAAATTAAAAAATACAATTATGGCTTCATTTCAATCCAAAATAGGTAGGACAAGGCCGAGAAAAACAGAAAATAAAAATTATTGTTCCGTTTCGTTCCTACCCCGCGCTAAATATGAAATTCAAAAAAAATAGCAAAAAAATTCAAAAAATTAAAAAATACAATTATGGATTCATTTCAAGCCAAAATAAGTTGGAAAAGGATGAGAAAGAGAGAAAATAAAAAATATAATTTCGTTCCGTTCCTACCCGACGCATAAAAGAAAATTCAAAAAAAATAGCAAAAAAATTCAAACATTTAAAAATACGGTTATGGATTCATTTCAAGCCAAAATAGGTTCGAAAATGATGAGATAGAGAGAAATTAAGAATTATTGTTCCGTTCCGTTCCTACCCGACGCGAAATAGAAAATTCCAAAACAATAGCACAAAAATTCAAAAAATTAAAGAACACCATTACCGGTTCATTCCAAGCAAAAATAGGACGGAAAAGGCCGAGAAAAACAGAAAACAAAAATTACCATCCGTTTCGTTCCATTCTGGCACTAAATAGAAAATTCAAACAAAATAGCAAAAAAATTCAAAAAATTAAAAAATACAATTATGGCTTCATTTCAATCCATTATAGGTAGGACAAGGCCGAGAAAAACAGAAAATAAAAATTATTGTTCCGTTTCGTTCCTACCCGGCGCTAAATATGAAATTCAAAAAAAATAGCAAAAAAATTCAAAAAATTAAAAAATACCATTATGGATTCATTTCAAGCCAAAGTACGTTGGAAAAGGATGAGAAAGAGAGAAAATGAAAATTATAATTCCGTTCCGTTCCTACCCGACGCATAAAAGAAAATTCGAGAAAAATAGCAAAAAAATTCAAACATTTAAAAATACGGTTATGGATTCATTTCAAGCAAAAATAGGTTGGAAAATGATGAGATAGAGAGAAATTAAGAATTATTGTTCCGTTCCGTTCCTACCCGACGCGAAATAGAAAATTCCAAAACAATAGCACAAAAATTCAAAAAATTAAAGAACACCATTACCGGTTCATTCCAAGCAAAAATAGGACGGAAAAGGCCGAGAAAAACCGAAAACAAAAATTACCATCCGTTTCGTTCCATTCTGGCACTAAATAGAAAATTCAAACAAAATAGCAAAAAAATTCAAAAAATTAAAAAATACAATTATGGCTTCATTTCAATCCATTATAGGTAGGACAAGGCCGAGAAAAACAGAAAATAAAAATTATTGTTCCGTTTCGTTCCTACCCGGCGCTAAATATGAAATTCAAAAAAAATAGCAAAAAAATTCAAAAAATTAAAAAATACCATTATGGATTCATTTCAAGCCAAAGTACGTTGGAAAAGGATGAGAAAGAGAGAAAATAAAAATTATAATTCCGTTCCGTTCCTACCCGACGCATAAAAGAAAATTCGAGAAAAATAGCAAAAAAATTCAAACATTTAAAAATACGGTTATGGATTCATTTCAAGCAAAAATAGGTTGGAAAATGATGAGATAGAGAGAAATTAAGAATTATTGTTCCGTTCCGTTCCTACCCGACGCGAAATAGAAAATTCCAAAACAATAGCACAAAAATTCAAAAAATTAAAGAACACCATTACCGGTTCATTCCAAGCAAAAATAGGACGGAAAAGGCCGAGAAAAACAGAAAACAAAAATTACCATCCGTTTCGTTCCATTCTGGCACTAAATAGAAAATTCAAACAAAATAGCAAAAAAATTCAAAAAATTAAAAAATATAATTATGGCTTCATTTCAATCCATTATAGGTAGGACAAGGCCGAGAAAAACCGAAAATAAAAATTATTGTTCCGTTTCGTTCCTACCCAGCGCTAAATATGAAATTCAAAAAAAATAGCAAAAAAATTCAAAAAATTAAAAAATACAATTATGGATTCATTTCAAGCCAAAATAAGTTGGAAAAGGATGAGAAAGAGAGAAAATAAAAAATATAATTTCGTTCCGTTCCTACCCGACGCATAAAAGAAAATTCAAAAAAAATAGCAAAAAAATTCAAACATTTAAAAATACGGTTATGGATTCATTTCAAGCCAAAATAGGTTCGAAAATGATGAGATAGAGAGAAATTAAGAATTATTGTTCCGTTCCGTTCCTACCCGACGCGAAATAGAAAATTCCAAAACAATAGCACAAAAATTCAAAAAATTAAAGAACACCATTACCGGTTCATTCCAAGCAAAAATAGGACGGAAAAGGCCGAGAAAAACAGAAAACAAAAATTACCATCCGTTTCGTTCCATTCTGGCACTAAATAGAAAATTCAAACAAAATAGCAAAAAAATTCAAAAAATTAAAAAATACAATTATGGCTTCATTTCAATCCATTATAGGTAGGACAAGGCCGAGAAAAACAGAAAATAAAAATTATTGTTCCGTTTCGTTCCTACCCGGCGCTAAATATGAAATTCAAAAAAAATAGCAAAAAAATTCAAAAAATTAAAAAATACCATTATGGATTCATTTGAAGCCAAAGTACGTTGGAAAAGGATGAGAAAGAGAGAAAATGAAAATTATAATTCCGTTCCGTTCCTACCCGACGCATAAAAGAAAATTCGAGAAAAATAGCAAAAAAATTCAAACATTTAAAAATACGGTTATGGATTCATTTCAAGCCAAAATAGGTTGGAAAATGATGAGATAGAGAGAAATTAAGAATTATTGTTCCGTTCCGTTCCTACCCGACGCGAAATAGAAAATTCCAAAACAATAGCACAAAAATTCAAAAAATTAAAGAACACCATTACCGGTTCATTTCAAGCAAAAATAGGACGGAAAAGGCCGAGAAAAACAGAAAACAAAAATTACCATCCGTTTCGTTCCATTCTGGCACTAAATAGAAAATTCAAACAAAATAGCAAAAAAATTAAAAAAATTAAAAAATACAATTATGGCTTCATTTCAATCCAAAATAGGTCGGACAAGGCCGAGAAAAACAGAAAATAAAAATTATTGTTCCGTTTCGTTCCTACCCGGCGCTAAATATGAAATTCAAAAAAAATAGCAAAAAAATTCAAAAAATTAAAAAATACAATTATGGATTCATTTCAAGCCAAAATAAGTTGGAAAAGGATGAGAAAGAGAGAAAATAAAAAATATAATTCCGTTCCGTTCCTACCCGACGCATAAAAGAAAATTCGAGAAAAATAGCAAAAAAATTCAAACATTTAAAAATACGGTTATGGATTCATTTCAAGCAAAAATAGGTTGGAAAATGATGAGATAGAGAGAAATTAAGAATTATTGTTCCGTTCCGTTCCTACCCGACGCGAAATAGAAAATTCCAAAACAATAGCACAAAAATTCAAAAAATTAAAAAACACCATTACGGGTTCATTTCAAGCAAAAGTAGGACGGAAAAGGCCGAGAAAAACAGAAAACAAAAATTACCATCCGTTTCGTTCCATTCTGGCACTAAATAAAAAATTCAAACAAAATAGCAAAAAAATTCAAAAAATTAAAAAATACAATTATGGCTTCATTTCAATCCAAAATAGGTAGGACAAGGCCGAGAAAAACAGAAAATAAAAATTATTGTTCCGTTTCGTTCCTACCCCGCGCTAAATATGAAATTCAAAAAAAATAGCAAAAAAATTCAAAAAATTAAAAAATACAATTATGGATTCATTTCAAGCCAAAATAAGTTGGAAAAGGATGAGAAAGAGAGAAAATAAAAAATATAATTTCGTTCCGTTCCTACCCGACGCATAAAAGAAAATTCAAAAAAAATAGCAAAAAAATTCAAACATTTAAAAATACTGTTATGGATTCATTTCAAGCCAAAATAGGTTCGAAAATGATGAGATAGAGAGAAATTAAGAATTATTGTTCCGTTCCGTTCCTACCCGACGCGAAATAGAAAATTCCAAAACAATAGCACAAAAATTCAAAAAATTAAAGAACACCATTACCGGTTCATTCCAAGCAAAAATAGGACGGAAAAGGCCGAGAAAAACAGAAAACAAAAATTACCATCCGTTTCGTTCCATTCTGGCACTAAATAGAAAATTCAAACAAAATAGCAAAAAAATTCAAAAAATTAAAAAATACAATTATGGCTTCATTTCAATCCATTATAGGTAGGACAAGGCCGAGAAAAACAGAAAATAAAAATTATTGTTCCGTTTCGTTCCTACCCGGCGCTAAATATGAAATTCAAAAAAAATAGCAAAAAAATTCAAAAAATTAAAAAATACCATTATGGATTCATTTCAAGCCAAAGTACGTTGGAAAAGGATGAGAAAGAGAGAAAATGAAAATTATAATTCCGTTCCGTTCCTACCCGACGCATAAAAGAAAATTCGAGAAAAATAGCAAAAAAATTCAAACATTTAAAAATACGGTTATGGATTCATTTCAAGCAAAAATAGGTTGGAAAATGATGAGATAGAGAGAAATTAAGAATTATTGTTCCGTTCCGTTCCTACCCGACGCGAAATAGAAAATTCCAAAACAATAGCACAAAAATTCAAAAAATTAAAGAACACCATTACCGGTTCATTCCAAGCAAAAATAGGACGGAAAAGGCCGAGAAAAACCGAAAACAAAAATTACCATCCGTTTCGTTCCATTCTGGCACTAAATAGAAAATTCAAACAAAATAGCAAAAAAATTCAAAAAATTAAAAAATACAATTATGGCTTCATTTCAATCCATTATAGGTAGGACAAGGCCGAGAAAAACAGAAAATAAAAATTATTGTTCCGTTTCGTTCCTACCCGGCGCTAAATATGAAATTCAAAAAAAATAGCAAAAAAATTCAAAAAATTAAAAAATACCATTATGGATTCATTTCAAGCCAAAGTACGTTGGAAAAGGATGAGAAAGAGAGAAAATAAAAATTATAATTCCGTTCCGTTCCTACCCGACGCATAAAAGAAAATTCGAGAAAAATAGCAAAAAAATTCAAACATTTAAAAATACGGTTATGGATTCATTTCAAGCAAAAATAGGTTGGAAAATGATGAGATAGAGAGAAATTAAGAATTATTGTTCCGTTCCGTTCCTACCCGACGCGAAATAGAAAATTCCAAAACAATAGCACAAAAATTCAAAAAATTAAAGAACACCATTACCGGTTCATTCCAAGCAAAAATAGGACGGAAAAGGCCGAGAAAAACAGAAAACAAAAATTACCATCCGTTTCGTTCCATTCTGGCACTAAATAGAAAATTCAAACAAAATAGCAAAAAAATTCAAAAAATTAAAAAATACAATTATGGCTTCATTTCAATCCATTATAGGTAGGACAAGGCCGAGAAAAACCGAAAATAAAAATTATTGTTCCGTTTCGTTCCTACCCGGCGCTAAATATGAAATTCAAAAAAAATAGCAAAAAAATTCAAAAAATTAAAAAATACCATTATGGATTCATTTCAAGCCAAAGTACGTTGGAAAAGGATGAGAAAGAGAGAAAATAAAAATTATAATTCCGTTCCGTTCCTACCCGACGCATAAAAGAAAATTCGAGAAAAATAGCAAAAAAATTC
Source organism: Quercus parvula (assembly GCA_030820535.1). Taxonomy (NCBI): domain Eukaryota; kingdom Viridiplantae; phylum Streptophyta; class Magnoliopsida; order Fagales; family Fagaceae; genus Quercus; species Quercus parvula. The sequence goes on from JAUAME010000012.1 coordinate 22,634,894, forward strand.
AAACATTTAAAAATACGGTTATGGATTCATTTCAAGCCAAAATAGGTTGGAAAATGATGAGATAGAGAGAAATTAAGAATTATTGTTCCGTTCCGTTCCTACCCGACGCGAAATAGAAAATTCCAATACAATAGCACAAAAATTCAAAAAATTAAAGAACACCATTACCGGTTCATTTCAAGCAAAAATAGGACGGAAAAGGCCGAGAAAAACAGAAAACAAAAATTACCATCCGTTTCGTTCCATTCTGGCACTAAATAGAAAATTCAAACAAAATAGCAAAAAAATTAAAAAAATTAAAAAATACAATTATGGCTTCATTTCAATCCAAAATAGGTCGGACAAGGCCGAGAAAAACAGAAAATAAAAATTATTGTTCCGTTTCGTTCCTACCCGGCGCTAAATATGAAATTCAAAAAAAATAGCAAAAAAATTCAAAAAATTAAAAAATACAATTATGGATTCATTTCAAGCCAAAATAAGTTGGAAAAGGATGAGAAAGAGAGAAAATAAAAAATATAATTCCGTTCCGTTCCTACCCAACGCATAAAAGAAAATTCGAGAAAAATAGCAAAAAAATTCAAACATTTAAAAATACGGTTATGGATTCATTTCAAGCAAAAATAGGTTGGAAAATGATGAGATAGAGAGAAATTAAGAATTATTGTTCCGTTCCGTTCCTACCCGACGCGAAATAGAAAATTCCATAACAATAGCACAAAAATTCAAAAAATTAAAAAACACCATTACGGGTTCATTTCAAGCAAAAGTAGGACGGAAAAGGCCGTGAAAAACAGAAAACAAAAATTACCATCCGTTTCGTTCCATTCTGGCACTAAATAAAAAATTCAAACAAAATAGCAAAAAAATTCAAAAAATTAAAAAATACAATTATGGCTTCATTTCAATCCAAAATAGGTAGGACAAGGCCGAGAAAAACAGAAAATAAAAATTATTGTTCCGTTTCGTTCCTACCCAGCGCTAAATATGAAATTCAAAAAAAATAGCAAAAAAATTCAAAAAATTAAAAAATACAATTATGGATTCATTTCAAGCCAAAATAAGTTGGAAAAGGATGAGAAAGAGAGAAAATAAAAAATATAATTCCGTTCCGTTCCTACCCGACGCATAAAAGAAAATTCAAAAAAAATAGCAAAAAAATTCAAACATTTAAAAATACGGTTATGGATTCATTTCAAGCCAAAATAGGTTCGAAAATGATGAGATAGAGAGAAATTAAGAATTATTGTTCCGTTCCGTTCCTACCCGACGCGAAATAGAAAATTCCAAAACAATAGCAAAAAATTCAAAAAATTAAAGAACACCATTACCGGTTCATTCCAAGCAAAAATAGGACGGAAAAGGCCGAGAAAAACAGAAAACAAAAATTACCATCCGTTTCGTTCCATTCTGGCACTAAATAGAAAATTCAAACAAAATAGCAAAAAAATTCAAAAAATTAAAAAATACAATTATGGCTTCATTTCAATCCATTATAGGTAGGACAAGGCCGAGAAAAACAGAAAATAAAAATTATTGTTCCGTTTCGTTCCTACCCGGCGCTAAATATGAAATTCAAAAAAAATAGCAAAAAAATTCAAAAAATTAAAAAATACCATTATGGATTCATTTCAAGCCAAAGTACGTTGGAAAAGGATGAGAAAGAGAGAAAATAAAAATTATAATTCCGTTCCGTTCCTACCCGACGCATAAAAGAAAATTCGAGAAAAATAGCAAAAAAATTCAAACATTTAAAAATACGGTTATGGATTCATTTCAAGCAAAAATAGGTTGGAAAATGATGAGATAGAGAGAAATTAAGAATTATTGTTCCGTTCCGTTCCTACCCGACGCGAAATAGAAAATTCCAAAACAATAGCACAAAAATTCAAAAAATTAAAGAACACCATTACCGGTTCATTCCAAGCAAAAATAGGACGGAAAAGGCCGAGAAAAACAGAAAACAAAAATTACCATCCGTTTCGTTCCATTCTGGCACTAAATAGAAAATTCAAACAAAATAGCAAAAAAATTCAAAAAATTAAAAAATACAATTATGGCTTCATTTCAATCCATTATAGGTAGGACAAGGCCGAGAAAAACCGAAAATAAAAATTATTGTTCCGTTTCGTTCCTACCCGGCGCTAAATATGAAATTCAAAAAAAATAGCAAAAAAATTCAAAAAATTAAAAAATACCATTATGGATTCATTTCAAGCCAAAGTACGTTGGAAAAGGATGAGAAAGAGAGAAAATAAAAATTATAATTCCGTTCCGTTCCTACCCGACGCATAAAAGAAAATTCGAGAAAAATAGCAAAAAAATTCAAACATTTAAAAATACGGTTATGGATTCATTTCAAGCCAAAATAGGTTGGAAAATGATGAGATAGAGAGAAATTAAGAATTATTGTTCCGTTCCGTTCCTACCCGACGCGAAATAGAAAATTCCAATACAATAGCACAAAAATTCAAAAAATTAAAGAACACCATTACCGGTTCATTTCAAGCAAAAATAGGACGGAAAAGGCCGAGAAAAACAGAAAACAAAAATTACCATCCGTTTCGTTCCATTCTGGCACTAAATAGAAAATTCAAACAAAATAGCAAAAAAATTAAAAAAATTAAAAAATACAATTATGGCTTCATTTCAATCCAAAATAGGTCGGACAAGGCCGAGAAAAACAGAAAATAAAAATTATTGTTCCGTTTCGTTCCTACCCGGCGCTAAATATGAAATTCAAAAAAAATAGCAAAAAAATTCAAAAAATTAAAAAATACAATTATGGATTCATTTCAAGCCAAAATAAGTTGGAAAAGGATGAGAAAGAGAGAAAATAAAAAATATAATTCCGTTCCGTTCCTACCCAACGCATAAAAGAAAATTCGAGAAAAATAGCAAAAAAATTCAAACATTTAAAAATACGGTTATGGATTCATTTCAAGCAAAAATAGGTTGGAAAATGATGAGATAGAGAGAAATTAAGAATTATTGTTCCGTTCCGTTCCTACCCGACGCGAAATAGAAAATTCCATAACAATAGCACAAAAATTCAAAAAATTAAAAAACACCATTACGGGTTCATTTCAAGCAAAAGTAGGACGGAAAAGGCCGAGAAAAACAGAAAACAAAAATTACCATCTGTTTCGTTCCATTCTGGCACTAAATAAAAAATTCAAACAAAATAGCAAAAAAATTCAAAAAATTAAAAAATACAATTATGGCTTCATTTCAATCCAAAATAGGTAGGACAAGGCCGAGAAAAACAGAAAATAAAAATTATTGTTCCGTTTCGTTCCTACCCAGCGCTAAATATGAAATTCAAAAAAAATAGCAAAAAAATTCAAAAAATTAAAAAATACAATTATGGATTCATTTCAAGCCAAAATAAGTTGGAAAAGGATGAGAAAGAGAGAAAATAAAAAATATAATTCCGTTCCGTTCCTACCCGACGCATAAAAGAAAATTCAAAAAAAATAGCAAAAAAATTCAAACATTTAAAAATACGGTTATGGATTCATTTCAAGCCAAAATAGGTTCGAAAATGATGAGATAGAGAGAAATTAAGAATTATTGTTCCGTTCCGTTCCTACCCGACGCGAAATAGAAAATTCCAAAACAATAGCAAAAAATTCAAAAAATTAAAGAACACCATTACCGGTTCATTCCAAGCAAAAATAGGACGGAAAAGGCCGAGAAAAACAGAAAACAAAAATTACCATCCGTTTCGTTCCATTCTGGCACTAAATAGAAAATTCAAACAAAATAGCAAAAAAATTCAAAAAATTAAAAAATACAATTATGGCTTCATTTCAATCCATTATAGGTAGGACAAGGCCGAGAAAAACAGAAAATAAAAATTATTGTTCCGTTTCGTTCCTACCCGGCGCTAAATATGAAATTCAAAAAAAATAGCAAAAAAATTCAAAAAATTAAAAAATACCATTATGGATTCATTTCAAGCCAAAGTACGTTGGAAAAGGATGAGAAAGAGAGAAAATAAAAATTATAATTCCGTTCCGTTCCTACCCGACGCATAAAAGAAAATTCGAGAAAAATAGCAAAAAAATTCAAACATTTAAAAATACGGTTATGGATTCATTTCAAGCCAAAATAGGTTGGAAAATGATGAGATAGAGAGAAATTAAGAATTATTGTTCCGTTCCGTTCCTACCCGACGCGAAATAGAAAATTCCAATACAATAGCACAAAAATTCAAAAAATTAAAGAACACCATTACCGGTTCATTTCAAGCAAAAATAGGACGGAAAAGGCCGAGAAAAACAGAAAACAAAAATTACCATCCGTTTCGTTCCATTCTGGCACTAAATAGAAAATTCAAACAAAATAGCAAAAAAATTAAAAAAATTAAAAAATACAATTATGGCTTCATTTCAATCCAAAATAGGTCGGACAAGGCCGAGAAAAACAGAAAATAAAAATTATTGTTCCGTTTCGTTCCTACCCGGCGCTAAATATGAAATTCAAAAAAAATAGCAAAAAAATTCAAAAAATTAAAAAATACCATTATGGATTCATTTCAAGCCAAAATAAGTTGGAAAAGGATGAGAAAGAGAGAAAATAAAAAATATAATTCCGTTCCGTTCCTACCCGACGCATAAAAGAAAATTCAAAAAAAATAGCAAAAAAATTCAAACATTTAAAAATACGGTTATGGATTCATTTCAAGCCAAAATAGGTTGGAAAATGATGAGATAGAGAGAAATTAAGAATTATTGTTCCGTTCCGTTCCTACCCGACGCGAAATAGAAAATTCCAAAACAATAGCACAAAAATTCAAAAAATTAAAGAACACCATTACGGGATCATTTCAAGCAAAAATAGGACGGAAAAGGCCGAGAAAAACAGAAAACAAAAATTACCATCCGTTTCGTTCCATTCTGGCACTAAATAGAAAATTCAAACAAAATAGCAAAAAAATTAAAAAAATTAAAAAATACAATTATGGCTTCATTTCAATCCAAAATAGGTCGGACAAGGCCGAGAAAAACAGAAAATAAAAATTATTGTTCCGTTTCGTTCCTACCCGGCGCTAAATATGAAATTCAAAAAAAATAGCAAAAAAATTCAAAAAATTAAAAAATACAATTATGGATTCATTTCAAGCCAAAATAAGTTGGAAAAGGATGAGAAAGAGAGAAAATAAAAAATATAATTCCGTTCCGTTCCTACCCGACGCATAAAAGAAAATTCGAGAAAAATAGCAAAAAAATTCAAACATTTAAAAATACGGTTATGGATTCATTTCAAGCAAAAATAGGTTGGAAAATGATGAGATAGAGAGAAATTAAGAATTATTGTTCCGTTCCGTTCCTACCCGACGCGAAATAGAAAATTCCAAAACAATAGCACAAAAATTCAAAAAATTAAAAAACACCATTACGGGTTCATTTCAAGCAAAAGTAGGACGGAAAAGGCCGAGAAAAACAGAAAACAAAAATTACCATCCGTTTCGTTCCATTCTGGCACTAAATAAAAAATTCAAACAAAATAGCAAAAAAATTCAAAAAATTAAAAAATACAATTATGGCTTCATTTCAATCCAAAATAGGTAGGACAAGGCCGAGAAAAACAGAAAATAAAAATTATTGTTCCGTTTCGTTCCTACCCGGCGCTAAATATGAAATTCAAAAAAAATAGCAAAAAAATTCAAAAAATTAAAAAATACAATTATGGATTCATTTCAAGCTAAAATAAGTTGGAAAAGGATGAGAAAGAGAGAAAATAAAAAATATAATTCCGTTCCGTTCCTACCCGACGCATAAAAGAAAATTCAAAAAAAATAGCAAAAAAATTCAAACATTTAAAAATACGGTTATGGATTCATTTCAAGCCAAAATAGGTTCGAAAATGATGAGATAGAGAGAAATTAAGAATTATTGTTCCGTTCCGTTCCTACCCGACGCGAAATAGAAAATTCCAAAACAATAGCACAAAAATTCAAAAAATTAAAGAACACCATTACCGGTTCATTCCAAGCAAAAATAGGACGGAAAAGGCCGAGAAAAACAGAAAACAAAAATTACCATCCGTTTCGTTCCATTCTGGCACTAAATAGAAAATTCAAACAAAATAGCAAAAAAATTAAAAAAATTAAAAAATACAATTATGGCTTCATTTCAATCCAAAATAGGTCGGACAAGGCCGAGAAAAACAGAAAATAAAAATTATTGTTCCGTTTCGTTCCTACCCGGCGCTAAATATGAAATTCAAAAAAAATAGCAAAAAAATTCAAAAAATTAAAAAATACCATTATGGATTCATTTCAAGCCAAAATAAGTTGGAAAAGGATGAGAAAGAGAGAAAATAAAAAATATAATTCCGTTCCGTTCCTACCCGACGCATAAAAGAAAATTCAAAAAAAATAGCAAAAAAATTCAAACATTTAAAAATACGGTTATGGATTCATTTCAAGCCAAAATAGGTTGGAAAATGATGAGATAGAGAGAAATTAAGAATTATGGTTCCGTTCCGTTCCTACCCGACGCGAAATAGAAAATTCCAAAACAATAGCACAAAAATTCAAAAAATTAAAGAACACCATTACGGGTTCATTTCAAGCAAAAATAGGACGGAAAAGGCCGAGAAAAACAGAAAACAAAAATTACCATCCGTTTCGTTCCATTCTGGCACTAAATAGAAAATTCAAACAAAATAGCAAAAAAATTAAAAAAATTAAAAAATACAATTATGGCTTCATTTCAATCCAAAATAGGTCGGACAAGGCCGAGAAAAACAGAAAATAAAAATTATTGTTCCGTTTCGTTCCTACCCGGCGCTAAATATGAAATTCAAAAAAAATAGCAAAAAAATTCAAAAAATTAAAAAATACAATTATGGATTCATTTCAAGCCAAAATAAGTTGGAAAAGGATGAGAAAGAGAGAAAATAAAAAATATAATTCCGTTCCGTTCCTACCCGACGCATAAAAGAAAATTCAAAAAAAATAGCAAAAAAATTCAAACATTTAAAAATACGGTTATGGATTCATTTCAAGCCAAAATAGGTTCGAAAATGATGAGATAGAGAGAAATTAAGAATTATTGTTCCGTTCCGTTCCTACCCGACGCGAAATAGAAAATTCCAAAACAATAGCACAAAAATTCAAAAAATTAAAGAACACCATTACCGGTTCATTCCAAGCAAAAATAGGACGGAAAAGGCCGAGAAAAACAGAAAACAAAAATTACCATCCGTTTCGTTCCATTCTGGCACTAAATAGAAAATTCAAACAAAATAGCAAAAAAATTCAAAAAATTAAAAAATACAATTATGGCTTCATTTCAATCCATTATAGGTAGGACAAGGCCGAGAAAAACAGAAAATAAAAATTATTGTTCCGTTTCGTTCCTACCCGGCGCTAAATATGAAATTCAAAAAAAATAGCAAAAAAATTCAAAAAATTAAAAAATACCATTATGGATTCATTTCAAGCCAAAGTACGTTGGAAAAGGATGAGAAAGAGAGAAAATAAAAATTATAATTCCGTTCCGTTCCTACCCGACGCATAAAAGAAAATTCGAGAAAAATAGCAAAAAAATTCAAACATTTAAAAATACGGTTATGGATTCATTTCAAGCCAAAATAGGTTGGAAAATGATGAGATAGAGAGAAATTAAGAATTATTGTTCCGTTCCGTTCCTACCCGACGCGAAATAGAAAATTCCAATACAATAGCACAAAAATTCAAAAAATTAAAGAACACCATTACCGGTTCATTCCAAGCAAAAATAGGACGGAAAAGGCCGAGAAAAACAGAAAACAAAAATTACCATCCGTTTCGTTCCATTCTGGCACTAAATAGAAAATTCAAACAAAATAGCAAAAAAATTCAAAAAATTAAAAAATACAATTATGGCTTCATTTCAATCCATTATAGGTCGGACAAGGCCGAGAAAAACAGAAAATAAAAATTATTGTTCCGTTTCGTTCCTACCCGGCGCTAAATATGAAATTCAAAAAAAATAGCAAAAAAATTCAAAAAATTAAAAAATACCATTATGGATTCATTTGAAGCCAAAGTACGTTGGAAAAGGATGAGAAAGAGAGAAAATAAAAATTATAATTCCGTTCCGTTCCTACCCGACGCATAAAAGAAAATTCGAGAAAAATAGCAAAAAAATTGAAACATTTAAAAATACGGTTATGGATTCATTTCAAGCCAAAATAGGTTGGAAAATGATGAGATAGAGAGAAATTAAGAATTATTGTTCCGTTCCGTTCCTACCCGACGCGAAATAGAAAATTCCAATACAATAGCACAAAAATTCAAAAAATTAAAAAACACCATTACTGGTTCATTTCAAGCAAAAATAGGACGGAAAAGGCCGAGAAAAACAGAAAACAAAAATTACCATCCGTTTCGTTCCATTCTGGCACTAAATAGAAAATTCAAACAAAATAGCAAAAAAATTAAAAAAATTAAAAAATACAATTATGGCTTCATTTCAATCCAAAATAGGTCGGACAAGGCCGAGAAAAACAGAAAATAAAAATTATTGTTCCGTTTCGTTCCTACCCGGCGCTAAATATGAAATTCAAAAAAAATAGCAAAAAAATTCAAAAAATTAAAAAATACCATTATGGATTCATTTCAAGCCAAAATAAGTTGGAAAAGGATGAGAAAGAGAGAAAATAAAAAATATAATTCCGTTCCGTTCCTACCCGACGCATAAAAGAAAATTCAAAAAAAATAGCAAAAAAATTCAAACATTTAAAAATACGGTTATGGATTCATTTCAAGCCAAAATAGGTTGGAAAATGATGAGATAGAGAGAAATTAAGAATTATTGTTCCGTTCCGTTCCTACCCGACGCGAAATAGAAAATTCCAATACAATAGCACAAAAATTCAAAAAATTAAAGAACACCATTACCGGTTCATTTCAAGCAAAAATAGGACGGAAAAGGCCGAGAAAAACAGAAAACAAAAATTACCATCCGTTTCGTTCCATTCTGGCACTAAATAGAAAATTCAAACAAAATAGCAAAAAAATTAAAAAAATTAAAAAATACAATTATGGCTTCATTTCAATCCAAAATAGGTCGGACAAGGCCGAGAAAAACAGAAAATAAAAATTATTGTTCCGTTTCGTTCCTACCCGGCGCTAAATATGAAATTCAAAAAAAATAGCAAAAAAATTCAAAAAATTAAAAAATACAATTATGGATTCATTTCAAGCCAAAATAAGTTGGAAAAGGATGAGAAAGAGAGAAAATAAAAAATATAATTCCGTTCCGTTCCTACCCGACGCATAAAAGAAAATTCGAGAAAAATAGCAAAAAAATTCAAACATTTAAAAATACGGTTATGGATTCATTTCAAGCAAAAATAGGTTGGAAAATGATGAGATAGAGAGAAATTAAGAATTATTGTTCCGTTCCGTTCCTACCCGACGCGAAATAGAAAATTCCAAAACAATAGCACAAAAATTCAAAAAATTAAAAAACACCATTACGGGTTCATTTCAAGCAAAAGTAGGACGGAAAAGGCCGAGAAAAACAGAAAACAAAAATTACCATCCGTTTCGTTCCATTCTGGCACTAAATAAAAAATTCAAACAAAATAGCAAAAAAATTCAAAAAATTAAAAAATACAATTATGGCTTCATTTCAATCCAAAATAGGTAGGACAAGGCCGAGAAAAACAGAAAATAAAAATTATTGTTCCGTTTCGTTCCTACCCAGCGCTAAATATGAAATTCAAAAAAAATAGCAAAAAAATTCAAAAAATTAAAAAATACAATTATGGATTCATTTCAAGCTAAAATAAGTTGGAAAAGGATGAGAAAGAGAGAAAATAAAAAATATAATTCCGTTCCGTTCCTACCCGACGCATAAAAGAAAATTCAAAAAAAATAGCAAAAAAATTCAAACATTTAAAAATACGGTTATGGATTCATTTCAAGCCAAAATAGGTTGGAAAATGATGAGATAGAGAGAAATTAAGAATTATTGTTCCGTTCCGTTCCTACCCGACGCGAAATAGAAAATTCCAATACAATAGCACAAAAATTCAAAAAATTAAAGAACACCATTACCGGTTCATTCCAAGCAAAAATAGGACGGAAAAGGCCGAGAAAAACAGAAAACAAAAATTACCATCCGTTTCGTTCCATTCTGGCACTAAATAGAAAATTCAAACAAAATAGCAAAAAAATTAAAAAAATTAAAAAATACAATTATGGCTTCATTTCAATCCATTATAGGTCGGACAAGGCCGAGAAAAACAGAAAATAAAAATTATTGTTCCGTTTCGTTCCTACCCGGCGCTAAATATGAAATTCAAAAAAAATAGCAAAAAAATTCAAAAAATTAAAAAATACCATTATGGATTCATTTGAAGCCAAAGTACGTTGGAAAAGGATGAGAAAGAGAGAAAATAAAAATTATAATTCCGTTCCGTTCCTACCCGACGCATAAAAGAAAATTCGAGAAAAATAGCAAAAAAATTGAAACATTTAAAAATACGGTTATGGATTCATTTCAAGCCAAAATAGGTTGGAAAATGATGAGATAGAGAGAAATTAAGAATTATTGTTCCGTTCCGTTCCTACCCGACGCGAAATAGAAAATTCCAATACAATAGCACAAAAATTCAAAAAATTAAAAAACACCATTACTGGTTCATTTCAAGCAAAAATAGGACGGAAAAGGCCGAGAAAAACAGAAAACAAAAATTACCATCCGTTTCGTTCCATTCTGGCACTAAATAGAAAATTCAAACAAAATAGCAAAAAAATTAAAAAAATTAAAAAATACAATTATGGCTTCATTTCAATCCAAAATAGGTCGGACAAGGCCGAGAAAAACAGAAAATAAAAATTATTGTTCCGTTTCGTTCCTACCCGGCGCTAAATATGAAATTCAAAAAAAATAGCAAAAAAATTCAAAAAATTAAAAAATACCATTATGGATTCATTTCAAGCCAAAATAAGTTGGAAAAGGATGAGAAAGAGAGAAAATAAAAAATATAATTCCGTTCCGTTCCTACCCGACGCATAAAAGAAAATTCAAAAAAAATAGCAAAAAAATTCAAACATTTAAAAATACGGTTATGGATTCATTTCAAGCCAAAATAGGTTGGAAAATGATGAGATAGAGAGAAATTAAGAATTATTGTTCCGTTCCGTTCCTACCCGACGCGAAATAGAAAATTCCAATACAATAGCACAAAAATTCAAAAAATTAAAGAACACCATTACCGGTTCATTTCAAGCAAAAATAGGACGGAAAAGGCCGAGAAAAACAGAAAACAAAAATTACCATCCGTTTCGTTCCATTCTGGCACTAAATAGAAAATTCAAACAAAATAGCAAAAAAATTAAAAAAATTAAAAAATACAATTATGGCTTCATTTCAATCCAAAATAGGTCGGACAAGGCCGAGAAAAACAGAAAATAAAAATTATTGTTCCGTTTCGTTCCTACCCGGCGCTAAATATGAAATTCAAAAAAAATAGCAAAAAAATTCAAAAAATTAAAAAATACAATTATGGATTCATTTCAAGCCAAAATAAGTTGGAAAAGGATGAGAAAGAGAGAAAATAAAAAATATAATTCCGTTCCGTTCCTACCCGACGCATAAAAGAAAATTCGAGAAAAATAGCAAAAAAATTCAAACATTTAAAAATACGGTTATGGATTCATTTCAAGCAAAAATAGGTTGGAAAATGATGAGATAGAGAGAAATTAAGAATTATTGTTCCGTTCCGTTCCTACCCGACGCGAAATAGAAAATTCCAAAACAATAGCACAAAAATTCAAAAAATTAAAAAACACCATTACGGGTTCATTTCAAGCAAAAGTAGGACGGAAAAGGCCGAGAAAAACAGAAAACAAAAATTACCATCCGTTTCGTTCCATTCTGGCACTAAATAAAAAATTCAAACAAAATAGCAAAAAAATTCAAAAAATTAAAAAATACAATTATGGCTTCATTTCAATCCAAAATAGGTAGGACAAGGCCGAGAAAAACAGAAAATAAAAATTATTGTTCCGTTTCGTTCCTACCCAGCGCTAAATATGAAATTCAAAAAAAATAGCAAAAAAATTCAAAAAATTAAAAAATACAATTATGGATTCATTTCAAGCTAAAATAAGTTGGAAAAGGATGAGAAAGAGAGAAAATAAAAAATATAATTCCGTTCCGTTCCTACCCGACGCATAAAAGAAAATTCAAAAAAAATAGCAAAAAAATTCAAACATTTAAAAATACGGTTATGGATTCATTTCAAGCCAAAATAGGTTGGAAAATGATGAGATAGAGAGAAATTAAGAATTATTGTTCCGTTCCGTTCCTACCCGACGCGAAATAGAAAATTCCAATACAATAGCACAAAAATTCAAAAAATTAAAGAACACCATTACCGGTTCATTCCAAGCAAAAATAGGACGGAAAAGGCCGAGAAAAACAGAAAACAAAAATTACCATCCGTTTCGTTCCATTCTGGCACTAAATAGAAAATTCAAACAAAATAGCAAAAAAATTAAAAAAATTAAAAAATACAATTATGGCTTCATTTCAATCCATTATAGGTCGGACAAGGCCGAGAAAAACAGAAAATAAAAATTATTGTTCCGTTTCGTTCCTACCCGGCGCTAAATATGAAATTCAAAAAAAATAGCAAAAAAATTCAAAAAATTAAAAAATACCATTATGGATTCATTTGAAGCCAAAGTACGTTGGAAAAGGATGAGAAAGAGAGAAAATAAAAATTATAATTCCGTTCCGTTCCTACCCGACGCATAAAAGAAAATTCGAGAAAAATAGCAAAAAAATTGAAACATTTAAAAATACGGTTATGGATTCATTTCAAGCCAAAATAGGTTGGAAAATGATGAGATAGAGAGAAATTAAGAATTATTGTTCCGTTCCGTTCCTACCCGACGCGAAATAGAAAATTCCAATACAATAGCACAAAAATTCAAAAAATTAAAAAACACCATTACCGGTTCATTTCAAGCAAAAATAGGACGGAAAAGGCCGAGAAAAACAGAAAACAAAAATTACCATCCGTTTCGTTCCATTCTGGCACTAAATAGAAAATTCAAACAAAATAGCAAAAAAATTAAAAAAATTAAAAAATACAATTATGGCTTCATTTCAATCCAAAATAGGTCGGACAAGGCCGAGAAAAACAGAAAATAAAAATTATTGTTCCGTTTCGTTCCTACCCGGCGCTAAATATGAAATTCAAAAAAAATAGCAAAAAAATTCAAAAAATTAAAAAATACAATTATGGATTCATTTCAAGCCAAAATAAGTTGGAAAAGGATGAGAAAGAGAGAAAATAAAAAATATAATTCCGTTCCGTTCCTACCCGACGCATAAAAGAAAATTCGAGAAAAATAGCAAAAAAATTCAAACATTTAAAAATACGGTTATGGATTCATTTCAAGCCAAAATAGGTTCGAAAATGATGTGATAGAGAGAAATTAAGAATTATTGTTCCGTTCCGTTCCTACCCGACGCGAAATAGAAAATTCCAAAACAATAGCACAAAAATTCAAAAAATTAAAGAACACCATTACCGGTTCATTCCAAGCAAAAATAGGACGGAAAAGGCCGAGAAAAACAGAAAACAAAAATTACCATCCGTTTCGTTCCATTCTGGCACTAAATAAAAAATTCAAACAAAATAGCAAAAAAATTCAAAAAATTAAAAAATACAATTATGGCTTCATTTCAATCCAAAATAGGTAGGACAAGGCCGAGAAAAACAGAAAATAAAAATTATTGTTCCGTTTCGTTCCTACCCAGCGCTAAATATGAAATTCAAAAAAAATAGCAAAAAAATTCAAAAAATTAAAAAATACAATTATGGATTCATTTCAAGCTAAAATAAGTTGGAAAAGGATGAGAAAGAGAGAAAATAAAAAATATAATTCCGTTCCGTTCCTACCCGACGCATAAAAGAAAATTCAAAAAAAATAGCAAAAAAATTCAAACATTTAAAAATACGGTTATGGATTCATTTCAAGCCAAAATAGGTTCGAAAATGATGTGATAGAGAGAAATTAAGAATTATTGTTCCGTTCCGTTCCTACCCGACGCGAAATAGAAAATTCCAAAACAATAGCACAAAAATTCAAAAAATTAAAGAACACCATTACCGGTTCATTCCAAGCAAAAATAGGATGGAAAAGGCCGAGAAAAACAGAAAACAAAAATTACCATCCGTTTCGTTCCATTCTGGCACTAAATAGAAAATTCAAACAAAATAGCAAAAAAATTCAAAAAATTAAAAAATACAATTATGGCTTCATTTCAATCCATTATAGGTAGGACAAGGCCGAGAAAAACAGAAAATAAAAATTATTGTTCCGTTTCGTTCCTACCCGGCGCTAAATATGAAATTCAAAAAAAATAGCAAAAAAATTCAAAAAATTAAAAAATACCATTATGGATTCATTTCAAGCCAAAGTACGTTGGAAAAGGATGAGAAAGAGAGAAAATAAAAATTATAATTCCGTTCCGTTCCTACCCGACGCATAAAAGAAAATTCGAGAAAAATAGCAAAAAAATTCAAACATTTAAAAATACGGTTATGGATTCATTTCAAGCCAAAATAGGTTGGAAAATGATGAGATAGAGAGAAATTAAGAATTATTGTTCCGTTCCGTTCCTACCCGACGCGAAATAGAAAATTCCAATACAATAGCACAAAAATTCAAAAAATTAAAGAACACCATTACCGGTTCATTCCAAGCAAAAATAGGACGGAAAAGGCCGAGAAAAACAGAAAACAAAAATTACCATCCGTTTCGTTCCATTCTGGCACTAAATAGAAAATTCAAACAAAATAGCAAAAAAATTAAAAAAATTAAAAAATACAATTATGGCTTCATTTCAATCCATTATAGGTCGGACAAGGCCGAGAAAAACAGAAAATAAAAATTATTGTTCCGTTTCGTTCCTACCCGGCGCTAAATATGAAATTCAAAAAAAATAGCAAAAAAATTCAAAAAATTAAAAAATACCATTATGGATTCATTTGAAGCCAAAGTACGTTGGAAAAGGATGAGAAAGAGAGAAAATAAAAATTATAATTCCGTTCCGTTCCTACCCGACGCATAAAAGAAAATTCGAGAAAAATAGCAAAAAAATTCAAACATTTAAAAATACGGTTATGGATTCATTTCAAGCCAAAATAGGTTGGAAAATGATGAGATAGAGAGAAATTAAGAATTATTGTTCCGTTCCGTTCCTACCCGACGCGAAATAGAAAATTCCAATACAATAGCACAAAAATTCAAAAAATTAAAAAACACCATTACTGGTTCATTTCAAGCAAAAAGAGGACGGAAAAGGCCGAGAAAAACAGAAAACAAAAATTACCATCCGTTTCGTTCCATTCTGGCACTAAATAAAAAATTCAAACAAAATAGCAAAAAAATTCAAAAAATTAAAAAATACAATTATGGCTTCATTTCAATCCAAAATAGGTAGGACAAGGCCGAGAAAAACAGAAAATAAAAATTATTGTTCCGTTTCGTTCCTACCCGGCGCTAAATATGAAATTAAAAAAAAATAGCAAAAAAATTCAAAAAATTAAAAAATACAATTATGGATTCATTTCAAGCCAAAATAAGTTGGAAAAGGATGAGAAAGAGAGAAAATAAAAAATATAATTCCGTTCCGTTCCTACCCGACGCATAAAAGAAAATTCAAAAAAAATAGCAAAAAAATTCAAACATTTAAAAATACGGTTATGGATTCATTTCAAGCCAAAATAGGTTCGAAAATGATGAGATAGAGAGAAATTAAGAATTATTGTTCCGTTCCGTTCCTACCCGACGCGAAATAGAAAATTCCAAAACAATAGCACAAAAATTCAAAAAATTAAAGAACACCATTACCGGTTCATTCCAAACAAAAATAGGACGGAAAATGCCGAGAAAAACAGAAAACAAAAATTACCATCCGTTTCGTTCCATTCTGGCACTAAATAGAAAATTCAAACAAAATAGCAAAAAAATTCAAAAAATTAAAAAATACAATTATGGCTTCATTTCAATCCATTATAGGTAGGACAAGGCCGAGAAAAACCGAAAATAAAAATTATTGTTCCGTTTCGTTCCTACCCGGCGCTAAATATGAAATTCAAAAAAAATAGCAAAAAAATTCAAAAAATTAAAAAATACCATTATGGATTCATTTCAAGCCAAAGTACGTTGGAAAAGGATGAGAAAGAGAGAAAATAAAAATTATAATTCCGTTCCGTTCCTACCCGACGCATAAAAGAAAATTCGAGAAAAATAGCAAAAAAATTCAAACATTTAAAAATACGGTTATGGATTCATTTCAAGCCAAAATAGGTTGGAAAATGATGAGATAGAGAGAAATTAAGAATTATTGTTCCGTTCCGTTCCTACCCGACGCGAAATAGAAAATTCCAATACAATAGCACAAAAATTCAAAAAATTAAAGAACACCATTACCGGTTCATTTCAAGCAAAAATAGGACGGAAAAGGCCGAGAAAAACAGAAAACAAAAATTACCATCCGTTTCGTTCCATTCTGGCACTAAATAGAAAATTCAAACAAAATAGCAAAAAAATTAAAAAAATTAAAAAATACAATTATGGCTTCATTTCAATCCAAAATAGGTCGGACAAGGCCGAGAAAAACAGAAAATAAAAATTATTGTTCCGTTTCGTTCCTACCCGGCGCTAAATATGAAATTCAAAAAAAATAGCAAAAAAATTCAAAAAATTAAAAAATACAATTATGGATTCATTTCAAGCCAAAATAAGTTGGAAAAGGATGAGAAAGAGAGAAAATAAAAAATATAATTCCGTTCCGTTCCTACCCGACGCATAAAAGAAAATTCGAGAAAAATAGCAAAAAAATTCAAACATTTAAAAATACGGTTATGGATTCATTTCAAGCAAAAATAGGTTGGAAAATGATGAGATAGAGAGAAATTAAGAATTATTGTTCCGTTCCGTTCCTACCCGACGCGAAATAGAAAATTCCAAAACAATAGCACAAAAATTCAAAAAATTAAAAAACACCATTACGGGTTCATTTCAAGCAAAAGTAGGACGGAAAAGGCCGAGAAAAACAGAAAACAAAAATTACCATCCGTTTCGTTCCATTCTGGCACTAAATAAAAAATTCAAACAAAATAGCAAAAAAATTCAAAAAATTAAAAAATACAATTATGGCTTCATTTCAATCCAAAATAGGTAGGACAAGGCCGAGAAAAACAGAAAATAAAAATTATTGTTCCGTTTCGTTCCTACCCAGCGCTAAATACGAAATTCAAAAAAAATAGCAAAAAAATTCAAAAAATTAAAAAATACAATTATGGATTCATTTCAAGCTAAAATAAGTTGGAAAAGGATGAGAAAGAGAGAAAATAAAAAATATAATTCCGTTCCGTTCCTACCCGACGCATAAAAGAAAATTCAAAAAAAATAGCAAAAAAATTCAAACATTTAAAAATACGGTTATGGATTCATTTCAAGCCAAAATAGGTTCGAAAATGATGAGATAGAGAGAAATTAAGAATTATTGTTCCGTTCCGTTCCTACCCGACGCGAAATAGAAAATTCCAAAACAATAGCACAAAAATTCAAAAAATTAAAGAACACCATTACCGGTTCATTCCAAACAAAAATAGGACGGAAAATGCCGAGAAAAACAGAAAACAAAAATTACCATCCGTTTCGTTCCATTCTGGCACTAAATAGAAAATTCAAACAAAATAGCAAAAAAATTCAAAAAATTAAAAAATACAATTATGGCTTCATTTCAATCCATTATAGGTAGGACAAGGCCGAGAAAAACCGAAAATAAAAATTATTGTTCCGTTTCGTTCCTACCCGGCGCTAAATATGAAATTCAAAAAAAATAGCAAAAAAATTCAAAAAATTAAAAAATACCATTATGGATTCATTTCAAGCCAAAGTACGTTGGAAAAGGATGAGAAAGAGAGAAAATAAAAATTATAATTCCGTTCCGTTCCTACCCGACGCATAAAAGAAAATTCGAGAAAAATAGCAAAAAAATTCAAACATTTAAAAATACGGTTATGGATTCATTTCAAACCAAAATAGGTTGGAAAATGATGAGATAGAGAGAAATTAAGAATTATTGTTCCGTTCCGTTCCTACCCGACGCGAAATAGAAAATTCCAATACAATAGCACAAAAATTCAAAAAATTAAAGAACACCATTACCGGTTCATTTCAAGCAAAAATAGGACGGAAAAGGCCGAGAAAAACAGAAAACAAAAATTACCATCCGTTTCGTTCCATTCTGGCACTAAATAGAAAATTCAAACAAAATAGCAAAAAAATTAAAAAAATTAAAAAATACAATTATGGCTTCATTTCAATCCAAAATAGGTCGGACAAGGCCGAGAAAAACAGAAAATAAAAATTATTGTTCCGTTTCGTTCCTACCCGGCGCTAAATATGAAATTCAAAAAAAATAGCAAAAAATTCAAAAAATTAAAAAATACAATTATGGATTCATTTCAAGCCAAAATAAGTTGGAAAAGGATGAGAAAGAGAGAAAATAAAAAATATAATTCCGTTCCGTTCCTACCCGACGCATAAAAGAAAATTCGAGAAAAATAGCGAAAAAATTCAAACATTTAAAAATACGGTTATGGATTCATTTCAAGCAAAAATAGGTTGGAAAATGATGAGATAGAGAGAAATTAAGAATTATTGTTCCGTTCCGTTCCTACCCGACGCGAAATAGAAAATTCCAAAACAATAGCACAAAAATTCAAAAAATTAAAAAACACCATTACGGGTTCATTTCAAGCAAAAGTAGGACGGAAAAGGCCGA
This sequence comes from Quercus parvula, assembly GCA_030820535.1. Lineage (NCBI taxonomy): Eukaryota > Viridiplantae > Streptophyta > Magnoliopsida > Fagales > Fagaceae > Quercus > Quercus parvula. The sequence goes on from JAUAME010000012.1 coordinate 22,653,721, forward strand.
GAAAAACAGAAAACAAAAATTACCATCCGTTTCGTTCCATTCTGGCACTAAATACAAAATTCAAACAAAATAGCAAAAAAATTCAAAAAATTAAAAAATACAATTATGGCTTCATTTCAATCCAAAATAGGTAGGACAAGGCCGAGAAAAACAGAAAATAAAAATTATTGTTCCGTTTCGTTCCTACCCAGCGCTAAATATGAAATTCAAAAAAAATAGAAAAAAATTCAAAAAATTAAAAAATACAATTATGGATTCATTTCAAGCCAAAATAAGTTGGAAAAGGATGAGAAAGAGAGAAAATAAAAAATATAATTCCGTTCCGTTCCTACCCGACGCATAAAAGAAAATTCAAAAAAAATAGCAAAAAAATTCAAACATTTAAAAATACGGTTATGGATTCATTTCAAGCCAAAATAGGTTCGAAAATGATGAGATAGAGAGAAATTAAGAATTATTGTTCCGTTCCGTTCCTACCCGACGCGAAATAGAAAATTCCAAAACAATAGCACAAAAATTCAAAAAATTAAAGAACACCATTACCGGTTCATTCCAAGCAAAAATAGGATGGAAAAGGCCGAGAAAAACAGAAAACAAAAATTACCATCCGTTTCGTTCCATTCTGGCACTAAATAGAAAATTCAAACAAAATAGCAAAAAAATTCAAAAAATTAAAAAATACAATTATGGCTTCATTTCAATCCATTATAGGTAGGACAAGGCCGAGAAAAACAGAAAATAAAAATTATTGTTCCGTTTCGTTCCTACCCGGCGCTAAATATGAAATTCAAAAAAAATAGCAAAAAAATTCAAAAAATTAAAAAATTTCATTATGGATTCATTTCAAGCCAAAGTACGTTGGAAAAGGATGAGAAAGAGAGAAAATAAAAATTATAATTCCGTTCCGTTCCTACCCGACGCATAAAAGAAAATTCGAGAAAAATAGCAAAAAAATTCAAACATTTAAAAATACGGTTATGGATTCATTTCAAGCCAAAATAGGTTGGAAAATGATGAGATAGAGAGAAATTAAGAATTATTGTTCCGTTCCGTTCCTACCCGACGCGAAATAGAAAATTCCAATACAATAGCACAAAAATTCAAAAAATTAAAGAACACCATTACTGGTTCATTTCAAGCAAAAATAGGACGGAAAAGGCCGAGAAAAACAGAAAACAAAAATTACCATCCGTTTCGTTCCATTCTGGCACTAAATAGAAAATTCAAACAAAATAGCAAAAAAATTAAAAAAATTAAAAAATACAATTATGGCTTCATTTCAATCCAAAATAGGTCGGACAAGGCCGAGAAAAACAGAAAATAAAAATTATTGTTCCGTTTCGTTCCTACCCGGCGCTAAATATGAAATTCAAAAAAAATAGCAAAAAAATTCAAAAAATTAAAAAATACAATTATGGATTCATTTCAAGCCAAAATAAGTTGGAAAAGGATGAGAAAGAGAGAAAATAAAAAATATAATTCCGTTCCGTTCCTACCCGACGCATAAAAGAAAATTCGAGAAAAATAGCAAAAAAATTCAAACATTTAAAAATACGGTTATGGATTCATTTCAAGCAAAAATAGGTTGGAAAATGATGAGATAGAGAGAAATTAAGAATTATTGTTCCGTTCCGTTCCTACCCGACGCGAAATAGAAAATTCCAAAACAATAGCACAAAAATTCAAAAAATTAAAGAACACCATTACCGGTTCATTCCAAGCAAAAATAGGACGGAAAAGGCCGAGAAAAACAGAAAACAAAAATTACCATCCGTTTCGTTCCATTCTGGCACTAAATAGAAAATTCAAACAAAATAGCAAAAAAATTCAAAAAATTAAAAAATACAATTATGGCTTCATTTCAATCCATTATAGGTAGGACAAGGCCGAGAAAAACAGAAAATAAAAATTATTGTTCCGTTTCGTTCCTACCCGGCGCTAAATATGAAATTCAAAAAAAATAGCAAAAAAATTCAAAAAATTAAAAAATACCATTATGGATTCATTTCAAGCCAAAGTACGTTGGAAAAGGATGAGAAAGAGAGAAAATAAAAAATATAATTCCGTTCCGTTCCTACCCGACGCATAAAAGAAAATTCGAGAAAAATAGCAAAAAAATTCAAACATTTAAAAATACGGTTATGGATTCATTTCAAGCCAAAATAGGTTGGAAAATGATGAGATAAAGAGAAATTAAGAATTATTGTTCCGTTCCGTTCCTACCCGACGCGAAATAGAAAATTCCAATACAATAGCACAAAAATTCAAAAAATTAAAGAACACCATTACCGGTTCATTTCAAGCAAAAATAGGACGGAAAAGGCCGAGAAAAACAGAAAACAAAAATTACCATCCGTTTCGTTCCATTCTGGCACTAAATAGAAAATTCAAACAAAATAGCAAAAAAATTCAAAAAATTAAAAAATACAATTATGGCTTCATTTCAATCCAAAATAGGTCGGACAAGACCGAGAAAAACAGAAAATAAAAATTATTGTTCCGTTTCGTTCCTACCCGGCGCTAAATATGAAATTCAAAAAAAATAGCAAAAAAATTCAAAAAATTAAAAAATACCATTATGGATTCATTTCAAGCCAAAATAAGTTGGAAAAGGATGAGAAAGAGAGAAAATAAAAAATATAATTCCGTTCCGTTCCTACCCGACGCATAAAAGAAAATTCAAAAAAAATAGCAAAAAAATTCAAACATTTAAAAATACGGTTATGGATTTATTTCAAGCCAAAATAGGTTGGAAAATGAAGAGATAGAGAGAAATTAAGAATTATTGTTCCGTTCCGTTCCTACCCGACGCGAAATAGAAAATTCCAATACAATAGCACAAAAATTCAAAAAATTAAAGAACACCATTACTGGTTCATTTCAAGCAAAAATAGGACGGAAAAGGCCGAGAAAAACAGAAAACAAAAATTACCATCCGTTTCGTTCCATTCTGGCACTAAATAGAAAATTCAAACAAAATAGCAAAAAAATTAAAAAAATTAAAAAATACAATTATGGCTTCATTTCAATCCAAAATAGGTCGGACAAGGCCGAGAAAAACAGAAAATAAAAATTATTGTTCCGTTTCGTTCCTACCCGGCGCTAAATATGAAATTCAAAAAAAATAGCAAAAAAATTCAAAAAATTAAAAAATACAATTATGGATTCATTTCAAGCCAAAATAAGTTGGAAAAGGATGAGAAAGAGAGAAAATAAAAAATATAATTCCGTTCCGTTCCTACCCGACGCATAAAAGAAAATTCGAGAAAAATAGCAAAAAAATTCAAACATTTAAAAATACGGTTATGGATTCATTTCAAGCAAAAATAGGTTGGAAAATGATGAGATAGAGAGAAATTAAGAATTATTGTTCCGTTCCGTTCCTACCCGACGCGAAATAGAAAATTCCAAAACAATAGCACAAAAATTCAAAAAATTAAAGAACACCATTACCGGTTCATTCCAAGCAAAAATAGGACGGAAAAGGCCGAGAAAAACAGAAAACAAAAATTACCATCCGTTTCGTTCCATTCTGGCACTAAATAGAAAATACAAACAAAATAGCAAAAAAATTCAAAAAATTAAAAAATACAATTATGGCTTCATTTCAATCCATTATAGGTAGGACAAGGCCGAGAAAAACAGAAAATAAAAATTATTGTTCCGTTTCGTTCCTACCCGGCGCTAAATATGAAATTCAAAAAAAATAGCAAAAAAATTCAAAAAATTAAAAAATACCATTATGGATTCATTTCAAGCCAAAGTACGTTGGAAAAGGATGAGAAAGAGAGAAAATAAAAAATATAATTCCGTTCCGTTCCTACCCGACGCATAAAAGAAAATTCGAGAAAAATAGCAAAAAAATTCAAACATTTAAAAATACGGTTATGGATTCATTTCAAGCCAAAATAGGTTGGAAAATGATGAGATAAAGAGAAATTAAGAATTATTGTTCCGTTCCGTTCCTACCCGACGCGAAATAGAAAATTCCAATACAATAGCACAAAAATTCAAAAAATTAAAGAACACCATTACTGGTTCATTTCAAGCAAAAATAGGACGGAAAAGGCCGAGAAAAACAGAAAACAAAAATTACCATCCGTTTCGTTCCATTCTGGCACTAAATAGAAAATTCAAACAAAAAAGCAAAAAAATTCAAAAAATTAAAAAATACAATTATGGCTTCATTTCAATCCAAAATAGGTCGGACAAGACCGAGAAAAACAGAAAATAAAAATTATTGTTCCGTTTCGTTCCTACCCGGCGCTAAATATGAAATTCAAAAAAAATAGCAAAAAAATTCAAAAAATTAAAAAATACCATTATGGATTCATTTCAAGCCAAAATAAGTTGGAAAAGGATGAGAAAGAGAGAAAATAAAAAATATAATTCCGTTCCGTTCCTACCCGACGCATAAAAGAAAATTCAAAAAAAATAGCAAAAAAATTCAAACATTTAAAAATACGGTTATGGATTCATTTCAAGCCAAAATAGGTTGGAAAATGATGAGATAGAGAGAAATTAAGAATTATTGTTCCGTTCCGTTCCTACCCGACGCGAAATAGAAAATTCCAAAACAATAGCACAAAAATTCAAAAAATTAAAGAACACCATTACGGGTTCATTTCAAGCAAAAATAGGACGGAAAAGGCCGAGAAAAACAGAAAACAAAAATTACCATCCGTTTCGTTCCATTCTGGCACTAAATAGAAAATTCAAACAAAATAGCAAAAAAATTAAAAAAATTAAAAAATACAATTATGGCTTCATTTCAATCCAAAATAGGTAGGACAAGGCCGAGAAAAACAGAAAATAAAAATTATTGTTCCGTTTCGTTCCTACCCGGCGCTAAATATGAAATTCAAAAAAAATAGCAAAAAAATTCAAAAAATTAAAAAATACAATTATGGATTCATTTCAAGCCAAAATAAGTTGGAAAAGGATGAGAAAGAGAGAAAATAAAAAATATAATTCCGTTCCGTTCCTACCCGACGCATAAAAGAAAATTCGAGAAAAATAGCAAAAAAATTCAAACATTTAAAAATACGGTTATGGATTCATTTCAAGCAAAAATAGGTTGGAAAATGGTGAGATAGAGAGAAATTAAGAATTATTGTTCCGTTCCGTTCCTACCCGACGCGAAATAGAAAATTCCAAAACAATAGCACAAAAATTCAAAAAATTAAAAAACACCATTACGGGTTCATTTCAAGCAAAAGTAGGACGGAAAAGGCCGAGAAAAACAGAAAACAAAAATTACCATCCGTTTCGTTCCATTCTGGCACTAAATAAAAAATTCAAACAAAATAGCAAAAAAATTCAAAAAATTAAAAAATACAATTATGGCTTCATTTCAATCCAAAATAGGTAGGACAAGGCCGAGAAAAACAGAAAATAAAAATTATTGTTCCGTTTCGTTCCTACCCAGCGCTAAATATGAAATTCAAAAAAAATAGCAAAAAAATTCAAAAAATTAAAAAATACAATTATGGATTCATTTCAAGCTAAAATAAGTTGGAAAAGGATGAGAAAGAGAGAAAATAAAAAATATAATTCCGTTCCGTTCCTACCCGACGCATAAAAGAAAATTCAAAAAAAATAGCAAAAAAATTCAAACATTTAAAAATACGGTTATGGATTCATTTCAAGCCAAAATAGGTTCGAAAATGATGAGATAGAGAGAAATTAAGAATTATTGTTCCGTTCCGTTCCTACCCGACGCGAAATAGAAAATTCCAAAACAATAGCACAAAAATTCAAAAAATTAAAGAACACCATTACCGGTTCATTCCAAGCAAAAATAGGACGGAAAAGGCCGAGAAAAACAGAAAACAAAAATTACCATCCGTTTCGTTCCATTCTGGCACTAAATAGAAAATTCAAACAAAATAGCAAAAAAATTAAAAAAATTAAAAAATACAATTATGGCTTCATTTCAATCCAAAATAGGTCGGACAAGGCCGAGAAAAACAGAAAATAAAAATTATTGTTCCGTTTCGTTCCTACCCGGCGCTAAATATGAAATTCAAAAAAAATAGCAAAAAAATTCAAAAAATTAAAAAATACCATTATGGATTCATTTCAAGCCAAAATAAGTTGGAAAAGGATGAGAAAGAGAGAAAATAAAAAATATAATTCCGTTCCGTTCCTACCCGACGCATAAAAGAAAATTCAAAAAAAATAGCAAAAAAATTCAAACATTTAAAAATACGGTTATGGATTCATTTCAAGCCAAAATAGGTTGGAAAATGATGAGATAGAGAGAAATTAAGAATTATTGTTCCGTTCCGTTCCTACCCGACGCGAAATAGAAAATTCCAAAACAATAGCACAAAAATTCAAAAAATTAAAGAACACCATTACGGGTTCATTTCAAGCAAAAATAGGACGGAAAAGGCCGAGAAAAACAGAAAACAAAAATTACCATCCGTTTCGTTCCATTCTGGCACTAAATAGAAAATTCAAACAAAATAGCAAAAAAATTAAAAAAATTAAAAAATACAATTATGGCTTCATTTCAATCCAAAATAGGTCGGACAAGGCCGAGAAAAACAGAAAATAAAAATTATTGTTCCGTTTCGTTCCTACCCGGCGCTAAATATGAAATTCAAAAAAAATAGCAAAAAAATTCAAAAAATTAAAAAATACAATTATGGATTCATTTCAAGCCAAAATAAGTTGGAAAAGGATGAGAAAGAGAGAAAATAAAAAATATAATTCCGTTCCGTTCCTACCCGACGCATAAAAGAAAATTCGAGAAAAATAGCAAAAAAATTCAAACATTTAAAAATACGGTTATGGATTCATTTCAAGCCAAAATAGGTTGGAAAATGATGAGATAGAGAGAAATTAAGAATTATTGTTCCGTTCCGTTCCTACCCGACGCGAAATAGAAAATTCCAATACAATAGCACAAAAATTCAAAAAATTAAAGAACACCATTACCGGTTCATTTCAAGCAAAAATAGGACGGAAAAGGCCGAGAAAAACAGAAAACAAAAATTACCATCCGTTTCGTTCCATTCTGGCACTAAATAGAAAATTCAAACAAAATAGCAAAAAAATTAAAAAAATTAAAAAATACAATTATGGCTTCATTTCAATCCAAAATAGGTCGGACAAGGCCGAGAAAAACAGAAAATAAAAATTATTGTTCCGTTTCGTTCCTACCCGGCGCTAAATATGAAATTCAAAAAAAATAGCAAAAAAATTCAAAAAATTAAAAAATACAATTATGGATTCATTTCAAGCCAAAATAAGTTGGAAAAGGATGAGAAAGAGAGAAAATAAAAAATATAATTCCGTTCCGTTCCTACCCGACGCATAAAAGAAAATTCGAGAAAAATAGCAAAAAAATTCAAACATTTAAAAATACGGTTATGGATTCATTTCAAGCAAAAATAGGTTGGAAAATGATGAGATAGAGAGAAATTAAGAATTATTGTTCCGTTCCGTTCCTACCCGACGCGAAATAGAAAATTCCAAAACAATAGCACAAAAATTCAAAAAATTAAAAAACACCATTACGGGTTCATTTCAAGCAAAAGTAGGACGGAAAAGGCCGAGAAAAACAGAAAACAAAAATTACCATCCGTTTCGTTCCATTCTGGCACTAAATAAAAAATTCAAACAAAATAGCAAAAAAATTCAAAAAATTAAAAAATACAATTATGGCTTCATTTCAATCCAAAATAGGTAGGACAAGGCCGAGAAAAACAGAAAATAAAAATTATTGTTCCGTTTCGTTCCTACCCAGCGCTAAATATGAAATTAAAAAAAAATAGCAAAAAAATTCAAAAAATTAAAAAATACAATTATGGATTCATTTCAAGCCAAAATAAGTTGGAAAAGGATGAGAAAGAGAGAAAATAAAAAATATAATTCCGTTCCGTTCCTACCCGACGCATAAAAGAAAATTCAAAAAAAATAGCAAAAAAATTCAAACATTTAAAAATACGGTTATGGATTCATTTCAAGCCAAAATAGGTTCGAAAATGATGAGATAGAGAGAAATTAAGAATTATTGTTCCGTTCCGTTCCTACCCGACGCGAAATAGAAAATTCCAAAACAATAGCACAAAAATTCAAAAAATTAAAGAACACCATTACCGGTTCATTCCAAGCAAAAATAGGACGGAAAAGGCCGAGAAAAACAGAAAACAAAAATTACCATCCGTTTCGTTCCATTCTGGCACTAAATAGAAAATTCAAACAAAATAGCAAAAAAATTCAAAAAATTAAAAAATACAATTATGGCTTCATTTCAATCCATTATAGGTAGGACAAGGCCGAGAAAAACAGAAAATAAAAATTATTGTTCCGTTTCGTTCCTACCCGGCGCTAAATATGAAATTCAAAAAAAATAGCAAAAAAATTCAAAAAATTAAAAAATACCATTATGGATTCATTTCAAGCCAAAGTACGTTGGAAAAGGATGAGAAAGAGAGAAAATAAAAATTATAATTCCGTTCCGTTCCTACCCGACGCATAAAAGAAAATTCGAGAAAAATAGCAAAAAAATTCAAACATTTAAAAATACGGTTATGGATTCATTTCAAGCCAAAATAGGTTGGAAAATGATGAGATAGAGAGAAATTAAGAATTATTGTTCCGTTCCGTTCCTACCCGACGCGAAATAGAAAATTCCAATACAATAGCACAAAAATTCAAAAAATTAAAGAACACCATTACTGGTTCATTTCAAGCAAAAATAGGACGGAAAAGGCCGAGAAAAACAGAAAACAAAAATTACCATCCGTTTCGTTCCATTCTGGCACTAAATAGAAAATTCAAACAAAATAGCAAAAAAATTAAAAAAATTAAAAAATACAATTATGGCTTCATTTCAATCCAAAATAGGTCGGACAAGGCCGAGAAAAACAGAAAATAAAAATTATTGTTCCGTTTCGTTCCTACCCGGCGCTAAATATGAAATTCAAAAAAAATAGCAAAAAAATTCAAAAAATTAAAAAATACAATTATGGATTCATTTCAAGCCAAAATAAGTTGGAAAAGGATGAGAAAGAGAGAAAATAAAAAATATAATTCCGTTCCGTTCCTACCCGACGCATAAAAGAAAATTCGAGAAAAATAGCAAAAAAATTCAAACATTTAAAAATACGGTTATGGATTCATTTCAAGCAAAAATAGGTTGGAAAATGATGAGATAGAGAGAAATTAAGAATTATTGTTCCGTTCCGTTCCTACCCGACGCGAAATAGAAAATTCCAAAACAATAGCACAAAAATTCAAAAAATTAAAGAACACCATTACCGGTTCATTCCAAGCAAAAATAGGACGGAAAAGGCCGAGAAAAACAGAAAACAAAAATTACCATCCGTTTCGTTCCATTCTGGCACTAAATAGAAAATTCAAACAAAATAGCAAAAAAATTCAAAAAATTAAAAAATACAATTATGGCTTCATTTCAATCCATTATAGGTAGGACAAGGCCGAGAAAAACAGAAAATAAAAATTATTGTTCCGTTTCGTTCCTACGCGGCGCTAAATATGAAATTCAAAAAAAATAGCAAAAAAATTCAAAAAATTAAAAAATACCATTATGGATTCATTTCAAGCCAAAGTACGTTGGAAAAGGATGAGAAAGAGAGAAAATAAAAATTATAATTCCGTTCCGTTCCTACCCGACGCATAAAAGAAAATTCGAGAAAAATAGCAAAAAAATTCAAACATTTAAAAATACGGTTATGGATTCATTTCAAGCCAAAATAGGTTGGAAAATGATGAGATAAAGAGAAATTAAGAATTATTGTTCCGTTCCGTTCCTACCCGACGCGAAATAGAAAATTCCAATACAATAGCACAAAAATTCAAAAAATTAAAGAACACCATTACCGGTTCATTTCAAGCAAAAATAGGACGGAAAAGGCCGAGAAAAACAGAAAACAAAAATTAACATCCGTTTCGTTCCATTCTGGCACTAAATAGAAAATTCAAACAAAATAGCAAAAAAATTCAAAAAATTAAAAAATACAATTATGGCTTCATTTCAATCCAAAATAGGTCGGACAAGACCGAGAAAAACAGAAAATAAAAATTATTGTTCCGTTTCGTTCCTACCCGGCGCTAAATATGAAATTCAAAAAAAATAGCAAAAAAATTCAAAAAATTAAAAAATACCATTATGGATTCATTTCAAGCCAAAATAAGTTGGAAAAGGATGAGAAAGAGAGAAAATAAAAAATATAATTCCGTTCCGTTCCTACCCGACGCATAAAAGAAAATTCAAAAAAAATAGCAAAAAAATTCAAACATTTAAAAATACGGTTATGGATTCATTTCAAGCCAAAATAGGTTGGAAAATGATGAGATAGAGAGAAATTAAGAATTATTGTTCCGTTCCGTTCCTACCCGACGCGAAATAGAAAATTCCAATACAATAGCACAAAAATTCAAAAAATTAAAGAACACCATTACTGGTTCATTTCAAGCAAAAATAGGACGGAAAAGGCCGAGAAAAACAGAAAACAAAAATTACCATCCGTTTCGTTCCATTCTGGCACTAAATAGAAAATTCAAACAAAATAGCAAAAAAATTAAAAAAATTAAAAAATACAATTATGGCTTCATTTCAATCCAAAATAGGTCGGACAAGGCCGAGAAAAACAGAAAATAAAAATTATTGTTCCGTTTCGTTCCTACCCGGCGCTAAATATGAAATTCAAAAAAAATAGCAAAAAAATTCAAAAAATTAAAAAATACAATTATGGATTCATTTCAAGCCAAAATAAGTTGGAAAAGGATGAGAAAGAGAGAAAATAAAAAATATAATTCCGTTCCGTTCCTACCCGACGCATAAAAGAAAATTCGAGAAAAATAGCAAAAAAATTCAAACATTTAAAAATACGGTTATGGATTCATTTCAAGCAAAAATAGGTTGGAAAATGATGAGATAGAGAGAAATTAAGAATTATTGTTCCGTTCCGTTCCTACCCGACGCGAAATAGAAAATTCCAAAACAATAGCACAAAAATTCAAAAAATTAAAGAACACCATTACCGGTTCATTCCAAGCAAAAATAGGACGGGAAAGGCCGAGAAAAACAGAAAACAAAAATTACCATCCGTTTCGTTCCATTCTGGCACTAAATAGAAAATTCAAACAAAATAGCAAAAAAATTCAAAAAATTAAAAAATACAATTATGGCTTCATTTCAATCCAAAATAGGTCGGACAAGACCGAGAAAAACAGAAAATAAAAATTATTGTTCCGTTTCGTTCCTACCCGGCGCTAAATATGAAATTCAAAAAAAATAGCAAAAAAATTCAAAAAATTAAAAAATACCATTATGGATTCATTTCAAGCCAAAATAAGTTGGAAAAGGATGAGAAAGAGAGAAAATAAAAAATATAATTCCGTTCCGTTCCTACCCGACGCATAAAAGAAAATTCAAAAAAAATAGCAAAAAAATTCAAACATTTAAAAATACGGTTATGGATTCATTTGAAGCCAAAATAGGTTGGAAAATGATGAGATAGAGAGAAATTAAGAATTATTGTTCCGTTCCGTTCCTACCCGACGCGAAATAGAAAATTCCAAAACAATAGCACAAAAATTCAAAAAATTAAAGAACACCATTACGGGTTCATTTCAAGCAAAAATAGGACGGAAAAGGCCGAGAAAAACAGAAAACAAAAATTACCATCCGTTTCGTTCCATTCTGGCACTAAATAGAAAATTCAAACAAAATAGCAAAAAAATTAAAAAAATTAAAAAATACAATTATGGCTTCATTTCAATCCAAAATAGGTCGGACAAGGCCGAGAAAAACAGAAAATAAAAATTATTGTTCCGTTTCGTTCCTACCCGGCGCTAAATATGAAATTCAAAAAAAATAGCAAAAAAATCAAAAAATTAAAAAATACAATTATGGATTCATTTCAAGCCAAAATAAGTTGGAAAAGGATGAGAAAGAGAGAAAATAAAAAATATAATTCCGTTCCGTTCCTACCCGACGCATAAAAGAAAATTCGAGAAAAATAGCAAAAAAATTCAAACATTTAAAAATACGGTTATGGATTCATTTCAAGCAAAAATAGGTTGGAAAATGATGAGATAGAGAGAAATTAAGAATTATTGTTCCGTTCCGTTCCTACCCGACGCGAAATAGAAAATTCCAAAACAATAGCACAAAAATTCAAAAAATTAAAAAACACCATTACGGGTTCATTTCAAGCAAAAGTAGGACGGAAAAGGCCGAGAAAAACAGAAAACAAAAATTACCATCCGTTTCGTTCCATTCTGGCACTAAATAGAAAATTCAAACAAAATAGCAAAAAAATTAAAAAAATTAAAAAATACAATTATGGCTTCATTTCAATCCAAAATAGGTAGGACAAGGCCGAGAAAAACAGAAAATAAAAATTATTGTTCCGTTTCGTTCCTACCCAGCGCTAAATATGAAATTCAAAAAAAATAGCAAAAAAATTCAAAAAATTAAAAAATACAATTATGGATTCATTTCAAGCTAAAATAAGTTGGAAAAGGATGAGAAAGAGTGAAAATAAAAAATATAATTCCGTTCCGTTCCTACCCGACGCATAAAAGAAAATTCAAAAAAAATAGCAAAAAAATTCAAACATTTAAAAATACGGTTATGGATTCATTTCAAGCCAAAATAGGTTCGAAAATGATGAGATAGAGAGAAATTAAGAATTATTGTTCCGTTCCGTTCCTACCCGACGCGAAATAGAAAATTCCAAAACAATAGCACAAAAATTCAAAAAATTAAAGAACACCATTACCGGTTCATTCCAAGCAAAAATAGGACGGAAAAGGCCGAGAAAAACAGAAAACAAAAATTACCATCCGTTTCGTTCCATTCTGACACTAAATAGAAAATTCAAACAAAATAGCAAAAAAATTAAAAAAATTAAAAAATACAATTATGGCTTCATTTCAATCCAAAATAGGTCGGACAAGGCCGAGAAAAACAGAAAATAAAAATTATTGTTCCGTTTCGTTCCTACCCGGCGCTAAATATGAAATTCAAAAAAAATAGCAAAAAAATTCAAAAAATTAAAAAATACCATTATGGATTCATTTCAAGCCAAAATAAGTTGGAAAAGGATGAGAAAGAGAGAAAATAAAAAATATAATTCCGTTCCGTTCCTACCCGACGCATAAAAGAAAATTCAAAAAAAATAGCAAAAAAATTCAAACATTTAAAAATACGGTTATGGATTCATTTCAAGCCAAAATAGGTTGGAAAATGATGAGATAGAGAGAAATTAAGAATTATTGTTCCGTTCCGTTCCTACCCGACGCGAAATAGAAAATTCCAAAACAATAGCACAAAAATTCAAAAAATTAAAGAACACCATTACGGGTTCATTTCAAGCAAAAATAGGACGGAAAAGGCCGAGAAAAACAGAAAACAAAAATTACCATCCGTTTCGTTCCATTCTGGCACTAAATAGAAAATTCAAACAAAATAGCAAAAAAATTAAAAAAATTAAAAAATACAATTATGGCTTCATTTCAATCCAAAATAGGTCGGACAAGGCCGAGAAAAACAGAAAATAAAAATTATTGTTCCGTTTCGTTCCTACCCGGCGCTAAATATGAAATTCAAAAAAAATAGCAAAAAAATTCAAAAAATTAAAAAATACAATTATGGATTCATTTCAAGCCAAAATAAGTTGGAAAAGGATGAGAAAGAGAGAAAATAAAAAATATAATTCCGTTCCGTTCCTACCCGACGCATAAAAGAAAATTCGAGAAAAATAGCAAAAAAATTCAAACATTTAAAAATACGGTTATGGTTTCATTTCAAGCAAAAATAGGTTGGAAAATGATGAGATAGAGAGAAATTAAGAATTATTGTTCCGTTCCGTTCCTACCCGACGCGAAATAGAAAATTCCAAAACAATAGCACAAAAATTCAAAAAATTAAAAAACACCATTACGGGTTCATTTCAAGCAAAAGTAGGACGGAAAAGGCCGAGAAAAACAGAAAACAAAAATTACCATCCGTTTCGTTCCATTCTGGCACTAAATAAAAAATTCAAACAAAATAGCAAAAAAATTCAAAAAATTAAAAAATACAATTATGGCTTCATTTCAATCCAAAATAGGTAGGACAAGGCCGAGAAAAACAGAAAATAAAAATTATTGTTCCGTTTCGTTCCTACCCAGCGCTAAATATGAAATTCAAAAAAAATAGCAAAAAAATTCAAAAAATTAAAAAATACAATTATGGATTCATTTCAAGCTAAAATAAGTTGGAAAAGGATGAGAAAGAGAGAAAATAAAAAATATAATTCCGTTCCGTTCCTACCCGACGCATAAAAGAAAATTCAAAAAAAATAGCAAAAAAATTCAAACATTTAAAAATACGGTTATGGATTCATTTCAAGCCAAAATAGGTTCGAAAATGATGAGATAGAGAGAAATTAAGAATTATTGTTCCGTTCCGTTCCTACCCGACGCGAAATAGAAAATTCCAAAACAATAGCACAAAAATTCAAAAAATTAAAGAACACCATTACCGGTTCATTCCAAGCAAAAATAGGACGGAAAAGGCCGAGAAAAACAGAAAACAAAAATTACCATCCGTTTCGTTCCATTCTGGCACTAAATAGAAAATTCAAACAAAATAGCAAAAAAATTCAAAAAATTAAAAAATACAATTATGGCTTCATTTCAATCCATTATAGGTAGGACAAGGCCGAGAAAAACAGAAAATAAAAATTATTGTTCCGTTTCGTTCCTACCCGGCGCTAAATATGAAATTCAAAAAAAATAGCAAAAAAATTCAAAAAATTAAAAAATACCATTATGGATTCATTTCAAGCCAAAGTACGTTGGAAAAGGATGAGAAAGAGAGAAAATAAAAATTATAATTCCGTTCCGTTCCTACCCGACGCATAAAAGAAAATTCGAGAAAAATAGCAAAAAAATTCAAACATTTAAAAATACGGTTATGGATTCATTTCAAGCCAAAATAGGTTCGAAAATGATGAGATAGAGAGAAATTAAGAATTATTGTTCCGTTCCGTTCCTACCCGACGCGAAATAGAAAATTCCAATACAATAGCACAAAAATTCAAAAAATTAAAGAACACCATTACTGGTTCATTTCAAGCAAAAATAGGACGGAAAAGGCCGAGAAAAACAGAAAACAAAAATTACCATCCGTTTCGTTCCATTCTGGCACTAAATAGAAAATTCAAACAAAATAGCAAAAAAATTCAAAAAATTAAAAAATACAATTATGGCTTCATTTCAATCCAAAATAGGTCGGACAAGACCGAGAAAAACAGAAAATAAAAATTATTGTTCCGTTTCGTTCCTACCCGGCGCTAAATATGAAATTCAAAAAAAATAGCAAAAAAATTCAAAAAATTAAAAAATACCATTATGGATTCATTTCAAGCCAAAATAAGTTGGAAAAGGATGAGAAAGAGAGAAAATAAAAAATATAATTCCGTTCCGTTCCTACCCGACGCATAAAAGAAAATTCGAGAAAAATAGCAAAAAAATTCAAACATTTAAAAATACGGTTATGGATTCATTTCAAGCCAAAATAGGTTCGAAAATGATGTGATAGAGAGAAATTAAGAATTATTGTTCCGTTCCGTTCCTACCCGACGCGAAATAGAAAATTCCAAAACAATAGCACAAAAATTCAAAAAATTAAAGAACACCATTACCGGTTCATTCCAAGCAAAAATAGGACGGAAAAGGCCGAGAAAAACAGAAAACAAAAATTACCATCCGTTTCGTTCCATTCTGGCACTAAATAAAAAATTCAAACAAAATAGCAAAAAAATTCAAAAAATTAAAAAATACAATTATGGCTTCATTTCAATCCAAAATAGGTAGGACAAGGCCGAGAAAAACAGAAAATAAAAATTATTGTTCCGTTTCGTTCCTACCCAGCGCTAAATATGAAATTCAAAAAAAATAGCAAAAAAATTCAAAAAATTAAAAAATACAATTATGGATTCATTTCAAGCTAAAATAAGTTGGAGAAGGATGAGAAAGAGAGAAAATAAAAAATATAATTCCGTTCCGTTCCTACCCGACGCATAAAAGAAAATTCAAAAAAAATAGCAAAAAAATTCAAACATTTAAAAATACGGTTATGGATTCATTTCAAGCCAAAATAGGTTCGAAAATGATGTGATAGAGAGAAATTAAGAATTATTGTTCCGTTCCGTTCCTACCCGACGCGAAATAGAAAATTCCAAAACAATAGCACAAAAATTCAAAAAATTAAAGAACACCATTACCGGTTCATTCCAAGCAAAAATAGGACGGAAAAGGCCGAGAAAAACAGAAAACAAAAATTACCATCCGTTTCGTTCCATTCTGGCACTAAATAGAAAATTCAAACAAAATAGCAAAAAAATTCAAAAAATTAAAAAATACAATTATGGCTTCATTTCAATCCATTATAGGTAGGACAAGGCCGAGAAAAACAGAAAATAAAAATTATTGTTCCGTTTCGTTCCTACCCGGCGCTAAATATGAAATTCAAAAAAAATAGCAAAAAAATTCAAAAAATTAAAAAATACCATTATGGATTCATTTCAAGCCAAAGTACGTTGGAAAAGGATGAGAAAGAGAGAAAATAAAAATTATAATTCCGTTCCGTTCCTACCAGACGCATAAAAGAAAATTCGAGAAAAATAGCAAAAAAATTCAAACATTTAAAAATACGGTTATGGATTCATTTCAAGCCAAAATAGGTTCGAAAATGATGAGATAGAGAGAAATTAAGAATTATTGTTCCGTTCCGTTCCTACCCGACGCGAAATAGAAAATTCCAATACAATAGCACAAAAATTCAAAAAATTAAAGAACACCATTACTGGTTCATTTCAAGCAAAAATAGGACGGAAAAGGCCGAGAAAAACAGAAAACAAAAATTACCATCCGTTTCGTTCCATTCTGGCACTAAATAGAAAATTCAAACAAAATAGCAAAAAAATTAAAAAAATTAAAAAATACAATTATGGCTTCATTTCAATCCAAAATAGGTCGGACAAGACCGAGAAAAACAGAAAATAAAAATTATTGTTCCGTTTCGTTCCTACCCGGCGCTAAATATGAAATTCAAAAAAAATAGCAAAAAAATTCAAAAAATTAAAAAATACCATTATGGATTCATTTCAAGCCAAAATAAGTTGGAAAAGGATGAGAAAGAGAGAAAATAAAAAATATAATTCCGTTCCGTTCTTACCCGACGCATAAAAGAAAATTCAAAAAAAATAGCAAAAAAATTCAAACATTTAAAAATACGGTTATGGATTCATTTCAAGCCAAAATAGGATGGAAAATGATGAGATAGAGAGAAATTAAGAATTATTGTTCCGTTCCGTTCCTACCCGACGCGAAATAGAAAATTCCAAAACAATAGCACAAAAATTCAAAAAATTAAAGAACACCATTACGGGTTCATTTCAAGCAAAAATAGGACGGAAAAGGCCGAGAAAAACAGAAAACAAAAATTACCATCCGTTTCGTTCCATTCTGGCACTAAATAGAAAATTCAAACAAAATAGCAAAAAAATTCAAAAAATTAAAAAATACAATTATGGCTTCATTTCAATCCATTATAGGTAGGACAAGGCCGAGAAAAACAGAAAATAAAAATTATTGTTCCGTTTCGTTCCTACCCGGCGCTAAATATGAAATTCAAAAAAAATAGCAAAAAAATTCAAAAAATTAAAAAATACCATTATGGATTCATTTCAAGCCAAAGTACGTTGGAAAAGGATGAGAAAGAGAGAAAATAAAAATTATAATTCCGTTCCGTTCCTACCCGACGCATAAAAGAAAATTCGAGAAAAATAGCAAAAAAATTCAAACATTTAAAAATACGGTTATGGATTCATTTCAAGCCAAAATAGGTTCGAAAATGATGAGATAGAGAGAAATTAAGAATTATTGTTCCGTTCCGTTCCTACCCGACGCGAAATAGAAAATTCCAATACAATAGCACAAAAATTCAAAAAATTAAAGAACACCATTACTGGTTCATTTCAAGAAAAAATAGGACGGAAAAGGCCGAGAAAAACAGAAAACAAAAATTACCATCCGTTTCGTTCCATTCTGGCACTAAATAGAAAATTCAAACAAAATAGCAAAAAAATTCAAAAAATTAAAAAATACAATTATGGCTTCATTTCAATCCAAAATAGGTCGGACAAGACCGAGAAAAACAGAAAATAAAAATTCTTGTTCCGTTTCGTTCCTACCCGGCGCTAAATATGAAATTCAAAAAAAATAGCAAAAAAATTCAAAAAATTAAAAAATACCATTATGGATTCATTTCAAGCCAAAATAAGTTGGAAAAGGATGAGAAAGAGAGAAAATAAAAAATATAATTCCGTTCCGTTCCTACCCGACGCATAAAAGAAAATTCGAGAAAAATAGCAAAAAAATTCAAACATTTAAAAATACGGTTATGGATTCATTTCAAGCCAAAATAGGTTCGAAAATGATGTGATAGAGAGAAATTAAGAATTATTGTTCCGTTCCGTTCCTACCCGACGCGAAATAGAAAATTCCAAAACAATAGCACAAAAATTCAAAAAATTAAAGAACACCATTACCGGTTCATTCCAAGCAAAAATAGGACGGAAAAGGCCGAGAAAAACAGAAAACAAAAATTACCATCCGTTTCGTTCCATTCTGGCACTAAATAGAAAATTCAAACAAAATAGCAAAAAAATTCAAAAAATTAAAAAATACAATTATGGCTTCATTTCAATCCAAAATAGGTCGGACAAGACCGAGAAAAACAGAAAATAAAAATTATTGTTCCGTTTCGTTCCTACCCGGCGCTAAATATGAAATTCAAAAAAAATAGCAAAAAAATTCAAAAAATTAAAAAATACCATTATGGATTCATTTCAAGCCAAAATAAGTTGGAAAAGGATGAGAAAGAGAGAAAATAAAAAATATAATTCCGTTCCGTTCCTACCCGACGCATAAAAGAAAATTCAAAAAAAATAGCAAAAAAATTCAAACATTTAAAAATACGGTTATGGATTCATTTCAAGCCAAAATAGGTTGGAAAATGATGAGATAGAGAGAAATTAAGAATTATTGTTCCGTTCCGTTCCTACCCGACGCGAAATAGAAAATTCCAAAACAATAGCACAAAAATTCAAAAAATTAAAGAACACCATTACGGGTTCATTTCAAGCAAAAATAGACCGGAAAAGGCCGAGAAAAACAGAAAACAAAAATTACCATCCGTTTCGTTCCATTCTGGCACTAAATAGAAAATTCAAACAAAATAGCAAAAAAATTAAAAAAATTAAAAAATACAATTATGGCTTCATTTCAATCCAAAATAGGTCGGACAAGGCCGAGAAAAACAGAAAATAAAAATTATTGTTCCGTTTCGTTCCTACCCGGCGCTAAATATGAAATTCAAAAAAAATAGCAAAAAAATTCAAAAAATTAAAAAATACAATTATGGATTCATTTCAAGCCAAAATAAGTTGGAAAAGGATGAGAAAGAGAGAAAATAAAAAATATAATTCCGTTCCGTTCCTACCCGACGCATAAAAGAAAATTCGAGAAAAATAGCAAAAAAATTCAAACATTTAAAAATACGGTTATGGTTTCATTTCAAGCAAAAATAGGTTGGAAAATGATGAGATAGAGAGAAATTAAGAATTATTGTTCCGTTCCGTTCCTACCCGACGCGAAATAGAAAATTCCAAAACAATAGCACAAAAATTCAAAAAATTAAAAAACACCATTACGGGTTCATTTCAAGCAAAAGTAGGACGGAAAAGGCCGAGAAAAACAGAAAACAAAAATTACCATCCGTTTCGTTCCATTCTGGCACTAAATAAAAAATTCAAACAAAATAGCAAAAAAATTCAAAAAATTAAAAAATACAATTATGGCTTCATTTCAATCCAAAATAGGTAGGACAAGGCCGAGAAAAACAGAAAATAAAAATTATTGTTCCGTTTCGTTCCTACCCAGCGCTAAATATGAAATTCAAAAAAAATAGCAAAAAAATTCAAAAAATTAAAAAATACAATTATGGATTCATTTCAAGCTAAAATAAGTTGGAAAAGGATGAGAAAGAGAGAAAATAAAAAATATAATTCCGTTCCGTTCCTACCCGACGCATAAAAGAAAATTCAAAAAAAATAGCAAAAAAATTCAAACATTTAAAAATACGGTTATGGATTCATTTCAAGCCAAAATAGGTTCGAAAATGATGAGATAGAGAGAAATTAAGAATTATTGTTCCGTTCCGTTCCTACCCGACGCGAAATAGAAAATTCCAAAACAATAGCACAAAAATTCAAAAAATTAAAGAACACCATTACCGGTTCATTCCAAGCAAAAATAGGACGGAAAAGGCCGAGAAAAACAGAAAACAAAAATTACCATCCGTTTCGTTCCATTCTGGCACTAAATAGAAAATTCAAACAAAATAGCAAAAAAATTCAAAAAATTAAAAAATACAATTATGGCTTCATTTCAATCCATTATAGGTAGGACAAGGCCGAGAAAAACAGAAAATAAAAATTATTGTTCCGTTTCGTTCCTACCCGGCGCTAAATATGAAATTCAAAAAAAATAGCAAAAAAATTCAAAAAATTAAAAAATACCATTATGGATTCATTTCAAGCCAAAGTACGTTGGAAAAGGATGAGAAAGAGAGAAAATAAAAATTATAATTCCGTTCCGTTCCTACCCGACGCATAAAAGAAAATTCGAGAAAAATAGCAAAAAAATTCAAACATTTAAAAATACGGTTATGGATTCATTTCAAGCCAAAATAGGTTCGAAAATGATGAGATAGAGAGAAATTAAGAATTATTGTTCCGTTCCGTTCCTACCCGACGCGAAATAGAAAATTCCAATACAATAGCACAAAAATTCAAAAAATTAAAGAACACCATTACTGGTTCATTTCAAGCAAAAATAGGACGGAAAAGGCCGAGAAAAACAGAAAACAAAAATTACCATCCGTTTCGTTCCATTCTGGCACTAAATAGAAAATTCAAACAAAATAGCAAAAAAATTCAAAAAATTAAAAAATACAATTATGGCTTCATTTCAATCCAAAATAGGTCGGACAAGACCGAGAAAAACAGAAAATAAAAATTATTGTTCCGTTTCGTTCCTACCCGGCGCTAAATATGAAATTCAAAAAAAATAGCAAAAAAATTCAAAAAATTAAAAAATACCATTATGGATTCATTTCAAGCCAGAATAAGTTGGAAAAGGATGAGAAAGAGAGAAAATAAAAAATATAATTCCGTTCCGTTCCTACCCGACGCATAAAAGAAAATTCGAGAAAAATAGCAAAAAAATTCAAACATTTAAAAATACGGTTATGGATTCATTTCAAGCCAAAATAGGTTCGAAAATGATGTGATAGAGAGAAATTAAGAATTATTGTTCCGTTCCGTTCCTACCCGACGCGAAATAGAAAATTCCAAAACAATAGCACAAAAATTCAAAAAATTAAAGAACACCATTACCGGTTCATTCCAAGCAAAAATAGGACGGAAAAGGCCGAGAAAAACAGAAAACAAAAATTACCATCCGTTTCGTTCCATTCTGGCACTAAATAAAAAATTCAAACAAAATAGCAAAAAAATTCAAAAAATTAAAAAATACAATTATGGCTTCATTTCAATCCAAAATAGGTAGGACAAGGCCGAGAAAAACAGAAAATAAAAATTATTGTTCCGTTTCGTTCCTACCCAGCGCTAAATATGAAATTCAAAAAAAATAGCAAAAAAATTCAAAAAATTAAAAAATACAATTATGGATTCATTTCAAGCTAAAATAAGTTGGAGAAGGATGAGAAAGAGAGAAAATAAAAAATATAATTCCGTTCCGTTCCTACCCGACGCATAAAAGAAAATTCAAAAAAAATAGCAAAAAAATTCAAACATTTAAAAATACGGTTATGGATTCATTTCAAGCCAAAATAGGTTCGAAAATGATGTGATAGAGAGAAATTAAGAATTATTGTTCCGTTCCGTTCCTACCCGACGCGAAATAGAAAATTCCAAAACAATAGCACAAAAATTCAAAAAATTAAAGAACACCATTACCGGTTCATTCCAAGCAAAAATAGGACGGAAAAGGCCGAGAAAAACAGAAAACAAAAATTACCATCCGTTTCGTTCCATTCTGGCACTAAATAGAAAATTCAAACAAAATAGCAAAAAAATTCAAAAAATTAAAAAATACAATTATGGCTTCATTTCAATCCATTATAGGTAGGACAAGGCCGAGAAAAACAGAAAATAAAAATTATTGTTCCGTTTCGTTCCTACCCGGCGCTAAATATGAAATTCAAAAAAAATAGCAAAAAAATTCAAAAAATTAAAAAATACCATTATGGATTCATTTCAAGCCAAAGTACGTTGGAAAAGGATGAGAAAGAGAGAAAATAAAAATTATAATTCCGTTCCGTTCCTACCAGACGCATAAAAGAAAATTCGAGAAAAATAGCAAAAAAATTCAAACATTTAAAAATACGGTTATGGATTCATTTCAAGCCAAAATAGGTTCGAAAATGATGAGATAGAGAGAAATTAAGAATTATTGTTCCGTTCCGTTCCTACCCGACGCGAAATAGAAAATTCCAATACAATAGCACAAAAATTCAAAAAATTAAAGAACACCATTACTGGTTCATTTCAAGCAAAAATAGGACGGAAAAGGCCGAGAAAAACAGAAAACAAAAATTACCATCCGTTTCGTTCCATTCTGGCACTAAATAGAAAATTCAAACAAAATAGCAAAAAAATTAAAAAAATTAAAAAATACAATTATGGCTTCATTTCAATCCAAAATAGGTCGGACAAGACCGAGAAAAACAGAAAATAAAAATTATTGTTCCGTTTCGTTCCTACCCGGCGCTAAATATGAAATTCAAAAAAAATAGCAAAAAAATTCAAAAAATTAAAAAATACCATTATGGATTCATTTCAAGCCAAAATAAGTTGGAAAAGGATGAGAAAGAGAGAAAATAAAAAATATAATTCCGTTCCGTTCTTACCCGACGCATAAAAGAAAATTCAAAAAAAATAGCAAAAAAATTCAAACATTTAAAAATACGGTTATGGATTCATTTCAAGCCAAAATAGGATGGAAAATGATGAGATAGAGAGAAATTAAGAATTATTGTTCCGTTCCGTTCCTACCCGACGCGAAATAGAAAATTCCAAAACAATAGCACAAAAATTCAAAAAATTAAAGAACACCATTACGGGTTCATTTCAAGCAAAAATAGGACGGAAAAGGCCGAGAAAAACAGAAAACAAAAATTACCATCCGTTTCGTTCCATTCTGGCACTAAATAGAAAATTCAAACAAAATAGCAAAAAAATTCAAAAAATTAAAAAATACAATTATGGCTTCATTTCAATCCATTATAGGTAGGACAAGGCTGAGAAAAACAGAAAATAAAAATTATTGTTCCGTTTCGTTCCTACCCGGCGCTAAATATGAAATTCAAAAAAAATAGCAAAAAAATTCAAAAAATTAAAAAATACCATTATGGATTCATTTCAAGCCAAAGTACGTTGGAAAAGGATGAGAAAGAGAGAAAATAAAAATTATAATTCCGTTCCGTTCCTACCCGACGCATAAAAGAAAATTCGAGAAAAATAGCAAAAAAATTCAAACATTTAAAAATACGGTTATGGATTCATTTCAAGCCAAAATAGGTTCGAAAATGATGAGATAGAGAGAAATTAAGAATTATTGTTCCGTTCCGTTCCTACCCGACGCGAAATAGAAAATTCCAATACAATAGCACAAAAATTCAAAAAATTAAAGAACACCATTACTGGTTCATTTCAAGAAAAAATAGGACGGAAAAGGCCGAGAAAAACAGAAAACAAAAATTACCATCCGTTTCGTTCCATTCTGGCACTAAATAGAAAATTCAAACAAAATAGCAAAAAAATTCAAAAAATTAAAAAATACAATTATGGCTTCATTTCAATCCAAAATAGGTCGGACAAGACCGAGAAAAACAGAAAATAAAAATTATTGTTCCGTTTCGTTCCTACCCGGCGCTAAATATGAAATTCAAAAAAAATAGCAAAAAAATTCAAAAAATTAAAAAATACCATTATGGATTCATTTCAAGCCAAAGTACGTTGGAAAAGGATGAGAAAGAGAGAAAATAAAAATTATAATTCCGTTCCGTTCCTACCCGACGCATAAAAGAAAATTCAAAAAAAATAGCAAAAAAATTCAAACATTTAAAAATACGGTTATGGATTCATTTCAAGCCAAAATAGGTTCGAAAATGATGAGATAGAGAGAAATTAAGAATTATTGTTCCGTTCCGTTCCTACCCGACGCGAAATAGAAAATTCCAAAACAATAGCACAAAAATTCAAAAAATTAAAGAACACCATTACCGGTTCATTCCAAGCAAAAATAGGACGGAAAAGGCCGAGAAAAACAGAAAACAAAAATTACCATCCGTTTCGTTCCATTCTGGCACTAAATAGAAAATTCAAACAAAATAGCAAAAAAATTCAAAAAATTAAAAAATACAACTATGGCTTCATTTCAATCCATTATAGGTAGGACAAGGCCGAGAAAAACAGAAAATAAAAATTATTGTTCCGTTTCGTTCCTACCCGGCGCTAAATATGAAATTCAAAAAAAATAGCAAAAAAATTCAAAAAACTAAAAAATACCATTATGGATTCATTTCAAGCCAAAGTACGTTGGAAAAGGATGAGAAAGAGAGAAAATAAAAATTATAATTCCGTTCCGTTCCTACCCGACGCATAAAAGAAAATTCAAAAAAAATAGCAAAAAAATTCAAACATTTAAAAATACGGTTATGGATTCATTTCAAGCCAAAATAGGTTCGAAAATGATGAGATAGAGAGAAATTAAGAATTATTGTTCCGTTCCGTTCCTACCCGACGCGAAATAGAAAATTCCAATACAATAGCACAAAAATTCAAAAAATTAAAGAACACCATTACTGGTTCATTTCAAGAAAAAATAGGACGGAAAAGGCCGAGAAAAACAGAAAACAAAAATTACCATCCGTTTCGTTCCATTCTGGCACTAAATAGAAAATTCAAACAAAATAGCAAAAAAATTCAAAAAATTAAAAAATACAATTATGGCTTCATTTCAATCCAAAATAGGTCGGACAAGACCGAGAAAAACAGAAAATAAAAATTATTGTTCCGTTTCGTTCCTACCCGGCGCTAAATATGAAATTCAAAAAAAATAGCAAAAAAATTCAAAAAATTAAAAAATACCATTATGGATTCATTTCAAGCCAAAGTACGTTGGAAAAGGATGAGAAAGAGAGAAAATAAAAATTATAATTCCGTTCCGTTCCTACCCGACGCATAAAAGAAAATTCAAAAAAAATAGCAAAAAAATTCAAACATTTAAAAATACGGTTATGGATTCATTTCAAGCCAAAATAGGTTCGAAAATGATGAGATAGAGAGAAATTAAGAATTATTGTTCCGTTCCGTTCCTACCCGACGCGAAATAGAAAATTCCAAAACAATAGCACAAAAATTCAAAAAATTAAAGAACACCATTACCGGTTCATTCCAAGCAAAAATAGGACGGAAAAGGCCGAGAAAAACAGAAAACAAAAATTACCATCCGTTTCGTTCCATTCTGGCACTAAATAGAAAATTCAAACAAAATAGCAAAAAAATTCAAAAAATTAAAAAATACAACTATGGCTTCATTTCAATCCATTATAGGTAGGACAAGGCCGAGAAAAACAGAAAATAAAAATTATTGTTCCGTTTCGTTCCTACCCGGCGCTAAATATGAAATTCAAAAAAAATAGCAAAAAAATTCAAAAAACTAAAAAATACCATTATGGATTCATTTCAAGCCAAAGTACGTTGGAAAAGGATGAGAAAGAGAGAAAATAAAAATTATAATTCCGTTCCGTTCCTACCCGACGCATAAAAGAAAATTCGAGAAAAATAGCAAAAAAATTCAAACATTTAAAAATACGGTTATGGATTCATTTCAAGCCAAAATAGGTTGGAAAATGATGAGATAGAGAGAAATTAAGAATTATTGTTCCGTTCCGTTCCTACCCGACGCGAAATAGAAAATTCCAATACAATAGCACAAAAATTCAAAAAATTAAAGAACACCATTACCGGTTCATTCCAAGCAAAAATAGGACGGAAAAGGCCGAGAAAAACAGAAAACAAAAATTACCATCCGTTTCGTTCCATTCTGGCACTAAATAGAAAATTCAAACAAAATAGCAAAAAAATTAAAAAAATTAAAAAATACAATTATGGCTTCATTTCAATCCATTATAGGTCGGACAAGGCCGAGAAAAACAGAAAATAAAAATTATTGTTCCGTTTCGTTCCTACCCGGCGCTAAATATGAAATTCAAAAAAAATAGCAAAAAAATTCAAAAAATTAAAAAATACCATTATGGATTCATTTGAAGCCAAAGTACGTTGGAAAAGGATGAGAAAGAGAGAAAATAAAAATTATAATTCCGTTCCGTTCCTACCCGACGCATAAAAGAAAATTCGAGAAAAATAGCAAAAAAATTCAAACATTTAAAAATACGGTTATGGATTCATTTCAAGCCAAAATAGGTTGGAAAATGATGAGATAGAGAGAAATTAAGAATTATTGTTCCGTTCCGTTCCTACCCGACGCGAAATAGAAAATTCCAATACAATAGCACAAAAATTCAAAAAATTAAAGAACACCATTACCGGTTCATTTCAAGCAAAAATAGGACGGAAAAGGCCGAGAAAAACAGAAAACAAAAATTACCATCCGTTTCGTTCCATTCTGGCACTAAATAGAAAATTCAAACAAAATAGCAAAAAAATTAAAAAAATTAAAAAATACAATTATGGCTTCATTTCAATCCAAAATAGGTCGGACAAGGCCGAGAAAAACAGAAAATAAAAATTATTGTTCCGTTTCGTTCCTACCCGGCGCTAAATATGAAATTCAAAAAAAATAGCAAAAAAATTCAAAAAATTAAAAAATACAATTATGGATTCATTTCAAGCCAAAATAAGTTGGAAAAGGATGAGAAAGAGAGAAAATAAAAAATATAATTCCGTTCCGTTCCTACCCGACGCATAAAAGAAAATTCGAGAAAAATAGCAAAAAAATTCAAACATTTAAAAATACGGTTATGGATTCATTTCAAGCAAAAATAGGTTGGAAAATGATGAGATAGAGAGAAATTAAGAATTATTGTTCCGTTCCGTTCCTACCCGACGCGAAATAGAAAATTCCAAAACAATAGCACAAAAATTCAAAAAATTAAAAAACACCATTACGGGTTCATTTCAAGCAAAAGTAGGACGGAAAAGGCCGAGAAAAACAGAAAACAAAAATTACCATCCGTTTCGTTCCATTCTGGCACTAAATACAAAATTCAAACAAAATAGCAAAAAAATTCAAAAAATTAAAAAATACAATTATGGCTTCATTTCAATCCAAAATAGGTAGGACAAGGCCGAGAAAAACAGAAAATAAAAATTATTGTTCCGTTTCGTTCCTACCCAGCGCTAAATATGAAATTCAAAAAAAATAGCAAAAAAATTCAAAAAATTAAAAAATACAATTATGGATTCATTTCAAGCCAAAATAAGTTGGAAAAGGATGAGAAAGAGAGAAAATAAAAAATATAATTCCGTTCCGTTCCTACCCGACGCATAAAAGAAAATTCAAAAAAAATAGCAAAAAAATTCAAACATTTAAAAATACGGTTATGGATTCATTTCAAGCCAAAATAGGTTCGAAAATGATGAGATAGAGAGAAATTAAGAATTATTGTTCCGTTCCGTTCCTACCCGACGCGAAATAGAAAATTCCAAAACAATAGCACAAAAATTCAAAAAATTAAAGAACACCATTACCGGTTCATTCCAAGCAAAAATAGGACGGAAAAGGCCGAGAAAAACAGAAAACAAAAATTACCATCCGTTTCGTTCCATTCTGGCACTAAATAGAAAATTCAAACAAAATAGCAAAAAAATTCAAAAAATTAAAAAATACAATTATGGCTTCATTTCAATCCATTATAGGTAGGACAAGGCCGAGAAAAACAGAAAATAAAAATTATTGTTCCGTTTCGTTCCTACCCGGCGCTAAATATGAAATTCAAAAAAAATAGCAAAAAAATTCAAAAAATTAAAAAATACCATTATGGATTCATTTCAAGCCAAAGTACGTTGGAAAAGGATGAGAAAGAGAGAAAATAAAAATTATAATTCCGTTCCGTTCCTACCCGACGCATAAAAGAAAATTCGAGAAAAATAGCAAAAAAATTCAAACATTTAAAAATACGGTTATGGATTCATTTCAAGCCAAAATAGGTTGGAAAATGATGAGATAGAGAGAAATTAAGAATTATTGTTCCGTTCCGTTCCTACCCGACGCGAAATAGAAAATTCCAATACAATAGCACAAAAATTCAAAAAATTAAAGAACACCATTACTGGTTCATTTCAAGCAAAAATAGGACGGAAAAGGCCGAGAAAAACAGAAAACAAAAATTACCATCCGTTTCGTTCCATTCTGGCACTAAATAGAAAATTCAAACAAAATAGCAAAAAAATTAAAAAAATTAAAAAATACAATTATGGCTTCATTTCAATCCAAAATAGGTCGGACAAGGCCAAGAAAAACAGAAAATAAAAATTATTGTTCCGTTTCGTTCCTACCCGGCGCTAAATATGAAATTCAAAAAAAATAGCAAAAAAATTCAAAAAATTAAAAAATACAATTATGGATTCATTTCAAGCCAAAATAAGTTGGAAAAGGATGAGAAAGAGAGAAAATAAAAAATATAATTCCGTTCCGTTCCTACCCGACGCATAAAAGAAAATTCGAGAAAAATAGCAAAAAAATTCAAACATTTAAAAATACGGTTATGGATTCATTTCAAGCAAAAATAGGTTGGAAAATGATGAGATAGAGAGAAATTAAGAATTATTGTTCCGTTCCGTTCCTACCCGACGCGAAATAGAAAATTCCAAAACAATAGCACAAAAATTCAAAAAATTAAAGAACACCATTACCGGTTCATTCCAAGCAAAAATAGGACGGAAAAGGCCGAGAAAAACAGAAAACAAAAATTACCATCCGTTTCGTTCCATTCTGGCACTAAATAGAAAATTCAAACAAAATAGCAAAAAAATTCAAAAAATTAAAAAATACAATTATGGCTTCATTTCAATCCATTATAGGTAGGACAAGGCCGAGAAAAACAGAAAATAAAAATTATTGTTCCGTTTCGTTCCTACCCGGCGCTAAATATGAAATTCAAAAAAAATAGCAAAAAAATTCAAAAAATTAAAAAATACCATTATGGATTCATTTCAAGCCAAAATAAGTTGGAAAAGGATGAGAAAGAGAGAAAATAAAAATTATAATTCCGTTCCGTTCCTACCCGACGCATAAAAGAAAATTCAAAAAAAATAGCAAAAAAATTCAAACATTTAAAAATACGGTTATGGATTCATTTCAAGCCAAAATAGGTTGGAAAATGATGAGATAGAGAGAAATTAAGAATTATTGTTCCGTTCCGTTCCTACCCGACGCGAAATAGAAAATTCCAAAACAATAGCACAAAAATTCAAAAAATTAAAAAACACCATTACGGGTTCATTTCAAGCAAAAGTAGGACGGAAAAGGCCGAGAAAAACAGAAAACAAAAATTACCATCCGTTTCGTTCCATTCTGGCACTAAATAAAAAATTCAAACAAAATAGCAAAAAAATTCAAAAAATTAAAAAATACAATTATGGCTTCATTTCAATCCAAAATAGGTAGGACAAGGCCGAGAAAAACAGAAAATAAAAATTATTGTTCCGTTTCGTTCCTACCCAGCGCTAAATATGAAATTCAAAAAAAATAGCAAAAAAATTCAAAAAATTAAAAAATACAATTATGGATTCATTTCAAGCTAAAATAAGTTGGAAAAGGATGAGAAAGAGAGAAAATAAAAAATATAATTCCGTTCCGTTCCTACCCGACGCATAAAAGAAAATTCAAAAAAAATAGCAAAAAAATTCAAACATTTAAAAATACGGTTATGGATTCATTTCAAGCCAAAATAGGTTCGAAAATGATGAGATAGAGAGAAATTAAGAATTATTGTTCCGTTCCGTTCCTACCCGACGCGAAATAGAAAATTCCAAAACAATAGCACAAAAATTCAAAAAATTAAAGAACACCATTACCGGTTCATTCCAAGCAAAAATAGGACGGAAAAGGCCGAGAAAAACAGAAAACAAAAATTACCATCCGTTTCGTTCCATTCTGGCACTAAATAGAAAATTCAAACAAAATAGCAAAAAAATTAAAAAAATTAAAAAATACAATTATGGCTTCATTTCAATCCAAAATAGGTCGGACAAGGCCGAGAAAAACAGAAAATAAAAATTATTGTTCCGTTTCGTTCCTACCCGGCGTTAAATATGAAATTCAAAAAAAATAGCAAAAAAATTCAAAAAATTAAAAAATACCATTATGGATTCATTTCAAGCCAAAATAAGTTGGAAAAGGATGAGAAAGAGAGAAAATAAAAAATATAATTCCGTTCCGTTCCTACCCGACGCATAAAAGAAAATTCAAAAAAAATAGCAAAAAAATTCAAACATTTAAAAATACGGTTATGGATTCATTTCAAGCCAAAATAGGTTGGAAAATGATGAGATAGAGAGAAATTAAGAATTATTGTTCCGTTCCGTTCCTACCCGACGCGAAATAGAAAATTCCAAAACAATAGCACAAAAATTCAAAAAATTAAAGAACACCATTACGGGTTCATTTCAAGCAAAAATAGGATGGAAAAGGCCGAGAAAAACAGAAAACAAAAATTACCATCCGTTTCGTTCCATTCTGGCACTAAATAGAAAATTCAAACAAAATAGCAAAAAAATTAAAAAAATTAAAAAATACAATTATGGCTTCATTTCAATCCAAAATAGGTCGGACAAGGCCGAGAAAAACAGAAAATAAAAATTATTGTTCCGTTTCGTTCCTACCCGGCGCTAAATATGAAATTCAAAAAAAATAGCAAAAAAATTCAAAAAATTAAAAAATACAATTATGGATTCATTTCAAGCCAAAATAAGTTGGAAAAGGATGAGAAAGAGAGAAAATAAAAAATATAATTCCGTTCCGTTCCTACCCGACGCATAAAAGAAAATTCGAGAAAAATAGCAAAAAAATTCAAACATTTAAAAATACGGTTATGGATTCATTTCAAGCCAAAATAGGTTGGAAAATGATGAGATAGAGAGAAATTAAGAATTATTGTTCCGTTCCGTTCCTACCCGACGCGAAATAGAAAATTCCAATACAATAGCACAAAAATTCAAAAAATTAAAGAACACCATTACCGGTTCATTTCAAGCAAAAATAGGACGGAAAAGGCCGAGAAAAACAGAAAACAAAAATTACCATCCGTTTCGTTCCATTCTGGCACTAAATAGAAAATTCAAACAAAATAGCAAAAAAATTAAAAAAATTAAAAAATACAATTATGGCTTCATTTCAATCCAAAATAGGTCGGACAAGGCCGAGAAAAACAGAAAATAAAAATTATTGTTCCGTTTCGTTCCTACCCGGCGCTAAATATGAAATTCAAAAAAAATAGCAAAAAAATTCAAAAAATTAAAAAATACAATTATGGATTCATTTCAAGCCAAAATAAGTTGGAAAAGGATGAGAAAGAGAGAAAATAAAAAATATAATTCCGTTCCGTTCCTACCCGACGCATAAAAGAAAATTCGAGAAAAATAGCAAAAAAATTCAAACATTTAAAAATACGGTTATGGATTCATTTCAAGCAAAAATAGGTTGGAAAATGATGAGATAGAGAGAAATTAAGAATTATTGTTCCGTTCCGTTCCTACCCGACGCGAAATAGAAAATTCCAAAACAATAGCACAAAAATTCAAAAAATTAAAAAACACCATTACGGGTTCATTTCAAGCAAAAGTAGGACGGAAAAGGCCGAGAAAAACAGAAAACAAAAATTACCATCCGTTTCGTTCCATTCTGGCACTAAATAAAAAATTCAAACAAAATAGCAAAAAAATTCAAAAAATTAAAAAATACAATTATGGCTTCATTTCAATCCAAAATAGGTAGGACAAGGCCGAGAAAAACAGAAAATAAAAATTATTGTTCCGTTTCGTTCCTACCCAGCGCTAAATATGAAATTCAAAAAAAATAGCAAAAAAATTCAAAAAATTAAAAAATACAATTATGGATTCATTTCAAGCCAAAATAAGTTGGAAAAGGATGAGAAAGAGAGAAAATAAAAAATATAATTCCGTTCCGTTCCTACCCGACGCATAAAAGAAAATTCAAAAAAAATAGCAAAAAAATTCAAACATTTAAAAATACGGTTATGGATTCATTTCAAGCCAAAATAGGTTCGAAAATGATGAGATAGAGAGAAATTAAGAATTATTGTTCCGTTCCGTTCCTACCCGACGCGAAATAGAAAATTCCAAAACAATAGCACAAAAATTCAAAAAATTAAAGAACACCATTACCGGTTCATTCCAAGCAAAAATAGGACGGAAAAGGCCGAGAAAAACAGAAAACAAAAATTACCATCCGTTTCGTTCCATTCTGGCACTAAATAGAAAATTCAAACAAAATAGCAAAAAAATTCAAAAAATTAAAAAATACAATTATGGCTTCATTTCAATCCATTATAGGTAGGACAAGGCCGAGAAAAACAGAAAATAAAAATTATTGTTCCGTTTCGTTCCTACCCGGCGCTAAATATGAAATTCAAAAAAAATAGCAAAAAAATTCAAGAAATTAAAAAATACCATTATGGATTCATTTCAAGCCAAAGTACGTTGGAAAAGGATGAGAAAGAGAGAAAATAAAAATTATAATTCCGTTCCGTTCCTACCCGACGCATAAAAGAAAATTCGAGAAAAATAGCAAAAAAATTCAAACATTTAAAAATACGGTTATGGATTCATTTCAAGCCAAAATAGGTTGGAAAATGATGAGATAAAGAGAAATTAAGAATTATTGTTCCGTTCCGTTCCTACCCGACGCGAAATAGAAAATTCCAATACAATAGCACAAAAATTCAAAAAATTAAAGAACACCATTACCGGTTCATTTCAAGCAAAAATAGGACGGAAAAGGCCGAGAAAAACAGAAAACAAAAATTACCATCCGTTTCGTTCCATTCTGGCACTAAATAGAAAATTCAAACAAAATAGCAAAAAAATTCAAAAAATTAAAAAATACAATTATGGCTTCATTTCAATCCAAAATAGGTCGGACAAGACCGAGAAAAACAGAAAATAAAAATTATTGTTCCGTTTCGTTCCTACCCGGCGCTAAATATGAAATTCAAAAAAAATAGCAAAAAAATTCAAAAAATTAAAAAATACCATTATGGATTCATTTCAAGCCAAAATAAGTTGGAAAAGGATGAGAAAGAGAGAAAATAAAAAATATAATTCCGTTCCGTTCCTACCCGACGCATAAAAGAAAATTCAAAAAAAATAGCAAAAAAATTCAAACATTTAAAAATACGGTTATGGATTCATTTCAAGCCAAAATAGGTTGGAAAATGATGAGATAGAGAGAAATTAAGAATTATTGTTCCGTTCCGTTCCTACCCGACGCGAAATAGAAAATTCCAATACAATAGCACAAAAATTCAAAAAATTAAAGAACACCATTACTGGTTCATTTCAAGCAAAAATAGGACGGAAAGGGCCGAGAAAAACAGAAAACAAAAATTACCATCCGTTTCGTTCCATTCTGGCACTAAATAGAAAATTCAAACAAAATAGCAAAAAAATTAAAAAAATTAAAAAATACAATTATGGCTTCATTTCAATCCAAAATAGGTCGGACAAGGCCGAGAAAAACAGAAAATAAAAATTATTGTTCCGTTTCGTTCCTACCCGGCGCTAAATATGAAATTCAAAAAAAATAGCAAAAAAATTCAAAAAATTAAAAAATACAATTATGGATTCATTTCAAGCCAAAATAAGTTGGAAAAGGATGAGAAAGAGAGAAAATAAAAAATATAATTCCGTTCCGTTCCTACCCGACGCATAAAAGAAAATTCGAGAAAAATAGCAAAAAAATTCAAACATTTAAAAATACGGTTATGGATTCATTTCAAGCAAAAATAGGTTGGAAAATGATGAGATAGAGAGAAATTAAGAATTATTGTTCCGTTCCGTTCCTACCCGACGCGAAATAGAAAATTCCAAAACAATAGCACAAAAATTCAAAAAATTAAAGAACACCATTACCGGTTCATTCCAAGCAAAAATAGGACGGAAAAGGCCGAGAAAAACAGAAAACAAAAATTACCATCCGTTTCGTTCCATTCTGGCACTAAATAGAAAATTCAAACAAAATAGCAAAAAAATTCAAAAAATTAAAAAATACAATTATGGCTTCATTTCAATCCATTATAGGTTGGACAAGGCCGAGAAAAACAGAAAATAAAAATTATTGTTCCGTTTCGTTCCTACCCGGCGCTAAATATGAAATTCAAAAAAAATAGCAAAAAAATTCAAAAAATTAAAAAATACCATTATGGATTCATTTCAAGCCAAAGTACGTTGGAAAAGGATGAGAAAGAGAGAAAATAAAAATTATAATTCCGTTCCGTTCCTACCCGACGCATAAAAGAAAATTCGAGAAAAATAGCAAAAAAATTCAAACATTTAAAAATACGGTTATGGATTCATTTCAAGCCAAAATAGGTTGGAAAATGATGAGATAAAGAGAAATTAAGAATTATTGTTCCGTTCCGTTCCTACCCGACGCGAAATAGAAAATTCCAATACAATAGCACAAAAATTCAAAAAATTAAAGAACACCATTACTGGTTCATTTCAAGCAAAAATAGGACGGAAAAGGCCGAGAAAAACAGAAAACAAAAATTACCATCCGTTTCGTTCCATTCTGGCACTAAATAGAAAATTCAAACAAAATAGCAAAAAAATTCAAAAAATTAAAAAATACAATTATGGCTTCATTTCAATCCAAAATAGGTCGGACAAGACCGAGAAAAACAGAAAATAAAAATTATTGTTCCGTTTCGTTCCTACCCGGCGCTAAATATGAAATTCAAAAAAAATAGCAAAAAAATTCAAAAAATTAAAGAACACCATTACGGGTTCATTTCAAGCAAAAATAGGACGGAAAAGGCCGAGAAAAACAGAAAACAAAAATTACCATCCGTTTCGTTCCATTCTGGCACTAAATAGAAAATTCAAACAAAATAGCAAAAAAATTAAAAAAATTAAAAAATACAATTATGGCTTCATTTCAATCCAAAATAGGTCGGACAAGGCCGAGAAAAACAGAAAATAAAAATTATTGTTCCGTTTCGTTCCTACCCGGCGCTAAATATGAAATTCAAAAAAAATAGCAAAAAAATTCAAAAAATTAAAAAATACAATTATGGATTCATTTCAAGCCAAAATAAGTTGGAAAAGGATGAGAAAGAGAGAAAATAAAAAATATAATTCCGTTCCGTTCCTACCCGACGCATAAAAGAAAATTCGAGAAAAATAGCAAAAAAATTCAAACATTTAAAAATACGGTTATGGATTCATTTCAAGCAAAAATAGGTTGGAAAATGATGAGATAGAGAGAAATTAAGAATTATTGTTCCGTTCCGTTCCTACCCGACGCGAAATAGAAAATTCCAAAACAATAGCACAAAAATTCAAAAAATTAAAAAACACCATTACGGGTTCATTTCAAGCAAAAGTAGGACGGAAAAGGCCGAGAAAAACAGAAAACAAAAATTACCATCCGTTTCGTTCCATTCTGGCACTAAATAGAAAATTCAAACAAAATAGCAAAAAAATTAAAAAAATTAAAAAATACAATTATGGCTTCATTTCAATCCAAAATAGGTAGGACAAGGCCGAGAAAAACAGAAAATAAAAATTATTGTTCCGTTTCGTTCCTACCCAGCGCTAAATATGAAATTCAAAAAAAATAGCAAAAAAATTCAAAAAATTAAAAAATACAATTATGGATTCATTTCAAGCTAAAATAAGTTGGAAAAGGATGAGAAATAGAGAAAATAAAAAATATAATTCCGTTCCGTTCCTACCCGACGCATAAAAGAAAATTCAAAAAAAATAGCAAAAAAATTCAAACATTTAAAAATACGGTTATGGATTCATTTCAAGCCAAAATAGGTTCGAAAATGATGAGATAGAGAGAAATTAAGAATTATTGTTCCGTTCCGTTCCTACCCGACGCGAAATAGAAAATTCCAAAACAATAGCACAAAAATTCAAAAAATTAAAGAACACCATTACCGGTTCATTCCAAGCAAAAATAGGACGGAAAAGGCCGAGAAAAACAGAAAACAAAAATTACCATCCGTTTCGTTCCATTCTGGCACTAAATAGAAAATTCAAAAAAAATAGCAAAAAAATTAAAAAAATTAAAAAATACAATTATGGCTTCATTTCAATCCAAAATAGGTCGGACAAGGCCGAGAAAAACAGAAAATAAAAATTATTGTTCCGTTTCGTTCCTACCCGGCGCTAAATATGAAATTCAAAAAAAATAGCGAAAAAATTCAAAAAATTAAAAAATACCATTATGGATTCATTTCAAGCCAAAATAAGTTGGAAAAGGATGAGAAAGAGAGAAAATAAAAAATATAATTCCGTTCCGTTCCTACCCGACGCATAAAAGAAAATTCAAAAAAAATAGCAAAAAAATTCAAACATTTAAAAATACGGTTATGGATTCATTTCAAGCCAAAATAGGTTGGAAAATGATGAGATAGAGAGAAATTAAGAATTATTGTTCCGTTCCGTTCCTACCCGACGCGAAATAGAAAATTCCAAAACAATAGCACAAAAATTCAAAAAATTAAAGAACACCATTACGGGTTCATTTCAAGCAAAAATAGGACGGAAAAGGCCGAGAAAAACAGAAAACAAAAATTACCATCCGTTTCGTTCCATTCTGGCACTAAATAGAAAATTCAAACAAAATAGCAAAAAAATTAAAAAAATTAAAAAATACAATTATGGCTTCATTTCAATCCAAAATAGGTCGGACAAGGCCGAGAAAAACAGAAAATAAAAATTATTGTTCCGTTTCGTTCCTACCCGGCGCTAAATATGAAATTCAAAAAAAATAGCAAAAAAATTCAAAAAATTAAAAAATACAATTATGGATTCATTTCAAGCCAAAATAAGTTGGAAAAGGATGAGAAAGAGAGAAAATAAAAAATATAATTCCGTTCCGTTCCTACCCGACGCATAAAAGAAAATTCAAAAAAAATAGCAAAAAAATTCAAACATTTAAAAATACGGTTATGGATTCATTTCAAGCCAAAATAGGTTGGAAAATGATGAGATAGAGAGAAATTAAGAATTATTGTTCCGTTCCGTTCCTACCCGACGCGAAATAGAAAATTCCAAAACAATAGCACAAAAATTCAAAAAATTAAAGAACACCATTACGGGTTCATTTCAAGCAAAAATAGGACGGAAAAGGCCGAGAAAAACAGAAAACAAAAATTACCATCCGTTTCGTTCCATTCTGGCACTAAATAGAAAATTCAAACAAAATAGCAAAAAAATTAAAAAAATTAAAAAATACAATTATGGCTTCATTTCAATCCAAAATAGGTCGGACAAGGCCGAGAAAAACAGAAAATAAAAATTATTGTTCCGTTTCGTTCCTACCCGGCGCTAAATATGAAATTCAAAAAAAATAGCAAAAAAATTCAAAAAATTAAAAAATACAATTATGGATTCATTTCAAGCCAAAATAAGTTGGAAAAGGATGAGAAAGAGAGAAAATAAAAAATATAATTCCGTTCCGTTCCTACCCGACGCATAAAAGAAAATTCGAGAAAAATAGCAAAAAAATTCAAACATTTAAAAATACGGTTATGGATTCATTTCAAGCAAAAATAGGTTGGAAAATGATGAGATAGAGAGAAATTAAGAATTATTGTTCCGTTCCGTTCCTACCCGACGCGAAATAGAAAATTCCAAAACAATAGCACAAAAATTCAAAAAATTAAAAAACACCATTACGGGTTCATTTCAAGCAAAAGTAGGACGGAAAAGGCCGAGAAAAACAGAAAACAAAAATTACCATCCGTTTCGTTCCATTCTGGCACTAAATAGAAAATTCAAACAAAATAGCAAAAAAATTAAAAAAATTAAAAAATACAATTATGGCTTCATTTCAATCCAAAATAGGTAGGACAAGGCCGAGAAAAACAGAAAATAAAAATTATTGTTCCGTTTCGTTCCTACCCAGCGCTAAATATGAAATTAAAAAAAAATAGCAAAAAAATTCAAAAAATTAAAAAATACAATTATGGATTCATTTCAAGCTAAAATAAGTTGGAAAAGGATGAGAAATAGAGAAAATAAAAAATATAATTCCGTTCCGTTCCTACCCGACGCATAAAAGAAAATTCAAAAAAAATAGCAAAAAAATTCAAACATTTAAAAATACGGTTATGGATTCATTTCAAGCCAAAATAGGTTCGAAAATGATGAGATAGAGAGAAATTAAGAATTATTGTTCCGTTCCGTTCCTACCCGACGCGAAATAGAAAATTCCAAAACAATAGCACAAAAATTCAAAAAATTAAAGAACACCATTACCGGTTCATTCCAAGCAAAAATAGGACGGAAAAGGCCGAGAAAAACAGAAAACAAAAATTACCATCCGTTTCGTTCCATTCTGGCACTAAATAGAAAATTCAAAAAAAATAGCAAAAAAATTAAAAAAATTAAAAAATACAATTATGGCTTCATTTCAATCCAAAATAGGTCGGACAAGGCCGAGAAAAACAGAAAATAAAAATTATTGTTCCGTTTCGTTCCTACCCGGCGCTAAATATGAAATTCAAAAAAAATAGCAAAAAAATTCAAAAAATTAAAAAATACCATTATGGATTCATTTCAAGCCAAAATAAGTTGGAAAAGGATGAGAAAGAGAGAAAATAAAAAATATAATTCCGTTCCGTTCCTACCCGACGCATAAAAGAAAATTCAAAAAAAATAGCAAAAAAATTCAAACATTTAAAAATACGGTTATGGATTCATTTCAAGCCAAAATAGGTTGGAAAATGATGAGATAGAGAGAAATTAAGAATTATTGTTCCGTTCCGTTCCTACCCGACGCGAAATAGAAAATTCCAAAACAATAGCACAAAAATTCAAAAAATTAAAGAACACCATTACGGGTTCATTTCAAGCAAAAATAGGACGGATAAGGCCGAGAAAAACAGAAAACAAAAATTACCATCCGTTTCGTTCCATTCTGGCACTAAATAGAAAATTCAAACAAAATAGCAAAAAAATTAAAAAAATTAAAAAATACAATTATGGCTTCATTTCAATCCAAAATAGGTCGGACAAGGCCGAGAAAAACAGAAAATAAAAATTATTGTTCCGTTTCGTTCCTACCCGGCGCTAAATATGAAATTCAAAAAAAATAGCAAAAAAATTCAAAAAATTAAAAAATACAATTATGGATTCATTTCAAGCCAAAATAAGTTGGAAAAGGATGAGAAAGAGAGAAAATAAAAAATATAATTCCGTTCCGTTCCTACCCGACGCATAAAAGAAAATTCGAGAAAAATAGCAAAAAAATTCAAACATTTAAAAATACGGTTATGGTTTCATTTCAAGCAAAAATAGGTTGGAAAATGATGAGATAGAGAGAAATTAAGAATTATTGTTCCGTTCCGTTCCTACCCGACGCGAAATAGAAAATTCCAAAACAATAGCACAAAAATTCAAAAAATTAAAAAACACCATTACGGGTTCATTTCAAGCAAAAGTAGGACGGAAAAGGCCGAGAAAAACAGAAAACAAAAATTACCATCCGTTTCGTTCCATTCTGGCACTAAATAAAAAATTCAAACAAAATAGCAAAAAAATTCAAAAAATTAAAAAATACAATTATGGCTTCATTTCAATCCAAAATAGGTAGGACAAGGCCGAGAAAAACAGAAAATAAAAATTATTGTTCCGTTTCGTTCCTACCCAGCGCTAAATATGAAATTAAAAAAAAATAGCAAAAAAATTCAAAAAATTAAAAAATACAATTATGGATTCATTTCAAGCTAAAATAAGTTGGAAAAGGATGAGAAAGAGAGAAAATAAAAAATATAATTCCGTTCCGTTCCTACCCGACGCATAAAAGAAAATTCAAAAAAAATAGCAAAAAAATTCAAACATTTAAAAATACGGTTATGGATTCATTTCAAGCCAAAATAGGTTCGAAAATGATGAGATAGAGAGAAATTAAGAATTATTGTTCCGTTCCGTTCCTACCCGACGCGAAATAGAAAATTCCAAAACAATAGCACAAAAATTCAAAAAATTAAAGAACACCATTACCGGTTCATTCCAAGCAAAAATAGGACGGAAAAGGCCGAGAAAAACAGAAAACAAAAATTACCATCCGTTTCGTTCCATTCTGGCACTAAATAGAAAATTCAAACAAAATAGCAAAAAAATTCAAAAAATTAAAAAATACAATTATGGCTTCATTTCAATCCATTATAGGTAGGACAAGGCCGAGAAAAACAGAAAATAAAAATTATTGTTCCGTTTCGTTCCTACCCGGCGCTAAATATGAAATTCAAAAAAAATAGCAAAAAAATTCAAAAAATTAAAAAATACCATTATGGATTCATTTCAAGCCAAAGTACGTTGGAAAAGGATGAGAAAGAGAGAAAATAAAAATTATAATTCCGTTCCGTTCCTACCCGACGCATAAAAGAAAATTCGAGAAAAATAGCAAAAAAATTCAAACATTTAAAAATACGGTTATGGATTCATTTCAAGCCAAAATAGGTTCGAAAATAATGAGATAGAGAGAAATTAAGAATTATTGTTCCGTTCCGTTCCTACCCGACGCGAAATAGAAAATTCCAATACAATAGCACAAAAATTCAAAAAATTAAAGAACACCATTACTGGTTCATTTCAAGCAAAAATAGGACGGAAAAGGCCGAGAAAAACAGAAAACAAAAATTACCATCCGTTTCGTTCCATTCTGGCACTAAATAGAAAATTCAAACAAAATAGCAAAAAAATTAAAAAAATTAAAAAATACAATTATGGCTTCATTTCAATCCAAAATAGGTCGGACAAGGCCGAGAAAAACAGAAAATAAAAATTATTGTTCCGTTTCGTTCCTACCCGGCGCTAAATATGAAATTCAAAAAAAATAGCAAAAAAATTCAAAAAATTAAAAAATACAATTATGGATTCATTTCAAGCCAAAATAAGTTGGAAAAGGATGAGAAAGAGAGAAAATAAAAAATATAATTCCGTTCCGTTCCTACCCGACGCATAAAAGAAAATTCAAAAAAAATAGCAAAAAAATTCAAACATTTAAAAATACGGTTATGGATTCATTTCAAGCAAAAATAGGTTGGAAAATGATGAGATAGAGAGAAATTAAGAATTATTGTTCCGTTCCGTTCCTACCCGACGCGAAATAGAAAATTCCAAAACAATAGCACAAAAATTCAAAAAATTAAAAAACACCATTACGGGTTCATTTCAAGCAAAAGTAGGACGGAAAAGGCCGAGAAAAACAGAAAACAAAAATTACCATCCGTTTCGTTCCATTCTGGCACTAAATAGAAAATTCAAACAAAATAGCAAAAAAATTAAAAAAATTAAAAAATACAATTATGGCTTCATTTCAATCCAAAATAGGTCGGACAAGGCCGAGAAAAACAGAAAATAAAAATTATTGTTCCGTTTCGTTCCTACCCGGCGCTAAATATGAAATTCAAAAAAAATAGCAAAAAAATTCAAAAAATTAAAAAATACAATTATGGATTCATTTCAAGCCAAAATAAGTTGGAAAAGGATGAGAAAGAGAGAAAATAAAAAATATAATTCCGTTCCGTTCCTACCCGACGCATAAAAGAAAATTCGAGAAAAATAGCAAAAAAATTCAAACATTTAAAAATACGGTTATGGATTCATTTCAAGCAAAAATAGGTTGGAAAATGATGAGATAGAGAGAAATTAAGAATTATTGTTCCGTTCCGTTCCTACCCGACGCGAAATAGAAAATTCCAAAACAATAGCACAAAAATTCAAAAAATTAAAAAACACCATTACGGGTTCATTTCAAGCAAAAGTAGGACGGAAAAGGCCGAGAAAAACAGAAAACAAAAATTACCATCCGTTTCGTTCCATTCTGGCACTAAATAGAAAATTCAAACAAAATAGCAAAAAAATTAAAAAAATTAAAAAATACAATTATGGCTTCATTTCAATCCAAAATAGGTAGGACAAGGCCGAGAAAAACAGAAAATAAAAATTATTGTTCCGTTTCGTTCCTACCCAGCGCTAAATATGAAATTCAAAAAAAATAGCAAAAAAATTCAAAAAATTAAAAAATACAATTATGGATTCATTTCAAGCTAAAATAAGTTGGAAAAGGATGAGAAATAGAGAAAATAAAAAATATAATTCCGTTCCGTTCCTACCCGACGCATAAAAGAAAATTCAAAAAAAATAGCAAAAAAATTCAAACATTTAAAAATACGGTTATGGATTCATTTCAAGCCAAAATAGGTTCGAAAATGATGAGATAGAGAGAAATTAAGAATTATTGTTCCGTTCCGTTCCTACCCGACGCGAAATAGAAAATTCCAAAACAATAGCACAAAAATTCAAAAAATTAAAGAACACCATTACCGGTTCATTCCAAGCAAAAATAGGACGGAAAAGGCCGAGAAAAACAGAAAACAAAAATTACCATCCGTTTCGTTCCATTCTGGCACTAAATAGAAAATTCAAAAAAAATAGCAAAAAAATTAAAAAAATTAAAAAATACAATTATGGCTTCATTTCAATCCAAAATAGGTCGGACAAGGCCGAGAAAAACAGAAAATAAAAATTATTGTTCCGTTTCGTTCCTACCCGGCGCTAAATATGAAATTAAAAAAAAATAGCAAAAAAATTCAAAAAATTAAAAAATACCATTATGGATTCATTTCAAGCCAAAATAAGTTGGAAAAGGATGAGAAAGAGAGAAAATAAAAAATATAATTCCGTTCCGTTCCTACCCGACGCATAAAAGAAAATTCAAAAAAAATAGCAAAAAAATTCAAACATTTAAAAATACGGTTATGGATTCATTTCAAGCCAAAATAGGTTGGAAAATGATGAGATAGAGAGAAATTAAGAATTATTGTTCCGTTCCGTTCCTACCCGACGCGAAATAGAAAATTCCAAAACAATAGCACAAAAATTCAAAAAATTAAAGAACACCATTACGGGTTCATTTCAAGCAAAAATAGGACGGAAAAGGCCGAGAAAAACAGAAAACAAAAATTACCATCCGTTTCGTTCCATTCTGGCACTAAATAGAAAATTCAAACAAAATAGCAAAAAAATTAAAAAAATTAAAAAATACAATTATGGCTTCATTTCAATCCAAAATAGGTCGGACAAGGCCGAGAAAAACAGAAAATAAAAATTATTGTTCCGTTTCGTTCCTACCCGGCGCTAAATATGAAATTCAAAAAAAATAGCAAAAAAATTCAAAAAATTAAAAAATACAATTATGGATTCATTTCAAGCCAAAATAAGTTGGAAAAGGATGAGAAAGAGAGAAAATAAAAAATATAATTCCGTTCCGTTCCTACCCGACGCATAAAAGAAAATTCAAAAAAAATAGCAAAAAAATTCAAACATTTAAAAATACGGTTATGGATTCATTTCAAGCCAAAATAGGTTGGAAAATGATGAGATAGAGAGAAATTAAGAATTATTGTTCCGTTCCGTTCCTACCCGACGCGAAATAGAAAATTCCAAAACAATAGCACAAAAATTCAAAAAATTAAAGAACACCATTACGGGTTCATTTCAAGCAAAAATAGGACGGAAAAGGCCGAGAAAAACAGAAAACAAAAATTACCATCCGTTTCGTTCCATTCTGGCACTAAATAGAAAATTCAAACAAAATAGCAAAAAAATTAAAAAAATTAAAAAATACAATTATGGCTTCATTTCAATCCAAAATAGGTCGGACAAGGCCGAGAAAAACAGAAAATAAAAATTATTGTTCCGTTTCGTTCCTACCCGGCGCTAAATATGAAATTCAAAAAAAATAGCAAAAAAATTCAAAAAATTAAAAAATACAATTATGGATTCATTTCAAGCCAAAATAAGTTGGAAAAGGATGAGAAAGAGAGAAAATAAAAAATATAATTCCGTTCCGTTCCTACCCGACGCATAAAAGAAAATTCGAGAAAAATAGCAAAAAAATTCAAACATTTAAAAATACGGTTATGGATTCATTTCAAGCAAAAATAGGTTGGAAAATGATGAGATAGAGAGAAATTAAGAATTATTGTTCCGTTCCGTTCCTACCCGACGCGAAATAGAAAATTCCAAAACAATAGCACAAAAATTCAAAAAATTAAAAAACACCATTACGGGTTCATTTCAAGCAAAAGTAGGACGGAAAAGGCCGAGAAAAACAGAAAACAAAAATTACCATCCGTTTCGTTCCATTCTGGCACTAAATAGAAAATTCAAACAAAATAGCAAAAAAATTAAAAAAATTAAAAAATACAATTATGGCTTCATTTCAATCCAAAATAGGTAGGACAAGGCCGAGAAAAACAGAAAATAAAAATTATTGTTCCGTTTCGTTCCTACCCAGCGCTAAATATGAAATTAAAAAAAAATAGCAAAAAAATTCAAAAAATTAAAAAATACAATTATGGATTCATTTCAAGCTAAAATAAGTTGGAAAAGGATGAG
Organism: Quercus parvula; assembly: GCA_030820535.1. Taxonomy (NCBI): domain Eukaryota; kingdom Viridiplantae; phylum Streptophyta; class Magnoliopsida; order Fagales; family Fagaceae; genus Quercus; species Quercus parvula. Next base: position 22,698,534 of record JAUAME010000012.1, read on the forward strand.
AAATAGAGAAAATAAAAAATATAATTCCGTTCCGTTCCTACCCGACGCATAAAAGAAAATTCAAAAAAAATAGCAAAAAAATTCAAACATTTAAAAATACGGTTATGGATTCATTTCAAGCCAAAATAGGTTCGAAAATGATGAGATAGAGAGAAATTAAGAATTATTGTTCCGTTCCGTTCCTACCCGACGCGAAATAGAAAATTCCAAAACAATAGCACAAAAATTCAAAAAATTAAAGAACACCATTACCGGTTCATTCCAAGCAAAAATAGGACGGAAAAGGCCGAGAAAAACAGAAAACAAAAATTACCATCCGTTTCGTTCCATTCTGGCACTAAATAGAAAATTCAAAAAAAATAGCAAAAAAATTAAAAAAATTAAAAAATACAATTATGGCTTCATTTCAATCCAAAATAGGTCGGACAAGGCCGAGAAAAACAGAAAATAAAAATTATTGTTCCGTTTCGTTCCTACCCGGCGCTAAATATGAAATTCAAAAAAAATAGCAAAAAAATTCAAAAAATTAAAAAATACCATTATGGATTCATTTCAAGCCAAAATAAGTTGGAAAAGGATGAGAAAGAGAGAAAATAAAAAATATAATTCCGTTCCGTTCCTACCCGACGCATAAAAGAAAATTCAAAAAAAATAGCAAAAAAATTCAAACATTTAAAAATACGGTTATGGATTCATTTCAAGCCAAAATAGGTTGGAAAATGATGAGATAGAGAGAAATTAAGAATTATTGTTCCGTTCCGTTCCTACCCGACGCGAAATAGAAAATTCCAAAACAATAGCACAAAAATTCAAAAAATTAAAGAACACCATTACGGGTTCATTTCAAGCAAAAATAGGACGGATAAGGCCGAGAAAAACAGAAAACAAAAATTACCATCCGTTTCGTTCCATTCTGGCACTAAATAGAAAATTCAAACAAAATAGCAAAAAAATTAAAAAAATTAAAAAATACAATTATGGCTTCATTTCAATCCAAAATAGGTCGGACAAGGCCGAGAAAAACAGAAAATAAAAATTATTGTTCCGTTTCGTTCCTACCCGGCGCTAAATATGAAATTCAAAAAAAATAGCAAAAAAATTCAAAAAATTAAAAAATACAATTATGGATTCATTTCAAGCCAAAATAAGTTGGAAAAGGATGAGAAAGAGAGAAAATAAAAAATATAATTCCGTTCCGTTCCTACCCGACGCATAAAAGAAAATTCGAGAAAAATAGCAAAAAAATTCAAACATTTAAAAATACGGTTATGGTTTCATTTCAAGCAAAAATAGGTTGGAAAATGATGAGATAGAGAGAAATTAAGAATTATTGTTCCGTTCCGTTCCTACCCGACGCGAAATAGAAAATTCCAAAACAATAGCACAAAAATTCAAAAAATTAAAAAACACCATTACGGGTTCATTTCAAGCAAAAGTAGGACGGAAAAGGCCGAGAAAAACAGAAAACAAAAATTACCATCCGTTTCGTTCCATTCTGGCACTAAATAAAAAATTCAAACAAAATAGCAAAAAAATTCAAAAAATTAAAAAATACAATTATGGCTTCATTTCAATCCAAAATAGGTAGGACAAGGCCGAGAAAAACAGAAAATAAAAATTATTGTTCCGTTTCGTTCCTACCCAGCGCTAAATATGAAATTCAAAAAAAATAGCAAAAAAATTCAAAAAATTAAAAAATACAATTATGGATTCATTTCAAGCTAAAATAAGTTGGAAAAGGATGAGAAAGAGAGAAAATAAAAAATATAATTCCGTTCCGTTCCTACCCGACGCATAAAAGAAAATTCAAAAAAAATAGCAAAAAAATTCAAACATTTAAAAATACGGTTATGGATTCATTTCAAGCCAAAATAGGTTCGAAAATGATGAGATAGAGAGAAATTAAGAATTATTGTTCCGTTCCGTTCCTACCCGACGCGAAATAGAAAATTCCAAAACAATAGCACAAAAATTCAAAAAATTAAAGAACACCATTACCGGTTCATTCCAAGCAAAAATAGGACGGAAAAGGCCGAGAAAAACAGAAAACAAAAATTACCATCCGTTTCGTTCCATTCTGGCACTAAATAGAAAATTCAAACAAAATAGCAAAAAAATTCAAAAAATTAAAAAATACAATTATGGCTTCATTTCAATCCATTATAGGTAGGACAAGGCCGAGAAAAACAGAAAATAAAAATTATTGTTCCGTTTCGTTCCTACCCGGCGCTAAATATGAAATTCAAAAAAAATAGCAAAAAAATTCAAAAAATTAAAAAATACCATTATGGATTCATTTCAAGCCAAAGTACGTTGGAAAAGGATGAGAAAGAGAGAAAATAAAAATTATAATTCCGTTCCGTTCCTACCCGACGCATAAAAGAAAATTCGAGAAAAATAGCAAAAAAATTCAAACATTTAAAAATACGGTTATGGATTCATTTCAAGCCAAAATAGGTTCGAAAATAATGAGATAGAGAGAAATTAAGAATTATTGTTCCGTTCCGTTCCTACCCGACGCGAAATAGAAAATTCCAATACAATAGCACAAAAATTCAAAAAATTAAAGAACACCATTACTGGTTCATTTCAAGCAAAAATAGGACGGAAAAGGCCGAGAAAAACAGAAAACAAAAATTACCATCCGTTTCGTTCCATTCTGGCACTAAATAGAAAATTCAAACAAAATAGCAAAAAAATTAAAAAAATTAAAAAATACAATTATGGCTTCATTTCAATCCAAAATAGGTCGGACAAGGCCGAGAAAAACAGAAAATAAAAATTATTGTTCCGTTTCGTTCCTACCCGGCGCTAAATATGAAATTCAAAAAAAATAGCAAAAAAATTCAAAAAATTAAAAAATACAATTATGGATTCATTTCAAGCCAAAATAAGTTGGAAAAGGATGAGAAAGAGAGAAAATAAAAAATATAATTCCGTTCCGTTCCTACCCGACGCATAAAAGAAAATTCAAAAAAAATAGCAAAAAAATTCAAACATTTAAAAATACGGTTATGGATTCATTTCAAGCCAAAATAGGTTGGAAAATGATGAGATAGAGAGAAATTAAGAATTATTGTTCCGTTCCGTTCCTACCCGACGCGAAATAGAAAATTCCAAAACAATAGCACAAAAATTCAAAAAATTAAAGAACACCATTACGGGTTCATTTCAAGCAAAAATAGGACGGAAAAGGCCGAGAAAAACAGAAAACAAAAATTACCATCCGTTTCGTTCCATTCTGGCACTAAATAGAAAATTCAAACAAAATAGCAAAAAAATTAAAAAAATTAAAAAATACAATTATGGCTTCATTTCAATCCAAAATAGGTCGGACAAGGCCGAGAAAAACAGAAAATAAAAATTATTGTTCCGTTTCGTTCCTACCCGGCGCTAAATATGAAATTCAAAAAAAATAGCAAAAAAATTCAAAAAATTAAAAAATACAATTATGGATTCATTTCAAGCCAAAATAAGTTGGAAAAGGATGAGAAAGAGAGAAAATAAAAAATATAATTCCGTTCCGTTCCTACCCGACGCATAAAAGAAAATTCGAGAAAAATAGCAAAAAAATTCAAACATTTAAAAATACGGTTATGGATTCATTTCAAGCAAAAATAGGTTGGAAAATGATGAGATAGAGAGAAATTAAGAATTATTGTTCCGTTCCGTTCCTACCCGACGCGAAATAGAAAATTCCAAAACAATAGCACAAAAATTCAAAAAATTAAAAAACACCATTACGGGTTCATTTCAAGCAAAAGTAGGACGGAAAAGGCCGAGAAAAACAGAAAACAAAAATTACCATCCGTTTCGTTCCATTCTGGCACTAAATAGAAAATTCAAACAAAATAGCAAAAAAATTAAAAAAATTAAAAAATACAATTATGGCTTCATTTCAATCCAAAATAGGTAGGACAAGGCCGAGAAAAACAGAAAATAAAAATTATTGTTCCGTTTCGTTCCTACCCAGCGCTAAATATGAAATTCAAAAAAAATAGCAAAAAAATTCAAAAAATTAAAAAATACAATTATGGATTCATTTCAAGCCAAAATAAGTTGGAAAAGGATGAGAAAGAGAGAAAATAAAAAATATAATTCCGTTCCGTTCCTACCCGACGCATAAAAGAAAATTCAAAAAAAATAGCAAAAAAATTCAAACATTTAAAAATACGGTTATGGATTCATTTCAAGCCAAAATAGGTTCGAAAATGATGAGATAGAGAGAAATTAAGAATTATTGTTCCGTTCCGTTCCTACCCGACGCGAAATAGAAAATTCCAAAACAATAGCACAAAAATTCAAAAAATTAAAGAACACCATTACCGGTTCATTCCAAGCAAAAATAGGACGGAAAAGGCCGAGAAAAACAGAAAACAAAAATTACCATCCGTTTCGTTCCATTCTGGCACTAAATAGAAAATTCAAAAAAAATAGCAAAAAAATTAAAAAAATTAAAAAATACAATTATGGCTTCATTTCAATCCAAAATAGGTCGGACAAGGCCGAGAAAAACAGAAAATAAAAATTATTGTTCCGTTTCGTTCCTACCCGGCGCTAAATATGAAATTCAAAAAAAATAGCAAAAAAATTCAAAAAATTAAAAAATACCATTATGGATTCATTTCAAGCCAAAATAAGTTGGAAAAGGATGAGAAAGAGAGAAAATAAAAAATATAATTCCGTTCCGTTCCTACCCGACGCATAAAAGAAAATTCAAAAAAAATAGCAAAAAAATTCAAACATTTAAAAATACGGTTATGGATTCATTTCAAGCCAAAATAGGTTGGAAAATGATGAGATAGAGAGAAATTAAGAATTATTGTTCCGTTCCGTTCCTACCCGACGCGAAATAGAAAATTCCAAAACAATAGCACAAAAATTCAAAAAATTAAAGAACACCATTACGGGTTCATTTCAAGCAAAAATAGGACGGAAAAGGCCGAGAAAAACAGAAAACAAAAATTACCATCCGTTTCGTTCCATTCTGGCACTAAATAGAAAATTCAAACAAAATAGCAAAAAAATTAAAAAAATTAAAAAATACAATTATGGCTTCATTTCAATCCAAAATAGGTCGGACAAGGCCGAGAAAAACAGAAAATAAAAATTATTGTTCCGTTTCGTTCCTACCCGGCGCTAAATATGAAATTCAAAAAAAATAGCAAAAAAATTCAAAAAATTAAAAAATACCATTATGGATTCATTTCAAGCCAAAGTACGTTGGAAAAGGATGAGAAAGAGAGAAAATAAAAATTATAATTCCGTTCCGTTCCTACCCGACGCATAAAAGAAAATTCGAGAAAAATAGCAAAAAAATTCAAACATTTAAAAATACGGTTATGGATTCATTTCAAGCCAAAATAGGTTCGAAAATAATGAGATAGAGAGAAATTAAGAATTATTGTTCCGTTCCGTTCCTACCCGACGCGAAATAGAAAATTCCAATACAATAGCACAAAAATTCAAAAAATTAAAGAACACCATTACTGGTTCATTTCAAGCAAAAATAGGACGGAAAAGGCCGAGAAAAACAGAAAACAAAAATTACCATCCGTTTCGTTCCATTCTGGCACTAAATAGAAAATTCAAACAAAATAGCAAAAAAATTCAAAAAATTAAAAAATACAATTATGGCTTCATTTCAATCCAAAATAGGTCGGACAAGGCCGAGAAAAACAGAAAATAAAAATTATTGTTCCGTTTCGTTCCTACCCGGCGCTAAATATGAAATTCAAAAAAAATAGCAAAAAAATTCAAAAAATTAAAAAATACAATTATGGATTCATTTCAAGCCAAAATAAGTTGGAAAAGGATGAGAAAGAGAGAAAATAAAAAATATAATTCCGTTCCGTTCCTACCCGACGCATAAAAGAAAATTCAAAAAAAATAGCAAAAAAATTCAAACATTTAAAAATACGGTTATGGATTCATTTCAAGCCAAAATAGGTTGGAAAATGATGAGATAGAGAGAAATTAAGAATTATTGTTCCGTTCCGTTCCTACCCGACGCGAAATAGAAAATTCCAAAACAATAGCACAAAAATTCAAAAAATTAAAGAACACCATTACGGGTTCATTTCAAGCAAAAATAGGACGGAAAAGGCCGAGAAAAACAGAAAACAAAAATTACCATCCGTTTCGTTCCATTCTGGCACTAAATAGAAAATTCAAACAAAATAGCAAAAAAATTAAAAAAATTAAAAAATACAATTATGGCTTCATTTCAATCCAAAATAGGTCGGACAAGGCCGAGAAAAACAGAAAATAAAAATTATTGTTCCGTTTCGTTCCTACCCGGCGCTAAATATGAAATTCAAAAAAAATAGCAAAAAAATTCAAAAAATTAAAAAATACAATTATGGATTCATTTCAAGCCAAAATAAGTTGGAAAAGGATGAGAAAGAGAGAAAATAAAAAATATAATTCCGTTCCGTTCCTACCCGACGCATAAAAGAAAATTCGAGAAAAATAGCAAAAAAATTCAAACATTTAAAAATACGGTTATGGATTCATTTCAAGCAAAAATAGGTTGGAAAATGATGAGATAGAGAGAAATTAAGAATTATTGTTCCGTTCCGTTCCTACCCGACGCGAAATAGAAAATTCCAAAACAATAGCACAAAAATTCAAAAAATTAAAAAACACCATTACGGGTTCATTTCAAGCAAAAGTAGGACGGAAAAGGCCGAGAAAAACAGAAAACAAAAATTACCATCCGTTTCGTTCCATTCTGGCACTAAATAGAAAATTCAAACAAAATAGCAAAAAAATTAAAAAAATTAAAAAATACAATTATGGCTTCATTTCAATCCAAAATAGGTAGGACAAGGCCGAGAAAAACAGAAAATAAAAATTATTGTTCCGTTTCGTTCCTACCCAGCGCTAAATATGAAATTCAAAAAAAATAGCAAAAAAATTCAAAAAATTAAAAAATACAATTATGGATTCATTTCAAGCCAAAATAAGTTGGAAAAGGATGAGAAAGAGAGAAAATAAAAAATATAATTCCGTTCCGTTCCTACCCGACGCATAAAAGAAAATTCAAAAAAAATAGCAAAAAAATTCAAACATTTAAAAATACGGTTATGGATTCATTTCAAGCCAAAATAGGTTCGAAAATGATGAGATAGAGAGAAATTAAGAATTATTGTTCCGTTCCGTTCCTACCCGACGCGAAATAGAAAATTCCAAAACAATAGCACAAAAATTCAAAAAATTAAAGAACACCATTACCGGTTCATTCCAAGCAAAAATAGGACGGAAAAGGCCGAGAAAAACAGAAAACAAAAATTACCATCCGTTTCGTTCCATTCTGGCACTAAATAGAAAATTCAAAAAAAATAGCAAAAAAATTAAAAAAATTAAAAAATACAATTATGGCTTCATTTCAATCCAAAATAGGTCGGACAAGGCCGAGAAAAACAGAAAATAAAAATTATTGTTCCGTTTCGTTCCTACCCGGCGCTAAATATGAAATTCAAAAAAAATAGCAAAAAAATTCAAAAAATTAAAAAATACCATTATGGATTCATTTCAAGCCAAAATAAGTTGGAAAAGGATGAGAAAGAGAGAAAATAAAAAATATAATTCCGTTCCGTTCCTACCCGACGCATAAAAGAAAATTCAAAAAAAATAGCAAAAAAATTCAAACATTTAAAAATACGGTTATGGATTCATTTCAAGCCAAAATAGGTTGGAAAATGATGAGATAGAGAGAAATTAAGAATTATTGTTCCGTTCCGTTCCTACCCGACGCGAAATAGAAAATTCCAAAACAATAGCACAAAAATTCAAAAAATTAAAGAACACCATTACGGGTTCATTTCAAGCAAAAATAGGACGGAAAAGGCCGAGAAAAACAGAAAACAAAAATTACCATCCGTTTCGTTCCATTCTGGCACTAAATAGAAAATTCAAACAAAATAGCAAAAAAATTAAAAAAATTAAAAAATACAATTATGGCTTCATTTCAATCCAAAATAGGTCGGACAAGGCCGAGAAAAACAGAAAATAAAAATTATTGTTCCGTTTCGTTCCTACCCGGCGCTAAATATGAAATTCAAAAAAAATAGCAAAAAAATTCAAAAAATTAAAAAATACAATTATGGATTCATTTCAAGCCAAAATAAGTTGGAAAAGGATGAGAAAGAGAGAAAATAAAAAATATAATTCCGTTCCGTTCCTACCCGACGCATAAAAGAAAATTCGAGAAAAATAGCAAAAAAATTCAAACATTTAAAAATACGGTTATGGATTCATTTCAAGCAAAAATAGGTTGGAAAATGATGAGATAGAGAGAAATTAAGAATTATTGTTCCGTTCCGTTCCTACCCGACGCGAAATAGAAAATTCCAAAACAATAGCACAAAAATTCAAAAAATTAAAAAACACCATTACGGGTTCATTTCAAGCAAAAGTAGGACGGAAAAGGCCGAGAAAAACAGAAAACAAAAATTACCATCCGTTTCGTTCCATTCTGGCACTAAATAAAAAATTCAAACAAAATAGCAAAAAAATTCAAAAAATTAAAAAAAACAATTATGGCTTCATTTCAATCCAAAATAGGTAGGACAAGGCCGAGAAAAACAGAAAATAAAAATTATTGTTCCGTTTCGTTCCTACCCAGCGCTAAATATGAAATTCAAAAAAAATAGCAAAAAAATTCAAAAAATTAAAAAATACAATTATGGATTCATTTCAAGCTAAAATAAGTTGGAAAAGGATGAGAAAGAGAGAAAATAAAAAATATAATTCCGTTCCGTTCCTACCCGACGCATAAAAGAAAATTCAAAAAAAATAGCAAAAAAATTCAAACATTTAAAAATACGGTTATGGATTCATTTCAAGCCAAAATAGGTTCGAAAATGATGAGATAGAGAGAAATTAAGAATTATTGTTCCGTTCCGTTCCTACCCGACGCGAAATAGAAAATTCCAAAACAATAGCACAAAAATTCAAAAAATTAAAGAACACCATTACCGGTTCATTCCAAGCAAAAATAGGACGGAAAAGGCCGAGAAAAACAGAAAACAAAAATTACCATCCGTTTCGTTCCATTCTGGCACTAAATAGAAAATTCAAACAAAATAGCAAAAAAATTCAAAAAATTAAAAAATACAATTATGGCTTCATTTCAATCCATTATAGGTAGGACAAGGCCGAGAAAAACAGAAAATAAAAATTATTGTTCCGTTTCGTTCCTACCCGGCGCTAAATATGAAATTCAAAAAAAATAGCAAAAAAATTCAAGAAATTAAAAAATACCATTATGGATTCATTTCAAGCCAAAGTACGTTGGAAAAGGATGAGAAAGAGAGAAAATAAAAATTATAATTCCGTTCCGTTCCTACCCGACGCATAAAAGAAAATTCGAGAAAAATAGCAAAAAAATTCAAACATTTAAAAATACGGTTATGGATTCATTTCAAGCCAAAATAGGTTGGAAAATGATGAGATAGAGAGAAATTAAGAATTATTGTTCCGTTCCGTTCCTACCCGACGCGAAATAGAAAATTCCAATACAATAGCACAAAAATTCAAAAAATTAAAGAACACCATTACTGGTTCATTTCAAGCAAAAATAGGACGGAAAAGGCCGAGAAAAACAGAAAACAAAAATTACCATCCGTTTCGTTCCATTCTGGCACTAAATAGAAAATTCAAACAAAATAGCAAAAAAATTCAAAAAATTAAAAAATACAATTATGGCTTCATTTCAATCCAAAATAGGTCGGACAAGACCGAGAAAAACAGAAAATAAAAATTATTGTTCCGTTTCGTTCCTACCCGGCGCTAAATATGAAATTCAAAAAAAATAGCAAAAAAATTCAAAAAATTAAAAAATACCATTATGGATTCATTTCAAGCCAAAATAAGTTGGAAAAGGATGAGAAAGAGAGAAAATAAAAAATATAATTCCGTTCCGTTCCTACCCGACGCATAAAAGAAAATTCAAAAAAAATAGCAAAAAAATTCAAACATTTAAAAATACGGTTATGGATTCATTTCAAGCCAAAATAGGTTGGAAAATGATGAGATAGAGAGAAATTAAGAATTATTGTTCCGTTCCGTTCCTACCCGACGCGAAATAGAAAATTCCAAAACAATAGCACAAAAATTCAAAAAATTAAAGAACACCATTACGGGTTCATTTCAAGCAAAAATAGGACGGAAAAGGCCGAGAAAAACAGAAAACAAAAATTACCATCCGTTTCGTTCCATTCTGGCACTAAATAGAAAATTCAAACAAAATAGCAAAAAAATTAAAAAAATTAAAAAATACAATTATGGCTTCATTTCAATCCAAAATAGGTCGGACAAGGCCGAGAAAAACAGAAAATAAAAATTATTGTTCCGTTTCGTTCCTACCCGGCGCTAAATATGAAATTCAAAAAAAATAGCAAAAAAATTCAAAAAATTAAAAAATACAATTATGGATTCATTTCAAGCCAAAATAAGTTGGAAAAGGATGAGAAAGAGAGAAAATAAAAAATATAATTCCGTTCCGTTCCTACCCGACGCATAAAAGAAAATTCGAGAAAAATAGCAAAAAAATTCAAACATTTAAAAATACGGTTATGGATTCATTTCAAGCAAAAATAGGTTGGAAAATGATGAGATAGAGAGAAATTAAGAATTATTGTTCCGTTCCGTTCCTACCCGACGCGAAATAGAAAATTCCAAAAGAATAGCACAAAAATTCAAAAAATTAAAAAACACCATTACGGGTTCATTTCAAGCAAAAGTAGGACGGAAAAGGCCGAGAAAAACAGAAAACAAAAATTACCATCCGTTTCGTTCCACTCTGGCACTAAATAAAAAATTCAAACAAAATAGCAAAAAAATTCAAAAAATTAAAAAATACAATTATGGCTTCATTTCAATCCAAAATAGGTAGGACAAGGCCGAGAAAAACAGAAAATAAAAATTATTGTTCCGTTTCGTTCCTACCCAGCGCTAAATATGAAATTCAAAAAAATTCAAAAAATTAAAAAATACAATTATGGATTCATTTCAAGCCAAAATAAGTTGGAAAAGGATGAGAAAGAGAGAAAATAAAAAATATAATTCCGTTCCGTTCCTACCCGACGCATAAAAGAAAATTCAAAAAAAATAGCAAAAAAATTCAAACATTTAAAAATACGGTTATGGATTCATTTCAAGCCAAAATAGGTTCGAAAATGATGAGATAGAGAGAAATTAAGAATTATTGTTCCGTTCCGTTCCTACCCGACGCGAAATAGAAAATTCCAAAACAATAGCACAAAAATTCAAAAAATTAAAGAACACCATTACCGGTTCATTTCAAGCAAAAATAGGACGGAAAAGGCCGAGAAAAACAGAAAACAAAAATTACCATCCGTTTCGTTCCATTCTGGCACTAAATAGAAAATTCAAACAAAATAGCAAAAAAATTCAAAAAATTAAAAAATACAATTATGGCTTCATTTCAATCCATTATAGGTAGGACAAGGCCCAGAAAAACAGAAAATAAAAATTATTGTTCCGTTTCGTTCCTACCCGGCGCTAAATATGAAATTCAAAAAAAATAGCAAAAAAATTCAAAAAATTAAAAAATACCATTATGGATTCATTTCAAGCCAAAATAAGTTGGAAAAGGATGAGAAAGACAGAAAATAAAAAATATAATTCCGTTCCGTTCCTACCCGACGCATAAAACAAAATTCAAGAAAAATAGCAAAAAAATTCAAACATTTAAAAATACGGTTATGGATTCATTTCAAGCCAAAATAGGTTGGAAAATAATGAGATAGAGAGAAAATAAAAGTTATCGTTCCGTTCCATTCTACCCGACACGAAATAGAAAATTCTAAAACAATAGCAAAAAAATTCAAAAAATTAAAGAATACCATTACGGGTTCATTTCAAGCAAAAATAGGTCGGAAAAGGCTGAGAAAAACAGAAAATAAAAATTATCGTTCCGTTTCGTTCCTACCAGGCACAAAATAGAAAATTCAAACAAAACATAAAAAAATTAAAAAAATTAAAAAATACAATTGTGGCTTCATTTCAATCAAAAATAGGTCGGAAAGGGCTGAGAAAAACAGAAAATAAAAATTATCGTTCCGTTTCGTTCCTACCCGGCGCTAAATATGAAATTAAAAAAAAATAGCAAAAAAATTCAAAAAATTAAAAAATACCATTATGGATTCATTTCAAGCCAAAATAAGTTGGAAAAGGATGAGAAAGAGAGAAAATAAAAAATATAATTCCGTTCCGTTCCTACCCGACGCATAAAACAAAATTCAAGAAAAATAGCAAAAAAATTCAAACATTTAAAAATACGGTTATGGTTTCATTTCAAGCCAAAATAGGTTGGAAAATGATGAGATAGAGAGAAATTAAGAATTATTGTTCCGTTCCGTTCCTACCCGACACGAAATAGAAAATTCCAATACAATAGCACAAAAATTCAAAAAATTAAAGAACACCATTACTGGTTCATTTCAAGCAAAAATAGGACGGAAAAGGCCGAGAAAAACAGAAAACAAAAATTACCATCCGTTTCGTTCCATTCTGGCACTAAATAGAAAATTCAAACAAAATAGCAAAAAAATTCAAAAAATTAAAAAATACAATTATGGCTTCATTTCAATCCAAAATAGGTCGGACAAGACCGAGAAAAACAGAAAATAAAAATTATTGTTCCGTTTCGTTCCTACCCGGCGCTAAATATGAAATTCAAAAAAAATAGCAAAAAAATTCAAAAAATTAAAAAATACCATTATGGATTCATTTCAAGCCAAAATAAGTTGGAAAAGGATGAGAAAGAGAGAAAATAAAAAATATAATTCCGTTCCGTTCCTACCCGACGCATAAAACAAAATTCAAAAAAAATAGCAAAAAAATTCAAACATTTAAAAATACGGTTATGGATTCATTTCAAGCCAAAATAGGTTGGAAAATGATGAGATAGAGAGAAATTAAGAATTATTGTTCCGTTCCGTTCCTACCCGACGCGAAATAGAAAATTCCAAAACAATAGCACAAAAATTCAAAAAATTAAAGAACACCATTACGGGTTCATTTCAAGCAAAAATAGGACGGAAAAGGCCGAGAAAAACAGAAAACAAAAATTACCATCCGTTTCGTTCCATTCTGGCACTAAATAGAAAATTCAAACAAAATAGCAAAAAAATTAAAAAAATTAAAAAATACAATTATGGCTTCATTTCAATCCAAAATAGGTCGGACAAGGCCGAGAAAAACAGAAAATAAAAATTATTGTTCCGTTTCGTTCCTACCCGGCGCTAAATATGAAATTCAAAAAAAATAGCAAAAAAATTCAAAAAATTAAAAAATACAATTATGGATTCATTTCAAGCCAAAATAAGTTGGAAAAGGATGAGAAAGAGAGAAAATAAAAAATATAATTCCGTTCCGTTCCTACCCGACGCATAAAAGAAAATTCGAGAAAAATAGCAAAAAAATTCAAACATTTAAAAATACGGTTATGGATTCATTTCAAGCAAAAATAGGTTGGAAAATGATGAGATAGAGAGAAATTAAGAATTATTGTTCCGTTCCGTTCCTACCCGACGCGAAATAGAAAATTCCAAAAGAATAGCACAAAAATTCAAAAAATTAAAAAACACCATTACGGGTTCATTTCAAGCAAAAGTAGGACGGAAAAGGCCGAGAAAAACAGAAAACAAAAATTACCATCCGTTTCGTTCCATTCTGGCACTAAATAAAAAATTCAAACAAAATAGCAAAAAAATTCAAAAAATTAAAAAATACAATTATGGCTTCATTTCAATCCAAAATAGGTAGGACAAGGCCGAGAAAAACAGAAAATAAAAATTATTGTTCCGTTTCGTTCCTACCCAGCGCTAAATATGAAATTCAAAAAAATTCAAAAAATTAAAAAATACAATTATGGATTCATTTCAAGCCAAAATAAGTTGGAAAAGGATGAGAAAGAGAGAAAATAAAAAATATAATTCCGTTCCGTTCCTACCCGACGCATAAAAGAAAATTCAAAAAAAATAGCAAAAAAATTCAAACATTTAAAAATACGGTTATGGATTCATTTCAAGCCAAAATAGGTTCGAAAATGATGAGATAGAGAGAAATTAAGAATTATTGTTCCGTTCCGTTCCTACCCGACGCGAAATAGAAAATTCCAAAACAATAGCACAAAAATTCAAAAAATTAAAGAACACCATTACCGGTTCATTTCAAGCAAAAATAGGACGGAAAAGGCCGAGAAAAACAGAAAACAAAAATTACCATCCGTTTCGTTCCATTCTAGCACTAAATAGAAAATTCAAACAAAATAGCAAAAAAATTCAAAAAATTAAAAAATACAATTATGGCTTCATTTCAATCCATTATAGGTAGGACAAGGCCCAGAAAAACAGAAAATAAAAATTATTGTTCCGTTTCGTTCCTACCCGGCGCTAAATATGAAATTAAAAAAAAATAGCAAAAAAATTCAAAAAATTAAAAAATACCATTATGGATTCATTTCAAGCCAAAATAAGTTGGAAAAGGATGAGAAAGACAGAAAATAAAAAATATAATTCCGTTCCGTTCCTACCCGACGCATAAAACAAAATTCAAGAAAAATAGCAAAAAAATTCAAACATTTAAAAATACGGTTATGGATTCATTTCAAGCCAAAATAGGTTGGAAAATAATGAGATAGAGAGAAAATAAAAGTTATCGTTCCGTTCCATTCTACCCGACACGAAATAGAAAATTCTAAAACAATAGCAAAAAAATTCAAAAAATTAAAGAATACCATTACGGGTTCATTTCAAGCAAAAATAGGTCGGAAAAGGCTGAGAAAAACAGAAAATAAAAATTATCGTTCCGTTTCGTTCCTACCAGGCACAAAATAGAAAATTCAAACAAAACATAAAAAAATTAAAAAAATTAAAAAATACAATTGTGGCTTCATTTCAATCAAAAATAGGTCGGAAAGGGCTGAGAAAAACAGAAAATAAAAATTATCGTTCCGTTTCGTTCCTACCCGGCGCTAAATATGAAATTAAAAAAAAATAGCAAAAAAATTCAAAAAATTAAAAAATACCATTATGGATTCATTTCAAGCCAAAATAAGTTGGAAAAGGATGAGAAAGAGAGAAAATAAAAAATATAATTCCGTTCCGTTCCTACCCGACGCATAAAAGAAAATTCAAAAAAAATAGCAAAAAAATTCAAACATTTAAAAATACGGTTATGGATTCATTTCAAGCCAAAATAGGTTGGAAAATGATGAGATAGAGAGAAATTAAGAATTATTGTTCCGTTCCGTTCCTACCCGACGCGAAATAGAAAATTCCAAAACAATAGCACAAAAATTCAAAAAATTAAAGAACACCATTACGGGTTCATTTCAAGCAAAAATAGGACGGAAAAGGCCGAGAAAAACAGAAAACAAAAATTACCATCCGTTTCGTTCCATTCTGGCACTAAATAGAAAATTCAAACAAAATAGCAAAAAAATTAAAAAAATTAAAAAATACAATTATGGCTTCATTTCAATCCAAAATAGGTCGGACAAGGCCGAGAAAAACAGAAAATAAAAATTATTGTTCCGTTTCGTTCCTACCCGGCGCTAAATATGAAATTCAAAAAAAATAGCAAAAAAATTCAAAAAATTAAAAAATACAATTATGGATTCATTTCAAGCCAAAATAAGTTGGAAAAGGATGAGAAAGAGAGAAAATAAAAAATATAATTCCGTTCCGTTCCTACCCGACGCATAAAAGAAAATTCGAGAAAAATAGCAAAAAAATTCAAACATTTAAAAATACGGTTATGGATTCATTTCAAGCAAAAATAGGTTGGAAAATGATGAGATAGAGAGAAATTAAGAATTATTGTTCCGTTCCGTTCCTACCCGACGCGAAATAGAAAATTCCAAAAGAATAGCACAAAAATTCAAAAAATTAAAAAACACCATTACGGGTTCATTTCAAGCAAAAGTAGGACGGAAAAGGCCGAGAAAAACAGAAAACAAAAATTACCATCCGTTTCGTTCCATTCTGGCACTAAATAAAAAATTCAAACAAAATAGCAAAAAAATTCAAAAAATTAAAAAATACAATTATGGCTTCATTTCAATCCAAAATAGGTAGGACAAGGCCGAGAAAAACAGAAAATAAAAATTATTGTTCCGTTTCGTTCCTACCCAGCGCTAAATATGAAATTCAAAAAAAATAGCAAAAAAATTCAAAAAATTAAAAAATACAATTATGGATTCATTTCAAGCCAAAATAAGTTGGAAAAGGATGAGAAAGAGAGAAAATAAAAAATATAATTCCGTTCCGTTCCTACCCGACGCATAAAAGAAAATTCAAAAAAAATAGCAAAAAAATTCAAACATTTAAAAATACGGTTATGGATTCATTTCAAGCCAAAATAGGTTCGAAAATGATGAGATAGAGAGAAATTAAGAATTATTGTTCCGTTCCGTTCCTACCCGACGCGAAATAGAAAATTCCAAAACAATAGCACAAAAATTCAAAAAATTAAAGAACACCATTACCGGTTCATTTCAAGCAAAAATAGGACGGAAAAGGCCGAGAAAAACAGAAAACAAAAATTACCATCCGTTTCGTTCCATTCTGGCACTAAATAGAAAATTCAAACAAAATAGCAAAAAAATTCAAAAAATTAAAAAATACAATTATGGCTTCATTTCAATCCATTATAGGTAGGACAAGGCCCAGAAAAACAGAAAATAAAAATTATTGTTCTGTTTCGTTCCTACCCGGCGCTAAATATGAAATTCAAAAAAAATAGCAAAAAAATTCAAAAAATTAAAAAATACCATTATGGATTCATTTCAAGCCAAAATAAGTTGGAAAAGGATGAGAAAGACAGAAAATAAAAAATATAATTCCGTTCCGTTCCTACCCGACGCATAAAACAAAATTCAAGAAAAATAGCAAAAAAATTCAAACATTTAAAAATACGGTTATGGATTCATTTCAAGCCAAAATAGGTTGGAAAATAATGAGATAGAGAGAAAATAAAAGTTATCGTTCCGTTCCATTCTACCCGACACGAAATAGAAAATTCTAAAACAATAGCAAAAAAATTCAAAAAATTAAAGAATACCATTACGGGTTCATTTCAAGCAAAAATAGGTCGGAAAAGGCTGAGAAAAACAGAAAATAAAAATTATCGTTCCGTTTCGTTCCTACCAGGCACAAAATAGAAAATTCAAACAAAACATAAAAAAATTAAAAAAATTAAAAAATACAATTGTGGCTTCATTTCAATCAAAAATAGGTCGGAAAGGGCTGAGAAAAACAGAAAATAAAAATTATCGTTCCGTTTCGTTCCTACCCGGCGCTAAATATGAAATTAAAAAAAAATAGCAAAAAAATTCAAAAAATTAAAAAATACCATTATGGATTCATTTCAAGCCAAAATAAGTTGGAAAAGGATGAGAAAGAGAGAAAATAAAAAATATAATTCCGTTCCGTTCCTACCCGACGCATAAAACAAAATTCAAGAAAAATAGCAAAAAAATTCAAACATTTAAAAATACGGTTATGGTTTCATTTCAAGCCAAAATAGGTTGGAAAATGATGAGATAGAGAGAAATTAAGAATTATTGTTCCGTTCCGTTCCTACCCGACACGAAATAGAAAATTCTAAAACAATAGCAAAAAAATTCAAAAAATTAAAGAATACCATTACGGGTTCATTTCAAGCAAAAATAGGTCGGAAATGGCCGAGAAAAACAGAAAATAAAAATTATCGTTCCGTTTCGTTCCTACCAGGCACTAAATAGAAAATTCAAACAAAACATAAAAAAATTCAAAAAATTAAAAAATACAATTATGGCTTCATTTCAATCAAAAATAGGTCGGAAAAGGCTGAGAAAAACAGAAAATAAAAATTATCGTTCCGTTTCGTTCCAACCCGGCGCTAAATATGAAATTCAAAAAAAATAGCAAAAAAATTCAAAAAATTAAAAAATACCATTATGGATTCATTTCAAGCCAAAATAAGTTGGAAAAGGATGAGAAAGACAGAAAATAAAAAATATAATTTCGTTCCGTTCCTACCCGACGCATAAAACAAAATTCAAGAAAAATAGCAAAAAAATTCAAACATTTAAAAATACGGTTATGGTTTCATTTCAAGCCAAAATAGGTTGGAAAATGATGAGATAGAGAGAAATTAAGAATTATTGTTCCGTTCCGTTCCTACCCGACACGAAATAGAAAATTCTAAAACAATAGCAAAAAAATTCAAAAAATTAAAGAATACCATTACGGGTTCATTTCAAGCAAAAATAGGTCGGAAAAGGCTGAGAAAAACAGAAAATAAAAATTATCGTTCCGTTTCGTTCCTACCAGGCACAAAATAGAAAATTCAAACAAAACATAAAAAAATTCAAAAAATTAAAAAATACAATTGTGGCTT
The DNA here is from genome assembly GCA_030820535.1 of Quercus parvula. NCBI lineage: Eukaryota > Viridiplantae > Streptophyta > Magnoliopsida > Fagales > Fagaceae > Quercus > Quercus parvula. The sequence goes on from JAUAME010000012.1 coordinate 22,716,951, forward strand.
CATTTCAATCAAAAATAGGTCGGAAAGGGCTGAGAAAAACAGAAAATAAAAATTATCGTTCCGTTTCGTTCCTACCCGGCGCTAAATATGAAATTAAAAAAAAATAGCAAAAAAATTAAAAAAATTAAAAAATACCATTATGGATTCATTTCAAGCCAAAATACGTTGGAAAAGGATGAGAAAGAGAGAAAATAAAAAATATAATTCCGTTCCGTTCCTACCCGACGCAAAAAACAAAATTCAAGAAAAATAGCAAAAAAATTCAAACATTTAAAAATACGGTTATGGATTCATTTCAAGCCAAAATAGGTTGGAAAATGATGAGATAGAGAGAAAATAAAAGTTATCGTTCCGTTCCATTCTACCCGACACGAAATAGAAAATTCTAAAACAATAGCAAAAAAATTCAAAAAATTAAAGAATACCATTACGGGTTCACTTCAAGCAAAAATAGGTCGGAAAAGGCCGAGAAAAACAGAAAATAAAAATTATCATTCCGTTTCGTTCCTACCAGGCACTAAATAGAAAATTCAAACAAAACAAAAAAAAATTCAAAAAATTAAAAAATACAATTATTGCTTCATTTCAATCAAAAATAGGTCGGAAAAGGCTGAGAAAAACAGAAAATAAAAATTATCGTTCCGTTTCGTTCCTACCCGGCGCTAAATATGAAATTCAAAAAAAATAGCATAAAAATTCAAAAAATTAAAAAATACCATTATGGATTCAGTTTAAGCCAAAATACGTTGGAAAAGGATGAGAAAGAGAGAAAATAAAAATTATAATTCCGTTCCGTTCCTACCCGGCGCATAATAGAAAATTCAAGAAAAACAGCAAAAAAATTCAAAAAATTTTAAAATACGGTTATGTATTCATTTCACGCCAAAATAGGTTGGAAATTGATGAGATAGAGAGAAAATAAAAGTTATCGTTCCGTTCCGTTCCTACCCAACACGAAATAGAAAATTCCAAAACAATAGCAAAAAAATTCAAAAAATTAAAGAATACCATTACGGGTTCATTTCAAGCCAAAATAGGTCGGCAAAGGCCGAGAAAAACAGAAAATAGAAATTACCATCCGTTTCGTTCCATCCTGGCACTAAATAGAAAATTCAAAAAAATAGCAAAAAAATTCAAAAAATTAAAAAATATGGTTATGGATTCATTTCGAGCCAAAATAGGTGGGACAAGGCCGAGAAAAACAGAAAATAAAAATTATCGTTCTGTTTCGTTCAAACCAGGAACTAAATAGAAAATTCAAACAAAATAGGAAAAAAATTAAAAAATACGGTTATGGATTCATTTCAAGCCAAAATAGATTGGAAAATGATGAGATAGAGAGAAAATAAAAATTATCGTTTCGTTCCGTTCCTACCCGACACGAAATAGAAAATTCCAAAACAATAGCAGAAAAATTCAAAAAATTAAAAAATACAATTACGGATTCATTTCAAACCGAAATAGGACGGAAAAGGCCGAGAAAAACAGAAAATAGAAATTACCATCCGTTTCGTTCCATCCTGGTACTAAATAGAAAATTCAAACAAAACATAAAAAAATTCAAAAAATTAAAAAATACAATTATGGCTTCATTTCAATCCAAAATAGGTAGGACAAGGCCGAGAAAAACAGAAAATAAAAATTATCGTTCCGTTTCGTTCCTACCCGGCGCTAAATATGAAATTCAAAAAAAATAGCATAAAAATTCAAAAAATTAAAAAATACCATTATGGATTCAGTTTAAGCCAAAATACGTTGGAAAAGGATGAGAAAGAGAGAAAATAAAAATTATAATTCCGTTCCGTTCCTACCCGGCGCATAATAGAAAATTCAAGAAAAACAGCAAAAAAATTCAAAAAATTTTAAAATACGGTTATGTATTCATTTCACGCCAAAATAGGTTGGAAAATGATGAGATAGAGAGAAAATAAAAGTTATCGTTCCGTTCCGTTCCTACCCGACACGAAATAGAAAATTCTAAAACAATAGCAAAAAAATTCAAAAAATTAAAGAATACCATTACGGGTTCATTTCAAGCAAAAATAGGTCGGAAATGGCCGAGAAAAACAGAAAATAAAAATTATCGTTCCGTTTCGTTCCTACCAGGCACTAAATAGAAAATTCAAACAAAACATAAAAAAATTCAAAAAATTAAAAAATACAATTATGGCTTCATTTCAATCAAAAATAGGTCGGAAAAGGCTGAGAAAAACAGAAAATAAAAATTATCGTTCCGTTTCGTTCCAACCCGGCGCTAAATATGAAATTCAAAAAAAATAGCAAAAAAATTCAAAAAATTAAAAAATACCATTATGGATTCATTTCAAGCCAAAATAAGTTGGAAAAGGATGAGAAAGACAGAAAATAAAAAATATAATTTCGTTCCGTTCCTACCCGACGCATAAAACAAAATTCAAGAAAAATAGCAAAAAAATTCAAACATTTAAAAATACGGTTATGGTTTCATTTCAAGCCAAAATAGGTTGGAAAATGATGAGATAGAGAGAAATTAAGAATTATTGTTCCGTTCCGTTCCTACCCGACACGAAATAGAAATTTCTAAAACAATAGCAAAAAAATTCAAAAAATTAAAGAATACCATTACGGGTTCATTTCAAGCAAAAATAGGTCGGAAAAGGCTGAGAAAAACAGAAAATAAAAATTATCGTTCCGTTTCGTTCCTACCAGGCACAAAATAGAAAATTCAAACAAAACATAAAAAAATTCAAAAAATTAAAAAATACAATTGTGGCTTCATTTCAATCAAAAATAGGTCGGAAAGGGCTGAGAAAAACAGAAAATAAAAATTATCGTTCCGTTTCGTTCCTACCCGGCGCTAAATATGAAATTAAAAAAAAATAGCAAAAAAATTCAAAAAATTAAAAAATACCATTATGGATTCATTTCAAGCCAAAATAAGTTGGAAAAGGATGAGAAAGAGAGAAAATAAAAAATATAATTCCGTTCCGTTCCTACCCGACGCAAAAAACAAAATTCAAGAAAAATAGCAAAAAAATTCAAACATTTAAAAATACGGTTATGGATTCATTTCAAGCCAAAATAGGTTGGAAAATGATGAGATAGAGAGAAAATAAAAGTTATCGTTCCGTTCCATTCTACCCGACACGAAATAGAAAATTCTAAAACAATAGCAAAAAAATTCAAAAAATTAAAGAATACCATTACGGGTTCACTTCAAGCAAAAATAGGTCGGAAAAGGCCGAGAAAAACAGAAAATAAAAATTGTCATTCCGTTTCGTTCCTACCAGGCACTAAATAGAAAATTCAAACAAAACAAAAAAAAATTCAAAAAATTAAAAAATACAATTATTGCTTCATTTCAATCAAAAATAGGTCGGAAAAGGCTGAGAAAAACAGAAAATAAAAATTATCGTTCCGTTTCGTTCCTACCCGGCGCTAAATATGAAATTCAAAAAAAATAGCATAAAAATTCAAAAAATTAAAAAATACCATTATGGATTCAGTTTAAGCCAAAATACGTTGGAAAAGGATGAGAAAGAGAGAAAATAAAAATTATAATTCCGTTCCGTTCCTACCCGGCGCATAATAGAAAATTCAAGAAAAACAGCAAAAAAATTCAAAAAATTTTAAAATACGGTTATGTATTCATTTCACGCCAAAATAAGTTGGAAATTGATGAGATAGAGAGAAAATAAAAGTTATCGTTCCGTTCCGTTCCTACCCAACACGAAATAGAAAATTCCAAAACAATAGCAAAAAAATTCAAAAAATTAAAGAATACCATTACGGGTTCATTTCAAGCCAAAATAGGTCGGCAAAGGCCGAGAAAAACAGAAAATAGAAATTACCATCCGTTTCGTTCCATCCTGGCACTAAATAGAAAATTCAAAAAAATAGCAAAAAAATTCAAAAAATTAAAAAATATGGTTATGGATTCATTTCGAGCCAAAATAGGTGGGACAAGGCCGAGAAAAACAGAAAATAAAAATTATCGTTCTGTTTCGTTCAAACCAGGAACTAAATAGAAAATTCAAACAAAATAGCAAAAAAATTAAAAAATACGGTTATGGATTCATTTCAAGCCAAAATAGATTGGAAAATGATGAGATAGAGAGAAAATAAAAATTATCGTTTCGTTCCGTTCCTACCCGACACGAAATAGAAAATTCCAAAACAATAGCAAAAAAATTCAAAAAATTAAAAAATACAATTACGGATTCATTTCAAACCGAAATAGGACGGAAAAGGCCGAGAAAAACAGAAAATAGAAATTACCATCCGTTTCGTTCCATCCTGGTACTAAATAGAAAATTCAAACAAAACATAAAAAAATTAAAAAAATTAAAAAATACAATTATGGCTTCATTTCAATCAAAAATAGGTCGGAAAAGGCTGAGAAAAACAGAAAATAAAAATTATCGTTCCGTTTCGTTCCAACCCGGCGCTAAATATGAAATTCAAAAAAAATAGCAAAAAAATTCAAAAAATTAAAAAATACCATTATGGATTCATTTCAAGCCAAAATAAGTTGGAAAAGGATGAGAAAGACAGAAAATAAAAAATATAATTCCGTTCCGTTCCTACCCGACGCATAAAACAAAATTCAAGAAAAATAGCAAAAAAATTCAAACATTTAAAAATACGGTTATGGATTCATTTCAAGCCAAAATAGGTTGGAAAATAATGAGATAGAGAGAAAATAAAAGTTATCGTTCCGTTCCATTCTACCCGACACGAAATAGAAAATTCTAAAACAATAGCAAAAAAATTCAAAAAATTAAAGAATACCATTACGGGTTCATTTCAAGCAAAAATAGGTCGGAAAAGGCTGAGAAAAACAGAAAATAAAAATTATCGTTCCGTTTCGTTCCTACCAGGCACAAAATAGAAAATTCAAACAAAACATAAAAAAATTAAAAAAATTAAAAAATACAATTGTGGCTTCATTTCAATCAAAAATAGGTCGGAAAGGGCTGAGAAAAACAGAAAATAAAAATTATCGTTCCGTTTCGTTCCTACCCGGCGCTAAATATGAAATTAAAAAAAAATAGCAAAAAAATTCAAAAAATTAAAAAATACCATTATGGATTCATTTCAAGCCAAAATAAGTTGGAAAAGGATGAGAAAGAGAGAAAATAAAAAATATAATTCCGTTCCGTTCCTACCCGACGCATAAAACAAAATTCAAGAAAAATAGCAAAAAAATTCAAACATTTAAAAATACGGTTATGGTTTCATTTCAAGCCAAAATAGGTTGGAAAATGATGAGATAGAGAGAAATTAAGAATTATTGTTCCGTTCCGTTCCTACCCGACACGAAATAGAAAATTCCAATACAATAGCACAAAAATTCAAAAAATTAAAGAACACCATTACTGGTTCATTTCAAGCAAAAATAGGACGGAAAAGGCCGAGAAAAACAGAAAACAAAAATTACCATCCGTTTCGTTCCATTCTGGCACTAAATAGAAAATTCAAACAAAATAGCAAAAAAATTCAAAAAATTAAAAAATACAATTATGGCTTCATTTCAATCCAAAATAGGTCGGACAAGACCGAGAAAAACAGAAAATAAAAATTATTGTTCCGTTTCGTTCCTACCCGGCGCTAAATATGAAATTCAAAAAAAATAGCAAAAAAATTCAAAAAATTAAAAAATACCATTATGGATTCATTTCAAGCCAAAATAAGTTGGAAAAGGATGAGAAAGAGAGAAAATAAAAAATATAATTCCGTTCCGTTCCTACCCGACGCATAAAAGAAAATTCAAAAAAAATAGCAAAAAAATTCAAACATTTAAAAATACGGTTATGGATTCATTTCAAGCCAAAATAGGTTGGAAAATGATGAGATAGAGAGAAATTAAGAATTATTGTTCCGTTCCGTTCCTACCCGACGCGAAATAGAAAATTCCAAAACAATAGCACAAAAATTCAAAAAATTAAAGAACACCATTACGGGTTCATTTCAAGCAAAAATAGGACGGAAAAGGCCGAGAAAAACAGAAAACAAAAATTACCATCCGTTTCGTTCCATTCTGGCACTAAATAGAAAATTCAAACAAAATAGCAAAAAAATTAAAAAAATTAAAAAATACAATTATGGCTTCATTTCAATCCAAAATAGGTCGGACAAGGCCGAGAAAAACAGAAAATAAAAATTATTGTTCCGTTTCGTTCCTACCCGGCGCTAAATATGAAATTCAAAAAAAATAGCAAAAAAATTCAAAAAATTAAAAAATACAATTATGGATTCATTTCAAGCCAAAATAAGTTGGAAAAGGATGAGAAAGAGAGAAAATAAAAAATATAATTCCGTTCCGTTCCTACCCGACGCATAAAAGAAAATTCGAGAAAAATAGCAAAAAAATTCAAACATTTAAAAATACGGTTATGGATTCATTTCAAGCAAAAATAGGTTGGAAAATGATGAGATAGAGAGAAATTAAGAATTATTGTTCCGTTCCGTTCCTACCCGACGCGAAATAGAAAATTCCAAAAGAATAGCACAAAAATTCAAAAAATTAAAAAACACCATTACGGGTTCATTTCAAGCAAAAGTAGGACGGAAAAGGCCGAGAAAAACAGAAAACAAAAATTACCATCCGTTTCGTTCCATTCTGGCACTAAATAAAAAATTCAAACAAAATAGCAAAAAAATTCAAAAAATTAAAAAATACAATTATGGCTTCATTTCAATCCAAAATAGGTAGGACAAGGCCGAGAAAAACAGAAAATAAAAATTATTGTTCCGTTTCGTTCCTACCCAGCGCTAAATATGAAATTCAAAAAAATTCAAAAAATTAAAAAATACAATTATGGATTCATTTCAAGCCAAAATAAGTTGGAAAAGGATGAGAAAGAGAGAAAATAAAAAATATAATTCCGTTCCGTTCCTACCCGACGCATAAAAGAAAATTCAAAAAAAATAGCAAAAAAATTCAAACATTTAAAAATACGGTTATGGATTCATTTCAAGCCAAAATAGGTTGGAAAATGATGAGATAGAGAGAAATTAAGAATTATTGTTCCGTTCCGTTCCTACCCGACGCGAAATAGAAAATTCCAAAACAATAGCACAAAAATTCAAAAAATTAAAGAACACCATTACGGGTTCATTTCAAGCAAAAATAGGACGGAAAAGGCCGAGAAAAACAGAAAACAAAAATTACCATCCGTTTCGTTCCATTCTGGCACTAAATAGAAAATTCAAACAAAATAGCAAAAAAATTCAAAAAATTAAAAAATACAATTATGGCTTCATTTCAATCCATTATAGGTAGGACAAGGCCCAGAAAAACAGAAAATAAAAATTATTGTTCCGTTTCGTTCCTACCCGGCGCTAAATATGAAATTCAAAAAAAATAGCAAAAAAATTCAAAAAATTAAAAAATACCATTATGGATTCATTTCAAGCCAAAATAAGTTGGAAAAGGATGAGAAAGACAGAAAATAAAAAATATAATTCCGTTCCGTTCCTACCCGACGCATAAAACAAAATTCAAGAAAAATAGCAAAAAAATTCAAACATTTAAAAATACGGTTATGGATTCATTTCAAGCCAAAATAGGTTGGAAAATAATGAGATAGAGAGAAAATAAAAGTTATCGTTCCGTTCCATTCTACCCGACACGAAATAGAAAATTCTAAAACAATAGCAAAAAAATTCAAAAAATTAAAGAATACCATTACGGGTTCATTTCAAGCAAAAATAGGTCGGAAAAGGCTGAGAAAAACAGAAAATAAAAATTATCGTTCCGTTTCGTTCCTACCAGGCACAAAATAGAAAATTCAAACAAAACATAAAAAAATTAAAAAAATTAAAAAATACAATTGTGGCTTCATTTCAATCAAAAATAGGTCGGAAAGGGCTGAGAAAAACAGAAAATAAAAATTATCGTTCCGTTTCGTTCCTACCCGGCGCTAAATATGAAATTAAAAAAAAATAGCAAAAAAATTCAAAAAATTAAAAAATACCATTATGGATTCATTTCAAGCCAAAATAAGTTGGAAAAGGATGAGAAAGAGAGAAAATAAAAAATATAATTCCGTTCCGTTCCTACCCGACGCATAAAACAAAATTCAAGAAAAATAGCAAAAAAATTCAAACATTTAAAAATACGGTTATGGTTTCATTTCAAGCCAAAATAGGTTGGAAAATGATGAGATAGAGAGAAATTAAGAATTATTGTTCCGTTCCGTTCCTACCCGACACGAAATAGAAAATTCCAATACAATAGCACAAAAATTCAAAAAATTAAAGAACACCATTACTGGTTCATTTCAAGCAAAAATAGGACGGAAAAGGCCGAGAAAAACAGAAAACAAAAATTACCATCCGTTTCGTTCCATTCTGGCACTAAATAGAAAATTCAAACAAAATAGCAAAAAAATTCAAAAAATTAAAAAATACAATTATGGCTTCATTTCAATCCAAAATAGGTCGGACAAGACCGAGAAAAACAGAAAATAAAAATTATTGTTCCGTTTCGTTCCTACCCGGCGCTAAATATGAAATTCAAAAAAAATAGCAAAAAAATTCAAAAAATTAAAAAATACCATTATGGATTCATTTCAAGCCAAAATAAGTTGGAAAAGGATGAGAAAGAGAGAAAATAAAAAATATAATTCCGTTCCGTTCCTACCCGACGCATAAAAGAAAATTCAAAAAAAATAGCAAAAAAATTCAAACATTTAAAAATACGGTTATGGATTCATTTCAAGCCAAAATAGGTTGGAAAATGATGAGATAGAGAGAAATTAAGAATTATTGTTCCGTTCCGTTCCTACCCGACGCGAAATAGAAAATTCCAAAACAATAGCACAAAAATTCAAAAAATTAAAGAACACCATTACGGGTTCATTTCAAGCAAAAATAGGACGGAAAAGGCCGAGAAAAACAGAAAACAAAAATTACCATCCGTTTCGTTCCATTCTGGCACTAAATAGAAAATTCAAACAAAATAGCAAAAAAATTCAAAAAATTAAAAAATACAATTATGGCTTCATTTCAATCCATTATAGGTAGGACAAGGCCCAGAAAAACAGAAAATAAAAATTATTGTTCCGTTTCGTTCCTACCCGGCGCTAAATATGAAATTCAAAAAAAATAGCAAAAAAATTCAAAAAATTAAAAAATACCATTATGGATTCATTTCAAGCCAAAATAAGTTGGAAAAGGATGAGAAAGACAGAAAATAAAAAATATAATTCCGTTCCGTTCCTACCCGACGCATAAAACAAAATTCAAGAAAAATAGCAAAAAAATTCAAACATTTAAAAATACGGTTATGGATTCATTTCAAGCCAAAATAGGTTGGAAAATAATGAGATAGAGAGAAAATAAAAGTTATCGTTCCGTTCCATTCTACCCGACACGAAATAGAAAATTCTAAAACAATAGCAAAAAAATTCAAAAAATTAAAGAATACCATTACGGGTTCATTTCAAGCAAAAATAGGTCGGAAAAGGCTGAGAAAAACAGAAAATAAAAATTATCGTTCCGTTTCGTTCCTACCAGGCACAAAATAGAAAATTCAAACAAAACATAAAAAAATTAAAAAAATTAAAAAATACAATTGTGGCTTCATTTCAATCAAAAATAGGTCGGAAAGGGCTGAGAAAAACAGAAAATAAAAATTATCGTTCCGTTTCGTTCCTACCCGGCGCTAAATATGAAATTAAAAAAAAATAGCAAAAAAATTCAAAAAATTAAAAAATACCATTATGGATTCATTTCAAGCCAAAATAAGTTGGAAAAGGATGAGAAAGAGAGAAAATAAAAAATATAATTCCGTTCCGTTCCTACCCGACGCATAAAACAAAATTCAAGAAAAATAGCAAAAAAATTCAAACATTTAAAAATACGGTTATGGTTTCATTTCAAGCCAAAATAGGTTGGAAAATGATGAGATAGAGAGAAATTAAGAATTATTGTTCCGTTCCGTTCCTACCCGACACGAAATAGAAAATTCCAATACAATAGCACAAAAATTCAAAAAATTAAAGAACACCATTACTGGTTCATTTCAAGCAAAAATAGGACGGAAAAGGCCGAGAAAAACAGAAAACAAAAATTACCATCCGTTTCGTTCCATTCTGGCACTAAATAGAAAATTCAAACAAAATAGCAAAAAAATTCAAAAAATTAAAAAATACAATTATGGCTTCATTTCAATCCAAAATAGGTCGGACAAGACCGAGAAAAACAGAAAATAAAAATTATTGTTCCGTTTCGTTCCTACCCGGCGCTAAATATGAAATTCAAAAAAAATAGCAAAAAAATTCAAAAAATTAAAAAATACCATTATGGATTCATTTCAAGCCAAAATAAGTTGGAAAAGGATGAGAAAGAGAGAAAATAAAAAATATAATTCCGTTCCGTTCCTACCCGACGCATAAAAGAAAATTCAAAAAAAATAGCAAAAAAATTCAAACATTTAAAAATACGGTTATGGATTCATTTCAAGCCAAAATAGGTTGGAAAATGATGAGATAGAGAGAAATTAAGAATTATTGTTCCGTTCCGTTCCTACCCGACGCGAAATAGAAAATTCCAAAACAATAGCACAAAAATTCAAAAAATTAAAGAACACCATTACGGGTTCATTTCAAGCAAAAATAGGACGGAAAAGGCCGAGAAAAACAGAAAACAAAAATTACCATCCGTTTCGTTCCATTCTGGCACTAAATAGAAAATTCAAACAAAATAGCAAAAAAATTAAAAAAATTAAAAAATACAATTATGGCTTCATTTCAATCCAAAATAGGTCGGACAAGGCCGAGAAAAACAGAAAATAAAAATTATTGTTCCGTTTCGTTCCTACCCGGCGCTAAATATGAAATTCAAAAAAAATAGCAAAAAAATTCAAAAAATTAAAAAATACAATTATGGATTCATTTCAAGCCAAAATAAGTTGGAAAAGGATGAGAAAGAGAGAAAATAAAAAATATAATTCCGTTCCGTTCCTACCCGACGCATAAAAGAAAATTCGAGAAAAATAGCAAAAAAATTCAAACATTTAAAAATACGGTTATGGATTCATTTCAAGCAAAAATAGGTTGGAAAATGATGAGATAGAGAGAAATTAAGAATTATTGTTCCGTTCCGTTCCTACCCGACGCGAAATAGAAAATTCCAAAAGAATAGCACAAAAATTCAAAAAATTAAAAAACACCATTACGGGTTCATTTCAAGCAAAAGTAGGACGGAAAAGGCCGAGAAAAACAGAAAACAAAAATTACCATCCGTTTCGTTCCATTCTGGCACTAAATAAAAAATTCAAACAAAATAGCAAAAAAATTCAAAAAATTAAAAAATACAATTATGGCTTCATTTCAATCCAAAATAGGTAGGACAAGGCCGAGAAAAACAGAAAATAAAAATTATTGTTCCGTTTCGTTCCTACCCAGCGCTAAATATGAAATTCAAAAAAAATAGCAAAAAAATTCAAAAAATTAAAAAATACAATTATGGATTCATTTCAAGCCAAAATAAGTTGGAAAAGGATGAGAAAGAGAGAAAATAAAAAATATAATTCCGTTCCGTTCCTACCCGACGCATAAAAGAAAATTCAAAAAAAATAGCAAAAAAATTCAAACATTTAAAAATACGGTTATGGATTCATTTCAAGCCAAAATAGGTTCGAAAATGATGAGATAGAGAGAAATTAAGAATTATTGTTCCGTTCCGTTCCTACCCGACGCGAAATAGAAAATTCCAAAACAATAGCACAAAAATTCAAAAAATTAAAGAACACCATTACCGGTTCATTTCAAGCAAAAATAGGACGGAAAAGGCCGAGAAAAACAGAAAACAAAAATTACCATCCGTTTCGTTCCATTCTGGCACTAAATAGAAAATTCAAACAAAATAGCAAAAAAATTCAAAAAATTAAAAAATACAATTATGGCTTCATTTCAATCCATTATAGGTAGGACAAGGCCCAGAAAAACAGAAAATAAAAATTATTGTTCTGTTTCGTTCCTACCCGGCGCTAAATATGAAATTCAAAAAAAATAGCAAAAAAATTCAAAAAATTAAAAAATACCATTATGGATTCATTTCAAGCCAAAATAAGTTGGAAAAGGATGAGAAAGACAGAAAATAAAAAATATAATTCCGTTCCGTTCCTACCCGACGCATAAAACAAAATTCAAGAAAAATAGCAAAAAAATTCAAACATTTAAAAATACGGTTATGGATTCATTTCAAGCCAAAATAGGTTGGAAAATAATGAGATAGAGAGAAAATAAAAGTTATCGTTCCGTTCCATTCTACCCGACACGAAATAGAAAATTCTAAAACAATAGCAAAAAAATTCAAAAAATTAAAGAATACCATTACGGGTTCATTTCAAGCAAAAATAGGTCGGAAAAGGCTGAGAAAAACAGAAAATAAAAATTATCGTTCCGTTTCGTTCCTACCAGGCACAAAATAGAAAATTCAAACAAAACATAAAAAAATTAAAAAAATTAAAAAATACAATTGTGGCTTCATTTCAATCAAAAATAGGTCGGAAAGGGCTGAGAAAAACAGAAAATAAAAATTATCGTTCCGTTTCGTTCCTACCCGGCGCTAAATATGAAATTAAAAAAAAATAGCAAAAAAATTCAAAAAATTAAAAAATACCATTATGGATTCATTTCAAGCCAAAATAAGTTGGAAAAGGATGAGAAAGAGAGAAAATAAAAAATATAATTCCGTTCCGTTCCTACCCGACGCATAAAACAAAATTCAAGAAAAATAGCAAAAAAATTCAAACATTTAAAAATACGGTTATGGTTTCATTTCAAGCCAAAATAGGTTGGAAAATGATGAGATAGAGAGAAATTAAGAATTATTGTTCCGTTCCGTTCCTACCCGACACGAAATAGAAAATTCTAAAACAATAGCAAAAAAATTCAAAAAATTAAAGAATACCATTACGGGTTCATTTCAAGCAAAAATAGGTCGGAAATGGCCGAGAAAAACAGAAAATAAAAATTATCGTTCCGTTTCGTTCCTACCAGGCACTAAATAGAAAATTCAAACAAAACATAAAAAAATTCAAAAAATTAAAAAATACAATTATGGCTTCATTTCAATCAAAAATAGGTCGGAAAAGGCTGAGAAAAACAGAAAATAAAAATTATCGTTCCGTTTCGTTCCAACCCGGCGCTAAATATGAAATTCAAAAAAAATAGCAAAAAAATTCAAAAAATTAAAAAATACCATTATGGATTCATTTCAAGCCAAAATAAGTTGGAAAAGGATGAGAAAGACAGAAAATAAAAAATATAATTTCGTTCCGTTCCTACCCGACGCATAAAACAAAATTCAAGAAAAATAGCAAAAAAATTCAAACATTTAAAAATACGGTTATGGTTTCATTTCAAGCCAAAATAGGTTGGAAAATGATGAGATAGAGAGAAATTAAGAATTATTGTTCCGTTCCGTTCCTACCCGACACGAAATAGAAAATTCTAAAACAATAGCAAAAAAATTCAAAAAATTAAAGAATACCATTACGGGTTCATTTCAAGCAAAAATAGGTCGGAAAAGGCTGAGAAAAACAGAAAATAAAAATTATCGTTCCGTTTCGTTCCTACCAGGCACAAAATAGAAAATTCAAACAAAACATAAAAAAATTCAAAAAATTAAAAAATACAATTGTGGCTTCATTTCAATCAAAAATAGGTCGGAAAGGGCTGAGAAAAACAGAAAATAAAAATTATCGTTCCGTTTCGTTCCTACCCGGCGCTAAATATGAAATTAAAAAAAAATAGCAAAAAAATTAAAAAAATTAAAAAATACCATTATGGATTCATTTCAAGCCAAAATACGTTGGAAAAGGATGAGAAAGAGAGAAAATAAAAAATATAATTCCGTTCCGTTCCTACCCGACGCAAAAAACAAAATTCAAGAAAAATAGCAAAAAAATTCAAACATTTAAAAATACGGTTATGGATTCATTTCAAGCCAAAATAGGTTGGAAAATGATGAGATAGAGAGAAAATAAAAGTTATCGTTCCGTTCCATTCTACCCGACACGAAATAGAAAATTCTAAAACAATAGCAAAAAAATTCAAAAAATTAAAGAATACCATTACGGGTTCACTTCAAGCAAAAATAGGTCGGAAAAGGCCGAGAAAAACAGAAAATAAAAATTATCATTCCGTTTCGTTCCTACCAGGCACTAAATAGAAAATTCAAACAAAACAAAAAAAAATTCAAAAAATTAAAAAATACAATTATTGCTTCATTTCAATCAAAAATAGGTCGGAAAAGGCTGAGAAAAACAGAAAATAAAAATTATCGTTCCGTTTCGTTCCTACCCGGCGCTAAATATGAAATTCAAAAAAAATAGCATAAAAATTCAAAAAATTAAAAAATACCATTATGGATTCAGTTTAAGCCAAAATACGTTGGAAAAGGATGAGAAAGAGAGAAAATAAAAATTATAATTCCGTTCCGTTCCTACCCGGCGCATAATAGAAAATTCAAGAAAAACAGCAAAAAAATTCAAAAAATTTTAAAATACGGTTATGTATTCATTTCACGCCAAAATAGGTTGGAAATTGATGAGATAGAGAGAAAATAAAAGTTATCGTTCCGTTCCGTTCCTACCCAACACGAAATAGAAAATTCCAAAACAATAGCAAAAAAATTCAAAAAATTAAAGAATACCATTACGGGTTCATTTCAAGCCAAAATAGGTCGGCAAAGGCCGAGAAAAACAGAAAATAGAAATTACCATCCGTTTCGTTCCATCCTGGCACTAAATAGAAAATTCAAAAAAATAGCAAAAAAATTCAAAAAATTAAAAAATATGGTTATGGATTCATTTCGAGCCAAAATAGGTGGGACAAGGCCGAGAAAAACAGAAAATAAAAATTATCGTTCTGTTTCGTTCAAACCAGGAACTAAATAGAAAATTCAAACAAAATAGGAAAAAAATTAAAAAATACGGTTATGGATTCATTTCAAGCCAAAATAGATTGGAAAATGATGAGATAGAGAGAAAATAAAAATTATCGTTTCGTTCCGTTCCTACCCGACACGAAATAGACAATTCCAAAACAATAGCAGAAAAATTCAAAAAATTAAAAAATACAATTACGGATTCATTTCAAACCGAAATAGGACGGAAAAGGCCGAGAAAAACAGAAAATAGAAATTACCATCCGTTTCGTTCCATCCTGGTACTAAATAGAAAATTCAAACAAAACATAAAAAAATTCAAAAAATTAAAAAATACAATTATGGCTTCATTTCAATCCAAAATAGGTAGGACAAGGCCGAGAAAAACAGAAAATAAAAATTATCGTTCCGTTTCGTTCCTACCCGGCGCTAAATATGAAATTCAAAAAAAATAGCATAAAAATTCAAAAAATTAAAAAATACCATTATGGATTCAGTTTAAGCCAAAATACGTTGGAAAAGGATGAGAAAGAGAGAAAATAAAAATTATAATTCCGTTCCGTTCCTACCCGGCGCATAATAGAAAATTCAAGAAAAACAGCAAAAAAATTCAAAAAATTTTAAAATACGGTTATGTATTCATTTCACGCCAAAATAGGTTGGAAAATGATGAGATAGAGAGAAAATAAAAGTTATCGTTCCGTTCCGTTCCTACCCGACACGAAATAGAAAATTCTAAAACAATAGCAAAAAAATTCAAAAAATTAAAGAATACCATTACGGGTTCATTTCAAGCAAAAATAGGTCGGAAATGGCCGAGAAAAACAGAAAATAAAAATTATCGTTCCGTTTCGTTCCTACCAGGCACTAAATAGAAAATTCAAACAAAACATAAAAAAATTCAAAAAATTAAAAAATACAATTATGGCTTCATTTCAATCAAAAATAGGTCGGAAAAGGCTGAGAAAAACAGAAAATAAAAATTATCGTTCCGTTTCGTTCCAACCCGGCGCTAAATATGAAATTCAAAAAAAATAGCAAAAAAATTCAAAAAATTAAAAAATACCATTATGGATTCATTTCAAGCCAAAATAAGTTGGAAAAGGATGAGAAAGACAGAAAATAAAAAATATAATTTCGTTCCGTTCCTACCCGACGCATAAAACAAAATTCAAGAAAAATAGCAAAAAAATTCAAACATTTAAAAATACGGTTATGGTTTCATTTCAAGCCAAAATAGGTTGGAAAATGATGAGATAGAGAGAAATTAAGAATTATTGTTCCGTTCCGTTCCTACCCGACACGAAATAGAAATTTCTAAAACAATAGCAAAAAAATTCAAAAAATTAAAGAATACCATTACGGGTTCATTTCAAGCAAAAATAGGTCGGAAAAGGCTGAGAAAAACAGAAAATAAAAATTATCGTTCCGTTTCGTTCCTACCAGGCACAAAATAGAAAATTCAAACAAAACATAAAAAAATTCAAAAAATTAAAAAATACAATTGTGGCTTCATTTCAATCAAAAATAGGTCGGAAAGGGCTGAGAAAAACAGAAAATAAAAATTATCGTTCCGTTTCGTTCCTACCCGGCGCTAAATATGAAATTAAAAAAAAATAGCAAAAAAATTCAAAAAATTAAAAAATACCATTATGGATTCATTTCAAGCCAAAATAAGTTGGAAAAGGATGAGAAAGAGAGAAAATAAAAAATATAATTCCGTTCCGTTCCTACCCGACGCAAAAAACAAAATTCAAGAAAAATAGCAAAAAAATTCAAACATTTAAAAATACGGTTATGGATTCATTTCAAGCCAAAATAGGTTGGAAAATGATGAGATAGAGAGAAAATAAAAGTTATCGTTCCGTTCCATTCTACCCGACACGAAATAGAAAATTCTAAAACAATAGCAAAAAAATTCAAAAAATTAAAGAATACCATTACGGGTTCACTTCAAGCAAAAATAGGTCGGAAAAGGCCGAGAAAAACAGAAAATAAAAATTATCATTCCGTTTCGTTCCTACCAGGCACTAAATAGAAAATTCAAACAAAACAAAAAAAAATTCAAAAAATTAAAAAATACAATTATTGCTTCATTTCAATCAAAAATAGGTCGGAAAAGGCTGAGAAAAACAGAAAATAAAAATTATCGTTCCGTTTCGTTCCTACCCGGCGCTAAATATGAAATTCAAAAAAAATAGCATAAAAATTCAAAAAATTAAAAAATACCATTATGGATTCAGTTTAAGCCAAAATACGTTGGAAAAGGATGAGAAAGAGAGAAAATAAAAATTATAATTCCGTTCCGTTCCTACCCGGCGCATAATAGAAAATTCAAGAAAAACAGCAAAAAAATTCAAAAAATTTTAAAATACGGTTATGTATTCATTTCACGCCAAAATAAGTTGGAAATTGATGAGATAGAGAGAAAATAAAAGTTATCGTTCCGTTCCGTTCCTACCCAACACGAAATAGAAAATTCCAAAACAATAGCAAAAAAATTCAAAAAATTAAAGAATACCATTACGGGTTCATTTCAAGCCAAAATAGGTCGGCAAAGGCCGAGAAAAACAGAAAATAGAAATTACCATCCGTTTCGTTCCATCCTGGCACTAAATAGAAAATTCAAAAAAATAGCAAAAAAATTCAAAAAATTAAAAAATATGGTTATGGATTCATTTCGAGCCAAAATAGGTGGGACAAGGCCGAGAAAAACAGAAAATAAAAATTATCGTTCTGTTTCGTTCAAACCAGGAACTAAATAGAAAATTCAAACAAAATAGCAAAAAAATTAAAAAATACGGTTATGGATTCATTTCAAGCCAAAATAGATTGGAAAATGATGAGATAGAGAGAAAATAAAAATTATCGTTTCGTTCCGTTCCTACCCGACACGAAATAGAAAATTCCAAAACAATAGCAAAAAAATTCAAAAAATTAAAAAATACAATTACGGATTCATTTCAAACCGAAATAGGACGGAAAAGGCCGAGAAAAACAGAAAATAGAAATTACCATCCGTTTCGTTCCATCCTGGTACTAAATAGAAAATTCAAACAAAACATAAAAAAATTCAAAAAATTAAAAAATACAATTATGGCTTCATTTCAATCAAAAATAGGTCGGAAAAGGCTGAGAAAAACAGAAAATAAAAATTATCGTTCCGTTTCGTTCCAACCCGGCGCTAAATATGAAATTCAAAAAAAATAGCAAAAAAATTCAAAAAATTAAAAAATACAATTACGGATTCATTTCAAACCGAAATAGGACGGAAAAGGCCGAGAAAAACAGAAAATAGAAATTACCATCCGTTTCGTTCCATCCTGGTACTAAATAGAAAATTCCAACAAAACATAAAAAAATTCAAAAAATTAAAAAATACAATTATGGCTTCATTTCAATCAAAAATAGATCGGAAAAGGCTGAGAAAAACAGAAAATAAAAATTATCGTTCCGTTTCGTTCCAACCCGGCGCTAAATATGAAATTCAAAAAAAATAGCAAAAAAATTCAAAAAATTAAAAAATACCATTATGGATTCATTTCAAGCCAAAATACGTTGGAAAAGGATGAGAAAGAGAGAAAATAAAAATTATAATTCCGTTCCGTTCCTACCCGGCGCATAATAGAAAATTCAAGAAAAACAGCAAAAAAATTCAAAAAATTTTAAAATACGGTTATGTATTCATTTCACGCCAAAATAGGTTGGAAAATGATGAGATAGAGAGAAAATAAAAGTTATCGTTCCGTTCCGTTCCTACCCGACACGAAATAGAAAATTCTAAAACAATAGCAAAAAAATTCAAAAAATTAAAGAATACCATTACGGGTTCATTTCAAGCAAAAATAGGTCGGAAATGGCCGAGAAAAACAGAAAATAAAAATTATCGTTCCGTTTCGTTCCTTCCAGGCACTAAATAGAAAATTCAAACAAAACATAAAAAAATTCAAAAAATTAAAAAATACAATTATGGCTTCATTTCAATCAAAAATAGGTCGGAAAAGGCTGAGAAAAACAGAAAATAAAAATTATCGTTCCGTTTCGTTCCAACCCGGCGCTAAATATGAAATTCAAAAAAAATAGCAAAAAAATTCAAAAAAATAAAAAATACCATTATGGATTCATTTCAAGCCAAAATACGTTGGAAAAGGATGAGAAAGAGAGAAAATAAAAATTATAATTCCGTTCCGTTCCTACCCGGCGCATAATAGAAAATTCAAGAAAAACAGCAAAAAAATTCAAAAAATTTTAAAATACGGTTATGTATTCATTTCACGCCAAAATAGGTTGGAAAATGATGAGATAGAGAGAAAATAAAAGTTATCGTTCCGTTCCGTTCCTACCCGACACGAAATAGAAAATTCTAAAACAATAGCAAAAAAATTCAAAAAATTAAAGAATACCATTACGGGTTCATTTCAAGCAAAAATAGGTCAGAAATGGCCGAGAAAAACAGAAAATAAAAATTATCGTTCCGTTTCGTTCCTTCCAGGCACTAAATAGAAAATTCAAACAAAACATAAAAAAATTCAAAAAATTAAAAAATACAATTATGGCTTCATTTCAATCAAAAATAGGTCGGAAAAGGCTGAGAAAAACAGAAAATAAAAATTATCGTTCCGTTTCGTTCCAACCCGGCGCTAAATATGAAATTCAAAAAAAATAGCAAAAAAATTCAAAAAATTAAAAAATGCCATTATGGATTCATTTCAAGCCAAAATACGTTGGAAAAGGATGAGAAAGAGAGAAAATAAAAAATATAATTCCGTTCCGTTCCTACCCGACACAAAAAACAAAATTCAAGAAAAATAGCAAAAAAATTCAAACATTTAAAAATACGGTTATGGATTCATTTCAAGCCAAAATAGGTTGGAAAATGATGAGATAGAGAGAAAATAAAAGTTATCGTTCCGTTCCATTCTACCCGACACGAAATAGAAAATTCTAAAACAATAGCAAAAAAATTCAAAAAATTAAAGAATACCATTACGGGTTCACTTCAAGCAAAAATAGGTCGGAAAAGGCCGAGAAAAACAGAAAATAAAAATTATCATTCCGTTTCGTTCCTACCAGGCACTAAATAGAAAATTCAAACAAAACAAAAAAAAATTCAAAAAATTAAAAAATACAATTATTGCTTCATTTCAATCAAAAATAGGTCGGAAAAGGCTGAGAAAAACAGAAAATAAAAATTATCGTTCCGTTTCGTTCCTACCCGGCGCTAAATATGAAATTCAAAAAAAATAGCATAAAAATTAAAAAAATTAAAAAATACCATTATGGATTCAGTTTAAGCCAAAATACGTTGGAAAAGGATGAGAAAGAGAGAAAATAAAAATTATAATTCCGTTCCGTTCCTACCCGGCGCATAATAGAAAATTCAAGAAAAACAGCAAAAAAATTCAAAAAATTTTAAAATACGGTTATGTATTAATTTCACGCCAAAATAGGTTGGAAAATGATGAGATAGAGAGAAAATAAAAGTTATCGTTCCGTTCCGTTCCTACCCAACACGAAATAGAAAATTCCAAAACAATAGCAAAAAAATTCAAAAAATTAAAGAATACCATTACGGGTTCATTTCAAGCCAAAATAGGTCGGCAAAGGCCGAGAAAAACAGAAAATAGAAATTACCATCCGTTTCGTTCCATCCTGGCACTAAATAGAAAATTCAAAAAAATAGCAAAAAAATTCAAAAAATTAAAAAATATGGTTATGGATTCATTTCGAGCCAAAATAGGTGGGACAAGGCCGAGAAAAACAGAAAATAAAAATTATCGTTCTGTTTCGTTCAAACCAGGAACTAAATAGAAAATTCAAACAAAATAGCAAAAAAATTCAAAAAATTAAAAAATACAATTATGGATTCATTTCAAGCCAAAATAAGTTGGAAAAGGATGAGAAAGAGAGAAAATAAAAAATATAATTCCGTTCCGTTCCTACCCGACGCATAAAAGAAAATTCAAAAAAAATAGCAAAAAAATTCAAACATTTAAAAATACGGTTATGGATTCATTTCAAGCCAAAATTGGTTGGAAAATTATGAGATAGAGAGAAATTAAGAATTATTGTTCCGTTCCGTTCCTACCCGACGCGAAATAGAAAATTCCAAAACAATAGCACAAAAATTCAAAAAACTAAAGAACACCATTACGGGTTCATTTCAAGCAAAAATAGGACGGAAAAGGCCGAGAAAAACAGAAAACAAAAATTACCATCCGTTTCGTTCCATTCTGGCACTAAATAGAAAATTCAAACAAAATAGCAAAAAAATTCAAAAAATTAAAAAAATACAATTATGGCTTCATTTCAATCCAAAATAGGTAGGACAAGGCCGAGAAAAACAGAAAATAAAAATTATTGTTCCGTTTCGTTCATACCCGGCGCTAAATATGAAATTCAAAAAAAATAGCAAAAAAATTCAAAAAATTAAAAAATACCATTATGGATTCATTTCAAGCCAAAATAAGTTGGAAAAGGATGAGAAAGAGAGAAAATAAAAAATATAATTCCGTTCCGTTCCTACCCGACGCATAAAACAAAATTCAAGAAAAATAGCAAAAAAATTCAAACATTTAAAAATACGGTTATGGATTCATTTCAAGCGAAAATAGGTTGGAAAATGATGAGATAGAGAGAAAATAAAAGTTATTGTTCCGTTCCATTCTACCCGACACGAAATAGAAAATTCTAAAACAATAGCAAAAAAATTCAAAAAATTAAAGAATACCATTACGGGTTCATTTCAAGCAAAAATAGGTCGGAAAAGGCCGAGAAAAACAGAAAATAAAAATTATCATTCCGTTTCGTTCCTACCAGGCACTAAATAGAAAATTCAAACAAAACATAAAAAAATTCAAAAAATTAAAAAATACAATTATTGCTTCATTTCAATCAAAAATAGGTCGGAAAAGGCTGAGAAAAACAGAAAATAAAAATTATCGTTCCGTTTCGTTCCTACCCGGCGCTAAATATGAAATTAAAAAAAAATAGCATAAAAATTCAAAAAATTAAAAAATACCATTATGGATTCAGTTTAAGCCAAAATACGTTGGAAAAGGATGAGAAAGAGAGAAAATAAAAATTATAATTCCGTTCCGTTCCTACCCGGCGCATAATAGAAAATTCAAGAAAAACAGCAAAAAAATTCAAAAAATTTTAAAATACGGTTATGTATTCATTTCACGCCAAAATAGGTTGGAAAATGATGAGATAGAGAGAAAATAAAAGTTATCGTTCCGTTTCGTTCCTACCCAACACGAAATAGAAAATTCCAAAACAATAGCAAAAAAATTCAAAAAATTAAAGAATACCATTACGGGTTCATTTCAAGCCAAAATAGGTCGGCAAAGGCCGAGAAAAACAGAAAATAGAAATTACCATCCGTTTCGTTCCATCCTGGTACTAAATAGAAAATTCAAACAAAACATAAAAAAATTCAAAAAATTAAAAAATACAATTATGGCTTCATTTCAATCAAAAATAGGTCGGAAAAGGCTGAGAAAAACAGAAAATAAAAATTATCGTTCCGTTTCGTTCCAACCCGGCGCTAAATATGAAATTAAAAAAAAATAGCAAAAAAATTCAAAAAATTAAAAAATACCATTATGGATTCATTTCAAGCCAAAATAAGTTGGAAAAGGATGAGAAAGACAGAAAATAAAAAATATAATTCCGTTCCGTTCCTACCCGACGCATAAAACAAAATTCAAGAAAAATAGCAAAAAAATTCAAACATTTAAAAATACGGTTATGGTTTCATTTCAAGCCAAAATAGGTTGGAAAATGATGAGATAGAGAGAAATTAAGAATTATTGTTCCGTTCCGTTCCTACCCGACACGAAATAGAAAATTCTAAAACAATAGCAAAAAAATTCAAAAAATTAAAGAATACCATTACGGGTTCATTTCAAGCAAAAATAGGTCGGAAAAGGCTGAGAAAAACAGAAAATAAAAATTATCGTTCCGTTTCGTTCCTACCAGGCACAAAATAGAAAATTCAAACAAAACATAAAAAAATTCAAAAAATTAAAAAATACAATTGTGGCTTCATTTCAATCAAAAATAGGTCGGAAAGGGCTGAGAAAAACAGAAAATAAAAATTATCGTTCCGTTTCGTTCCTACCCGGCGCTAAATATGAAATTAAAAAAAAATAGCAAAAAAATTCAAAAAATTAAAAAATACCATTATGGATTCATTTCAAGCCAAAATAAGTTGGAAAAGGATGAGAAAGAGAGAAAATAAAAAATATAATTCCGTTCCGTTCCTACCCGACGCAAAAAACAAAATTCAAGAAAAATAGCAAAAAAATTCAAACATTTAAAAATACGGTTATGGATTCATTTCAAGCCAAAATAGGTTGGAAAATGATGAGATAGAGAGAAAATAAAAGTTATCGTTCCGTTCCATTCTACCCGACACGAAATAGAAAATTCTAAAACAATAGCAAAAAAATTCAAAAAATTAAAGAATACCATTACGGGTTCATTTCAAGCAAAAATAGGTCGGAAAAGGCCGAGAAAAACAGAAAATAAAAATTATCATTCCGTTTCGTTCCTACCAGGCACTAAATAGAAAATTCAAACAAAACAAAAAAAAATTCAAAAAATTAAAAAATACAATTATTGCTTCATTTCAATCAAAAATAGGTCGGAAAAGGCTGAGAAAAACAGAAAATAAAAATTATCGTTCCGTTTCGTTCCTACCCGGCGCTAAATATGAAATTCAAAAAAAATAGCATAAAAATTCAAAAAATTAAAAAATACCATTATGGATTCAGTTTAAGCCAAAATACGTTGGAAAAGGATGAGAAAGAGAGAAAATAAAAAATATAATTCCGTTCCGTTCCTACCCGACGCATAAAAGAAAATTCAAAAAAAATAGCAAAAAAATTCAAACATTTAAAAATACGGTTATGGATTCATTTCAAGCCAAAATTGGTTGGAAAATGATGAGATAGAGAGAAATTAAGAATTATTGTTCCGTTCCGTTCCTACCCGACGCGAAATAGAAAATTCCAAAACAATAGCACAAAAATTCAAAAAATTAAAGAACACCATTACGGGTTCATTTCAAGCAAAAATAGGACGGAAAAGGCCGAGAAAAACAGAAAACAAAAATTACCATCCGTTTCGTTCCATTCTGGCACTAAATAAAAAATTCAAACAAAATAGCAAAAAAATTCAAAAAATTAAAAAATGCAATTATGGCTTCATTTCAATCCAAAATAGGTAGGACAAGGCCGAGAAAAACAGAAAATAAAATTTATTGTTCCGTTTCGTTCCTACCCGGCGCTAAATATGAAATTCAAAAAAAATAGCAAAAAAATTCAAAAAATTAAAAAATACAATTATGGATTCATTTCAAGCCAAAATAAGTTGGAAAAGGATGAGAAAGAGAGAAAATAAAAAATATAATTCCGTTCCGTTCCTACCCGACACATAAAACAAAATTCAAGAAAAATAGCAAAAAAATTCAAACATTTAAAAATACGGTTATGGATTCATTTCAAGCGAAAATAGGTTGGAAAATGATGAGATAGAGAGAAAATAAAAGTTATTGTTCCGTTCCATTCTACCCGACACAAAATAGAAAATTCTAAAACAATAGCAAAAAAATTCAAAAAATTAAAGAATACCATTACGGGTTCATTTCAAGCAAAAATAGGTCGGAAAAGGCCGAGAAAAACAGAAAATAAAAATTATCATTCCGTTTCGTTCCTACCAGGCACTAAATAGAAAATTCAAACAAAACAAAAAAAAATTCAAAAAATTAAAAAATACAATTATTGCTTCATTTCAATCAAAAATAGGTCGGAAAAGGCTGAGAAAAACAGAAAATAAAAATTATCGTTCCGTTTCGTTCCTACCCGGCGCTAAATATGAAATTCAAAAAAAATAGCATAAAAATTCAAAAAATTAAAAAAATACCATTATGGATTCATTCCAAGCCAAAATAAGTTGGAAAAGGATGAGAAAGACAGAAAATAAAAAATATAATTCCGTTCCGTTCCTACCCGACGCAAAAAAAAAAATTCAAGAAAAATAGCAAAAAAATTCAAACATTTAAAAATACGGTTATGGTTTCATTTCAAGCCAAAATAGGTTGGAAAATGATGAGATAGAGAGAAATTAAGAATTATTGTTCCGTTCCGTTCCTACCCGACACGAAATAGAAAATTCTAAAACAATAGCAAAAAAATTCAAAAAATTAAAGAATACCATTACGGGTTCATTTCAAGCAAAAATAGGTCGGAAAAGGCTGAGAAAAACAGAAAATAAAAATTATCGTTCCGTTTCGTTCCTACCAGGCACAAAATAGAAAATTCAAACAAAACATAAAAAAATTCAAAAAATTAAAAAATACAATTGTGGCTTCATTTCAATCAAAAATAGGTTGGAAAGGGCTGAGAAAAACAGAAAATAAAAATTATCGTTCCGATTCGTTCCTACCCGGCGCTAAATATGAAATTAAAAAAAAATAGCAAAAAAATTCAAAAAATTAAAAACTACCATTATGGATTCATTTCAAGCCAAAATAAGTTGGAAAAGGATGAGAAAGAGAGAAAATAAAAAATATAATTCCGTTCCGTTCCTACCCGACGCAAAAAACAAAATTCAAGAAAAATAGCAAAAAAATTCAAACATTTAAAAATACGGTTATGGATTCATTTCAAGCCAAAATAGGTTGGAAAATGATGAGATAGAGAGAAAATAAAAGTTATCGTTCCGTTCCATTCTACCCGACACGAAATAGAAAATTCTAAAACAATAGCAAAAAAATTCAAAAAATTAAAGAATACCATTACGGGTTCATTTCAAGCAAAAATAGGTCGGAAAAGGCCGAGAAAAACAGAAAATAAAAATTATCATTCCGTTTCGTTCCTACCAGGCACTAAATAGAAAATTCAAACAAAACAAAAAAAAATTCAAAAAATTAAAAAATACAATTATTGCTTCATTTCAATCAAAAATAGGTCGGAAAAGGCTGAGAAAAACAGAAAATAAAAATTATCGTTCCGTTTCGTTCCTACCCGGCGCTAAATATGAAATTCAAAAAAAATAGCATAAAATTCAAAAAATTAAAAAAATACCATTATGGATTCAGTTTAAGCCAAAATACGTTGGAAAAGGATGAGAAAGAGAGAAAATAAAAATTATAATTCCGTTCCGTTCCTACCCGGCGCATAATAGAAAATTCAAGAAAAACAGCAAAAAAATTCAAAAAATTTTAAAATACGGTTATGTATTCATTTCACGCCAAAATAGGTTGGAAAATGATGAGATAGAGAGAAAATAAAAGTTATCGTTCCGTTCCGTTCCTACCCAACACGAAATAGAAAATTCCAAAACAATAGCAAAAAAATTCAAAAAATTAAAGAATACCATTACGGGTTCATTTCAAGCCAAAATAGGTCGGCAAAGGCCGAGAAAAACAGAAAATAGAAATTACCATCTGTTTCGTTCCATCCTGGCACTAAATAGAAAATTCAAAAAAATAGCAAAAAAATTCAAAAAATTAAAAAATATGGTTATGGATTCATTTCGAGCCAAAATAGGTGGGACAAGGCCGAGAAAAACAGAAAATAAAAATTATCCTTCTGTTTCGTTCAAACCAGGAACTAAATAGAAAATTCAAACAAAATAGCAAAAAAATTAAAAAATACGGTTATGGATTCATTTCAAGCCAAAATAGATTGGAAAATGATGAGATAGAGAGAAAATAAAAATTATCGTTTCGTTCCGTTCCTACCCGACACGAAATAGAAAATTCCAAAACAATAGCAAAAAAATTCAAAAAATTAAAAAATACAATTACGGATTCATTTCAAACCGAAATAGGACGGATATGGCCGAGAAAAACAGAAAATAGAAATTATCATCCGTTTCGTTCCATCCTGGTACTAAATAGAAAATTCTAAAAAAATAGCAAAAAAATTCAAAAAATTAAAAAGTACGGTTATGGATTCATTTCGAGCCAAAATAGGTGGGAAAAGGCCGAGAAAAACAGAAAATAAAAATTATCGTTCCGTTTCGTTCATACCAGGAACTAAATAGAAAATTCAAACAAAATAGCAAAAAAATTCAAAAAATTGAAAAATACAATTATGGCTTCATTTCAATCCAAAACAGGTCGGACAAGGCCGAGAAAAACAGAAAATAAAAATTATTGTTCCGTTTCGTTCCTACCCGGCGCTAAATATGAAATTAAAAAAAAATAGCAAAAAAATTCAAAAAATTAAAAAATACCATTATGGATTCATTTCAAGCCAAAATAAGTTGGAAAAGGATGAGAAAGAGAGAAAATAAAAAATATAATTCCGTTCTGTTCCTACCCGACGCATAAAACAAAATTCAAGAAAAATAGCAAAAAAATTCAAACATTTAAAAATACGGTTATGGTTTCATTTCAAGCCAAAATAGGTTGGAAAATGATGAGATAGAGAGAAAATAAAAGTTATCGTTCCGTTCCATTCTACCCGACACGAAATAGAAAATTCTAAAACAATAGCAAAAAAATTCAAAAAATTAAAGAATACCATTACGGGTTCATTTCAAGTAAAAATAGGTCGGAAATGGCCGAGAAAAACAGAAAATAAAAATTATCGTTCCGTTTCGTTCCTACCAGGCACTAAATAGAAAATTCAAACAAAACATAAAAAAATTCAAAAAATTAAAAAATACAATTATGGCTTCATTTCAATCCAAAATAGGTCGGACAAGGCCGAGAAAAACAGAAAACAAAAATTATTTTTCCGTTTCATTCCTACCCGGCGCTAAATATGAAATTCAAAAAAAAATTGCAAAAAAATTCAAAAAATAAAAAAATACCATTATTGATTCATTTAAAGCCAAAATAAGTTGGAAAAGGATGAGAAAGAGAGAAAATAAAAAATATAATTCCGTTCCGTTCCTACCCGACGCATAAAACAAAATTCAAGAAAAATAGCAAAAAAATTCAAACATTTAAAAATACGGTTATGGTTTCATTTCAAGCCAAAATAGGTTGGAAAATGATGAGATAGAGAGAAATTAAGAATTATTGTTCCGTTCCGTTCCTACCCGACACGAAATAGAAAATTCTAAAACAATAGCAAAAAAATTCAAAAAATTAAAGAATACCATTACGGGTTCATTTCAAGCCAAAATAGGTCGGCAAAGGCCGAGAAAAACAGAAAATAGAAATTACCATCCGTTTCGTTCCATCCTGGCACTAAATAGAAAATTCAAAAAAATAGCAAAAAAATTCAAAAAATTAAAAAATATGGTTATGGATTCATTTCGAGCCAAAATAGGTGGGACAAGGCCGAGAAAAACAGAAAATAAAAATTATCCTTCTGTTTCGTTCAAACCAGGAACTAAATAGAAAATTCAAACAAAATAGCAAAAAAATTAAAAAATACGGTTATGGATTCATTTCAAGCCAAAATAGATTGGAAAATGATGAGATAGAGAGAAAATAAAAATTATCGTTTCGTTCCGTTCCTACCCGACACGAAATAGAAAATTCCAAAACAATAGCAAAAAAATTCAAAAAATTAAAAAATACAATTACGGATTCATTTCAAACCGAAATAGGACGGATATGGCCGAGAAAAACAGAAAATAGAAATTACCATCCGTTTCGTTCCATCCTGGTACTAAATAGAAAATTCTAAAAAAATAGCAAAAAAATTCAAAAAATTAAAAAGTACGGTTATGGATTCATTTCGAGCCAAAATAGGTGGGAAAAGGCCGAGAAAAACAGAAAATAAAAATTATCGTTCCGTTTCGTTCATACCAGGAACTAAATAGAAAATTCAAACAAAATAGCAAAAAAATTCAAAAAATTGAAAAATACAATTATGGCTTCATTTCAATCCAAAACAGGTCGGACAAGGCCGAGAAAAACAGAAAATAAAAATTATTGTTCCGTTTCGTTCCTACCCGGCGCTAAATATGAAATTAAAAAAAAATAGCAAAAAAATTCAAAAAATTAAAAAATACCATTATGGATTCATTTCAAGCCAAAATAAGTTGGAAAAGGATGAGAAAGAGAGAAAATAAAAAATATAATTCCGTTCTGTTCCTACCCGACGCATAAAACAAAATTCAAGAAAAATAGCAAAAAAATTCAAACATTTAAAAATACGGTTATGGTTTCATTTCAAGCCAAAATAGGTTGGAAAATGATGAGATAGAGAGAAAATAAAAGTTATCGTTCCGTTCCATTCTACCCGACACGAAATAGAAAATTCTAAAACAATAGCAAAAAAATTCAAAAAATTAAAGAATACCATTACGGGTTCATTTCAAGTAAAAATAGGTCGGAAATGGCCGAGAAAAACAGAAAATAAAAATTATCGTTCCGTTTCGTTCCTACCAGGCACTAAATAGAAAATTCAAACAAAACATAAAAAAATTCAAAAAATTAAAAAATACAATTATGGCTTCATTTCAATCCAAAATAGGTCGGACAAGGCCGAGAAAAACAGAAAACAAAAATTATTTTTCCGTTTCATTCCTACCCGGCGCTAAATATGAAATTCAAAAAAAAATTGCAAAAAAATTCAAAAAATAAAAAAATACCATTATTGATTCATTTAAAGCCAAAATAAGTTGGAAAAGGATGAGAAAGAGAGAAAATAAAAAATATAATTCCGTTCCGTTCCTACCCGACGCATAAAACAAAATTCAAGAAAAATAGCAAAAAAATTCAAACATTTAAAAATACGGTTATGGTTTCATTTCAAGCCAAAATAGGTTGGAAAATGATGAGATAGAGAGAAATTAAGAATTATTGTTCCGTTCCGTTCCTACCCGACACGAAATAGAAAATTCTAAAACAATAGCAAAAAAATTCAAAAAATTAAAGAATACCATTACGGGTTCATTTCAAGCAAAAATAGGTCGGAAATGGCCGAGAAAAACAGAAAATAAAAATTATCGTTCCGTTTCGTTCCTACCAGGCACTAAATAGAAAATTCAAACAAAACATAAAAAAATTCAAAAAATTAAAAAATACAATTATGGCTTCATTTCAATCAAAAATAGGTCGGAAAAGGCTGAGAAAAACAGAAAATAAAAATTATCGTTCCGTTTCGTTCCAACCCGGCGCTAAATATGAAATTCAAAAAAAATAGCAAAAAAATTAAAAAAATTAAAAAATACCATTATGGATTCATTTCAAGCCAAAATACGTTGGAAAAGAATGAGAGAGAGAGAAAATAAAAATTATAATTCCGTTCCGTTCCTACCCGACGCATAAAAGAAAATTCGAGAAAAATAGCAAAAAAATTCAAACATTTAAAAATACGGTTATGGATTCATTTCAAGCCAAAATAGGTTGGAAAATGATGAGATAGAGAGAAATTAAGAATTATTGTTCCGTTCCGTTCCTACCCGACGCGAAATAGAAAATTCCAAAACAATAGCACAAAAATTCAAAAAATTAAAGAACACCATTACGGGTTCATTTCAAGCAAAAATAGGACGGAAAAGGCCGAGAAAAACAGAAAACAAAAATTACCATCCGTTTCGTTCCATTCTGGCACTAAATAAAAAATTCAAACAAAATAGCAAAAAAATTCAAAAAATTAAAAAATACAATTATGGCTTCATTTCAATCCAAAATAGGTAGGACAAGGCCGAGAAAAACAGAAAATAAAAATTATTGTTCCGTTTCGTTCCTACCCGGCGCTAAATATGAAATTCAAAAAAAATAGCAAAAAAATTCAAAAAATTAAAAAATACAATTATGGATTCATTTCAAGCCAAAATAAGTTGGAAAAGGATGAGAAAGAGAGAAAATAAAAAATATAATTCCGTTCCGTTCCTACCCGACGCATAAAAGAAAATTCAAAAAAAATAGCAAAAAAATTCAAACATTTAAAAATACGGTTATGGATTCATTTCAAGCCAAAATAGGTTGGAAAATGATGAGATAGAGAGAAATTAAGAATTATTGTTCCGTTCCGTTCCTACCCGACACGAAATAGAAAATTCTAAAACAATAGCAAAAAAATTCAAAAAATTAAAGAATACCATTACGGGTTCATTTCAAGCAAAAATAGGTCGGAAATGGCCGAGAAAAACAGAAAATAAAAATTATCGTTCCGTTTCGTTCATACCAGGAACTAAATAGAAAATTCAAACAAAATAGCAAAAAAATTCAAAAAATTGAAAAATACAATTATGGCTTCATTTCAATCCAAAACAGGTCGGACAAGGCCGAGAAAAACAGAAAATAAAAATTATTGTTCCGTTTCGTTCCTACCCGGCGCTAAATATGAAATTAAAAAAAAATAGCAAAAAAATTCAAAAAATTAAAAAATACCATTATGGATTCATTTCAAGCCAAAATAAGTTGGAAAAGGATGAGAAAGAGAGAAAATAAAAAATATAATTCCGTTCTGTTCCTACCCGACGCATAAAACAAAATTCAAGAAAAATAGCAAAAAAATTCAAACATTTAAAAATACGGTTATGGTTTCATTTCAAGCCAAAATAGGTTGGAAAATGATGAGATAGAGAGAAAATAAAAGTTATCGTTCCGTTCCATTCTACCCGACACGAAATAGAAAATTCTAAAACAATAGCAAAAAAATTCAAAAAATTAAAGAATACCATTACGGGTTCATTTCAAGTAAAAATAGGTCGGAAATGGCCGAGAAAAACAGAAAATAAAAATTATCGTTCCGTTTCGTTCCTACCAGGCACTAAATAGAAAATTCAAACAAAACATAAAAAAATTCAAAAAATTAAAAAATACAATTATGGCTTCATTTCAATCCAAAATAGGTCGGACAAGGCCGAGAAAAACAGAAAACAAAAATTATTTTTCCGTTTCATTCCTACCCGGCGCTAAATATGAAATTCAAAAAAAAATTGCAAAAAAATTCAAAAAATAAAAAAATACCATTATTGATTCATTTAAAGCCAAAATAAGTTGGAAAAGGATGAGAAAGAGAGAAAATAAAAAATATAATTCCGTTCCGTTCCTACCCGACGCATAAAACAAAATTCAAGAAAAATAGCAAAAAAATTCAAACATTTAAAAATACGGTTATGGTTTCATTTCAAGCCAAAATAGGTTGGAAAATGATGAGATAGAGAGAAATTAAGAATTATTGTTCCGTTCCGTTCCTACCCGACACGAAATAGAAAATTCTAAAACAATAGCAAAAAAATTCAAAAAATTAAAGAATACCATTACGGGTTCATTTCAAGCAAAAATAGGTCGGAAATGGCCGAGAAAAACAGAAAATAAAAATTATCGTTCCGTTTCGTTCCTACCAGGCACTAAATAGAAAATTCAAACAAAACATAAAAAAATTCAAAAAATTAAAAAATACAATTATGGCTTCATTTCAATCAAAAATAGGTCGGAAAAGGCTGAGAAAAACAGAAAATAAAAATTATCGTTCCGTTTCGTTCCAACCCGGCGCTAAATATGAAATTCAAAAAAAATAGCAAAAAAATTAAAAAAATTAAAAAATACCATTATGGATTCATTTCAAGCCAAAATACGTTGGAAAAGAATGAGAGAGAGAGAAAATAAAAATTATAATTCCGTTCCGTTCCTACCCGACGCATAAAAGAAAATTCGAGAAAAATAGCAAAAAAATTCAAACATTTAAAAATACGGTTATGGATTCATTTCAAGCCAAAATAGGTTGGAAAATGATGAGATAGAGAGAAATTAAGAATTATTGTTCCGTTCCGTTCCTACCCGACGCGAAATAGAAAATTCCAAAACAATAGCACAAAAATTCAAAAAATTAAAGAACACCATTACGGGTTCATTTCAAGCAAAAATAGGACGGAAAAGGCCGAGAAAAACAGAAAACAAAAATTACCATCCGTTTCGTTCCATTCTGGCACTAAATAAAAAATTCAAACAAAATAGCAAAAAAATTCAAAAAATTAAAAAATACAATTATGGCTTCATTTCAATCCAAAATAGGTAGGACAAGGCCGAGAAAAACAGAAAATAAAAATTATTGTTCCGTTTCGTTCCTACCCGGCGCTAAATATGAAATTCAAAAAAAATAGCAAAAAAATTCAAAAAATTAAAAAATACAATTATGGATTCATTTCAAGCCAAAATAAGTTGGAAAAGGATGAGAAAGAGAGAAAATAAAAAATATAATTCCGTTCCGTTCCTACCCGACGCATAAAAGAAAATTCAAAAAAAATAGCAAAAAAATTCAAACATTTAAAAATACGGTTATGGATTCATTTCAAGCCAAAATAGGTTGGAAAATGATGAGATAGAGAGAAATTAAGAATTATTGTTCCGTTCCGTTCCTACCCGACACGAAATAGAAAATTCTAAAACAATAGCAAAAAAATTCAAAAAATTAAAGAATACCATTACGGGTTCATTTCAAGCAAAAATAGGTCGGAAATGGCCGAGAAAAACAGAAAATAAAAATTATCGTTCCGTTTCGTTCCAACCCGGCGCTAAATATGAAATTCAAAAAAAATAGCAAAAAAATTAAAAAAATTAAAAAATACCATTATGGATTCATTTCAAGCCAAAATACGTTGGAAAAGAGTGAGAGAGAGAGAAAATAAAAATTATAATTCCGTTCTGTTCCTACCCGACGCATAAAACAAAATTCAAGAAAAATTGCAAAAAAATTCAAACATTTAAAAATACGGTTATGGTTTCATTTCAAGCCAAAATAGGTTGGAAAATGATGAGATAGAGAGAAATTAAGAATTATTGTTCCGTTCCGTTCCTACCCGACACGAAATAGAAAATTCTAAAACAATAGCAAAAAAATTCAAAAAATTAAAGAATACCATTACGGGTTCATTTCAAGCAAAAATAGGTCGGAAATGGCCGAGAAAAACAGAAAATAAAAATTATCGTTCCGTTTCGTTCCTACCAGGCACTAAATAGAAAATTCAAACAAAACATAAAAAAATTCAAAAAATTAAAAAATACAATTATGGCTTCATTTCAATCAAAAATAGGTCGGAAAAGGCTGAGAAAAACAGAAAATAAAAATTATCGTTCCGTTTCGTTCCAACCCGGCGCTAAATATGAAATTCAAAAAAAATAGCAAAAAAATTAAAAAAATTAAAAAATACCATTATGGATTCATTTCAAGCCAAAATACGTTGGAAAAGAATGAGAGAGAGAGAAAATAAAAATTATAATTCCGTTCCGTTCCTACCCGACGCATAAAAGAAAATTCAAAAAAAATAGGAAAAAAATTCAAACATTTAAAAATACGGTTATGGATTCATTTCAAGCCAAAATACGTTGGAAAAGAGTGAGAGAGAGAGAAAATAAAAATTATAATTCCGTTCTGTTCCTACCCGACGCATAAAACAAAATTCAAGAAAAATAGCAATAAAATTCAAACATTTAAAAATACGGTTATGGTTTCATTTCAAGCCAAAATAGGTTGGAAAATGATGAGATAGAGAGAAAATAAAAGTTATCGTTCCGTTCCATTCTACCCGACACGAAATAGAAAATTCTAAAACAATAGCAAAAAAATTCAAAAAATTAAAGAATACCATTACGGGTTCATTTCAAGTAAAAATAGGTCGGAAATGGCCGAGAAAAACAGAAAATAAAAATTATCGTTCCGTTTCGTTCCTACCAGGCACTAAATAGAAAATTCAAACAAAACATAAAAAAATTCAAAAAATTAAAAAATACAATTATGGCTTCATTTCAATCCAAAATAGGTCGGACAAGGCCGAGAAAAACAGAAAACAAAAATTATTTTTCCGTTTCATTCCTACCCGGCGCTAAATATGAAATTCAAAAAAAAATTGCAAAAAAATTCAAAAAATAAAAAAATACCATTATTGATTCATTTAAAGCCAAAATAAGTTGGAAAAGGATGAGAAAGAGAGAAAATAAAAAATATAATTCCGTTCCGTTCCTACCCGACGCATAAAACAAAATTCAAGAAAAATAGCAAAAAAACTCAAACATTTAAAAATACGGTTATGGTTTCATTTCAAGCCAAAATAGGTTGGAAAATGATGAGATAGAGAGAAATTAAGAATTATTGTTCCGTTCCGTTCCTACCCGACACGAAATAGAAAATTCTAAAACAATAGCAAAAAAATTCAAAAAATTAAAGAATACCATTACGGGTTCATTTCAAGCAAAAATAGGTCGGAAATGGCCGAGAAAAACAGAAAATAAAAATTATCGTTCCGTTTCGTTCCTACCAGGCACTAAATAGAAAATTCAAACAAAACATAAAAAAATTCAAAAAATTAAAAAATACAATTATGGCTTCATTTCAATCAAAAATAGGTCGGAAAAGGCTGAGAAAAACAGAAAATAAAAATTATCGTTCCGTTTCGTTCCAACCCGGCGCTAAATATGAAATTCAAAAAAAATAGCAAAAAAATTAAAAAAATTAAAAAATACCATTATGGATTCATTTCAAGCCAAAATACGTTGGAAAAGAGTGAGAGAGAGAGAAAATAAAAATTATAATTCCGTTCCGTTCCTACCCGACGCATAAAAGAAAATTCGAGAAAAATAGCAAAAAAATTCAAACATTTAAAAATACGGTTATGGATTCATTTCAAGCCAAAATAGGTTGGAAAATGATGAGATAGAGAGAAATTAAGAATTATTGTTCCGTTCCGTTCCTACCCGACGCGAAATAGAAAATTCCAAAACAATAGCACAAAAATTCAAAAAATTAAAGAACACCATTACGGGTTCATTTCAAGCAAAAATAGGACGGAAAAGGCCGAGAAAAACAGAAAACAAAAATTACCATCCGTTTCGTTCCATTCTGGCACTAAATAAAAAATTCAAACAAAATAGCAAAAAAATTCAAAAAATTAAAAAATACAATTATGGCTTCATTTCAATCCAAAATAAGTTGGAAAAGGATGAGAAAGAGAGAAAATAAAAAATATAATTCCGTTCCGTTCCTACCCGACGCATAAAAGAAAATTCAAAAAAAATAGCAAAAAAATTCAAACATTTAAAAATACGGTTATGGATTCATTTCAAGCCAAAATAGGTTGGAAAATGATGAGATAGAGAGAAATTAAGAATTATTGTTCCGTTCCGTTCCTACCCGACACGAAATAGAAAATTCTAAAACAATAGCAAAAAAATTCAAAAAATTAAAGAATACCATTACGGGTTCATTTTAAGCAAAAATAGGTCGGACAAGGATGAGAAAGAGAGAAAATAAAAAATATAATTCCGTTCCGTTCCTACCCGACGCATAAAAGAAAATTCAAAAAAAATAGCAAAAAAATTCAAACATTTAAAAATACGGTTATGGATTCATTTCAAGCCAAAATAGGTTGGAAAATGATGAGATAGAGAGAAATTAAGAATTATTGTTCCGTTCCGTTCCTACCCGACACGAAATAGAAAATTCTAAAACAATAGCAAAAAAATTCAAAAAATTAAAGAATACCATTACGGGTTCATTTCAAGCAAAAATAGGTCGGAAATGGCCGAGAAAAACAGAAAATAAAAATTATCGTTCCGTTTCGTTCCTACCAGGCACTAAATAGAAAATTCAAACAAAACATAAAAAAATTCAAAAAATTAAAAAATACAATTATGGCTTCATTTCAATCAAAAATAGGTCGGAAAAGGCTGAGAAAAACAGAAAATAAAAATTATCGTTCCGTTTCGTTCCAACCCGGCGCTAAATATGAAATTCAAAAAAAATAGCAAAAAAATTAAAAAAATTAAAAAATACCATTATGGATTCATTTCAAGCCAAAATACGTTGGAAAAGAGTGAGAGAGAGAGAAAATAAAAATTATAATTCCGTTCCGTTCCTACCCGACGCATAAAAGAAAATTCGAGAAAAATAGCAAAAAAATTCAAACATTTAAAAATACGGTTATGGATTCATTTCAAGCCAAAATAGGTTGGAAAATGATGAGATAGAGAGAAATTAAGAATTATTGTTCCGTTCCGTTCCTACCCGACGCGAAATAGAAAATTCCAAAACAATAGCACAAAAATTCAAAAAATTAAAGAACACCATTACGGGTTCATTTCAAGCAAAAATAGGACGGAAAAGGCCGAGAAAAACAGAAAACAAAAATTACCATCCGTTTCGTTCCATTCTGGCACTAAATAAAAAATTCAAACAAAATAGCAAAAAAATTCAAAAAATTAAAAAATACAATTATGGCTTCATTTCAATCCAAAATAGGTAGGACAAGGCCGAGAAAAACAGAAAATAAAAATTATTGTTCCGTTTCGTTCCTACCCGGCGCTAAATATGAAATTCAAAAAAAATAGCAAAAAAATTCAAAAAATTAAAAAATACAATTATGGATTCATTTCAAGCCAAAATAAGTTGGAAAAGGATGAGAAAGAGAGAAAATAAAAAATATAATTCCGTTCCGTTCCTACCCGACGCATAAAAGAAAATTCAAAAAAAATAGCAAAAAAATTCAAACATTTAAAAATACGGTTATGGATTCATTTCAAGCCAAAATAGGTTGGAAAATGATGAGATAGAGAGAAATTAAGAATTATTGTTCCGTTCCGTTCCTACCCGACGCGAAATAGAAAATTCCAAAACATTAGCACAAAAATTCAAAAAATTAAAGAACACCATTACGGGTTCATTTCAAGCAAAAATAGGACGGAAAAGGCCGAGAAAAACAGAAAACAAAAATTACCATCCGTTTCGTTCCATTCTGGCACTAAATAGAAAATTCAAACAAAATAGCAAAAAAATTCAAAAAATTAAAAAATACAATTATGGCTTCATTTCAATCCAAAATAGGTAGGACAAGGCCGAGAAAAACAGAAAATAAAAATTATTGTTCCGTTTCGTTCCTACCGGGCGCTAAATATGAAATTCAAAAAAAATAGCAAAAAAATTCAAAAAATTAAAAAATACCATTATGGATTCATTTCAAGCCAAAATAAGTTGGAAAATGATGAGAAAGAGAGAAAATAAAAAATATAATTCCGTTCCGTTCCTACCCGACGCATAAAACAAAATTCAAGAAAAATAGCAAAAAGATTCAAACATTTAAAAATACGGTTATGGATTCATTTCAAGCCAAAATAGGTTGGAAAATGATGAGATAGAGAGAAAATAAAAGTTATTGTTCCGTTCCATTCTACCCGACACGAAATAGAAAATTCTAAAACAATAGCAAAAAAATTCAAAAAATTAAAGAATACCATTACGGGTTCATTTCAAGCAAAAATAGGTCGGAAAAGGCCGAGAAAAACAGAAAATAAAAATTATCATTCCGTTTCGTTCCTAGCAGGCACTAAATAGAAAATTCAAACAAAACATAAAAAAATTCAAAAAATTAAAAAATACAATTATTGCTTCATTTCAATCAAAAATAGGTCGGAAAAGGCTGAGAAAAACAGAAAATAAAAATTATCATTCTGTTTCGTTCCTACCCGGTGCTAAATATGAAATTAAAAAAAAATAGCAAAAAAATTCAAAAAATTAAAAAATACCATTATGGATTCATTTCAAGCCAAAATAAGTTGGAAAAGGATGAGAAAGAGAGAAAATAAAAATTATAATTCCGTTCCGTTCCTACCCGGCGCATAATAGAAAATTCAAGAAAAACAGCAAAAAAATTCGAAAAATTTTAAAATACGGTTACGGATTCATTTCACGCCAAAATAGGTTGGAAAATGATGAGATAGAGAGAAAATAAAAGTTATCGTTCCGTTCTGTTCCTACCCATCACGAAATAGAAAATTCCAAAACAATAGCAAAAAAATTCAAAAAATTAAAGAACACCATTACGGGTTCATTTCAAGCCAAAATAGGTCGGCAAAGGCCGAGAAAAAGAGAAAATATAATTATCGTTCCGTGTCGATCCTTCCCGGCACAAAATAAAAAATTGAAAAAAATTAGCAAAAAAATTCAAAAAAACCATAATGGATTCATTTCAAGCCAAAATAAGTTGGAAAAGGATGAGATAGAGAGAAATTAAGAATTATTGTTCCGTTCCGTTCCTACCCGACGCGAAATAGAAAATTCCAAAACAATAGCACAAAAATTCAAAAAATTAAAGAACACCATTACGGGTTCATTTCAAGCAAAAATAGGACGGAAAAGGCCGAGAAAAACAGAAAACAAAAATTACCATCCGTTTCGTTCCATTCTGGCACTAAATAAAAAATTCAAACAAAATAGCAAAAAAATTCAAAAAATTAAAAAATACAATTATGGCTTCATTTCAATCCAAAATAGGTAGGACAAGGCCGAGAAAAACAGAAAATAAAACTTATTGTTCCGTTTCGTTCCTACCCGGCGCTAAATATGAAATTCAAAAAAAATAGCAAAAAAATTCAAAAAATTAAAAAATACAATTATGGATTCATTTCAAGCCAAAATAAGTTGGAAAAGGATGAGAAAGAGAGAAAATAAAAAATATAATTCCGTTCCGTTCCTACCCGACGCATAAAAGAAAATTCAAAAAAAATAGCAAAAAAATTCAAACATTTAAAAATACGGTTATGGATTCATTTCAAGCCAAAATAGGTTGGAAAATGATGAGATAGAGAGAAATTAAGAATTATTGTTCCGTTCCGTTCCTACCCGACACGAAATAGAAAATTCTAAAACAATAGCAAAAAAATTCAAAAAATTAAAGAATACCATTACGGGTTCATTTCAAGCAAAAATAGGTCGGAAATGGCCGAGAAAAACAGAAAATAAAAATTATCGTTCCGTTTCGTTCCTACCAGGCACTAAATAGAAAATTCAAACAAAACATAAAAAAATTCAAAAAATTAAAAAATACAATTATGGCTTCATTTCAATCAAAAATAGGTCGGAAAAGGCTGAGAAAAACAGAAAATAAAAATTATCGTTCCGTTTCGTTCCAACCCGGCGCTAAATATGAAATTCAAAAAAAATAGCAAAAAAATTAAAAAAATTAAAAAATACCATTATGGATTCATTTCAAGCCAAAATACGTTGGAAAAGAATGAGAGAGAGAGAAAATAAAAATTATAATTCCGTTCCGTTCCTACCCGACGCATAAAAGAAAATTCGAGAAAAATAGCAAAAAAATTCAAACATTTAAAAATACGGTTATGGATTCATTTCAAGCCAAAATAGGTTGGAAAATGATGAGATAGAGAGAAATTAAGAATTATTGTTCCGTTCCGTTCCTACCCGACGCGAAATAGAAAATTCCAAAACAATAGCACAAAAATTCAAAAAATTAAAGAACACCATTACGGGTTCATTTCAAGCAAAAATAGGACGGAAAAGGCCGAGAAAAACAGAAAACAAAAATTACCATCCGTTTCGTTCCATTCTGGCACTAAATAAAAAATTCAAACAAAATAGCAAAAAAATTCAAAAAATTAAAAAATACAATTATGGCTTCATTTCAATCCAAAATAGGTAGGACAAGGCCGAGAAAAACAGAAAATAAAAATTATTGTTCCGTTTCGTTCCTACCCGGCGCTAAATATGAAATTCAAAAAAAATAGCAAAAAAATTCAAAAAATTAAAAAATACAATTATGGATTCATTTCAAGCCAAAATAAGTTGGAAAAGGATGAGAAAGAGAGAAAATAAAAAATATAATTCCGTTCCGTTCCTACCCGACGCATAAAAGAAAATTCAAAAAAAATAGCAAAAAAATTCAAACATTTAAAAATACGGTTATGGATTCATTTCAAGCCAAAATAGGTTGGAAAATGATGAGATAGAGAGAAATTAAGAATTATTGTTCCGTTCCGTTCCTACCCGACGCGAAATAGAAAATTCCAAAACATTAGCACAAAAATTCAAAAAATTAAAGAACACCATTACGGGTTCATTTCAAGCAAAAATAGGACGGAAAAGGCCGAGAAAAACAGAAAACAAAAATTACCATCCGTTTCGTTCCATTCTGGCACTAAATAGAAAATTCAAACAAAATAGCAAAAAAATTCAAAAAATTAAAAAATACAATTATGGCTTCATTTCAATCCAAAATAGGTAGGACAAGGCCGAGAAAAACAGAAAATAAAAATTATTGTTCCGTTTCGTTCCTACCGGGCGCTAAATATGAAATTCAAAAAAAATAGCAAAAAAATTCAAAAAATTAAAAAATACCATTATGGATTCATTTCAAGCCAAAATAAGTTGGAAAAGGATGAGAAAGAGAGAAAATAAAAAATATAATTCCGTTCCGTTCCTACCCGACGCATAAAACAAAATTCAAGAAAAATAGCAAAAAGATTCAAACATTTAAAAATACGGTTATGGATTCATTTCAAGCCAAAATAGGTTGGAAAATGATGAGATAGAGAGAAAATAAAAGTTATTGTTCCGTTCCATTCTACCCGACACGAAATAGAAAATTCTAAAACAATAGCAAAAAAATTCAAAAAATTAAAGAATACCATTACGGGTTCATTTCAAGCAAAAATAGGTCGGAAAAGGCCGAGAAAAACAGAAAATAAAAATTATCATTCCGTTTCGTTCCTACCAGGCACTAAATAGAAAATTCAAACAAAACATAAAAAAATTCAAAAAATTAAAAAATACAATTATTGCTTCATTTCAATCAAAAATAGGTCGGAAAAGGCTGAGAAAAACAGAAAATAAAAATTATCATTCTGTTTCGTTCCTACCCGGTGCTAAATATGAAATTAAAAAAAAATAGCAAAAAAATTCAAAAAATTAAAAAATACCATTATGGATTCATTTCAAGCCAAAATAAGTTGGAAAAGGATGAGAAAGAGAGAAAATAAAAATTATAATTCCGTTCCGTTCCTACCCGGCGCATAATAGAAAATTCAAGAAAAACAGCAAAAAAATTCGAAAAATTTTAAAATACGGTTACGGATTCATTTCACGCCAAAATAGGTTGGAAAATGATGAGATAGAGAGAAAATAAAAGTTATCGTTCCGTTCTGTTCCTACCCATCACGAAATAGAAAATTCCAAAACAATAGCAAAAAAATTCAAAAAATTAAAGAACACCATTACGGGTTCATTTCAAGCCAAAATAGGTCGGCAAAGGCCGAGAAAAAGAGAAAATATAATTATCGTTCCGTGTCGATCCTTCCCGGCACAAAATAAAAAATTGAAAAAAATTAGCAAAAAAATTCAAAAAAACCATAATGGATTCATTTCAAGCCAAAATAAGTTGGAAAAGGATGAGATAGAGAGAAATTAAGAATTATTGTTCCGTTCCGTTCCTACCCGACGCGAAATAGAAAATTCCAAAACAATAGCACAAAAATTCAAAAAATTAAAGAACACCATTACGGGTTCATTTCAAGCAAAAATAGGACGGAAAAGGCCGAGAAAAACAGAAAATAAAAATTACCATCCGTTTCGTTCCATTCTGGCACTAAATAGAAAATTCAAACAAAATAGCAAAAAAATTCAAAAAATTAAAAAATACAATTATGGCTTCATTTCAATCCAAAATAGGTCGAACAAGGCCGAGAAAAACAGAAAACAAAAATTATTGTTCCGTTTCGTTCCTACCCGGCGCTAAATATCAAATTCAAAAAAATTACAGAAAAATTCAAAAAATTAAAAAATACCATTATGGATTCATTTCAAGCCAAAATAAGTTGGAAAAGGATGAGAAAGAGAGAAAATAAAAAATATAATTCTGTTCCGTTCCTACCCGATGCATAAAACAAAATTCAAGAAAAATAGCAAAAAAATTCAAACATTTAAAAATACGGTTATGGATTCATTTCAAGCCAAAATAGGTTGGAAAATGATGAGATAGAGAGAAAATAAAAGTTATCGTTCCGTTCCATTTTTACCCGACACGAAATAGAAAATTATAAAACAATAGCAAAAAAATTCAAAAAATTAAAGAATACCATTATGGGTTCATTTCAAGCAAAAATAGGTCGAAAAAGGCCGAGAAAAACGGAAAATAAAAATTATCGTTCCGTTTCGTTCCTACCAGGCGCTAAACAGAAAATTCAAACAAAACATAAAAAAATTCAAAAAATTTAAAAATACAGTTATGGCTTCATTTCAATCAAAACTAGGTCGGAAAACGCTGAGAAAAACAGAAAATAAAAATTACCATCCGTTTCGTTCCATTCTGGCACTAAATAGAAAATTCAAACAAAATAGCAAAAAAATTCAAAAAATTAAAAAATACAATTATGGCTTCATTTCAAGCAAAAATAGGACGGAAAAGGCCGAGAAAAACAGAAAATAAAAATTACCATCCGTTTCGTTCCATTCTGGCACTAAATAGAAAATTCAAACAAAATAGCAAAAAAATTCAAAAAATTAAAAAATACAATTATGGCTTCATTTCAATCCAAAATAGGTCGAACAAGGCCGAGAAAAACAGAAAACAAAAATTATTGTTCCGTTTCGTTCCTACCCGGCGCTAAATATCAAATTCAAAAAAATTACAGAAAAATTCAAAAAATTAAAAAATACCATTATGGATTCATTTCAAGC
Source organism: Quercus parvula (assembly GCA_030820535.1). Lineage (NCBI taxonomy): Eukaryota > Viridiplantae > Streptophyta > Magnoliopsida > Fagales > Fagaceae > Quercus > Quercus parvula. Next base: position 22,760,225 of record JAUAME010000012.1, read on the forward strand.
CAAAATAAGTTGGAAAAGGATGAGAAAGAGAGAAAATAAAAAATATAATTCTGTTCCGTTCCTACCCGATGCATAAAACAAAATTCAAGAAAAATAGCAAAAAAATTCAAACATTTAAAAATACGGTTATGGATTCATTTCAAGCCAAAATAGGTTGGAAAATGATGAGATAGAGAGAAAATAAAAGTTATCGTTCCGTTCCATTTTTACCCGACACGAAATAGAAAATTATAAAACAATAGCAAAAAAATTCAAAAAATTAAAGAATACCATTATGGGTTCATTTCAAGCAAAAATAGGTCGAAAAAGGCCGAGAAAAACGGAAAATAAAAATTATCGTTCCGTTTCGTTCTTACCAGGCACTAAACAGAAAATTCAAACAAAACATAAAAAAATTCAAAAAATTTAAAAATACAGTTATGGCTTCATTTCAATCAAAACTAGGTCGGAAAAGGCTGAGAAAAACAGAAAATAAAAATTATCGTTCCGTTTCGTTCCTATCCGGCGCTAAATATGAAATTCAAAAAAAATAGCAAAAAAATTCAAAAAATTAAAAAATACCATTATGGATTCATTTCAAGCCAAAATACGTTGGAAACGGTTGAGAAAGAGAGAAAATAAAAATTATAATTCCGTTCCGTTCCTACCCGACGCATAAAAGAAAATTCAAGAAAAATGGCAAAAAAATTCAAACATTTAAAGAATGCGGTTATGGATTCATTTCAAGCCAAAATAGGTCGGAAAAGGCTGAGAAAAACAGAAAATAAAAATTATCGTTCCGTTTCGTTCCTACTCGGCGCTAAATATGAAATTAAAAAAAAATAGCAAAAAAATTCAAAAAATTAAAGAATACCATTACGGGTTCATTTCAAGCCAAAATAGGTCGGCAAAGGCCAAGAAAAAGAGAAAATATAATTATCGTTCCGTGTCGATCCTTCCCGGCACTAAATAAAAAATTGAAAAAAAATAGCAAAAAAATTCAAAAAAACCGTAATGGATTCATTTCAAGCCAAAATAAGTTGGAAAAGGATGAGATAGAGAGAAATTAAGAATTATTGTTCCGTTCCGTTCCTACCCGACGCGAAATAGAAAATTCCAAAACAATAGCACAAAAATTCAAAAAATTAAAGAACACCGTTACGGGTTCATTTCAAGCAAAAATAGGACGGAAAAGGCCGAGAAAAACAGAAAATAAAAATTATCGTTCTGTTTCGTTCCAACCAGGCACTAAATAGAAAATTCAAACAAAACAGCAAAAAAATTCAAAAAATTAAAAAATACCATTAAGGCTACATTTCAATCCAAAAGAGGTCGGACAAGGCCGAGAAAAACAGAAAATAAAAATTATTGTTCCGTTTCGTTTCTACCCGGCGCTAAATATGAAATTCAAAAAAAATAGCAAAAAAATTCAAAAAATTAAAAAATACCGTTATGGATTCATTTCAAGCCAAAATAAGTTGGAAAAGGATGAGAAAGAGAGAAAATAAAAATTATAATTCCGTTTCGTTCCAACCCGACGCATAATGGAAAATTCAAGAAAAATAGCAAAAAAATTCAAAAATTTTAAAAATACTGTTATGGATTCATTTCAAGCCAAAATAGGTTGGAAAATGATGAGATAGAGAGAAAAGAAAAGTTATCGTTCCTTTCCGTTCCTACCCGACACGAAATTGAAAATTCCAAAACAATAGCAAAAAAATTCAAAAATTTTAAAAATACGGTTATGGATTCATTTCAAGCCAAAATAGGTTGGAAAATGATGAGATAGAGAGAAAATAAAAGTTATCGTTCCGTTCCATTCCTACCCGACACGAAATAGAAAATTCTAAAACAATAGCAAAAAAATTCAAAAAATTAAAGAATACCATTACGGGTTCATTTCAAGTCAAAATAGGTCGGCAAAGGCCGAGAAAAAGAGAAAATAAAATTATCGTTCCGTGTCGATCCTTCTCGGCACTAAATAAAAAATACAGAAAAAATAGCAAAAAAATTCAAAAAAACCATAATGGATTCATTTCAAGCGAAAATAAGTTGGAAAAGGATGAGAAAGAGAGAAAATAAAAAATATAATTCCGTTCCGTTCCTACCCGACGCATAAAACAAAATTCAAGAAAAATAGAAAAAAAATTCAAACATTTAAAAATACGGTTATGGATTCATTTCAAGCCAAAATAGGTTGGAAAATGATGAGATAGAGAGAAAATAAAAGTTATCGTTCCGTTCCATTCCTACCCGACACGAAATAGAAAATTCTAAAACAATAGCAAAAAAATTCAAAAAATTAAAGAATACCATTACGGGTTCATTTCAAGCCAAAACAGGTCGGAGATGGCAGAGAAAAACAGAAAATAAATATTATCGTTCCGTTTCGTTCCTACCAGGCACTAAATGGAAAATTCAAACAAAATAGCAAAAAAATTCAAAAAATTAAAAAATACAATTATGGATTCATTTCAATCCAAAATAGGCCGGACAAGGCCGAGAAAAAGAGAAAATAAAATTTACCATCCGTTTCGTTCCATCATGGCACCATATAGAAAACTAAAAAAAAATAGCAAAAAAATTAAAAAATACGGTTATGGATTCATTTAAAGCCAAAATAGATTGGAAAACGATGAGATAGAGAGAAAATAAAAATTATCGTTTCGTTCCGTTCCTACCCGACACGAAATAGAAAATTCCAAAACAATAGCAAAAAAATTCAAAAAATTAAAAAATACAATTACGGATTCATTTCAAACCGAAATAGGACGGAAAAGGCCGAGAAAAACAGAAAATAGAAATTACCATCCGTTTCGTTCCATCCTGGCACTAAATAGAAAATTAAAAAAAATAGCAAAAAAATTCAAAAAATTAAAAAATACGGTTATGGATTCATTTCGAGCCAAAATAGGTGGGAAAAGGCCGAGAAAAACAGAAAATAAAAATTATCATTCCGTTTCGTTCATACCAGGAACTAAATAGAAAATTAGAACAAAATAGCAAAAAAATTCAAAAAATTAAAAAATACAATTATGGCTTCATTTCAATCCAAAATAGGTCGGACAAGGCCGAGAAAAACAGAAAATAAAAATTATTGTTTCGTTTCGTTCCTACCCCGCGCTAAATATGAAATTCAAAAAAAATAGCAAAAAAATTAAAAAAATTAAAAAATACCATTATGGATTCATTTCAAGCCAAAATAAGTTGGAAAAGGATGAGAAAGAGAGAAAATAAAAATTATAATTCCGTTCCGTGTCGATCCTTCCCGGCACTAAATAAGAAATTCAAAAAAAAATAGCAAAAAAATTCAAAAAAACCATAATGGATTCATTTCAAGCAGAAATAAGTTGGAAAAGGATGAGAAAGAGAGAAAATAAAAATCATAATTCTGTTCCGTTCCTACCCGACGCATAAAACAAAATTCAAGAAAAATAGAAAAAAAATTCAAACATTTAAAAATACGGTTATGGATTCATTTCAAGCCAAAATAGGTTGGAAAATGATGAGATAGAGAGAGAATAAAAGTTATCGTTCTGTTCCGTTCCTACCCGACACGAAATAGAAAATTCCAAAACAATAGCAAAAAAATTCAAAAAATTTAAAAATACCATAATGGATTCATTTCAAGCCAAAATAAGTTGGAAAAGGATGAGATAAAGAGAAAATAAAAATTATCGTTCCGTGTCGATCCTTCCCGGCACTAAATAAAAAATACAGAAAAAATAGCAAAAAAATTCAAAAAATTTAAAAATACGGTTATGGATTCATTTCAAGCCAAAATAGGTTGGAAAATGATGAGATAGAGAGAAAATAAAAGTTATCGTTCCGTTCCGTTCCTACCCGACACGAAATAGAAAATTCCAAAACAATAGCAAAAAAATTCAAAAAAACCAGAATGGATTCATTTCAAGCCAAAATAAGTTGGAAAAGGATGAGAAAGAGAGAAAATAAAAATCATAATTCTGTTCCGTTCCTACCCGACGCATAATAGAAAATTCAAGAAAAATAGCAAAAAAATTCAAAAAATTTAAAAATACGGTTATGGATTCATTTCAAGCCAAAATAGATTGGAAAAGGATGAGATAGAGAGAAAATAAAAGTTATCGTTCCGTTCCATTCCTACCCGACACGAAATAGAAAATTCTAAAACAATAGCAAAAAAATTCAAAAAATTAAAGAATACCATTACGGGTTCATTTCAAGTCAAAATAGGTCGGCAAAGGCCGAGAAAAAGAGAAAATAAAATTATCGTTCCGTGTCGATCCTCCCGGCACTAAATAAAAAATACATAAAAAATAGCAAAAAAATTCAAAAAAACCATAATGGATTCATTTCAAGCCAAAATAGGTTGGAAAAGGATGAGTAAGAGAGAAAATAAAAATTATAATTCCGTTCCGTTCCTAACCGAAGCATAATAGAAAATTCAAGAAAAATAGCAAAAAAATTCAAAAAATTTAAAAATACGGTTATGGATTCATTTCAAGCCAAAATAGGTTGGAAAATGATGAGATAGAGAGAAAATAAAAGTTATTGTTCCGTTCCGTTCCTACCCGACACGAAATAGAAAATTCCCAAACAATAGCAAAAAAATTCATAAAAACCAGAATGGATTCATTTCAAGCCAAAATAAGTTGGAAAAGGATGAGAAAGAGAGAAAATAAAAATCACAATTCTGTTCCGTTCCTACCCGACGCATAATAGAAAATTCAAGAAAAATAGCAAAAAAATTCAAAAAATTTAAAAATACGGTTATGGATTCATTTCAAGCCAAAATAGATTGGAAAAGGATGAGATAGAGAGAAAATAAAAGTTATCGTTCCGTTCCATTCCTACCCGACACGAAATAGAAAATTCTAAAACAATAGCAAAAAAATTCAAAAAATTAAAGAATACCATTACGGGTTCATTTCAAGTCAAAATAGGTCGGCAAAGGCCGAGAAAAAGAGAAAATAAAATTATCGTTCCGTGTCGATCCTCCCGGCACTAAATAAAAAATACATAAAAAATAGCAAAAAAATTCAAAAAAACCATAATGGATTCATTTCAAGCCAAAATAGGTTGGAAAAGGATGAGTAAGAGAGAAAATAAAAATTATAATTCGGTTCCGTTCCTAACCGAAGCATAATAGAAAATTCAAGAAAAATAGCAAAAAAATTCAAAAAATTTAAAAATACGGTTATGGATTCATTTCAAGCCAAAATAGGTTGGAAAATGATGAGATAGAGAGAAAATAAAAGTTATTGTTCCGTTCCGTTCCTACCCGACACGAAATAGAAAATTCCAAAACAATAGCAAAAAAATTCAAAAAAACCAGAATGGATTCATTTCAAGCCAAAATAAGTTGGAAAAGGATGAGAAAGAGAGAAAATAAAAATCATAATTCTGTTCCGTTCCTACCCGACGCATAATAGAAAATTCAAGAAAAATAGCAAAAAAATTCAAAAAATTTAAAAATACGGTTACGGATTCATTTCAAGCAAAAATAGATTGGAAAAGGACGAGATAGAGAGAAAATAAAAGTTATCGTTCCGTTCCATTCCTACCCGACACGAAATAGAAAATTCTAAAACAATAGCGAAAAAATTCAAAAAATTAAAGAATACCATTACGGGTTCATTTCAAGTCAAAATAGGTCGGCAAAGGCCGAGAAAAAGAGAAAATAAAATTATCGTTACGTGTCGATCCTTCCCGGCACTAAATAAAAAATACAGAAAAAATAGCAAAAAAATTCAAAAAAACCATAATGGATTCATTTCAAGCCAAAATAAGTTGGAAAAGGATGAGAAAGAGAGAAAATAAAAATTATAATTCGTTTCCGTTCCTAACCGACGCATAATAGAAAATTCAAGAAAAATAGCAAAAAAATTCAAAAAATTTAAAAATACGGTTATGGATTCATTTCAAGCCAAAATAGGTTGGAAAATGATGAGATAGAGAGAAAAGAAAAGTTATCGTTCCGTTCCGTTCCTACCCGACACGAAATAGAAAATTCCAAAACAATAGCAAAAAAATTCAAAAAAACAAGAATGGATTCATTTCAAGCCAAAATAAGTTGGAAAAGGATGAGAAAGAGAGAAAATAAAAATCATAATTCTGTTCCGTTCCTACCCGACGTATAATAGAAAATTCAAGAAAAATAGCAAAAAAATTCAAAAAATTTAAAAATACGGTTATGGATTCATTTCAAGCCAAAATAGATTGGAAAAGGATGAGATAGAGAGAAAATAAAAGTTATCGTTCCGTTCCATTCCTACCCGACACGAAATAGAAAATTCTAAAACAATAGCAAAAAAATTCAAAAAATTAAAGAATACCATTACGGGTTCATTTCAAGTCAAAATAGGTCGGCAAAGGCCGAGAAAAAGAGAAAATAAAATTATCGTTCCGTGTCGATCCTCCCGGCACTAAATAAAAAATACATAAAAAATAGCAAAAAAATTCAAAAAAACCATAATGGATTCATTTCAAGCCAAAATAGGTTGGAAAAGGATGAGTAAGAGAGAAAATAAAAATTATAATTCGGTTCCGTTCCTAACCGAAGCATAATAGAAAATTCAAGAAAAATAGCAAAAAAATTCAAAAAATTTAAAAATACGGTTATGGATTCATTTCAAGCCAAAATAGGTTGGAAAATGATGAGATAGAGAGAAAATAAAAGTTATTGTTCCGTTCCGTTCCTACCCGACACGAAATAGAAAATTCCAAAACAATAGCAAAAAAATTCAAAAAAACCAGAATGGATTCATTTCAAGCCAAAATAAGTTGGAAAAGGATGAGAAAGAGAGAAAATAAAAATCATAATTCTGTTCCGTTCCTACCCGACGCATAATAGAAAATTCAAGAAAAATAGCAAAAAAATTCAAAAAATTTAAAAATACGGTTACGGATTCATTTCAAGCAAAAATAGATTGGAAAAGGACGAGATAGAGAGAAAATAAAAGTTATCGTTCCGTTCCATTCCTACCCGACACGAAATAGAAAATTCTAAAACAATAGCGAAAAAATTCAAAAAATTAAAGAATACCATTACGGGTTCATTTCAAGTCAAAATAGGTCGGCAAAGGCCGAGAAAAAGAGAAAATAAAATTATCGTTCCGTGTCGATCCTTCCCGGCACTAAATAAAAAATACAGAAAAAATAGCAAAAAAATTCAAAAAAACCATAATGGATTCATTTCAAGCCAAAATAAGTTGGAAAAGGATGAGAAAGAGAGAAAATAAAAATTATAATTCGTTTCCGTTCCTAACCGACGCGTAATAGAAAATTCAAGAAAAATAGCAAAAAAATTCAAAAAATTTAAAAATACGGTTATGGATTCATTTCAAGCCAAAATAGGTTGGAAAATGATGAGATAGAGAGAAAAGAAAAGTTATCGTTCCGTTCCGTTCCTACCCGACACGAAATAGAAAATTCCAAAACAATAGCAAAAAAATTCAAAAAAACAAGAATGGATTCATTTCAAGCCAAAATAAGTTGGAAAAGGATGAGAAAGAGAGAAAATAAAAATCATAATTCTGTTCCGTTCCTACCCGACGCATAATAGAAAATTCAAGAAAAATAGCAAAAAAATTCAAAAAATTTAAAAATACGGTTATGGATTCATTTCAAGCCAAAATAGATTGGAAAAGGATGAGATAGAGAGAAAATAAAAGTTATCGTTCCGTTCCATTCCTACCCGACACGAAATAGAAAATTCTAAAACAATAGCAAAAAAATTCAAAAAATTAAAGAATACCATTACGGGTTCATTTCAAGTCAAAATAGGTCGGCAAAGGCCGAGAAAAAGAGAAAATAAAATTATCGTTCCGTGTCGATCCTCCCGGCACTAAATAAAAAATACATAAAAAATAGCAAAAAAATTCAAAAAAACCATAATGGATTCATTTCAAGCCAAAATAAGTTGGAAAAGGATGAGAAAGAGAGAAAATAAAAATTATAATTCGGTTCCGTTCCTAACCGACGCATAATAGAAAATTCAAGAAAAATAGCAAAAAAATTCAAAAAATTTAAAAATACGGTTATGGATTCATTTCAAGCCAAAATAGGTTGGAAAATGATGAGATAGAGAGAAAATAAAAGTTATTTTTCCGTTCCGTTCCTACCCGACACGAAATAGAAAATTCCAAAACAATAGCAAAAAAATTCAAAAAAACCAGAATGGATTCATTTCAAGCCAAAATAAGTTGGAAAAGGATGAGAAAGAGAGAAAATAAAAATCATAATTCTGTTCCGTTCCTACCCGACGCATAATAGAAAATTCAAGAAAAATAGCAAAAAAATTCAAAAAATTTAAAAATACGGTTATGGATTCATTTCAAGCCAAAATAGATTGGAAAAGGATGAGATAGAGAGAAAATAAAAGTTATCGTTCCGTTCCATTCGTACCCGACACGAAATAGAAAATTCTAAAACAATAGCGAAAAAATTCAAAAAATTAAAGAATACCATTACGGGTTCATTTCAAGTCAAAATAGGTCGGCAAAGGCCGAGAAAAAGAGAAAATAAAATTATCGTTCCGTGTCGATCCTTCCCGGCACAAAATAAAAAATACAGAAAAAATAGCAAAAAAATTCAAAAAAACCATAATGGATTCATTTCAAGCCAAAATAAGTTGGAAAAGGATGAGAAAGAGAGAAAATAAAAATTATAATTCGGTTCCGTTCCTAACCGACGCATAATAGAAAATTCAAGAAAAATAGCAAAAAAATTCAAAAAATTTAAAAATACGGTTATGGATTCATTTCAAGCCAAAATAGGTTGGAAAATGATGAGATAGAGAGAAAATAAAAGTTATTGTTCCGTTCCGTTCCTACCCGACACGAAATAGAAAATTCCCAAACAATAGCAAAAAAATTCATAAAAACCAGAATGGATTCATTTCAAGCCAAAATAAGTTGGAAAAGGATGAGAAAGAGAGAAAATAAAAATCACAATTCTGTTCCGTTCCTACCCGACGCATAATAGAAAATTCAAGAAAAATAGCAAAAAAATTCAAAAAATTTAAAAATACGGTTATGGATTCATTTCAAGCCAAAATAGATTGGAAAAGGATGAGATAGAGAGAAAATAAAAGTTATCGTTCCGTTCCATTCCTACCCGACACGAAATAGAAAATTCTAAAACAATAGCAAAAAAATTCAAAAAACTAAAGAATACCATTACGGGTTCATTTCAAGTCAAAATAGGTCGGCAAAGGCCGAGAAAAAGAGAAAATAAAATTATCGTTCCGTGTCGATCCTTCCCGGCACTAAATAAAAAATACAGAAAAAATAGCAAAAAAATTCAAAAAAACCATAATGGATTCATTTCAAGCCAAAATAAGTTGGAAAAGGATGAGAAAGAGAGAAAATAAAAATTATAATTCGGTTCCGTTCCTAACCGACGCATAATAGAAAATTCAATAAAAATAGCAAAAAAATTCAAAAAATTTAAAAATACGGTTATGGATTCATTTCAAGCCAAAATAGGTTGGAAAATGATGAGATAGAGAGAAAATAAAAGTTATCGTTCCGTTCAGTTCCTACCCGACACGAAATAGAAAATTCCAAAACAATAGCAAAAAAATTCAAAAAAACAAGAATGGATTCATTTCAAGCCAAAATAAGTTGGAAAAGGATGAGAAAGAGAGAAAATAAAAATCATAATTCTGTTCCGTTCCTACCCGACGCATAATAGAAAATTCAAGAAAAATAGCAAAAAAATTCAAAAAATTTAAAAATACGGTTATGGATTCATTTCAAGCCAAAATAGATTGGAAAAGGATGAGATAGAGAGAAAATAAAAGTTATCGTTCCGTTCCATTCCTACCCGACACGAAATAGAAAATTCTAAAACAATAGCAAAAAAATTCAAAAAATTAAAGAATACCATTACGGGTTCATTTCAAGTCAAAATAGGTCGGCAAAGGCCGAGAAAAAGAGAAAATAAAATTATCGTTCCGTGTCGATCCTCCTGGCACTAAATAAAAAATACATAAAAAATAGCAAAAAAATTCAAAAAAACCATAATGGATTCATTTCAAGCCAAAATAGGTTGGAAAAGGATGAGTAAGAGAGAAAATAAAAATTATAATTCGGTTCCGTTCCTAACCGAAGCATAATAGAAAATTCAAGAAAAATAGCAAAAAAATTCAAAAAATTTAAAAATACGGTTATGGATTCATTTCAAGCCAAAATAGGTTGGAAAATGATGAGATAGAGAGAAAATAAAAGTTATTGTTCCGTTCCGTTCCTACCCGACACGAAATAGAAAATTCCAAAACAATAGCAAAAAAATTCAAAAAAACCAGAATGGATTCATTTCAAGCCAAAATAAGTTGGAAAAGGATGAGAAAGAGAGAAAATAAAAATCATAATTCTGTTCCGTTCCTACCCGACGCATAATAGAAAATTCAAGAAAAATAGCAAAAAAATTCAAAAAATTTAAAAATACGGTTACGGATTCATTTCAAGCAAAAATAGATTGGAAAAGGACGAGATAGAGAGAAAATAAAAGTTATCGTTCCGTTCCATTCCTACCCGACACGAAATAGAAAATTCTAAAACAATAGCGAAAAAATTCAAAAAATTAAAGAATACCATTACGGGTTCATTTCAAGTCAAAATAGGTCGGCAAAGGCCGAGAAAAAGAGAAAATAAAATTATCGTTCCGTGTCGATCCTTCCCGGCACTAAATAAAAAATACAGAAAAAATAGCAAAAAAATTCAAAAAAACCATAATGGATTCATTTCAAGCCAAAATAAGTTGGAAAAGGATGAGAAAGAGAGAAAATAAAAATTATAATTCGTTTCCGTTCCTAACCGACGCATAATAGAAAATTCAAGAAAAATAGCAAAAAAATTCAAAAAATTTAAAAATACGGTTATGGATTCATTTCAAGCCAAAATAGGTTGGAAAATGATGAGATAGAGAGAAAAGAAAAGTTATCGTTCCGTTCCGTTCCTACCCGACACGAAATAGAAAATTCCAAAACAATAGCAAAAAAATTCAAAAAAACAAGAATGGATTCATTTCAAGCCAAAATAAGTTGGAAAAGGATGAGAAAGAGAGAAAATAAAAATCATAATTCTGTTCCGTTCCTACCCGACGCATAATAGAAAATTCAAGAAAAATAGCAAAAAAATTCAAAAAATTTAAAAATACGGTTATGGATTCATTTCAAGCCAAAATAGATTGGAAAAGGATGAGATAGAGAGAAAATAAAAGTTATCGTTCCGTTCCATTCCTACCCGACACGAAATAGAAAATTCTAAAACAATAGCAAAAAAATTCAAAAAATTAAAGAATACCATTACGGGTTCATTTCAAGTCAAAATAGGTCGGCAAAGGCCGAGAAAAAGAGAAAATAAAATTATCGTTCCGTGTCGATCCTCCCGGCACTAAATAAAAAATACATAAAAAATAGCAAAAAAATTCAAAAAAACCATAATGGATTCATTTCAAGCCAAAATAGGTTGGGAAAGGATGAGAAAGAGAGAAAATAAAAATTATAATTCGGTTCCGTTCCTAACCGAAGCATAATAGAAAATTCAAGAAAAATAGCAAAAAAATTCAAAAAATTTAAAAATACGGTTATGGATTCATTTCAAGCCAAAATAGGTTGGAAAATGATGAGATAGAGAGAAAATAAAAGTTATTTTTCCGTTCCGTTCCTACCCGACACGAAATAGAAAATTCCAAAACAATAGCAAAAAAATTCAAAAAAACCAGAATGGATTCATTTCAAGCCAAAATAAGTTGGAAAAGGATGAGAAAGAGAGAAAATAAAAATCATAATTCTGTTCCGTTCCTACCCGACGCATAATAGAAAATTCAAGAAAAATAGCAAAAAAATTCAAAAAATTTAAAAATACGGTTATGGATTCATTTCAAGCCAAAATAGATTGGAAAAGGATGAGATAGAGAGAAAATAAAAGTTATCGTTCCGTTCCATTCGTACCCGACACGAAATAGAAAATTCTAAAACAATAGCGAAAAAATTCAAAAAATTAAAGAATACCATTACGGGTTCATTTCAAGTCAAAATAGGTCGGCAAAGGCCGAGAAAAAGAGAAAATAAAATTATCGTTCCGTGTCGATCCTTCCCGGCACAAAATAAAAAATACAGAAAAAATAGCAAAAAAATTCAAAAAAACCATAATGGATTCATTTCAAGCCAAAATAGGTTGGGAAAGGATGAGAAAGAGAGAAAATAAAAATTATAATTCGGTTCCGTTCCTAACCGAAGCATAATAGAAAATTCAAGAAAAATAGCAAAAAAATTCAAAAAATTTAAAAATACGGTTATGGATTCATTTCAAGCCAAAATAGGTTGGAAAATGATGAGATAGAGAGAAAATAAAAGTTATTGTTCCGTTCCGTTCCTACCCGACACGAAATAGAAAATTCCCAAACAATAGCAAAAAAATTCATAAAAACCAGAATGGATTCATTTCAAGCCAAAATAAGTTGGAAAAGGATGAGAAAGAGAGAAAATAAAAATCATAATTCTGTTCCGTTCCTACCCGACGCATAATAGAAAATTCAAGAAAAATAGCAAAAAAATTCAAAAAATTTAAAAATACGGTTATGGATTCATTTCAAGCCAAAATAGATTGGAAAAGGATGAGATAGAGAGAAAATAAAAGTTATCGTTCCGTTCCATTCGTACCCGACACGAAATAGAAAATTCTAAAACAATAGCGAAAAAATTCAAAAAATTAAAGAATACCATTACGGGTTCATTTCAAGTCAAAATAGGTCGGCAAAGGCCGAGAAAAAGAGAAAATAAAATTATCGTTCCGTGTCGATCCTTCCCGGCACAAAATAAAAAATACAGAAAAAATAGCAAAAAAATTCAAAAAAACCATAATGGATTCATTTCAAGCCAAAATAAGTTGGAAAAGGATGAGAAAGAGAGAAAATAAAAATTATAATTCGGTTCCGTTCCTAACCGACGCATAATAGAAAATTCAAGAAAAATAGCAAAAAAATTCAAAAAATTTAAAAATACGGTTATGGATTCATTTCAAGCCAAAATAGGTTGGAAAATGATGAGATAGAGAGAAAATAAAAGTTATTGTTCCGTTCCGTTCCTACCCGACACGAAATAGAAAATTCCCAAACAATAGCAAAAAAATTCATAAAAACCAGAATGGATTCATTTCAAGCCAAAATAAGTTGGAAAAGGATGAGAAAGAGAGAAAATAAAAATCACAATTCTGTTCTGTTCCTACCCGACGCATAATAGAAAATTCAAGAAAAATAGCAAAAAAATTCAAAAAATTTAAAAATACGGTTATGGATTCATTTCAAGCCAAAATAGATTGGAAAAGGATGAGATAGAGAGAAAATAAAAGTTATCGTTCCGTTCCATTCCTACCCGACACGAAATAGAAAATTCTAAAACAATAGCAAAAAAATTCAAAAAACTAAAGAATACCATTACGGGTTCATTTCAAGTCAAAATAGGTCGGCAAAGGCCGAGAAAAAGAGAAAATAAAATTATCGTTCCGTGTCGATCCTTCCCGGCACTAAATAAAAAATACAGAAAAAATAGCAAAAAAATTCAAAAAAACCATAATGGATTCATTTCAAGCCAAAATAAGTTGGAAAAGGATGAGAAAGAGAGAAAATAAAAATTATAATTCGGTTCCGTTCCTAACCGACGCATAATAGAAAATTCAATAAAAATAGCAAAAAAATTCAAAAAATTTAAAAATACGGTTATGGATTCATTTCCAGCCAAAATAGGTTGGAAAATGATGAGATAGAGAGAAAATAAAAGTTATCGTTCCGTTCAGTTCCTACCCGACACGAAATAGAAAATTCCAAAACAATAGCAAAAAAATTCAAAAAAACAAGAATGGATTCATTTCAAGCCAAAATAAGTTGGAAAAGGATGAGAAAGAGAGAAAATAAAAATCATAATTCTGTTCCGTTCCTACCCGACGCATAATAGAAAATTCAAGAAAAATAGCAAAAAAATTCAAAAAATTTAAAAATACGGTTATGGATTCATTTCAAGCCAAAATAGATTGGAAAAGGATGAGATAGAGAGAAAATAAAAGTTATCGTTCCGTTCCATTCCTACCCGACACGAAATAGAAAATTCTAAAACAATAGCAAAAAAATTCAAAAAATTAAAGAATACCATTACGGGTTCATTTCAAGTCAAAATAGGTCGGCAAAGGCCGAGAAAAAGAGAAAATAAAATTATCGTTCCGTGTCGATCCTCCTGGCACTAAATAAAAAATACATAAAAAATAGCAAAAAAATTCAAAAAAACCATAATGGATTCATTTCAAGCCAAAATAGGTTGGAAAAGGATGAGTAAGAGAGAAAATAAAAATTATAATTCGGTTCCGTTCCTAACCGAAGCATAATAGAAAATTCAAGAAAAATAGCAAAAAAATTCAAAAAATTTAAAAATACGGTTATGGATTCATTTCAAGCCAAAATAGGTTGGAAAATGATGAGATAGAGAGAAAATAAAAGTTATTGTTCCGTTCCGTTCCTACCCGACACGAAATAGAAAATTCCAAAACAATAGCAAAAAAATTCAAAAAAACCAGAATGGATTCATTTCAAGCCAAAATAAGTTGGAAAAGGATGAGAAAGAGAGAAAATAAAAATCATAATTCTGTTCCGTTCCTACCCGACGCATAATAGAAAATTCAAGAAAAATAGCAAAAAAATTCAAAAAATTTAAAAATACGGTTACGGATTCATTTCAAGCAAAAATAGATTGGAAAAGGACGAGATAGAGAGAAAATAAAAGTTATCGTTCCGTTCCATTCCTACCCGACACGAAATAGAAAATTCTAAAACAATAGCGAAAAAATTCAAAAAATTAAAGAATACCATTACGGGTTCATTTCAAGTCAAAATAGGTCGGCAAAGGCCGAGAAAAAGAGAAAATAAAATTATCGTTCCGTGTCGATCCTTCCCGGCACTAAATAAAAAATACAGAAAAAATAGCAAAAAAATTCAAAAAAACCATAATGGATTCATTTCAAGCCAAAATAAGTTGGAAAAGGATGAGAAAGAGAGAAAATAAAAATTATAATTCGTTTCCGTTCCTAACCGACGCATAATAGAAAATTCAAGAAAAATAGCAAAAAAATTCAAAAAATTTAAAAATACGGTTATGGATTCATTTCAAGCCAAAATAGGTTGGAAAATGATGAGATAGAGAGAAAAGAAAAGTTATCGTTCCGTTCCGTTCCTACCCGACACGAAATAGAAAATTCCAAAACAATAGCAAAAAAATTCAAAAAAACAAGAATGGATTCATTTCAAGCCAAAATAAGTTGGAAAAGGATGAGAAAGAGAGAAAATAAAAATCATAATTCTGTTCCGTTCCTACCCGACGCATAATAGAAAATTCAAGAAAAATAGCAAAAAAATTCAAAAAATTTAAAAATACGGTTATGGATTCATTTCAAGCCAAAATAGATTGGAAAAGGATGAGATAGAGAGAAAATAAAAGTTATCGTTCCGTTCCATTCCTACCCGACACGAAATAGAAAATTCTAAAACAATAGCAAAAAAATTCAAAAAATTAAAGAATACCATTACGGGTTCATTTCAAGTCAAAATAGGTCGGCAAAGGCCGAGAAAAAGAGAAAATAAAATTATCGTTCCGTGTCGATCCTCCCGGCACTAAATAAAAAATACATAAAAAATAGCAAAAAAATTCAAAAAAACCATAATGGATTCATTTCAAGCCAAAATAGGTTGGGAAAGGATGAGAAAGAGAGAAAATAAAAATTATAATTCGGTTCCGTTCCTAACCGAAGCATAATAGAAAATTCAAGAAAAATAGCAAAAAAATTCAAAAAATTTAAAAATACGGTTATGGATTCATTTCAAGCCAAAATAGGTTGGAAAATGATGAGATAGAGAGAAAATAAAAGTTATTTTTCCGTTCCGTTCCTACCCGACACGAAATAGAAAATTCCAAAACAATAGCAAAAAAATTCAAAAAAACCAGAATGGATTCATTTCAAGCCAAAATAAGTTGGAAAAGGATGAGAAAGAGAGAAAATAAAAATCATAATTCTGTTCCGTTCCTACCCGACGCATAATAGAAAATTCAAGAAAAATAGCAAAAAAATTCAAAAAATTTAAAAATACGGTTATGGATTCATTTCAAGCCAAAATAGATTGGAAAAGGATGAGATAGAGAGAAAATAAAAGTTATCGTTCCGTTCCATTCGTACCCGACACGAAATAGAAAATTCTAAAACAATAGCGAAAAAATTCAAAAAATTAAAGAATACCATTACGGGTTCATTTCAAGTCAAAATAGGTCGGCAAAGGCCGAGAAAAAGAGAAAATAAAATTATCGTTCCGTGTCGATCCTTCCCGGCACAAAATAAAAAATACAGAAAAAATAGCAAAAAAATTCAAAAAAACCATAATGGATTCATTTCAAGCCAAAATAGGTTGGGAAAGGATGAGAAAGAGAGAAAATAAAAATTATAATTCGGTTCCGTTCCTAACCGAAGCATAATAGAAAATTCAAGAAAAATAGCAAAAAAATTCAAAAAATTTAAAAATACGGTTATGGATTCATTTCAAGCCAAAATAGGTTGGAAAATGATGAGATAGAGAGAAAATAAAAGTTATTGTTCCGTTCCGTTCCTACCCGACACGAAATAGAAAATTCCCAAACAATAGCAAAAAAATTCATAAAAACCAGAATGGATTCATTTCAAGCCAAAATAAGTTGGAAAAGGATGAGAAAGAGAGAAAATAAAAATCACAATTCTGTTCCGTTCCTACCCGACGCATAATAGAAAATTCAAGAAAAATAGCAAAAAAATTCAAAAAATTTAAAAATACGGTTATGGATTCATTTCAAGCCAAAATAGATTGGAAAAGGATGAGATAGAGAGAAAATAAAAGTTATCGTTCCGTTCCATTCCTACCCGACACGAAATAGAAAATTCTAAAACAATAGCAAAAAAATTCAAAAAACTAAAGAATACCATTACGGGTTCATTTCAAGTCAAAATAGGTCGGCAAAGGCCGAGAAAAAGAGAAAATAAAATTATCGTTCCGTGTCGAACCTTCCCGGCACTAAATAAAAAATACAGAAAAAATAGCAAAAAAATTCAAAAAAACCAGAATGGATTCATTTCAAGCCAAAATAAGTTGGAAAAGGATGAGAAAGAGAGAAAATAAAAATTATAATTCGTTTCCATTCCTAACCGACGCATAATAGAAAATTCAAGAAAAATAGCAAAAAAATTCAAAAAATTTAAAAATACGGTTATGGATTCATTTCAAGCCAAAATAGGTTGGAAAATGATGAGATAGAGAGAAAAGAAAAGTTATCGTTCCGTTCCGTTCCTACCCGACACGAAATAGAAAATTCCAAAACAATAGCAAAAAAATTCAAAAAAACAAGAATGGATTCATTTCAAGCCAAAATAAGTTGGAAAAGGATGAGAAAGAGAGAAAATAAAAATCATAATTCTGTTCCGTTCCTACCCGACGCATAATAGAAAATTCAAGAAAAATAGCAAAAAAATATCAAAAAATTTAAAAATACGGTTATGGATTCATTTCAAGCCAAAATAGATTGGAAAAGGATGAGATAGAAAGAAAATAAAAGTTATCGTTCCGTTCCATTCCTACCCGACACGAAATAGAAAATTCTAAAACAATAGCAAAAAAATTCAAAAAATTAAAGAATACCATTACGGGTTCATTTCAAGTCAAAATAGGTCGGCAAAGGCCGAGAAAAAGAGAAAATAAAATTATCGTTCCGTGTCGATCCTCCTGGCACTAAATAAAAAAAACATAAAAAATAGCAAAAAAATTCAAAAAAACCATAATGGATTCATTTCAAGCCAAAATAGGTTGGGAAAGGATGAGAAAGAGAGAAAATAAAAATTATAATTCGGTTCCGTTCCTAACCGAAGCATAATAGAAAATTCAAGAAAAATAGCAAAAAAATTCAAAAAATTTAAAAATACGGTTATGGATTCATTTCAAGCCAAAATAGGTTGGAAAATGATGAGATAGAGAGAAAATAAAAGTTATTTTTCCGTTCCGTTCCTACCCGACACGAAATAGAAAATTCCAAAACAATAGCAAAAAAATTCAAAAAAACCAGAATGGATTCATTTCAAGCCAAAATAAGTTGGAAAAGGATGAGAAAGAGAGAAAATAAAAATCATAATTCTGTTCCGTTCCTACCCGACGCATAATAGAAAATTCAAGAAAAATAGCAAAAAAATTCAAAAAATTTAAAAATACGGTTATGGATTCATTTCAAGCCAAAATAGATTGGAAAAGGATGAGATAGAGAGAAAATAAAAGTTATCGTTCCGTTCCATTCGTACCCGACACGAAATAGAAAATTCTAAAACAATAGCGAAAAAATTCAAAAAATTAAAGAATACCATTACGGGTTCATTTCAAGTCAAAATAGGTCGGCAAAGGCCGAGAAAAAGAGAAAATAAAATTATCGTTCCGTGTCGATCCTCCTGGCACTAAATAAAAAATACATAAAAAATAGCAAAAAAATTCAAAAAAACCATAATGGATTCATTTCAAGCCAAAATAGGTTGGGAAAGGATGAGAAAGAGAGAAAATAAAAATTATAATTCGGTTCCGTTCCTAACCGAAGCATAATAGAAAATTCAAGAAAAATAGCAAAAAAATTCAAAAAATTTAAAAATACGGTTATGGATTCATTTCAAGCCAAAATAGATTGGAAAAGGATGAGATAGAGAGAAAATAAAAGTTATCGTTCCGTTCCATTCGTACCCGACACGAAATAGAAAATTCTAAAACAATAGCGAAAAAATTCAAAAAATTAAAGAATACCATTACGGGTTCATTTCAAGTCAAAATAGGTCGGCAAAGGCCGAGAAAAAGAGAAAATAAAATTATCGTTCCGTGTCGATCCTTCCCGGCACTAAATAAAAAATACAGAAAAACTAGCAAAAAAATTCAAAAAAACCATAATGGATTCATTTCAAGCCAAAATAAGTTGGAAAAGGATGAGAAAGAGAGAAAATAAAATTATAATTCGGTTCCGTTCCTAACCGACGCATAATAGAAAATTCAAGAAAAATAGCAAAAAAATTCAAAAAATTTAAAAATACGGTTATGGATTCATTTCAAGCCAAAATAGGTTGGAAAATGATGAGATAGAGAGAAAATAAAAGTTATTGTTCCGTTCCGTTCCTACCCGACACGAAATAGAAAATTCCCAAACAATAGCAAAAAAATTCATAAAAACCAGAATGGATTCATTTCAAGCCAAAATAAGTTGGAAAAGGATGAGAAAGAGAGAAAATAAAAATCACAATTCTGTTCCGTTCCTACCCGACGCATAATAGAAAATTCAAGAAAAATAGCAAAAAAATTCAAAAAATTTAAAAATACGGTTATGGATTCATTTCAAGCCAAAATAGATTGGAAAAGGATGAGATAGAGAGAAAATAAAAGTTATCGTTCCGTTCCATTCCTACCCGACACGAAATAGAAAATTCTAAAACAATAGCAAAAAAATTCAAAAAACTAAAGAATACCATTACGGGTTCATTTCAAGTCAAAATAGGTCGGCAAAGGCCGAGAAAAAGAGAAAATAAAATTATCGTTCCGTGTCGATCCTTCCCGGCACTAAATAAAAAATACAGAAAAAATAGCAAAAAAATTCAAAAAAACCATAATGGATTCATTTCAAGCCAAAATAAGTTGGAAAAGGATGAGAAAGAGAGAAAATAAAAATTATAATTCGGTTCCGTTCCTAACCGACGCATAATAGAAAATTCAATAAAAATAGCAAAAAAATTCAAAAAATTTAAAAATACGGTTATGGATTCATTTCAAGCCAAAATAGGTTGGAAAATGATGAGATAGAGAGAAAATAAAAGTTATCGTTCCGTTCAGTTCCTACCCGACACGAAATAGAAAATTCCAAAACAATAGCAAAAAAATTCAAAAAAACAAGAATGGATTCATTTCAAGCCAAAATAAGTTGGAAAAGGATGAGAAAGAGAGAAAATAAAAATCATAATTCTGTTCCGTTCCTACCCGACGCATAATAGAAAATTCAAGAAAAATAGCAAAAAAATTCAAAAAATTTAAAAATACGGTTATGGATTCATTTCAAGCCAAAATAGATTGGAAAAGGATGAGATAGAGAGAAAATAAAAGTTATCGTTCCGTTCCATTCCTACCCGACACGAAATAGAAAATTCTAAAACAATAGCAAAAAAATTCAAAAAACTAAAGAATACCATTACGGGTTCATTTCAAGTCAAAATAGGTCGGCAAAGGCCGAGAAAAAGAGAAAATAAAATTATCGTTCCGTGTCGATCCTTCCCGGCACTAAATAAAAAATACAGAAAAAATAGCAAAAAAATTCAAAAAAACCATAATGGATTCATTTCAAGCCAAAATAAGTTGGAAAAGGATGAGAAAGAGAGAAAATAAAAATTATAATTCGGTTCCGTTCCTAACCGACGCATAATAGAAAATTCAATAAAAATAGCAAAAAAATTCAAAAAATTTAAAAATACGGTTATGGATTCATTTCAAGCCAAAATAGGTTGGAAAATGATGAGATAGAGAGAAAATAAAAGTTATCGTTCCGTTCAGTTCCTACCCGACACGAAATAGAAAATTCCAAAACAATAGCAAAAAAATTCAAAAAAACAAGAATGGATTCATTTCAAGCCAAAATAAGTTGGAAAAGGATGAGAAAGAGAGAAAATAAAAATCATAATTCTGTTCCGTTCCTACCCGACGCATAATAGAAAATTCAAGAAAAATAGCAAAAAAATTCAAAAAATTTAAAAATACGGTTATGGATTCATTTCAAGCCAAAATAGATTGGAAAAGGATGAGATAGAGAGAAAATAAAAGTTATCGTTCCGTTCCATTCCTACCCGACACGAAATAGAAAATTCTAAAACAATAGCAAAAAAATTCAAAAAATTAAAGAATACCATTACGGGTTCATTTCAAGTCAAAATAGGTCGGCAAAGGCCGAGAAAAAGAGAAAATAAAATTATCGTTCCGTGTCGATCCTCCTGGCACTAAATAAAAAATACATAAAAAATAGCAAAAAAATTCAAAAAAACCATAATGGATTCATTTCAAGCCAAAATAGGTTGGAAAAGGATGAGTAAGAGAGAAAATAAAAATTATAATTCGGTTCCGTTCCTAACCGAAGCATAATAGAAAATTCAAGAAAAATAGCAAAAAAATTCAAAAAATTTAAAAATACGGTTACGGATTCATTTCAAGCAAAAATAGATTGGAAAAGGACGAGATAGAGAGAAAATAAAAGTTATCGTTCCGTTCCATTCCTACCCGACACGAAATAGAAAATTCTAAAACAATAGCGAAAAAATTCAAAAAATTAAAGAATACCATTACGGGTTCATTTCAAGTCAAAATAGGTCGGCAAAGGCCGAGAAAAAGAGAAAATAAAATTATCGTTCCGTGTCGATCCTCCTGGCACTAAATAAAAAATACATAAAAAATAGCAAAAAAATTCAAAAAAACCATAATGGATTCATTTCAAGCCAAAATAGGTTGGAAAAGGATGAGTAAGAGAGAAAATAAAAATTATAATTCGGTTCCGTTCCTAACCGAAGCATAATAGAAAATTCAAGAAAAATAGCAAAAAAATTCAAAAAATTTAAAAATACGGTTACGGATTCATTTCAAGCAAAAATAGATTGGAAAAGGACGAGATAGAGAGAAAATAAAAGTTATCGTTCCGTTCCATTCCTACCCGACACGAAATAGAAAATTCTAAAACAATAGCGAAAAAATTCAAAAAATTAAAGAATACCATTACGGGTTCATTTCAAGTCAAAATAGGTCGGCAAAGGCCGAGAAAAAGAGAAAATAAAATTATCGTTCCGTGTCGATCCTCCTGGCACTAAATAAAAAATACATAAAAAATAGCAAAAAAATTCAAAAAAACCATAATGGATTCATTTCAAGCCAAAATAGGTTGGAAAATGATGAGATAGAGAGAAAATAAAAGTTATTGTTCCGTTCCGTTCCTACCCGACACGAAATAGAAAATTCCAAAACAATAGCAAAAAAATTCAAAAAAACCAGAATGGATTCATTTCAAGCCAAAATAAGTTGGAAAAGGATGAGAAAGAGAGAAAATAAAAATCATAATTCTGTTCCGTTCCTACCCGACGCATAATAGAAAATTCAAGAAAAATAGCAAAAAAATTCAAAAAATTTAAAAATACGGTTACGGATTCATTTCAAGCAAAAATAGATTGGAAAAGGACGAGATAGAGAGAAAATAAAAGTTATCGTTCCGTTCCATTCCTACCCGACACGAAATAGAAAATTCTAAAACAATAGCGAAAAAATTCAAAAAATTAAAGAATACCATTACGGGTTCATTTCAAGTCAAAATAGGTCGGCAAAGGCCGAGAAAAAGAGAAAATAAAATTATCGTTCCGTGTCGATCCTTCCCGGCACTAAATAAAAAATACAGAAAAAATAGCAAAAAAACTCAAAAAAACCATAATGGATTCATTTCAAGCCAAAATAAGTTGGAAAAGGATGAGAAAGAGAGAAAATAAAAATTATAATTCGTTTCCGTTCCTAACCGACGCATAATAGAAAATTCAAGAAAAATAGCAAAAAAATTCAAAAAATTTAAAAATACGGTTATGGATTCATTTCAAGCCAAAATAGGTTGGAAAATGATGAGATAGAGAGAAAAGAAAAGTTATCGTTCCGTTCCGTTCCTACCCGACACGAAATAGAAAATTCCAAAACAATAGCAAAAAAATTCAAAAAAACAAGAATGGATTCATTTCAAGCCAAAATAAGTTGGAAAAGGATGAGAAAGAGAGAAAATAAAAATCATAATTCTGTTCCGTTCCTACCCGACGCATAATAGAAAATTCAAGAAAAATAGCAAAAAAATTCAAAAAATTTAAAAATACGGTTATGGATTCATTTCAAGCCAAAATAGATTGGAAAAGGATGAGATAGAGAGAAAATAAAAGTTATCGTTCCGTTCCATTCCTACCCGACACGAAATAGAAAATTCTAAAACAATAGCAAAAAAATTCAAAAAATTAAAGAATACCATTACGGGTTCATTTCAAGTCAAAATAGGTCGGCAAAGGCCGAGAAAAAGAGAAAATAAAATTATCGTTCCGTGTCGATCCTCCCGGCACTAAACAAAAAATACATAAAAAATAGCAAAAAAATTCAAAAAAACCATAATGGATTCATTTCAAGCCAAAATAGGTTGGGAAAGGATGAGAAAGAGAGAAAATAAAAATTATAATTCGGTTCCGTTCCTAACCGAAGCATAATAGAAAATTCAAGAAAAATAGCAAAAAAATTCAAAAAATTTAAAAATACGGTTATGGATTCATTTCAAGCCAAAATAGGTTGGAAAATGATGAGATAGAGAGAAAATAAAAGTTATTTTTCCGTTCCGTTCCTACCCGACACGAAATAGAAAATTCCAAAACAATAGTAAAAAAATTCAAAAAAACCAGAATGGATTCATTTCAAGCCAAAATAAGTTGGAAAAGGATGAGAAAGAGAGAAAATAAAAATCATAATTCTGTTCCGTTCCTACCCGACGCATAATAGAAAATTCAAGAAAAATAGCAAAAAAATTCAAAAAATTTAAAAATACGGTTATGGATTCATTTCAAGCCAAAATAGATTGGAAAAGGATGAGATAGAGAGAAAATAAAAGTTATCGTTCCGTTCCATTCGTACCCGACACGAAATAGAAAATTCTAAAACAATAGCGAAAAAATTCAAAAAATTAAAGAATACCATTACGGGTTCATTTCAAGTCAAAATAGGTCGGCAAAGGCCGAGAAAAAGAGAAAATAAAATTATCGTTCCGTGTCGATCCTTCCCGGCACAAAATAAAAAATACAGAAAAAATAGCAAAAAAATTCAAAAAAACCATAATGGATTCATTTCAAGCCAAAATAAGTTGGAAAAGGATGAGAAAGAGAGAAAATAAAAATTATAATTCGGTTCCGTTCCTAACCGACGCATAATAGAAAATTCAAGAAAAATAGCAAAAAAATTCAAAAAATTTAAAAATACGGTTATGGATTCATTTCAAGCCAAAATAGGTTGGAAAATGATGAGATAGAGAGAAAATAAAAGTTATTGTTCCGTTCCGTTCCTACCCGACACGAAATAGAAAATTCCCAAACAATAGCAAAAAAATTCATAAAAACCAGAATGGATTCATTTCAAGCCAAAATAGGTTGGAAAATGATGAGATAGAGAGAAAATAAAAGTTATCGTTCCGTTCAGTTCCTACCCGACACGAAATAGAAAATTCCAAAACAATAGCAAAAAAATTCAAAAAAACCAGAATGGATTCATTTCAAGCCAAAATAAGTTGGAAAAGGATGAGAAAGAGAGAAAATAAAAATTATAATTCGTTTCCATTCCTAACCGACGCATAATAGAAAATTCAAGAAAAATAGCAAAAAAATTCAAAAAATTTAAAAATACGGTTATGGATTCATTTCAAGCCAAAATAGGTTGGAAAATGATGAGATAGAGAGAAAAGAAAAGTTATCGTTCCGTTCCGTTCCTACCCGACACGAAATAGAAAATTCCAAAACAATAGCAAAAAAATTCAAAAAAACAAGAATGGATTCATTTCAAGCCAAAATAAGTTGGAAAAGGATGAGAAAGAGAGAAAATAAAAATCATAATTCTGTTCCGTTCCTACCCGACGCATAATAGAAAATTCAAGAAAAATAGCAAAAAAATATCAAAAAATTTAAAAATACGGTTATGGATTCATTTCAAGCCAAAATAGATTGGAAAAGGATGAGATAGAGAGAAAATAAAAGTTATCGTTCCGTTCCATTCCTACCCGACACGAAATAGAAAATTCTAAAACAATAGCAAAAAAATTCAAAAAATTAAAGAATACCATTACGGGTTCATTTCAAGTCAAAATAGGTCGGCAAAGGCCGAGAAAAAGAGAAAATAAAATTATCGTTCCGTGTCGATCCTCCTGGCACTAAATAAAAAATACATAAAAAATAGCAAAAAAATTCAAAAAAACCATAATGGATTCATTTCAAGCCAAAATAGGTTGGGAAAGGATGAGAAAGAGAGAAAATAAAAATTATAATTCGGTTCCGTTCCTAGCCGAAGCATAATAGAAAATTCAAGAAAAATAGCAAAAAAATTCAAAAAATTTAAAAATACGGTTATGGATTCATTTCAAGCCAAAATAGGTTGGAAAATGATGAGATAGAGAGAAAATAAAAGTTATTTTTCCGTTCCGTTCCTACCCGACACGAAATAGAAAATTCCAAAACAATAGCAAAAAAATTCAAAAAAACCAGAATGGATTCATTTCAAGCCAAAATAAGTTGGAAAAGGATGAGAAAGAGAGAAAATAAAAATCATAATTCTGTTCCGTTCCTACCCGACGCATAATAGAAAATTCAAGAAAAATAGCAAAAAAATTCAAAAAATTTAAAAATACGGTTATGGATTCATTTCAAGCCAAAATAGATTGGAAAAGGATGAGATAGAGAGAAAATAAAAGTTATTGTTCCGTTCCATTCGTACCCGACACGAAATAGAAAATTCTAAAACAATAGCGAAAAAATTCAAAAAATTAAAGAATACCATTACGGGTTCATTTCAAGTCAAAATAGGTCGGCAAAGGCCGAGAAAAAGAGAAAATAAAATTATCGTTCCGTGTCGATCCTCCTGGCACTAAATAAAAAATACATAAAAAATAGCAAAAAAATTCAAAAAAACCATAATGGATTCATTTCAAGCCAAAATAGGTTGGGAAAGGATGAGAAAGAGAGAAAATAAAAATTATAATTCGGTTCCGTTCCTAACCGAAGCATAATAGAAAATTCAAGAAAAATAGCAAAAAAATTCAAAAAATTTAAAAATACGGTTATGGATTCATTTCAAGCCAAAATAGATTGGAAAATGATGAGATAGAGAGAAAATAAAAGTTATCGTTCCGTTCCATTCGTACCCGACACGAAATAGAAAATTCTAAAACAATAGCGAAAAAATTCAAAAAATTAAAGAATACCATTACGGGTTCATTTCAAGTCAAAATAGGTCGGCAAAGGCCGAGAAAAAGAGAAAATAAAATTATCGTTCCGTGTCGATCCTTCCCGGCACTAAATAAAAAATACAGAAAAACTAGCAAAAAAATTCAAAAAAACCATAATGGATTCATTTCAAGCCAAAATAAGTTGGAAAAGGATGAGAAAGAGAGAAAATAAAAATTATAATTCGGTTCCGTTCCTAACCGACGCATAATAGAAAATTCAAGAAAAATAGCAAAAAAATTCAAAAAATTTAAAAATACGGTTATGGATTCATTTCAAGCCAAAATAGGTTGGAAAATGATCAGATAGAGAGAAAATAAAAGTTATTGTTCCGTTCCGTTCCTACCCGACACGAAATAGAAAATTCCCAAACAATAGCAAAAAAATTCAAAAAAACCAGAATGGATTCATTTCAAGCCAAAATAAGTTGGAAAAGGATGAGAAAGAGAGAAAATAAAAATCACAATTCTGTTCCGTTCCTACCCGACGCATAATAGAAAATTCAAGAAAAATAGCAAAAAAATTCAAAAAATTTAAAAATACGGTTATGGATTCATTTCAAGCCAAAATAGATTGGAAAAGGATGAGATAGAGAGAAAATAAAAGTTATCGTTCCGTTCCATTCCTACCCGACACGAAATAGAAAATTCTAAAACAATAGCAAAAAAATTCAAAAAACTAAAGAATACCATTACGGGTTCATTTCAAGTCAAAATAGGTCGGCAAAGGCCGAGAAAAAGAGAAAATAAAATTATCGTTCCGTGTCGATCCTTCCCGGCACTAAATAAAAAATACAGAAAAAATAGCAAAAAAATTCAAAAAAACCATAATGGATTCATTTCAAGCCAAAATAAGTTGGAAAAGGATGAGAAAGAGAGAAAATAAAAATTATAATTCGGTTCCGTTCCTAACCGACGCATAATAGAAAATTCAATAAAAATAGCAAAAAAATTCAAAAAATTTAAAAATACGGTTATGGATTCATTTCAAGCCAAAATAGGTTGGAAAATGATGAGATAGAGAGAAAATAAAAGTTATCGTTCCGTTCAGTTCCTACCCGACACGAAATAGAAAATTCCAAAACAATAGCAAAAAAATTCAAAAAAACCAGAATGGATTCATTTCAAGCCAAAATAAGTTGGAAAAGGATGAGAAAGAGAGAAAATAAAAATTATAATTCGTTTCCATTCCTAACCGACGCATAATAGAAAATTCAAGAAAAATAGCAAAAAAATTCAAAAAATTTAAAAATACGGTTATGGATTCATTTCAAGCCAAAAAAGGTTGGAAAATGATGAGATAGAGAGAAAAGAAAAGTTATCGTTCCGTTCCGTTCCTACCCGACACGAAATAGAAAATTCCAAAACAATAGCAAAAAAATTCAAAAAATTTAAAAATACCATAATGGATTCATTTCAAGCCAAAATAAGTTGGAAAAGGATGAGATAAAGAGAAAATAAAAATTATTGTTTCGTTCCGTTCTTATCCGACGCGAAATAGAAAACTTCAAAACAAGCAAAAAAAATTCAAAAAATTCAAAAATACCATAATGGATTCATTTCAAGCCAAAATAAGTTGGAAAAGGATGAGATGAAGAGAAAATAAAAATTATTGTTTCGTTCCGTTCTTATCCGACGCGAAATAGAAAACTTCAAAACAATAGCAAAAAAATTCAAAAAATTCAAAAATACCATTATGGATTCATTTCAAGCCAAAATAGGTCGTAGATGGCCGAGAAAAAGAGAAAATAAAATTATCATTCCATGTCGATCCTTCCCGGCACTAAATAAAAAATTCAAAAAAAATAGCAAAAAAATTAAAAAATACGGTCATGGATTCATTTCAAGCCAAAATAGATTGGAAAATGATGAGATAGAGAGAAAATAAAAGTTATCGTTCCGTTCCATTCCTACCCGACACGAAATAGAAAATTCTAAAACAATAGCAAAAAAATTCAAAAAATTAAAGAATTCCATTACGGGTTCATTTCAAGTCAAAATAGGTCGGCAAAGGCCGAGAAAAAGAGAAAATAAAATTATCGTTCCGTGTCGCTCCTTCGCGGCACTAAATAAAAAATACAGAAAAAATAGCAAAAAAATTCAAAAAAACCATAATGGATTCATTTCAAGCCAAAATAAGTTGGAAAAGGATGAGAAAGAGAGAAAATAAAAATTATAATTCGGTTCCGTTCCTAACCGACGCATAATAGAAAATTCAAGAAAAATAGCAAAAAAATTCAAAAAATTTAAAAATACGGTTATGGATTCATATCAAGCCAAAATAGGTTGGAAAATGATGAGATAGAGAGAAAATAAAAGTTATCGTTCCGTTCCGTTCCTACCCGACACGAAATAGAAAATTCCAAAACAATAGCAAAAAAATTCAAAAAAACCAGAATGGATTCATTTCAAGCCAAAATAAGTTGGAAAAGGATGAGAAAGAGAGAAAATAAAAAATATAATTCCGTTCCGTTCCTACCCGACGCATAAAACAAAATTCAAGAAAAATAGAAAAAAAATTCAAACATTTAAAAATACGGTTATGGATTCATTTCAAGCCAAAATAGGTTGGAAAATGATGAGATAGAGAGAAAATAAAAGTTATCGTTCCGTTCCATTCCTACCCGACACGAAATAGAAAATTCTAAAACAATAGCAAAAAAATTCAAAAAATTAAAGAATACCATTACGGGTTCATTTCAAGTCAAAATAGGTCGGCAAAGGCCGAGAAAAAGAGAAAATAAAATTATCGTTCCGTGTCGATCCTTCTCGGCACTAAATAAAAAATACAGAAAAAATAGCAAAAAAATTCAAAAAAACCATAATGGATTCATTTCAAGCCAAAATAAGTTGGAAAAGGATGAGAAAGAGAGAAAATAAAAATTATAATTCTGTTCCGTTCCCACCCGACGCATAATAGAAAATTCAACAAAAATAGCAAAAAAATATCAAAAAATTTAAAAATCCGGTTATGGATTCATTTCTAGCCAGAATAGGTTGGAAAATGATGAGATAGAGAGAAAATAAAAGTTATCGTTCCGTTCCGTTCCTACCCGACAAGAAATAGAAAATTCCAAAACAATAGCAAAAAAAATTCAAAAAAACCAGAATGGATTTATTTCTAGCCAAAATAAGTTGGAAAATGATGAGATAAGGAGAAAATAAAAGTTATTGTTCCGTTCCGTTCCTACCCGACGTGAAATAGAAAATTTCAAAACAATAGCAAAAAAATTCAAAAAATTAAAAAACACCATTACGGGTTCATTTTAAGCCAAAATAGGTTGGAAAATGATGAGATAGAGAGAAAATAAAAGTTATCGTTCCGTTCCGTTCCTACCCGACACGAAATAGAAAATTCCAAAACAATAGAAAAAAATTCAAAAAATTAAAGAACACCGTTACGGGTACATTTCAAGCCGAAATAGGTCGGAAAAGTCCGAGAAAAAGAGAAAATAAAAATTATCGTTCCGCTTCGTTCCTTCCCGGCGCTAAATATGAAATTCAAAAAAAACAGCAAAAAAATTCAAAAAATTAAAAAATACCATTACGGGTTCGTTTCAAGCCGAAATAGGTCGTAAAAGGCCCAGAAAAACAGAAAATAAAAATTTTCATCTGCTTCATTCATTCCTAGCACTAAATAGAAAATTCAAAAAAAATAGCAAAAAAATTCAAAAAATTTAAAAATACCATAATGGATTCATTTCAAGCCAAAATAAGTTGGAAAAGGATGAGATGAAGAGAAAATAAAAATTATTGTTTCGTTCCGTTCTTATCCGACGCGAAATAGAAAACTTCAAAACAATAGCAAAAAAATTCAAAAAATTCAAAAATACCATTATGGATTCATTTCAAGCCAAAATAGGTCGTAGAAGGCCGAGAAAAAGAGAAAATAAAATTATCATTCCATGTCGATCCTTCCCGGCACTAAATAAAAAATTCAAAAAAAATAGCAAAAAAATTAAAAAATACGGTCATGGATTCATTTCAAGCCAAAATAGATTGGAAAATGATGAGATAGAGAGAAAATAAAAGTTATCGTTCCGTTCCATTCCTACCCGACACGAAATAGAAAATTCTAAAACAATAGCAAAAAAATTCAAAAAATTAAAGAATTCCATTACGGGTTCATTTCAAGTCAAAATAGGTCGGCAAAGGCCGAGAAAAAGAGAAAATAAAATTATCGTTCCGTGTCGCTCCTTCGCGGCACTAAATAAAAAATACAGAAAAAATAGCAAAAAAATTCAAAAAAACCATAATGGATTCATTTCAAGCCAAAATAAGTTGGAAAAGGATGAGAAAGAGAGAAAATAAAAATTATAATTCGGTTCCGTTCCTAACCGACGCATAATAGAAAATTCAAGAAAAATAGCAAAAAAATTCAAAAAATTTAAAAATACGGTTATGGATTCATATCAAGCCAAAATAGGTTGGAAAATGATGAGATAGAGAGAAAATAAAAGTTATCGTTCCGTTCCGTTCCTACCCGACACGAAATAGAAAATTCCAAAACAATAGCAAAAAAATTCAAAAAAACCAGAATGGATTCATTTCAAGCCAAAATAAGTTGGAAAAGGATGAGAAAGAGAGAAAATAAAAAATATAATTCCGTTCCGTTCCTACCCGACGCATAAAACAAAATTCAAGAAAAATAGAAAAAAAATTCAAACATTTAAAAATACGGTTATGGATTCATTTCAAGCCAAAATAGGTTGGAAAATGATGAGATAGAGAGAAAATAAAAGTTATCGTTCCGTTCCATTCCTACCCGACACGAAATAGAAAATTCTAAAACAATAGCAAAAAAAT
Source organism: Quercus parvula (assembly GCA_030820535.1). Classification (NCBI taxonomy): domain Eukaryota; kingdom Viridiplantae; phylum Streptophyta; class Magnoliopsida; order Fagales; family Fagaceae; genus Quercus; species Quercus parvula. The sequence continues at coordinate 22,791,096 of JAUAME010000012.1, forward strand.
TCAAAAAATTAAAGAATACCATTACGGGTTCATTTCAAGTCAAAATAGGTCGGCAAAGGCCGAGAAAAAGAGAAAATAAAATTATCGTTCCGTGTCGATCCTTCTCGGCACTAAATAAAAAATACAGAAAAAATAGCAAAAAAATTCAAAAAAACCATAATGGATTCATTTCAAGCCAAAATAAGTTGGAAAAGGATGAGAAAGAGAGAAAATAAAAATTATAATTCTGTTCCGTTCCCACCCGACGCATAATAGAAAATTCAACAAAAATAGCAAAAAAATATCAAAAAATTTAAAAATCCGGTTATGGATTCATTTCTAGCCAGAATAGGTTGGAAAATGATGAGATAGAGAGAAAATAAAAGTTATCGTTCCGTTCCGTTCCTACCCGACAAGAAATAGAAAATTCCAAAACAATAGCAAAAAAAATTCAAAAAAACCAGAATGGATTTATTTCTAGCCAAAATAAGTTGGAAAATGATGAGATAAGGAGAAAATAAAAGTTATTGTTCCGTTCCGTTCCTACCCGACGTGAAATAGAAAATTTCAAAACAATAGCAAAAAAATTCAAAAAATTAAAAAACACCATTACGGGTTCATTTTAAGCCAAAATAGGTTGGAAAATGATGAGATAGAGAGAAAATAAAAGTTATCGTTCCGTTCCGTTCCTACCCGACACGAAATAGAAAATTCCAAAACAATAGAAAAAAATTCAAAAAATTAAAGAACACCGTTACGGGTACATTTCAAGCCGAAATAGGTCGGAAAAGTCCGAGAAAAAGAGAAAATAAAAATTATCGTTCCGTTTCGTTCCTTCCCGGCGCTAAATATGAAATTCAAAAAAAACAGCAAAAAAATTCAAAAAATTAAAAAATACCATTACGGGTTCGTTTCAAGCCGAAATAGGTCGTAAAAGGCCCAGAAAAACAGAAAATAAAAATTTTCATCTGCTTCATTCATTCCTAGCACTAAATAGAAAATTCAAAAAAAATAGCAAAAAAATTCAAAAAATTTAAAAATACCATAATGGATTCATTTCAAGCCAAAATAAGTTGGAAAAGGATGAGATGAAGAGAAAATAAAAATTATTGTTTCGTTCCGTTCTTATCCGACGCGAAATAGAAAACTTCAAAACAATAGCAAAAAAATTCAAAAAATTCAAAAATACCATTATGGATTCATTTCAAGCCAAAATAGGTCGTAGAAGGCCGAGAAAAAGAGAAAATAAAATTATCATTCCATGTCGATCCTTCCCGGCACTAAATAAAAAATTCAAAAAAAATAGCAAAAAAATTAAAAAATACGGTCATGGATTCATTTCAAGCCAAAATAGATTGGAAAATGATGAGATAGAGAGAAAATAAAAGTTATCGTTCCGTTCCATTCCTACCCGACACGAAATAGAAAATTCTAAAACAATAGCAAAAAAATTCAAAAAATTAAAGAATTCCATTACGGGTTCATTTCAAGTCAAAATAGGTCGGCAAAGGCCGAGAAAAAGAGAAAATAAAATTATCGTTCCGTGTCGCTCCTTCGCGGCACTAAATAAAAAATACAGAAAAAATAGCAAAAAAATTCAAAAAAACCATAATGGATTCATTTCAAGCCAAAATAAGTTGGAAAAGGATGAGAAAGAGAGAAAATAAAAATTATAATTCGGTTCCGTTCCTAACCGACGCATAATAGAAAATTCAAGAAAAATAGCAAAAAAATTCAAAAAATTTAAAAATACGGTTATGGATTCATATCAAGCCAAAATAGGTTGGAAAATGATGAGATAGAGAGAAAATAAAAGTTATCGTTCCGTTCCGTTCCTACCCGACACGAAATAGAAAATTCCAAAACAATAGCAAAAAAATTCAAAAAAACCAGAATGGATTCATTTCAAGCCAAAATAAGTTGGAAAAGGATGAGAAAGAGAGAAAATAAAAAATATAATTCCGTTCCGTTCCTACCCGACGCATAAAACAAAATTCAAGAAAAATAGAAAAAAAATTCAAACATTTAAAAATACGGTTATGGATTCATTTCAAGCCAAAATAGGTTGGAAAATGATGAGATAGAGAGAAAATAAAAGTTATCGTTCCGTTCCATTCCTACCCGACACGAAATAGAAAATTCTAAAACAATAGCAAAAAAATTCAAAAAATTAAAGAATACCATTACGGGTTCATTTCAAGTCAAAATAGGTCGGCAAAGGCCGAGAAAAAGAGAAAATAAAATTATCGTTCCGTGTCGATCCTTCTCGGCACTAAATAAAAAATACAGAAAAAATAGCAAAAAAATTCAAAAAAACCATAATGGATTCATTTCAAGCCAAAATAAGTTGGAAAAGGATGAGAAAGAGAGAAAATAAAAATTATAATTCTGTTCCGTTCCCACCCGACGCATAATAGAAAATTCAACAAAAATAGCAAAAAAATATCAAAAAATTTAAAAATCCGGTTATGGATTCATTTCTAGCCAGAATAGGTTGGAAAATGATGAGATAGAGAGAAAATAAAAGTTATCGTTCCGTTCCGTTCCTACCCGACAAGAAATAGAAAATTCCAAAACAATAGCAAAAAAAATTCAAAAAAACCAGAATGGATTTATTTCTAGCCAAAATAAGTTGGAAAATGATGAGATAAGGAGAAAATAAAAGTTATTGTTCCGTTCCGTTCCTACCCGACGTGAAATAGAAAATTTCAAAACAATAGCAAAAAAATTCAAAAAATTAAAAAACACCATTACGGGTTCATTTTAAGCCAAAATAGGTTGGAAAATGATGAGATAGAGAGAAAATAAAAGTTATCGTTCCGTTCCGTTCCTACCCGACACGAAATAGAAAATTCCAAAACAATAGAAAAAAATTCAAAAAATTAAAGAACACCGTTACGGGTACATTTCAAGCCGAAATAGGTCGGAAAAGTCCGAGAAAAAGAGAAAATAAAAATTATCGTTCCGTTTCGTTCCTCCCCGGCGCTAAATATGAAATTCAAAAAAAACAGCAAAAAAATTCAAAAAATTAAAAAATACCATTACGGGTTCGTTTCAAGCCGAAATAGGTCGTAAAAGGCCCAGAAAAACAGAAAATAAAAATTTTCATCTGCTTCATTCATTCCTAGCACTAAATAGAAAATTCAAAAAAAATAGCAAAAAAATTCAAAAAATTTAAAAATACCATAATGGATTCATTTCAAGCCAAAATAAGTTGGAAAAGGATGAGATGAAGAGAAAATAAAAATTATTGTTTCGTTCCGTTCTTATCCGACGCGAAATAGAAAACTTCAAAACAATAGCAAAAAAATTCAAAAAATTCAAAAATACCATTATGGATTCATTTCAAGCCAAAATAGGTCGTAGAAGGCCGAGAAAAAGAGAAAATAAAATTATCATTCCATGTCGATCCTTCCCGGCACTAAATAAAAAATTCAAAAAAAATAGCAAAAAAATTAAAAAATACGGTCATGGATTCATTTCAAGCCAAAATAGATTGGAAAATGATGAGATAGAGAGAAAATAAAAGTTATCGTTCCGTTCCATTCCTACCCGACACGAAATAGAAAATTCTAAAACAATAGCAAAAAAATTCAAAAAATTAAAGAATTCCATTACGGGTTCATTTCAAGTCAAAATAGGTCGGCAAAGGCCGAGAAAAAGAGAAAATAAAATTATCGTTCCGTGTCGCTCCTTCGCGGCACTAAATAAAAAATACAGAAAAAATAGCAAAAAAATTCAAAAAAACCATAATGGATTCATTTCAAGCCAAAATAAGTTGGAAAAGGATGAGAAAGAGAGAAAATAAAAATTATAATTCGGTTCCGTTCCTAACCGACGCATAATAGAAAATTCAAGAAAAATAGCAAAAAAATTCAAAAAATTTAAAAATACGGTTATGGATTCATATCAAGCCAAAATAGGTTGGAAAATGATGAGATAGAGAGAAAATAAAAGTTATCGTTCCGTTCCGTTCCTACCCGACACGAAATAGAAAATTCCAAAACAATAGCAAAAAAATTCAAAAAAACCAGAATGGATTCATTTCAAGCCAAAATAAGTTGGAAAAGGATGAGAAAGAGAGAAAATAAAAAATATAATTCCGTTCCGTTCCTACCCGACGCATAAAACAAAATTCAAGAAAAATAGAAAAAAAATTCAAACATTTAAAAATACGGTTATGGATTCATTTCAAGCCAAAATAGGTTGGAAAATGATGAGATAGAGAGAAAATAAAAGTTATCGTTCCGTTCCATTCCTACCCGACACGAAATAGAAAATTCTAAAACAATAGCAAAAAAATTCAAAAAATTAAAGAATACCATTACGGGTTCATTTCAAGTCAAAATAGGTCGGCAAAGGCCGAGAAAAAGAGAAAATAAAATTATCGTTCCGTGTCGATCCTTCTCGGCACTAAATAAAAAATACAGAAAAAATAGCAAAAAAATTCAAAAAAACCATAATGGATTCATTTCAAGCCAAAATAAGTTGGAAAAGGATGAGAAAGAGAGAAAATAAAAATTATAATTCTGTTCCGTTCCCACCCGACGCATAATAGAAAATTCAACAAAAATAGCAAAAAAATATCAAAAAATTTAAAAATCCGGTTATGGATTCAGTTCTAGCCAGAATAGGTTGGAAAATGATGAGATAGAGAGAAAATAAAAGTTATCGTTCCGTTCCGTTCCTACCCGACACGAAATAGAAAATTCCAAAACAATAGCAAAAAAAATTCAAAAAAACCAGAATGGATTTATTTCTAGCCAAAATAAGTTGGAAAAGGATGAGATGAAGAGAAAATAAAAATTATTGTTCCGTTCCGTTCCTACCCGACGTGAAATAGAAAATTTCAAAACAATAGCAAAAAATTCAAAAAATTAAAAAACACCATTACGGGTTCATTTTAAGCCAAAATAGGTTGGAAAATGATGAGATAGAGAGAAAATAAAAGTTATCGTTCCGTTCCGTTCCTACCCGACACGAAATAGAAAATTCCAAAACAATAGAAAAAAATTCAAAAAATTAAAGAACACCGTTACGGGTACATTTCAAGCCGAAATAGGTCGGAAAAGGCCGAGAAAAAGAGAAAATAAAAATTATCGTTCCGTTTCGTTCCTCCCCGGCGCTAAATATGAAATTCAAAAAAAACAGCAAAAAAATTCAAAAAACTAAAAAATACCATTACGGGTTCGTTTCAAGCCGAAATAGGTCATAAAAGGCCCAGAAAAACAGAAAATAAAAATTATCATCTGCTTCATTCATTCCTAGCACTAAATAGAAAATTAAAAAAAAAATAGCAAAAAAATTCAAAAAATTTAAAAATACCATAATGGATTCATTTCAAGCCAAAATAAGTTGGAAAAGGATGAGATGAAGAGAAAATAAAAATTATTGTTTCGTTCCGTTCTTATCCGACGCGAAATAGAAAACTTCAAAACAATAGCAAAAAAATTCAAAAAATTAAAAAATACCATTATGGATTCATTTCAAGCCAAAATAGGTCGTAGAAGGCCGAGAAAAAGAGAAAATAAAATTATCATTCCGTGTCGATCCTTCCCGGCACTAAATAAAAAATTCAAAAAAAATAGCAAAAAAATTAAAAAAATACGGTCATGGATTCATTTCAAGCCAAAATAGATTGGAAAATGATGAGATAGAGAGAAAATAAAAGTTATCGTTCTGTTCCATTCCTACCCGACACGAAATAGAAAATTCTAAAACAATAGCAAAAAAATTCAAAAAATTAAAGAATTCCATTACGGGTTCATTTCAAGTCAAAATAGGTCGGCAAAGGCCGAGAAAAAGAGAAAATAAAATTATCGTTCCGTGTCGATCCTTCTCGGCACTAAATAAAAAATACAGAAAAAATAGCAATAAAATTCAAAAAAACCATAATGGATTCATTTCAAGCCAAAATAAGTTGGAAAAGGATGAGAAAGAGAGAAAATAAAAATTATAATTTGGTTCCGTTCCTAACCGACGCATAATAGAAAATTCAAGAAAAATAGCACAAAAATTCAAAAAATGTAAAAATACGGTTATGGATTCATTTCAAGCCAAAATAGGTTGGAAAATGATGAGATAGAGAGAAAATAAAAGTTATCGTTCCGTTCCGTTCCTACCCGACACGAAATAGAAAATTCCAAAACAATAGCAAAAAAATTCAAAAAAACCAGAATGGATTCATTTCAAGCCAAAATAAGTTGGAAAAGGATGAGAAAGAGAGAAAATAAAAAATATAATTCCGTTCCGTTCCTACCCGACGCATAAAACAAAATTCAAGAAAAATAGAAAAAAAATTCAAACATTTAAAAATACGGTTATGGATTCATTTCAAGCCAAAATAGGTTGGAAAATGATGAGATAGAGAGAAAATAAAAGTTATCGTTCCGTTCCATTCCTACCCGACACGAAATAGAAAATTCTAAAACAATAGCAAAAAAATTCAAAAAATTAAAGAATACCATTACGGGTTCATTTCAAGTCAAAATAGGTCGGCAAAGGCCGAGAAAAAGAGAAAATAAAATTATCGTTCCGTGTCGATCCTCCCGGCACTAAATAAAAAATACATAAAAAATAGCAAAAAAATTCAAAAAAACCATAATGGATTCATTTCAAGCCAAAATAGGTTGGAAAAGGATGAGAAAGAGAGAAAATAAAAATTATAATTCGGTTCCGTTCCTAACCGAAGCATAATAGAAAATTCAAGAAAAATAGCAAAAAAATTCAAAAAATTTAAAAATACGGTTATGGATTCATTTCAAGCCAAAATAGGTTGGAAAATGATGAGATAGAGAGAAAATAAAAGTTATTGTTCCGTTCCGTTCCTACCCGACACGAAATAGAAAATTCCAAAACAATAGCAAAAAAATTCAAAAAAACCAGAATGGATTCATTTCAAGCCAAAATAAGTTGGAAAAGGATGAGAAAGAGAGAAAATAAAAATCACAATTCTGTTCCGTTCCTACCCGACGCATAATAGAAAATTCAAGAAAAATAGCAAAAAAATTCAAAAAATTTAAAAATACGGTTATGGATTTATTTCAAGCCAAAATAGATTGGAAAAGGATGAGATAGAGAGAAAATAAAAGTTATCGTTCCGTTCCATTCCTACCCGACACGAAATAGAAAATTCTAAAACAATAGCAAAAAAATTCAAAAAACTAAAGAATACCATTACGGGTTCATTTCAAGTCAAAATAGGTCGGCAAAGGCCGAGAAAAAGAGAAAATAAAATTATCGTTCCGTGTCGATCCTTCCCGGCACAAAATAAAAAATACAAAAAAAATAGCAAAAAAATTCAAAAAATTTAAAAATACCATAATGGATTCATTTCAAGCCAAAATAAGTTGGAAAAGGATGAGATGAAGAGAAAATAAAAATTATTGTTTCGTTCCGTTCTTATCCGACGCGAAATAGAAAACTTCAAAACAATAGCAAAAAAATTCAAAAAATTCAAAAATACCAGAATGGATTCATTTCAAGCCAAAATAAGTTGGAAAAGGATGAGAAAGAGAGAAAATAAAAAATATAATTCCGTTCCGTTCCTACCCGACGCATAAAACAAAATTCAAGAAAAATAGAAAAAAAATTCAAACATTTAAAAATACGGTTATGGATTCATTTATAGCCAAAATAGGTTGGAAAATGATGAGATAGAGAGAAAATAAAAGTTATCGTTCCGTTCCATTCCTACCCGACACGAAATAGAAAATTCCAAAACAATAGCAAAAAAATTCAAAACATTTAAAAATACCATAATGGATTCATTTCAAGCCAAAATAAGTTGGAAAAGGATGAGATGAAGAGAAAATAAAAATTATTGTTTCGTTCCGTTCTTATCCGACGCGAAATAGAAAACTTCAAAACAATAGCAAAAAAATTCAAAAAATTAAAAAATACCATTATGGATTCATTTCAAGCCAAAATAGGTTGGAAAATGATGAGATAGAGAGAAAATAAAAGTTATCGTTCCGTTCCATTCCTACCCGACACGAAATAGAAAATTCTAAAACAGTAGCAAAAAAATTCAAAAAATTAAAGAATACCATTACGGGTTCATTTCAAGTCAAAATAGGTCGGCAAAGGCCGAGAAAAAGAGAAAATAAAATTATCGTTCCGTGTCGATCCTTCTCGGCACTAAATAAAAAATACAAAAAAAATAGCAAAAAAATTCAAAAAAACCATAATGGATTCATTTCAAGCCAAAATAAGTTGGAAAAGGATGAGAAAGAGAGAAAATAAAAATTATAATTCTGTTCCGTTCCCACCCGACGCATAATAGAAAATTCAACAAAAATAGCAAAAAAATATCAAAAAATTTAAAAATCCGGTTATGGATTCATTTCTAGCCAGAATAGGTTGGAAAATGATGAGATAGAGAGAAAATAAAAGTTATCGTTCCGTTCCAATCCTACCCGACACGAAATAGAAAATTCCAAAACAATAGCAAAAAAAATTCAAAAAAACCAGAATGGATTTATTTCTAGCCAAAATAAGTTGGAAAAGGATGAGATAAAGAGAAAATAAAAATTATTGTTCCGTTCCGTTCCTACCCGACGTGAAATAGAAAATTTCAAAACAATAGCAAAAAATTCAAAAAATTAAAAACCACCATTACGGGTTCATTTTAAGCCAAAATAGGTTGGAAAATGATGAGATAGAGAGAAAATAAAAGTTATCGTTCCGTTCCGTTCCTACCCGACACGAAATAGAAAATTCCAAAACAATAGAAAAAAATTCAAAAAATTAAAGAACACCGTTACGGGTACATTTCAAGCCGAAATAGGTCGGAGAAGGCCGAGAAAAAGAGAAAATAAAAATTATCGTTCCGTTTCGTTCCTCCGCGGCGCTAAATATGAAATTAAAAAAAAAACAGCAAAAAAATTCAAAAAACTAAAAAATACCATTACGGGTTCGTTTCAAGCCGAAATAGGTCGTAAAAGGCCCAGAAAAACAGAAAATAAAAATTATCATCTGCTTCATTCATTCCTAGCACTAAATAGAAAATTAAAAAAAAATAGCAAAAAAATTCAAAAAATTTAAAAATACCATAATGGATTCATTTCAAGCCAAAATAAGTTTGAAAAGGATGAGATGAAGAGAAAATAAAAATTATTGTTTCGTTCCGTTCTTATCCGACGCGAAATAGAAAACTTCAAAACAATAGCAAAAAAATTCAAAAAATTAAAAAATACCATTATGGATTCATTTCAAGCCAAAATAGGTCGTAGAAGGCCGAGAAAAAGAGAAAATAAAATTATCATTCCGTGTCGATCCTTCCCGGCACTAAATAAAAAATTCAAAAAAAATAGCAAAAAAATTAAAAAAATACGGTCATGGATTCATTTCAAGCCAAAATAGATTGGAAAATGATGAGATAGAGAGAAAATAAAAGTTATCGTTCTGTTCCATTCCTACCCGACACGAAATAGAAAATTCTAAAACAATAGCAAAAAAATTCAAAAAATTAAAGAATTCCATTACGGGTTCATTTCAAGTCAAAATAGGTCGGCAAAGGCCGAGAAAAAGAGAAAATAAAATTATCGTTCCGTGTCGATCCTTCTCGGCACTAAATAAAAAATACAGAAAAAATAGCAATAAAATTCAAAAAAACCATAATGGATTCATTTCAAGCCAAAATAAGTTGGAAAAGGATGAGAAAGAGAGAAAATAAAAATTATAATTTGGTTCCGTTCCTAACCGACGCATAATAGAAAATTCAAGAAAAATAGCACAAAAATTCAAAAAATGTAAAAATACGGTTATGGATTCATTTCAAGCCAAAATAGGTTGGAAAATGATGAGATAGAGAGAAAATAAAAGTTATCGTTCCGTTCCGTTCCTACCCGACACGAAATAGAAAATTCCAAAACAATAGCAAAAAAATTCAAAAAAACCAGAATGGATTCATTTCAAGCCAAAATAAGTTGGAAAAGGATGAGAAAGAGAGAAAATAAAAAATATAATTCCGTTCCGTTCCTACCCGACGCATAAAACAAAATTCAAGAAAAATAGAAAAAAAATTCAAACATTTAAAAATACGGTTATGGATTCATTTCAAGCCAAAATAGGTTGGAAAATGATGAGATAGAGAGAAAATAAAAGTTATCGTTCCGTTCCATTCCTACCCGACACGAAATAGAAAATTCTAAAACAATAGCAAAAAAATTCAAAAAATTAAAGAATACCATTACGGGTTCATTTCAAGTCAAAATAGGTCGGCAAAGGCCGAGAAAAAGAGAAAATAAAATTATCGTTCCGTGTCGATCCTCCCGGCACTAAATAAAAAATACATAAAAAATAGCAAAAAAATTCAAAAAAACCATAATGGATTCATTTCAAGCCAAAATAGGTAGGAAAAGGATGAGAAAGAGAGAAAATAAAAATTATAATTCGGTTCCGTTCCTAACCGAAGCATAATAGAAAATTCAAGAAAAATAGCAAAAAAATTCAAAAAATTTAAAAATACGGTTATGGATTCATTTCAAGCCAAAATAGGTTGGAAAATGATGAGATAGAGAGAAAATAAAAGTTATCGTTCCGTTCCGTTCCTACCCGACACGAAATAGAAAATTCCAAAACAATAGCAAAAAAATTCAAAAAAACCAGAATGGATTCATTTCAAGCCAAAATAAGTTGGAAAAGGATGAGAAAGAGAGAAAATAAAAATCACAATTCTGTTCCGTTCCGACCCGACGCATAATAGAAAATTCAAGAAAAATAGCAAAAAAATTCAAAAAATTTAAAAATACGGTTATGGATTCATTTCAAGCCAAAATAGATTGGAAAAGGATGAGATAGAGAGAAAATAAAAGTTATCGTTCCGTTCCATTCCTACCCGACACGAAATAGAAAATTCTAAAACAATAGCAAAAAAATTCAAAAAACTAAAGAATACCATTACGGGTTCATTTCAAGTCAAAATAGGTCGGCAAAGGCCGAGAAAAAGAGAAAATAAAATTATCGTTCCGTGTCGATCCTTCCCGGCACAAAATAAAAAATACAGAAAAAATAGCAAAAAAATTCAAAAAAACCATAATGGATTCATTTCAAGCCAAAATAAGTTGGAAAAGGATGAGAAAGAGAGAAAATAAAAATTATAATTTGGTTCCGTTCCTAACCGACGCATAATAGAAAATTCAAGAAAAATAGCACAAAAATTCAAAAAATTTAAAAATACGGTTATGGATTCATTTCAAGCCAAAATAGGTTGGAAAATGATGAGATAGAGAGAAAATAAAAGTTATCGTTCCGTTCCGTTCCTACCCGACACGAAATAGAAAATTCCAAAACAATAGCAAAAAAATTCAAAAAAACCAGAATTGATTCATTTCAAGCCAAAATAAGTTGGAAAAGGATGAGAAAGAGAGAAAATAAAAAATATAATTCCGTTCCGTTCCTACCCGACGCATAAAACAAAATTCAAGAAAAATAGAAAAAAAATTCAAACATTTAAAAATACGGTTATGGATTCATTTCAAGCCAAAATAGGTTGGAAAATGATGAGATAGAGAGAAAATAAAAGTTATCGTTCCGTTCCATTCCTACCCGACACGAAATAGAAAATTCTAAAACAATAGCAAAAAAATTCAAAACATTTAAAAATACCATAATGGATTCATTTCAAGCCAAAATAAGTTGGAAAAGGATGAGATGAAGAGAAAATAAAAATTATTGTTTCGTTCCGTTCTTATCCGACGCGAAATAGAAAACTTCAAAACAATAGCAAAAAAATTCAAAAAATTAAAAAATACCATTATGGATTCATTTCAAGCCAAAATAGGTCGTAGAAGGCCGAGAAAAAGAGAAAATAAAATTATCATTCCGTGTCGATCCTTCCCGGCACTAAATAAAAAATTCAAAAAAAATAGCAAAAAAATTAAAAAAATACGGTCATGGATTCATTTCAAGCCAAAATAGATTGGAAAATGATGAGATAGAGAGAAAATAAAAGTTATCGTTCCGTTCCATTCCTACCCGACACGAAATAGAAAATTCTAAAACAATCGCAAAAAAATTCAAAAAATTAAAGAATTCCATTACGGGTTCATTTCAAGTCAAAATAGGTCGGCAAAGGCCGAGAAAAAGAGAAAATAAAATTATCGTTCCGTGTCGATCCTTCTCGGCACTAAATAAAAAATACAGAAAAAATAGCAAAAAAATTCAAAAAAACCATAATGGATTCATTTCAAGCCAAAATAAGTTGGAAAAGGATGAGAAAGAGAGAAAATAAAAATTATAATTTGGTTCCGTTCCTAACAGACGCATAATAGAAAATTCAAGAAAAATAGCACAAAAATTCAAAAAATTTAAAAATACGGTTATGGATTCATTTCAAGCCAAAATAGGTTGGAAAATGATGAGATAGAGAGAAAATAAAAGTTATCGTTCCGTTCCGTTCCTACCCGACACGAAATAGAAAATTCCAAAACCATAGCAAAAAAATTCAAAAAAACCAGAATGGATTCATTTCAAGCCAAAATAAGTTGGAAAAGGATGAGAAAGAGAGAAAATAAAAAATATAATTCCGTTCCGTTCCTACCCGACGCATAAAACAAAATTCAAGAAAAATAGAAAAAAAATTCAAACATTTAGAAATACGGTTATGGATTCATTTCATGCCAAAATAGGTTGGAAAATGATGAGATAGAGAGAAAATAAAAGTTATCGTTCCGTTCCATTCCTACCCGACACGAAATAGAAAATTCTAAAACAATAGCAAAAAAATTCAAAAAATTAAAGAATACCATTACGGGTTCATTTCAAGTCAAAATAGGTCGGCAAAGGCCGAGAAAAAGAGAAAATAATATTATCGTTCCGTGTCGATCCTTCTCGGCACTAAATAAAAAATACAGAAAAAATAGCAAACAAATTCAAAAAAACCATAATGGATTCATTTCAAGCCAAAATAAGTTGGAAAAGGATGAGAAAGAGAGAAAATAAAAAATATAATTCCGTTCCGTTCCTACCCGACGCATAAAACAAAATTCAAGAAAAATAGAAAAAAAATTCAAACATCTAAAAATACGGTTATGGATTCATTTCAAGCCAAAATAGGTTGGAAAATGATAAGATAGAGAGAAAATAAAAGTTATCGTTCCGTTCCATTCCTACCCGACACGAAATAGAAAATTCTAAAACAATAGCAAAAAAATTCAAAAAATTAAAGAATACCATTACGGGTTCATTTCAAGTCAAAATAGGTCGGCAAAGGCCCAGAAAAAGAGAAAATAAAATTATCGTTCCGTGTCGATCCTTCCCGGCACTAAATAAAAAATATAGAAAAAATAGAAAAAAAATTCAAAAAAACCATAATGGATTCATTTCAAGCCAAAATAAGTTGGAAAAGGATGAGAAAGAGAGAAAATAAAAATTATAATTCGGTTTCGTTCCTAACCGACGCATAATAGAAAATTCAAGAAAAATAGCATAAAAATTCAAAAAATTTAAAAATACGGTTATGGATTCATTTCAAGCCAAAATAGGTTGGAAAATGATGAGATAGAGAGAAAATAAAAGTTATCGTTCCGTTCCGTTCCTACCTGACACGAAATAGAAAATTCCAAAACAATAGCAAAAAAATTCAAAAAAACCAGAATGGATTCATTTCAAGCCAAAATAAGTTGGAAAAGGATGAGAAAGAGAGAAAATAAAAATTATAATTCTGTTCCGTTCCTACCCGACGCATAATAGAAAATTCAACAAAAATAGCAAAAAAAAATCAAAAAATTTAAAAATACGGTTATGGATTCATTTCAAGCCAAAATAGGTTGGAAAATGATGAGATAGAGAGAAAATAAAAGTTATCGTTCCGTTCCGTTCCTACCCGACACGAAATAGAAAATTCCAAAACAATAGCAAAAAAATTCAAGAAAACCAGAATGGATTCATTTCAAGCCAAAATAAGTTGGAAAAGGATGAGAAAGAGAGAAAATAAAAAATATAATTCCGTTCCGTTCCTACCCGACGCATAAAACAAAATTCAAGAAAAATAGAAAAAAAATTCAAACATTTAAAAATACGGTTATGGATTCATTTCAAGCCAAAATAGGTTGGAAAATGATGAGATAGAGAGAAAATAAAAGTTATCGTTCCGTTCCGTTCCTACCCGACACGAAATAGAAAATTCCAAAACAATAGCAAAAAAATTCAAAAAAACCAGAATGGATTCATTTCAAGCCAAAATAAGTTGGAAAAGGATGAGAAAGAGAGAAAATAAAAATCACAATTCTGTTCCGTTCCGACCCGACGCATAATAGAAAATTCAAGAAAAATAGCAAAAAAATTCAAAAAATTTAAAAATACGGTTATGGATTCATTTCAAGCCAAAATAGATTGGAAAAGGATGAGATAGAGAGAAAATAAAAGTTATCGTTCCGTTCCATTCCTACCCGACACGAAATAGAAAATTCTAAAACAATAGCAAAAAAATTCAAAAAACTAAAGAATACCATTACGGGTTCATTTCAAGTCAAAATAGGTCGGCAAAGGCCGAGAAAAAGAGAAAATAAAATTATCGTTCCGTGTCGATCCTTCCCGGCACAAAATAAAAAATACAGAAAAAATAGCAAAAAAATTCAAAAAAACCATAATGGATTCATTTCAAGCCAAAATAAGTTGGAAAAGGATGAGAAAGAGAGAAAATAAAAATTATAATTTGGTTCCGTTCCTAACCGACGCATAATAGAAAATTCAAGAAAAATAGCACAAAAATTCAAAAAATTTAAAAATACGGTTATGGATTCATTTCAAGCCAAAATAGGTTGGAAAATGATGAGATAGAGAGAAAATAAAAGTTATCGTTCCGTTCCGTTCCTACCCGACACGAAATAGAAAATTCCAAAACAATAGCAAAAAAATTCAAAAAAACCAGAATGGATTCATTTCAAGCCAAAATAAGTTGGAAAAGGATGAGAAAGAGAGAAAATAAAAAATATAATTCCGTTCCGTTCCTACCCGACGCATAAAACAAAATTCAAGAAAAATAGAAAAAAAATTCAAACATTTAAAAATACGGTTATGGATTCATTTCAAGCCAAAATAGGTTGGAAAATGATGAGATAGAGAGAAAATAAAAGTTATCGTTCCGTTCCATTCCTACCCGACACGAAATAGAAAATTCTAAAACAATAGCAAAAAAATTCAAAACATTTAAAAATACCATAATGGATTCATTTCAAGCCAAAATAAGTTGGAAAAGGATGAGATGAAGAGAAAATAAAAATTATTGTTTCGTTCCGTTCTTATCCGACGCGAAATAGAAAACTTCAAAACAATAGCAAAAAAATTCAAAAAATTAAAAAATACCATTATGGATTCATTTCAAGCCAAAATAGGTCGTAGAAGGCCGAGAAAAAGAGAAAATAAAATTATCATTCCGTGTCGATCCTTCCCGGCACTAAATAAAAAATTCAAAAAAAATAGCAAAAAAATTAAAAAAATACGGTCATGGATTCATTTCAAGCCAAAATAGATTGGAAAATGATGAGATAGAGAGAAAATAAAAGTTATCGTTCCGTTCCATTCCTACCCGACACGAAATAGAAAATTCTAAAACAATAGCAAAAAAATTCAAAAAATTAAAGAATTCCATTACGGGTTCATTTCAAGTCAAAATAGGTCGGCAAAGGCCGAGAAAAAGAGAAAATAAAATTATCGTTCCGTGTCGATCCTTCTCGGCACTAAATAAAAAATACAGAAAAAATAGCAAAAAAATTCAAAAAAACCATAATGGATTCATTTCAAGCCAAAATAAGTTGGAAAAGGATGAGAAAGAGAGAAAATAAAAATTATAATTTGGTTCCGTTCCTAACCGACGCATAATAGAAAATTCAAGAAAAATAGCACAAAAATTCAAAAAATTTAAAAATACGGTTATGGATTCATTTCAAGCCAAAATAGGTTGGAAAATGATGAGATAGAGAGAAAATAAAAGTTATCGTTCCGTTCCGTTCCTACCCGACACGAAATAGAAAATTCCAAAACAATAGCAAAAAAATTCAAAAAAACCAGAATGGATTCATTTCAAGCCAAAATAAGTTGGAAAAGGATGAGAAAGAGAGAAAATAAAAAATATAATTCCGTTCCGTTCCTACCCGACGCATAAAACAAAATTCAAGAAAAATAGAAAAAAAATTCAAACATTTAGAAATACGGTTATGGATTCATTTCATGCCAAAATAGGTTGGAAAATGATGAGATAGAGAGAAAATAAAAGTTATCGTTCCGTTCCATTCCTACCCGACACGAAATAGAAAATTCTAAAACAATAGCAAAAAAATTCAAAAAATTAAAGAATACCATTACGGGTTCATTTCAAGTCAAAATAGGTCGGCAAAGGCCGAGAAAAAGAGAAAATAATATTATCGTTCCGTGTCGATCCTTCTCGGCACTAAATAAAAAATACAGAAAAAATAGCAAACAAATTCAAAAAAACCATAATGGATTCATTTCAAGCCAAAATAAGTTGGAAAAGGATGAGAAAGAGAGAAAATAAAAAATATAATTCCGTTCCGTTCCTACCCGACGCATAAAACAAAATTCAAGAAAAATAGAAAAAAAATTCAAACATCTAAAAATACGGTTATGGATTCATTTCAAGCCAAAATAGGTTGGAAAATGATAAGATAGAGAGAAAATAAAAGTTATCGTTCCGTTCCATTCCTACCCAACACGAAATAGAAAATTCTAAAACAATAGCAAAAAAATTCAAAAAATTAAAGAATACCATTACGGGTTCATTTCAAGTCAAAATAGGTCGGCAAAGGCCCAGAAAAAGAGAAAATAAAATTATCGTTCCGTGTCGATCCTTCCCGGCACTAAATAAAAAATATAGAAAAAATAGAAAAAAAATTCAAAAAAACCATAATGGATTCATTTCAAGCCAAAATAAGTTGGAAAAGGATGAGAAAGAGAGAAAATAAAAATTATAATTCGGTTTCGTTCCTAACCGACGCATAATAGAAAATTCAAGAAAAATAGCAAAAAAATTCAAAAAATTTAAAAATACGGTTATGGATTCATTTCAAGCCAAAATAGGTTGGAAAATGATGAGATAGAGAGAAAATAAAAGTTATCGTTCCGTTCCGTTCCTACCTGACACGAAATAGAAAATTCCAAAACAATAGCAAAAAAATTCAAAAAAACCAGAATGGATTCATTTCAAGCCAAAATAAGTTGGAAAAGGATGAGAAAGAGAGAAAATAAAAATTATAATTCTGTTCCGTTCCTACCCGACGCATAATAGAAAATTCAACAAAAATAGCAAAAAAAAATCAAAAAATTTAAAAATACGGTTATGGATTCATTTCAAGCCAAAATAGGTTGGAAAATGATGAGATAGAGAGAAAATAAAAGTTATCGTTCCGTTCCGTTCCTACCCGACACGAAATAGAAAATTCCAAAACAATAGCAAAAAAATTCAAGAAAACCAGAATGGATTCATTTCAAGCCAAAATAAGTTGGAAAAGGATGAGAAAGAGAGAAAATAAAAAATATAATTCCGTTCCGTTCCTACCCGACGCATAAAACAAAATTCAAGAAAAATAGAAAAAAAATTCAAACATTTAAAAATACGGTTATGGATTCATTTCAAGCCAAAATAGGTTGGAAAATGATGAGATAGAGAGAAAATAAAAGTTATCGTTCCGTTCCGTTCCATTCCTACCCGACACGAAATAGAAAATTCTAAAACAATAGCAAAAAAATTCAAAAAATTAAAGAATACCATTACGGGTTCATTTCAAGTCAAAATAGGTCGGCAAAGGCCGAGAAAAAGAGAAAATAAAATTATCGTTCCGTGTCGATCCTTCTCGGCACTAAATAAAAATACAGAAAAAATAGCAAAAAAATTCAAAAAAACCATAATGGATTCATTTCAAGCCAAAATAAGTTGGAAAAGGATGAGAAAGAGAGAAAATAAAAATTATAATTCTGTTCCGTTCCCACCCGAAGCATAATAGAAAATTCAACAAAAATAGCAAAAAAATATCAAAAAATTTAAAAATCCGGTTATGGATTCATTTCAAGCCAGAATAGGTTGGAAAATGATGAGATAGAGAGAAAATAAAAGTTATCGTTCCGTTCCGTTCCTACCCGACACGAAATAGAAAATTCCAAAACAATAGCAAAAAAATTCAAAAAAACCAGAATGGATTTATTTCAAGCCAAAATAAGTTGGAAAAGGATGAGAAAGAGAGAAAATAAAAAATATAATTCCGTTCCGTTCCTACCCGACGCATAAAACAAAATTCAAGAAAAATAGAAAATAAAAATTATCATCTGCTTCATTCATTCCTAGCACTAAATAGAAAATTCAAAAAAAATAGCAAAAAAATTCAAAAAATTTAAAAATACCATAATGGATTCACTTCAAGCCAAAATAAGTTGGAAAAGGATGAGATGAAGAGAAAATAAAAATTACTGTTTCGTTCCGTTCTTATCCGACGCGAAATAGAAAACTTCAAAACAATAGCAAAAAAATTAAAAAAATTAAAAAATACCATTATGGATTCATTTCAAGCCAAAATAGGTCGTAGAAGGCCGAGAAAAAGAGAAAATAAAATTATCATTCCGTGTCGATCCTTCCCGGCACTAAATAAAAAATTCAAAAAAAATAGCAAAAAATTTAAAAAAATACGGTCATGGATTCATTTCAAGCCAAAATAGATTGGAAAATGATGAGATAGAGAGAAAATAAAAGTTATCGTTCCGTTCCATTCCTACCCGACACGAAATAGAAAATTCTAAAACAATAGCAAAAAAATTCAATAAATTAAAGAATTCCATTACGGGTTCATTTCAAGTCAAAATAGGTCGGCAAAGGCCGAGAAAAAGAGAAAATAAAATTATCGTTCCGTGTCGATCCTTCTCGGCACTAAATAAAAAATACAGAAAAAATAGCAAAAAAATTCAAAAAATTTAAAAATACGGTTATGGATTCATTTCAAGCCAAAATAGGTTGGAAAATGATGAGATACAGAGAAAATAAAAGTTATCGTTCCGTTCCGTTCCTACCCGACACGAAATAGAAAATTCCAAAACAATAGCAAAAAAATTCAAAAAAACCAGAATGGATTCATTTCAAGCCAAAATAAGTTGGAAAAGGATGAGAAAGAGAGAAAATAAAAAATATAATTCCGTTCCGTTCCTACCCGACGCATAAAACAAAATTCAAGAAAAATAGAAAAAAAATTCAAACATTTAGAAATACGGTTATGGATTCATTTCAAGCCAAAATAGGTTGGAAAATGATGAGATAGAGAGAAAATAAAAGTTATCGTTCCGTTCCATTCCTACACGACACGAAATAGAAAATTCTAAAACAATAGCAAAAAAATTCAAAAAATTAAAGAATACCATTACGGGTTCATTTCAAGTCAAAATAGGTCGGCAAAGGCCGAGAAAAAGAGAAAATAATATTATCGTTCCGTGTCGATCCTTCTCGGCACTAAATAAAAAATACAGAAAAAATAGCAAACAAATTCAAAAAAACCATAATGGATTCATTTCAAGCCAAAATAAGTTGGAAAAGGATGAGAAAGAGAGAAAATAAAAAATATAATTCCGTTCCGTTCCTACCCGACGCATAAAACAAAATTCAAGAAAAATAGAAAAAAAATTCAAACATCTAAAAATACGGTTATGGATTCATTTCAAGCCAAAATAGGTTGGAAAATGATAAGATAGAGAGAAAATAAAAGTTATCGTTCCGTTCCATTCCTACCCGACACGAAATAGAAAATTCTAAAACAATAGCAAAAAAATTCAAAAAATTAAAGAATACCATTACGGGTTCATTTCAAGTCAAAATAGGTCGGCAAAGGCCCAGAAAAAGAGAAAATAAAATTATCGTTCCGTGTCGATCCTTCCCGGCACTAAATAAAAAATATAGAAAAAATAGAAAAAAAATTCAAAAAAACCATAATGGATTCATTTCAAGCCAAAATAAGTTGGAAAAGGATGAGAAAGAGAGAAAATAAAAATTATAATTCGGTTTCGTTCCTAACCGACGCATAATAGAAAATTCAAGAAAAATAGCAAAAAAATTCAAAAAATTTAAAAATACGGTTATGGATTCATTTCAAGCCAAAATAGGTTGGAAAATGATGAGATAGAGAGAAAATAAAAGTTATCGTTCCGTTCCGTTCCTACCTGACACGAAATAGAAAATTCCAAAACAATAGCAAAAAAATTCAAAAAAACCAGAATGGATTCATTTCAAGCCAAAATAAGTTGGAAAAGGATGAGAAAGAGAGAAAATAAAAATTATAATTCTGTTCCGTTCCTACCCGACGCATAATAGAAAATTCAACAAAAATAGCAAAAAAAAATCAAAAAATTTAAAAATACGGTTATGGATTCATTTCAAGCCAAAATAGGTTGGAAAATGATGAGATAGAGAGAAAATAAAAGTTATCGTTCCGTTCCGTTCCTACCCGACACGAAATAGAAAATTCCAAAACAATAGCAAAAAAATTCAAGAAAACCAGAATGGATTCATTTCAAGCCAAAATAAGTTGGAAAAGGATGAGAAAGAGAGAAAATAAAAAATATAATTCCGTTCCGTTCCTACCCGACGCATAAAACAAAATTCAAGAAAAATAGAAAAAAAATTCAAACATTTAAAAATACGGTTATGGATTCATTTCAAGCCAAAATAGGTTGGAAAATGATGAGATAGAGAGAAAATAAAAGTTATCGTTCCGTTCCGTTCCATTCCTACCCGACACAAAATAGAAAATTCTAAAACAATAGCAAAAAAATTCAAAAAATTAAAGAATACCATTACGGGTTCATTTCAAGTCAAAATAGGTCGGCAAAGGCCGAGAAAAAGAGAAAATAAAATTATCGTTCCGTGTCGATCCTTCTCGGCACTAAATAAAAATACAGAAAAAATAGCAAAAAAATTCAAAAAAACCATAATGGATTCATTTCAAGCCAAAATAAGTTGGAAAAGGATGAGAAAGAGAGAAAATAAAAATTATAATTCTGTTCCGTTCCCACCCGAAGCATAATAGAAAATTCAACAAAAATAGCAAAAAAATATCAAAAAATTTAAAAATCCGGTTATGGATTCATTTCAAGCCAGAATAGGTTGGAAAATGATGAGATAGAGAGAAAATAAAAGTTATCGTTCCGTTCCGTTCCTACCCGACACGAAATAGAAAATTCCAAAACAATAGCAAAAAAATTCAAAAAAACCAGAATGGATTTATTTCAAGCCAAAATAAGTTGGAAAAGGATGAGAAAGAGAGAAAATAAAAAATATAATTCCGTTCCGTTCCTACCCGACGCATAAAACAAAATTCAAGAAAAATAGAAAATAAAAATTATCATCTGCTTCATTCATTCCTAGCACTAAATAGAAAATTCAAAAAAAATAGCAAAAAAATTCAAAAAATTTAAAAATACCATAATGGATTCACTTCAAGCCAAAATAAGTTGGAAAAGGATGAGATGAAGAGAAAATAAAAATTACTGTTTCGTTCCGTTCTTATCCGACGCGAAATAGAAAACTTCAAAACAATAGCAAAAAAATTAAAAAAATTAAAAAATACCATTATGGATTCATTTCAAGCCAAAATAGGTCGTAGAAGGCCGAGAAAAAGAGAAAATAAAATTATCATTCCGTGTCGATCCTTCCCGGCACTAAATAAAAAATTCAAAAAAAATAGCAAAAAATTTAAAAAAATACGGTCATGGATTCATTTCAAGCCAAAATAGATTGGAAAATGATGAGATAGAGAGAAAATAAAAGTTATCGTTCCGTTCCATTCCTACCCGACACGAAATAGAAAATTCTAAAACAATAGCAAAAAAATTCAATAAATTAAAGAATTCCATTACGGGTTCATTTCAAGTCAAAATAGGTCGGCAAAGGCCGAGAAAAAGAGAAAATAAAATTATCGTTCCGTGTCGATCCTTCTCGGCACTAAATAAAAAATACAGAAAAAATAGCAAAAAAATTCAAAAAATTTAAAAATACGGTTATGGATTCATTTCAAGCCAAAATAGGTTGGAAAATGATGAGATAGAGAGAAAATAAAAGTTATCGTTCCGTTCCGTTCCTACCCGACACGAAATAGAAAATTCCAAAACAATAGCAAAAAAATTCAAAAAAACCAGAATGGATTCATTTCAAGCCAAAATAAGTTGGAAAAGGATGAGAAAGAGAGAAAATAAAAAATATAATTCCGTTCCGTTCCTACCCGACGCATAAAACAAAATTCAAGAAAAATAGAAAAAAAATTCAAACATTTAGAAATACGGTTATGGATTCATTTCAAGCCAAAATAGGTTGGAAAATGATGAGATAGAGAGAAAATAAAAGTTATCGTTCCGTTCCATTCCTACCCGACACGAAATAGAAAATTCTAAAACAATAGCAAAAAAATTCAAAAAATTAAAGAATACCATTACGGGTTCATTTCAAGTCAAAATAGGTCGGCAAAGGCCGAGAAAAAGAGAAAATAATATTATCGTTCCGTGTCGATCCTTCTCGGCACTAAATAAAAAATACAGAAAAAATAGCAAACAAATTCAAAAAAACCATAATGGATTCATTTCAAGCCAAAATAAGTTGGAAAAGGATGAGAAAGAGAGAAAATAAAAAATATAATTCCGTTCCGTTCCTACCCGACGCATAAAACAAAATTCAAGAAAAATAGAAAAAAAATTCAAACATCTAAAAATACGGTTATCGATTCATTTCAAGCCAAAATAGGTTGGAAAATGATAAGATAGAGAGAAAATAAAAGTTATCGTTCCGTTCCATTCCTACCCGACACGAAATAGAAAATTCTAAAACAATAGCAAAAAAATTCAAAAAATTAAAGAATACCATTACGGGTTCATTTCAAGTCAAAATAGGTCGGCAAAGGCCCAGAAAAAGAGAAAATAAAAATTATAATTCGGTTTCGTTCCTAACCGACGCATAATAGAAAATTCAAGAAAAATAGCAAAAAAATTCAAAAAATTTAAAAATACGGTTATGGATTCATTTCAAGCCAAAATAGGTTGGAAAATGATGAGATAGAGAGAAAATAAAAGTTATCGTTCCGTTCCGTTCCTACCTGACACGAAATAGAAAATTCCAAAACAATAGCAAAAAAATTCAAAAAAACCAGAATGGATTCATTTCAAGCCAAAATAAGTTGGAAAAGGATGAGAAAGAGAGAAAATAAAAATTATAATTCTGTTCCGTTCCTACCCGACGCATAATAGAAAATTCAACAAAAATAGCAAAAAAAAATCAAAAAATTTAAAAATACGGTTATGGATTCATTTCAAGCCAAAATAGGTTGGAAAATGATGAGATAGAGAGAAAATAAAAGTTATCGTTCCGTTCCGTTCCTACCCGACACGAAATAGAAAATTCCAAAACAATAGCAAAAAAATTCAAGAAAACCAGAATGGATTCATTTCAAGCCAAAATAAGTTGGAAAAGGATGAGAAAGAGAGAAAATAAAAAATATAATTCCGTTCCGTTCCTACCCGACGCATAAAACAAAATTCAAGAAAAATAGAAAAAAAATTCAAACATTTAAAAATACGGTTATGGATTCATTTCAAGCCAAAATAGGTTGGAAAATGATGAGATAGAGAGAAAATAAAAGTTATCGTTCCGTTCCGTTCCATTCCTACCCGACACGAAATAGAAAATTCTAAAACAATAGCAAAAAAATTCAAAAAATTAAAGAATACCATTACGGGTTCATTTCAAGTCAAAATAGGTCGGCAAAGGCCGAGAAAAAGAGAAAATAAAATTATCGTTCCGTGTCGATCCTTCTCGGCACTAAATAAAAATACAGAAAAAATAGCAAAAAAATTCAAAAAAACCATAATGGATTCATTTCAAGCCAAAATAAGTTGGAAAAGGATGAGAAAGAGAGAAAATAAAAATTATAATTCTGTTCCGTTCCCACCCGAAGCATAATAGAAAATTCAACAAAAATAGCAAAAAAATATCAAAAAATTTAAAAATCCGGTTATGGATTCATTTCAAGCCAGAATAGGTTGGAAAATGATGAGATAGAGAGAAAATAAAAGTTATCGTTCCGTTCCGTTCCTACCCGACACGAAATAGAAAATTCCAAAACAATAGCAAAAAAATTCAAAAAAACCAGAATGGATTTATTTCAAGCCAAAATAAGTTGGAAAAGGATGAGAAAGAGAGAAAATAAAAAATATAATTCCGTTCCGTTCCTACCCGACGCATAAAACAAAATTCAAGAAAAATAGAAAATAAAAATTATCATCTGCTTCATTCATTCCTAGCACTAAATAGAAAATTCAAAAAAAATAGCAAAAAAATTCAAAAAATTTAAAAATACCATAATGGATTCACTTCAAGCCAAAATAAGTTGGAAAAGGATGAGATGAAGTGAAAATAAAAATTACTGTTTCGTTCCGTTCTTATCCGACGCGAAATAGAAAACTTCAAAACAATAGCAAAAAAATTAAAAAAATTAAAAAATACCATTATGGATTCATTTCAAGCCAAAATAGGTCGTAGAAGGCCGAGAAAAAGAGAAAATAAAATTATCATTCCGTGTCGATCCTTCCCGGCACTAAATAAAAAATTCAAAAAAAATAGCAAAAAATTTAAAAAAATACGGTCATGGATTCATTTCAAGCCAAAATAGATTGGAAAATGATGAGATAGAGAGAAAATAAAAGTTATCGTTCCGTTCCATTCCTACCCGACACGAAATAGAAAATTCTAAAACAATAGCAAAAAAATTCAATAAATTAAAGAATTCCATTACGGGTTC
Source organism: Quercus parvula (assembly GCA_030820535.1). Classification (NCBI taxonomy): domain Eukaryota; kingdom Viridiplantae; phylum Streptophyta; class Magnoliopsida; order Fagales; family Fagaceae; genus Quercus; species Quercus parvula. The sequence continues at coordinate 22,815,851 of JAUAME010000012.1, forward strand.
ATTTCAAGTCAAAATAGGTCGGCAAAGGCCGAGAAAAAGAGAAAATAAAATTATCGTTCCGTGTCGATCCTTCTCGGCACTAAATAAAAAATACAGAAAAAATAGCAAAAAAATTCAAAAAATTTAAAAATACGGTTATGGATTCATTTCAAGCCAAAATAGGTTGGAAAATGATGAGATAGAGAGAAAATAAAAGTTATCGTTCCGTTCCGTTCCTACCCGACACGAAATAGAAAATTCCAAAACAATAGCAAAAAAATTCAAAAAAACCAGAATGGATTCATTTCAAGCCAAAATAAGTTGGAAAAGGATGAGAAAGAGAGAAAATAAAAAATATAATTCCGTTCCGTTCCTACCCGACGCATAAAACAAAATTCAAGAAAAATAGAAAGAAAATTCAAACATTTAGAAATACGGTTATTGATTCATTTCAAGCCAAAATAGGTTGGAAAATGATGAGATAGAGAGAAAATAAAAGTTATCGTTCCGTTCCATTCCTACCCGACACGAAATAGAAAATTCTAAAACAATAGCAAAAAAATTCAAAAAATTAAAGAATACCATTACGGGTTCATTTCAAGTCAAAATAGGTCGGCAAAGGCCGAGAAAAAGAGAAAATAATATTATCGTTCCGTGTCGATCCTTCTCGGCACTAAATAAAAAATACAGAAAAAATAGCAAACAAATTCAAAAAAACCATAATGGATTCATTTCAAGCCAAAATAAGTTGGAAAAGGATGAGAAAGAGAGAAAATAAAAATTATAATTCGGTTTCGTTCCTAACCGACGCATAATAGAAAATTCAAGAAAAATAGCAAAAAAATTCAAAAAATTTAAAAATACGGTTATGGATTCATTTCAAGCCAAAATAGGTTGGAAAATGATGAGATAGAGAGAAAATAAAAGTTATCGTTCCGTTCCGTTCCTACCTGACACGAAATAGAAAATTCCAAAACAATAGCAAAAAAATTCAAAAAATTAAAGAATACCATTACGGGTTCATTTCAAGTCAAAATAGGTCGGCAAAGGCCCAGAAAAAGAGAAAATAAAATTATCGTTCCGTGTCGATCCTTCCCGGCACTAAATAAAAAATATAGAAAAAATAGAAAAAAAATTCAAAAAAACCATAATGGATTCATTTCAAGCCAAAATAAGTTGGAAAAGGATGAGAAAGAGAGAAAATAAAAATTATAATTCGGTTTCGTTCCTAACCGACGCATAATAGAAAATTCAAGAAAAATAGCAAAAAAATTCAAAAAATTTAAAAATACGGTTATGGATTCATTTCAAGCCAAAATAGGTTGGAAAATGATGAGATAGAGAGAAAATAAAAGTTATCGTTCCGTTCCGTTCCTACCTGACACGAAATAGAAAATTCCAAAACAATAGCAAAAAAATTCAAAAAAACCAGAATGGATTCATTTCAAGCCAAAATAAGTTGGAAAAGGATGAGAAAGAGAGAAAATAAAAATTATAATTCTGTTCCGTTCCTACCCGACGCATAATAGAAAATTCAACAAAAATAGCAAAAAAAAATCAAAAAATTTAAAAATACGGTTATGGATTCATTTCAAGCCAAAATAGGTTGGAAAATGATGAGATAGAAAGAAAATAAAAGTTATCGTTCCGTTCCGTTCCTACCCGACACGAAATAGAAAATTCCAAAACAATAGCAAAAAAATTCAAGAAAACCAGAATGGATTCATTTCAAGCCAAAATAAGTTGGAAAAGGATGAGAAAGAGAGAAAATAAAAAATATAATTCCGTTCCGTTCCTACCCGACGCATAAAACAAAATTCAAGAAAAATAGAAAAAAAATTCAAACATTTAAAAATACGGTTATGGATTCATTTCAAGCCAAAATAGGTTGGAAAATGATGAGATAGAGAGAAAATAAAAGTTATCGTTCCGTTCCGTTCCATTCCTACCCGACACGAAATAGAAAATTCTAAAACAATAGCAAAAAAATTCAAAAAATTAAAGAATACCATTACGGGTTCATTTCAAGTCAAAATAGGTCGGCAAAGGCCGAGAAAAAGAGAAAATAAAATTATCGTTCCGTGTCGATCCTTCTCGGCACTAAATAAAAAATACAGAAAAAATAGCAAAAAAATTCAAAAAAACCATAATGGATTCATTTCAAGCCAAAATAAGTTGGAAAAGGATGAGAAAGAGAGAAAATAAAAAATATAATTCCGTTCCGTTCCTACCCGACGAATAAAACAAAATTCAAGAAAAATAGAAAAAAAATTCAAACATCTAAAAATACGGTTATGGATTCATTTCAAGCCAAAATAGGTTGGAAAATGATGAGATAGAGAGAAAATAAAAGTTATCGTTCCGTTCCATTCCTACCCGACACGAAATAGAAAATTCTAAAACAATAGCAAAAAAATTCAAAAAATTAAAGAATACCATTACGGGTTCATTTCAAGTCAAAATAGGTCGGCAAAGGCCGAGAAAAAGAGAAAATAATATTATCGTTCCGTGTCGATCCTTCTCGGCACTAAATAAAAAATACAGAAAAAATAGCAAAAAAATTCAAAAAATTTAAAAATACGGTTATGGATTCATTTCAAGCCAAAATAGGTTGGAAAATGATGAGATAGAGAGAAAATAAAAGTTATCGTTCCGTTCCGTTCCTACCCGACACGAAATAGAAAATTCCAAAACAATAGCAAAAAAATTCAAAAAAACCAGAATGGATTCATTTCAAGCCAAAATAAGTTGGAAAAGGATGAGAAAGAGAGAAAATAAAAAATATAATTCCGTTCCGTTCCTACCCGACGCATAAAACAAAATTCAAGAAAAATAGAAAAAAAATTCAAACATTTAGAAATACGGTTATGGATTCATTTCAAGCCAAAATAGGTTGGAAAATGATGAGATAGAGAGAAAATAAAAGTTATCGTTCCGTTCCATTCCTACCCGACACGAAATAGAAAATTCTAAAACAATAGCAAAAAAATTCAAAAAATTAAAGAATACCATTACGGGTTCATTTCAAGTCAAAATAGGTCGGCAAAGGCCGAGAAAAAGAGAAAATAATATTATCGTTCCGTGTCGATCCTTCTCGGCACTAAATAAAAAATACAGAAAAAATAGCAAACAAATTCAAAAAAACCATAATGGATTCATTTCAAGCCAAAATAAGTTGGAAAAGGATGAGAAAGAGAGAAAATAAAAAATATAATTCTGTTCCGTTCCCACCCGAAGCATAATAGAAAATTCAACAAAAATAGCAAAAAAATATCAAAAAATTTAAAAATCCGGTTATGGATTCATTTCAAGCCAGAATAGGTTGGAAAATGATGAGATAGAGAGAAAATAAAAGTTATCGTTCCGTTCCGTTCCTACCCGACACGAAATAGAAAATTCCAAAACAATAGCAAAAAAATTCAAAAAAACCAGAATGGATTTATTTCAAGCCAAAATAAGTGTGAAAAGGATGAGAAAGAGAGAAAATAAAAAATATAATTCCGTTCCGTTCCTACCCGACGCATAAAACAAAATTCAAGAAAAATAGAAAATAAAAATTATCATCTGCTTCATTCATTCCTAGCACTAAATAGAAAATTCAAAAAAAATAGCAAAAAAATTCAAAAAATTTAAAAATACCATAATGGATTCACTTCAAGCCAAAATAAGTTGGAAAAGGATGAGATGAAGAGAAAATAAAAATTACTGTTTCGTTCCGTTCTTATCCGACGCGAAATAGAAAACTTCAAAACAATAGCAAAAAAATTAAAAAAATTAAAAAATACCATTATGGATTCATTTCAAGCCAAAATAGGTCGTAGAAGGCCGAGAAAAAGAGAAAATAAAATTATCATTCCGTGTCGATCCTTCCCGGCACTAAATAAAAAATTCAAAAAAAATAGCAAAAAATTTAAAAAAATACGGTCATGGATTCATTTCAAGCCAAAATAGATTGGAAAATGATGAGATAGAGAGAAAATAAAAGTTATCGTTCCGTTCCATTCCTACCCGACACGAAATAGAAAATTCTAAAACAATAGCAAAAAAATTCAATAAATTAAAGAATTCCATTACGGGTTCATTTCAAGTCAAAATAGGTCGGCAAAGGCCGAGAAAAAGAGAAAATAAAATTATCGTTCCGTGTCGATCCTTCTCGGCACTAAATAAAAAATACAGAAAAAATAGCAAAAAAATTCAAAAAATTTAAAAATACGGTTATGGATTCATTTCAAGCCAAAATAGGTTGGAAAATGATGAGATAGAGAGAAAATAAAAGTTATCGTTCCGTTCCATTCCTACCCGACACGAAATAGAAAATTCTAAAACAATAGCAAAAAAATTCAAAAAATTAAAGAATACCATTACGGGTTCATTTCAAGTCAAAATAGGTCGGCAAAGGCCGAGAAAAAGAGAAAATAATATTATCGTTCCGTGTCGATCCTTCTCGGCACTAAATAAAAAATACAGAAAAAATAGCAAACAAATTCAAAAAAACCATAATGGATTCATTTCAAGCCAAAATAAGTTGGAAAAGGATGAGAAAGAGAGAAAATAAAAAATATAATTCCGTTCCGTTCCTACCCGACGCATAAAACAAAATTCAAGAAAAATAGAAAAAAAATTCAAACATCTAAAAATACGGTTATGGATTCATTTCAAGCAAAAATAGGTTGGAAAATGATAAGATAGAGAGAAAATAAAAGTTATCGTTCCGTTCCATTCCTACCCGACACGAAATAGAAAATTCTAAAACAATAGCAAAAAAATTCAAAAAATTAAAGAATACCATTACGGGTTCATTTCAAGTCAAAATAGGTCGGCAAAGGCCGAGAAAAAGAGAAAATAAAATTATCGTTCCGTGTCGATCCTTCCCGGCACTAAATAAAAAATATAGAAAAAATAGCAAAAAAATTCAAAAAAACCATAATGGATTCATTTCAAGCCAAAATAAGTTGGAAAAGGATGAGAAAGAGAGAAAATAAAAATTATAATTCGGTTCCGTTCCTAACCGACGCATAATAGAAAATTCAAGAAAAATAGCAAAAAAATTCAAAAAATTTAAAAATACGGTTATGGATTCATTTCAAGCCAAAATAAGTTGGAAAATGATGAGATAGAGAGAAAATAAAAGTTATCGTTCCGTTCCGTTCCTACCTGACACGAAATAGAAAATTCCAAAACAATAGCAAAAAAATTCAAAAAAACCAGAATGGATTCATTTCAAGCCAAAATAAGTTGGAAAAGGATGAGAAAGAGAGAAAATAAAAATTATAATTCTGTTCCGTTCCTACCCGACGCATAATAGAAAATTCAACAAAAATAGCAAAAAAAAATCAAAAAATTTAAAAATACGGTTATGGATTCATTTCAAGCCAAAATAGGTTGGAAAATGATGAGATAGAGAGAAAATAAAAGTTATCGTTCCGTTCCGTTCCTACCCGACACGAAATAGAAAATTCCAAAACAATAGCAAAAAAATTCAAGAAAACCAGAATGGATTCATTTCAAGCCAAAATAAGTTGGAAAAGGATGAGAAAGAGAGAAAATAAAAAATATAATTCCGTTCCGTTCCTACCCGACGCATAAAACAAAATTCAAGAAAAATAGAAAAAAAATTCAAACATCTAAAAATACGGTTATGGATTCATTTCAAGCCAAAATAGGTTGGAAAATGATGAGATAGAGAGAAAATAAAAGTTATCGTTCCGTTCCGTTCCATTCCTACCCGACACGAAATAGAAAATTCTAAAACAATAGCAAAAAAATTCAAAAAATTAAAGAATACCATTACGGGTTCATTTCAAGTCAAAATAGGTCGGCAAAGGCCGAGAAAAAGAGAAAATAAAATTATCGTTCCGTGTCGATCCTTCTCGGCACTAAATAAAAATACAGAAAAAATAGCAAAAAAATTCAAAAAAACCATAATGGATTCATTTCAAGCCAAAATAAGTTGGAAAAGGATGAGAAAGAGAGAAAATAAAAATTATAATTCTGTTCCGTTCCCACCCGAAGCATAATAGAAAATTCAACAAAAATAGCAAAAAAATATCAAAAAATTTAAAAATCCGGTTATGGATTCATTTCAAGCCAGAATAGGTTGGAAAATGATGAGATAGAGAGAAAATAAAAGTTATCGTTCCGTTCCGTTCCTACCCGACACGAAATAGAAAATTCCAAAACAATAGAAAAAAAATTCAAAAAAACCAGAATGGATTTATTTCAAGCCAAAATAAGTTGGAAAAGGATGAGAAAGAGAGAAAATAAAAAATATAATTCCGTTCCGTTCCTACCCGACGCATAAAAGAAAATTCAAGAAAATTAGAAAATAAAAATTATCATCTGCTTCATTCATTCCTAGCACTAAATAGAAAATTCAAAAAAAATAGCAAAAAAATTCAAAAAATTTAAAAATACCATAATGGATTCACTTCAAGCCAAAATAAGTTGGAAAAGGATGAGATGAAGAGAAAATAAAAATTACTGTTTCGTTCCGTTCTTATCCGACGCGAAATAGAAAACTTCAAAACAATAGCAAAAAAATTAAAAAAATTAAAAAATACCATTATGGATTCATTTCAAGCCAAAATAGGTCGTAGAAGGCCGAGAAAAAGAGAAAATAAAATTATCATTCCGTGTCGATCCTTCCCGGCACTAAATAAAAAATTCAAAAAAAATAGCAAAAAAATTAAAAAATATGGTCATGGATTCGTTTCAAGCCAAAATAGATTGGAAAATGATGAGATAGAGAGAAAATAAAAGTTATCGTTCCGTTCCATTCCTACCCGATACGAAATAGAAAATTCTAAAACAATAGCAAAAAAATTCAAAAAATTAAAGAATTCCATTACGGGTTCATTTCAAGTCAAAATAGGTCGGCAAAGGCCGAGAAAAAGAGAAAATAAAATTATCGTTCCGTGTCGATCCTTCTCGGCACTAAATAAAAAATACAGAAAAAATAGCAAAAAAATTCAAAAAAACCATAACGGATTCATTTCAAGCCAAAATAAGTTGGAAAAGGATGAGAAAGAGAGAAAATAAAAAATATAATTCCGTTGCGTTCCTACCCGACGCATAAAACAAAATTCAAGAAAAATAGAAAAAAAATTCAAACATTTAAAAATACGGTTATGGATTCATTTCAAGCCAAAATAGGTTGGAAAATGATGAGATAGAGAGAAAATAAAAGTTATCGTTCCGTTCCATTCCTACCCGACACGAAATAGAAAATTCTAAAACAATAGCAAAAAAATTCAAAAAATTAAAGAATACCATTACGGGTTCATTTCAAGTCAAAATAGGTCGGCAAAGGCCGAGAAAAAGAGAAAATAAAATTATCGTTCCGTGTCGATCCTTCTCGGCACTAAATAAAAAATACAGAAAAAATAGCAAAAAAATTCAAAAAAACCATAATGGATTCATTTCAAGCCAAAATAAGTTGGAAAAGGATGAGAAAGAGAGAAAATAAAAAATATAATTCCGTTCCGTTCCTACCCGACGAATAAAACAAAATTCAAGAAAAATAGAAAAAAAATTCAAACATCTAAAAATACGGTTATGGATTCATTTCAAGCCAAAATAGGTTGGAAAATGATGAGATAGAGAGAAAATAAAAGTTATCGTTCCGTTCCATTCCTACCCGACACGAAATAGAAAATTCTAAAACAATAGCAAAAAAATTCAAAAAATTAAAGAATACCATTACGGGTTCATTTCAAGTCAAAATAGGTCGGCAAAGGCCGAGAAAAAGAGAAAATAAAATTATCGTTCCGTGTCGATCCTTCTCGGCACTAAATAAAAAATACAGAAAAAATAGCAAAAAAATTCAAAAAAACCATATTGGATTCATTTCAAGCCAAAATAAGTTGGAAAAGAATGAGAAAGAGAGAAAATAAAAATTATAATTCTGTTCCGTTCCTACCCGACGTATAATAGAAAATTCAACAAAAATAGCAAAAAAATATCAAAAAATTTAAAAATACGGTTATGGATTCATTTCAAGCCAGAATAGGTTGGAAAATGATGAGATAGAGAGAAAATAAAAGTTATCGTTCCGTTCCGTTCCTACCCGACACGAAATAGAAAATTCCAAAACAATAGCAAAAAAATTCAAAAAAACCAGAATGGATTCATTTCTAGCCAAAATAAGCTGGAAAAGGATAAGATAAAGAGAAAATAAAAATTATTGTTCCGTTCCGTTCCTACCCGACGTGAAATAGAAAATTTCAAAACAATAGCAAAAAAATTCAAAAAATTAAAAAACACCATTACGGGTTCATTTCAAGCCAAAATAGGTTGGAAAATGATGAGATAGAGAGAAAATAAAAGTTATCGTTCCGTTCCGTTCCTACCCGACACGAAATAGAAAATTCCAAAACAATAGAAAAAAATTGAAAAAATTAAAGAACACCGTTACAGGTACATTTCAAGCCGAAATAGGTCGGAAAAGGCCGAGAATAAGAGAAAATAAAAATTATCGTTCTGTTTCGTTCCTCCCCGGCGCTAAATATGAAATTCAAAAAAAATAGCAAAAAAATTCAAAAAATTAAAAAATACCATTACGGGTTCGTTTCAAGCCGAAATAGGTCGTAAAAGGCCGAGAAAAACAGAAAATAAAAATTATCATCTGCTTCATTCATTCCTAGCACTAAATAGAAAATTCAAAAAAAATAGAAAAAAAATTCAAAAAATTTAAAAATACCATAATGGATTCATTTCAATCCAAAATAAGTTGGAAAAGGATGAGATGAAGAGAAAATAAAAATTATTGTTTCGTTCCGTTCTTATCCGACGCGAAATAGAAAACTTCAAAACAATAGCAAAAAAATTCAAAAAATTAAAAAATACCATTATGGATTCATTTCAAGGCAAAATAGGTCGGAGAAGGCCGAGAAAAAGAGAAAATAAAATTATCGTTCCGTGTCGATCCTTCCCGGCACTAAATAAAAAATTCAAAAAAAATAGCAAAAAAATTCAAAAAAACAATAATGGATTCATTTCAAGCAAAAATAAGTTGGAAAGGGATGAGAAAGAGAGAAAATAAAAATTATAATTCTGTTCCGTTCCTACCCGACGCATAATAGAAAATTCAAGAAAAATAGCAAAAACATTCAAAAAATTAAAGAATACCATTACAGGTTCATTTCAAACCAAAATAGGTCGGAAAAGGCTGAGAAAAACAGAAAATAAAAATTATCGTTCCGTTTCGTTCCAACCCGGCGCTGAATATGAAATTAAAAAAAAAAAAGCAAAAAAATTAAAAAAATTAAAAACTACCATTATGGATTCATTTCAAGCCAAAATAAGTTGGAAAAGGATGAGAAAGAGAGAAAATAAAAATTTTAATTCCGTTCCTTTTCTACCCGACGCATAATAGAAAATTCAAGAAAAATAGCAAAAAAATTCAAAAAATTTTAAAATACGGTTATGGATTCATTTCAAGCCAAAATAGGTTGGAAAATGATGAGATAGAGAGAAAATAAAAGTTATCGTTCCGTTCCGTTCCTACCCGACACGAAATAGAAAATTCCAAAACAATAGCAAAAAAATTCAAAAAATTAAAGAATACCATTACAGGTTCATTTCAAGCCAAAATAGGTCAGTGAAGGCCGAGAAAAACAGAAAATAAAAATTATCGTTCCGTTTTGTTCATACCAGGCACTAAATAGAAAATTCAAACAAAACAGAAAAAAAATACATAAAATTAAAAAATACCATTATGGATTCATTTCAAGCCAAAATAGGTCGGACAAGGCCGAGAAAAAGAGAAAATAAAATTATCGTTCCGTGTCGATCCTTCCCGACACTAAATAAAAAAAAAGCAAAAAAATTCAAAAAAACCATAATGGATTAATTTCAAGCCAGAATAAGTTGTAAAAGGATGAGAAAGAGAGAAAATAAAAATTATAATTCTATTCCATTCCTACCCGACGCATAATAGAAAATTCAAGAAAAATAGCAAAAAAATTCAAAAAATTTAAAAATACGGTTATGGATTCATTTAAAGCCAAAATAAGTTGGAAAAGGATGAGATAAAGTGAAAATAAAAATTATTGTTCTGTTCCGTTCCTACCCGACGCATAATAGAAAATACAAGAAAAATAGCAAAAAAATATCAAAAAATTTAAAAATACGGTTATGGATTCATTTCAAGCCAGAATAGGTTGGAAAATGATGAGATAGAGAGAAAATAAAAGTTATCGTTCCGTTCCGTTCCTACACGACACGAAATAGAAAATTCCAAAACAATAGCAAAAAAATTCAAAAAAACCAGAATGGATTCATTTCTAGCCAAAATAAGTTGGAAAAGGATGAGATAAAGAGAAAATAAAAATTATTGTTCCGTTCCGTTCCTACCCGACGTGAAATAGAAAATTTCAAAACAATAGCAAAAAAATTCAAAAAATTAAAAAACACCATTACGGGTTCATTTCAAGCCAAAATAGGTTGGAAAATGATGAGATAGAGAGAAAATAAAAGTTATCGTTCCGTTCCGTTCCTACCCGACACGAAATAGAAAATTCCAAAACAATAGAAAAAAATTCAAAAAATTAAAGAACACCGTTACAGGTACATTTCAAGCCGAAATAGGTCGGAAAAGGCCGAGAATAAGAGAAAATAAAAGTTATCGTTCCGTTCCATTCCTACCCGACACGAAATAGAAAATTCTAAAACAATAGCAAAAAAATTCAAAAAATTAAAGAATACCATTACGGGTTCATTTCAAGTCAAAATAGGTCGGCAAAGGCCGAGAAAAAGAGAAAATAAAATTATCGTTCCGTGTCGATCCTTCTCGGCACTAAATAAAAAATACAGAAAAAATAGCAAAAAAATTCAAAAAAACCATATTGGATTCATTTCAAGCCAAAATAAGTTGGAAAAGAATGAGAAAGAGAGAAAATAAAAATTATAATTCTGTTCCGTTCCTACCCGACGTATAATAGAAAATTCAACAAAAATAGCAAAAAAATATCAAAAAATTTAAAAATACGGTTATGGATTCATTTCAAGCCAGAATAGGTTGGAAAATGATGAGATAGAGAGAAAATAAAAGTTATCGTTCCGTTCCGTTCCTACCCGACACGAAATAGAAAATTCCAAAACAATAGCAAAAAAATTCAAAAAAACCAGAATGGATTCATTTCTAGCCAAAATAAGCTGGAAAAGGATAAGATAAAGAGAAAATAAAAATTATTGTTCCGTTCCGTTCCTACCCGACGTGAAATAGAAAATTTCAAAACAATAGCAAAAAAATTCAAAAAATTAAAAAACACCATTACGGGTTCATTTCAAGCCAAAATAGGTTGGAAAATGATGAGATAGAGAGAAAATAAAAGTTATCGTTCCGTTCCGTTCCTACCCGACACGAAATAGAAAATTCCAAAACAATAGAAAAAAATTGAAAAAATTAAAGAACACCGTTACAGGTACATTTCAAGCCGAAATAGGTCGGAAAAGGCCGAGAATAAGAGAAAATAAAAATTATCGTTCTGTTTCGTTCCTCCCCGGCGCTAAATATGAAATTCAAAAAAAATAGCAAAAAAATTCAAAAAATTAAAAAATACCATTACGGGTTCGTTTCAAGCCGAAATAGGTCGTAAAAGGCCGAGAAAAACAGAAAATAAAAATTATCATCTGCTTCATTCATTCCTAGCACTAAATAGAAAATTCAAAAAAAATAGAAAAAAAATTCAAAAAATTTAAAAATACCATAATGGATTCATTTCAATCCAAAATAAGTTGGAAAAGGATGAGATGAAGAGAAAATAAAAATTATTGTTTCGTTCCGTTCTTATCCGACGCGAAATAGAAAACTTCAAAACAATAGCAAAAAAATTCAAAAAATTAAAAAATACCATTATGGATTCATTTCAAGGCAAAATAGGTCGGAGAAGGCCGAGAAAAAGAGAAAATAAAATTATCGTTCCGTGTCGATCCTTCCCGGCACTAAATAAAAAATTCAAAAAAAATAGCAAAAAAATTCAAAAAAACAATAATGTATTCATTTCAAGCAAAAATAAGTTGGAAAGGGATGAGAAAGAGAGAAAATAAAAATTATAATTCTGTTCCGTTCCTACCCGACGCATAATAGAAAATTCAAGAAAAATAGCAAAAACATTCAAAAAATTAAAGAATACCATTACAGGTTCATTTCAAACCAAAATAGGTCGGAAAAGGCTGAGAAAAACAGAAAATAAAAATTATCGTTCCGTTTCGTTCCAACCCGGCGCTGAATATGAAATTAAAAAAAAAAAAGCAAAAAAATTAAAAAAATTAAAAACTACCATTATGGATTCATTTCAAGCCAAAATAAGTTGGAAAAGGATGAGAAAGAGAGAAAATAAAAATTTTAATTCCGTTCCTTTTCTACCCGACGCATAATAGAAAATTCAAGAAAAATAGCAAAAAAATTCAAAAAATTTTAAAATACGGTTATGGATTCATTTCAAGCCAAAATAGGTTGGAAAATGATGAGATAGAGAGAAAATAAAAGTTATCGTTCCGTTCCGTTCCTACCCGACACGAAATAGAAAATTCCAAAACAATAGCAAAAAAATTCAAAAAATTAAAGAATACCATTACAGGTTCATTTCAAGCCAAAATAGGTCAGTGAAGGCCGAGAAAAACAGAAAATAAAAATTATCGTTCCGTTTTGTTCATACCAGGCACTAAATAGAAAATTCAAACAAAACAGAAAAAAAATTCATAAAATTAAAAAATACCATTATGGATTCATTTCAAGCCAAAATAGGTCGGACAAGGCCGAGAAAAAGAGAAAATAAAATTATCGTTCCGTGTCGATCCTTCCCGACACTAAATAAAAAAAAAGCAAAAAAATTCAAAAAAACCATAATGGATTAATTTCAAGCCAGAATAAGTTGGAAAAGGATGAGAAAGAGAGAAAATAAAAATTATAATTCTATTCCATTCCTACCCGACGCATAATAGAAAATTCAAGAAAAATAGCAAAAAAATTCAAAAAATTTAAAAATACGGTTATGGATTCATTTAAAGCCAAAATAAGTTGGAAAAGGATGAGATAAAGTGAAAATAAAAATTATTGTTCTGTTCCGTTCCTACCCGACGCATAATAGAAAATACAAGAAAAATAGCAAAAAAATATCAAAAAATTTAAAAATACGGTTATGGATTCATTTCAAGCCAGAATAGGTTGGAAAATGATGAGATAGAGAGAAAATAAAAGTTATCGTTCCGTTCCGTTCCTACCCGACACGAAATAGAAAATTCCAAAACAATAGCAAAAAAATTCAAAAAAACCAGAATGGATTCATTTCTAGCCAAAATAAGTTGGAAAAGGATGAGATAAAGAGAAAATAAAAATTATTGTTCCGTTCCGTTCCTACCCGACGTGAAATAGAAAATTTCAAAACAATAGCAAAAAAATTCAAAAAATTAAAAAACACCATTACGGGTTCATTTCAAGCCAAAATAGGTTGGAAAATGATGAGATAGAGAGAAAATAAAAGTTATCGTTCCGTTCCGTTCCTACCCGACACGAAATAGAAAATTCCAAAACAATAGAAAAAAATTCAAAAAATTAAAGAACACCGTTACAGGTACATTTCAAGCCGAAATAGGTCGGAAAAGGCCGAAAATAAGAGAAAATAAAAATTATCGTTCCGTTTCGTTCCTCCCCGGCGCTAAATATGAAATTCAAAAAAAATAGCAAAAAAATTCAAAAAACTAAAAAATACCATTACGGGTTCGTTTCAAGCCGAAATAGGTCGTAAAAGGCCGAGAAAAACAGAAAATAAAAATTATCATCTGCTTCATTCATTCCGAGCACTAAATAGAAAATTCAAAAAAAATAGCAAAAAAATTCAAAAAATTTAAAAATACCATAATGGATTCATTTCAATCCAAAATAAGTTGGAAAAGGATGAGATGAAGAGAAAATAAAAATTATTGTTTAGTTCCGTTCTTATCCGACGCGAAATAGAAAACTTCAAAACAATAGCAAAAAAATTCAAAAAATTAAAAAATACCATTATGGATTCATTTCAAGCCAAAATACGTCGGACAAGGCCGAGAAAAAGAGAAAATAAAATTATCGTTCCGTGTCGATCCTTCCCGACACTAAATAAAAAAAAAGCAAAAAAATTCAAAAAAACCATAATGGATTAATTTCAAGCCAGAATAAGTTGGAAAAGGATGAGAAAGAGAGAAAATAAAAATTATAATTCTATTCCATTCCTACCCGACGCATAATAGAAAATTCAAGAAAAATAGCAAAAAAATTCAAAAAATTTAAAAATACGGTTATGGATTCATTTAAAGCCAAAATAAGTTGGAAAAGGATGAGATAAAGTGAAAATAAAAATTATTGTTCTGTTCCGTTCCTACCCGACGCATAATAGAAAATACAAGAAAAATAGCAAAAAAATATCAAAAAATTTAAAAATACGGTTATGGATTCATTTCAAGCCAGAATAGGTTGGAAAATGATGAGATAGAGAGAAAATAAAAGTTATCGTTCCGTTCCGTTCCTACCCGACACGAAATAGAAAATTCCAAAACAATAGCAAAAAAATTCAAAAAATTAAAGAATACCATTACAGGTTCATTTCAAGCCAAAATAGGTCAGTGAAGGCCGAGAAAAACAGAAAATAAAAATTATCGTTCCGTTTTGTTCATACCAGGCACTAAATAGAAAATTCAAACAAAACAGAAAAAAAATTCATAAAATTAAAAAATACCATTATGGATTCATTTCAAGCCAAAATAGGTCGGACAAGGCCGAGAAAAAGAGAAAATAAAATTATCGTTCCGTGTCGATCCTTCCCGACACTAAATAAAAAAAAAAGCAAAAAAATTCAAAAAAACCATAATGGATTAATTTCAAGCCAGAATAAGTTGGAAAAGGATGAGAAAGAGAGAAAATAAAAATTATAATTCTATTCCATTCCTACCCGACGCATAATAGAAAATTCAAGAAAAATAGCAAAAAAATTCAAAAAATTTAAAAATACGGTTATGGATTCATTTAAAGCCAAAATAAGTTGGAAAAGGATGAGATAAAGTGAAAATAAAAATTATTGTTCTGTTCCGTTCCTACCCGACGCATAATAGAAAATACAAGAAAAATAGCAAAAAAATATCAAAAAATTTAAAAATACGGTTATGGATTCATTTCAAGCCAGAATAGGTTGGAAAATGATGAGATAGAGAGAAAATAAAAGTTATCGTTCCGTTCCGTTCCTACCCGACACGAAATAGAAAATTCCAAAACAATAGCAAAAAAATTCAAAAAAACCAGAATGGATTCATTTCTAGCCAAAATAAGTTGGAAAAGGATGAGATAAAGAGAAAATAAAAATTATTGTTCCGTTCCGTTCCTACCCGACGTGAAATAGAAAATTTCAAAACAATAGCAAAAAAATTCAAAAAATTAAAAAACACCATTACGGGTTCATTTCAAGCCAAAATAGGTTGGAAAATGATGAGATAGAGAGAAAATAAAAGTTATCGTTCCGTTCCGTTCCTACCCGACACGAAATAGAAAATTCCAAAACAATAGAAAAAAATTCAAAAAATTAAAGAACACCGTTACAGGTACATTTCAAGCCGAAATAGGTCGGAAAAGGCCGAGAATAAGAGAAAATAAAAGTTATCGTTCCGTTCCATTCCTACCCGACACGAAATAGAAAATTCTAAAACAATAGCAAAAAAATTCAAAAAATTAAAGAATACCATTACGGGTTCATTTCAAGTCAAAATAGGTCGGCAAAGGCCGAGAGAAAGAGAAAATAAAATTATCGTTCCGTGTCGATCCTTCTCGGCACTAAATAAAAAATACAGAAAAAATAGCAAAAAAATTCAAAAAAACCATATTGGATTCATTTCAAGCCAAAATAAGTTGGAAAAGAATGAGAAAGAGAGAAAATAAAAATTATAATTCTGTTCCGTTCCTACCCGACGTATAATAGAAAATTCAACAAAAATAGCAAAAAAATATCAAAAAATTTAAAAATACGGTTATGGATTCATTTCAAGCCAGAATAGGTTGGAAAATGATGAGATAGAGAGAAAATAAAAGTTATCGTTCCGTTCCGTTCCTACCCGACACGAAATAGAAAATTCCAAAACAATAGCAAAAAAATTCAAAAAAACCAGAATGGATTCATTTCTAGCCAAAATAAGCTGGAAAAGGATAAGATAAAGAGAAAATAAAAATTATTGTTCCGTTCCGTTCCTACCCGACGTGAAATAGAAAATTTCAAAACAATAGCAAAAAAATTCAAAAAATTAAAAAACACCATTACGGGTTCATTTCAAGCCAAAATAGGTTGGAAAATGATGAGATAGAGAGAAAATAAAAGTTATCGTTCCGTTCCGTTCCTACCCGACACGAAATAGAAAATTCCAAAACAATAGAAAAAAATTGAAAAAATTAAAGAACACCGTTACAGGTACATTTCAAGCCGAAATAGGTCGGAAAAGGCCGAGAATAAGAGAAAATAAAAATCATCGTTCTGTTTCGTTCCTCCCCGGCGCTAAATATGAAATTCAAAAAAAATAGCAAAAAAATTCAAAAAATTAAAAAATACCATTACGGGTTCGTTTCAAGCCGAAATAGGTCGTAAAAGGCCGAGAAAAACAGAAAATAAAAATTATCATCTGCTTCATTCATTCCTAGCACTAAATAGAAAATTCAAAAAAAAATAGAAAAAAAATTCAAAAAATTTAAAAATACCATAATGGATTCATTTCAATCCAAAATAAGTTGGAAAAGGATGAGATGAAGAGAAAATAAAAATTATTGTTTCGTTCCGTTCTTATCCGACGCGAAATAGAAAACTTCAAAACAATAGCAAAAAAATTCAAAAAATTAAAAAATACCATTATGGATTCATTTCAAGGCAAAATAGGTCGGAGAAGGCCGAGAAAAAGAGAAAATAAAATTATCGTTCCGTGTCGATCCTTCCCGGCACTAAATAAAAAATTCAAAAAAAATTCAAAAAAACAATAATGGATTCATTTCAAGCAAAAATAAGTTGGAAAGGGATGAGAAAGAGAGAAAATAAAAATTATAATTCTGTTCCGTTCCTACCCGACGCATAATAGAAAATTCAAGAAAAATAGCAAAAACATTCAAAAAATTAAAGAATACCATTACAGGTTCATTTCAAACCAAAATAGGTCGGAAAAGGCTGAGAAAAACAGAAAATAAAAATTATCGTTCCGTTTCGTTCCAACCCGGCGCTGAATATGAAATTAAAAAAAAAAAAGCAAAAAAATTCAAAAAATTAAAAACTACCATTATGGATTCATTTCAAGCCAAAATAAGTTGGAAAAGGATGAGAAAGAGAGAAAATAAAAATTTTAATTCCGTTCCTTTTCTACCCGACGCATAATAGAAAATTCAAGAAAAATAGCAAAAAAATTCAAAAAATTTTAAAATACGGTTATGGATTCATTTCAAGCCAAAATAGGTTGGAAAATGATGAGATAGAGAGAAAATAAAAGTTATCGTTCCGTTCCGTTCCTACCCGATACGAAATAGAAAATTCCAAAACAATAGCAAAAAAATTCAAAAAATTAAAGAATACCATTACAGGTTCATTTCAAGCCAAAATAGGTCAGTGAAGGCCGAGAAAAACAGAAAATAAAAATTATCGTTCCGTTTTGTTCATACCAGGCACTAAATAGAAAATTCAAACAAAACAGAAAAAAAATTCATAAAATTAAAAAATGCCATTATGGATTCATTTCAAGCCAAAATAGGTCGGACAAGGCCGAGAAAAAGAGAAAATAAAATTATCGTTCCGTGTCGATCCTTCCCGACACTAAATAAAAAAAAAGCAAAAAAATTCAAAAAAACCATAATGGATTAATTTCAAGCCAGAATAAGTTGGAAAAGGATGAGAAAGAGAGAAAATAAAAATTATAATTCTATTCCATTCCTACCCGACGCATAATAGAAAATTCAAGAAAAATAGCAAAAAAATTCAAAAAATTTAAAAATACGGTTATGGATTCATTTAAAGCCAAAATAAGTTGGAAAAGGATGAGATAAAGTGAAAATAAAAATTATTGTTCTGTTCCGTTCCTACCCGACGCATAATAGAAAATACAAGAAAAATAGCAAAAAAATATCAAAAAATTTAAAAATACGGTTATGGATTCATTTCAAGCCAGAATAGGTTGGAAAATGATGAGATAGAGAGAAAATAAAAGTTATCGTTCCGTTCCGTTCCTACCCGACACGAAATAGAAAATTCCAAAACAATAGCAAAAAAATTCAAAAAAACCAGAATGGATTCATTTCTAGCCAAAATAAGTTGGAAAAGGATGAGATAAAGAGAAAATAAAAATTATTGTTCCGTTCCGTTCCTACCCGACGTGAAATAGAAAATTTCAAAACAATAGCAAAAAAATTCAAAAAATTAAAAAACACCATTACGGGTTCATTTCAAGCCAAAATAGGTTGGAAAATGATGAGATAGAGAGAAAATAAAAGTTATCGTTCCGTTCCGTTCCTACCCGACACGAAATAGAAAATTCCAAAACAATAGAAAAAAATTCAAAAAATTAAAGAACACCGTTACAGGTACATTTCAAGCCGAAATAGGTCGGAAAAGGCCGAGAATAAGAGAAAATAAAAATTATCGTTCCGTTTCGTTCCTCCCCGGCGCTAAATATGAAATTCAAAAAAAATAGCAAAAAAATTCAAAAAACTAAAAAATACCATTACGGGTTCGTTTCAAGCCGAAATAGGTCGTAAAAGGCCGAGAAAAACAGAAAATAAAAATTATCATCTGCTTCATTCATTCCGAGCACTAAATAGAAAATTCAAAAAAAATAGCAAAAAAATTCAAAAAATTTAAAAATACCATAATGGATTCATTTCAATCCAAAATAAGTTGGAAAAGGATGAGATGAAGAGAAAATAAAAATTATTGTTTCGTTCCGTTCTTATCCGACGCGAAATAGAAAACTTCAAAACAATAGCAAAAAAATTCAAAAAATTAAAAAATACCATTATGGATTCATTTCAAGCCAAAATACGTCGGACAAGGCCGAGAAAAAGAGAAAATAAAATTATCGTTCCGTGTCGATCCTTCCCGGCACTAAATAAAAAATTCAAAAAAAAAAGCAAAAAAATTCAAAAAAACCATAATGGATTCATTTCAAGCAAAAATAAGTTGGAAAATGATGAGAAAGAGAGAAAATAAAAATTATAATTCTGTTCCGTTCCTACCCGACGCATAAGAGAAAATTCAAGAAAAATAGCAAAAACATTTAAAAAATTAAAGAATACCATTACAGGTTCATTTCAAACCAAAATAGGACGGAAAAGGCTGAGAAAAACAGAAAATAAAAATTATCGTTCCGTTTCGTTCCAACCCAGCGCTGAATATGAAATTAAAAAACAAATAGCAAAAAAATTCAAAAAATTAAAAACTACCATTATGGATTCATTTCAAGCCAAAATAAGTTGGAAAAGGATGAGATGAAGAGAAAATAAAAATTATTGTTTCGTTCCGTTCTTATCCGACGCGAAATAGAAAACTTCAAAACAATAGCAAAAAAATTCAAAAAATTAAAAAATACCATTATGGATTCATTTCAAGGCAAAATAGGTCGGAGAAGGCCGAGAAAAAGAGAAAATAAAATTATCGTTCCGTGTCGATCCTTCCCGGCACTAAATAAAAAATTCAAAAAAAATAGCAAAAAAATTCAAAAAAACAATAATGGATTCATTTCAAGCAAAAATAAGTTGGAAAGGGATGAGAAAGAGAGAAAATAAAAATTATAATTCTGTTCCGTTCCTACCCGACGCATAATAGAAAATTCAAGAAAAATAGCAAAAACATTCAAAAAAATAAAGAATGCCATTACAGGTTCATTTCAAACCAAAATAGGTCGGAAAAGGCTGAGAAAAACAGAAAATAAAAATTATCGTTCCGTTTCGTTCCAACCCGGCGCTGAATATGAAATTAAAAAAAAAAAAGCAAAAAAATTCAAAAAATTAAAAACTACCATTATGGATTCATTTCAAGCCAAAATAAGTTGGAAAAGGATGAGAAAGAGAGAAAATAAAAATTTTAATTCCGTTCCTTTTCTACCCGACGCATAATAGAAAATTCAAGAAAAATAGCAAAAAAATTCAAAAAATTTTAAAATACGGTTATGGATTCATTTCAAGCCAAAATAGGTTGGAAAATGATGAGATAGAGAGAAAATAAAAGTTATCGTTCCGTTCCGTTCCTACCCGACACGAAATAGAAAATTCCAAAACATTAGCAAAAAAATTCAAAAAATTAAAGAATACCATTACAGGTTCATTTCAAGCCAAAATAGGTCAGTGAAGGCCGAGAAAAACAGAAAATAAAAATTATCGTTCCGTTTTGTTCATACCAGGCACTAAATAGAAAATTCAAACAAAACAGAAAAAAAATTCATAAAATTAAAAAATACCATTATGGATTCATTTCAAGCCAAAATAGGTCGGACAAGGCCGAGAAAAAGAGAAAATAAAATTATCGTTCCGTGTCGATCCTTCCCGACACTAAATAAAAAAAAAGCAAAAAAATTCAAAAAAACCATAATGGATTAATTTCAAGCCAGAATAAGTTGGAAAAGGATGAGAAAGAGAGAAAATAAAAATTATAATTCTATTCCATTCCTACCCGACGCATAATAGAAAATTCAAGAAAAATAGCAAAAAAATTCAAAAAATTTAAAAATACGGTTATGGATTCATTTAAAGCCAAAATAAGTTGGAAAAGGATGAGATAAAGTGAAAATAAAAATTATTGTTCTGTTCCGTTCCTACCCGACGCATAATAGAAAATACAAGAAAAATAGCAAAAAAATATCAAAAAATTTAAAAATACGGTTATGGATTCATTTCAAGCCAGAATAGGTTGGAAAATGATGAGATAGAGAGAAAATAAAAGTTATCGTTCCGTTCCGTTCCTACCCGACACGAAATAGAAAATTCCAAAACAATAGCAAAAAAATTCAAAAAAACCAGAATGGATTCATTTCTAGCCAAAATAAGTTGGAAAAGGATGAGATAAAGAGAAAATAAAAATTATTGTTCCGTTCCGTTCCTACCCGACGTGAAATAGAAAATTTCAAAACAATAGCAAAAAAATTCAAAAAATTAAAAAACACCATTACGGGTTCATTTCAAGCCAAAATAGGTTGGAAAATGATGAGATAGAGAGAAAATAAAAGTTATCGTTCCGTTCCGTTCCTACCCGACACGAAATAGAAAATTCCAAAACAATAGAAAAAAATTCAAAAAATTAAAGAACACCGTTACAGGTACATTTCAAGCCGAAATAGGTCGGAAAAGGCCGAGAATAAGAGAAAATAAAAATTATCGTTCCGTTTCGTTCCTCCCCGGCGCTAAATATGAAATTCAAAAAAAATAGCAAAAAAATTCAAAAAACTAAAAAATACCATTACGGGTTCGTTTCAAGCCGAAATAGGTCGTAAAAGGCCGAGAAAAACAGAAAATAAAAATTATCATCTGCTTCATTCATTCCGAGCACTAAATAGAAAATTCAAAAAAAATAGCAAAAAAATTCAAAAAATTTAAAAATACCATAATGGATTCATTTCAATCCAAAATAAGTTGGAAAAGGATGAGATGAAGAGAAAATAAAAATTATTGTTTCGTTCCGTTCTTATCCGACGCGAAATAGAAAACTTCAAAACAATAGCAAAAAAATTCAAAAAATTAAAAAATACCATTATGGATTCATTTCAAGCCAAAATACGTCGGACAAGGCCGAGAAAAAGAGAAAATAAAATTATCGTTCCGTGTCGATCCTTCCCGGCACTAAATAAAAAATTCAAAAAAAAAAGCAAAAAAATTCAAAAAAACCATAATGGATTCATTTCAAGCAAAAATAAGTTGGAAAATGATGAGAAAGAGAGAAAATAAAAATTATAATTCTGTTCCGTTCCTACCCGACGCATAAGAGAAAATTCAAGAAAAATAGCAAAAACATTTAAAAAATTAAAGAATACCATTACAGGTTCATTTCAAACCAAAATAGGACGGAAAAGGCTGAGAAAAACAGAAAATAAAAATTATCGTTCCGTTTCGTTCCAACCCAGCGCTGAATATGAAATTAAAAAACAAATAGCAAAAAAATTCAAAAAATTAAAAACTACCATTATGGATTCATTTCAAGCCAAAATAAGTTGGAAAAGGATGAGATGAAGAGAAAATAAAAATTATTGTTTCGTTCCGTTCTTATCCGACGCGAAATAGAAAACTTCAAAACAATAGCAAAAAAATTCAAAAAATTAAAAAATACCATTATGGATTCATTTCAAGGCAAAATAGGTCGGAGAAGGCCGAGAAAAAGAGAAAATAAAATTATCGTTCCGTGTCGATCCTTCCCGGCACTAAATAAAAAATTCAAAAAAAATAGCAAAAAAATTCAAAAAAACAATAATGGATTCATTTCAAGCAAAAATAAGTTGGAAAGGGATGAGAAAGAGAGAAAATAAAAATTATAATTCTGTTCCGTTCCTACCCGACGCATAATAGAAAATTCAAGAAAAATAGCAAAAACATTCAAAAAAATAAAGAATGCCATTACAGGTTCATTTCAAACCAAAATAGGTCGGAAAAGGCTGAGAAAAACAGAAAATAAAAATTATCGTTCCGTTTCGTTCCAACCCGGCGCTGAATATGAAATTAAAAAAAAAAAAGCAAAAAAATTCAAAAAATTAAAAACTACCATTATGGATTCATTTCAAGCCAAAATAAGTTGGAAAAGGATGAGAAAGAGAGAAAATAAAAATTTTAATTCCGTTCCTTTTCTACCCGACGCATAATAGAAAATTCAAGAAAAATAGCAAAAAAATTCAAAAAATTTTAAAATACGGTTATGGATTCATTTCAAGCCAAAATAGGTTGGAAAATGATGAGATAGAGAGAAAATAAAAGTTATCGTTCCGTTCCGTTCCTACCCGACACGAAATAGAAAATTCCAAAACATTAGCAAAAAAATTCAAAAAATTAAAGAATACCATTACAGGTTCATTTCAAGCCAAAATAGGTCAGTGAAGGCCGAGAAAAACAGAAAATAAAAATTATCGTTCCGTTTTGTTCATACCAGGCACTAAATAGAAAATTCAAACAAAACAGAAAAAAAATTCATAAAATTAAAAAATACCATTATGGATTCATTTCAAGCCAAAATAGGTCGGACAAGGCCGAGAAAAAGAGAAAATAAAATTATCGTTCCGTGTCGATCCTTCCCGACACTAAATAAAAAAAAAGCAAAAAAATTCAAAAAAACCATAATGGATTAATTTCAAGCCAGAATAAGTTGGAAAAGGATGAGAAAGAGAGAAAATAAAAATTATAATTCTATTCCATTCCTACCCGACGCATAATAGAAAATTCAAGAAAAATAGCAAAAAAATTCAAAAAATTTAAAAATACGGTTATGGATTCATTTAAAGCCAAAATAAGTTGGAAAAGGATGAGATAAAGTGAAAATAAAAATTATTGTTCTGTTCCGTTCCTACCCGACGCATAATAGAAAATACAAGAAAAATAGCAAAAAAATATCAAAAAATTTAAAAATACGGTTATGGATTCATTTCAAGCCAGAATAGGTTGGAAAATGATGAGATAGAGAGAAAATAAAAGTTATCGTTCCGTTCCGTTCCTACCCGACACGAAATAGAAAATTCCAAAACAATAGCAAAAAAATTCAAAAAAACCAGAATGGATTCATTTCTAGCCAAAATAAGTTGGAAAAGGATGAGATAAAGAGAAAATAAAAATTATTGTTCCGTTCCGTTCCTACCCGACGTGAAATAGAAAATTTCAAAACAATAGCAAAAAAATTCAAAAAATTAAAAAACACCATTACGGGTTCATTTCAAGCCAAAATAGGTTGGAAAATGATGAGATAGAGAGAAAATAAAAGTTATCGTTCCGTTCCGTTCCTACCCGACACGAAATAGAAAATTCCAAAACAATAGAAAAAAATTCAAAAAATTAAAGAACACCGTTACAGGTACATTTCAAGCCGAAATAGGTCGGAAAAGGCCGAGAATAAGAGAAAATAAAAATTATCGTTCCGTTTCGTTCCTCCCCGGCGCTAAATATGAAATTCAAAAAAAATAGCAAAAAAATTCAAAAAACTAAAAAATACCATTACGGGTTCGTTTCAAGCCGAAATAGGTCGTAAAAGGCCGAGAAAAACAGAAAATAAAAATTATCATCTGCTTCATTCATTCCGAGCACTAAATAGAAAATTCAAAAAAAATAGCAAAAAAATTCAAAAAATTTAAAAATACCATAATGGATTCATTTCAATCCAAAATAAGTTGGAAAAGGATGAGATGAAGAGAAAATAAAAATTATTGTTTCGTTCCGTTCTTATCCGACGCGAAATAGAAAACTTCAAAACAATAGCAAAAAAATTCAAAAAATTAAAAAATACCATTATGGATTCATTTCAAGCCAAAATACGTCGGACAAGGCCGAGAAAAAGAGAAAATAAAATTATCGTTCCGTGTCGATCCTTCCCGGCACTAAATAAAAAATTCAAAAAAAAAAGCAAAAAAATTCAAAAAAACCATAATGGATTCATTTCAAGCAAAAATAAGTTGGAAAATGATGAGAAAGAGAGAAAATAAAAATTATAATTCTGTTCCGTTCCTACCCGACGCATAAGAGAAAATTCAAGAAAAATAGCAAAAACATTTAAAAAATTAAAGAATACCATTACAGGTTCATTTCAAACCAAAATAGGACGGAAAAGGCTGAGAAAAACAGAAAATAAAAATTATCGTTCCGTTTCGTTCCAACCCAGCGCTGAATATGAAATTAAAAAACAAATAGCAAAAAAATTCAAAAAATTAAAAACTACCATTATGGATTCATTTCAAGCCAAAATAAGTTGGAAAAGGATGAGATGAAGAGAAAATAAAAATTATTGTTTCGTTCCGTTCTTATCCGACGCGAAATAGAAAACTTCAAAACAATAGCAAAAAAATTCAAAAAATTAAAAAATACCATTATGGATTCATTTCAAGGCAAAATAGGTCGGAGAAGGCCGAGAAAAAGAGAAAATAAAATTATCGTTCCGTGTCGATCCTTCCCGGCACTAAATAAAAAATTCAAAAAAAATAGCAAAAAAATTCAAAAAAACAATAATGGATTCATTTCAAGCAAAAATAAGTTGGAAAGGGATGAGAAAGAGAGAAAATAAAAATTATAATTCTGTTCCGTTCCTACCCGACGCATAATAGAAAATTCAAGAAAAATAGCAAAAACATTCAAAAAAATAAAGAATGCCATTACAGGTTCATTTCAAACCAAAATAGGTCGGAAAAGGCTGAGAAAAACAGAAAATAAAAATTATCGTTCCGTTTCGTTCCAACCCGGCGCTGAATATGAAATTAAAAAAAAAAAAGCAAAAAAATTCAAAAAATTAAAAACTACCATTATGGATTCATTTCAAGCCAAAATAAGTTGGAAAAGGATGAGAAAGAGAGAAAATAAAAATTTTAATTCCGTTCCTTTTCTACCCGACGCATAATAGAAAATTCAAGAAAAATAGCAAAAAAATTCAAAAAATTTTAAAATACGGTTATGGATTCATTTCAAGCCAAAATAGGTTGGAAAATGATGAGATAGAGAGAAAATAAAAGTTATCGTTCCGTTCCGTTCCTACCCGACACGAAATAGAAAATTCCAAAACATTAGCAAAAAAATTCAAAAAATTAAAGAATACCATTACAGGTTCATTTCAAGCCAAAATAGGTCAGTGAAGGCCGAGAAAAACAGAAAATAAAAATTATCGTTCCGTTTTGTTCATACCAGGCACTAAATAGAAAATTCAAACAAAACAGAAAAAAAATTCATAAAATTAAAAAATACCATTATGGATTCATTTCAAGCCAAAATAGGTCGGACAAGGCCGAGAAAAAGAGAAAATAAAATTATCGTTCCGTGTCGATCCTTCCCGACACTAAATAAAAAAAAAGCAAAAAAATTCAAAAAAACCATAATGGATTAATTTCAAGCCAGAATAAGTTGGAAAAGGATGAGAAAGAGAGAAAATAAAAATTATAATTCTATTCCATTCCTACCCGACGCATAATAGAAAATTCAAGAAAAATAGCAAAAAAATTCAAAAAATTTAAAAATACGGTTATGGATTCATTTAAAGCCAAAATAAGTTGGAAAAGGATGAGATAAAGTGAAAATAAAAATTATTGTTCTGTTCCGTTCCTACCCGACGCATAATAGAAAATACAAGAAAAATAGCAAAAAAATATCAAAAAATTTAAAAATACGGTTATGGATTCATTTGAAGCCAGAATAGGTTGGAAAATGATGAGATAGAGAGAAAATAAAAGTTATCGTTCCGTTCCGTTCCTACCCGACACGAAATAGAAAATTCCAAAACAATAGCAAAAAAATTCAAAAAAACCAGAATGGATTCATTTCTAGCCAAAATAAGTTGGAAAAGGATGAGATAAAGAGAAAATAAAAATTATTGTTCCATTCCGTTCCTACCCGACGTGAAATAGAAAATTTCAAAACAATAGCAAAAAAATTCAAAAAATTAAAAAACACCATTACGGGTTCATTTCAAGCCAAAATAGGTTGGAAAATGATGAGATAGAGAGAAAATAAAAGTTATCGTTCCGTTCCGTTCCTACCCGACACGAAATAGAAAATTCCAAAACAATAGAAAAAAATTCAAAAAATTAAAGAACACCGTTACAGGTACATTTCAAGCCGAAATAGGTCGGAAAAGGCCGAGAATATGAGAAAATAAAAATTATCGTTCCGTTTCGTTCCTCCCCGGCGCTAAATATGAAATTCAAAAAAAATAGCAAAAAAATTCAAAAAACTAAAAAATACCATTACGGGTTCGTTTCAAGCCGAAATAGGTCGTAAAAGGCCGAGAAAAACAGAAAATAAAAATTATCATCTGCTTCATTCATTCCGAGCACTAAATAGAAAATTCAAAAAAAATAGCAAAAAAATTCAAAAAATTTAAAAATACCATAATGGATTCATTTCAATCCAAAATAAGTTGGAAAAGGATGAGATGAAGAGAAAATAAAAATTATTGTTTCGTTCCGTTCTTATCCGACGCGAAATAGAAAACTTCAAAACAATAGCAAAAAAATTCAAAAAATTAAAAAATACCATTATGGATTCATTTCAAGCCAAAATACGTCGGACAAGGCCGAGAAAAAGAGAAAATAAAATTATCGTTCCGTGTCGATCCTTCCCGGCACTAAATAAAAAATTCAAAAAAAATAGCAAAAAAATTCAAAAAAACCATAATGGATTCATTTCAAGCAAAAATAAGTTGGAAAATGATGAGAAAGAGAGAAAATAAAAATTATAATTCTGTTCCGTTCCTACCCGACGCATAATAGAAAATTCAAGAAAAATAGCAAAAACATTTAAAAAATTAAAGAATACCATTACAGGTTCATTTCAAACCAAAATAGGTCGGAAAAGGCTGAGAAAAACAGAAAATAAAAATTATCGTTCCGTTTCGTTCCAACCCAGCGCTGAATATGAAATTAAAAAAAAATAGCAAAAAAATTCAAAAAATTAAAAACTACCATTATGGATTCATTTCAAGCCAAAATAAGTTGGAAAAGGATGAGAAAGAGAGAAAATAAAAATTTTAATTCCGTTCCTTTTCTACCCGACGCATAATAGAAAATTCAAGAAAAATAGCAAAAAAATTCAAAAAATTTTAAAATACGGTTATGGATTCATTTCAAGCCAAAATAGGTTGGAAAATGATGAGATAGAGAGAAAATAAAAGTTATCGTTCCGTTCCGTTCCTACCCGACACGAAATAGAAAATTCCAAAACAATAGCAAAAAAATTCAAAAAATTAAAGAATACCATTACAGGTTCATTTCAAGCCAAAATAGGTCAGTGAAGGCCGAGAAAAACAGAAAATAAAAATTATCGTTCCGTTTTGTTCATACCAGGCACTAAATAGAAAATTCAAACAAAACAGAAAAAAAATTCATAAAATTAAAAAATACCATTATGGATTCATTTCAAGCCAAAATAGGTCGGACAAGGCCGAGAAAAAGAGAAAATAAAATTATCGTTCCGTGTCGATCCTTCCCGACACTAAATAAAAAAAAAGCAAAAAAATTAAAAAATACGGTCATGGATTCATTTCAAGCCAAAATAGATTGGAAAAGGATGAGATAGAGAGAAAATAAAAGTTATCGTTCCGTTCCGTTCCTACCCGACACGAAATAGAAAATTCCAAAACAATAGCAAAAAAATTCAAAAAATTAAAGAATACCATTACAGGTTCATTTCAAGCCAAAATAGGTCAGTGAAGGCCGAGAAAAACAGAAAATAAAAATTATCGTTCCGTTTTGTTCATGCCAGGCACTAAATAGAAAATTCAAACAAAACAGAAAAAAAATTCATAAAATTAAAAAATACCATTATGGATTCATTTCAAGCCAAAATAGGTCGGACAAGGCCGAGAAAAAGAGAAAATAAAATTATCGTTCCGTGTCGATCCTTCCCGACACTAAATAAAAAAAAAGCAAAAAAATTCAAAAAAACCATAATGGATTAATTTCAAGCCAGAATAAGTTGGAAAAGGATGAGAAAGAGAGAAAATAAAAATTATAATTCTATTCCATTCCTACCCGACGCATAATAGAAAATTCAAGAAAAATAGCAAAAAAATTCAAAAAATTTAAAAATACGGTTATGGATTCATTTAAAGCCAAAATAAGTTGGAAAAGGATGAGATAAAGTGAAAATAAAAATTATTGTTCTGTTCCGTTCCTACCCGACGCATAATAGAAAATACAAGAAAAATAGCAAAAAAATATCAAAAAATTTAAAAATACGGTTATGGATTCATTTGAAGCCAGAATAGGTTGGAAAATGATGAGATAGAGAGAAAATAAAAGTTATCGTTCCGTTCCGTTCCTACCCGACACGAAATAGAAAATTCCAAAACAATAGCAAAAAAATTCAAAAAAACCAGAATGGATTCATTTCTAGCCAAAATAAGTTGGAAAAGGATGAGATAAAGAGAAAATAAAAATTATTGTTCCGTTCCGTTCCTACCCGACGTGAAATAGAAAATTTCAAAACAATAGCAAAAAAATTCAAAAAATTAAAAAACACCATTACGGGTTCATTTCAAGCCAAAATAGGTTGGAAAATGATGAGATAGAGAGAAAATAAAAGTTATCGTTCCGTTTCGTTCCTACCCGACACGAAATAGAAAATTCCAAAACAATAGCAAAAAAATTCAAAAAATTAAAGAATACCATTACAGGTTCATTTCAAGCCAAAATAGGTCAGTGAAGGCCGAGAAAAACAGAAAATAAAAATTATCGTTCCGTTTTGTTCATACCAGGCACTAAATAGAAAATTCAAACAAAACAGAAAAAAAATTCATAAAATTAAAAAATACCATTATGGATTCATTTCAAGCCAAAATAGGTCGGACAAGGCCGAGAAAAAGTGAAAATAAAATTATCGTTCCGTGTCGATCCTTCCCGACACTAAATAAAAAAATAGCAAAAAAATTCAAAAAAGCCATAATGGATTAATTTCAAGCCAGAATAAGTTGGAAAAGGATGAGAAAGAGAGAAAATAAAAATTATAATTCTATTCCGTTCCTACCCGACGCATAATAGAAAATTCAAGAAAAATAGCAAAAAAATTCAAAAAATTTAAAAATACGGTTATGGATTCATTTAAAGCCAAAATAAGTTGGAAAAGGATGAGATAAAGTGAAAATAAAAATTATTGTTCTGTTCCGTTCCTACCCGACGCATAATAGAAAATACAAGAAAAATAGCAAAAAAATTCAAAAAATTAAAGAATACCATTACAGGTTCATTTCATGCCAAAATAGGTCGGAGAAGGCCGAGAAAAACGGAAAATAAATATTATCGTTCCGTTTCGTTCCTACCAGGCACTAAATAAAAAATTAAAAAAAAATAGCAAAAAAATTCAAAAAATTTAAGAATACCATTACAGGTTCATTTCAAGCTAAAATAGGTCGGAGAAGGCCGAGAAAAACAGAAAACAAATATTATCGTTCCGTTTCTTTCCTACTAGGCACTAAATAAAAAATACAAGAAAAATAGCAAAAAAATTCAAAAAATTAAAGAATACCATTACAGGTTCATTTCAAGCCAAAATAGGTTGGAAAATGATGAGATAGAGAGAAAATAATAGTTATCGTTCCGTTCCGTTCCTACCCGACACGAAATAGAAAATTCCAAAACAATAGAAAAAAATTCAAAAAATTAAAGAACACCGTTACAGGTACATTTCAAGCCGAAATAGGTCGGAAAAGGCCGAGAATAAGAGAAAATAAAAATTATCGTTCCGTTTCGTTCCTCCCCGGCGCTAAATATGAAATTCAAAAAAAATAGCAAAAAAATTCAAAAAATTAAAAAATACCATTACGGGTTCGTTTCAAGCCGAAATAGGTCGTAAAAGGCCGAGAAAAACAGAAAATAAAAATTATCATCTGCTTCATTCATTCCTAGCACTAAATAGAAAATTCAAAAAAAATAGCAAAAAAATTCAAAAAATTTAAAAATACCATAATGGATTCATTTCAATCCAAAATAAGTTGGAAAAGGATGAGATGAAGAGAAAATAAAAATTATTGTTTCGTTCCGTTCTTATCCGACGCGAAATAGAAAACTTCAAAACAATAGCAAAAAAATTCAAAAAATTAAAAAATACCATTATGGATTCATTTCAAGCCAAAATAGGTCGGAAAAGGCCGAGAAAAACAGAAAATAAAAATTATCATTCCGTTTCGTTCCTACCAGGCACTAAATAGAAAATTCAAACAAAACATAAAAAAATTCAAAAAATTAAAAAATACAATTATTGCTTCATTTCAATCAAAAATAGGTCGGAAAAGGCTGAGAAAAACAGAAAATAAAAATTATCGTTCCGTTTCGTTCCTACCCGGCGCTAAATATGAAATTAAAAAAAAATAGCAAAAAAATTCAAAAAATTAAAAAATACCATTATGGATTCATTTCAAGCCAAAATAAGTTGGAAAAGGATGAGAAAGAGAGAAAATAAAAATTATAATTCCGTTCCGTTCCTACCCGGCGCATAATAGAAAATTCAAGAAAAACAGCAAAAAAATTCGAAAAATTTTAAAATACGGTTATGGATTCCTTTCTCGCCAAAATAGGTTGGAAAATGATGAGATAGAGAGAAAATAAAAGTTATCGTTCCGTTCCGTTCCTACCCATCACGAAATAGAAAATTCCAAAACAATAGCAAAAAAATTCAAAAAATTAAAGAATACCATTACGGGTTCATTTGAAGCCAAAATAGGTCGGCAAAGGCCAAGAACAAGAGAAAATATAATTATCGTTCCGTGTCGATCCTTCCCGGCACAAAATAAAAAATTGAAAAAAAATAGCAAAAAAATTCAAAAAAACCGTAATGGATTCAGTTCAAGCCAAAATAAGTTGGAAAAGGATGAGATAGAGAGAAATTAAGAATTATTGTTCCGTTCCGTTCCTACCCGACGCGAAATAGAAAATTCCAAAACAATAGCACAAAAATTCAAAAAATTAAAGAACACCATTACGGGTTCATTTCAAGCAAAAATAGGACGGAAAAGGCCGAGAAAAACAGAAAATAAAAATTACCATCCGTTTCGTTCCATTCTGGCACTAAATAGAAAATTCAAACAAAATAGCAAAAAAATTCAAAAAATTAAAAAATACAATTATGGCTTCATTTCAATCCAAAATAGGTCGGACAAGGCCGAGAAAAACAGAAAACAAAAATTATTTTTCAGTTTCGTTCCTACCCGGCGCTAAATATGAAATTCAAAAAAATTGCAAAAAAATTCAAAAAATTAAAAAATACCATTATGGATTCATTTCAAGCCAAAATAAGTTCGAAAAGGATGAGAAAGAGAGAAAATAAAAAATATAATTCCGTTCCGTTCCTACCCGATGCATAAAACAAAATTCAAGAAAAATAGCAAAAAAATTCAAACATTTAAAAATACGGTTATGGATTCATTTCAAGCCAAAATAGGTTGGAAAATGATGAGATAGAGAGAAAATAAAAGTTATCGTTCCGTTCCATTCTACCCGACACGAAATAGAAAATTCTAAAACAATAGCAAAAAAATTCAAAAAATTAAAGAATACCATTACGGGTTCATTTCAAGCAAAAATAGGTCGGAAAAGGTTGAGAAAAACAAAAAATAAAAATGATCGTTCCGTTTCGTTCCTACCCGGCGCTAAATATGAAATTCAAAAAAAATAGCAAAAAAATTAAAAAAATTAAAAAATACCATTATGGATTCATTTCAAGCCAAAATAAGTTGGAAAACGATGAGAAAGAGAGAAAATAAAAAATATAATTCCGTTCCGTTCCTACCCGACGCATAAAACAAAATTCAAGAAAAATAGCAAAAAAATTCAAACATTTAAAAATACGGTTATGGATTCATTTCAAGCCAAAATAGGTTGGAAAATGATGAGATAGAGAGAAAATAAAAGTTATTGTTCCGTTCCATTCTACCCGACACGAAATAGAAAATTCTAAAACAATAGCAAAAAAATTCAAAAAATTAATGAATACCATTACGGGTTCATTTCAAGCAAAAATAGGTCGGAAAAGGCCGAGAAAAACTGAAAATAAAAATTATCATTCCGTTTCGTTCCTACCCGGCGCTAAATATGAAATTAAAAAAAAATAGCAAAAAAATTCAAAAAATTAAAAAATACCATTATGGATTCATTTCAAGCCAAAATAAGTTGGAAAAGGATGAGAAAGAGAGAAAATAAAAATTATAATTCCGTTCCGTTCCTACCCGGCGCATAATAGAAAATTCAAGAAAAACAGCAAAAAAATTCGAAAAATTTTAAAATACGGTTATGGATTCATTTCACGCCAAAATAGGTTGGAAAATGATGAGATAGAGAGAAAATAAAAGTTATTGTTCCGTTCCGTTCCGTTCCAACCCATCACGAAATAGAAAATTCCAAAACAATAGCAAAAAAATTCAAAAAATTAAAGAATACCATTACGGGTTCATTTCAAGCCAAAATAGGTCGGCAAAGGCCGAGAAAAAGAGAAAATATAATTATCGTTCCGTGTCGATCCTTCCCGGCACAAAATAAAAAATTGAAAAAAAATAGCAAAAAAATTCAAAAAAACCGTAATGGATTCATTTCAAGCCAAAATAAGTTGGAAAAGGATGAGATAGAGAGAAATTAAGAATTATTGTTCCGTTCCGTTCCTACCCGACGCGAAATAGAAAATTCCAAAACAATAGCACAAAAATTCAAAAAATTAAAGAACACCATTACGGGTTCATTTCAAGCAAAAATAGGACGGAAAAGGCCGAGAAAAACAGAAAATAAAAATTACCATCCGTTTCGTTCCATTCTGGCACTAAATAGAAAATTCAAACAAAATAGCAAAAAAATTCAAAAAATTAAAAAATACAATTATGGCTTCATTTCAATCCAAAATAGGTCGGACAAGGCCGAGAAAAACAGAAAACAAAAATTATTGTTCCGTTTCGTTCCTACCCGGCGCTAAATATCAAATTCAAAAAAATTGCAAAAAAATTAAAAAAATTAAAAAATACCATTATGGATTCATTTCAAGCCAAAATAAGTTGGAAAAGGATGAGAAAGAGAGAAAATAAAAAATATAATTCCGTTCCGTTCCTACCCGATGCATAAAACAAAATTCAAGAAAAATAGCAAAAAAATTCAAACATTTAAAAATACGGTTATGGATTCATTTCAAGCCAAAATAGGTTGGAAAATGATGAGATAGAGAGAAAATAAAAGTTATCGTTCCGTTCCATTCTACCCGACACGAAATAGAAAATTCTAAAACAATAGCAAAAAAATTCAAAAAATTAAAGAATACCATTACGGGTTCATTTCAAGCAAAAATAGGTCGGAAAATGCTGAAAAAAACAAAAAATAAAAATGATCGTTCCGTTTCGTTCCTACCCGGCGCTAAATATGAAATTAAAAAAAAAATAGCAAAAAAATTAGAAAAATTAAAAAATACCATTATGGATTCATTTCAAGCCAAAATAAGTTGGAAAAGGATGAGAAAGAGAGAAAATAAAAAATATAATTCCGTTCCGTTCCTACCCGACGCATAAAACAAAATTCAAGAAAAATAGCAAAAAAATTCGAAAATTTTAAAAATACGGTTATGGATTCATTTCAAGCCAAAATAGGTTGGAGAATGATGAGATAGAGAGAAAAGAAAAGTTATCGTTCCTTTCCGTTCCTACCCGACACGAAATTGAAAATTCCAAAACAATAGCAAAAAAATTCAAAAAATTAAAAAATACCATTATGGATTCATTTCAAGCCAAAATAAGTTGGAAAAGGATGAGAAAGAGAGAAAATAAAAAATATAATTCCGTTCCGTTCCTACCCGACGCATAAAAGAAAATTCAAGAAAAATAGCAAAAAAATTCAAAAAATTAAAGAATACCATTACGGGTTCATTTCAAGCCAAAAAAGGTCGGAGATGGCCGAGAAAAACAGAAAATAAATATTATCGTTCCGTTTCGTTCCTACCAGGCACTAAATAGAAAATTCAAACAAAATAGCAAAAAAATTAAAAAAATTAAAAAATACAATTATGGCTTCATTTCAATCCAAAATAGGCCGGACACGGCCGAGAAAAAGAGAAAATAAAATTTACCATCCGTTTCGTTCCATCATGGCACCATATAGAAAACTCAAAAAAAATAGCAAAAAAATTAAAAAATACGGTTATGGATTCATTTCAAGCCAAAATAGATTGGAAAACGATGAGATAGAGAGAAAATAAAAATTATCGTTTCGTTCCGTTCCTACCCAACACGAAATAGAAAATTCCAAAATAATAGCAAAAAAATTCAAAAAACTAAAAAATACAATTACGGATTCATTTCAAACCGAAATAGGACGGAAAAGGCCGAGAAAAACAGAAAATAGAAATTACGATCCGTTTCGTTCCATCCTGGCACTAAATAGAAAATTAAAAAAAATAGCAAAAAAATTCAAAAAATTAAAAAATACGGTTATGGATTCATTTCGAGCAAAAATAGGTGGGAAAAGGCCGAGAAAAACAGAAAATAAAAATTATCATTCCGTTTCGTTCATACCAGGAACTAAATAGAAAATTAGAACAAAATAGCAAAAAAATTCAAAAAATTAAAAAATACAATTATGGCTTCATTTCAATCCAAAATAGGTCGGACAAGGCCGAGAAAAACAGAAAATAAAAATTATTGTTCTGTTTCGTTCCTACCCCGCGCTAAATATGAAATTCAAAAAAAATAGCAAAAAAATTCAAAAAATTAAAAAATACCATTATGGATTCATTTCAAGCCAAAATAAGTTGGAAAATGATGAGAAAGAGAGAAAATAAAAATTATAATTCCGTTCCGTTCCTACCCGATGCATAAAACAAAATTCAAGAAAAATAGCAAAAAAATTCAAACATTTAAAAATACGGTTATGGATTCATTTCAAGCCAAAATAGGTTGGAAAATGATGAGATAGAGAGAAAATAAAAGTTATCGTTCCGTTCCATTCTACCCGACACGAAATAGAAAATTCTAAAACAATAGCAAAAAAATTCAAAAAATTAAAGAATACCATTACGGGTTCATTTCAAGCAAAAATAGGTCGGAAAATGCTGAAAAAAACAAAAAATAAAAATGATCGTTCCGTTTCGTTCCTACCCGGCGCTAAATATGAAATTAAAAAAAAATAGCAAAAAAATTAAAAAAATTAAAAAATACCATTATGGATTCATTTCAAGCCAAAATAAGTTGGAAAAGGATGAGAAAGAGAGAAAATAAAAAATATAATTCTGTTCCGTTCCTACCCGACGCATAAAAGAAAATTCAAGAAAAATAGCAAAAAAATTCGAAAATTTTAAAAATACGGTTATGGATTCATTTCAAGCCAAAATAGGTTGGAGAATGATGAGATAGAGAGAAAAGAAAAGTTATCGTTCCTTTCCGTTCCTACCCGACACGAAATTGAAAATTCCAAAACAATAGCAAAAAAATTCAAAAAATTAAAAAATACCATTATGGATTCATTTCAAGCCAAAATAAGTTGGAAAAGGATAAGAAAGAGAGAAAATAAAAAATATAATTCCGTTCCGTTCCTACCCGACGCATAAAAGAAAATTCAAGAAAAATAGCAAAAAAATTCAAAAAATTAAAGAATACCATTACGGGTTCATTTCAAGCCAAAAAAGGTCGGAGATGGCCGAGAAAAACAGAAAATAAATATTATCGTTCCGTTTCGTTCCTACCAGGCACTAAATAGAAAATTCAAACAAAATAGCAAAAAAATTCAAAAAATTAAAAAATACAATTATGGCTTCATTTCAATCCAAAATAGGCCGGACACGGCCGAGAAAAAGAGAAAATAAAATTTACCATCCGTTTCGTTCCATCATGGCACCATATAGAAAACTCAAAAAAAATAGC
Organism: Quercus parvula; assembly: GCA_030820535.1. Lineage (NCBI taxonomy): Eukaryota > Viridiplantae > Streptophyta > Magnoliopsida > Fagales > Fagaceae > Quercus > Quercus parvula. Next base: position 22,852,348 of record JAUAME010000012.1, read on the forward strand.
AAAAAAATTAAAAAATACGGTTATGGATTCATTTCAAGCCAAAATAGATTGGAAAACGATGAGATAGAGAGAAAATAAAAATTATCGTTTCGTTCCGTTCCTACCCAACACGAAATAGAAAATTCCAAAATAATAGCAAAAAAATTCAAAAAACTAAAAAATACAATTACGGATTCATTTCAAACCGAAATAGGACGGAAAAGGCCGAGAAAAACAGAAAATAGAAATTACGATCCGTTTCGTTCCATCCTGGCACTAAATAGAAAATTAAAAAAAATAGCAAAAAAATTCAAAAAATTAAAAAATACGGTTATGGATTCATTTCGAGCAAAAATAGGTGGGAAAAGGCCGAGAAAAACAGAAAATAAAAATTATCATTCCGTTTCGTTCATACCAGGAACTAAATAGAAAATTAGAACAAAATAGCAAAAAAATTCAAAAAATTAAAAAATACAATTATGGCTTCATTTCAATCCAAAATAGGTCGGACAAGGCCGAGAAAAACAGAAAATAAAAATTATTGTTCTGTTTCGTTCCTACCCCGCGCTAAATATGAAATTCAAAAAAAATAGCAAAAAAATTCAAAAAATTAAAAAATACCATTATGGATTCATTTCAAGCCAAAATAAGTTGGAAAATGATGAGAAAGAGAGAAAATAAAAATTATAATTCCGTTCCATGTCGATCCTTCCCGGCACTAAATAAAAAATTCAAAAAAAAATAGCAAGAAAATTCAAAAAAACCATAATGGATTCATTTCAAGCCAAAATAAGTTGGAAAAGGATGAGAAAGAGAGAAAATAAAAATCATAATTCTGTTCCGTTCCTACCCGACGCATAATAGAAAATTCAAGAAAATTAGCAAAAAAATTCAAAAAATTTAAAAATACGGTTATGGATTCATTTCAAGCCAAAATAGGTTGGAAAATGATGAGATAGAGAGAGAATAAAAGTTATCGTTCTGTTCCGTTCCTACCCGACACGAAATAGAAAATTCCAAAACAATAGCAAAAAAATTCAAAAAATTTAAAAATACCATAATGGATTCATTTCAAGCCAAAATAAGTTGGAAAAGGATGAGATAAAGAGAAAATAAAAATTATTGTTTCGTTCCGTTCTTATCCGACGCGAAATAGAAAACTTCAAAACAATAGCAAAAAAATTCAAAAAATTAAAAAATACCATTATGGAATCATTTCAAGCCAAAATAGGTCGTAGAAGGCCGAGAAAAAGAGAAAATAAAATTATCGTTCCGTGTCGATCCTTCCCGGCACTAAATAAAAAATTCAAAAAAAATAGCAAAAAAATTAAAAAATACGGTCATGGATTCATTTCAAGCCAAAATAGATTGGAAAAGGATGAGATAGAGAGAAAATAAAAGTTATCGTTCCGTTCCATTCCTACCCGACACGAAATAGAAAATTCTAAAACAATAGCAAAAAAATTCAAAAAATTAAAGAATACCATTACGGGTTCATTTCAAGTCAAAATAGGTCGGCAAAGGCCGAGAAAAAGAGAAAATAAAATTATCGTTCCGTGTCGATCCTTCCCGGCACTAAATAAAAAATACAGAAAAAATAGCAAAAAAATTCAAAAAAACCATAATGGATTCATTTCAAGCCAAAGTAAGTTGGAAAAGGATGAGAAAGAGAGAAAATAAAAATTATAATTCGGTTCCGTTCCTAACCGACGCATAATAGAAAATTCAAGAAAAATAGCAAAAAAATTCAAAAAATTTAAAAATACGGTTATGGATTCATTTCAAGCCAAAATAGGTTGGAAAATGATGAGATAGAGAGAAAATAAAACTTATCGTTCCGTTCCGTTCCTACCCGACACGAAATAGAAAATTCCAAAACAATAGCAAAAAAATTCAAAAAAACCAGAATGGATTCATTTCAAGCCAAAATAAGTTGGAAAAGGATGAGAAAGAGAGAAAATAAAAAATATAATTCCGTTCCGTTCCTACCCGACGCATAAAACAAAATTCAACAAAAATAGCAAAAAAATATCAAACATTTAAAAATACGGTTATGGATTCATTTCAAGCCAAAATAGGTTGGAAAATGATGAGATAGAGAGAAAATAAAAGTTATCGTTCCGTTCCGTTCCTACCCGACACGAAATAGAAAATTCTAAAACAATAGTAAAAAAATTCAAAAAATTAAAGAATACCATTACGGGTTCATTTCAAGTCAAAATAGGTCGGCAAAGGCCGAGAAAAAGAGAAAATAAAATTATCGTTCCGTGTCGATCCTTCTCAACACTAAATAAAAAATACAGAAAAAATAGCAAAAAAATTCAAAAAAACCATAATGGATTCATTTCAAGCCAAAATAAGTTGGAAAAGGATGAGAAAGAGAGAAAATAAAAATTATAATTCGGTTCCGTTCCTAACCGACGCATAATAGAAAATTCAAGAAAAATAGCAAAAAAATTCAAAAAATTTAAAAATACGGTTATGGATTCATTTCAAGCCAAAATAGGTTGGAAAATGATGAGATAGAGAGAAAATAAAAGTTATCGTTCCGTTCCGTTCCTACCCGACACGAAATAGAAAATTCCAAAACAATAGCAAAAAAATTCAAAAAAACCAGAATGGATTCATTTCAAGCCAAAATAAGTTGGAAAAGGATGAGAAAGAGAGAAAATAAAAAATATAATTCCGTTCCGTTCCTACCCGACGCATAAAACAAAATTCAAGAAAAATAGAAAAAAAATTCAAACATTTAAAAATACGGTTATGGATTCATTTCAAGCCAAAATAGGTTGGAAAATGATGAGATAGAGAGAAAATAAAAGTTATCGTTCCGTTCCGTTCCTACCCGACACGAAATAGAAAATTCCAAAACAATAGCAAAAAAATTCAAAAAAACCAGAATGGATTCATTTCAAGCCAAAATAAGTTGGAAAAGGATGAGAAAGAGAGAAAATAAAAAATATAATTCCGTTCCGTTCCTACCCGACGCATAAAACAAAATTCAACAAAAATAGCAAAAAAATATCAAACATTTAAAAATACGGTTATGGATTCATTTCAAGCCAAAATAGGTTGGAAAATGATGAGATAGAGAGAAAATAAAAGTTATTGTTCCGTTCCATTCTACCCGACACGAAATAGAAAATTCTAAAACAATAGCAAAAAAATTCAAAAAATTAATGAATACCATTACGGGTTCATTTCAAGCAAAAATAGGTCGGAAAAGGCCGAGAAAAACTGAAAATAAAAATTATCATTCCGTTTCGTTCCTACCCGGCGCTAAATATGAAATTAAAAAAAAATAGCAAAAAAATTCAAAAAATTAAAAAATACCATTATGGATTCATTTCAAGCCAAAATAAGTTGGAAAAGGATGAGAAAGAGAGAAAATAAAAATTATAATTCCGTTCCGTTCCTACCCGGCGCATAATAGAAAATTCAAGAAAAACAGCAAAAAAATTCGAAAAATTTTAAAATACGGTTATGGATTCATTTCACGCCAAAATAGGTTGGAAAATGATGAGATAGAGAGAAAATAAAAGTTATTGTTCCGTTCCGTTCCGTTCCAACCCATCACGAAATAGAAAATTCCAAAACAATAGCAAAAAAATTCAAAAAATTAAAGAATACCATTACGGGTTCATTTCAAGCCAAAATAGGTCGGCAAAGGCCGAGAAAAAGAGAAAATATAATTATCGTTCCGTGTCGATCCTTCCCGGCACAAAATAAAAAATTGAAAAAAAATAGCAAAAAAATTCAAAAAAACCGTAATGGATTCATTTCAAGCCAAAATAAGTTGGAAAAGGATGAGATAGAGAGAAATTAAGAATTATTGTTCCGTTCCGTTCCTACCCGACGCGAAATAGAAAATTCCAAAACAATAGCACAAAAATTCAAAAAATTAAAGAACACCATTACGGGTTCATTTCAAGCAAAAATAGGACGGAAAAGGCCGAGAAAAACAGAAAATAAAAATTACCATCCGTTTCGTTCCATTCTGGCACTAAATAGAAAATTCAAACAAAATAGCAAAAAAATTCAAAAAATTAAAAAATACAATTATGGCTTCATTTCAATCCAAAATAGGTCGGACAAGGCCGAGAAAAACAGAAAACAAAAATTATTGTTCCGTTTCGTTCCTACCCGGCGCTAAATATCAAATTCAAAAAAATTGCAAAAAAATTAAAAAAATTAAAAAATACCATTATGGATTCATTTCAAGCCAAAATAAGTTGGAAAAGGATGAGAAAGAGAGAAAATAAAAAATATAATTCCGTTCCGTTCCTACCCGATGCATAAAACAAAATTCAAGAAAAATAGCAAAAAAATTCAAACATTTAAAAATACGGTTATGGATTCATTTCAAGCCAAAATAGGTTGGAAAATGATGAGATAGAGAGAAAATAAAAGTTATCGTTCCGTTCCATTCTACCCGACACGAAATAGAAAATTCTAAAACAATAGCAAAAAAATTCAAAAAATTAAAGAATACCATTACGGGTTCATTTCAAGCAAAAATAGGTCGGAAAATGCTGAAAAAAACAAAAAATAAAAATGATCGTTCCGTTTCGTTCCTACCCGGCGCTAAATATGAAATTAAAAAAAAAATAGCAAAAAAATTAGAAAAATTAAAAAATACCATTATGGATTCATTTCAAGCCAAAATAAGTTGGAAAAGGATGAGAAAGAGAGAAAATAAAAAATATAATTCCGTTCCGTTCCTACCCGACGCATAAAACAAAATTCAAGAAAAATAGCAAAAAAATTCGAAAATTTTAAAAATACGGTTATGGATTCATTTCAAGCCAAAATAGGTTGGAGAATGATGAGATAGAGAGAAAAGAAAAGTTATCGTTCCTTTCCGTTCCTACCCGACACGAAATTGAAAATTCCAAAACAATAGCAAAAAAATTCAAAAAATTAAAAAATACCATTATGGATTCATTTCAAGCCAAAATAAGTTGGAAAAGGATGAGAAAGAGAGAAAATAAAAAATATAATTCCGTTCCGTTCCTACCCGACGCATAAAAGAAAATTCAAGAAAAATAGCAAAAAAATTCAAAAAATTAAAGAATACCATTACGGGTTCATTTCAAGCCAAAAAAGGTCGGAGATGGCCGAGAAAAACAGAAAATAAATATTATCGTTCCGTTTCGTTCCTACCAGGCACTAAATAGAAAATTCAAACAAAATAGCAAAAAAATTAAAAAAATTAAAAAATACAATTATGGCTTCATTTCAATCCAAAATAGGCCGGACACGGCCGAGAAAAAGAGAAAATAAAATTTACCATCCGTTTCGTTCCATCATGGCACCATATAGAAAACTCAAAAAAAATAGCAAAAAAATTAAAAAATACGGTTATGGATTCATTTCAAGCCAAAATAGATTGGAAAACGATGAGATAGAGAGAAAATAAAAATTATCGTTTCGTTCCGTTCCTACCCAACACGAAATAGAAAATTCCAAAATAATAGCAAAAAAATTCAAAAAACTAAAAAATACAATTACGGATTCATTTCAAACCGAAATAGGACGGAAAAGGCCGAGAAAAACAGAAAATAGAAATTACGATCCGTTTCGTTCCATCCTGGCACTAAATAGAAAATTAAAAAAAATAGCAAAAAAATTCAAAAAATTAAAAAATACGGTTATGGATTCATTTCGAGCAAAAATAGGTGGGAAAAGGCCGAGAAAAACAGAAAATAAAAATTATCATTCCGTTTCGTTCATACCAGGAACTAAATAGAAAATTAGAACAAAATAGCAAAAAAATTCAAAAAATTAAAAAATACAATTATGGCTTCATTTCAATCCAAAATAGGTCGGACAAGGCCGAGAAAAACAGAAAATAAAAATTATTGTTCTGTTTCGTTCCTACCCCGCGCTAAATATGAAATTCAAAAAAAATAGCAAAAAAATTCAAAAAATTAAAAAATACCATTATGGATTCATTTCAAGCCAAAATAAGTTGGAAAATGATGAGAAAGAGAGAAAATAAAAATTATAATTCCGTTCCGTTCCTACCCGATGCATAAAACAAAATTCAAGAAAAATAGCAAAAAAATTCAAACATTTAAAAATACGGTTATGGATTCATTTCAAGCCAAAATAGGTTGGAAAATGATGAGATAGAGAGAAAATAAAAGTTATCGTTCCGTTCCATTCTACCCGACACGAAATAGAAAATTCTAAAACAATAGCAAAAAAATTCAAAAAATTAAAGAATACCATTACGGGTTCATTTCAAGCAAAAATAGGTCGGAAAATGCTGAAAAAAACAAAAAATAAAAATGATCATTCCGTTTCGTTCCTACCCGGCGCTAAATATGAAATTAAAAAAAAATAGCAAAAAAATTAAAAAAATTAAAAAATACCATTATGGATTCATTTCAAGCCAAAATAAGTTGGAAAAGGATGAGAAAGAGAGAAAATAAAAAATATAATTCTGTTCCGTTCCTACCCGACGCATAAAAGAAAATTCAAGAAAAATAGCAAAAAAATTCGAAAATTTTAAAAATACGGTTATGGATTCATTTCAAGCCAAAATAGGTTGGAGAATGATGAGATAGAGAGAAAAGAAAAGTTATCGTTCCTTTCCGTTCCTACCCGACACGAAATTGAAAATTCCAAAACAATAGCAAAAAAATTCAAAAAATTAAAAAATACCATTATGGATTCATTTCAAGCCAAAATAAGTTGGAAAAGGATGAGAAAGAGAGAAAATAAAAAATATAATTCCGTTCCGTTCCTACCCGACGCATAAAAGAAAATTCAAGAAAAATAGCAAAAAAATTCAAAAAATTAAAGAATACCATTACGGGTTCATTTCAAGCCAAAAAAGGTCGGAGATGGCCGAGAAAAACAGAAAATAAATATTATCGTTCCGTTTCGTTCCTACCAGGCACTAAATAGAAAATTCAAACAAAATAGCAAAAAAATTCAAAAAATTAAAAAATACAATTATGGCTTCATTTCAATCCAAAATAGGCCGGACACGGCCGAGAAAAAGAGAAAATAAAATTTACCATCCGTTTCGTTCCATCATGGCACCATATAGAAAACTCAAAAAAAATAGCAAAAAAATTAAAAAATACGGTTATGGATTCATTTCAAGCCAAAATAGATTGGAAAACGATGAGATAGAGAGAAAATAAAAATTATCGTTTCGTTCCGTTCCTACCCAACACGAAATAGAAAATTCCAAAATAATAGCAAAAAAATTCAAAAAACTAAAAAATACAATTACGGATTCATTTCAAACCGAAATAGGACGGAAAAGGCCGAGAAAAACAGAAAATAGAAATTACGATCCGTTTCGTTCCATCCTGGCACTAAATAGAAAATTAAAAAAAATAGCAAAAAAATTCAAAAAATTAAAAAATACGGTTATGGATTCATTTCGAGCAAAAATAGGTGGGAAAAGGCCGAGAAAAACAGAAAATAAAAATTATCATTCCGTTTCGTTCATACCAGGAACTAAATAGAAAATTAGAACAAAATAGCAAAAAAATTCAAAAAATTAAAAAATACAATTATGGCTTCATTTCAATCCAAAATAGGTCGGACAAGGCCGAGAAAAACAGAAAATAAAAATTATTGTTCTGTTTCGTTCCTACCCCGCGCTAAATATGAAATTCAAAAAAAATAGCAAAAAAATTCAAAAAATTAAAAAATACCATTATGGATTCATTTCAAGCCAAAATAAGTTGGAAAATGATGAGAAAGAGAGAAAATAAAAATTATAATTCCGTTCCATGTCGATCCTTCCCGGCACTAAATAAAAAATTCAAAAAAAAATAGCAAGAAAATTCAAAAAAACCATAATGGATTCATTTCAAGCCAAAATAAGTTGGAAAAGGATGAGAAAGAGAGAAAATAAAAATCATAATTCTGTTCCGTTCCTACCCGACGCATAATAGAAAATTCAAGAAAATTAGCAAAAAAATTCAAAAAATTTAAAAATACGGTTATGGATTCATTTCAAGCCAAAATAGGTTGGAAAATGATGAGATAGAGAGAGAATAAAAGTTATCGTTCTGTTCCGTTCCTACCCGACACGAAATAGAAAATTCCAAAACAATAGCAAAAAAATTCAAAAAATTTAAAAATACCATAATGGATTCATTTCAAGCCAAAATAAGTTGGAAAAGGATGAGATAAAGAGAAAATAAAAATTATTGTTTCGTTCCGTTCTTATCCGACGCGAAATAGAAAACTTCAAAACAATAGCAAAAAAATTCAAAAAATTAAAAAATACCATTATGGAATCATTTCAAGCCAAAATAGGTCGTAGAAGGCCGAGAAAAAGAGAAAATAAAATTATCGTTCCGTGTCGATCCTTCCCGGCACTAAATAAAAAATTCAAAAAAAATAGCAAAAAAATTAAAAAATACGGTCATGGATTCATTTCAAGCCAAAATAGATTGGAAAAGGATGAGATAGAGAGAAAATAAAAGTTATCGTTCCGTTCCATTCCTACCCGACACGAAATAGAAAATTCTAAAACAATAGCAAAAAAATTCAAAAAATTAAAGAATACCATTACGGGTTCATTTCAAGTCAAAATAGGTCGGCAAAGGCCGAGAAAAAGAGAAAATAAAATTATCGTTCCGTGTCGATCCTTCCCGGCACTAAATAAAAAATACAGAAAAAATAGCAAAAAAATTCAAAAAAACCATAATGGATTCATTTCAAGCCAAAGTAAGTTGGAAAAGGATGAGAAAGAGAGAAAATAAAAATTATAATTCGGTTCCGTTCCTAACCGACGCATAATAGAAAATTCAAGAAAAATAGCAAAAAAATTCAAAAAATTTAAAAATACGGTTATGGATTCATTTCAAGCCAAAATAGGTTGGAAAATGATGAGATAGAGAGAAAATAAAACTTATCGTTCCGTTCCGTTCCTACCCGACACGAAATAGAAAATTCCAAAACAATAGCAAAAAAATTCAAAAAAACCAGAATGGATTCATTTCAAGCCAAAATAAGTTGGAAAAGGATGAGAAAGAGAGAAAATAAAAAATATAATTCCGTTCCGTTCCTACCCGACGCATAAAACAAAATTCAACAAAAATAGCAAAAAAATATCAAACATTTAAAAATACGGTTATGGATTCATTTCAAGCCAAAATAGGTTGGAAAATGATGAGATAGAGAGAAAATAAAAGTTATCGTTCCGTTCCGTTCCTACCCGACACGAAATAGAAAATTCTAAAACAATAGTAAAAAAATTCAAAAAATTAAAGAATACCATTACGGGTTCATTTCAAGTCAAAATAGGTCGGCAAAGGCCGAGAAAAAGAGAAAATAAAATTATCGTTCCGTGTCGATCCTTCTCAACACTAAATAAAAAATACAGAAAAAATAGCAAAAAAATTCAAAAAAACCATAATGGATTCATTTCAAGCCAAAATAAGTTGGAAAAGGATGAGAAAGAGAGAAAATAAAAATTATAATTCGGTTCCGTTCCTAACCGACGCATAATAGAAAATTCAAGAAAAATAGCAAAAAAATTCAAAAAATTTAAAAATACGGTTATGGATTCATTTCAAGCCAAAATAGGTTGGAAAATGATGAGATAGAGAGAAAATAAAAGTTATCGTTCCGTTCCGTTCCTACCCGACACGAAATAGAAAATTCCAAAACAATAGCAAAAAAATTCAAAAAAACCAGAATGGATTCATTTCAAGCCAAAATAAGTTGGAAAAGGATGAGAAAGAGAGAAAATAAAAAATATAATTCCGTTCCGTTCCTACCCGACGCATAAAACAAAATTCAAGAAAAATAGAAAAAAAATTCAAACATTTAAAAATACGGTTATGGATTCATTTCAAGCCAAAATAGGTTGGAAAATGATGAGATAGAGAGAAAATAAAAGTTATCGTTCCGTTCCGTTCCTACCCGACACGAAATAGAAAATTCCAAAACAATAGCAAAAAAATTCAAAAAAACCATAATGGATTCATTTCAAGCCAAAATAAGTTGGAAAAGGATGAGAAAGAGAGAAAATAAAAATCATAATTCTGTTCCGTTCCTACCCGACGCATAATAGAAAATTCAAGAAAATTAGCAAAAAAATTCAAAAAATTTAAAAATACGGTTATGGATTCATTTCAAGCCAAAATAGGTTGGAAAATGATGAGATAGAAAGAGAATAAAAGTTATCGTTCTGTTCCGTTCCTACCCGACACGAAATAGAAAATTCCAAAACAATAGCAAAAAAATTCAAAAAATTTAAAAATACCATAATGGATTCATTTCAAGCCAAAATAAGTTGGAAAAGGATGAGATAAAGAGAAAATAAAAATTATTGTTTCGTTCCGTTCTTATCCGACGCGAAATAGAAAACTTCAAAACAATAGCAAAAAAATTCAAAAAATTAAAAAATACCATTATGGAATCTTTTCAAGCCAAAATAGGTCGTAGAAGGCCGAGAAAAAGAGAAAATAAAATTATCGTTCCGTGTCGATCCTTCCCGGCACTAAATAAAAAATTCAAAAAAAATAGCAAAAAAATTAAAAAATACGGTCATGGATTCATTTCAAGCCAAAATAGATTGGAAAAGGATGAGATAGAGAGAAAATAAAAGTTATCGTTCCGTTCCATTCCTACCCGACACGAAATAGAAAATTCTAAAACAATAGCAAAAAAATTCAAAAAATTAAAGAATACCATTACGGGTTCATTTCAAGTCAAAATAGGTCGGCAAAGGCCGAGAAAAAGAGAAAATAAAATTATCGTTCCGTGTCGATCCTTCCCGGCACTAAATAAAAAATACAGAAAAAATAGCAAAAAAATTCAAAAAAATCATAATGGATTCATTTCAAGCCAAAATAAGTTGGAAAAGGATGAGAAAGAGAGAAAATAAAAAATATAATTCCGTTCCGTTCCTACCCGACGCATAAAACAAAATTCAAGAAAAATAGCAAAAAAATATCAAACATTTAAAAATACGGTTATGGATTCATTTCAAGCCAAAATAGGTTGGAAAATGATGAGATAGAGAGAAAATAAAAGTTATCGTTCCGTTCCGTTCCTACCCGACACGAAATAGAAAATTCTAAAACAATAGCAAAAAAATTCAAAAAATTAACGAATACCATTACGGGTTCATTTCAAGTCAAAATAGGTCGGCAAAGGCCGAGAAAAAGAGAAAATAAAATTATCGTTCCGTGTCGATCCTTCTCAACACTAAATAAAAAATACAGAAAAAATAGCAAAAAAATTCAAAAAAACCATAATGGATTCATTTCAAGCCAAAATAAGTTGGAAAAGGATGAGAAAGAGAGAAAATAAAAATTATAATTCGGTTCCGTTCCTAACCGACGCATAATAGAAAATTCAAGAAAAATAGCAAAAAAATTCAAAAAATTTAAAAATGCGGTTATGGATTCATTTCAAGCCAAAATAGGTTGGAAAATGATGAGATAGAGAGAAAATAAAAGTTATCGTTCCGTTCCGTTCCTACCCGACACGAAATAGAAAATTCCAAAACAATAGCCAAAAAATTCAAAAAAACCAGAATGGATTCATTTCAAGCCAAAATAAGTTGGAAAAGGATGAGAAAGAGAGAAAATAAAAAATATAATTCCGTTCCGTTCCTACCCGACGCATAAAACAAAATTCAAGAAAAATAGAAAAAAAATTCAAACATTTAAAAATACGGTTATGGATTCATTTCAAGCCAAAATAGGTTGGAAAATGATGAGATAGAGAGAAAATAAAAGTTATCGTTTCGTTCCATTCCTACCCGACACGAAATAGAAAATTCTAAAACAATAGCAAAAAAATTCAAAAAATTAAAGAATACCATTACGGGTTCATTTCAAGTCAAAATAGGTCGGCAAAGGCCGAGAAAAAGAGAAAATAAAATTATCGTTCCGTGTCGATCCTTCTCGGCACTAAATAAAAAATACAGAAAAAATAGCAAAAAAATTCAAAAAAACCATAATGGATTCATTTCAAGCCAAAATAAGTTGGAAAAGGATGAGAAAGAGAGAAAATAAAAATTATAATTCGGTTCCGTTCCTAACCGACGCAAATAGAAAATTCAAGAAAAATAGCAAAAAAATTCAAAAAATTTAAAAATACGGTTATGGATTCATTTCAAGCCAAAATAGGTTGGAAAATGATGAGATAGAGAGAAAATAAAAGTTATCGTTCCGTTCCGTTCCTACTCGACACGAAATAGAAAATTCCAAAACAATAGCAAAAAAATTCAAAAAAACCAGAATGGATTCATTTCAAACCAAAATAAGTTGGAAAAGGATGAGAAAGAGAGAAAATAAAAATTATAATTCTGTTCCGTTCCTAACCGACGCATAATAGAAAAATTCAAGAAAAATAGCAAAAAAATTCAAAAAATTTAAAAATACGGTTGTGGATTCATTTCAAGCCAAAATAGGTTGGAAAATGATGAGATAGAGAGAAAATAAAAGTTATCGTTCCGTTCCGTTCCTACCCGACACGAAATAGAAAATTCCAAAACAATAGCAAAAAAATTCAAAAAAACCAGAATGGATTCATTTCAAGCCAAAATAAGTTGGAAAAGGATGAGAAAGAGAGAAAATAAAAAATATAATTCCGTTCCGTTCCTACCCGACGCATAAAACAAAATTCAACAAAAATAGCAAAAAAATATCAAACATTTAAAAATACGGTTATGGATTCATTTCAAGCCAAAATAGGTTGGAAAATGATGAGATAGAGAGAAAATAAAAGTTATCGTTCCGTTCCGTTCCTACCCGACACGAAATAGAAAATTCTAAAACAATAGCAAAAAAATTCAAAAAATTAAAGAATACCATTACGGGTTCATTTCAAGTCAAAATAGGTCGGCAAAGGCCGAGAAAAAGAGAAAATAAAATTATCGTTCCGTGTCGATCCTTCTCGGCACTAAATAAAAAATACAGAAAAAATAGCAAAAAAATTCAAAAAAACCATAATGGATTCATTTCAAGCCAAAATAAGTTGGAAAAGGATGAGAAAGAGAGAAAATAAATATTATAATTCGGTTCCGTTCCTAACCGACGCATAATAGAAAATTCAAGAAAAATAGCAAAAAAATTCAAAAAATTTAAAAATACGGTTATGGATTCATTTCAAGCCAAAATAGGTTGGAAAATGATGAGATAGAGAGAAAATAAAAGTTATCGTTCCGTTCCGTTCCTACCCGACACGAAATAGAAAATTCCAAAACAATAGCAAAAAAATTCAAAAAAACCAGAATGGATTCATTTCAAGCCAAAATAAGTTGGAAAGGGATGAGAAAGAGAGAAAATAAAAATTATAATTCTGTTCCGTTCCTACCCGACGCATAATAGAAAATTCAACAAAAATAGCAAAAAAATATCAAAAAATTTAAAAATACGGTTATGGATTCATTTCAAGCCAGAATAGGTTGGAAAATGATGAGATAGAGAGAAAATAAAAGTTATCGTTCCGTTCCGTTCCTACCCGACACGAAATAGAAAATTCCAAAACAATGGCAAAAAAATTCAAAAAAACCAGAATGGATTCATTTCTAGCCAAAATAAGTTGGAAAAGGATGAGATAAAGAGAAAATAAAAATTATTGTTCCGTTCCGTTCCTACCCGACGTGAAATAGAAAATTTCAAAACAATAGCAAAAAAATTCAAAAAATTAAAAAACACCATTACGGGTTCATTTCAAGCCAAAATGGGTTGGAAAATGATGAGATAGAGAGAAAATAAAAGTTATCGTTCCGTTCCGTTCCTACCCGACACGAAATAGAAAATTCCAAAACAATAGCAAAAAAATTCAAAAAAACCAGAATGGATTCATTTCAAGCCAAAATAAGTTGGAAAGGGATGAGAAAGAGAGAAAATAAAAATTATAATTCTGTTCCGTTCCTACCCGACGCATAATAGAAAATTCAACAAAAATAGCAAAAAAATATCAAAAAATTTAAAAATACGGTTATGGATTCATTTCAAGCCAGAATAGGTTGGAAAATGATGAGATAGAAAGAGAATAAAAGTTATCGTTCTGTTCCGTTCCTACCCGACACGAAATAGAAAATTCCAAAACAATAGCAAAAAAATTCAAAAAATTTAAAAATACCATAATGGATTCATTTCAAGCCAAAATAAGTTGGAAAAGGATGAGATAAAGAGAAAATAAAAATTATTGTTTCGTTCCGTTCTTATCCGACGCGAAATAGAAAACTTCAAAACAATAGCAAAAAAATTCAAAAAATTAAAAAATACCATTATGGAATCATTTCAAGCCAAAATAGGTCGTAGAAGGCCGAGAAAAAGAGAAAATAAAATTATCGTTCCGTGTCGATCCTTCCCGGCACTAAATAAAAAATTCAAAAAAAATAGCAAAAAAATTAAAAAATACGGTCATGGATTCATTTCAAGCCAAAATAGATTGGAAAAGGATGAGATAGAGAGAAAATAAAAGTTATCGTTCCGTTCCATTCCTACCCGACACGAAATAGAAAATTCTAAAACAATAGCAAAAAAATTCAAAAAATTAAAGAATACCATTACGGGTTCATTTCAAGTCAAAATAGGTCGGCAAAGGCCGAGAAAAAGAGAAAATAAAATTATCGTTCCGTGTCGATCCTTCCCGGCACTAAATAAAAAATACAGAAAAAATAGCAAAAAAATTCAAAAAAACCATAATGGATTCATTTCAAGCCAAAGTAAGTTGGAAAAGGATGAGAAAGAGAGAAAATAAAAATTATAATTCGGTTCCGTTCCTAACCGACGCATAATAGAAAATTCAAGAAAAATAGCAAAAAAATTCAAAAAATTTAAAAATACGGTTATGGATTCATTTCAAGCCAAAATAGGTTGGAAAATGATGAGATAGAGAGAAAATAAAAGTTATCGTTCCGTTCCGTTCCTACCCGACACGAAATAGAAAATTCCAAAACAATAGCAAAAAAATTCAAAAAAACCAGAATGGATTCATTTCAAGCCAAAATAAGTTGGAAAAGGATGAGAAAGAGAGAAAATAAAAAATATAATTCCGTTCCGTTCCTACCCGACGCATAAAACAAAATTCAAGAAAAATAGCAAAAAAATATCAAACATTTAAAAATACGGTTATGGATTCATTTCAAGCCAAAATAGGTTGGAAAATGATGAGATAGAGAGAAAATAAAAGTTATCGTTCCGTTCCGTTCCTACCCGACACGAAATAGAAAATTCTAAAACAATAGCAAAAAAATTCAAAAAATTAACGAATACCATTACGGGTTCATTTCAAGTCAAAATAGGTCGGCAAAGGCCGAGAAAAAGAGAAAATAAAATTATCGTTCCGTGTCGATCCTTCTCAACACTAAATAAAAAATACAGAAAAAATAGCAAAAAAATTCAAAAAAACCATAATGGATTCATTTCAAGCCAAAATAAGTTGGAAAAGGATGAGAAAGAGAGAAAATAAAAATTATAATTCGGTTCCGTTCCTAACCGACGCATAATAGAAAATTCAAGAAAAATAGCAAAAAAATTCAAAAAATTTAAAAATGCGGTTATGGATTCATTTCAAGCCAAAATAGATTGGAAAATGATGAGATAGAGAGAAAATAAAAGTTATCGTTCCGTTCCGTTCCTACCCGACACGAAATAGAAAATTCCAAAACAATAGCAAAAAAATTCAAAAAAACCAGAATGGATTCATTTCAAGCCAAAATAAGTTGGAAAAGGATGAGAAAGAGAGAAAATAAAAAATATAATTCCGTTCCGTTCCTACCCGACGCATAAAACAAAATTCAAGAAAAATAGAAAAAAAATTCAAACATTTAAAAATACGGTTATGGATTCATTTCAAGCCAAAATAGGTTGGAAAATGATGAGATAGAGAGAAAATAAAAGTTATCGTTTCGTTCCATTCCTACCCGACACGAAATAGAAAATTCTAAAACAATAGCAAAAAAATTCAAAAAATTAAAGAATACCATTACGGGTTCATTTCAAGTCAAAATAGGTCGGCAAAGGCCGAGAAAAAGAGAAAATAAAATTATCGTTCCGTGTCGATCCTTCTCGGCACTAAATAAAAAATACAGAAAAAATAGCAAAAAAATTCAAAAAAACCATAATGGATTCATTTCAAGCCAAAATAAGTTGGAAAAGGATGAGAAAGAGAGAAAATAAAAATTATAATTCGGTTCCGTTCCTAACCGACGCAAATAGAAAATTCAAGAAAAATAGCAAAAAAATTCAAAAAATTTAAAAATACGGTTATGGATTCATTTCAAGCCAAAATAGGTTGGAAAATGATGAGATAGAGAGAAAATAAAAGTTATCGTTCCGTTCCGTTCCTACTCGACACGAAATAGAAAATTCCAAAACAATAGCAAAAAAATTCAAAAAAACCAGAATGGATTCATTTCAAACCAAAATAAGTTGGAAAAGGATGAGAAAGAGAGAAAATAAAAATTATAATTCTGTTCCGTTCCTAACCGACGCATAATAGAAAAATTCAAGAAAAATAGCAAAAAAATTCAAAAAATTTAAAAATAAGGTTGTGGATTCATTTCAAGCCAAAATAGGTTGGAAAATGATGAGATAGAGAGAAAATAAAAGTTATCGTTCCGTTCCGTTCCTACCCGACACGAAATAGAAAATTCCAAAACAATAGCAAAAAAATTCAAAAAAACCAGAATGGATTCATTTCAAGCCAAAATAAGTTGGAAAAGGATGAGAAAGAGAGAAAATAAAAAATATAATTCCGTTCCGTTCCTACCCGACGCATAAAACAAAATTCAACAAAAATAGCAAAAAAATATCAAACATTTAAAAATACGGTTATGGATTCATTTCAAGCCAAAATAGGTTGGAAAATGATGAGATAGAGAGAAAATAAAAGTTATCGTTCCGTTCCGTTCCTACCCGACACGAAATAGAAAATTCTAAAACAATAGCAAAAAAATTCAAAAAATTAAAGAATACCATTACGGGTTCATTTCAAGTCAAAATAGGTCGGCAAAGGCCGAGAAAAAGAGAAAATAAAATTATCGTTCCGTGTCGATCCTTCTCGGCACTAAATAAAAAATACAGAAAAAATAGCAAAAAAATTCAAAAAAACCATAATGGATTCATTTCAAGCCAAAATAAGTTGGAAAAGGATGAGAAAGAGAGAAAATAAATATTATAATTCGGTTCCGTTCCTAACCGACGCATAATAGAAAATTCAAGAAAAATAGCAAAAAAATTCAAAAAATTTAAAAATACGGTTATGGATTCATTTCAAGCCAAAATAGGTTGGAAAATGATGAGATAGAGAGAAAATAAAAGTTATCGTTCCGTTCCGTTCCTACCCGACACGAAATAGAAAATTCCAAAACAATAGCAAAAAAATTCAAAAAAACCAGAATGGATTCATTTCAAGCCAAAATAAGTTGGAAAGGGATGAGAAAGAGAGAAAATAAAAATTATAATTCTGTTCCGTTCCTACCCGACGCATAATAGAAAATTCAACAAAAATAGCAAAAAAATATCAAAAAATTTAAAAATACGGTTATGGATTCATTTCAAGCCAGAATAGGTTGGAAAATGATGAGATAGAGAGAAAATAAAAGTTATCGTTCCGTTCCGTTCCTACCCGACACGAAATAGAAAATTCCAAAACAATAGCAAAAAAATTCAAAAAAACCAGAATGGATTCATTTCTAGCCAAAATAAGTTGGAAAAGGATGAGATAAAGAGAAAATAAAAATTATTGTTCCGTTCCGTTCCTACCCGACGTGAAATAGAAAATTTCAAAACAATAGCAAAAAAATTCAAAAAATTAAAAAACACCATTACGGGTTCATTTCAAGCCAAAATGGGTTGGAAAATGATGAGATAGAGAGAGAATAAAAAATATAATTCCGTTCCGTTCCTACCCGACGCATAAAACAAAATTCAACAAAAATAGCAAAAAAATATCAAACAATTAAAAATACGGTTATGGATTCATTTCAAGCCAAAATAGGTTGGAAAATGATGAGATAGAGAGAAAATAAAAGTTATCGTTCCGTTCCGTTCCTACCCGACACGAAATAGAAAATTCTAAAACAATAGCAAAAAAATTCAAAAAATTAAAGAATACCATTATGGGTTCATTTCAAGTCAAAATAGGTTGGCAAAGGCCGAGAAAAAGAGAAAATAAAATTATCGTTCCGTGTCGATCCTTCTCGGCACAAAATAAAAAATACAGAAAAAATAGTAAAAAAATTCAAAAAAACCATAATGGATTCATTTCAAGCCAAAATAAGTTGGAAAAGGATGAGAAAGAGAGAAAATAAAAAATATAATTCCGTTCCGTTCCTACCCGACGCATAAAACAAAATTCAACAAAAATAGCAAAAAAATATCAAACATTTAAAAATACGGTTATGGATTCATTTCAAGCCAAAATAGGTTGGAAAATGATGAGATAGAGAGAAAATAAAAGTTATCGTTCCGTTCTGTTCCTACCCGACCCGAAATAGAAAATTCTAAAACAATAGCAAAAAAATTCAAAAAATTAAAGAATACCATTACGGGTTCATTTCAAGTCAAAATAGGTCGGCAAAGGCCGAGAAAAAGAGAAAATAAAATTATCGTTCCGTGTCGATCCTTCTCGGCACAAAATAAAAAATACAGAAAAAATAGCAAAAAAATTCAAAAAAACCGTAATGGATTCATTTCAAGCCAAAATAAGTTGGAAAAGGATGAGAAAGAGAGAAAATAAAAATTATAATTCGGTTCCGTTCCTAACCGACGCATAATAGAAAATTCAAGAAAAATAGCAAAAAAATTCAAAAAATTTAAAAATACGGTTATGGATTCATTTCAAGCCAAAATAGGTTGGAAAATGATGAGATAGAGAGAAAATAAAAGTTATCGCTCCGTTCCGTTCCTACCCGACACGAAATAGAAAATTCCAAAACAATAGCAAAAAAATTCAAAAAAACCAGAATGGATTCATTTCAAGCCAAAATAAGTTGGAAAAGGATGAGAAAGAGAGAAAATAAAAAATATAATTCCGTTCCGTTCCTACCCGACGCATAAAACAAAATTCTAGAAAAATAGAAAAAAAATTCAAACATTTAAAAATACGGTTATGGATTCATTTCAAGCCAAAATAGGTTGGAAAGTGATGAGATAGAGAGAAAATAAAAGTTATCGTTCCGTTCCATTCCTACCCGACACGAAATAGAAAATTCTAAAACAATAGCAAAAAAATTCAAAAAATTAAAGAATACCATTACGGGTTCATTTCAAGTCAAAATAGGTCGACAAGGCCGAGAAAAAGAGAAAATAAAATTATCGTTCCGTGTCGATCCTTCTCGGCACTAAATAAAAAATACAGAAAAAATAGCAAAAAAATTCAAAAAAACCATAATGGATTCATTTCAAGCCAAAATAAGTTGGAAAAGGATGAGAAAGAGAGAAAATAAAAATTATAATTCGGTTCCGTTCCTAACCGACGCATAATAGAAAATTCAAGAAAAATAGCAAAAAAATTCAAAAAATTTAAAAATACGGTTATGGATTCATTTCAAGCCAAAATAGGTTGGAAAATGATGAGATAGAGAGAAAATAAAAGTTATCGTTCCGTTCCATTCCTACCCGACACGAAATAGAAAATTCTAAAACAATAGTAAAAAAATTGAAAAAATTAAAGAATACCATTACGGGTTCATTTCAAGTCAAAATAGGTCGGCAAAGGCCGAGAAAAAGAGAAAATAAAGTTATCGTTCCGTGTCGATCCTTCTCGGCACTAAATAAAAAATACAGAAAAAATAGCAAAAAAATTCAAAAAAACCATAATGGATTCATTTCAAGCCAAAATAAGTTGGAAAAGGATGAGAAAGAGAGAAAATAAAAATTATAATTCGGTTCCGTTCCTAACCGACGCATAATAGAAAATTCAAGAAAAATAGCAAAAAAATTCAAAAAATTTAAAAATAGGGTTATGGATTCATTTCAAGCCAAAATAGGTTGGAAAATGATGAGATAGAGAGAAAATAAAAGTTATCGTTCCGTTCTGTTCCTGCTCGACACGAAATAGAAAATTCCAAAACAATAGCAAAAAAATTCAAAAAAACCAGAATGGATTCATTTCAAGCCAAAGTAAGTTGGAAAAGGATGAGAAAGAGAGAAAATAAAAAATATAATTCCGTTCCGTTCCTACCCGACGCATAAAACAAAATTCTAGAAAAATAGAAAAAAAATTCAAACATTTAAAAATACGGTTATGGATTCATTTCAAGCCAAAATAGGTTGGAAAGTGATGAGATAGAGAGAAAATAAAAGTTATCGTTCCGTTCCATTCCTACCCGACACGAAATAGAAAATTCTAAAACAATAGCAAAAAAATTCAAAAAATTAAAGAATACCATTACGGGTTCATTTCAAGTCAAAATAGGTCGGCAAGGCCAAGAAAAAGAGAAAATAAAATTATCGTTCCGTGTCGATCCTTCTCGGCACTAAATAAAAAATACAGAAAAAATAGCAAAAAAATTCAAAAAAACCATAATGGATTCATTTCAAGCCAAAATAAGTTGGAAAAGGATGAGAAAGAGAGAAAATAAAAATTATAATTCGGTTCCGTTCCTAACCGACGCATAATAGAAAATTCAAGAAAAATAGCAAAAAAATTCAAAAAATTTAAAAATACGGTTATGGATTCATTTCAAGCCAAAATAGGTTGGAAAATGATGAGATAGAGAGAAAATAAAAGTTATCGTTCCGTTCCGTTCCTACCCGACACGAAATAGAAAATTCCAAAACAATAGCAAAAAAATTCAAAAAAACCAGAATGGATTCATTTCAAGCCAAAATAAGTTGGAAAAGGATGAGAAAGAGAGAAAATAAAAATTATAATTCTGTTCCGTTCCTACCCGACGCATAATAGAAAATTCAACAAAAATAGCAAAAAAATATCAAAAAATTTAAAAATACGGTTATGGATTCATTTCAAGCCAGAATAGGTTGGAAAATGATGAGATAGAGAGAAAATAAAAGTTATCGTTCCGTTCCGTTCCTACCCGACACGAAATAGAAAATTCCAAAACAATAGCAAAAAAATTCAAAAAAACCAGAATGGATTCATTTCTAGCCAAAATAAGTTGTAAAGGGATGAGATAAAGAGAAAATAAAAATTATTGTTCCGTTCCGTTCCTACCTGACGTGAAATAGAAAATTTCAAAACAATAGCAAAAAAATTCAAAAAATTAAAAAACACCATTACGGGTTCATTTCAAGCCAAAATAAGTTGGAAAATGATGAGATAGAGGGAAAATAAAAGTTATCGTTCCGTTCCGTTCCTACCCGACACGAAATAGAAAATTCCAAAACAATAGCAAAAAAATTCAAAAAATTAAAGAATACCATTACAGGTTCATTTCAAGCCAAAATAGGTCAGTGAAGGCCGAGAAAAACAGAAAATAAAAATTATCGTTCCGTTTTGTTCATACCAGGCACTAAATAAAAAATTCAAACAAAACAAAAAAAAAATTCAAAAAATTAAAAAATACCATTATGGATTCATTTCAAGCCAAAATAGGTCGGACAAGGCCGAGAAAAAGAGAAAATAAAATTATCGTTCCGTGTCGATCCTTCCCGACACTAAATAAAAAAATAGCAAAAAAATTCAAAAAAACCATAATCGATTAATTTCAGGCCAGAATAAGTTGGAAAAGGATGAGAAAGAGAGAAAATAAAAATTATAATTCTATTCCGTTCCTACCCGACGCATAATAGAAAATTCAAGAAAAATAGCAAAAAAATTCAAAAAATTTAAAAATACGGTTATGGATTCATTTCAAGCCAAAATAAGTTTGAAAAGGATGAGATAAAGTGAAAATAAAAATTATTGTTCTGTTCCGTTCCTAACCGACGCATAATAGAAAATACAAGAAAAATAGCAAAAAAATTCAAAAAATTAAAGAATACCATTACAGGTTCATTTCAAGCTAAAATAGGTCGGAGAAGGCCGAGAAAAACAGAAAATAAATATTATCGTTCCGTTTCGTTCCTACAAGGCACTAAATAAAAAATTCAAAAAAAATAGCAAAAAAATTCAAAAAATTTAAGAATACCATTACAGGTTCATTTCAAGCCAAAATAGGTCGGAGGAGGCCGAGAAAAACAGAAAACAAATATTATCGTTCAGTTTCGTTCCTACTAGGCACTAAATAAAAAATACAAGAAAAATAGCAAAAAAATTCAAAAAATTAAAGAATACCATTACAGGTTCATTTCAAGCCAAAATAGGTTGGACAAGGCCGAGAAAAAGAGAAAATAAAATTATCGTTCCGTGTCGATCCTTCCCGGCACTAAATAAAAAATTCAAAAAAAATAGCAAAAAAATTCAAAAAAACCATAATCGATTAATTTCAAGCCAAAATAATTTGGAAAAGGATGAGAAAGAGAGAAAATAAAAATTATAATTCTGTTCCGTTCCTACCCGACGCATAATAGAAAATTCAAGAAAAATAGCAAAAAAATTCAAAAAATTTAAAAATACGGTTATGGATTCATTTCAAACCAAAATAAGTTGGAAAAGGATGAGATAAAGAGAAAATAAAAATTATTGTTCCGTACCGTTCCTACCCGACGCATAATAGAAAATTCAAAAAAAATAGCAAAAAAATTCAAAAAACTTAAAAATACGGTTATGGATTCATTTCAAGCCAAAATAAGTTGGAAAAGGATGCGAAAGAGAGAAAATAAAAATTATAATTCTGTTCCGTTCCTATCGACGCGAAATAGAAAACTTCAAAACAATAGCAAAAAAATTCAAAAAATTAAAAAATACCATTATGGATTCATTTCAAGCCAAAATAGGTCGGAGAAGGCCGAGAAAAAGAGAAAATAAAATTATCGTTCCGTGTCGATCCTTCCTGGCACTAAATAAAAAATTCAGAAAAAATAGCAAAAAAATTCAAAAAAACCATAATGGATTCATTTCAAGCCAAAATAAGTTGGAAAAGGATGAGAAAGAGAGAAAATAAAAATTATAATTCGGTTCCGTTCCTACCCGACGTATAATAGAAAATTCAAGAAAAATAGAAAAAGAATTCAAAAAATTTAAAAATACGGTTATGGATTCATTTCAAGCCAAAATAGGTTGGAAAATGATGAGATAGAGAGAAAATAAAAGTTATTGTTCCGTTCCGTTCCTACCCGACACGAAATAGAAAATTCCAAAACAATAGCAAAAAAATTCAAAAAAGTAATAAATACCAATATGGATTCATTTCAAGCCAAAAGAAGTTGGGAAAGGATGAGAAAGAGAGAAAATAAAAATTATAATTCCGTTCCGTTCCTACCCGACGCATAATAGAAAATACAAGAAAAATAGCAAAAAAATTCAAAAAATTAAAGAATACCATTACAGGTTCATTTCAAGCCAAAATAGGTCGGAGAAGGCCGAGAAAAACAGAAAATAAAAATTATCGTTCCGTTTTGTTCCTATCAGGCACTAAATAGAAAATTCAAACAAAACAGAAAAAAAATTCAAAAAATTAAAAAATACCATTATGGATTCATTTCAAGCCAAAATAGGTCGGACAAGGCCGAGAAAAAGAGAAAATAAAATTATCGTTCCGTGTCGATCCTTCCCGACACTAAATAAAAAATTCAAAAAAAATAGCAAAAAAATTCAAAAAAACCATAATGGATTAATTTCAAGCCAAAATAAGTTGGAAAAGGATGAGAAAGAGAGAAAATAAAAATTATAATTCTGTTCCGTTCCTATCCGACGCATAATAGAAAATTCAAGAAAAATAGCAAAAAAATTCAAAAAATTTAAAAATACGGTTTTGGATTCATTTCAACCCAAAATAAGTTGGAAAAGGATGAGATAAAGAGAAAATAAAAATTATTGTTTCGTTCCGTTCCTACCCGACGCATAATAGAAAATACAAGAAAAAGAGCAAAAAAATTCAAAAAATTAAAGAATACCATTACAGGTTCATTTCAAGCCAAAATAGGTCGGAGAAGGCCGAGAAAAACAGAAAATAAATATTATCGTTCTGTTTCGTTCCTACCAGGCACTAAATAAAAAATTCAAAAAAAATAGCAAAAAAATTCAAAAAATTTAAAAATACCATAATGGATTCATTTCAAGCCAAAATAAGTTTGAAAAGGATGAGAAAGAGAGAAAATAAAAATTATAATTCGGTTCCGTTCCTACCCGACGCGTAATAGAAAATTCATGGAAAATAGCAAAAAAATTCAAAAAATTTAAAAATACGGTTATGGATTCATTTCAAGCCAAAATAGGTTGGAAAATGATGAGATAGAGAGAAAATAAAAGTTATCGTTCCGTTCCGTTCCTACCCGACACGAAATAGAAAATTCCAAAACAATAGAAAAAAAATTAAAAAAATTAAAAAATACCATTATGGTTTCATTTCAAGCCAAAATAAGTTATAAAAAGATGAGAAAGAGAGAAAATAAAAATTATAATTCCGTTCCGTTCCTACCCGACGCATAAGAGAAAATACAAGAAAAATAGCAAAAAAATTCAAAAAATTAAAGAATACCATTATAGGTTCATTTCAAGCCAAAATAGGTCAGAGAAGGCCGAGAAAAACAGAAAATAAATATTATCGTTCCGTTTCGTTCCTACCAGGCACTAAATAGAAAATTCAAACAAAACAGAAAAAAAATTAAAAAAATTAAAAAATACCTTTATGGATTCATTTCAAGCCAAAATAGGTCGGACAAGGTCGAGAAAAAGAGAAAATAAAATTATCGTTCCGTGTCGATCCTTCCCGGCACTAAATAAAAAATTCAAAAGAAATAGCAAAAAAATTCAAAAAAACCAAAATGGATTAATTTCAAGCCAAAATAAGTTGGAAAATGATGAGAAATAGAGAAAATAAAAATTATAATTCTGTTCCGTTCCTACCCGAAGCATAATAGAAAATTCAAGAAAAATAGCAAAAAAATTCAAAAAATTTAAAAATACGGTTATGGATTCATTTCAAGCCAAAATAAGTTGGAAAAGGATGAGAAAAAGAGAAAATAAAAATTATAATTCTGTTCCGTTTCTATCCGACGCGAAATAGAAAACTTCAAAACAATAGCAAAAAAATTCAAAAAATTAAAAAATACCATTATGGATTCATTTCAAGCCAAAATAGGTCGGAGAAGGCCGAGAAAAAGAGAAAATAAAATTATCGTTCCGTGTCGATCATTCCCGGCAATAAATAAAAAATTCAGAAAAAATAGCAAAAAAATTCAAAAAAACCATAATGGATTCATTTCAAGCCAAAATAAGTTGGAAAAGGATGAGAAAGAGAGAAAATAAAAATTATAATTCGGTTCCGTTCCTACCCGACGCATAATAGAAAATTCAAGAAAAATAGCAAAAAAATTCATAAAATTTAAAAATACGGTTATGGATTCATTTCAAGCCAAAATAGGTTGGAAAATGATGAGATAGAGAGAAAATAAAAGTTATCGTTCCGTTCCGTTCCTACCCGACACGAAATAGAAAATTCCAAAACAATAGCAAAAAAATTAAAAAAATTAAAAAATTCCATTATGGATTCATTTCAAGCCAAAATAAGTTGGAAAAGGATGAGAAAAAGAGAAAATAAAAATTATAATTCTGTTCCGTTTCTATCCGACGCGAAATAGAAAACTTCAAAACAATAGCAAAAAAATTCAAAAAATTAAAAAATACCATTATGGATTCATTTCAAGCCAAAATAGGTCGGAGAAGGCCGAGAAAAAGAGAAAATAAAATTATCGTTCCGTGTCGATCATTACCGGCAATAAATAAAAAATTCAGAAGAAATAGCAAAAAAATTCAAAAAAACCATAATGGATTCATTTCAAGCCAAAATAAGTTGGAAAAGGATGAGAAAGAGAGAAAATAAAAATTATAATTCGGTTCCGTTCCTACCCGACGCATAATAGAAAATTCAAGAAAAATAGCAAAAAAATTCATAAAATTTAAAAATACGGTTATGGATTCATTTCAAGCCAAAATAGGTTGGAAAATGGTGAGATAGAGAGAAAATAAAAGTTATCGTTCCGTTCCGTTCCTACCCGACACGAAATAGAAAATTCCAAAACAATAGCAAAAAAATTAAAAAAATTAAAAAATTCCATTATGGATTCATTTCAAGCCAAAATAAGTTGGGAAAGGATGAGAAAGAGAGAAAATAAAAATTACAATTCCGTTCCGTTCCTGCCCGACGCATAATAGAAAATACAAGAAAAATAGCAAAAAAATTCAAAAAATTAAAGAATACCATTACAGGTTCATTTCAAGCCAAAATAGGTCGAAGAAGGCCGAGAAAAACAGAAAATAAAAATTATCGTTCCGTTTTGTTCCTATCAGGCACTAAATAGAAAATTCAAACGAAACAGAAAAAAAATTCAAAAAATTAAAAAATACCATTATGGATTCATTTCAAGCCAAAATAGGTCGGACAAGGCCGAGAAAAAGAGAAAATAAAATTATCGTTCCATGTCGATCCTTCCCGACACTAAATAAAAAATTCAAAATAAATAGCAAAAAAATTCAAAAAAACCATAATGGATTAGTTTCAAGCCAAAATAAGTTGGAAAAGGATGAGAAAGAGAGAAAATAAAAATTACAATTCTGTTCCGTTCCTACCCGACGCAAAATAGAAAATTCAAGAAAAATAGCAAAAAAATTCAAAAAATTTTAAAATACGGTTATGGATTCATTTCAAGCCAAAATAGGTTGGAAAATGATGAGATAGAGAGAAAATAAAAGTCATCGTTCCGTTCCGTTCCTACCCGACACGAAATAGAAAATTCCAAACCAATAGCAAAAAAATTAAAAAAATTAAAAAATACCATTATGGATTCATTTCAAGCCAAAATAAGTTGGGAAAGGATGAGAAAGAGAGAAAATAAAAATTATAATTCCGTTCCGTTCCTACCCGACGCATAATAGAAAATACAAGAAAAATAGCAAAAAAATTCAAAAAATTAAAGAATACCATTACAGGTTCATTTCAAGCCAAAATAGGTCGGAGAAGGCCGAGAAAAACAGAAAATAAAAATTATCGTTCCGTTTCGTTCCTACCAGGCACTAAATAGAAAATTCAAACAAAACAGAAAAAAAATTCAAAAAATTAAAAAATACCATTATGGATTCATTTCAAGCGTAAATAGGTCGGACAAGGCCGAAAAAAAGAGAAAATAAAATTATCGTTCCATGTTGATCCTTCCCGACACTAAATAAAAAATTCAAAAAAAATAGCAAAAAAATTCAAAAAAACCATAATGGATTAGTTTCAAGCCAAAATAAGTTGGAAAAGGATGAGAAAGAGAGAAAATAAAAATTACAATTCTGTTCCGTTCCAACCCGACGCAAAATAGAAAATTCAAGAAAAATAGCAAAAAAATTCAAAAAATTTAAAAATACGGTTATGGATTCATTTCAAGCCAAAATAGGTTGGAAAATGATGAGATAGAGAGAAAATAAAAGTTATCGTTCCGTTCCGTTCCTACCCGACACGAAATAGAAAATTCCAAAACAATAGCAAAAAGATTCAAAAAATTAAAGAATACCATTACGGGTTCATTTCAAGCAAAAATAGGTCGGAAAAGGCTGAGAAAAACATAAAATAAAAATTATCGTTCCGTTTTGTTCCTACCAGGCACTAAATAGAAAATTCAAACAAAACAGAAAAAAAATTAAAAAAATTAAAAAATACCTTTATGGATTCATTTCAAGCCAAAATAGGTCGGACAAGGTCGAGAAAAAGAGAAAATAAAATTATCGTTCCGTGTCGATCCTTCCCGGCACTAAATAAAAAATTCAAAAGAAATAGCAAAAAAATTCAAAAAAACCAAAATGGATTAATTTCAAGCCAAAATAAGTTGGAAAATGATGAGAAATAGAGAAAATAAAAATTATAATTCTGTTCCGTTCCTACCCGAAGCATAATAGAAAATTCAAGAAAAATAGCAAAAAAATTCAAAAAATTTAAAAATACGGTTATAGATTCATTTCAAGCCAAAATAAGTTGGAAAAGGATGAGAAAAAGAGAAAATAAAAATTATAATTCTGTTCCGTTTCTATCCGACGCGAAATAGAAAACTTCAAAACAATAGCAAAAAAATTCAAAAAATTAAAAAATACCATTATGGATTCATTTCAAGCCAAAATAGGTCGGAGAAGGCCGAGAAAAAGAGAAAATAAAATTATCGTTCCGTGTCGATCATTCCCGGCAATAAATAAAAAATTCAGAAAAAATAGCAAAAAAATTCAAAAAAACCATAATGGATTCATTTCAAGCCAAAATAAGTTGGAAAAGGATGAGAAAGAGAGAAAATAAAAATTATAATTCGGTTCCGTTCCTACCCGACGCATAATAGAAAATTCAAGAAAAATAGCAAAAAAATTCATAAAATTTAAAAATACGGTTATGGATTCATTTCAAGCCAAAATAGGTTGGAAAATGATGAGATAGAGAGAAAATAAAAGTTATCGTTCCGTTCCGTTCCTACCCGACACGAAATAGAAAATTCCAAAACAATAGCAAAAAAATTAAAAAAATTAAAAAATTCCATTATGGATTCATTTCAAGCCAAAATAAGTTGGAAAAGGATGAGAAAAAGAGAAAATAAAAATTATAATTCTGTTCCGTTTCTATCCGACGCGAAATAGAAAACTTCAAAACAATAGCAAAAAAATTCAAAAAATTAAAAAATACCATTATGGATTCATTTCAAGCCAAAATAGGTCGGAGAAGGCCGAGAAAAAGAGAAAATAAAATTATCGTTCCGTGTCGATCATTCCCGGCAATAAATAAAAAATTCAGAAAAAATAGCAAAAAAATTCAAAAAAACCATAATGGATTCATTTCAAGCCAAAATAAGTTGGAAAAGGATGAGAAAGAGAGAAAATAAAAATTATAATTCGGTTCCGTTCCTACCCGACGCATAATAGAAAATTCAAGAAAAATAGCAAAAAAATTCATAAAATTTAAAAATACGGTTATGGATTCATTTCAAGCCAAAATAGGTTGGAAAATGGTGAGATAGAGAGAAAATAAAAGTTATCGTTCCGTTCCGTTCCTACCCGACACGAAATAGAAAATTCCAAAACAATAGCAAAAAAATTAAAAAAATTAAAAAATTCCATTATGGATTCATTTCAAGCCAAAATAAGTTGGGAAAGGATGAGAAAGAGAGAAAATAAAAATTACAATTCCGTTCCGTTCCTGCCCGACGCATAATAGAAAATACAAGAAAAATAGCAAAAAAATTCAAAAAATTAAAGAATACCATTACAGGTTCATTTCAAGCCAAAATAGGTCGAAGAAGGCCGAGAAAAACAGAAAATAAAAATTATCGTTCCGTTTTGTTCCTATCAGGCACTAAATAGAAAATTCAAACGAAACAGAAAAAAAATTCAAAAAATTAAAAAATACCATTATGGATTCATTTCAAGCCAAAATAGGTCGGACAAGGCCGAGAAAAAGAGAAAATAAAATTATCGTTCCATGTCGATCCTTCCCGACACTAAATAAAAAATTCAAAATAAATAGCAAAAAAATTCAAAAAAACCATAATGGATTAGTTTCAAGCCAAAATAAGTTGGAAAAGGATGAGAAAGAGAGAAAATAAAAATTACAATTCTGTTCCGTTCCTACCCGACGCAAAATAGAAAATTCAAGAAAAATAGCAAAAAAATTCAAAAAATTTTAAAATACGGTTATGGATTCATTTCAAGCCAAAATAGGTTGGAAAATGATGAGATAGAGAGAAAATAAAAGTCATCGTTCCGTTCCGTTCCTACCCGACACGAAATAGAAAATTCCAAACCAATAGCAAAAAAATTAAAAAAATTAAAAAATACCATTATGGATTCATTTCAAGCCAAAATAAGTTGGGAAAGGATGAGAAAGAGAGAAAATAAAAATTATAATTCCGTTCCGTTCCTACCCGACGCATAATAGAAAATACAAGAAAAATAGCAAAAAAATTCAAAAAATTAAAGAATACCATTACAGGTTCATTTCAAGCCAAAATAGGTCGGAGAAGGCCGAGAAAAACAGAAAATAAAAATTATCGTTCCGTTTCGTTCCTACCAGGCACTATATAGAAAATTCAAACAAAACAGAAAAAAAATTCAAAAAATTAAAAAATACCATTATGGATTCATTTCAAGCGTAAATAGGTCGGACAAGGCCGAAAAAAAGAGAAAATAAAATTATCGTTCCATGTTGATCCTTCCCGACACTAAATAAAAAATTCAAAAAAAATAGCAAAAAAATTCAAAAAAACCATAATGGATTAGTTTCAAGCCAAAATAAGTTGGAAAAGGATGAGAAAGAGAGAAAATAAAAATTACAATTCTGTTCCGTTCCAACCCGACGCAAAATAGAAAATTCAAGAAAAATAGCAAAAAAATTCAAAAAATTTAAAAATACGGTTATGGATTCATTTCAAGCCAAAATAGGTTGGAAAATGATGAGATAGAGAGAAAATAAAAGTTATCGTTCCGTTCCGTTCCTACCCGACACGAAATAGAAAATTCCAAAACAATAGCAAAAAGATTCAAAAAATTAAAGAATACCATTACGGGTTCATTTCAAGCAAAAATAGGTCGGAAAAGGCTGAGAAAAACATAAAATAAAAATTATCGTTCCGTTTTGTTCCTACCAGGCACTAAATAGAAAATTCAAACAAAACAGAAAAAAAATTAAAAAAATTAAAAAATACCTTTATGGATTCATTTCAAGCCAAAATAGGTCGGACAAGGTCGAGAAAAAGAGAAAATAAAATTATCGTTCCGTGTCGATCCTTCCCGGCACTAAATAAAAAATTCAAAAGAAATAGCAAAAAAATTCAAAAAAACCAAAATGGATTAATTTCAAGCCAAAATAAGTTGGAAAATGATGAGAAATAGAGAAAATAAAAATTATAATTCTGTTCCGTTCCTACCCGAAGCATAATAGAAAATTCAAGAAAAATAGCAAAAAAATTCAAAAAATTTAAAAATACGGTTATAGATTCATTTCAAGCCAAAATAAGTTGGAAAAGGATGAGAAAAAGAGAAAATAAAAATTATAATTCTGTTCCGTTTCTATCCGACGCGAAATAGAAAACTTCAAAACAATAGCAAAAAAATTCAAAAAATTAAAAAATACCATTATGGGTTCATTTCAAGCCAAAATAGGTCGGAGAAGGCCGAGAAAAAGAGAAAATAAAATTATCGTTCCGTGTCGATCATTCCCGGCAATAAATAAAAAATTCAGAAAAAATAGCAAAAAAATTCAAAAAAACCATAATGGATTCATTTCAAGCCAAAATAAGTTGGAAAAGGATGAGAAAGAGAGAAAATAAAAATTATAATTCGGTTCCGTTCCTACCCGACGCATAATAGAAAATTCAAGAAAAATAGCAAAAAAATTCATAAAATTTAAAAATATGGTTATGGATTCATTTCAAACCAAAATAGGTTGGAAAATGATGAGATAGAGAGAAAATAAAAGTTATCGTTCCGTTCCGTTCCTACCCGACACGAAATAGAAAATTCCAAACCAATAGCAAAAAAATTAAAAAAATTAAAAAATACCATTATGGATTCATTTCAAGCCAAAATAAGTTGGGAAAGGATGAGAAAGAGAGAAAATAAAAATTATAATTCCGTTCCGTTCCTACCCGACGCATAATAGAAAATACAAGAAAAATAGCAAAAAAATTCAAAAAATTAAAGAATACCATTACAGGTTCATTTCAAGCCAAAATAGGTCGGAGAAGGCCGAGAAAAACAGAAAATAAAAATTATCGTTCCGTTTCGTTCCTACCAGGCACTAAATAGAAAATTCAAACAAAACAGAAAAAAAATTCAAAAAATTAAAAAATACCATTATGGATTCATTTCAAGCGTAAATAGGTCGGACAAGGCCGAAAAAAAGAGAAAATAAAATTATCGTTCCATGTTGATCCTTCCCGACACTAAATAAAAAATTCAAAAAAAATAGCAAAAAAATTCAAAAAAACCATAATGGATTAGTTTCAAGCCAAAATAAGTTGGAAAAGGATGAAAAAGAGAGAAAATAAAAATTACAATTCTGTTCCGTTCCAACCCGACGCAAAATAGAAAATTCAAGAAAAATAGCAAAAAAATTCAAAAAATTTAAAAATACGGTTATGGATTCATTTCAAGCCAAAATAGGTTGGAAAATGATGAGATAGAGAGAAAATAAAAGTTATCGTTCCGTTCCGTTCCTACCCGACACGAAATAGAAAATTCCAAAACAATAGCAAAAAGATTCAAAAAATTAAAGAATACCATTACGGGTTCATTTCAAGCAAAAATAGGTCGGAAAAGGCTGAGAAAAACATAAAATAAAAATTATCGTTCCGTTTTGTTCCTACCAGGCACTAAATAGAAAATTCAAACAAAACAGAAAAAAAATTAAAAAAATTAAAAAATACCTTTATGGATTCATTTCAAGCCAAAATAGGTCGGACAAGGTCGAGAAAAAGAGAAAATAAAATTATCGTTCCGTGTCGATCCTTCCCGGCACTAAATAAAAAATTCAAAAGAAATAGCAAAAAAATTCAAAAAAACCAAAATGGATTAATTTCAAGCCAAAATAAGTTGGAAAATGATGAGAAATAGAGAAAATAAAAATTATAATTCTGTTCCGTTCCTACCCGAAGCATAATAGAAAATTCAAGAAAAATAGCAAAAAAATTCAAAAAATTTAAAAATACGGTTATAGATTCATTTCAAGCCAAAATAAGTTGGAAAAGGATGAGAAAAAGAGAAAATAAAAATTATAATTCTGTTCCGTTTCTATCCGACGCGAAATAGAAAACTTCAAAACAATAGCAAAAAAATTCAAAAAATTAAAAAATACCATTATGGGTTCATTTCAAGCCAAAATAGGTCGGAGAAGGCCGAGAAAAAGAGAAAATAAAATTATCGTTCCGTGTCGATCATTCCCGGCAATAAATAAAAAATTCAGAAAAAATAGCAAAAAAATTCAAAAAAACCATAATGGATTCATTTCAAGCCAAAATAAGTTGGAAAAGGATGAGAAAGAGAGAAAATAAAAATTATAATTCGGTTCCGTTCCTACCCGACGCATAATAGAAAATTCAAGAAAAATAGCAAAAAAATTCATAAAATTTAAAAATACGGTTATGGATTCATTTCAAGCCAAAATAGGTTGGAAAATGATGAGATAGAGAGAAAATAAAAGTTATCGTTCCGTTCCGTTCCTACCCGACACGAAATAGAAAATTCCAAAACAATAGCAAAAAAATTAAAAAAATTAAAAAATTCCATTATGGATTCATTTCAAGCCAAAATAAGTTGGAAAAGGATGAGAAAAAGAGAAAATAAAAATTATAATTCTGTTCCGTTTCTATCCGATGCGAAATAGAAAACTTCAAAACAATAGCAAAAAAATTCAAAAAATTAAAAAATACCATTATGGATTCATTTCAAGCCAAAATAGGTCGGAGAAGGCCGAGAAAAAGAGAAAATAAAATTATCGTTCCGTGTCGATCATTCCCGGCAATAAATAAAAAATTCAGAAAAAATAGCAAAAAAATTCAAAAAAACCATAATGGATTCATTTCAAGCCAAAATAAGTTGGAAAAGGATGAGAAAGAGAGAAAATAAAAATTATAATTCGGTTCCGTTCCTACCCGACGCATAATAGAAAATTCAAGAAAAATAGCAAAAAAATTCATAAAATTTAAAAATACGGTTATGGATTCATTTCAAGCCAAAATAGGTTGGAAAATGGTGAGATAGAGAGAAAATAAAAGTTATCGTTCCGTTCCGTTCCTACCCGACACGAAATAGAAAATTCCAAAACAATAGCAAAAAAATTAAAAAAATTAAAAAATTCCATTATGGATTCATTTCAAGCCAAAATAAGTTGGGAAAGGATGAGAAAGAGAGAAAATAAAAATTACAATTCCGTTCCGTTCCTGCCCGACGCATAATAGAAAATACAAGAAAAATAGCAAAAAAATTCAAAAAATTAAAGAATACCATTACAGGTTCATTTCAAGCCAAAATAGGTCGAAGAAGGCCGAGAAAAACAGAAAATAAAAATTATCGTTCCGTTTTGTTCCTATCAGGCACTAAATAGAAAATTCAAACGAAACAGAAAAAAAATTCAAAAAATTAAAAAATACCATTATGGATTCATTTCAAGCCAAAATAGGTCGGACAAGGCCGAGAAAAAGAGAAAATAAAATTATCGTTCCATGTCGATCCTTCACGACACTAAATAAAAAATTCAAAATAAATAGCAAAAAAATTCAAAAAAACCATAATGGATTAGTTTCAAGCCAAAATAAGTTGGAAAAGGATGAGAAAGAGAGAAAATAAAAATTACAATTCTGTTCCGTTCCTACCCGACGCAAAATAGAAAATTCAAGAAAAATAGCAAAAAAATTCAAAAAATTTTAAAATACGGTTATGGATTCATTTCAAGCCAAAATAGGTTGGAAAATGATGAGATAGAGAGAAAATAAAAGTCATCGTTCCGTTCCGTTCCTACCCGACACGAAATAGAAAATTCCAAACCAATAGCAAAAAAATTAAAAAAATTAAAAAATACCATTATGGATTCATTTCAAGCCAAAATAAGTTGGGAAAGGATGAGAAAGAGAGAAAATAAAAATTATAATTCCGTTCCGTTCCTACCCGACGCATAATAGAAAATACAAGAAAAATAGCAAAAAAATTCAAAAAATTAAAGAATACCATTACAGGTTCATTTCAAGCCAAAATAGGTCGGAGAAGGCCGAGAAAAACAGAAAATAAAAATTATCGTTCCGTTTCGTTCCTACCAGGCACTAAATAGAAAATTCAAACAAAACAGAAAAAAAATTCAAAAAATTAAAAAATACCATTATGGATTCATTTCAAGCGTAAATAGGTCGGACAAGGCCGAAAAAAAGAGAAAATAAAATTATCGTTCCATGTTGATCCTTCCCGACACTAAATAAAAAATTCAAAAAAAATAGCAAAAAAATTCAAAAAAACCATAATGGATTAGTTTCAAGCCAAAATAAGTTGGAAAAGGATGAGAAAGAGAGAAAATAAAAATTACAATTCTGTTCCGTTCCAACCCGACGCAAAATAGAAAATTCAAGAAAAATAGCAAAAAAATTCAAAAAATTTAAAAATACGGTTATGGATTCATTTCAAGCCAAAATAGGTTGGAAAATGATGAGATAGAGAGAAAATAAAAGTTATCGTTCCGTTCCGTTCCTACCCGACACGAAATAGAAAATTCCAAAACAATAGCAAAAAGATTCAAAAAATTAAAGAATACCATTACGGGTTCATTTCAAGCAAAAATAGGTCGGAAAAGGCTGAGAAAAACATAAAATAAAAATTATCGTTCCGTTTTGTTCCTACCAGGCACTAAATAGAAAATTCAAACAAAACAGAAAAAAAATTAAAAAAATTAAAAAATACCTTTATGGATTCATTTCAAGCCAAAATAGGTCGGACAAGGTCGAGAAAAAGAGAAAATAAAATTATCGTTCCGTGTCGATCCTTCCCGGCACTAAATAAAAAATTCAAAAGAAATAGCAAAAAAATTCAAAAAAACCAAAATGGATTAATTTCAAGCCAAAATAAGTTGGAAAATGATGAGAAATAGAGAAAATAAAAATTATAATTCTGTTCCGTTCCTACCCGAAGCATAATAGAAAATTCAAGAAAAATAGCAAAAAAATTCAAAAAATTTAAAAATACGGTTATAGATTCATTTCAAGCCAAAATAAGTTGGAAAAGGATGAGAAAAAGAGAAAATAAAAATTATAATTCTGTTCCGTTTCTATCCGACGCGAAATAGAAAACTTCAAAACAATAGCAAAAAAATTCAAAAAATTAAAAAATACCATTATGGGTTCATTTCAAGCCAAAATAGGTCGGAGAAGGCCGAGAAAAAGAGAAAATAAAATTATCGTTCCGTGTCGATCATTCCCGGCAATAAATAAAAAATTCAGAAAAAATAGCAAAAAAATTCAAAAAAACCATAATGGATTCATTTCAAGCCAAAATAAGTTGGAAAAGGATGAGAAAGAGAGAAAATAAAAATTATAATTCGGTTCCGTTCCTACCCGACGCATAATAGAAAATTCAAGAAAAATAGCAAAAAAATTCATAAAATTTAAAAATATGGTTATGGATTCATTTCAAACCAAAATAGGTTGGAAAATGATGAGATAGAGAGAAAATAAAAGTTATCGTTCCGTTCCGTTCCTACCCGACACGAAATAGAAAATTCCAAACCAATAGCAAAAAAATTAAAAAAATTAAAAAATACCATTATGGATTCATTTCAAGCCAAAATAAGTTGGGAAAGGATGAGAAAGAGAGAAAATAAAAATTATAATTCCGTTCCGTTCCTACCCGACGCATAATAGAAAATACAAGAAAAATAGCAAAAAAATTCAAAAAATTAAAGAATACCATTACAGGTTCATTTCAAGCCAAAATAGGTCGGAGAAGGCCGAGAAAAACAGAAAATAAAAATTATCGTTCCGTTTTGTTCCTATCAGGCACTAAATAGAAAATTCAAACGAAACAGAAAAAAAATTCAAAAAATTAAAAAATACCATTATGGATTCATTTCAAGCCAAAATAGGTCGGACAAGGCCGAGAAAAAGAGAAAATAAAATTATCGTTCCATGTCGATCCTTCCCGACACTAAATAAAAAATTCAAAATAAATAGCAAAAAAATTCAAAAAAACCATAATGGATTAGTTTCAAGCCAAAATAAGTTGGAAAAGGATGAGAAAGAGAGAAAATAAAAATTACAATTCTGTTCCGTTCCTACCCGACGCAAAATAGAAAATTCAAGAAAAATAGCAAAAAAATTCAAAAAATTTTAAAATACGGTTATGGATTCATTTCAAGCCAAAATAGGTTGGAAAATGATGAAATAGAGAGAAAATAAAAGTTATCGTTCCGTTCCGTTCCTACCCGACACGAAATAGAAAATTCCAAAACAATAGCAAAAAAATTAAAAAAATTAAAAAATACCATTATGGATTCATTTCAAGCCAAAATAAGTTGGGAAAGGATGAGAAAGAGAGAAAATAAAAAATTATAATTCCGTTCCGTTCCTGCCCGACGCATAATAGAAAATTCAAGAAAAATAGCAAAAAAATTCATAAAATTTAAAAATACGGTTATGGATTCATTTCAAGCCAAAATAGGTTGGAAAATGATGAGATAGAGAGAAAATAAAAGTTATCGTTCCGTTCCGTTCCTACCCGACACGAAATAGAAAATTCCAAACCAATAGCAAAAAAATTAAAAAAATTAAAAAATACCATTATGGATTCATTTCAAGCCAAAATAAGTTGGGAAAGGATGAGAAAGAGAGAAAATAAAAATTATAATTCCGTTCCGTTCCTACCCGACGCATAATAGAAAATACAAGAAAAATAGCAAAAAAATTCAAAAAATTAAAGAATACCATTACAGGTTCATTTCAAGCCAAAATAGGTCGGAGAAGGCCGAGAAAAACAGAAAATAAAAATTATCGTTCCGTTTCGTTCCTACCAGGCACTAAATAGAAAATTCAAACAAAACAGAAAAAAAATTCAAAAAATTAAAAAATACCATTATGGATTCATTTCAAGCGTAAATAGGTCGGACAAGGCCGAAAAAAAGAGAAAATAAAATTATCGTTCCATGTTGATCCTTCCCGACACTAAATAAAAAATTCAAAAAAAATAGCAAAAAAATTCAAAAAAACCATAATGGATTAGTTTCAAGCCAAAATAAGTTGGAAAAGGATGAGAAAGAGAGAAAATAAAAATTACAATTCTGTTCCGTTCCAACCCGACGCAAAATAGAAAATTCAAGAAAAATAGCAAAAAAATTCAAAAAATTTAAAAATACGGTTATGGATTCATTTCAAGCCAAAATAGGTTGGAAAATGATGAGATAGAGAGAAAATAAAAGTTATCGTTCCGTTCCGTTCCTACCCGACACGAAATAGAAAATTCCAAAACAATAGCAATAAGATTCAAAAAATTAAAGAATACGATTACGGGTTCATTTCAAGCAAAAATAGGTCGGAAAAGGCTGAGAAAAACATAAAATAAAAATTATCGTTCCGTTTTGTTCCTACCAGGCACTAAATAGAAAATTCAAACAAAACATAAAAAAAATTAAAAAAATTAAAAAATACCTTTATGGATTCATTTCAAGCCAAAATAGGTCGGACAAGGTCGAGAAAAAGAGAAAATAAAATTATCGTTCCGTGTCGATCATTCCCGGCAATAAATAAAAAATTCAGAAAAAATAGCAAAAAAATTCAAAAAAACCATAATGGATTCATTTCAAGCCAAAATAAGTTGGAAAAGGATGAGAAAGAGAGAAAATAAAAATTATAATTCGGTTCCGTTCCTACCCGACGCATAATAGAAAATTCAAGAAAAATAGCAAAAAAATTCATAAAATTTAAAAATACGGTTATGGATTCATTTCAAGCCAAAATAGGTTGGAAAATGATGAGATAGAGAGAAAATAAAAGTTATCGTTCCGTTCCGTTCCTACCCGACACGAAATAGAAAATTCCAAAACAATAGCAAAAAAATTAAAAAAATTAAAAAATACCATTATGGATTCATTTCAAGCCAAAATAAGTTGGGAAAGGATGAGAAAGAGAGAAAATAAAAATTATAATTCCGTTCCGTTCCTGCCCGACGCATAATAGAAAATACAAGAAAAATAGAAAAAAAATTCAAAAAATTAAAGAATACCATTACAGGTTCATTTCAAGCCAAAATAGGTCGGAGAAGGCCGAGAAAAACAGAAAATAAAAATTATCGTTCCGTTTTGTTCCTATCAGGCACTAAATAGAAAATTCAAACGAAACAGAAAAAAAATTCAAAAAATTAAAAAATACCATTATGGATTCATTTCAAGCCAAAATAGGTCGGACAAGGCCGAGAAAAAGAGAAAATAAAATTATCGTTCCATGTCGATCCTTCCCGACACTAAATAAAAAATTCAAAATAAATAGCAAAAAAATTCAAAAAAACCATAATGGATTAGTTTCAAGCCAAAATAAGTTGGAAAAGGATGAGAAAGAGAGAAAATAAAAATTACAATTCTGTTCCGTTCCTACCCGACGCAAAATAGAAAATTCAAGAAAAATAGCAAAAAAATTCAAAAAATTTTAAAATACGGTTATGGATTCATTTCAAGCCAAAATAGGTTGGAAAATGATGAAATAGAGAGAAAATAAAAGTTATCGTTCCGTTCCGTTCCTACCCGACACGAAATAGAAAATTCCAAAACAATAGCAAAAAAATTAAAAAAATTAAAAAATACCATTATGGATTCATTTCAAGCCAAAATAAGTTGGGAAAGGATGAGAAAGAGAGAAAATAAAAAATTATAATTCCGTTCCGTTCCTGCCCGACGCATAATAGAAAATTCAAGAAAAATAGCAAAAAAATTCATAAAATTTAAAAATACGGTTATGGATTCATTTCAAGCCAAAATAGGTTGGAAAATGATGAGATAGAGAGAAAATAAAAGTTATCGTTCCGTTCCGTTCCTACCCGACACGAAATAGAAAATTCCAAACCAATAGCAAAAAAATTAAAAAAATTAAAAAATACCATTATGGATTCATTTCAAGCCAAAATAAGTTGGGAAAGGATGAGAAAGAGAGAAAATAAAAATTATAATTCCGTTCCGTTCCTACCCGACGCATAATAGAAAATACAAGAAAAATAGCAAAAAAATTCAAAAAATTAAAGAATACCATTACAGGTTCATTTCAAGCCAAAATAGGTCGGAGAAGGCCGAGAAAAACAGAAAATAAAAATTATCGTTCCGTTTCGTTCCTACCAGGCACTAAATAGAAAATTCAAACAAAACAGAAAAAAAATTCAAAAAATTAAAAAATACCATTATGGATTCATTTCAAGCGTAAATAGGTCGGACAAGGCCGAAAAAAAGAGAAAATAAAATTATCGTTCCATGTTGATCCTTCCCGACACTAAATAAAAAATTCAAAAAAAATAGCAAAAAAATTCAAAAAAACCATAATGGATTAGTTTCAAGCCAAAATAAGTTGGAAAAGGATGAGAAAGAGAAAAAATAAAAATTACAATTCTGTTCCGTTCCAACCCGACGCAAAATAGAAAATTCAAGAAAAATAGCAAAAAAATTCAAAAAATTTAAAAATACGGTTATGGATTCATTTCAAGCCAAAATAGGTTGGAAAATGATGAGATAGAGAGAAAATAAAAGTTATCGTTCCGTTCCGTTCCTACCCGACACGAAATAGAAAATTCCAAAACAATAGCAATAAGATTCAAAAAATTAAAGAATACGATTACGGGTTCATTTCAAGCAAAAATAGGTCGGAAAAGGCTGAGAAAAACATAAAATAAAAATTATCGTTCCGTTTTGTTCCTACCAGGCACTAAATAGAAAATTCAAACAAAACATAAAAAAAATTAAAAAAATTAAAAAATACCTTTATGGATTCATTTCAAGCCAAAATAGGTCGGACAAGGTCGAGAAAAAGAGAAAATAAAATTATCGTTCCGCGTCGATCCTTCCCGGCACTAAATAAAAAATTCAAAAGAAATAGCAAAAAAATTCAAAAAAACCAAAATGGATTAATTTCAAGCCAAAATAAGTTGGAAAATGATGAGAAATAGAGAAAATAAAAATTATAATTCTGTTCCGTTCCTACCCGAAGCATAATAGAAAATTCAAGAAAAATAGCAAAAAAATTCAAAAAATTTAAAAATACGGTTATAGATTCATTTCAAGCCAAAATAAGTTGGAAAAGGATGAGAAAAAGAGAAAATAAAATTATAATTCTGTTCCGTTTCTATCCGACGCGAAATAGAAAACTTCAAAACAATAGCAAAAAAATTCAAAAAATTAAAAAATACCATTATGGGTTCATTTCAAGCCAAAATAGGTCGGAGAAGGCCGAGAAAAAGAGAAAATAAAATTATCGTTCCGTGTCGATCATTCCCGGCAATAAATAAAAAATTCAGAAAAAATAGCAAAAAAATTCAAAAAAACCATAATGGATTCATTTCAAGCCAAAATAAGTTGGAAAAGGATGAGAAAGAGAGAAAATAAAAATTATAATTCGGTTCCGTTCCTACCCGACGCATAATAGAAAATTCAAGAAAAATAGCAAAAAAATTCATAAAATTTAAAAATACGGTTATGGATTCATTTCAAGCCAAAATAGGTTGGAAAATGATGAGATAGAGAGAAAATAAAAGTTATCGTTCCGTTCCGTTCCTACCCGACACGAAATAGAAAATTCCAAAACAATAGCAAAAAAATTAAAAAAATTAAAAAATACCATTATGGATTCA
This sequence comes from Quercus parvula, assembly GCA_030820535.1. NCBI lineage: Eukaryota > Viridiplantae > Streptophyta > Magnoliopsida > Fagales > Fagaceae > Quercus > Quercus parvula. The sequence continues at coordinate 22,893,652 of JAUAME010000012.1, forward strand.
TTTCAAGCCAAAATAAGTTGGGAAAGGATGAGAAAGAGAGAAAATAAAAATTATAATTCCGTTCCGTTCCTGCCCGACGCATAATAGAAAATACAAGAAAAATAGCAAAAAAATTCAAAAAATTAAAGAATACCATTACAGGTTCATTTCAAGCCAAAATAGGTCGAAGAAGGCCGAGAAAAACAGAAAATAAAAATTATCGTTCCGTTTTGTTCCTATCAGGCACTAAATAGAAAATTCAAACGAAACAGAAAAAAAATTCAAAAAATTAAAAAATACCATTATGGATTCATTTCAAGCCAAAATAGGTCGGACAAGGCCGAGAAAAAGAGAAAATAAAATTATCGTTCCATGTCGATCCTTCCCGACACTAAATAAAAAATTCAAAATAAATAGCAAAAAAATTCAAAAAAACCATAATGGATTAGTTTCAAGCCAAAATAAGTTGGAAAAGGATGAGAAAGAGAGAAAATAAAAATTACAATTCTGTTCCGTTCCTACCCGACGCAAAATAGAAAATTCAAGAAAAATAGCAAAAAAATTCAAAAAATTTTAAAATACGGTTATGGATTCATTTCAAGCCAAAATAGGTTGGAAAATGATGAGATAGAGAGAAAATAAAAGTCATCGTTCCGTTCCGTTCCTACCCGACACGAAATAGAAAATTCCAAACCAATAGCAAAAAAATTAAAAAAATTAAAAAATACCATTATGGATTCATTTCAAGCCAAAATAAGTTGGGAAAGGATGAGAAAGAGAGAAAATAAAAATTATAATTCCGTTCCGTTCCTACCCGACGCATAATAGAAAATACAAGAAAAATAGCAAAAAAATTCAAAAAATTAAAGAATACCATTACAGGTTCATTTCAAGCCAAAATAGGTCGGAGAAGGCCGAGAAAAACAGAAAATAAAAATTATCGTTCCGTTTTGTTCCTATCAGGCACTAAATAGAAAATTCAAACAAAACAGAAAAAAAATTCAAAAAATTAAAAAATACCATTATGGATTCATTTCAAGCCAAAATAGGTCGGACAAGGCCGAAAAAAAGAGAAAATAAAATTATCGTTCCATGTCGATCCTTCCCGACACTAAATAAAAAATTCAAAAAATATAGCAAAAAAATTCAAAAAAACCATAATGGATTAGTTTCAAGCCAAAATAAGTTGGAAAAGGATGAGAAAGAGAGAAAATAAAAATTACAATTCTGTTCCGTTCCAACCCGACGCATAATAGAAAATTCAAGAAAAATAGCAAAAAAATTCAAAAAATTTAAAAATACGGTTATGGATTCATTTCAAGCCAAAATAAGTTGGAAAAGGATGAGATAAAGAGAAAATAAAAATTATTGTTTCGTTCCGTTCCTACCCGACGCATAATAGAAAATACAAGAAAAAGAGCAAAAAAATTCAAAAAATTAAAGAATACCATTACAGGTTCATTTCAAGCCAAAATAGGTCAGAGAAGGCCGAGAAAAACAGAAAATAAATATTATCGTTCCGTTTCGTTCCTACCAGGCACTAAATAAAAAATTCAAAAAAAATAACAAAAAAATTCAAAAAATTTAAAAATACCATAATGGATTCATTTCAAGGCAAAATAAGTTGGAAAAGGATGAGAAAGAGAGAAAATAAAAATTATAATTCGGTTCCGTTCCTACCCGACGCAAAATAGAAAATTCAAGAAAAATAGCAAAAAAATTCAAAAAATTTAAAAATACGGTTATGGATTCATTTCAAGCCAAAATAGGTTGGAAAATGATGAGATAGAGAGAAAATAAAAGTTATCGTTCCGTTCCGTTCCTACCCGACACGAAATAGAAAATTCCAAAACAATAGCAAAAAAATTAAAAAAATCAAAAAATACCATTATGGATTCATTTCAAGCCAAAATAAGTTGGGAAAGGATGAGAAAGAGAGAAAATAAAAATTATAATTCTTTTTCGTTCCTACCCGACGCATAATAGAAAATACAAGAAAAATAGCAAAAAAATTCAAAAAATTAAAGAATACCATTACAGGTTCATTTCAAGCCAAAATAGGTCGGAGAAGGCCGAGAAAAACAGAAAATAAAAATTATCGTTCCGTTTTGTTCCTATCAGGCACTAAATAGAAAATTCAAACGAAACAGAAAAAAATTTAAAAAAATTAAAAAATACCAATATGGATTCATATCAAGCCAAAATAGGTCGGACAAGGCCGAGAAAAAGAGAAAATAAAGTTATCGTTCCATGTCGATCCTTCCCGACACTAAATAAAAAATTCAAAAAAAATAGCAAAAAAATTCAAAAAAACCATAATGGATTAGTTTCAAGCCAAAATAAGTTGGAAAAGGATGTGAAAGAGAGAAAATAAAAATTATAATTCTGTTCCGTTCCTACCCGACGCATAATAGAAAATTCAAGAAAAATAGCAAAAAAATTCAAAAAATTTAAAAATACGGTTATGGATTCATTTCAAGCCAAAATAACTTTGGAAAAGGATGAGATAAAGAGAAAATAAAAATTATTGTTTCGTTCCGTTCCTACCCGACACATAATAGAAAATACAAGAAAAAGAGCAAAAAAATTCAAAAAATTAAAGAATACCATTACAGGTTCATTTCAAGCCAAAATAGGTCAGAGAAGGCCGAGAAAAACAGAAAATAAATATTATCGTTCCGTTTCGTTCCTACCTGGCACTAAATAAAAAATTCAAAAAAAATAACAAAAAAATTCAAAAAATTTAAAAATACCATAATGGATTCATTTCAAGCCAAAATAAGTTGGAAAAGGATGAGAAAGAGAGAAAATAAAAATTATAATTCGGTTCCGTTCCTACCCGACGCATAATAGAAAATTCAAGAAAAATAGCAAAAAAATTCAAAAAATTTAAAAATACGGTTATGGATTCATTTCAAGCCAAAATAGGTTGGAAAATGATGAGATAGAGAGAAAATAAAAGTTATCGTTCCGTTCCGTTCCTACCCGACACGAAATAGAAAATTCCAAAACAGTAGCAAAAAAATTAAAAAAATTAAAAAATACCATTATGGATTCATTTCAAGCCAAAACAAGTTCTAAAAGGATGAGAAAGAGAGAAAATAAAAATTATAATTCCGTTCCGTTCCTACCCGACGCATAATAGAAAATACAAGAAAAATAACAAAAAAATTCAAAAAATTAAAGAATACCATTACAGGTTCATTTCAAGCCAAAATAGGTCGGAGAAGGCCGAGAAAAACAGAAAATAAATATTATCGTTCCGTTTCGTTCCTATCAGGCACTGAATAGAAAATTCAAACAAAGTAGCAAAAAAATTCAAAAAATTAAAAAATACCATTATGGATTCATTTCAAGCCAAAATAGGTCGGACAAGGCCGAGAAAAAGAGAAAATAAAATTATCGTTTCATGTCGATCCTTCCCGACACTAAATAAAAAATTCAAAAAAAATAGCAAAAAAATTCAAAAAAACCATAATGGATTAGTTTCAAGCCAAAATAAGTTGGAAAAGGATGAGAAAGAGAGAAAATAAAAATTATAATTCTGTTCCGTTCCTACCCGACGCATAATAAAAAATTCAAGAAAAATAGAAAAAAAATTCAAAAAATTTAAAAATACGGTTATGGATTCATTTCAAGCCAATATAAGTTGGAAAATGATGAGATAAAGAGAAAATAAAAATTATTGTTTCGTTCCGTTCCTACCCGACGCATAATAGAAAATACAAGAAAAAGAGCAAAAAAATTCAAAAAATTAAAGAATACCATTACAGGTTCATTTCAAGCCAAAATAGGTCAGAGAAGGCCGAGAAAAACAGAAAATAAATATTATCGTTCCGTTTCGTTCCTACCAGGCACTAAATAAAAAATTCAAAAAAAATAACAAAAAAATTCAAAAAATTAAAAAATACCATTGTGGATTCATTTCAAGCCAAAATAAGTTCTAAAAGGATGAGAAAGAGAGAAAATAAAAATTATAATTCCGTTACGTTCCTACCCGACGCATAAGAGAAAATACAAGAAAAATAGCAAAAAAATTCAAAAAATTAAAGAATACCATTACAGGTTCATTTCAAGCCAAAATAGGTCGGAGAAGGCCGAGAAAAACAGAAAATAAATATTATCGTTCCGTTTCGTTCCTACCAGGCACTGAATAGAAAATTCAAACAAAGTAGCAAAAAAATTCAAAAAATTAAAGAATACCATTACGGGTTCATTTCAAGCAAAAATAGGTCGGAAAAGGCCGAGAAAAACATAAAATAAAAATTATCGTTCCGTTTTGTTCCTACCAGGCACTAAATAGAAAATTCAAACAAAACATAAAAAAATTAAAAAAATTAAAAAATACCTTTATGGATTCATTTCAAGCCAAAATAGGTCGGAGAAGGCCGAGAAAAAGAGAAAATAAAATTATCGTTCCGTGTCGATCCTTCCCGGCACTAAATAAAAAATTCAAAATAAATAGCAAAAAAATTCAAAAAAACCATAATGGATTAATTTCAAGCCAAAATAAGTTGGAAAAGGATGAGAAAGAGAGAAAATAAAAATTATAATTCTGTTCCGTTCCTACCCGACGCATAATAGAAAATTCAAGAAAAATAGCAAAAAAATTCAAAAAATTTAAAAATACGGTTATGGATTCATTTCAAGCCAAAATAAGTTGGAAAAGGATGAGATAAAGAGAAAATAAAAATTATTGTTTCGTTCCGTTCCTACCCGACGCATAATAGAAAATACAAGAAAAAGAGCAAAAAAATTCAAAAAATTAAAGAATACCATTACAGGTTCATTTCAAGCCAAAATAGGTCAGAGAAGGCCGAGAAAAACAGAAAATAAATATTATCGTTCCGTTTCGTTCCTACCAGGCACTAAATAAAAAATTCAAAAAAAATAACAAAAAAATTCAAAAAATTAAAAAATACCATTGTGGATTCATTTCAAGCCAAAATAAGTTCTAAAAGGATGAGAAAGAGAGAAAATAAAAATTATAATTCCGTTACGTTCCTACCCGACGCATAAGAGAAAATACAAGAAAAATAGCAAAAAAATTCAAAAAATTAAAGAATACCATTACAGGTTCATTTCAAGCCAAAATAGGTCGGAGAAGGCCGAGAAAAACAGAAAATAAATATTATCGTTCCGTTTCGTTCCTACCAGGCACTGAATAGAAAATTCAAACAAAGTAGCAAAAAAATTCAAAAAATTAAAGAATACCATTACGGGTTCATTTCAAGCAAAAATAGGTCGGAAAAGGCCGAGAAAAACATAAAATAAAAATTATCGTTCCGTTTTGTTCCTACCAGGCACTAAATAGAAAATTCAAACAAAACATAAAAAAATTAAAAAAATTAAAAAATACCTTTATGGATTCATTTCAAGCCAAAATAGGTCGGAGAAGGCCGAGAAAAAGAGAAAATAAAATTATCGTTCCGTGTCGATCCTTCCCGGCACTAAATAAAAAATTCAAAATAAATAGCAAAAAAATTCAAAAAAACCATAATGGATTAATTTCAAGCCAAAATAAGTTGGAAAAGGATGAGAAAGAGAGAAAATAAAAATTATAATTCTGTTCCGTTCCTACCCGACGCATAATAGAAAATTCAAGAAAAATAGCAAAAAAATTCAAAAAATTTAAAAATACGGTTATGGATTCATTTCAAGCCAAAATAAGTTGGAAAAGGATGAGATAAAGAGAAAATAAAAATTATTGTTTCGTTCCGTTCCTACCCGACGCATAATAGAAAATACCAGAAAAAGAGCAAAAAAATTCAAAAAATTAAAGAATACCATTACAGGTTCATTTCAAGCCAAAATAGGTCAGAGAAGGCCGAGAAAAACAGAAAATAAATATTATCGTTCCGTTTCGTTCCTACCAGGCACTAAATAAAAAATTCAAAAAAAATAACAAAAAAATTCAAAAAATTTAAAAATACCATAATGGATTCATTTCAAGGCAAAATAAGTTGGAAAAGGATGAGAAAGAGAGAAAATAAAAATTATAATTCGGTTCCGTTCCTACCCGACGCAAAATAGAAAATTCAAGAAAAATAGCAAAAAAATTCAAAAAATTTAAAAATACGGTTATGGATTCATTTCAAGCCAAAATAGGTTGGAAAATGATGAGATAGAGAGAAAATAAAAGTTATCGTTCCGTTCCGTTCCTACCCGACACGAAATAGAAAATTCCAAAACAATAGCAAAAAAATTAAAAAAATCAAAAAATACCATTATGGATTCATTTCAAGCCAAAATAGGTCGGACAAGGCCGAGAAAAAGAGAAAATAAAATTATCGTTTCATGTCGATCCTTCCCGACACTAAATAAAAAATTCAAAAAAAATAGCAAAAAAATTCAAAAAAACCATAATGGATTAGTTTCAAGCCAAAATAAGTTGGAAAAGGATGAGAAAGAGAGAAAATAAAAATTATAATTCTGTTCCGTTCCTACCCGACGCATAATAGAAAATTCAAGAAAAATAGCAAAAAAATTCAAAAAATTTAAAAATACGGTTATGGATTCATTTCAAGCCAATATAAGTTGGAAAATGATGAGATAAAGAGAAACTAAAAATTATTGTTTCGTTCCGTTCCTACCCGACGCATAATAGAAAATACAAGAAAAAGAGCAAAAAAATTCAAAAAATTAAAGAATACCATTACAGGTTCATTTCAAGCCAAAATAGGTCAGAGAAGGCCGAGAAAAACAGAAAATAAATATTATCGTTCCGTTTCGTTCCTACCAGGCACTAAATAAAAAATTCAAAAAAAATAACAAAAAAATTCAAAAAATTAAAAAATACCATTGTGGATTCATTTCAAGCCAAAATAAGTTCTAAAAGGATGAGAAAGAGAGAAAATAAAAATTATAATTCCGTTACGTTCCTACCCGACGCATAAGAGAAAATACAAGAAAAATAGCAAAAAAATTCAAAAAATTAAAGAATACCATTACAGGTTCATTTCAAGCCAAAATAGGTCGGAGAAGGCCGAGAAAAACAGAAAATAAATATTATCGTTCCGTTTCGTTCCTACCAGGCACTGAATAGAAAATTCAAACAAAGTAGCAAAAAAATTCAAAAAATTAAAGAATACCATTACGGGTTCATTTCAAGCAAAAATAGGTCGGAAAAGGCCGAGAAAAACATAAAATAAAAATTATCGTTCCGTTTTGTTCCTACCAGGCACTAAATAGAAAATTCAAACAAAACATAAAAAAATTAAAAAAATTAAAAAATACCTTTATGGATTCATTTCAAGCCAAAATAGGTCGGAGAAGGCCGAGAAAAAGAGAAAATAAAATTATCGTTCCGTGTCGATCCTTCCCGGCACTAAATAAAAAATTCAAAATAAATAGCAAAAAAATTCAAAAAAACCATAATGGATTAATTTCAAGCCAAAATAAGTTGGAAAAGGATGAGAAAGAGAGAAAATAAAAATTATAATTCTGTTCCGTTCCTACCCGACGCATAATAGAAAATTCAAGAAAAATAGCAAAAAAATTCAAAAAATTTAAAAATACGGTTATGGATTCATTTCAAGCCAAAATAAGTTGGAAAAGGATGAGATGAAGAGAAAATAAAAATTATTGTTTCGTTCCGTTCCTACCCGACGCATAATAGAAAATACAAGAAAAAGAGCAAAAAAATTCAAAAAATTAAAGAATACCATTACAGGTTCATTTCAAGCCAAAATAGGTCAGAGAAGGCCGAGAAAAACAGAAAATAAATATTATCGTTCCGTTTCGTTCCTACCAGGCACTAAATAAAAAATTCAAAAAAAATAACAAAAAAATTCAAAAAATTAAAAAATACCATTGTGGATTCATTTCAAGCCAAAATAAGTTCTAAAAGGATGAGAAAGAGAGAAAATAAAAATTATAATTCCGTTACGTTCCTACCCGACGCATAAGAGAAAATACAAGAAAAATAGCAAAAAAATTCAAAAAATTAAAGAATACCATTACAGGTTCATTTCAAGCCAAAATAGGTCGGAGAAGGCCGAGAAAAACAGAAAATAAATATTATCGTTCCGTTTCGTTCCTACCAGGCACTGAATAGAAAATTCAAACAAAGTAGCAAAAAAATTCAAAAAATTAAAGAATACCATTACGGGTTCATTTCAAGCAAAAATAGGTCGGAAAAGGCCGAGAAAAACATAAAATAAAAATTATCGTTCCGTTTTGTTCCTACCAGGCACTAAATAGAAAATTCAAACAAAACATAAAAAAATTAAAAAAATTAAAAAATACCTTTATGGATTCATTTCAAGCCAAAATAGGTCGGAGAAGGCCGAGAAAAAGAGAAAATAAAATTATCGTTCCGTGTCGATCCTTCCCGGCACTAAATAAAAAATTCAAAATAAATAGCAAAAAAATTCAAAAAAACCATAATGGATTAATTTCAAGCCAAAATAAGTTGGAAAAGGATGAGAAAGAGAGAAAATAAAAATTATAATTCTGTTCCGTTCCTACCCGACGCATAATAGAAAATTCAAGAAAAATAGCAAAAAAATTCAAAAAATTTAAAAATACGGTTATGGATTCATTTCAAGCCAAAATAAGTTGGAAAAGGATGAGATAAAGAGAAAATAAAAATTATTGTTTCGTTCCGTTCCTACCCGACGCATAATAGAAAATACCAGAAAAAGAGCAAAAAAATTCAAAAAATTAAAGAATACCATTACAGGTTCATTTCAAGCCAAAATAGGTCAGAGAAGGCCGAGAAAAACAGAAAATAAATATTATCGTTCCGTTTCGTTCCTACCAGGCACTAAATAAAAAATTCAAAAAAAATAACAAAAAAATTCAAAAAATTTAAAAATACCATAATGGATTCATTTCAAGGCAAAATAAGTTGGAAAAGGATGAGAAAGAGAGAAAATAAAAATTATAATTCGGTTCCGTTCCTACCCGACGCAAAATAGAAAATTCAAGAAAAATAGCAAAAAAATTCAAAAAATTTAAAAATACGGTTATGGATTCATTTCAAGCCAAAATAGGTTGGAAAATGATGAGATAGAGAGAAAATAAAAGTTATCGTTCCGTTCCGTTCCTACCCGACACGAAATAGAAAATTCCAAAACAATAGCAAAAAAATTAAAAAAATCAAAAAATACCATTATGGATTCATTTCAAGCCAAAATAGGTCGGACAAGGCCGAGAAAAAGAGAAAATAAAATTATCGTTTCATGTCGATCCTTCCCGACACTAAATAAAAAATTCAAAAAAAATAGCAAAAAAATTCAAAAAAACCATAATGGATTAGTTTCAAGCCAAAATAAGTTGGAAAAGGATGAGAAAGAGAGAAAATAAAAATTATAATTCTGTTCCGTTCCTACCCGACGCATAATAGAAAATTCAAGAAAAATAGCAAAAAAATTCAAAAAATTTAAAAATACGGTTATGGATTCATTTCAAGCCAATATAAGTTGGAAAATGATGAGATAAAGAGAAAATAAAAATTATTGTTTCGTTCCGTTCCTACCCGACGCATAATAGAAAATACAAGAAAAAGAGCAAAAAAATTCAAAAAATTAAAGAATACCATTACAGGTTCATTTCAAGCCAAAATAGGTCAGAGAAGGCCGAGAAAAACAGAAAATAAATATTATCGTTCCGTTTCGTTCCTACCAGGCACTAAATAAAAAATTCAAAAAAAATAACAAAAAAATTCAAAAAATTAAAAAATACCATTGTGGATTCATTTCAAGCCAAAATAAGTTCTAAAAGGATGAGAAAGAGAGAAAATAAAAATTATAATTCCGTTACGTTCCTACCCGACGCATAAGAGAAAATACAAGAAAAATAGCAAAAAAATTCAAAAAATTAAAGAATACCATTACAGGTTCATTTCAAGCCAAAATAGGTCGGAGAAGGCCGAGAAAAACAGAAAATAAATATTATCGTTCCGTTTCGTTCCTACCAGGCACTGAATAGAAAATTCAAACAAAGTAGCAAAAAAATTCAAAAAATTAAAGAATACCATTACGGGTTCATTTCAAGCAAAAATAGGTCGGAAAAGGCCGAGAAAAACATAAAATAAAAATTATCGTTCCGTTTTGTTCCTACCAGGCACTAAATAGAAAATTCAAACAAAACATAAAAAAATTAAAAAAATTAAAAAATACCTTTATGGATTCATTTCAAGCCAAAATAGGTCGGAGAAGGCCGAGAAAAAGAGAAAATAAAATTATCGTTCCGTGTCGATCCTTCCCGGCACTAAATAAAAAATTCAAAATAAATAGCAAAAAAATTCAAAAAAACCATAATGGATTAATTTCAAGCCAAAATAAGTTGGAAAAGGATGAGAAAGAGAGAAAATAAAAATTATAATTCTGTTCCGTTCCTACCCGACGCATAATAGAAAATTCAAGAAAAATAGCAAAAAAATTCAAAAAATTTAAAAATACGGTTATGGATTCATTTCAAGCCAAAATAAGTTGGAAAAGGATGAGATAAAGAGAAAATAAAAATTATTGTTTCGTTCCGTTCCTACCCGACGCATAATAGAAAATACCAGAAAAAGAGCAAAAAAATTCAAAAAATTAAAGAATACCATTACAGGTTCATTTCAAGCCAAAATAGGTCAGAGAAGGCCGAGAAAAACAGAAAATAAATATTATCGTTCCGTTTCGTTCCTACCAGGCACTAAATAAAAAATTAAAAAAAAAATAACAAAAAAATTCAAAAAATTTAAAAATACCATAATGGATTCATTTCAAGGCAAAATAAGTTGGAAAAGGATGAGAAAGAGAGAAAATAAAAATTATAATTCGGTTCCGTTCCTACCCGACGCAAAATAGAAAATTCAAGAAAAATAGCAAAAAAATTCAAAAAATTTAAAAATACGGTTATGGATTCATTTCAAGCCAAAATAGGTTGGAAAATGATGAGATAGAGAGAAAATAAAAGTTATCGTTCCGTTCCGTTCCTACCCGACACGAAATAGAAAATTCCAAAACAATAGCAAAAAAATTAAAAAAATCAAAAAATACCATTATGGATTCATTTCAAGCCAAAATAGGTCGGACAAGGCCGAGAAAAAGAGAAAATAAAATTATCGTTTCATGTCGATCCTTCCCGACACTAAATAAAAAATTCAAAAAAAATAGCAAAAAAATTCAAAAAAACCATAATGGATTAGTTTCAAGCCAAAATAAGTTGGAAAAGGATGAGAAAGAGAGAAAATAAAAATTATAATTCTGTTCCGTTCCTACCCGACGCATAATAGAAAATTCAAGAAAAATAGCAAAAAAATTCAAAAAATTTAAAAATACGGTTATGGATTCATTTCAAGCCAATATAAGTTGGAAAATGATGAGATAAAGAGAAAATAAAAATTATTGTTTCGTTCCGTTCCTACCCGACGCATAATAGAAAATACAAGAAAAAGAGCAAAAAAATTCAAAAAATTAAAGAATACCATTACAGGTTCATTTCAAGCCAAAATAGGTCAGAGAAGGCCGAGAAAAACAGAAAATAAATATTATCGTTCCGTTTCGTTCCTACCAGGCACTAAATAAAAAATTCAAAAAAAATAACAAAAAAATTAAAAAAATTAAAAAATACCATTGTGGATTCATTTCAAGCCAAAATAAGTTCTAAAAGGATGAGAAAGAGAGAAAATAAAAATTATAATTCCGTTACGTTCCTACCCGACGCATAAGAGAAAATACAAGAAAAATAGCAAAAAAATTCAAAAAATTAAAGAATACCATTACAGGTTCATTTCAAGCCAAAATAGGTCGGAGAAGGCCGAGAAAAACAGAAAATAAATATTATCGTTCCGTTTCGTTCCTACCAGGCACTGAATAGAAAATTCAAACAAAGTAGCAAAAAAATTCAAAAAATTAAAGAATACCATTACGGGTTCATTTCAAGCAAAAATAGGTCGGAAAAGGCCGAGAAAAACATAAAATAAAAATTATCGTTCCGTTTTGTTCCTACCAGGCACTAAATAGAAAATTCAAACAAAACATAAAAAAATTAAAAAAATTAAAAAATACCTTTATGGATTCATTTCAAGCCAAAATAGGTCGGAGAAGGCCGAGAAAAAGAGAAAATAAAATTATCGTTCCGTGTCGATCCTTCCCGGCACTAAATAAAAAATTCAAAATAAATAGCAAAAAAATTCAAAAAAACCATAATGGATTAATTTCAAGCCAAAATAAGTTGGAAAAGGATGAGAAAGAGAGAAAATAAAAATTATAATTCTGTTCCGTTCCTACCCGACGCATAATAGAAAATTCAAGAAAAATAGCAAAAAAATTCAAAAAATTTAAAAATACGGTTATGGATTCATTTCAAGCCAAAATAAGTTGGAAAAGGATGAGATAAAGAGAAAATAAAAATTATTGTTTCGTTCCGTTCCTACCCGACGCATAATAGAAAATACCAGAAAAAGAGCAAAAAAATTCAAAAAATTAAAGAATACCATTACAGGTTCATTTCAAGCCAAAATAGGTCAGAGAAGGCCGAGAAAAACAGAAAATAAATATTATCGTTCCGTTTCGTTCCTACCAGGCACTAAATAAAAAATTCAAAAAAAATAACAAAAAAATTCAAAAAATTTAAAAATACCATAATGGATTCATTTCAAGGCAAAATAAGTTGGAAAAGGATGAGAAAGAGAGAAAATAAAAATTATAATTCGGTTCCGTTCCTACCCGACGCAAAATAGAAAATTCAAGAAAAATAGCAAAAAAATTCAAAAAATTTAAAAATACGGTTATGGATTCATTTCAAGCCAAAATAGGTTGGAAAATGATGAGATAGAGAGAAAATAAAAGTTATCGTTCCGTTCCGTTCCTACCCGACACGAAATAGAAAATTCCAAAACAATAGCAAAAAAATTAAAAAAATCAAAAAATACCATTATGGATTCATTTCAAGCCAAAATAGGTCGGACAAGGCCGAGAAAAAGAGAAAATAAAATTATCGTTTCATGTCGATCCTTCCCGACACTAAATAAAAAATTCAAAAAAAATAGCAAAAAAATTCAAAAAAACCATAATGGATTAGTTTCAAGCCAAAATAAGTTGGAAAAGGATGAGAAAGAGAGAAAATAAAAATTATAATTCTGTTCCGTTCCTACCCGACGCATAATAGAAAATTCAAGAAAAATAGCAAAAAAATTCAAAAAATTTAAAAATACGGTTATGGATTCATTTCAAGCCAATATAAGTTGGAAAATGATGAGATAAAGAGAAAATAAAAATTATTGTTTCGTTCCGTTCCTACCCGACGCATAATAGAAAATACAAGAAAAAGAGCAAAAAAATTCAAAAAATTAAAGAATACCATTACAGGTTCATTTCAAGCCAAAATAGGTCAGAGAAGGCCGAGAAAAACAGAAAATAAATATTATCGTTCCGTTTCGTTCCTACCAGGCACTAAATAAAAAATTCAAAAAAAATAACAAAAAAATTCAAAAAATTAAAAAATACCATTGTGGATTCATTTCAAGCCAAAATAAGTTCTAAAAGGATGAGAAAGAGAGAAAATAAAAATTATAATTCCGTTACGTTCCTACCCGACGCATAAGAGAAAATACAAGAAAAATAGCAAAAAAATTCAAAAAATTAAAGAATACCATTACAGGTTCATTTCAAGCCAAAATAGGTCGGAGAAGGCCGAGAAAAACAGAAAATAAATATTATCGTTCCGTTTCGTTCCTACCAGGCACTGAATAGAAAATTCAAACAAAGTAGCAAAAAAATTCAAAAAATTAAAGAATACCATTACGGGTTCATTTCAAGCAAAAATAGGTCGGAAAAGGCCGAGAAAAACATAAAATAAAAATTATCGTTCCGTTTTGTTCCTACCAGGCACTAAATAGAAAATTCAAACAAAACATAAAAAAATTAAAAAAATTAAAAAATACCTTTATGGATTCATTTCAAGCCAAAATAGGTCGGAGAAGGCCGAGAAAAAGAGAAAATAAAATTATCGTTCCGTGTCGATCCTTCCCGGCACTAAATAAAAAATTCAAAATAAATAGCAAAAAAATTCAAAAAAACCATAATGGATTAATTTCAAGCCAAAATAAGTTGGAAAAGGATGAGAAAGAGAGAAAATAAAAATTATAATTCTGTTCCGTTCCTACCCGACGCATAATAGAAAATTCAAGAAAAATAGCAAAAAAATTCAAAAAATTTAAAAATACGGTTATGGATTCATTTCAAGCCAAAATAAGTTGGAAAAGGATGAGATAAAGAGAAAATAAAAATTATTGTTTCGTTCCGTTCCTACCCGACGCATAATAGAAAATACCAGAAAAAGAGCAAAAAAATTCAAAAAATTAAAGAATACCATTACAGGTTCATTTCAAGCCAAAATAGGTCAGAGAAGGCCGAGAAAAACAGAAAATAAATATTATCGTTCCGTTTCGTTCCTACCAGGCACTAAATAAAAAATTCAAAAAAAAATAACAAAAAAATTCAAAAAATTTAAAAATACCATAATGGATTCATTTCAAGGCAAAATAAGTTGGAAAAGGATGAGAAAGAGAGAAAATAAAAATTATAATTCGGTTCCGTTCCTACCCGACGCAAAATAGAAAATTCAAGAAAAATAGCAAAAAAATTCAAAAAATTTAAAAATACGGTTATGGATTCATTTCAAGCCAAAATAGGTTGGAAAATGATGAGATAGAGAGAAAATAAAAGTTATCGTTCCGTTCCGTTCCTACCCGACACGAAATAGAAAATTCCAAAACAATAGCAAAAAAATTAAAAAAATCAAAAAATACCATTATGGATTCATTTCAAGCCAAAATAGGTCGGACAAGGCCGAGAAAAAGAGAAAATAAAATTATCGTTTCATGTCGATCCTTCCCGACACTAAATAAAAAATTCAAAAAAAATAGCAAAAAAATTCAAAAAAACCATAATGGATTAGTTTCAAGCCAAAATAAGTTGGAAAAGGATGAGAAAGAGAGAAAATAAAAATTATAATTCTGTTCCGTTCCTACCCGACGCATAATAGAAAATTCAAGAAAAATAGCAAAAAAATTCAAAAAATTTAAAAATACGGTTATGGATTCATTTCAAGCCAATATAAGTTGGAAAATGATGAGATAAAGAGAAAATAAAAATTATTGTTTCGTTCCGTTCCTACCCGACGCATAATAGAAAATACAAGAAAAAGAGCAAAAAAATTCAAAAAATTAAAGAATACCATTACAGGTTCATTTCAAGCCAAAATAGGTCAGAGAAGGCCGAGAAAAACAGAAAATAAATATTATCGTTCCGTTTCGTTCCTACCAGGCACTAAATAAAAAATTCAAAAAAAATAACAAAAAAATTAAAAAAATTAAAAAATACCATTGTGGATTCATTTCAAGCCAAAATAAGTTCTAAAAGGATGAGAAAGAGAGAAAATAAAAATTATAATTCCGTTACGTTCCTACCCGACGCATAAGAGAAAATACAAGAAAAATAGCAAAAAAATTCAAAAAATTAAAGAATACCATTACAGGTTCATTTCAAGCCAAAATAGGTCGGAGAAGGCCGAGAAAAACAGAAAATAAATATTATCGTTCCGTTTCGTTCCTACCAGGCACTGAATAGAAAATTCAAACAAAGTAGCAAAAAAATTCAAAAAATTAAAGAATACCATTACGGGTTCATTTCAAGCAAAAATAGGTCGGAAAAGGCCGAGAAAAACATAAAATAAAAATTATCGTTCCGTTTTGTTCCTACCAGGCACTAAATAGAAAATTCAAACAAAACATAAAAAAATTAAAAAAATTAAAAAATACCTTTATGGATTCATTTCAAGCCAAAATAGGTCGGAGAAGGCCGAGAAAAAGAGAAAATAAAATTATCGTTCCGTGTCGATCCTTCCCGGCACTAAATAAAAAATTCAAAATAAATAGCAAAAAAATTCAAAAAAACCATAATGGATTAATTTCAAGCCAAAATAAGTTGGAAAAGGATGAGAAAGAGAGAAAATAAAAATTATAATTCTGTTCCGTTCCTACCCGACGCATAATAGAAAATTCAAGAAAAATAGCAAAAAAATTCAAAAAATTTAAAAATACGGTTATGGATTCATTTCAAGCCAAAATAAGTTGGAAAAGGATGAGATAAAGAGAAAATAAAAATTATTGTTTCGTTCCGTTCCTACCCGACGCATAATAGAAAATACCAGAAAAAGAGCAAAAAAATTCAAAAAATTAAAGAATACCATTACAGGTTCATTTCAAGCCAAAATAGGTCAGAGAAGGCCGAGAAAAACAGAAAATAAATATTATCGTTCCGTTTCGTTCCTACCAGGCACTAAATAAAAAATTCAAAAAAAATAACAAAAAAATTCAAAAAATTTAAAAATACCATAATGGATTCATTTCAAGGCAAAATAAGTTGGAAAAGGATGAGAAAGAGAGAAAATAAAAATTATAATTCGGTTCCGTTCCTACCCGACGCAAAATAGAAAATTCAAGAAAAATAGCAAAAAAATTCAAAAAATTTAAAAATACGGTTATGGATTCATTTCAAGCCAAAATAGGTTGGAAAATGATGAGATAGAGAGAAAATAAAAGTTATCGTTCCGTTCCGTTCCTACCCGACACGAAATAGAAAATTCCAAAACAATAGCAAAAAAATTAAAAAAATCAAAAAATACCATTATGGATTCATTTCAAGCCAAAATAGGTCGGACAAGGCCGAGAAAAAGAGAAAATAAAATTATCGTTTCATGTCGATCCTTCCCGACACTAAATAAAAAATTCAAAAAAAATAGCAAAAAAATTCAAAAAAACCATAATGGATTAGTTTCAAGCCAAAATAAGTTGGAAAAGGATGAGAAAGAGAGAAAATAAAAATTATAATTCTGTTCCGTTCCTACCCGACGCATAATAGAAAATTCAAGAAAAATAGCAAAAAAATTCAAAAAATTTAAAAATACGGTTATGGATTCATTTCAAGCCAATATAAGTTGGAAAATGATGAGATAAAGAGAAAATAAAAATTATTGTTTCGTTCCGTTCCTACCCGACGCATAATAGAAAATACAAGAAAAAGAGCAAAAAAATTCAAAAAATTAAAGAATACCATTACAGGTTCATTTCAAGCCAAAATAGGTCAGAGAAGGCCGAGAAAAACAGAAAATAAATATTATCGTTCCGTTTCGTTCCTACCAGGCACTAAATAAAAAATTCAAAAAAAATAACAAAAAAATTCAAAAAATTAAAAAATACCATTGTGGATTCATTTCAAGCCAAAATAAGTTCTAAAAGGATGAGAAAGAGAGAAAATAAAAATTATAATTCCGTTACGTTCCTACCCGACGCATAAGAGAAAATACAAGAAAAATAGCAAAAAAATTCAAAAAATTAAAGAATACCATTACAGGTTCATTTCAAGCCAAAATAGGTCGGAGAAGGCCGAGAAAAACAGAAAATAAATATTATCGTTCCGTTTCGTTCCTACCAGGCACTGAATAGAAAATTCAAACAAAGTAGCAAAAAAATTCAAAAAATTAAAGAATACCATTACGGGTTCATTTCAAGCAAAAATAGGTCGGAAAAGGCCGAGAAAAACATAAAATAAAAATTATCGTTCCGTTTTGTTCCTACCAGGCACTAAATAGAAAATTCAAACAAAACATAAAAAAATTAAAAAAATTAAAAAATACCTTTATGGATTCATTTCAAGCCAAAATAGGTCGGAGAAGGCCGAGAAAAAGAGAAAATAAAATTATCGTTCCGTGTCGATCCTTCCCGGCACTAAATAAAAAATTCAAAATAAATAGCAAAAAAATTCAAAAAAACCATAATGGATTAATTTCAAGCCAAAATAAGTTGGAAAAGGATGAGAAAGAGAGAAAATAAAAATTATAATTCTGTTCCGTTCCTACCCGACGCATAATAGAAAATTCAAGAAAAATAGCAAAAAAATTCAAAAAATTTAAAAATACGGTTATGGATTCATTTCAAGCCAAAATAAGTTGGAAAAGGATGAGATAAAGAGAAAATAAAAATTATTGTTTCGTTCCGTTCCTACCCGACGCATAATAGAAAATACCAGAAAAAGAGCAAAAAAATTCAAAAAATTAAAGAATACCATTACAGGTTCATTTCAAGCCAAAATAGGTCAGAGAAGGCCGAGAAAAACAGAAAATAAATATTATCGTTCCGTTTCGTTCCTACCAGGCACTAAATAAAAAATTCAAAAAAAATAACAAAAAAATTCAAAAAATTTAAAAATACCATAATGGATTCATTTCAAGGCAAAATAAGTTGGAAAAGGATGAGAAAGAGAGAAAATAAAAATTATAATTCGGTTCCGTTCCTACCCGACGCAAAATAGAAAATTCAAGAAAAATAGCAAAAAAATTCAAAAAATTTAAAAATACGGTTATGGATTCATTTCAAGCCAAAATAGGTTGGAAAATGATGAGATAGAGAGAAAATAAAAGTTATCGTTCCGTTCCGTTCCTACCCGACACGAAATAGAAAATTCCAAAACAATAGCAAAAAAATTAAAAAAATCAAAAAATACCATTATGGATTCATTTCAAGCCAAAATAGGTCGGACAAGGCCGAGAAAAAGAGAAAATAAAATTATCGTTTCATGTCGATCCTTCCCGACACTAAATAAAAAATTCAAAAAAAATAGCAAAAAAATTCAAAAAAACCATAATGGATTAGTTTCAAGCCAAAATAAGTTGGAAAAGGATGAGAAAGAGAGAAAATAAAAATTATAATTCTGTTCCGTTCCTACCCGACGCATAATAGAAAATTCAAGAAAAATAGCAAAAAAATTCAAAAAATTTAAAAATACGGTTATGGATTCATTTCAAGCCAATATAAGTTGGAAAATGATGAGATAAAGAGAAAATAAAAATTATTGTTTCGTTCCGTTCCTACCCGACGCATAATAGAAAATACAAGAAAAAGAGCAAAAAAATTCAAAAAATTAAAGAATACCATTACAGGTTCATTTCAAGCCAAAATAGGTCAGAGAAGGCCGAGAAAAACAGAAAATAAATATTATCGTTCCGTTTCGTTCCTACCAGGCACTAAATAAAAAATTCAAAAAAAATAACAAAAAAATTCAAAAAATTAAAAAATACCATTGTGGATTCATTTCAAGCCAAAATAAGTTCTAAAAGGATGAGAAAGAGAGAAAATAAAAATTATAATTCCGTTACGTTCCTACCCGACGCATAAGAGAAAATACAAGAAAAATAGCAAAAAAATTCAAAAAATTAAAGAATACCATTACAGGTTCATTTCAAGCCAAAATAGGTCGGAGAAGGCCGAGAAAAACAGAAAATAAATATTATCGTTCCGTTTCGTTCCTACCAGGCACTGAATAGAAAATTCAAACAAAGTAGCAAAAAAATTCAAAAAATTAAAGAATACCATTACGGGTTCATTTCAAGCAAAAATAGGTCGGAAAAGGCCGAGAAAAACATAAAATAAAAATTATCGTTCCGTTTTGTTCCTACCAGGCACTAAATAGAAAATTCAAACAAAACATAAAAAAATTAAAAAAATTAAAAAATACCTTTATGGATTCATTTCAAGCCAAAATAGGTCGGAGAAGGCCGAGAAAAAGAGAAAATAAAATTATCGTTCCGTGTCGATCCTTCCCGGCACTAAATAAAAAATTCAAAATAAATAGCAAAAAAATTCAAAAAAACCATAATGGATTAATTTCAAGCCAAAATAAGTTGGAAAAGGATGAGAAAGAGAGAAAATAAAAATTATAATTCTGTTCCGTTCCTACCCGACGCATAATAGAAAATTCAAGAAAAATAGCAAAAAAATTCAAAAAATTTAAAAATACGGTTATGGATTCATTTCAAGCCAAAATAAGTTGGAAAAGGATGAGATAAAGAGAAAATAAAAATTATTGTTTCGTTCCGTTCCTACCCGACGCATAATAGAAAATACCAGAAAAAGAGCAAAAAAATTCAAAAAATTAAAGAATACCATTACAGGTTCATTTCAAGCCAAAATAGGTCAGAGAAGGCCGAGAAAAACAGAAAATAAATATTATCGTTCCGTTTCGTTCCTACCAGGCACTAAATAAAAAATTCAAAAAAAAATAACAAAAAAATTCAAAAAATTTAAAAATACCATAATGGATTCATTTCAAGGCAAAATAAGTTGGAAAAGGATGAGAAAGAGAGAAAATAAAAATTATAATTCGGTTCCGTTCCTACCCGACGCAAAATAGAAAATTCAAGAAAAATAGCAAAAAAATTCAAAAAATTTAAAAATACGGTTATGGATTCATTTCAAGCCAAAATAGGTTGGAAAATGATGAGATAGAGAGAAAATAAAAGTTATCGTTCCGTTCCGTTCCTACCCGACACGAAATAGAAAATTCCAAAACAATAGCAAAAAAATTAAAAAAATCAAAAAATACCATTATGGATTCATTTCAAGCCAAAATAGGTCGGACAAGGCCGAGAAAAAGAGAAAATAAAATTATCGTTTCATGTCGATCCTTCCCGACACTAAATAAAAAATTCAAAAAAAATAGCAAAAAAATTCAAAAAAACCATAATGGATTAGTTTCAAGCCAAAATAAGTTGGAAAAGGATGAGAAAGAGAGAAAATAAAAATTATAATTCTGTTCCGTTCCTACCCGACGCATAATAGAAAATTCAAGAAAAATAGCAAAAAAATTCAAAAAATTTAAAAATACGGTTATGGATTCATTTCAAGCCAATATAAGTTGGAAAATGATGAGATAAAGAGAAAATAAAAATTATTGTTTCGTTCCGTTCCTACCCGACGCATAATAGAAAATACAAGAAAAAGAGCAAAAAAATTCAAAAAATTAAAGAATACCATTACAGGTTCATTTCAAGCCAAAATAGGTCAGAGAAGGCCGAGAAAAACAGAAAATAAATATTATCGTTCCGTTTCGTTCCTACCAGGCACTAAATAAAAAATTCAAAAAAAATAACAAAAAAATTCAAAAAATTAAAAAATACCATTGTGGATTCATATTAAGCCAAAATAAGTTCTAAAAGGATGAGAAAGAGAGAAAATAAAAATTATAATTCCGTTACGTTCCTACCCGACGCATAAGAGAAAATACAAGAAAAATAGCAAAAAAATTCAAAAAATTAAAGAATACCATTACAGGTTCATTTCAAGCCAAAATAGGTCGGAGAAGGCCGAGAAAAACAGAAAATAAATATTATCGTTCCGTTTCGTTCCTACCAGGCACTGAATAGAAAATTCAAACAAAGTAGCAAAAAAATTCAAAAAATTAAAGAATACCATTACGGGTTCATTTCAAGCAAAAATAGGTCGGAAAAGGCCGAGAAAAACATAAAATAAAAATTATCGTTCCGTTTTGTTCCTACCAGGCACTAAATAGAAAATTCAAACAAAACATAAAAAAATTAAAAAAATTAAAAAATACCTTTATGGATTCATTTCAAGCCAAAATAGGTCGGAGAAGGCCGAGAAAAAGAGAAAATAAAATTATCGTTCCGTGTCGATCCTTCCCGGCACTAAATAAAAAATTCAAAATAAATAGCAAAAAAATTCAAAAAAACCATAATGGATTAATTTCAAGCCAAAATAAGTTGGAAAAGGATGAGAAAGAGAGAAAATAAAAATTATAATTCTGTTCCGTTCCTACCCGACGCATAATAGAAAATTCAAGAAAAATAGCAAAAAAATTCAAAAAATTTAAAAATACGGTTATGGATTCATTTCAAGCCAAAATAAGTTGGAAAAGGATGAGATAAAGAGAAAATAAAAATTATTGTTTCGTTCCGTTCCTACCCGACGCATAATAGAAAATACCAGAAAAAGAGCAAAAAAATTCAAAAAATTAAAGAATACCATTACAGGTTCATTTCAAGCCAAAATAGGTCAGAGAAGGCCGAGAAAAACAGAAAATAAATATTATCGTTCCGTTTCGTTCCTACCAGGCACTAAATAAAAAATTCAAAAAAAATAACAAAAAAATTCAAAAAATTTAAAAATACCATAATGGATTCATTTCAAGGCAAAATAAGTTGGAAAAGGATGAGAAAGAGAGAAAATAAAAATTATAATTCGGTTCCGTTCCTACCCGACGCAAAATAGAAAATTCAAGAAAAATAGCAAAAAAATTCAAAAAATTTAAAAATACGGTTATGGATTCATTTCAAGCCAAAATAGGTTGGAAAATGATGAGATAGAGAGAAAATAAAAGTTATCGTTCCGTTCCGTTCCTACCCGACACGAAATAGAAAATTCCAAAACAATAGCAAAAAAATTAAAAAAATCAAAAAATACCATTATGGATTCATTTCAAGCCAAAATAGGTCGGACAAGGCCGAGAAAAAGAGAAAATAAAATTATCGTTTCATGTCGATCCTTCCCGACACTAAATAAAAAATTCAAAAAAAATAGCAAAAAAATTCAAAAAAACCATAATGGATTAGTTTCAAGCCAAAATAAGTTGGAAAAGGATGAGAAAGAGAGAAAATAAAAATTATAATTCTGTTCCGTTCCTACCCGACGCATAATAGAAAATTCAAGAAAAATAGCAAAAAAATTCAAAAAATTTAAAAATACGGTTATGGATTCATTTCAAGCCAATATAAGTTGGAAAATGATGAGATAAAGAGAAAATAAAAATTATTGTTTCGTTCCGTTCCTACCCGACGCATAATAGAAAATACAAGAAAAAGAGCAAAAAAATTCAAAAAATTAAAGAATACCATTACAGGTTCATTTCAAGCCAAAATAGGTCAGAGAAGGCCGAGAAAAACAGAAAATAAATATTATCGTTCCGTTTCGTTCCTACCAGGCACTAAATAAAAAATTCAAAAAAAATAACAAAAAAATTCAAAAAATTAAAAAATACCATTGTGGATTCATTTCAAGCCAAAATAAGTTCTAAAAGGATGAGAAAGAGAGAAAATAAAAATTATAATTCCGTTACGTTCCTACCCGACGCATAAGAGAAAATACAAGAAAAATAGCAAAAAAATTCAAAAAATTAAAGAATACCATTACAGGTTCATTTCAAGCCAAAATAGGTCGGAGAAGGCCGAGAAAAACAGAAAATAAATATTATCGTTCCGTTTCGTTCCTACCAGGCACTGAATAGAAAATTCAAACAAAGTAGCAAAAAAATTCAAAAAATTAAAGAATACCATTACGGGTTCATTTCAAGCAAAAATAGGTCGGAAAAGGCCGAGAAAAACATAAAATAAAAATTATCGTTCCGTTTTGTTCCTACCAGGCACTAAATAGAAAATTCAAACAAAACATAAAAAAATTAAAAAAATTAAAAAATACCTTTATGGATTCATTTCAAGCCAAAATAGGTCGGAGAAGGCCGAGAAAAAGAGAAAATAAAATTATCGTTCCGTGTCGATCCTTCCCGGCACTAAATAAAAAATTCAAAATAAATAGCAAAAAAATTCAAAAAAACCATAATGGATTAATTTCAAGCCAAAATAAGTTGGAAAAGGATGAGAAAGAGAGAAAATAAAAATTATAATTCTGTTCCGTTCCTACCCGACGCATAATAGAAAATTCAAGAAAAATAGCAAAAAAATTCAAAAAATTTAAAAATACGGTTATGGATTCATTTCAAGCCAAAATAAGTTGGAAAAGGATGAGATAAAGAGAAAATAAAAATTATTGTTTCGTTCCGTTCCTACCCGACGCATAATAGAAAATACCAGAAAAAGAGCAAAAAAATTCAAAAAATTAAAGAATACCATTACAGGTTCATTTCAAGCCAAAATAGGTCAGAGAAGGCCGAGAAAAACAGAAAATAAATATTATCGTTCCGTTTCGTTCCTACCAGGCACTAAATAAAAAATTCAAAAAAAATAACAAAAAAATTCAAAAAATTTAAAAATACCATAATGGATTCATTTCAAGGCAAAATAAGTTGGAAAAGGATGAGAAAGAGAGAAAATAAAAATTATAATTCGGTTCCGTTCCTACCCGACGCAAAATAGAAAATTCAAGAAAAATAGCAAAAAAATTCAAAAAATTTAAAAATACGGTTATGGATTCATTTCAAGCTAAAATAGGTTGGAAAATGATGAGATAGAGAGAAAATAAAAGTTATCGTTCCGTTCCGTTCCTACCCGACACGAAATAGAAAATTCCAAAACAATAGCAAAAAAATTAAAAAAATCAAAAAATACCATTATGGATTCATTTCAAGCCAAAATAGGTCGGACAAGGCCGAGAAAAAGAGAAAATAAAATTATCGTTTCATGTCGATCCTTCCCGACACTAAATAAAAAATTCAAAAAAAATAGCAAAAAAATTCAAAAAAACCATAATGGATTAGTTTCAAGCCAAAATAAGTTGGAAAAGGATGAGAAAGAGAGAAAATAAAAATTATAATTCTGTTCCGTTCCTACCCGACGCATAATAGAAAATTCAAGAAAAATAGCAAAAAAATTCAAAAAATTTAAAAATACGGTTATGGATTCATTTCAAGCCAATATAAGTTGGAAAATGATGAGATAAAGAGAAAATAAAAATTATTGTTTCGTTCCGTTCCTACCCGACGCATAATAGAAAATACAAGAAAAAGAGCAAAAAAATTCAAAAAATTAAAGAATACCATTACAGGTTCATTTCAAGCCAAAATAGGTCAGAGAAGGCCGAGAAAAACAGAAAATAAATATTATCGTTCCGTTTCGTTCCTACCAGGCACTAAATAAAAAATTCAAAAAAAATAACAAAAAAATTCAAAAAATTAAAAAATACCATTGTGGATTCATTTCAAGCCAAAATAAGTTCTAAAAGGATGAGAAAGAGAGAAAATAAAAATTATAATTCCGTTACGTTCCTACCCGACGCATAAGAGAAAATACAAGAAAAATAGCAAAAAAATTCAAAAAATTAAAGAATACCATTACAGGTTCATTTCAAGCCAAAATAGGTCGGAGAAGGCCGAGAAAAACAGAAAATAAATATTATCGTTCCGTTTCGTTCCTACCAGGCACTGAATAGAAAATTCAAACAAAGTAGCAAAAAAATTCAAAAAATTAAAGAATACCATTACGGGTTCATTTCAAGCAAAAATAGGTCGGAAAAGGCCGAGAAAAACATAAAATAAAAATTATCGTTCCGTTTTGTTCCTACCAGGCACTAAATAGAAAATTCAAACAAAACATAAAAAAATTAAAAAAATTAAAAAATACCTTTATGGATTCATTTCAAGCCAAAATAGGTCGGAGAAGGCCGAGAAAAAGAGAAAATAAAATTATCGTTCCGTGTCGATCCTTCCCGGCACTAAATAAAAAATTCAAAATAAATAGCAAAAAAATTCAAAAAAACCATAATGGATTAATTTCAAGCCAAAATAAGTTGGAAAAGGATGAGAAAGAGAGAAAATAAAAATTATAATTCTGTTCCGTTCCTACCCGACGCATAATAGAAAATTCAAGAAAAATAGCAAAAAAATTCAAAAAATTTAAAAATACGGTTATGGATTCATTTCAAGCCAAAATAAGTTGGAAAAGGATGAGATAAAGAGAAAATAAAAATTATTGTTTCGTTCCGTTCCTACCCGACGCATAATAGAAAATACCAGAAAAAGAGCAAAAAAATTCAAAAAATTAAAGAATACCATTACAGGTTCATTTCAAGCCAAAATAGGTCAGAGAAGGCCGAGAAAAACAGAAAATAAATATTATCGTTCCGTTTCGTTCCTACCAGGCACTAAATAAAAAATTCAAAAAAAATAACAAAAAAATTCAAAAAATTTAAAAATACCATAATGGATTCATTTCAAGGCAAAATAAGTTGGAAAAGGATGAGAAAGAGAGAAAATAAAAATTATAATTCGGTTCCGTTCCTACCCGACGCAAAATAGAAAATTCAAGAAAAATAGCAAAAAAATTCAAAAAATTTAAAAATACGGTTATGGATTCATTTCAAGCCAAAATAGGTTGGAAAATGATGAGATAGAGAGAAAATAAAAGTTATCGTTCCGTTCCGTTCCTACCCGACACGAAATAGAAAATTCCAAAACAATAGCAAAAAAATTAAAAAAATCAAAAAATACCATTATGGATTCATTTCAAGCCAAAATAGGTCGGACAAGGCCGAGAAAAAGAGAAAATAAAATTATCGTTTCATGTCGATCCTTCCCGACACTAAATAAAAAATTCAAAAAAAATAGCAAAAAAATTCAAAAAAACCATAATGGATTAGTTTCAAGCCAAAATAAGTTGGAAAAGGATGAGAAAGAGAGAAAATAAAAATTATAATTCTGTTCCGTTCCTACCCGACGCATAATAGAAAATTCAAGAAAAATAGCAAAAAAATTCAAAAAATTTAAAAATACGGTTATGGATTCATTTCAAGCCAATATAAGTTGGAAAATGATGAGATAAAGAGAAAATAAAAATTATTGTTTCGTTCCGTTCCTACCCGACGCATAATAGAAAATACAAGAAAAAGAGCAAAAAAATTCAAAAAATTAAAGAATACCATTACAGGTTCATTTCAAGCCAAAATAGGTCAGAGAAGGCCGAGAAAAACAGAAAATAAATATTATCGTTCCGTTTCGTTCCTACCAGGCACTAAATAAAAAATTCAAAAAAAATAACAAAAAAATTCAAAAAATTTAAAAATACCATAATGGATTCATTTCAAGGCAAAATAAGTTGGAAAAGGATGAGAAAGAGAGAAAATAAAAATTATAATTCGGTTCCGTTCCTACCCGACGCAAAATAGAAAATTCAAGAAAAATAGCAAAAAAATTCAAAAAATTTAAAAATACGGTTATGGATTCATTTCAAGCCAAAATAGGTTGGAAAATGATGAGATAGAGAGAAAATAAAAGTTATCGTTCCGTTCCGTTCCTACCCGACACGAAATAGAAAATTCCAAAACAATAGCAAAAAAATTAAAAAAATCAAAAAATACCATTATGGATTCATTTCAAGCCAAAATAGGTCGGACAAGGCCGAGAAAAAGAGAAAATAAAATTATCGTTTCATGTCGATCCTTCCCGACACTAAATAAAAAATTCAAAAAAAATAGCAAAAAAATTCAAAAAAACCATAATGGATTAGTTTCAAGCCAAAATAAGTTGGAAAAGGATGAGAAAGAGAGAAAATAAAAATTATAATTCTGTTCCGTTCCTACCCGACGCATAATAGAAAATTCAAGAAAAATAGCAAAAAAATTCAAAAAATTTAAAAATACGGTTATGGATTCATTTCAAGCCAATATAAGTTGGAAAATGATGAGATAAAGAGAAAATAAAAATTATTGTTTCGTTCCGTTCCTACCCGACGCATAATAGAAAATACAAGAAAAAGAGCAAAAAAATTCAAAAAATTAAAGAATACCATTACAGGTTCATTTCAAGCCAAAATAGGTCAGAGAAGGCCGAGAAAAACAGAAAATAAATATTATCGTTCCGTTTCGTTCCTACCAGGCACTAAATAAAAAATTCAAAAAAAATAACAAAAAAATTCAAAAAATTAAAAAATACCATTGTGGATTCATTTCAAGCCAAAATAAGTTCTAAAAGGATGAGAAAGAGAGAAAATAAAAATTATAATTCCGTTACGTTCCTACCCGACGCATAAGAGAAAATACAAGAAAAATAGCAAAAAAATTCAAAAAATTAAAGAATACCATTACAGGTTCATTTCAAGCCAAAATAGGTCGGAGAAGGCCGAGAAAAACAGAAAATAAATATTATCGTTCCGTTTCGTTCCTACCAGGCACTGAATAGAAAATTCAAACAAAGTAGCAAAAAAATTCAAAAAATTAAAGAATACCATTACGGGTTCATTTCAAGCAAAAATAGGTCGGAAAAGGCCGAGAAAAACATAAAATAAAAATTATCGTTCCGTTTTGTTCCTACCAGGCACTAAATAGAAAATTCAAACAAAACATAAAAAAATTAAAAAAATTAAAAAATACCTTTATGGATTCATTTCAAGCCAAAATAGGTCGGAGAAGGCCGAGAAAAAGAGAAAATAAAATTATCGTTCCGTGTCGATCCTTCCCGGCACTAAATAAAAAATTCAAAATAAATAGCAAAAAAATTCAAAAAAACCATAATGGATTAATTTCAAGCCAAAATAAGTTGGAAAAGGATGAGAAAGAGAGAAAATAAAAATTATAATTCTGTTCCGTTCCTACCCGACGCATAATAGAAAATTCAAGAAAAATAGCAAAAAAATTCAAAAAATTTAAAAATACGGTTATGGATTCATTTCAAGCCAAAATAAGTTGGAAAAGGATGAGATAAAGAGAAAATAAAAATTATTGTTTCGTTCCGTTCCTACCCGACGCATAATAGAAAATACCAGAAAAAGAGCAAAAAAATTCAAAAAATTAAAGAATACCATTACAGGTTCATTTCAAGCCAAAATAGGTCAGAGAAGGCCGAGAAAAACAGAAAATAAATATTATCGTTCCGTTTCGTTCCTACCAGGCACTAAATAAAAAATTCAAAAAAAATAACAAAAAAATTCAAAAAATTTAAAAATACCATAATGGATTCATTTCAAGGCAAAATAAGTTGGAAAAGGATGAGAAAGAGAGAAAATAAAAATTATAATTCGGTTCCGTTCCTACCCGACGCAAAATAGAAAATTCAAGAAAAATAGCAAAAAAATTCAAAAAATTTAAAAATACGGTTATGGATTCATTTCAAGCCAAAATAGGTTGGAAAATGATGAGATAGAGAGAAAATAAAAGTTATCGTTCCGTTCCGTTCCTACCCGACACGAAATAGAAAATTCCAAAACAATAGCAAAAAAATTAAAAAAATCAAAAAATACCATTATGGATTCATTTCAAGCCAAAATAGGTCGGACAAGGCCGAGAAAAAGAGAAAATAAAATTATCGTTTCATGTCGATCCTTCCCGACACTAAATAAAAAATTCAAAAAAAATAGCAAAAAAATTCAAAAAAACCATAATGGATTAGTTTCAAGCCAAAATAAGTTGGAAAAGGATGAGAAAGAGAGAAAATAAAAATTATAATTCTGTTCCGTTCCTACCCGACGCATAATAGAAAATTCAAGAAAAATAGCAAAAAAATTCAAAAAATTTAAAAATACGGTTATGGATTCATTTCAAGCCAATATAAGTTGGAAAATGATGAGATAAAGAGAAAATAAAAATTATTGTTTCGTTCCGTTCCTACCCGACGCATAATAGAAAATACAAGAAAAAGAGCAAAAAAATTCAAAAAATTAAAGAATACCATTACAGGTTCATTTCAAGCCAAAATAGGTCAGAGAAGGCCGAGAAAAACAGAAAATAAATATTATCGTTCCGTTTCGTTCCTACCAGGCACTAAATAAAAAATTCAAAAAAAATAACAAAAAAATTCAAAAAATTAAAAAATACCATTGTGGATTCATTTCAAGCCAAAATAAGTTCTAAAAGGATGAGAAAGAGAGAAAATAAAAATTATAATTCCGTTACGTTCCTACCCGACGCATAAGAGAAAATACAAGAAAAATAGCAAAAAAATTCAAAAAATTAAAGAATACCATTACAGGTTCATTTCAAGCCAAAATAGGTCGGAGAAGGCCGAGAAAAACAGAAAATAAATATTATCGTTCCGTTTCGTTCCTACCAGGCACTGAATAGAAAATTCAAACAAAGTAGCAAAAAAATTCAAAAAATTAAAGAATACCATTACGGGTTCATTTCAAGCAAAAATAGGTCGGAAAAGGCCGAGAAAAACATAAAATAAAAATTATCGTTCCGTTTTGTTCCTACCAGGCACTAAATAGAAAATTCAAACAAAACATAAAAAAATTAAAAAAATTAAAAAATACCTTTATGGATTCATTTCAAGCCAAAATAGGTCGGAGAAGGCCGAGAAAAAGAGAAAATAAAATTATCGTTCCGTGTCGATCCTTCCCGGCACTAAATAAAAAATTCAAAATAAATAGCAAAAAAATTCAAAAAAACCATAATGGATTAATTTCAAGCCAAAATAAGTTGGAAAAGGATGAGAAAGAGAGAAAATAAAAATTATAATTCTGTTCCGTTCCTACCCGACGCATAATAGAAAATTCAAGAAAAATAGCAAAAAAATTCAAAAAATTTAAAAATACGGTTATGGATTCATTTCAAGCCAAAATAAGTTGGAAAAGGATGAGATAAAGAGAAAATAAAAATTATTGTTTCGTTCCGTTCCTACCCGACGCATAATAGAAAATACCAGAAAAAGAGCAAAAAAATTCAAAAAATTAAAGAATACCATTACAGGTTCATTTCAAGCCAAAATAGGTCAGAGAAGGCCGAGAAAAACAGAAAATAAATATTATCGTTCCGTTTCGTTCCTACCAGGCACTAAATAAAAAATTCAAAAAAAATAACAAAAAAATTCAAAAAATTTAAAAATACCATAATGGATTCATTTCAAGGCAAAATAAGTTGGAAAAGGATGAGAAAGAGAGAAAATAAAAATTATAATTCGGTTCCGTTCCTACCCGACGCAAAATAGAAAATTCAAGAAAAATAGCAAAAAAATTCAAAAAATTTAAAAATACGGTTATGGATTCATTTCAAGCCAAAATAGGTTGGAAAATGATGAGATAGAGAGAAAATAAAAGTTATCGTTCCGTTCCGTTCCTACCCGACACGAAATAGAAAATTCCAAAACAATAGCAAAAAAATTAAAAAAATCAAAAAATACCATTATGGATTCATTTCAAGCCAAAATAGGTCGGACAAGGCCGAGAAAAAGAGAAAATAAAATTATCGTTTCATGTCGATCCTTCCCGACACTAAATAAAAAATTCAAAAAAAATAGCAAAAAAATTCAAAAAAACCATAATGGATTAGTTTCAAGCCAAAATAAGTTGGAAAAGGATGAGAAAGAGAGAAAATAAAAATTATAATTCTGTTCCGTTCCTACCCGACGCATAATAGAAAATTCAAGAAAAATAGCAAAAAAATTCAAAAAATTTAAAAATACGGTTATGGATTCATTTCAAGCCAATATAAGTTGGAAAATGATGAGATAAAGAGAAAATAAAAATTATTGTTTCGTTCCGTTCCTACCCGACGCATAATAGAAAATACAAGAAAAAGAGCAAAAAAATTCAAAAAATTAAAGAATACCATTACAGGTTCATTTCAAGCCAAAATAGGTCAGAGAAGGCCGAGAAAAACAGAAAATAAATATTATCGTTCCGTTTCGTTCCTACCAGGCACTAAATAAAAAATTCAAAAAAAATAACAAAAAAATTCAAAAAATTTAAAAATACCATAATGGATTCATTTCAAGGCAAAATAAGTTGGAAAAGGATGAGAAAGAGAGAAAATAAAAATTATAATTCGGTTCCGTTCCTACCCGACGCAAAATAGAAAATTCAAGAAAAATAGCAAAAAAATTCGAAAAATTTTAAAATACGGTTATGGATTCATTTCAAGCCAAAATAGGTTGGAAAATGATGAGATAGAGAGAAAATAAAAGTTATCGTTCCGTTCCGTTCCTACCCGACACGAAATAGAAAATTCCAAAACAATAGCAAAAAAATTAAAAAAATCAAAAAATACCATTACGGATTCATTTCAAGCCAAAATAGGTCGGACAAGGCCGAGAAAAAGAGAAAATAAAATTATCGTTTCATGTCGATCCTTCCCGACACTAAATAAAAAATTCAAAAAAAATAGCAAAAAAATTCAAAAAAACCATAATGGATTAGTTTCAAGCCAAAATAAGTTGGAAAAGGATGAGAAAGAGAGAAAATAAAAATTATAATTCTGTTCCGTTCCTACCCGACGCATAATAGAAAATTCAAGAAAAATAGCAAAAAAATTCAAAAAATTTAAAAATACGGTTATGGATTCATTTCAAGCCAATATAAGTTGGAAAATGATGAGATAAAGAGAAAATAAAAATTATTGTTTCGTTCCGTTCCTACCCGACGCATAATAGAAAATACAAGAAAAAGAGCAAAAAAATTCAAAAAATTAAAGAATACCATTACAGGTTCATTTCAAGCCAAAATAGGTCAGAGAAGGCCGAGAAAAACAGAAAATAAATATTATCGTTCCGTTTCGTTCCTACCAGGCACTAAATAAAAAATTCAAAAAAAATAACAAAAAAATTCAAAAAATTAAAAAATACCATTGTGGATTCATTTCAAGCCAAAATAAGTTCTAAAAGGATGAGAAAGAGAGAAAATAAAAATTATAATTCCGTTACGTTCCTACCCGACGCATAAGAGAAAATACAAGAAAAATAGCAAAAAAATTCAAAAAATTAAAGAATACCATTACAGGTTCATTTCAAGCCAAAATAGGTCGGAGAAGGCCGAGAAAAACAGAAAATAAATATTATCGTTCCGTTTCGTTCCTACCAGGCACTGAATAGAAAATTCAAACAAAGTAGCAAAAAAATTCAAAAAATTAAAGAATACCATTACGGGTTCATTTCAAGCAAAAATAGGTCGGAAAAGGCCGAGAAAAACATAAAATAAAAATTATCGTTCCGTTTTGTTCCTACCAGGCACTAAATAGAAAATTCAAACAAAACATAAAAAAATTAAAAAAATTAAAAAATACCTTTATGGATTCATTTCAAGCCAAAATAGGTCGGAGAAGGCCGAGAAAAAGAGAAAATAAAATTATCGTTCCGTGTCGATCCTTCCCGGCACTAAATAAAAAATTTAAAATAAATAGCAAAAAAATTCAAAAAAACCATAATGGATTAATTTCAAGCCAAAATAAGTTGGAAAAGGATGAGAAAGAGAGAAAATAAAAATTATAATTCTGTTCCGTTCCTACCCGACGCATAATAGAAAATTCAAGAAAAATAGCAAAAAAATTCAAAAAATTTAAAAATACGGTTATGGATTCATTTCAAGCCAAAATAAGTTGGAAAATGATGAGATAAAGAGAAAATAAAAATTATTGTTTCGTTCCGTTCCTACCCGACGCATAATAGAAAATACCAGAAAAAGAGCAAAAAAATTCAAAAAATTAAAGAATACCATTACAGGTTCATTTCAAGCCAAAATAGGTCAGAGAAGGCCGAGAAAAACAGAAAATAAATATTATCGTTCCGTTTCGTTCCTACCAGGCACTAAATAAAAAATTCAAAAAAAATAACAAAAAAATTCAAAAAATTTAAAAATACCATAATGGATTCATTTCAAGGCAAAATAAGTTGGAAAAGGATGAGAAAGAGAGAAAATAAAAATTATAATTCGGTTCCGTTCCTACCCGACGCAAAATAGAAAATTCAAGAAAAATAGCAAAAAAATTCAAAAAATTTAAAAATACGGTTATGGATTCATTTCAAGCCAAAATAGGTTGGAAAATGATGAGATAGAGAGAAAATAAAAGTTATCGTTCCGTTCCGTTCCTACCCGACACGAAATAGAAAATTCCAAAACAATAGCAAAAAAATTAAAAAAATCAAAAAATACCATTATGGATTCATTTCAAGCCAAAATAAGTTGGGAAAGGATGAGAAAGAGAGAAAATAAAAATTATAATTCTTTTTCGTTCCTACCCGACGCATAATAGAAAATACAAGAAAAATAGCAAAAAAATTCAAAAAATTAAAGAATACCATTACAGGTTCATTTCAAGCCAAAATAGGTCGGAGAAGGCCGAGAAAAACAGAAAATAAAAATTATCGTTCCGTTTTGTTCCTATCAGGCACTAAATAGAAAATTCAAACGAAACAGAAAAAAATTTAAAAAAATTAAAAAATACCAATATGGATTCATATCAAGCCAAAATAGGTCGGACAAGGCCGAGAAAAAGAGAAAATAAAGTTATCGTTCCATGTCGATCCTTCCCGACACTAAATAAAAAATTCAAAAAAAATAGCAAAAAAATTCAAAAAAACCATAATGGATTAGTTTCAAGCCAAAATAAGTTGGAAAAGGATGTGAAAGAGAGAAAATAAAAATTATAATTCTGTTCCGTTCCTACCCGACGCATAATAGAAAATTCAAGAAAAATAGCAAAAAAATTCAAAAAATTTAAAAATACGGTTATGGATTCATTTCAAGCCAAAATAACTTTGGAAAAGGATGAGATAAAGAGAAAATAAAAATTATTGTTTCGTTCCGTTCCTACCCGACGCATAATAGAAAATACAAGAAAAAGAGCAAAAAAATTCAAAAAATTAAAGAATACCATTACAGGTTCATTTCAAGCCAAAATAGGTCAGAGAAGGCCGAGAAAAACAGAAAATAAATATTATCGTTCCGTTTCGTTCCTACCAGGCACTAAATAAAAAATTCAAAAAAAATAACAAAAAAATTCAAAAAATTTAAAAATACCATAATGGATTCATTTCAAGCCAAAATAAGTTGGAAAAGGATGAGAAAGAGAGAAAATAAAAATTATAATTCGGTTCCGTTCCTACCCGACGCATAATAGAAAATTCAAGAAAAATAGCAAAAAAATTCAAAAAATTTAAAAATACGGTTATGGATTCATTTCAAGCCAAAATAGGTTGGAAAATGATGAGATAGAGAGAAAATAAAAGTTATCGTTCCGTTCCGTTCCTACCCGACACGAAATAGAAAATTCCAAAACAGTAGCAAAAAAATTAAAAAAATTAAAAAATACCATTATGGATTCATTTCAAGCCAAAACAAGTTCTAAAAGGATGAGAAAGAGAGAAAATAAAAATTATAATTCCGTTACGTTCCTACCCGACGCATAAGAGAAAATACAAGAAAAATAGCAAAAAAATTCAAAAAATTAAAGAATACCATTACAGGTTCATTTCAAGCCAAAATAGGTCGGAGAAGGCCGAGAAAAACAGAAAATAAATATTATCGTTCCGTTTCGTTCCTACCAGGCACTAAATAAAAAATTCAAAAAAAATAACAAAAAAATTCAAAAAATTTAAAAATACCATAATGGATTCATTTCAAGGAGAAATAAGTTGGAAAAGGATGAGAAAGAGAGAAAATAAAAATTATAATTCTGTTCCGTTCCTACCCGACGCATAATAGAAAATTCAAGAAAAATAGCAAAAAAATTCAAAAAATTTAAAAATACGGTTATCGATTCATTTCAAGCCAATATAAGTTGGAAAATGATGAGATAAAGAGAAAATAAAAATTATTGTTTCGTTCCGTTCCTACCCGACGCATAATAGAAAATACAAGAAAAAGAGCAAAAAAATTCAAAAAATTAAAGAATACCATTACAGGTTCATTTCAAGCCAAAATAGGTCAGAGAAGGCCGAGAAAAACAGAAAATAAATATTATCGTTCCGTTTCGTTCCTACCAGGCACTAAATAAAAAATTCAAAAAAAATAACAAAAAAATTCAAAAAATTAAAAAATACCATTGTGGATTCATTTCAAGCCAAAATAAGTTCTAAAAGGATGAGAAAGAGAGAAAATAAAAATTATAATTCCGTTACGTTCCTACCCGACGCATAAGAGAAAATACAAGAAAAATAGCAAAAAAATTCAAAAAATTAAAGAATACCATTACAGGTTCATTTCAAGCCAAAATAGGTCGGAGAAGGCCGAGAAAAACAGAAAATAAATATTATCGTTCCGTTTCGTTCCTACCAGGCACTGAATAGAAAATTCAAACAAAGTAGCAAAAAAATTCAAAAAATTAAAGAATACCATTACGGGTTCATTTCAAGCAAAAATAGGTCGGAAAAGGCCGAGAAAAACATAAAATAAAAATTATCGTTCCGTTTTGTTCCTACCAGGCACTAAATAGAAAATTCAAACAAAACATTAAAAAATTAAAAAAATTAAAAAATACCTTTATGGATTCATTTCAAGCCAAAATAGGTCGGAGAAGGCCGAGAAAAAGAGAAAATAAAATTATCGTTCCGTGTCGATCCTTCCCGGCACTAAATAAAAAATTCAAAATAAATAGCAAAAAAATTCAAAAAAACCATAATGGATTAATTTCAAGCCAAAATAAGTTGGAAAAGGATGAGAAAGAGAGAAAATAAAAATTATAATTCTGTTCCGTTCCTACCCGACGCATAATAGAAAATTCAAGAAAAATAGCAAAAAAATTCAAAAAATTTAAAAATACGGTTATGGATTCATTTCAAGCCAAAATAAGTTGGAAAAGGATGAGATAAAGAGAAAATAAAAATTATTGTTTCGTTCCGTTCCTACCCGACGCATAATAGAAAATACCAGAAAAAGAGCAAAAAAATTCAAAAAATTAAAGAATACCATTACAGGTTCATTTCAAGCCAAAATAGGTCGGAGAAGGCCGAGAAAAACAGAAAATAAATATTATCGTTCCGTTTCGTTCCTACCAGGCACTAAATAAAAAATTCAAAAAAAATAACAAAAAAATTCAAAAAATTTAAAAATACCATAATGGATTCATTTCAAGGCAAAATAAGTTGGAAAAGGATGAGAAAGAGAGAAAATAAAAATTATAATTCTGTTCCGTTCCTACCCGACGCATAATAGAAAATTCAAGAAAAATAGCAAAAAAATTCAAAAAATTTAAAAATACGGTTATGGATTCATTTCAAGCCAATATAAGTTGGAAAATGATGAGATAAAGAGAAAATAAAAATTATTGTTTCGTTCCGTTCCTACCCGACGCATAATAGAAAATACAAGAAAAAGAGCAAAAAAATTCAAAAAATTAAAGAATACCATTACAGGTTCATTTCAAGCCAAAATAGGTCAGAGAAGGCCGAGAAAAACAGAAAATAAATATTATCGTTCCGTTTCGTTCCTACCAGGCACTAAATAAAAAATTCAAAAAAAATAACAAAAAAATTCAAAAAATTAAAAAATACCATTGTGGATTCATTTCAAGCCAAAATAAGTTCTAAAAGGATGAGAAAGAGAGAAAATAAAAATTATAATTCCGTTACGTTCCTACCCGACGCATAAGAGAAAATACAAGAAAAATAGCAAAAAAATTCAAAAAATTAAAGAATACCATTACAGGTTCATTTCAAGCCAAAATAGGTCGGAGAAGGCCGAGAAAAACAGAAAATAAATATTATCGTTCCGTTTCGTTCCTACCAGGCACTGAATAGAAAATTCAAACAAAGTAGCAAAAAAATTCAAAAAATTAAAGAATACCATTACGGGTTCATTTCAAGCAAAAATAGGTCGGAAAAGGCCGAGAAAAACATAAAATAAAAATTATCGTTCCGTTTTGTTCCTACCAGGCACTAAATAGAAAATTCAAACAAAACATAAAAAAATTAAAAAAATTAAAAAATACCTTTATGGATTCATTTCAAGCCAAAATAGGTCGGAGAAGGCCGAGAAAAAGAGAAAATAAAATTATCGTTCCGTGTCGATCCTTCCCGGCACTAAATAAAAAATTCAAAATAAATAGCAAAAAAATTCAAAAAAACCATAATGGATTAATTTCAAGCCAAAATAAGTTGGAAAAGGATGAGAAAGAGAGAAAATAAAAATTATAATTCTGTTCCGTTCCTACCCGACGCATAATAGAAAATTCAAGAAAAATAGCAAAAAAATTCAAAAAATTTAAAAATACGGTTATGGATTCATTTCAAGCCAAAATAAGTTGGAAAAGGATGAGATAAAGAGAAAATAAAAATTATTGTTTCGTTCCGTTCCTACCCGACGCATAATAGAAAATACAAGAAAAAGAGCAAAAAAATTCAAAAAATTAAAGAATACCATTACAGGTTCATTTCAAGCCAAAATAGGTCAGAGAAGGCCGAGAAAAACAGAAAATAAATATTATCGTTCCGTTTCGTTCCTACCAGGCACTAAATAAAAAATTCAAAAAAAATAACAAAAAAATTCAAAAAATTTAAAAATACCATAATGGATTCATTTCAAGGCAAAATAAGTTGGAAAAGGATGAGAAAGAGAGAAAATAAAAATTATAATTCGGTTCCGTTCCTACCCGACGCAAAATAGAAAATTCAAGAAAAATAGCAAAAAAATTCAAAAAATTTAAAAATACGGTTATGGATTCATTTCAAGCCAAAATAGGTTGGAAAATGATGAGATAGAGAGAAAATAAAAGTTATCGTTCCGTTCCGTTCCTACCCGACACGAAATAGAAAATTCCAAAACAATAGCAAAAAAATTAAAAAAATCAAAAAATACCATTATGGATTCATTTCAAGCCAAAATAAGTTGGGAAAGGATGAGAAAGAGAGAAAATAAAAATTATAATTCTTTTTCGTTCCTACCCGACGCATAATAGAAAATACAAGAAAAATAGCAAAAAAATTCAAAAAATTAAAGAATACCATTACAGGTTCATTTCAAGCCAAAATAGGTCGGAGAAGGCCGAGAAAAACAGAAAATAAAAATTATCGTTCCGTTTTGTTCCTATCAGGCACTAAATAGAAAATTCAAACGAAACAGAAAAAAATTTAAAAAAATTAAAAAATACCAATATGGATTCATATCAAGCCAAAATAGGTCGGACAAGGCCGAGAAAAAGAGAAAATAAAGTTATCGTTCCATGTCGATCCTTCCCGACACTAAATAAAAAATTCAAAAAAAATAGCAAAAAAATTCAAAAAAACCATAATGGATTAGTTTCAAGCCAAAATAAGTTGGAAAAGGATGTGAAAGAGAGAAAATAAAAATTATAATTCTGTTCCGTTCCTACCCGACGCATAATAGAAAATTCAAGAAAAATAGCAAATAAATTCAAAAAATTTAAAAATACGGTTATGGATTCATTTCAAGCCAAAATAACTTTGGAAAAGGATGAGATAAAGAGAAAATAAAAATTATTGTTTCGTTCCGTTCCTACCCGACACATAATAGAAAATACAAGAAAAAGAGCAAAAAAATTCAAAAAATTAAAGAATACCATTACAGGTTCATTTCAAGCCAAAATAGGTTAGAGAAGGCCGAGAAAAACAGAAAATAAATATTATCGTTCCGTTTCGTTCCTACCAGGCACTAAATAAAAAATTCAAAAAAAATAACAAAAAAATTCAAAAAATTTAAAAATACCATAATGGATTCATTTCAAGCCAAAATAAGTTGGAAAAGGATGAGAAAGAGAGAAAATAAAAATTATAATTCGGTTCCGTTCCTACCCGACGCATAATAGAAAATTCAAGAAAAATAGCAAAAAAATTCAAAAAATTTAAAAATACGGTTATGGATTCATTTCAAGCCAAAATAGGTTGGAAAATGATGAGATAGAGAGAAAATAAAAGTTATCGTTTCGTTCCGTTCCTACCCGACACGAAATAGAAAATTCCAAAAGAGTAGCAAAAAAATTAAAAAAATTAAAAAATACCATTATGGATTCATTTCAAGCCAAAACAAGTTCTAAAAGGATGAGAAAGAGAGAAAATAAAAATTATAATTCCGTTCCGTTCCTACCCGACGCATAATAGAAAATACAAGAAAAATAACAAAAAAATTCAAAAAATTAAAGAATACCATTACAGGTTCATTTCAAGCCAAAATAGGTCGGAGAAGGCCGAGAAAAACAGAAAATAAATATTATCGTTCCGTTTCGTTCCTATCAGGCACTGAATAGAAAATTCAAACAAAGTAGCAAAAAAATTCAAAAAATTAAAAAATACCATTATGGATTCATTTCAAGCCGAAATCGGTCGGAAAAGGCCGTGAAAAAGAGAATATAAAAATTATCGTTCCGTTTCGTTCCTGCCCGGCACTAAATAAAAAATTCAAAAAAAATAGCAAAAAAATTCAAAAAATTAAAACATACAATTATGGCTTCATTTCAATCCAAAATAGGCAGGACAAGGCCGAGAAAAACAGAAAATAAAAATTATTGTTCCGTTTCGTTCCTACCCGGCGCTAAATATGAAATTCAAAAAAAATAGCAAAAAAATTCAAAAAATTTAAAAATACCATAATGGATTCATTTCAAGCCAAAATAAGTTGGAAAAGGACGAGATAAAGAGAAAATAAAAATTATTGTTCCGTTCCGTTCCTATCCGACGCGAAATAGAAAATTTGAAAACAATAGCAAAAAAATTCAAAAAATTAAAAAATACCATTACGGGTTCATTTCAAGCCGAAATCGGTCGGAAAAGGCCGTGAAAAAGAGAATATAAAAATTATCGTTCCGTTTCGTTCCTGCCCGGCACTAAATAAAAAATTCAAAAAAAATAGCAAAAAAATTCAAAAAATTGAAACATACAATTATGGCTTCATTTCAATCCAAAATAGGCAGGACAAGGCCGAGAAAAACAGAAAATAAAAATTATTATTCCGTTTCGTTCCTACCCGGCGCTAAATATGAAATTCAAAAAAAA
This sequence comes from Quercus parvula, assembly GCA_030820535.1. Classification (NCBI taxonomy): domain Eukaryota; kingdom Viridiplantae; phylum Streptophyta; class Magnoliopsida; order Fagales; family Fagaceae; genus Quercus; species Quercus parvula. The sequence continues at coordinate 22,933,794 of JAUAME010000012.1, forward strand.
TAGCAAAAAAATTCAAAAAATTTAAAAATACCATAATGGATTCATTTCAAGCCAAAATAAGTTGGAAAAGGACGAGATAAAGAGAAAATAAAAAATATTGTTCCGTTCCGTTCCTATCCGACGCGATATAGAAAATTTGAAAACAATAGCAAAAAAATTCAAAAAATTAAAAAATACCATTACGGGTTCATTTCAAGCCGAAATAGGTCGGAAAAGGCCGTGAAAAAGAGAATATAAAAATTATCGTTCCGTTTCGTTCCTGCCCGGCACTAAATAAAAAATTCAAAAAAAATTGCAAAAAAATTCAAAAAATTAAAACATACAATTATGGCTTCATTTCAATCCAAAATAGGTCGGACAAGGCCGAGAAAAACAGAAAATAAAAATTATTGTTCCGTTTCGTTCCTACCCGGCCCTAAATATGAAATTCAAAAAAAATAGCAAAAAAATTCAAAAAATTTAAAAATACCATAATGGATTCATTTCAAGCCAAAATAAGTTGGAAAAGGACGAGATAAAGAGAAAATAAAAATTATTGTTCCGTTCCGTTCCTATCCGACGCGAAATAGAAAATTTGAAAACAATAGCAAAAAAATTCAAAAAATTAAAAAATACCATTACGGGTTCATTTCAAGCCGAAATCGGTCGGAAAAGGCCGTGAAAAAGAGAATATAAAAATTATCGTTCCGTTTCGTTCCTGCCCGGCACTAAATAAAAAATTCAAAAAAAATAGCAAAAAAATTCAAAAAATTAAAACATACAATTATGGCTTCATTTCAATCCAAAATAGGCAGGACAAGGCCGAGAAAAACAGAAAATAAAAATTATTGTTCCGTTTCGTTCCTACCCGGCGCTAAATATGAAATTCAAAAAAAATAGCAAAAAAATTCAAAAAATTTAAAAATACCATAATGGATTCATTTCAAGCCAAAATAAGTTGGAAAAGGACGAGATAAAGAGAAAATAAAAATTATTGTTCTGTTCCGTTCCTATCCGACGCGAAATAGAAAATTTGAAAACAATAGCAAAAAAATTCAAAAAATTAAAAAATACCATTACGGGTTCATTTCAAGCCGAAATCGGTCGGAAAAGGCCGTGAAAAAGAGAATATAAAAATTATCGTTCCGTTTCGTTCCTGCCCGGCACTAAATAAAAAATTCAAAAAAAATAGCAAAAAAATTCAAAAAATTGAAACATACAATTATGGCTTCATTTCAATCCAAAATAGGCAGGACAAGGCCGAGAAAAACAGAAAATAAAAATTATTGTTCCGTTTCGTTCCTACCCGGCGCTAAATATGAAATTCAAAAAAAATAGCAAAAAAATTCAAAAAATTTAAAAATACCATAATGGATTCATTTCAAGCCAAAATAAGTTGGAAAAGGACGAGATAAAGAGAAAATAAAAAATATTGTTCCGTTCCGTTCCTATCCGACGCGAAATAGAAAATTTGAAAACAATAGCAAAAAAATTCAAAAAATTAAAAAATACCATTACGGGTTCATTTCAAGCCGAAATAGGTCGGAAAAGGCCGTGAAAAAGAGAATATAAAAATTATCGTTCCGTTTCGTTCCTGCCCGGCACTAAATAAAAAATTCAAAAAAAATTGCAAAAAAATTCAAAAAATTAAAACATACAATTATGGCTTCATTTCAATCCAAAATAGGTCGGACAAGGCCGAGAAAAACAGAAAATAAAAATTATTGTTCCGTTTCGTTCCTACCCGGCCCTAAATATGAAATTCAAAAAAAATAGCAAAAAAATTCAAAAAATTTAAAAATACCATAATGGATTCATTTCAAGCCAAAATAAGTTGGAAAAGGACGAGATAAAGAGAAAATAAAAATTATTGTTCCGTTCCGTTCCTATCCGACGCGAAATAGAAAATTTGAAAACAATAGCAAAAAAATTCAAAAAATTAAAAAATACCATTACGGGTTCATTTCAAGCCGAAATCGGTCGGAAAAGGCCGTGAAAAAGAGAATATAAAAATTATCGTTCCGTTTCGTTCCTGCCCGGCACTAAATAAAAAATTCAAAAAAAATTGCAAAAAAATTCAAAAAATTAAAACATACAATTATGGCTTCATTTCAATCCAAAATAGGCAGGACAAGGCCGAGAAAAACAGAAAATAAAAATTATTGTTCCGTTTCGTTCCTACCCGGCGCTAAATATGAAATTCAAAAAAAATAGGAAAAAAATTCAAAAAATTTAAAAATACCATAATGGATTCATTTCAAGCCAAAATAAGTTGGAAAAGGACGAGATAAAGAGAAAATAAAAATTATTGTTCCGTTCCGTTCCTATCCGACGCGAAATAGAAAATTTGAAAACAATAGCAAAAAAATTCAAAAAATTAAAAAATACCATTACGGGTTCATTTCAAGCCGAAATCGGTCGGAAAAGGCCGTGAAAAAGAGAATATAAAAATTATCGTTCCGTTTCGTTCCTGCCCGGCACTAAATAAAAAATTCAAAAAAAATAGCAAAAAAATTCAAAAAATTAAAACATACAATTATGGCTTCATTTCAATCCAAAATAGGCAGGACAAGGCCGAGAAAAACAGAAAATAAAAATTATTGTTCCGTTTCGTTCCTACCCGGCCCTAAATATGAAATTCAAAAAAAATAGCAAAAAAATTCAAAAAATTTAAAAATACCATAATGGATTCATTTCAAGCCAAAATAAGTTGGAAAAGGACGAGATAAAGAGAAAATAAAAATTATTGTTCCGTTCCGTTCCTATCCGACGCGAAATACAAAATTTGAAAACAATAGCAAAAAAATTCAAAAAATTAAAAAATACCATTACGGGTTCATTTCAAGCCGAAATCGGTCGGAAAAGGCCGTGAAAAAGAGAATATAAAAATTATCGTTCCGTTTCGTTCCTGCCCGGCACTAAATAAAAAATTCAAAAAAAATAGCAAAAAAATTCAAAAAATTAAAACATACAATTATGGCTTCATTTCAATCCAAAATAGGCAGGACAAGCCCGAGAAAAACAGAAAATAAAAATTATTATTCCGTTTCGTTCCTACCCGGCGCTAAATATGAAATTCAAAAAAAATAGCAAAAAAATTCAAAAAATTTAAAAATACCATAATGGATTCATTTCAAGTCAAAATAAGTTGGAAAAGGACGAGATAAAGAGAAAATAAAAATTATTGTTCCGTTCCGTTCCTATCCAACGCGAAATAGAAAATTTGAAAACAATAGCAAAAAAATTCAAAAAATTAAAAAATACCATTACGGGTTCATTTCAAGCCGAAATCGGTCGGAAAAGGCCGTGAAAAAGAGAATATAAAAATTATCGTTCCGTTTCGTTCCTGCCCGGCACTAAATAAAAAATTCAAAAAAAATAGCAAAAAAATTCAAAAAATTAAAACATACAATTATGGCTTCATTTCAATCCAAAATAGGCAGGACAAGGCCGAGAAAAACAGAAAATAAAAATTATTGTTCCGTTTCGTTCCTACCCGGCGCTAAATATGAAATTCAAAAAAAATAGCAAAAAAATTCAAAAAATTTAAAAATACCATAATGGATTCATTTCAAGCCAAAATAAGTTGGAAAAGGACGAGATAAAGAGAAAATAAAAATTATTGTTCCGTTCCGTTCCTATCCGACGCGAAATAGAAAATTTGAAAACAATAGCAAAAAAATTCAAAAAATTAAAAAATACCATTACGGGTTCATTTCAAGCCGAAATCGGTCGGAAAAGGCCGTGAAAAAGAGAATATAAAAATTATCGTTCCGTTTCGTTCCTGCCCGGCACTAAATAAAAAATTCAAAAAAAATAGCAAAAAAATTCAAAAAATTGAAACATACAATTATGGCTTCATTTCAATCCAAAATAGGCAGGACAAGGCCGAGAAAAACAGAAAATAAAAATTATTGTTCCGTTTCGTTCCTACCCGGCGCTAAATATGAAATTCAAAAAAAATAGCAAAAAAATTCAAAAAATTTAAAAATACCATAATGGATTCATTTCAAGCCAAAATAAGTTGGAAAAGGACGAGATAAAGAGAAAATAAAAAATATTGTTCCGTTCCGTTCCTATCCGACGCGAAATAGAAAATTTGAAAACAATAGCAAAAAAATTCAAAAAATTAAAAAATACCATTACGGGTTCATTTCAAGCCGAAATAGGTCGGAAAAGGCCGTGAAAAAGAGAATATAAAAATTATCGTTCTGTTTCGTTCCTGCCCGGCACTAAATAAAAAATTCAAAAAAAATTGCAAAAAAATTCAAAAAATTAAAACATACAATTATGGCTTCATTTCAATCCAAAATAGGTCGGACAAGGCCGAGAAAAACAGAAAATAAAAATTATTGTTCCGTTTCGTTCCTACCCGGCCCTAAATATGAAATTCAAAAAAAATAGCAAAAAAATTCAAAAAATTTAAAAATACCATAATGGATTAATTTCAAGCCAAAATAAGTTGGAAAAGGACGAGATAAAGAGAAAATAAAAATTATTGTTCCGTTCCGTTCCTATCCGACGCGAAATAGAAAATTTGAAAACAATAGCAAAAAAATTCAAAAAATTAAAAAATACCATTACGGGTTCATTTCAAGCCGAAATCGGTCGGAAAAGGCCGTGAAAAAGAGAATATAAAAATTATCGTTCCGTTTCGTTCCTGCCCGGCACTAAATAAAAAATTCAAAAAAAATTGCAAAAAAATTCAAAAAATTAAAACATACAATTATGGCTTCATTTCAATCCAAAATAGGCAGGACAAGGCCGAGAAAAACAGAAAATAAAAATTATTGTTCCGTTTCGTTCCTACCCGGCGCTAAATATGAAATTCAAAAAAAATAGGAAAAAAATTCAAAAAATTTAAAAATACCATAATGGATTCATTTCAAGCCAAAATAAGTTGGAAAAGGACGAGATAAAGAGAAAATAAAAATTATTGTTCCGTTCCGTTCCTATCCGACGCGAAATAGAAAATTTGAAAACAATAGCAAAAAAATTCAAAAAATTAAAAAATACCATTACGGGTTCATTTCAAGCCGAAATCGGTCGGAAAAGGCCGTGAAAAAGAGAATATAAAAATTATCGTTCCGTTTCGTTCCTGCCCGGCACTAAATAAAAAATTCAAAAAAAATAGCAAAAAAATTCAAAAAATTAAAACATACAATTATGGCTTCATTTCAATCCAAAATAGGCAGGACAAGGCCGAGAAAAACAGAAAATAAAAATTATTGTTCCGTTTCGTTCCTACCCGGCCCTAAATATGAAATTCAAAAAAAATAGCAAAAAAATTCAAAAAATTTAAAAATACCATAATGGATTCATTTCAAGCCAAAATAAGTTGGAAAAGGACGAGATAAAGAGAAAATAAAAATTATTGTTCCGTTCCGTTCCTATCCGACGCGAAATACAAAATTTGAAAACAATAGCAAAAAAATTCAAAAAATTAAAAAATACCATTACGGGTTCATTTCAAGCCGAAATCGGTCGGAAAAGGCCGTGAAAAAGAGAATATAAAAATTATCGTTCCGTTTCGTTCCTGCCCGGCACTAAATAAAAAATTCAAAAAAAATAGCAAAAAAATTCAAAAAATTAAAACATACAATTATGGCTTCATTTCAATCCAAAATAGGCAGGACAAGCCCGAGAAAAACAGAAAATAAAAATTATTATTCCGTTTCGTTCCTACCCGGCGCTAAATATGAAATTCAAAAAAAATAGCAAAAAAATTCAAAAAATTTAAAAATACCATAATGGATTCATTTCAAGTCAAAATAAGTTGGAAAAGGACGAGATAAAGAGAAAATAAAAATTATTGTTCCGTTCCGTTCCTATCCAACGCGAAATAGAAAATTTGAAAACAATAGCAAAAAAATTCAAAAAATTAAAAAATACCATTACGGGTTCATTTCAAGCCGAAATCGGTCGGAAAAGGCCGTGAAAAAGAGAATATAAAAATTATCGTTCCGTTTCGTTCCTGCCCGGCACTAAATAAAAAATTCAAAAAAAATAGCAAAAAAATTCAAAAAATTAAAACATACAATTATGGCTTCATTTCAATCCAAAATAGGCAGGACAAGGCCGAGAAAAACAGAAAATAAAAATTATTGTTCCGTTTCGTTCCTACCCGGCGCTAAATATGAAATTCAAAAAAAATAGCAAAAAAATTCAAAAAATTTAAAAATACCATAATGGATTCATTTCAAGCCCAAATAAGTTGGAAAAGGACGAGATAAAGAGAAAATAAAAATTATTGTTCCGTTCCGTTCCTATCCGACGCGAAATAGAAAATTTGAAAACAATAGCAAAAAAATTCAAAAAATTAAAAAATACCATTACGGGTTCATTTCAAGCCGAAATCGGTCGGAAAAGGCCGTGAAAAAGAGAATATAAAAATTATCGTTCCGTTTCGTTCCTGCCCGGCACTAAATAAAAAATTCAAAAAAAATAGCAAAAAAATTCAAAAAATTGAAACATACAATTATGGCTTCATTTCAATCCAAAATAGGCAGGACAAGGCCGAGAAAAACAGAAAATAAAAATTATTGTTCCGTTTCGTTCCTACCCGGCGCTAAATATGAAATTCAAAAAAAATAGCAAAAAAATTCAAAAAATTTAAAAATACCATAATGGATTCATTTCAAGCCAAAATAAGTTGGAAAAGGACGAGATAAAGAGAAAATAAAAAATATTGTTCCGTTCCGTTCCTATCCGACGCGAAATAGAAAATTTGAAAACAATAGCAAAAAAATTCAAAAAATTAAAAAATACCATTACGGGTTCATTTCAAGCCGAAATAGGTCGGAAAAGGCCGTGAAAAAGAGAATATAAAAATTATCGTTCTGTTTCGTTCCTGCCCGGCACTAAATAAAAAATTCAAAAAAAATTGCAAAAAAATTCAAAAAATTAAAACATACAATTATGGCTTCATTTCAATCCAAAATAGGTCGGACAAGGCCGAGAAAAACAGAAAATAAAAATTATTGTTCCGTTTCGTTCCTACCCGGCGCTAAATATGAAATTCAAAAAAAATAGCAAAAAAATTCAAAAAATTTAAAAATACCATAATGGATTCATTTCAAGCCAAAATAAGTTGGAAAAGGACGAGATAAAGAGAAAATAAAAATTATTGTTCCGTTCCGTTCCTATCCGACGCGAAATAGAAAATTTGAAAACAATAGCAAAAAAATTAAAAAAATTAAAAAATACCATTACGGGTTCATTTCAAGCCGAAATCGGTCGGAAAAGGCCGTGAAAAAGAGCATATAAAAATTATCGTTCCGTTTCGTTCCTGCCCGGCACTAAATAAAAAATTCAAAAAAAATTGCAAAAAAATTCAAAAAATTAAAACATACAATTATGGCTTCATTTCAATCCAAAATAGGCAGGACAAGGCCGAGAAAAACAGAAAATAAAAATTATTGTTCCGTTTCGTTCCTACCCGGCGCTAAATATGAAATTCAAAAAAAATAGCTAAAAAATTCAAAAAATTGAAAAATACCATAATGGATTCATTTCAAGCCAAAATAAGTTGGAAAAGGACGAGATAAAGAGAAAATAAAAATTATTGTTCAGTTCCGTTCCTATCCGACGCGAAATAGAAAATTTGAAAACAATAGCAAAAAAATTCAAAAAATTAAAAAATACCATTACGGGTTCATTTCAAGCCGAAATCGGTCGGAAAATGCCGTGAAATAGAGAATATAAAAATTATCGTTCCGTTTCGTTCCTGCCCGGCACTAAATAAAAAATTCAAAAAAAATAGCAAAAAAATCCAAAAAATTAAAACATACAATTATGGCTTCATTTCAATCCAAAATAGGCAGGACAAGGCCGAGAAAAACAGAAAATAAAAATTATTGTTCCGTTTCGTTCCTACCCGGCGCTAAATATGAAATTCAAAAAAAATAGCAAAAAAATTCAAAAAATTTAAAAATACCATAATGGATTCATTTCAAGCCAAAATAAGTTGGAAAAGGACGAGATAAAGAGAAAATAAAAATTATTGTTCCGTTCCGTTCCTTTCCGACGCGAAATAGAAAATTTGAAAACAATAGCAAAAAAATTCAAAAAACTAAAAAATACCATTACGGGTTCATTTCAAGCCGAAATAGGTCGGAAAAGGCCGTGAAAAAGAGAATATAAAAATTATCGTTCCGTTTCGTTCCTGCCCGGCACTAAATAAAAAATTCAAAAAAAATTGCAAAAAAATTCAAAAAATTAAAACATACAATTATGGCTTCATTTCAATCCAAAATAGGTCGGACAAGGCCGAGAAAAACATAAAATAAAAATTATTGTTCCGTTTCGTTCCTACCCGGCCCTAAATATGAAATTAAAAAAAAATAGCAAAAAAATTCAAAAAATTTAAAAATACCATAATGGATTCATTTCAAGCCAAAATAAGTTGGAAAAGGATGAGATAAAGAGAAAATAAAAATTATTGTTCCGTTCCGTTCCTACCCGAGGCGAAATAGAAAATTTCAAAACAATAGCAAAAAAATTAAAAAAATTAAAAATACCATTACAGGTTCATTTCAAGCCAAAATACGTTGGCAAATGATGAGATAGAGAGAAAATAAAAGTTATCGTTCCGTTCCGTTCTTACCCGACACGAAATAGAAAATTCCAAAACAATAGCAAAAAAATTCAAAAAATTAAAGAATACCATTACGGGTTCATTTCAAGCCGAAATAGGTCGGAAAAGGCCGTGAAAAAGAGAATATAAAAATTATCGTTCCGTTTCGTTCCTGCCCGGCCCTAAATAAAAAATTCAAAAAAAATTGCAAAAAAATTCAAAAAATTAAAACATACAATTATGGCTTCATTTCAATCCAAAATAGGTCGGACAAGGCCGAGAAAAACAGAAAATAAAAATTATTGTTCCGTTCCGTTCCTATCCGACGCGAAATAGAAAATTTGAAAACAATAGCAAAAAAATTCAAAAAATTAAAAAATACCATTACGGGTTCATTTCAAGCCGAAATCGGTCGGAAAAGGCCGTGAAAAAGAGAATATAAAAATTATCGTTCCGTTTCGTTCCTGCCCGGCACTAAATAAAAAATTCAAAAAAAATAGCAAAAAAATTCAAAAAATTAAAACATACAATTATGGCTTCATTTCAATCCAAAATAGGCAGGACAAGGCCGAGAAAAACAGAAAATAAAAATTATTGTTCCGTTTCGTTCCTACCCGGCCCTAAATATGAAATTCAAAAAAAATAGCAAAAAAATTCAAAAAATTTAAAAATACCATAATGGATTCATTTCAAGCCAAAATAAGTTGGAAAAGGACGAGATAAAGAGAAAATAAAAATTATTGTTCCGTTCCGTTCCTATCCGACGCGAAATAGAAAATTTGAAAACAATAGCAAAAAAATTCAAAAAATTAAAAAATACCATTACGGGTTCATTTCAAGCCGAAATCGGTCGGAAAAGGCCGTGAAAAAGAGAATATAAAAATTATCGTTCCGTTTCGTTCCTGCCCGGCACTAAATAAAAAATTCAAAAAAAATAGCAAAAAAATTCAAAAAATTAAAACATACAATTATGGCTTCATTTCAATCCAAAATAGGCAGGACAAGCCCGAGAAAAACAGAAAATAAAAATTATTGTTCCGTTTCGTTCCTACCCGGCCCTAAATATGAAATTCAAAAAAAATAGCAAAAAAATTCAAAAAATTTAAAAATACCATAATGGATTCATTTCAAGCCAAAATAAGTTGGAAAAGGACGAGATAAAGAGAAAATAAAAATTATTGTTCCGTTCCGTTCCTATCCGACGCGAAATACAAAATTTGAAAACAATAGCAAAAAAATTCAAAAAATTAAAAAATACCATTACGGGTTCATTTCAAGCCGAAATCGGTCGGAAAAGGCCGTGAAAAAGAGAATATAAAAATTATCGTTCCGTTTCGTTCCTGCCCGGCACTAAATAAAAAATTCAAAAAAAATAGCAAAAAAATTCAAAAAATTAAAACATACAATTATGGCTTCATTTCAATCCAAAATAGGCAGGACAAGGCCGAGAAAAACAGAAAATAAAAATTATTGTTCCGTTTCGTTCCTACCCGGCGCTAAATATGAAATTCAAAAAAAATAGCAAAAAAATTCAAAAAATTTAAAAATACCATAATGGATTCATTTCAAGCCAAAATAAGTTGGAAAAGGACGAGATAAAGAGAAAATAAAAATTATTGTTCCGTTCCGTTCCTATCCGACGCGAAATACAAAATTTGAAAACAATAGCAAAAAAATTCAAAAAATTAAAAAATACCATTACGGGTTCATTTCAAGCCGAAATCGGTCGGAAAAGGCCGTGAAAAAGAGAATATAAAAATTATCGTTCCGTTTCGTTCCTGCCCGGCACTAAATAAAAAATTCAAAAAAAATAGCAAAAAAATTCAAAAAATTAAAACATACAATTATGGCTTCATTTCAATCCAAAATAGGCAGGACAAGCCCGAGAAAAACAGAAAATAAAAATTATTATTCCGTTTCGTTCCTACCCGGCGCTAAATATGAAATTCAAAAAAAATAGCAAAAAAATTCAAAAAATTTAAAAATACCATAATGGATTCATTTCAAGTCAAAATAAGTTGGAAAAGGACGAGATAAAGAGAAAATAAAAATTATTGTTCCGTTCCGTTCCTATCCAACGCGAAATAGAAAATTTGAAAACAATAGCAAAAAAATTCAAAAAATTAAAAAATACCATTACGGGTTCATTTCAAGCCGAAATCGGTCGGAAAAGGCCGTGAAAAAGAGAATATAAAAATTATCGTTCCGTTTCGTTCCTGCCCGGCACTAAATAAAAAATTCAAAAAAAATAGCAAAAAAATTCAAAAAATTAAAACATACAATTATGGCTTCATTTCAATCCAAAATAGGCAGGACAAGGCCGAGAAAAACAGAAAATAAAAATTATTGTTCCGTTTCGTTCCTACCCGGCGCTAAATATGAAATTCAAAAAAAATAGCAAAAAAATTCAAAAAATTTAAAAATACCATAATGGATTCATTTCAAGCCAAAATAAGTTGGAAAAGGACGAGATAAAGAGAAAATAAAAATTATTGTTCCGTTCCGTTCCTATCCGACGCGAAATAGAAAATTTGAAAACAATAGCAAAAAAATTCAAAAAATTAAAAAATACCATTACGGGTTCATTTCAAGCCGAAATCGGTCGGAAAAGGCCGTGAAAAAGAGAATATAAAAATTATCGTTCCGTTTCGTTCCTGCCCGGCACTAAATAAAAAATTCAAAAAAAATAGCAAAAAAATTCAAAAAATTGAAACATACAATTATGGCTTCATTTCAATCCAAAATAGGCAGGACAAGGCCGAGAAAAACAGAAAATAAAAATTATTGTTCCGTTTCGTTCCTACCCGGCGCTAAATATGAAATTCAAAAAAAATAGCAAAAAAATTCAAAAAATTTAAAAATACCATAATGGATTCATTTCAAGCCAAAATAAGTTGGAAAAGGACGAGATAAAGAGAAAATAAAAAATATTGTTCCGTTCCGTTCCTATCCGACGCGAAATAGAAAATTTGAAAACAATAGCAAAAAAATTCAAAAAATTAAAAAATACCATTACGGGTTCATTTCAAGCCGAAATAGGTCGGAAAAGGCCGTGAAAAAGAGAATATAAAAATTATCGTTCTGTTTCGTTCCTGCCCGGCACTAAATAAAAAATTCAAAAAAAATTGCAAAAAAATTCAAAAAATTAAAACATACAATTATGGCTTCATTTCAATCCAAAATAGGTCGGACAAGGCCGAGAAAAACAGAAAATAAAAATTATTGTTCCGTTTCGTTCCTACCCGGCCCTAAATATGAAATTCAAAAAAAATAGCAAAAAAATTCAAAAAATTTAAAAATACCATAATGGATTAATTTCAAGCCAAAATAAGTTGGAAAAGGACGAGATAAAGAGAAAATAAAAATTATTGTTCCGTTCCGTTCCTATCCGACGCGAAATAGAAAATTTGAAAACAATAGCAAAAAAATTCAAAAAATTAAAAAATACCATTACGGGTTCATTTCAAGCCGAAATCGGTCGGAAAAGGCCGTGAAAAAGAGAATATAAAAATTATCGTTCCGTTTCGTTCTTGCCCGGCACTAAATAAAAAATTCAAAAAAAATAGCAAAAAAATTCAAAAAATTAAAACATACAATTATGGCTTCATTTCAATCCAAAATAGGCAGGACAAGGCCGAGAAAAACAGAAAATAAAAATTATTGTTCCGTTTCGTTCCTACCCGGCGCTAAATATGAAATTCAAAAAAAATAGCAAAAAAATTCAAAAAATTTAAAAATACCATAATGGATTCATTTCAAGCAAAAATAAGTTGGAAAAGGACGAGATAAAGAGAAAATAAAAGTTATTGTTCCGTTCCGTTCCTATCCGACGCGAAATACAAAATTTGAAAACAATAGCAAAAAAATTCAAAAAATTAAAAAATACCATTACGGGTTCATTTCAAGCCGAAATCGGTCGGAAAAGGCCGTGAAAAAGAGAATATAAAAATTATCGTTCCGTTTCGTTCCTGCCCGGCACTAAATAAAAAATTCAAAAAAAATTGCAAAAAAATTCAAAAAATTAAAACATACAATTATGGCTTCATTTCAATCCAAAATAGGCAGGACAAGGCCGAGAAAAACAGAAAATAAAAATTATTGTTCCGTTTCGTTCCCACCCGGCGCTAAATATGAAATTCAAAAAAAATAGCAAAAAAATTCAAAAAATTTAAAAATACCATAATGGATTCATTTCAAGCCAAAATAAGTTGGAAAAGGACGAGATAAAGAGAAAATAAAAATTATTGTTCCGTTCCGTTCCTATCCGACGCGAAATAGAAAATTTGAAAACAATAGCAAAAAAATTAAAAAAATTAAAAAATACCATTACGGGTTCATTTCAAGCCGAAATCGGTCGGAAAAGGCCGTGAAAAAGAGCATATAAAAATTATCGTTCCGTTTCGTTCCTGCCCGGCACTAAATAAAAAATTCAAAAAAAATAGCAAAAAAATTCAAAAAATTAAAACATACAATTATGGCTTCATTTCAATCCAAAATAGGCAGGACAAGGCCGAGAAAAACAGAAAATAAAAATTATTGTTCCGTTTCGTTCCTACCCGGCGCTAAATATGAAATTCAAAAAAAATAGCTAAAAAATTCAAAAAATTGAAAAATACCATAATGGATTCATTTCAAGCCAAAATAAGTTGGAAAAGGACGAGATAAAGAGAAAATAAAAATTATTGTTCAGTTCCGTTCCTATCCGACGCGAAATAGAAAATTTGAAAACAATAGCAAAAAAATTCAAAAAATTAAAAAATACCATTACGGGTTCATTTCAAGCCGAAATCGGTCGGAAAAGGCCGTGAAATAGAGAATATAAAAATTATCGTTCCGTTTCGTTCCTGCCCGGCACTAAATAAAAAATTCAAAAAAAATAGCAAAAAAATCCAAAAAATTAAAACATACAATTATGGCTTCATTTCAATCCAAAATAGGCAGGACAAGGCCGAGAAAAACAGAAAATAAAAATTATTGTTCCGTTTCGTTCCTACCCGGCGCTAAATATGAAATTCAAAAAAAATAGCAAAAAAATTCAAAAAATTTAAAAATACCATAATGGATTCATTTCAAGCCAAAATAAGTTGGAAAAGGACGAGATAAAGAGAAAATAAAAATTATTGTTCCGTTCCGTTCCTTTCCGACGCGAAATAGAAAATTTGAAAACAATAGCAAAAAAATTCAAAAAACTAAAAAATACCATTACGGGTTCATTTCAAGCCGAAATAGGTCGGAAAAGGCCGTGAAAAAGAGAAAATAAAAATTATCGTTCCGTTTCGTTCCTGCCCGGCACTAAATAAAAAATTCAAAAAAAATTGCAAAAAAATTCAAAAAATTAAAACATACAATTATGGCTTCATTTCAATCCAAAATAGGTCGGACAAGGCCGAGAAAAACAGAAAATAAAAATTATTGTTCCGTTTCGTTCCTACCCGGCCCTAAATATGAAATTAAAAAAAAATAGCAAAAAAATTCAAAAAATTTAAAAATACCATAATGGATTCATTTCAAGCCAAAATAAGTTGGAAAAGGATGAGATAAAGAGAAAATAAAAATTATTGTTCCGTTCCGTTCCTACCCGAGGCGAAATAGAAAATTTCAAAACAATAGCAAAAAAATTAAAAAAATTAAAAATACCATTACAGGTTCATTTCAAGCCAAAATACGTTGGCAAATGATGAGATAGAGAGAAAATAAAAGTTATCGTTCCGTTCCGTTCTTACCCGACACGAAATAGAAAATTCCAAAACAATAGCAAAAAAATTCAAAAAATTAAAGAATACCATTACGGGTTCATTTCAAGCCGAAATAGGTCGGAAAAGGCCGTGAAAAAGAGAATATAAAAATTATCGTTCCGTTTCGTTCCTGCCCGGCCCTAAATAAAAAATTCAAAAAAAATTCAAAAAAATTCAAAAAATTAAAACATACAATTATGGCTTCATTTCAATCCAAAATAGGTCGGACAAGGCCGAGAAAAACAGAAAATAAAAATTATTGTTCCGTTCCGTTCCTATCCGACGCGAAATAGAAAATTTGAAAACAATAGCAAAAAAATTCAAAAAATTAAAAAATACCATTACGGGTTCATTTCAAGCCGAAATCGGTCGGAAAAGGCCGTGAAAAAGAGAATATAAAAATTATCGTTCCGTTTCGTTCCTGCCCGGCACTAAATAAAAAATTCAAAAAAAATAGCAAAAAAATTCAAAAAATTAAAACATACAATTATGGCTTCATTTCAATCCAAAATAGGCAGGACAAGGCCGAGAAAAACAGAAAATAAAAATTATTGTTCCGTTCCGTTCCTATCCGACGCGAAATAGAAAATTTGAAAACAATAGCAAAAAAATTCAAAAATTAAAAAATACCATTACGGGTTCATTTCAAGCCGAAATCGGTCGGAAAAGGCCGTGAAAAAGAGAATATAAAAATTATCGTTCCGTTTCGTTCCTGCCCGGCACTAAATAAAAAATTCAAAAAAAATAGCAAAAAAATTCAAAAAATTAAAACATACAATTATGGCTTCATTTCAATCCAAAATAGGCAGGACAAGGCCGAGAAAAACAGAAAATAAAAATTATTGTTCCGTTTCGTTCCTACCCGGCCCTAAATATGAAATTCAAAAAAAATAGCAAAAAAATTCAAAAAATTTAAAAATACCATAATGGATTCATTTCAAGCCAAAATAAGTTGGAAAATGACGAGATAAAGAGAAAATAAAAATTATTGTTCCGTTCCGTTCCTATCCGACGCGAAATAGAAAATTTGAAAACAATAGCAAAAAAATTCAAAAAATTAAAAAATACCATTACGGGTTCATTTCAAGCCGAAATCGGTCGGAAAAGGCCGTGAAAAAGAGAATATAAAAATTATCGTTCCGTTTCGTTCCTGCCCGGCACTAAATAAAAAATTCAAAAAAAATAGCAAAAAAATTCAAAAAATTAAAACATACAATTATGGCTTCATTTCAATCCAAAATAGGCAGGACAAGGCCGAGAAAAACAGAAAATAAAAATTATTGTTCCGTTTCGTTCCTACCCGGCGCTAAATATGAAATTCAAAAAAAATAGCAAAAAAATTCAAAAAATTTAAAAATACCATAATGGATTCATTTCAAGCCAAAATAAGTTGGAAAAGGACGAGATAAAGAGAAAATAAAAAATATTGTTCCGTTCCGTTCCTATCCGACGCGAAATAGAAAATTTGAAAAAAATAGCAAAAAAATTCAAAAAATTAAAAAATACCATTACGGGTTCATTTCAAGCCGAAATAGGTCGGAAAAGGCCGTGAAAAAGAGAATATAAAAATTATCGTTCTGTTTCGTTCCTGCCCGGCACTAAATAAAAAATTCAAAAAAAATAGCAAAAAAATTCAAAAAATTAAAACATACAATTATGGCTTCATTTCAATCCAAAATAGGTCGGACAAG
Source organism: Quercus parvula (assembly GCA_030820535.1). Lineage (NCBI taxonomy): Eukaryota > Viridiplantae > Streptophyta > Magnoliopsida > Fagales > Fagaceae > Quercus > Quercus parvula. The sequence continues at coordinate 22,949,774 of JAUAME010000012.1, forward strand.
GCCGAGAAAAACAGAAAATAAAAATTATTGTTCCGTTTCGTTCCTACCCGGCCCTAAATATGAAATTCAAAAAAAATAGTAAAAAAATTAAAAAAATTTAAAAATACCATAATGGATTAATTTCAAGCCAAAATAAGTTGGAAAAGGACGAGATAAAGAGAAAATAAAAATTATTGTTCCGTTCCGTTCCTGCCCGGCACTAAATAAAAAATTCAAAAAAAAAAGCAAAAAAATTCAAAAAATTAAAACATACAATTATGGCTTCATTTCAATCCAAAATAGGAAGGACAAGGCCGAGAAAAACAGAAAATAAAAATTATTGTTCCGTTCCGTTCCTACCCGGCGCTAAATATGAAATTCAAAAAAAATAGCAAAAAAATTCAAAAAATTTAAAAATACCATAATGGATTCATTTCAAGCCAAAATAAGTTGGAAAAGGACGAGATAAAGAGAAAATAAAAATTATTGTTCCGTTCCGTTCCTATCCGACGCGAAATTGAAAATTTGAAAACAATAGCAAAAAAATTCAAAAAATTAAAAAATACCATTACGGGTTCATTTCAAGCCGAAATCGGTCGGAAAAGGCCGTGAAAAAGAGAATATAAAAATTATCGTTCCGTTTCGTTCCTGCCCGGCACTAAATAAAAAATTCAAAAAAAATAGCAAAAAAATTCAAAAAATTAAAACATACAATTATGGCTTCATTTCAATCCAAAATAGGCAGGACAAGGCCGAGAAAAACAGAAAATAAAAATTATTGTTCCGTTTCGTTCCTACCCGGCCCTAAATATGAAATTCAAAAAAAATAGCAAAAAAATTCAAAAAATTTAAAAATACCATAATGGATTCATTTCAAGCCAAAATAAGTTGGAAAATGACGAGATAAAGAGAAAATAAAAATTATTGTTCCGTTCCGTTCCTATCCGACGCGAAATAGAAAATTTGAAAACAATAGCAAAAAAATTCAAAAAATTAAAAAATACCATTACGGGTTCATTTCAAGCCGAAATCGGTCGGAAAAGGCCGTGAAAAAGAGAATATAAAAATTATCGTTCCGTTTCGTTCCTGCCCGGCACTAAATAAAAAATTCAAAAAAAATAGCAAAAAAATTCAAAAAATTAAAACATACAATTATGGCTTCATTTCAATCCAAAATAGGCAGGACAAGGCCGAGAAAAACAGAAAATAAAAATTATTGTTCCGTTTCGTTCCTACCCGGCGCTAAATATGAAATTCAAAAAAAATAGCAAAAAAATTCAAAAAATTTAAAAATACCATAATGGATTCATTTCAAGCCAAAATAAGTTGGAAAAGGACGAGATAAAGAGAAAATAAAAATTATTGTTCCGTTCCGTTCCTATCCGACGCGAAATTGAAAATTTGAAAACAATAGCAAAAAAATTCAAAAAATTAAAAAATACCATTACGGGTTCATTTCAAGCCGAAATCGGTCGGAAAAGGCCGTGAAAAAGAGAATATAAAAATTATCGTTCCGTTTCGTTCCTGCCCGGCACTAAATAAAAAATTCAAAAAAAATAGCAAAAAAATTCAAAAAATTAAAACATACAATTATGGCTTCATTTCAATCCAAAATAGGCAGGACAAGGCCGAGAAAAACAGAAAATAAAAATTATTGTTCCGTTTCGTTCCTACCCGGCCCTAAATATGAAATTCAAAAAAAATAGCAAAAAAATTCAAAAAATTTAAAAATACCATAATGGATTCATTTCAAGCCAAAATAAGTTGGAAAATGACGAGATAAAGAGAAAATAAAAATTATTGTTCCGTTCCGTTCCTATCCGACGCGAAATAGAAAATTTGAAAACAATAGCAAAAAAATTCAAAAAATTAAAAAATACCATTACGGGTTCATTTCAAGCCGAAATCGGTCGGAAAAGGCCGTGAAAAAGAGAATATAAAAATTATCGTTCCGTTTCGTTCCTGCCCGGCACTAAATAAAAAATTCAAAAAAAATAGCAAAAAAATTCAAAAAATTAAAACATACAATTATGGCTTCATTTCAATCCAAAATAGGCAGGACAAGGCCGAGAAAAACAGAAAATAAAAATTATTGTTCCGTTTCGTTCCTACCCGGCGCTAAATATGAAATTCAAAAAAAATAGCAAAAAAATTCAAAAAATTTAAAAATACCATAATGGATTCATTTCAAGCCAAAATAAGTTGGAAAAGGACGAGATAAAGAGAAAATAAAAAATATTGTTCCGTTCCGTTCCTATCCGACGCGAAATAGAAAATTTGAAAAAAATAGCAAAAAAATTCAAAAAATTAAAAAATACCATTACGGGTTCATTTCAAGCCGAAATAGGTCGGAAAAGGCCGTGAAAAAGAGAATATAAAAATTATCGTTCTGTTTCGTTCCTGCCCGGCACTAAATAAAAAATTCAAAAAAAATTGCAAAAAAATTCAAAAAATTAAAACATACAATTATGGCTTCATTTCAATCCAAAATAGGTCGGACAAGGCCGAGAAAAACAGAAAATAAAAATTATTGTTCCGTTTCGTTCCTACCCGGCCCTAAATATGAAATTCAAAAAAAATAGTAAAAAAATTAAAAAAATTTAAAAATACCATAATGGATTAATTTCAAGCCAAAATAAGTTGGAAAAGGACGAGATAAAGAGAAAATAAAAATTATTGTTCCGTTCCGTTCCTGCCCGGCACTAAATAAAAAATTCAAAAAAAAAAGCAAAAAAATTCAAAAAATTAAAACATACAATTATGGCTTCATTTCAATCCAAAATAGGAAGGACAAGGCCGAGAAAAACAGAAAATAAAAATTATTGTTCCGTTTCGTTCCTACCCGGCGCTAAATATGAAATTCAAAAAAAATAGCAAAAAAATTCAAAAAATTTAAAAATACCATAATGGATTCATTTCAAGCCAAAATAAGTTGGAAAAGGACGAGATAAAGAGAAAATAAAAATTATTGTTCCGTTCCGTTCCTATCCGACGCGAAATTGAAAATTTGAAAACAATAGCAAAAAAATTCAAAAAATTAAAAAATACCATTACGGGTTCATTTCAAGCCGAAATCGGTCGGAAAAGGCCGTGAAAAAGAGAATATAAAAATTATCGTTCCGTTTCGTTCCTGCCCGGCACTAAATAAAAAATTCAAAAAAAATAGCAAAAAAATTCAAAAAATTAAAACATACAATTATGGCTTCATTTCAATCCAAAATAGGCAGGACAAGGCCGAGAAAAACAGAAAATAAAAATTATTGTTCCGTTTCGTTCCTACCCGGCCCTAAATATGAAATTCAAAAAAAATAGCAAAAAAATTCAAAAAATTTAAAAATACCATAATGGATTCATTTCAAGCCAAAATAAGTTGGAAAAGGACGAGATAAAGAGAAAATAAAAATTATTGTTCCGTTCCGTTCCTATCCGACGCGAAATTGAAAATTTGAAAACAATAGCAAAAAAATTCAAAAAATTAAAAAATACCATTACGGGTTCATTTCAAGCCGAAATCGGTCGGAAAAGGCCGTGAAAAAGAGAATATAAAAATTATCGTTCCGTTTCGTTCCTGCCCGGCACTAAATAAAAAATTCAAAAAAAATAGCAAAAAAATTCAAAAAATTAAAACATACAATTATGGCTTCATTTCAATCCAAAATAGGCAGGACAAGGCCGAGAAAAACAGAAAATAAAAATTATTGTTCCGTTTCGTTCCTACCCGGCCCTAAATATGAAATTCAAAAAAAATAGCAAAAAAATTCAAAAAATTTAAAAATACCATAATGGATTCATTTCAAGCCAAAATAAGTTGGAAAATGACGAGATAAAGAGAAAATAAAAATTATTGTTCCGTTCCGTTCCTATCCGACGCGAAATAGAAAATTTGAAAACAATAGCAAAAAAATTCAAAAAATTAAAAAATACCATTACGGGTTCATTTCAAGCCGAAATCGGTCGGAAAAGGCCGTGAAAAAGAGAATATAAAAATTATCGTTCCGTTTCGTTCCTGCCCGGCACTAAATAAAAAATTCAAAAAAAATAGCAAAAAAATTCAAAAAATTAAAACATACAATTATGGCTTCATTTCAATCCAAAATAGGCAGGACAAGGCCGAGAAAAACAGAAAATAAAAATTATTGTTCCGTTTCGTTCCTACCCGGCGCTAAATATGAAATTCAAAAAAAATAGCAAAAAAATTCAAAAAATTTAAAAATACCATAATGGATTCATTTCAAGCCAAAATAAGTTGGAAAAGGACGAGATAAAGAGAAAATAAAAAATATTGTTCCGTTCCGTTCCTATCCGACGCGAAATAGAAAATTTGAAAAAAATAGCAAAAAAATTCAAAAAATTAAAAAATACCATTACGGGTTCATTTCAAGCCGAAATAGGTCGGAAAAGGCCGTGAAAAAGAGAATATAAAAATTATCGTTCTGTTTCGTTCCTGCCCGGCACTAAATAAAAAATTCAAAAAAAATTGCAAAAAAATTCAAAAAATTAAAACATACAATTATGGCTTCATTTCAATCCAAAATAGGTCGGACAAGGCCGAGAAAAACAGAAAATAAAAATTATTGTTCCGTTTCGTTCCTACCCGGCCCTAAATATGAAATTCAAAAAAAATAGTAAAAAAATTAAAAAAATTTAAAAATACCATAATGGATTAATTTCAAGCCAAAATAAGTTGGAAAAGGACGAGATAAAGAGAAAATAAAAATTATTGTTCCGTTCCGTTCCTGCCCGGCACTAAATAAAAAATTCAAAAAATAAAGCAAAAAAATTCAAAAAATTAAAACATACAATTATGGCTTCATTTCAATCCAAAATAGGAAGGACAAGGCCGAGAAAAACAGAAAATAAAAATTATTGTTCCGTTTCGTTCCTACCCGGCGCTAAATATGAAATTCAAAAAAAATAGCAAAAAAATTCAAAAAATTTAAAAATACCATAATGGATTCATTTCAAGCCAAAATAAGTTGGAAAAGGACGAGATAAAGAGAAAATAAAAATTATTGTTCCGTTCCGTTCCTATCCGACGCGAAATTGAAAATTTGAAAACAATAGCAAAAAAATTCAAAAAATTAAAAAATACCATTACGGGTTCATTTCAAGCCGAAATCGGTCGGAAAAGGCCGTGAAAAAGAGAATATAAAAATTATCGTTCCGTTTCGTTCCTGCCCGGCACTAAATAAAAAATTCAAAAAAAATAGCAAAAAAATTCAAAAAATTAAAACATACAATTATGGCTTCATTTCAATCCAAAATAGGCAGGACAAGGCCGAGAAAAACAGAAAATAAAAATTATTGTTCCGTTTCGTTCCTACCCGGCCCTAAATATGAAATTCAAAAAAAATAGCAAAAAAATTCAAAAAATTTAAAAATACCATAATGGATTCATTTCAAGCCAAAATAAGTTGGAAAAGGACGAGATAAAGAGAAAATAAAAATTATTGTTCCGTTCCGTTCCTATCCGACGCGAAATTGAAAATTTGAAAACAATAGCAAAAAAATTCAAAAAATTAAAAAATACCATTACGGGTTCATTTCAAGCCGAAATCGGTCGGAAAAGGCCGTGAAAAAGAGAATATAAAAATTATCGTTCCGTTTCGTTCCTGCCCGGCACTAAATAAAAAATTCAAAAAAAATAGCAAAAAAATTCAAAAAATTAAAACATACAATTATGGCTTCATTTCAATCCAAAATAGGCAGGACAAGGCCGAGAAAAACAGAAAATAAAAATTATTGTTCCGTTTCGTTCCTACCAGGCGCTAAATATGAAATTCAAAAAAAATAGCAAAAAAATTCAAAAAATTTAAAAATACCATAATGGATTCATTTCAAGCCAAAATAAGTTGGAAAAGGACGAGATAAAGAGAAAATAAAAATTATTGTTCCGTTCCGTTCCTATCCGACGCGAAATAGAAAATTTGAAAACAATAGCAAAAAAATTAAAAAAATTAAAAAATACCATTACGGGTTCATTTCAAGCCGAAATCGGTCGGAAAAGGCCGTGAAAAAGAGAATATAGAAATTATCGTTCCGTTTCGTTCCTGCCCGGCACTAAATAAAAAATTCAAAAAAAATAGCAAAAAAATTCAAAAAATTAAAACATACAATTATGGCTTCATTTCAATCCAAAATAGGCAGGACAAGGCCGAGAAAAACAGAAAATAAAAATTATTGTTCCGTTTCGTTCCTACCCGGCGCTAAATATGAAATTCAAAAAAAATAGCTAAAAAATTCAAAAAATTGAAAAATACCATAATGGATTCATTTCAAGCCAAAATAAGTTGGAAAAGGACGAGATAAAGAGAAAATAAAAATTATTGTTCCGTTCCGTTCCTATCCGACGCGAAATAGAAAATTTGAAAACAATAGCAAAAAAATTCAAAAAATTAAAAAATACCATTACGGGTTCATTTCAAGCCGAAATCGGTCGGAAAAGGCCGTGAAATAGAGAATATAAAAATTATCGTTCCGTTTCGTTCCTGCCCGGCACTAAATAAAAAATTCAAAAAAAATAGCAAAAAAATCCAAAAAATTAAAACATACAATTATGGCTTCATTTCAATCCAAAATAGGCAGGACAAGGCCGAGAAAAACAGAAAATAAAAATTATTGTTCCGTTTCGTTCCTACCCGGCCCTAAATATGAAATTCAAAAAAAATAGCAAAAAAATTCAAAAAATTTAAAAATACCATAATGGATTCATTTCAAGCCAAAATAAGTTGGAAAAGGACGAGATAAAGAGAAAATAAAAATTATTGTTCCGTTCCGTTCCTATCCGACGCGAAATACAAAATTTGAAAACAATAGCAAAAAAATTCAAAAAATTAAAAAATACCATTACGGGTTCATTTCAAGCCGAAATCGGTCGGAAAAGGCCGTGAAAAAGAGAATATAAAAATTATCGTTCCGTTTCGTTCCTGCCCGGCACTAAATAAAAAATTCAAAAAAAATAGCAAAAAAATTCAAAAAATAAAACATACAATTATGGCTTCATTTCAATCCAAAATAGGCAGGACAAGGCCGAGAAAAACAGAAAATAAAAATTATTGTTCCGTTTCGTTCCTACCCGGCGCTAAATATGAAATTCAAAAAAAATAGCAAAAAAATTCAAAAAATTTAAAAATACCATAATGGATTCATTTCAAGCCAAAATAAGTTGGAAAATGACGAGATAAAGAGAAAATAAAAATTATTGTTCCGTTCCGTTCCTATCCGACGCGAAATACAAAATTTGAAAACAATAGCAAAAAAATTCAAAAAATTAAAAAATACCATTACGGGTTCATTTCAAGCCGAAATCGGTCGGAAAAGGCCGTGAAAAAGAGAATATAAAAATTATCGTTCCGTTTCGTTCCTGCCCGGCACTAAATAAAAAATTCAAAAAAAATAGCAAAAAAATTCAAAAAATTAAAACATACAATTATGGCTTCATTTCAATCCAAAATAGGCAGGACAAGGCCGAGAAAAACAGAAAATAAAAATTATTGTTCCGTTTCGTTCCTACCCGGCCCTAAATATGAAATTCAAAAAAAATAGCAAAAAAATTCAAAAAATTTAAAAATACCATAATGGATTCATTTCAAGCCAAAATAAGTTGGAAAAGGACGAGATAAAGAGAAAATAAAAATTATTGTTCCGTTCCGTTCCTATCCGACGCGAAATAGAAAATTTGAAAACAATAGCAAAAAAATTCAAAAAATTAAAAAATACCATTACGGGTTCATTTCAAGCCGAAATCGGTCGGAAAAGGCCGTGAAAAAGAGAATATAAAAATTATCGTTCCGTTTCGTTCCTGCCCGGCACTAAATAAAAAATTCAAAAAAAATAGCAAAAAAATTCAAAAAATTAAAACATACAATTATGGCTTCATTTCAATCCAAAATAGGCAGGACAAGGCCGAGAAAAACAGAAAATAAAAATTATTGTTCCGTTTCGTTCCTACCCGGCGCTAAATATGAAATTCAAAAAAAATAGCAAAAAAATTCAAAAAATTTAAAAATACCATAATGGATTCATTTCAAGCCAAAATAAGTTGGAAAAGGACGAGATAAAGAGAAAATAAAAATTATTGTTCCGTTCCGTTCCTATCCGACGCGAAATAGAAAATTTGAAAACAATAGCAAAAAAATTAAAAAAATTAAAAAATACCATTACGGGTTCATTTCAAGCCGAAATCGGTCGGAAAAGGCCGTGAAAAAGAGAATATAGAAATTATCGTTCCGTTTCGTTCCTGCCCGGCACTAAATAAAAAATTCAAAAAAAATAGCAAAAAAATTCAAAAAATTAAAACATACAATTATGGCTTCATTTCAATCCAAAATAGGCAGGACAAGGCCGAGAAAAACAGAAAATAAAAATTATTGTTCCGTTTCGTTCCTACCCGGCGCTAAATATGAAATTCAAAAAAAATAGCTAAAAAATTCAAAAAATTGAAAAATACCATAATGGATTCATTTCAAGCCAAAATAAGTTGGAAAAGGACGAGATAAAGAGAAAATAAAAATTATTGTTCCGTTCCGTTCCTATCCGACGCGAAATAGAAAATTTGAAAACAATAGCAAAAAAATTCAAAAAATTAAAAAATACCATTACGGGTTCATTTCAAGCCGAAATCGGTCGGAAAAGGCCGTGAAATAGAGAATATAAAAATTATCGTTCCGTTTCGTTCCTGCCCGGCACTAAATAAAAAATTCAAAAAAAATAGCAAAAAAATCCAAAAAATTAAAACATACAATTATGGCTTCATTTCAATCCAAAATAGGCAGGACAAGGCCGAGAAAAACAGAAAATAAAAATTATTGTTCCGTTTCGTTCCTACCCGGCCCTAAATATGAAATTCAAAAAAAATAGCAAAAAAATTCAAAAAATTTAAAAATACCATAATGGATTCATTTCAAGCCAAAATAAGTTGGAAAAGGACGAGATAAAGAGAAAATAAAAATTATTGTTCCGTTCCGTTCCTATCCGACGCGAAATACAAAATTTGAAAACAATAGCAAAAAAATTCAAAAAATTAAAAAATACCATTACGGGTTCATTTCAAGCCGAAATCGGTCGGAAAAGGCCGTGAAAAAGAGAATATAAAAATTATCGTTCCGTTTCGTTCCTGCCCGGCACTAAATAAAAAATTCAAAAAAAATAGCAAAAAAATTCAAAAAATTAAAACATAGAATTATGGCTTCATTTCAATCCAAAATAGGCAGGACAAGGCCGAGAAAAACAGAAAATAAAAATTATTGTTCCGTTTCGTTCCTACCCGGCGCTAAATATGAAATTCAAAAAAAATAGCAAAAAAATTCAAAAAATTTAAAAATACCATAATGGATTCATTTCAAGCCAAAATAAGTTGGAAAATGACGAGATAAAGAGAAAATAAAAATTATTGTTCCGTTCCGTTCCTATCCGACGCGAAATACAAAATTTGAAAACAATAGCAAAAAAATTCAAAAAATTAAAAAATACCATTACGGGTTCATTTCAAGCCGAAATCGGTCGGAAAAGGCCGTGAAAAAGAGAATATAAAAATTATCGTTCCGTTTCGTTCCTGCCCGGCACTAAATAAAAAATTCAAAAAAAATAGCAAAAAAATTCAAAAAATTAAAACATACAATTATGGCTTCATTTCAATCCAAAATAGGCAGGACAAGGCCGAGAAAAACAGAAAATAAAAATTATTGTTCCGTTTCGTTCCTACCCGGCCCTAAATATGAAATTCAAAAAAAATAGCAAAAAAATTCAAAAAATTTAAAAATACCATAATGGATTCATTTCAAGCCAAAATAAGTTGGAAAAGGACGAGATAAAGAGAAAATAAAAATTATTGTTCCGTTCCGTTCCTATCCGACGCGAAATAGAAAATTTGAAAACAATAGCAAAAAAATTCAAAAAATTAAAAAATACCATTACGGGTTCATTTCAAGCCGAAATCGGTCGGAAAAGGCCGTGAAAAAGAGAATATAAAAATTATCGTTCCGTTTCGTTCCTGCCCGGCACTAAATAAAAAATTCAAAAAAAATAGCAAAAAAATTCAAAAAATTAAAACATACAATTATGGCTTCATTTCAATCCAAAATAGGCAGGACAAGGCCGAGAAAAACAGAAAATAAAAATTATTGTTCCGTTTCGTTCCTACCCGGCGCTAAATATGAAATTCAAAAAAAATAGCAAAAAAATTCAAAAAATTTAAAAATACCATAATGGATTCATTTCAAGCCAAAATAAGTTGGAAAAGGACGAGATAAAGAGAAAATAAAAAATATTGTTCCGTTCCGTTCCTATCCGACGCGAAATAGAAAATTTGAAAACAATAGCAAAAAAATTCAAAAAATTAAAAAATACCATTACGGGTTCATTTCAAGCCGAAATAGGTCGGAAAAGGCCGTGAAAAAGAGAATATAAAAATTATCGTTCTGTTTCGTTCCTGCCCGGCACTAAATAAAAAATTCAAAAAAAATTGCAAAAAAATTCAAAAAATTAAAACATACAATTATGGCTTCATTTCAATCCAAAATAGGTCGGACAAGGCCGAGAAAAACAGAAAATAAAAATTATTGTTCCGTTTCGTTCCTACCCGGCACTAAATAAAAAATTCAAAAAAAATAGCAAAAAAATTCAAAAAATTAAAACATACAATTATGGCTTCATTTCAATCCAAAATAGGCAGGACAAGGCCGAGAAAAACAGAAAATAAAAATTATTGTTCCGTTTCGTTCCTACCCGGCGCTAAATATGAAATTCAAAAAAAATAGTAAAAAAATTAAAAAAATTTAAAAATACCATAATGGATTAATTTCAAGCCAAAATAAGTTGGAAAAGGACGAGATAAAGAGAAAATAAAAATTATTGTTCCGTTCCGTTCCTATCCGACGCGAAATAGAAAATTTGAAAACAATAGCAAAAAAATTCAAAAAATTAAAAAATACCATTACGGGTTCATTTCAAGCCGAAATCGGTCGGAAAAGGCCGTGAAAAAGAGAATATAAAAATTATCGTTCCGTTTCGTTCCTGCCCGGCACTAAATAAAAAATTCAAAAAAAATAGCAAAAAAATTCAAAAAATTAAAACATACAATTATGGCTTCATTTCAATCCAAAATAGGCAGGACAAGGCCGAGAAAAACAGAAAATAAAAATTATTGTTCCGTTTCGTTCCTACCCGGCGCTAAATATGAAATTCAAAAAAAATAGCAAAAAAATTCAAAAAATTTAAAAATACCATAATGGATTCATTTCAAGCCAAAATAAGTTGGAAAAGGACGAGATAAAGAGAAAATAAAAATTATTGTTCCGTTCCGTTCCTATCCGACGCGAAATAGAAAATTTGAAAACAATAGCAAAAAAATTCAAAAAATTAAAAAATACCATTACGGGTTCATTTCAAGCCGAAATCGGCCGGAAAAGGCCGTGAAAAAGAGAATATAAAAATTATCGTTCCGTTTCGTTCCTGCCCGGCACTAAATAAAAAATTCAAAAAAAATTGCAAAAAAATTCAAAAAATTAAAACATACAATTATGGCTTCATTTCAATCCAAAATAGGCAGGACAAGGCCGAGAAAAACAGAAAATAAAAATTATTGTTCCGTTTCGTTCCTACCCGGCCCTAAATATGAAATTAAAAAAAAATAGCAAAAAAATTCAAAAAATTTAAAAATACCATAATGGATTCATTTCAAGCCAAAATAAGTTGGAAAAGGACGAGATAAAGAGAAAATAAAAATTATTGTTCCGTTCCGTTCCTATCCGACGCGAAATAGAAAATTTGAAAACAATAGCAAAAAAATTCAAAAAATTAAAAAATACCATTACGGGTTCATTTCAAGCCGAAATCGGTCGGAAAAGGCCGTGAAAAAGAGAATATAAAAATTATCGTTCCGTTTCGTTCCTGCCCGGCACTAAATAAAAAATTCAAAAAAAATAGCAAAAAAATTCAAAAAATTAAAACATACAATTATGGCTTCATTTCAATCCAAAATAGGCAGGACAAGGCCGAGAAAAACAGAAAATAAAAATTATTGTTCCGTTTCGTTCCTACCCGGCGCTAAATATGAAATTCAAAAAAAATAGCAAAAAAATTCAAAAAATTTAAAAATACCATAATGGATTCATTTCAAGCCAAAATAAGTTGGAAAAGGACGAGATAAAGAGAAAATAAAAATTATTGTTCCGTTCCGTTCCTATCCGACGCGAAATTGAAAATTTGAAAACAATAGCAAAAAAATTCAAAAAATTAAAAAATACCATTACGGGTTCATTTCAAGCCGAAATTGGTCGGAAAAGGCCGTGAAAAAGAGAATATAAAAATTATCGTTCCGTTTCGTTCCTGCCCGGCACTAAATAAAAAATTCAAAAAAAATAGCAAAAAAATTCAAAAAATTAAAACATACAATTATGGCTTCATTTCAATCCAAAATAGGCAGGACAAGGCCGAGAAAAACAGAAAATAAAAATTATTGTTCCGTTTCGTTCCTACCAGGCGCTAAATATGAAATTCAAAAAAAATAGCAAAAAAATTCAAAAAATTTAAAAATACCATAATGGATTCATTTCAAGCCAAAATAAGTTGGAAAAGGACGAGATAAAGAGAAAATAAAAATTATTGTTCCGTTCCGTTCCTATCCGACGCGAAATAGAAAATTTGAAAACAATAGCAAAAAAATTAAAAAAATTAAAAAATACCATTACGGGTTCATTTCAAGCCGAAATCGGTCGGAAAAGGCCGTGAAAAAGAGAATATAGAAATTATCGTTCCGTTTCGTTCCTGCCCGGCACTAAATAAAAAATTCAAAAAAAATAGCAAAAAAATTCAAAAAATTAAAACATACAATTATGGCTTCATTTCAATCCAAAATAGGTAGGACAAGGCCGAGAAAAACAGAAAATAAAAATTATTGTTCCGTTTCGTTCCTACCCGGCGCTAAATATGAAATTCAAAAAAAATAGCTAAAAAATTCAAAAAATTGAAAAATACCATAATGGATTCATTTCAAGCCAAAATAAGTTGGAAAAGGACGAGATAAAGAGAAAATAAAAATTATTGTTCAGTTCCGTTCCTATCCGACGCGAAATAGAAAATTTGAAAACAATAGCAAAAAAATTCAAAAAATTAAAAAATACCATTACGGGTTCATTTCAAGCCGAAATCGGTCGGAAAAGGCCGTGAAATAGAGAATATAAAAATTATCGTTCCGTTTCGTTCCTGCCCGGCACTAAATAAAAAATTCAAAAAAAATAGCAAAAAAATCCAAAAAATTAAAACATACAATTATGGCTTCATTTCAATCCAAAATAGGCAGGACAAGGCCGAGAAAAACAGAAAATAAAAATTATTGTTCCGTTTCGTTCCTACCCGGCCCTAAATATGAAATTAAAAAAAAATAGCAAAAAAATTCAAAAAATTTAAAAATACCATAATGGATTCATTTCAAGCCAAAATAAGTTGGAAAAGGACGAGATAAAGAGAAAATAAAAATTATTGTTCCGTTCCGTTCCTATCCGACGCGAAATAGAAAATTTGAAAACAATAGCAAAAAAATTCAAAAAATTAAAAAATACCATTACGGGTTCATTTCAAGCCGAAATCGGTCGGAAAAGGCCGTGAAAAAGAGAATATAAAAATTATCGTTCCGTTTCGTTCCTGCCCGGCACTAAATAAAAAATTCAAAAAAAATAGCAAAAAAATTCAAAAAATTAAAACATACAATTATGGCTTCATTTCAATCCAAAATAGGCAGGACAAGGCCGAGAAAAACAGAAAATAAAAATTATTGTTCCGTTTCGTTCCTACCCGGCGCTAAATATGAAATTCAAAAAAAATAGCAAAAAAATTCAAAAAATTTAAAAATACCATAATGGATTCATTTCAAGCCAAAATAAGTTGGAAAAGGACGAGATAAAGAGAAAATAAAAATTATTGTTCCGTTCCGTTCCTATCCGACGCGAAATTGAAAATTTGAAAACAATAGCAAAAAAATTCAAAAAATTAAAAAATACCATTACGGGTTCATTTCAAGCCGAAATTGGTCGGAAAAGGCCGTGAAAAAGAGAATATAAAAATTATCGTTCCGTTTCGTTCCTGCCCGGCACTAAATAAAAAATTCAAAAAAAATAGCAAAAAAATTCAAAAAATTAAAACATACAATTATGGCTTCATTTCAATCCAAAATAGGCAGGACAAGGCCGAGAAAAACAGAAAATAAAAATTATTGTTCCGTTTCGTTCCTACCAGGCGCTAAATATGAAATTCAAAAAAAATAGCAAAAAAATTCAAAAAATTTAAAAATACCATAATGGATTCATTTCAAGCCAAAATAAGTTGGAAAAGGACGAGATAAAGAGAAAATGAAAATTATTGTTCCGTTCCGTTCCTATCCGACGCGAAATAGAAAATTTGAAAACAATAGCAAAAAAATTAAAAAAATTAAAAAATACCATTACGGGTTCATTTCAAGCCGAAATCGGTCGGAAAAGGCCGTGAAAAAGAGAATATAGAAATTATCGTTCCGTTTCGTTCCTGCCCGGCACTAAATAAAAAATTCAAAAAAAATAGCAAAAAAATTCAAAAAATTAAAACATACAATTATGGCTTCATTTCAATCCAAAATAGGCAGGACAAGGCCGAGAAAAACAGAAAATAAAAATTATTGTTCCGTTTCGTTCCTACCCGGCGCTAAATATGAAATTCAAAAAAAATAGCTAAAAAATTCAAAAAATTGAAAAATACCATAATGGATTCATTTCAAGCCAAAATAAGTTGGAAAAGGACGAGATAAAGAGAAAATAAAAATTATTGTTCAGTTCCGTTCCTATCCGACGCGAAATAGAAAATTTGAAAACAATAGCAAAAAAATTCAAAAAATTAAAAAATACCATTACGGGTTCATTTCAAGCCGAAATCGGTCGGAAAAGGCCGTGAAATAGAGAATATAAAAATTATCGTTCCGTTTCGTTCCTGCCCGGCACTAAATAAAAAATTCAAAAAAAATAGCAAAAAAATCCAAAAAATTAAAACATACAATTATGGCTTCATTTCAATCCAAAATAGGCAGGACAAGGCCGAGAAAAACAGAAAATAAAAATTATTGTTCCGTTTCGTTCCTACCCGGCCCTAAATATGAAATTCAAAAAAAATAGCAAAAAAATTCAAAAAATTTAAAAATACCATAATGGATTCATTTCAAGCCAAAATAAGTTGGAAAAGGACGAGATAAAGAGAAAATAAAAATTATTGTTCCGTTCCGTTCCTATCCGACGCGAAATACAAAATTTGAAAACAATAGCAAAAAAATTCAAAAAATTAAAAAATACCATTACGGGTTCATTTCAAGCCGAAATCGGTCGGAAAAGGCCGTGAAAAAGAGAATATAAAAATTATCGTTCCATTTCGTTCCTGCCCGGCACCAAATAAAAAATTCAAAAAAAATAGCAAAAAAATTCAAAAAATTAAAACATACAATTATGGCTTCATTTCAATCCAAAATAGGCAGGACAAGGCCGAGAAAAACAGAAAATAAAAATTATTGTTCCGTTTCGTTCCTACCCGGCGCTAAATATGAAATTCAAAAAAAATAGCAAAAAAATTCAAAAAATTTAAAAATACCATAATGGATTCATTTCAAGCCAAAATAAGTTGGAAAAGGACGAGATAAAGAGAAAATAAAAATTATTGTTCCGTTCCGTTCCTATCCGACGCGAAATAGAAAATTTGAAAACAATAGCAAAAAAATTCAAAAAATTAAAAAATACCATTACGGGTTCATTTCAAGCCGAAATCGGTCGGAAAAGGCCGTGAAAAAGAGAATATAAAAATTATCGTTCCGTTTCGTTCCTGCCCGGCACTAAATAAAAAATTCAAAAAAAATAGCAAAAAAATTCAAAAAATTAAAACATACAATTATGGCTTCATTTCAATCCAAAATAGGCAGGACAAGGCCGAGAAAAACAGAAAATAAAAATTATTGTTCCGTTTCGTTCCTACCCGGCCCTAAATATGAAATTCAAAAAAAATAGCAAAAAAATTCAAAAAATTTAAAAATACCATAATGGATTCATTTCAAGCCAAAATAAGTTGGAAAAGGACGAGATAAAGAGAAAATAAAAATTATTGTTCCGTTCCGTTCCTATCCGACGCGAAATAGAAAATTTGAAAACAATAGCAAAAAAATTCAAAAAATTAAAAAATACCATTACGGGTTCATTTCAAGCCGAAATCGGTCGGAAAAGGCCGTGAAAAAGAGAATATAAAAATTATCGTTCCGTTTCGTTCCTGCCCGGCACTAAATAAAAAATTCAAAAAAAATAGCAAAAAAATTCAAAAAATTAAAACATACAATTATGGCTTCATTTCAATCCAAAATAGGCAGGACAAGGCCGAGAAAAACAGAAAATAAAAATTATTGTTCCGTTTCGTTCCTACCCGGCGCTAAATATGAAATTCAAAAAAAATAGCAAAAAAATTCAAAAAATTTAAAAATACCATAATGGATTCATTTCAAGCCAAAATAAGTTGGAAAAGGACGAGATAAAGAGAAAATAAAAATTATTGTTCCGTTCCGTTCCTATCCGAAGCGAAATAGAAAATTTGAAAACAATAGCAAAAAAATTCAAAAAATTAAAAAATACCATTACGGGTTCATTTCAAGCCGAAATCGGTCGGAAAAGGCCGTGAAAAAGAGAATATAAAAATTATCATTCCGTTTCGTTCCTGCCCGGCACTAAATAAAAAATTCAAAAAAAAAAGCAAAAAAATTCAAAAAATTAAAACATACAATTATGGCTTCATTTCAATCCAAAATAGGCAGGACAAGGCCGAGAAAAACAGAAAATAAAATTTATTGTTCCGTTTCGTTCCTACCCGGCGCTAAATATGAAATTCAAAAAAAATAGCAAAAAAATTCAAAAAATTTAAAAATACCATAATGGATTCATTTCAAACCAAAATAAGTTGGAAAAGGACGAGATAAAGAGAAAATAAAAATTATTGTTCCGTTCCGTTCCTATCCGACGCGAAATAGAAAATTTGAAAACAATAGCAAAAAAATTAAAAAAATTAAAAAATACCATTACGGGTTCATTTCAAGCCGAAATCGGTCGGAAAAGGCCGTGAAAAAGAGAATATAAAAATTATCGTTCCGTTTCGTTCCTGCCCGGCACTAAATAAAAAATTCAAAAAAAATAGCAAAAAAATTCAAAAAATTAAAACATACAATTATGGCTTCATTTCAATCCAAAATAGGCAGGACAAGGCCGAGAAAAACAGAAAATAAAAATTATTGTTCCGTTTCGTTCCTACCCGGCGCTAAATATGAAATTCAAAAAAAATAGCTAAAAAATTCAAAAAATTGAAAAATACCATAATGGATTCATTTCAAGCCAAAATAAGTTGGAAAAGGACGAGATAAAGAGAAAATAAAAATTATTGTTCCGTTCCGTTCCTATCCGACGCGAAATAGAAAATTTGAAAACAATAGCAAAAAAATTCAAAAAATTAAAAAATACCATTACGGGTTCATTTCAAGCCGAAATCGGTCGGAAAAGGCCGTGAAATAGAGAATATAAAAATTATCGTTCCGTTTCGTTCCTGCCCGGCACTAAATAAAAAATTCAAAAAAAATAGCAAAAAAATCCAAAAAATTAAAACATACAATTATGGCTTCATTTCAATCCAAAATAGGCAGGACAAGGCCGAGAAAAATAGAAAATAAAAATTCTTGTTCTGTTTCGTTCCTACCCGGCCCTAAATATGAAATTCAAAAAAAATAGCAAAAAAATTCAAAAAATTTAAAAATACCATAATGGATTCATTTCAAGCCAAAATAAGTTGGAAAAGGACGAGATAAAGAGAAAATAAAAATTATTGTTCCGTTCCGTTCCTATCCGACGCGAAATAGAAAATTTGAAAACAATAGCAAAAAAATTAAAAAAATTAAAAAATACCATTACGGGTTCATTTCAAGCCGAAATCGGTCGGAAAAGGCCGTGAAAAAGAGAATATAAAAATTATCGTTCCGTTTCGTTCCTGCCCGGCACTAAATAAAAAATTCAAAAAAAATAGCAAAAAAATTCAAAAAATTAAAACATACAATTATGGCTTCATTTCAATCCAAAATAGGCAGGACAAGGCCGAGAAAAACAGAAAATAAAAATTATTGTTCCGTTTCGTTCCTACCCGGCGCTAAATATGAAATTCAAAAAAAATAGCAAAAAAATTCAAAAAATTTAAAAATACCATAATGGATTCATTTCAAGCCAAAATAAGTTGGAAAAGGACGAGATAAAGAGAAAATAAAAATTATTGTTCCGTTCCGTTCCTATCCGACGCGAAATAGAAAATTTGAAAACAATAGCAAAAAAATTCAAAAAATTAAAAAATACCATTACGGGTTCATTTCAAGCCGAAATCGGTCGGAAAAGGCCGTGAAAAAGAGAATATAAAAATTATCGTTCCGTTTCGTTCCTGCCCGGCACTAAATAAAAAATTCAAAAAAAATAGCAAAAAAATTCAAAAAATTAAAACATACAATTATGGCTTCATTTCAATCCAAAATAGGCAGGACAAGGCCGAGAAAAACAGAAAATAAAAATTATTGTTCCGTTTCGTTCCTACCCGGCGCTAAATATGAAATTCAAAAAAAATAGCAAAAAAATTCAAAAAATTTAAAAATACCATAATGGATTCATTTCAAGCCAAAATAAGTTGGAAAAGGACGAGATAAAGAGAAAATAAAAATTATTGTTCCGTTCCGTTCCTATCCGACGCGAAATAGAAAATTTGAAAACAATAGCAAAAAAATTCAAAAAATTAAAAAATACCATTACGGGTTCATTTCAAGCCGAAATCGGTCGGAAAAGGCCGTGAAATAGAGAATATAAAAATTATCGTTCCGTTTCGTTCCTGCCCGGCACTAAATAAAAAATTCAAAAAAAATAGCAAAAAAATCCAAAAAATTAAAACATACAATTATGGCTTCATTTCAATCCAAAATAGGCAGGACAAGGCCGAGAAAAACAGAAAATAAAAATTATTGTTCCGTTTCGTTCCTACCCGGCCCTAAATATGAAATTCAAAAAAAATAGCAAAAAAATTCAAAAAATTTAAAAATACCATAATGGATTCATTTCAAGCCAAAATAAGTTGGAAAAGGACGAGATAAAGAGAAAATAAAAATTATTGTTCCGTTCCGTTCCTATCCGACGCGAAATAGAAAATTTGAAAACAATAGCAAAAAAATTCAAAAAATTAAAAAATACCATTACGGGTTCATTTCAAGCCGAAATCGGTCGGAAAAGGCCGTGAAAAAGAGAATATAAAAATTATCGTTCCGTTTCGTTCCTGCCCGGCACTAAATAAAAAATTCAAAAAAAATAGCAAAAAAATTCAAAAAATTAAAACATACAATTATGGCTTCATTTCAATCCAAAATAGGCAGGACAAGGCCGAGAAAAACAGAAAATAAAAATTATTGTTCCGTTTCGTTCCTACCCGGCCCTAAATATGAAATTCAAAAAAAATAGCAAAAAAATTCAAAAAATTTAAAAATACCATAATGGATTCATTTCAAGCCAAAATAAGTTGGAAAAGGACGAGATAAAGAGAAAATAAAAATTATTGTTCCGTTCCGTTCCTATCCGACGCGAAATAGAAAATTTGAAAACAATAGCAAAAAAATTCAAAAAATTAAAAAATACCATTACGGGTTCATTTCAAGCCGAAATCGGTCGGAAAAGGCCGTGAAAAAGAGAATATAAAAATTATCGTTCCGTTTCGTTCCTGCCCGGCACTAAATAAAAAATTCAAAAAAAATAGCAAAAAAATTCAAAAAATTAAAACATACAATTATGGCTTCATTTCAATCCAAAATAGGCAGGACAAGGCCGAGAAAAACAGAAAATAAAAATTATTGTTCCGTTTCGTTCCTACCCGGCCCTAAATATGAAATTCAAAAAAAATAGCAAAAAAATTCAAAAAATTTAAAAATACCATAATGGATTCATTTCAAGCCAAAATAAGTTGGAAAAGGACGAGATAAAGAGAAAATAAAAATTATTGTTCCGTTCCGTTCCTATCCGACGCGAAATAGAAAATTTGAAAACAATAGCAAAAAAATTCAAAAAATTAAAAAATACCATTACGGGTTCATTTCAAGCCGAAATCGGTCGGAAAAGGCCGTGAAAAAGAGAATATAAAAATTATCGTTCCGTTTCGTTCCTGCCCGGCACTAAATAAAAAATTCAAAAAAAATAGCAAAAAAATTCAAAAAATTAAAACATACAATTATGGCTTCATTTCAATCCAAAATAGGCAGGACAAGGCCGAGAAAAACAGAAAATAAAAATTATTGTTCCGTTTCGTTCCTACCCGGCGCTAAATATGAAATTCAAAAAAAATAGCAAAAAAATTCAAAAAATTTAAAAATACCATAATGGATTCATTTCAAGCCAAAATAAGTTGGAAAAGGACGAGATAAAGAGAAAATAAAAATTATTGTTCCGTTCCGTTCCTATCCGACGCGAAATAGAAAATTTGAAAACAATAGCAAAAAAATTCAAAAAATTAAAAAATACCATTACGGGTTCATTTCAAGCCGAAATCGGTCGGAAAAGGCCGTGAAAAAGAGAATATAAAAATTATCGTTCCGTTTCGTTCCTGCCCGGCACTAAATAAAAAATTCAAAAAAAAAAGCAAAAAAATTCAAAAAATTAAAACATACAATTATGGCTTCATTTCAATCCAAAATAGGCAGGACAAGGCCGAGAAAAACAGAAAATAAAAATTATTGTTCCGTTTCGTTCCTACCCGGCGCTAAATATGAAATTCAAAAAAAATAGCAAAAAAATTCAAAAAATTTAAAAATACCATAATGGATTCATTTCAAGCCAAAATAAGTTGGAAAAGGACGAGATAAAGAGAAAATAAAAATTATTGTTCCGTTCCGTTCCTATCCGACGCGAAATAGAAAATTTGAAAACAATAGCAAAAAAATTCAAAAAATTAAAAAATACCATTACGGGTTCATTTCAAGCCGAAATCGGTCGGAAAAGGCCGTGAAAAAGAGAATATAAAAATTATCGTTCCGTTTCGTTCCTGCCCGGCACTAAATAAAAAATTCAAAAAAAATAGCAAAAAAATTCAAAAAATTAAAACATACAATTATGGCTTCATTTCAATCCAAAATAGGCAGGACAAGGCCGAGAAAAACAGAAAATAAAAATTATTGTTCCGTTTCGTTCCTACCCGGCCCTAAATATGAAATTCAAAAAAAATAGCAAAAAAATTCAAAAAATTTAAAAATACCATAATGGATTCATTTCAAGCCAAAATAAGTTGGAAAAGGACGAGATAAAGAGAAAATAAAAATTATTGTTCCGTTCCGTTCCTATCCGACGCGAAATAGAAAATTTGAAAACAATAGCAAAAAAATTCAAAAAATTAAAAAATACCATTACGGGTTCATTTCAAGCCGAAATCGGTCGGAAAAGGCCGTGAAAAAGAGAATATAAAAATTATCGTTCCGTTTCGTTCCTGCCCGGCACTAAATAAAAAATTCAAAAAAAATAGCAAAAAAATTCAAAAAATTAAAACATACAATTATGGCTTCATTTCAATCCAAAATAGGCAGGACAAGGCCGAGAAAAACAGAAAATAAAAATTATTGTTCCGTTTCGTTCCTACCCGGCGCTAAATATGAAATTCAAAAAAAATAGCAAAAAAATTCAAAAAATTTAAAAATACCATAATGGATTCATTTCAAGCCAAAATAAGTTGGAAAAGGACGAGATAAAGAGAAAATAAAAATTATTGTTCCGTTCCGTTCCTATCCGACGCGAAATAGAAAATTTGAAAACAATAGCAAAAAAATTCAAAAAATTAAAAAATACCATTACGGGTTCATTTCAAGCCGAAATCGGTCGGAAAAGGCCGTGAAAAAGAGAATATAAAAATTATCGTTCCGTTTCGTTCCTGCCCGGCACTAAATAAAAAATTCAAAAAAAAAAGCAAAAAAATTCAAAAAATTAAAACATACAATTATGGCTTCATTTCAATCCAAAATAGGCAGGACAAGGCCGAGAAAAACAGAAAATAAAAATTATTGTTCCGTTTCGTTCCTACCCGGCGCTAAATATGAAATTCAAAAAAAATAGCAAAAAAATTCAAAAAATTTAAAAATACCATAATGGATTCATTTCAAGCCAAAATAAGTTGGAAAAGGACGAGATAAAGAGAAAATAAAAATTATTGTTCCGTTCCGTTCCTATCCGACGCGAAATAGAAAATTTGAAAACAATAGCAAAAAAATTCAAAAAATTAAAAAATACCATTACGGGTTCATTTCAAGCCGAAATCGGTCGGAAAAGGCCGTGAAATAGAGAATATAAAAATTATCGTTCCGTTTCGTTCCTGCCCGGCACTAAATAAAAAATTCAAAAAAAATAGCAAAAAAATCCAAAAAATTAAAACATACAATTATGGCTTCATTTCAATCCAAAATAGGCAGGACAAGGCCGAGAAAAACAGAAAATAAAAATTATTGTTCCGTTTCGTTCCTACCCGGCCCTAAATATGAAATTCAAAAAAAATAGCAAAAAAATTCAAAAAATTTAAAAATACCATAATGGATTCATTTCAAGCCAAAATAAGTTGGAAAAGGACGAGATAAAGAGAAAATAAAAATTATTGTTCCGTTCCGTTCCTATCCGACGCGAAATAGAAAATTTGAAAACAATAGCAAAAAAATTCAAAAAATTAAAAAATACCATTACGGGTTCATTTCAAGCCGAAATCGGTCGGAAAAGGCCGTGAAAAAGAGAATATAAAAATTATCGTTCCGTTTCGTTCCTGCCCGGCACTAAATAAAAAATTCAAAAAAAATAGCAAAAAAATTCAAAAAATTAAAACATACAATTATGGCTTCATTTCAATCCAAAATAGGCAGGACAAGGCCGAGAAAAACAGAAAATAAAAATTATTGTTCCGTTTCGTTCCTACCCGGCCCTAAATATGAAATTCAAAAAAAATAGCAAAAAAATTCAAAAAATTTAAAAATACCATAATGGATTCATTTCAAGCCAAAATAAGTTGGAAAAGGACGAGATAAAGAGAAAATAAAAATTATTGTTCCGTTCCGTTCCTATCCGACGCGAAATAGAAAATTTGAAAACAATAGCAAAAAAATTCAAAAAATTAAAAAATACCATTACGGGTTCATTTCAAGCCGAAATCGGTCGGAAAAGGCCGTGAAAAAGAGAATATAAAAATTATCGTTCCGTTTCGTTCCTGCCCGGCACTAAATAAAAAATTCAAAAAAAATAGCAAAAAAATTCAAAAAATTAAAACATACAATTATGGCTTCATTTCAATCCAAAATAGGCAGGACAAGGCCGAGAAAAACAGAAAATAAAAATTATTGTTCCGTTTCGTTCCTACCCGGCCCTAAATATGAAATTCAAAAAAAATAGCAAAAAAATTCAAAAAATTTAAAAATACCATAATGGATTCATTTCAAGCCAAAATAAGTTGGAAAAGGACGAGATAAAGAGAAAATAAAAATTATTGTTCCGTTCCGTTCCTATCCGACGCGACATAGAAAATTTGAAAACAATAGCAAAAAAATTAAAAAAATTAAAAAATACCATTACGGGTTCATTTCAAGCCGAAATCGGTCGGAAAAGGCCGTGAAAAAGAGAATATAAAAATTATCGTTCCGTTTCGTTCCTGCCCGGCACTAAATAAAAAATTCAAAAAAAATAGCAAAAAAATTCAAAAAATTAAAACATACAATTATGGCTTCATTTCAATCCAAAATAGGCAGGACAAGGCCGAGAAAAACAGAAAATAAAAATTATTGTTCCGTTTCGTTCCTACCCGGCCCTAAATATGAAATTCAAAAAAAATAGCAAAAAAATTCAAAAAATTTAAAAATACCATAATGGATTCATTTCAAGCCAAAATAAGTTGGAAAAGGACGAGATAAAGAGAAAATAAAAATTATTGTTCCGTTCCGTTCCTATCCGACGCGAAATAGAAAATTTGAAAACAATAGCAAAAAAATTCAAAAAATTAAAAAATACCATTACGGGTTCATTTCAAGCCGAAATCGGTCGGAAAAGGCCGTGAAAAAGAGAATATAGAAATTATCGTTCCGTTTCGTTCCTGCCCGGCACTAAATAAAAAATTCAAAAAAAATAGCAAAAAAATTCAAAAAATTAAAACATACAATTATGGCTTCATTTCAATCCAAAATAGGCAGGACAAGGCCGAGAAAAACAGAAAATAAAAATTATTGTTCCGTTTCGTTCCTACCCGGCCCTAAATATGAAATTCAAAAAAAATAGCAAAAAAATTCAAAAAATTTAAAAATACCATAATGGATTCATTTCAAGCCAAAATAAGTTGGAAAAGGACGAGATAAAGAGAAAATAAAAATTATTGTTCCGTTCCGTTCCTATCCGACGCGAAATAGAAAATTTGAAAACAATAGCAAAAAAATTCAAAAAATTAAAAAATACCATTACGGGTTCATTTCAAGCCGAAATCGGTCGGAAAAGGCCGTGAAAAAGAGAATATAAAAATTATCGTTCCGTTTCGTTCCTGCCCGGCACTAAATAAAAAATTCAAAAAAAATAGCAAAAAAATTCAAAAAATTAAAACATACAATTATGGCTTCATTTCAATCCAAAATAGGCAGGACAAGGCCGAGAAAAACAGAAAATAAAAATTATTGTTCCGTTTCGTTCCTACCCGGCGCTAAATATGAAATTCAAAAAAAATAGCAAAAAAATTCAAAAAATTTAAAAATACCATAATGGATTCATTTCAAGCCAAAATAAGTTGGAAAAGGACGAGATAAAGAGAAAATAAAAATTATTGTTCCGTTCCGTTCCTATCCGACGCGAAATAGAAAATTTGAAAACAATAGCAAAAAAATTCAAAAAATTAAAAAATACCATTACGGGTTCATTTCAAGCCGAAATCGGTCGGAAAAGGCCGTGAAAAAGAGAATATAAAAATTATCGTTCCGTTTCGTTCCTGCCCGGCACTAAATAAAAAATTCAAAAAAAATAGCAAAAAAATTCAAAAAATTAAAACATACAATTATGGCTTCATTTCAATCCAAAATAGGCAGGACAAGGCCGAGAAAAACAGAAAATAAAAATTATTGTTCCGTTTCGTTCCTACCCGGCGCTAAAAATGAAATTCAAAAAAAATAGCTAAAAAATTCAAAAAATTTAAAAATACCATAATGGATTCATTTCAAGCCAAAATAAGTTGGAAAAGGACGAGATAAAGAGAAAATAAAAATTATTGTTCCGTTCCGTTCCTATCCGACGCGAAATAGAAAATTTGAAAACAATAGCAAAAAAATTCAAAAAATTAAAAAATACCATTACGGGTTCATTTCAAGCCGAAATCGGTCGGAAAAGGCCGTGAAATAGAGAATATAAAAATTATCGTTCCGTTTCGTTCCTGCCCGGCACTAAATAAAAAATTCAAAAAAAATAGCAAAAAAATCCAAAAAATTAAAACATACAATTATGGCTTCATTTCAATCCAAAATAGGCAGGACAAGGCCGAGAAAAACAGAAAATAAAAATTATTGTTCCGTTTCGTTCCTACCCGGCCCTAAATATGAAATTCAAAAAAAATAGCAAAAAAATTCAAAAAATTTAAAAATACCATAATGGATTCATTTCAAGCCAAAATAAGTTTGAAAAGGACGAGATAAAGAGAAAATAAAAATTATTGTTCCGTTCCGTTCCTATCCGACGCGAAATACAAAATTTGAAAACAATAGCAAAAAAATTCAAAAAATTAAAAAATACCATTACGGGTTCATTTCAAGCCGAAATCGGTCGGAAAAGGCCGTGAAAAAGAGAATATAAAAATTATCGTTCCGTTTCGTTCCTGCCCGGCACTAAATAAAAAATTCAAAAAAAATAGCAAAAAAATTCAAAAAATTAAAACATACAATTATGGCTTCATTTCAATCCAAAATAGGCAGGACAAGGCCGAGAAAAACAGAAAATAAAAATTATTGTTCCGTTTCGTTCCTACCCGGCCCTAAATATGAAATTCAAAAAAAATAGCAAAAAAATTCAAAAAATTTAAAAATACCATAATGGATTCATTTCAAGCCAAAATAAGTTGGAAAAGGACGAGATAAAGAGAAAATAAAAATTATTGTTCCGTTCCGTTCCTATCCGACGCGAAATAGAAAATTTGAAAACAATAGCAAAAAAATTCAAAAAATTAAAAAATACCATTACGGGTTCATTTCATGCCGAAATCGGTCGGAAAAGGCCGTGAAAAAGAGAATATAAAAATTATCGTTCCGTTTCGTTCCTGCCCGGCACTAAATAAAAAATTCAAAAAAAATAGCAAAAAAATTCAAAAAATTAAAACATACAATTATGGCTTCATTTCAATCCAAAATAGGCAGGACAAGGCCGAGAAAAACAGAAAATAAAAATTATTGTTCCGTTTCGTTCCTACCCGGCGCTAAATATGAAATTCAAAAAAAATAGCAAAAAAATTCAAAAAATTTAAAAATACCATAATGGATTCATTTCAAGCCAAAATAAGTTGGAAAAGGACGAGATAAAGAGAAAATAAAAATTATTGTTCCGTTCCGTTCCTATCCGACGCGAAATAGAAAATTTGAAAACAATAGCAAAAAAATTCAAAAAATTAAAAAATACCATTACGGGTTCATTTCAAGCCGAAATCGGTCGGAAAAGGCCGTGAAATAGAGAATATAAAAATTATCGTTCCGTTTCGTTCCTGCCCGGCACTAAATAAAAAATTCAAAAAAAAAAGCAAAAAAATTCAAAAAATTAAAACATACAATTATGGCTTCATTTCAATCCAAAATAGGCAGGACAAGGCCGAGAAAAACAGAAAATAAAAATTATTGTTCCGTTTCGTTCCTACCCGGCGCTAAATATGAAATTCAAAAAAAATAGCAAAAAAATTCAAAAAATTTAAAAATACCATAATGGATTCATTTCAAGCCAAAATAAGTTGGAAAAGGACGAGATAAAGAGAAAATAAAAATTATTGTTCCGTTCCGTTCCTATCCGACGCGAAATAGAAAATTTGAAAACAATAGCAAAAAAATTAAAAAAATTAAAAAATACCATTACGGGTTCATTTCAAGCCGAAATCGGTCGGAAAAGGCCGTGAAAAAGAGAATATAAAAATTATCGTTCCGTTTCGTTCCTGCCCGGCACTAAATAAAAAATTCAAAAAAAATAGCAAAAAAATTCAAAAAATTAAAACATACAATTATGGCTTCATTTCAATCCAAAATAGGCAGGACAAGGCCGAGAAAAACAGAAAATAAAAATTATTGTTCCGTTTCGTTCCTACCCGGCGCTAAATATGAAATTTAAAAAAAATAGCTAAAAAATTCAAAAAATTGAAAAATACCATAATGGATTCATTTCAAGCCAAAATAAGTTGGAAAAGGACAAGATAAAGAGAAAATAAAAATTATTGTTCCGTTCCGTTCCTATCCGACGCGAAATAGAAAATTTGAAAACAATAGCAAAAAAATTAAAAAAATTAAAAAATACCATTACGGGTTCATTTCAAGCCGAAATCGGTCGGAAAAGGCCGTGAAATAGAGAATATAAAAATTATCGTTCCGTTTCGTTCCTGCCCGGCACTAAATAAAAAATTCAAAAAAAATAGCAAAAAAATCCAAAAAATTAAAACATACAATTATGGCTTCATTTCAATCCAAAATAGGCAGGACAAGGCCGAGAAAAACAGAAAATAAAAATTATTGTTCCGTTTCGTTCCTACCCGGCGCTAAATATGAAATTCAAAAAAAATAGCAAAAAAATTCAAAAAATTTAAAAATACCATAATGGATTCATTTCAAGCCAAAATAAGTTGGAAAAGGACGAGATAAAGAGAAAATAAAAATTATTGTTCCGTTCCGTTCCTTTCCGACGCGAAATAGAAAATTTGAAAACAATAGCAAAAAAATTCAAAAAATTAAAAAATACCATTACGGGTTCATTTCAAGCCGAAATAGGTCGGAAAAGGCCGTGAAAAAGAGAATATAAAAATTATCGTTCCGTTTCGTTCCTGCCCGGCACTAAATAAAAAATTCAAAAAAAATTGCAAAAAAATTCAAAAAATTAAAACATACAATTATGGCTTCATTTCAATCCAAAATAGGTCGGACAAGGCCGAGAAAAACATAAAATAAAAATTATTGTTCCGTTTCGTTCCTACCCGGCCCTAAATATGAAATTAAAAAAAAATAGCAAAAAAATTCAAAAAATTTAAAAATACCATAATGGATTCATTTCAAGCGAAAATAAGTTGGAAAAGGATGAGATAAAGAGAAAATAAAAATTATTGTTCCGTTCCGTTCCTACCCGAGGCGAAATAGAAAATTTCAAAACAATAGCAAAAAAATTAAAAAAATTAAAAATACCATTACAGGTTCATTTCAAGCCAAAATACGTTGGCAAATGATGAGATAGAGAGAAAATAAAAGTTATCGTTCCGTTCCGTTCTTACCCGACACGAAATAGAAAATTCCAAAACAATAGCAAAAAAATTCAAAAAATTAAAGAATACCATTACGGGTTCATTTCAAGCCGAAATAGGTCGGAAAAGGCCGTGAAAAATAGAATATAAAAATTATCGTTCCATTTCGTTCCTGCCCGGCCCTAAATAAAAAATTCAAAAAAAATTGCAAAAAAATTCAAAAAATTAAAACATACAATTATGGCTTCATTTCAATCCAAAATAGGTCGGACAAGGCCGAGAAAAACAGAAAATAAAAATTATTGTTCCGTTCCGTTCCTATCCGACGCGAAATAGAAAATTTGAAAACAATAGCAAAAAAATTCAAAAAATTAAAAAATACCATTACGGGTTCATTTCAAGCCGAAATCGGTCGGAAAAGGCCGTGAAAAAGAGAATATAAAAATTATAGTTCCGTTTCGTTCCTGCCCGGCACTAAATAAAAAATTCAAAAAAAATAGCAAAAAAATTCAAAAAATTAAAACATACAATTATGGCTTCATTTCAATCCAAAATAGGCAGGACAAGGCCGAGAAAAACAGAAAATAAAAATTACTGTTCCGTTTCGTTCCTACCCGGCCCTAAATATGAAATTCAAAAAAAATAGCAAAAAAATTCAAAAAATTTAAAAATACCATAATGGATTCATTTCAAGCCAAAATAAGTTGGAAAAGGACGAGATAAAGAGAAAATAAAAATTATTGTTCCGTTCCGTTCCTATCCGACGCGAAATACAAAATTTGAAAACAATAGCAAAAAAATTCAAAAAATTAAAAAATACCATTACGGGTTCATTTCATGCCGAAATCGGTCGGAAAAGGCCGTGAAAAAGAGAATATAAAAATTATCGTTCCGTTTCGTTCCTGCCCGGCACTAAATAAAAAATTCAAAAAAAATAGCAAAAAAATTCAAAAAATTAAAACATACAATTATGGCTTCATTTCAATCCAAAATAGGCAGGACAAGGCCGAGAAAAACAGAAAATAAAAATTATTGTTCCGTTTCGTTCCTACCCGGCGCTAAATATGAAATTCAAAAAAAATAGCAAAAAAATTCAAAAAATTTAAAAATACCATAATGGATTCATTTCAAGCCAAAATAAGTTGGAAAAGGACGAGATAAAGAGAAAATAAAAATTATTGTTCCGTTCCGTTCCTTTCCGACGCGAAATAGAAAATTTGAAAACAATAGCAAAAAAATTCAAAAAATTAAAAAATACCATTACGGGTTCATTTCAAGCCGAAATAGGTCGGAAAAGGCCGTGAAAAAGAGAATATAAAAATTATCGTTCCGTTTCGTTCCTGCCCGGCACTAAATAAAAAATTCAAAAAAAATTGCAAAAAAATTCAAAAAATTAAAACATACAATTATGGCTTCATTTCAATCCAAAATAGGTCGGACAAGGCCGAGAAAAACAGAAAATAAAAATTATTGTTCCGTTTCGTTCCTACCCGGCCCTAAATATGAAATTAAAAAAAAATAGCAAAAAAATTCAAAAAATTTAAAAATACCATAATGGATTCATTTCAAGCGAAAATAAGTTGGAAAAGGATGAGATAAAGAGAAAATAAAAATTATTGTTCCGTTCCGTTCCTACCCGAGGCGAAATAGAAAATTTCAAAACAATAGCAAAAAAATTAAAAAAATTAAAAATACCATTACAGGTTCATTTCAAGCCAAAATACGTTGGCAAATGATGAGATAGAGAGAAAATAAAAGTTATCGTTCCGTTCCGTTCTTACCCGACACGAAATAGAAAATTCCAAAACAATAGCAAAAAAATTCAAAAAATTAAAGAATACCATTACGGGTTCATTTCAAGCCGAAATAGGTCGGAAAAGGCCGTGAAAAAGAGAATATAAAAATTATCGTTCCGTTTCGTTCCTGCCCGGCCCTAAATAAAAAATTCAAAAAAAATTGCAAAAAAATTCAAAAAATTAAAACATACAATTATGGCTTCATTTCAATCCAAAATAGGTCGGACAAGGCCGAGAAAAACAGAAAATAAAAATTATTGTTCCGTTCCGTTCCTATCCGACGCGAAATAGAAAATTTGAAAACAATAGCAAAAAAATTCAAAAAATTAAAAAATACCATTACGGGTTCATTTCAAGCCGAAATCGGTCGGAAAAGGCCGTGAAAAAGAGAATATAAAAATTATCGTTCCGTTTCGTTCCTGCCCGGCACTAAATAAAAAATTCAAAAAAAATAGCAAAAAAATTCAAAAAATTAAAACATACAATTATGGCTTCATTTCAATCCAAAATAGGCAGGACAAGGCCGAGAAAAACAGAAAATAAAAATTATTGTTCCGTTTCGTTCCTACCCGGCCCTAAATATGAAATTCAAAAAAAATAGCAAAAAAATTCAAAAAATTTAAAAATACCATAATGGATTCATTTCAAGCCAAAATAAGCTGGAAAAGGACGAGATAAAGAGAAAATAAAAATTATTGTTCCGTTCCGTTCCTATCCGACGCGAAATACAAAATTTGAAAACAATAGCAAAAAAATTCAAAAAATTGAAAAATACCATTACGGGTTCATTTCAAGCCGAAATCGGTCGGAAAAGGCCGTGAAAAAGAGAATATAAAAATTATCGTTCCGTTTCGTTCCTGCCCGGCACTAAATAAAAAATTCAAAAAAAATAGCAAAAAAATTCAAAAAATTAAAACATACAATTATGGCCTCATTTCAATCCAAAATAGGCAGGACAAGCCCGAGAAAAACAGAAAATAAAAATTATTGTTCCGTTTCGTTCCTACCCGGCGCTAAATATGAAATTCAAAAAAAATAGCAAAAAAATTCAAAAAATTTAAAAATACCATAATGGATTCATTTCAAGCCAAAATAAGTTGGAAAAGGACGAGATAAAGAGAAAATAAAAATTATTGTTCCGTTCCGTTCCTATCCGACGCGAAATACAAAATTTGAAAACAATAGCAAAAAAATTCAAAAAATTAAAAAATACCATTACGGGTTCATTTCAAGCCGAAATCGGTCGGAAAAGGCCGTGAAAAAGAGAATATAAAAATTATCGTTCCGTTTCGTTCCTGCCCGGCCCTAAATAAAAAATTCAAAAAAAATTGCAAAAAATTCAAAAAATTAAAACATACAATTATGGCTTCATTTCAATCCAAAATAGGTCGGACAAGGCCGAGAAAAACAGAAAATAAAAATTATTGTTCCGTTCCGTTCCTATCCGACGCGAAATAGAAAATTTGAAAACAATAGCAAAAAAATTCAAAAAATTAAAAAATACCATTACGGGTTCATTTCAAGCCGAAATCGGTCGGAAAAGGCCGTGAAAAAGAGAATATAAAAATTATCGTTCCGTTTCGTTCCTGCCCGGCACTAAATAAAAAATTCAAAAAAAATAGCAAAAAAATTCAAAAAATTAAAACATACAATTATGGCTTCATTTCAATCCAAAATAGGCAGGACAAGGCCGAGAAAAACAGAAAATAAAAATTATTGTTCCGTTTCGTTCCTACCCGGCCCTAAATATGAAATTCAAAAAAAATAGCAAAAAAATTCAAAAAATTTAAAAATACCATAATGGATTCATTTCAAGCCAAAATAAGTTGGAAAAGGACGAGATAAAGAGAAAATAAAAATTATTGTTCCGTTCCGTTCCTATCCGACGCGAAATACAAAATTTGAAAACAATAGCAAAAAAATTCAAAAAATTAAAAAATACCATTACGGGTTCATTTCAAGCCGAAATCGGTCGGAAAAGGCCGTGAAATAGAGAATATAAAAATTATCGTTCCGTTTCGTTCCTGCCCGGCACTAAATAAAAAATTCAAAAAAAATAGCAAAAAAATCCAAAAAATTAAAACATACAATTATGGCTTCATTTCAATCCAAAATAGGCAGGACAAGGCCGAGAAAAACAGAAAATAAAAATTATTGTTCCGTTTCGTTCCTACCCGGTGCTAAATATGAAATTCAAAAAAAATAGCAAAAAAATTCAAAAAATTTAAAAATACCATAATGGATTCATTTCAAGCCAAAATAAGTTGGAAAAGGACGAGATAAAGAGAAAATAAAAATTATTGTTCCGTTCCGTTCCTTTCCGACGCGAAATAGAAAATTTGAAAACAATAGCAAAAAAATTCAAAAAATTAAAAAATACCATTACGGGTTCATTTCAAGCCGAAATAGGTCGGAAAAGGCCGTGAAAAAGAGAATATAAAAATTATCGTTCCGTTTCGTTCCTGCCCGGCACTAAATAAAAAATTCAAAAAAAATTGCAAAAAAATTCAAAAAATTAAAACATACAATTATGGCTTCATTTCAATCCAAAATAGGTCGGACAAGGCCGAGAAAAACAGAAAATAAAAATTATTGTTCCGTTTCGTTCCTACCCGGCCCTAAATATGAAATTAAAAAAAAATAGCAAAAAAATTCAAAAAATTTAAAAATACCATAATGGATTCATTTCAAACCAAAATAAGTTGGAAAAGGATGAGATAAAGAGAAAATAAAAATTATTGTTCCGTTCCGTTCCTACCCGAGGCGAAATAGAAAATTTCAAAACAATAGCAAAAAAATTAAAAAAATTAAAAATACCATTACAGGTTCATTTCAAGCCAAAATACGTTGGCAAATGATGAGATAGAGAGAAAATAAAAGTTATCGTTCCGTTCCGTTCTTACCCGACACGAAATAGAAAATTCCAAAACAATAGCAAA
Source organism: Quercus parvula (assembly GCA_030820535.1). Classification (NCBI taxonomy): domain Eukaryota; kingdom Viridiplantae; phylum Streptophyta; class Magnoliopsida; order Fagales; family Fagaceae; genus Quercus; species Quercus parvula. The sequence continues at coordinate 22,982,994 of JAUAME010000012.1, forward strand.
AAAATTCAAAAAATTAAAGAATACCATTACGGGTTCATTTCAAGCCGAAATAGGTCGGAAAAGGCCGTGAAAAATAGAATATAAAAATTATCGTTCCGTTTCGTTCCTGCCCGGCCCTAAATAAAAAATTCAAAAAAAATTGCAAAAAAATTCAAAAAATTAAAACATACAATTATGGCTTCATTTCAATCCAAAATAGGTCGGACAAGGCCGAGAAAAACAGAAAATAAAAATTATTGTTCCGTTCCGTTCCTATCCGACGCGAAATAGAAAATTTGAAAACAATAGCAAAAAAATTCAAAAAATTAAAAAATACCATTACGGGTTCATTTCAAGCCGAAATCGGTCGGAAAAGGCCGTGAAAAAGAGAATATAAAAATTATAGTTCCGTTTCGTTCCTGCCCGGCACTAAATAAAAAATTCAAAAAAAATAGCAAAAAAATTCAAAAAATTAAAACATACAATTATGGCTTCATTTCAATCCAAAATAGGCAGGACAAGGCCGAGAAAAACAGAAAATAAAAATTACTGTTCCGTTTCGTTCCTACCCGGCCCTAAATATGAAATTCAAAAAAAATAGCAAAAAAATTCAAAAAATTTAAAAATACCATAATGGATTCATTTCAAGCCAAAATAAGTTGGAAAAGGACGAGATAAAGAGAAAATAAAAATTATTGTTCCGTTCCGTTCCTATCCGACGCGAAATACAAAATTTGAAAACAATAGCAAAAAAATTCAAAAAATTAAAAAATACCATTACGGGTTCATTTCATGCCGAAATCGGTCGGAAAAGGCCGTGAAAAAGAGAATATAAAAATTATCGTTCCGTTTCGTTCCTGCCCGGCACTAAATAAAAAATTCAAAAAAAATAGCAAAAAAATTCAAAAAATTAAAACATACAATTATGGCTTCATTTCAATCCAAAATAGGCAGGACAAGGCCGAGAAAAACAGAAAATAAAAATTATTGTTCCGTTTCGTTCCTACCCGGCACTAAATATGAAATTCAAAAAAAATAGCAAAAAAATTCAAAAAATTTAAAAATACCATAATGGATTCATTTCAAGCCAAAATAAGTTGGAAAAGGACGAGATAAAGAGAAAATAAAAATTATTGTTCCGTTCCGTTCCTTTCCGACGCGAAATAGAAAATTTGAAAACAATAGCAAAAAAATTCCAAAAATTAAAAAATACCATTACGGGTTCATTTCAAGCCGAAATAGGTCGGAAAAGGCCGTGAAAAAGAGAATATAAAAATTATCGTTCCGTTTCGTTCCTGCCCGGCACTAAATAAAAAATTCAAAAAAAATTGCAAAAAAATTCAAAAAATTAAAACATACAATTATGGCTTCATTTCAATCCAAAATAGGTCGGACAAGGCCGAGAAAAACAGAAAATAAAAATTATTGTTCCGTTTCGTTCCTACCCGGCCCTAAATATGAAATTAAAAAAAAATAGCAAAAAAATTCAAAAAATTTAAAAATACCATAATGGATTCATTTCAAGCCAAAATAAGTTGGAAAAGGATGAGATAAAGAGAAAATAAAAATTATTGTTCCGTTCCGTTCCTACCCGAGGCGAAATAGAAAATTTCAAAACAATAGCAAAAAAATTAAAAAAATTAAAAATACCATTACAGGTTCATTTCAAGCCAAAATACGTTGGCAAATGATGAGATAGAGAGAAAATAAAAGTTATCGTTCCGTTCCGTTCTTACCCGACACGAAATAGAAAATTCCAAAACAATAGCAAAAAAATTCAAAAAATTAAAGAATACCATTACGGGTTCATTTCAAGCCGAAATAGGTCGGAAAAGGCCGTGAAAAAGAGAATATAAAAATTATCGTTCCGTTTCGTTCCTGCCCGGCCCTAAATAAAAAATTCAAAAAAAATTGGAAAAAAATTCAAAAAATTAAAACATACAATTATGGCTTCATTTCAATCCAAAATAGGTCGGACAAGGCCGAGAAAAACAGAAAATAAAAATTATTGTTCCGTTCCGTTCCTATCCGACGCGAAATAGAAAATTTGAAAACAATAGCAAAAAAATTCAAAAAATTAAAAAATACCATTACGGGTTCATTTCAAGCCGAAATCGGTCGGAAAAGGCCGTGAAAAAGAGAATATAAAAATTATCGTTCCGTTTCGTTCCTGCCCGGCACTAAATAAAAAATTCAAAAAAAATAGCAAAAAAATTCAAAAAATTAAAACATACAATTATGGCTTCATTTCAATCCAAAATAGGCAGGACAAGGCCGAGAAAAACAGAAAATAAAAATTATTGTTCCGTTTCGTTCCTACCCGGCCCTAAATATGAAATTCAAAAAAAATAGCAAAAAAATTCAAAAAATTTAAAAATACCATAATGGATTCATTTCAAGCCAAAATAAGTTGGAAAAGGACGAGATAAAGAGAAAATAAAAATTATTGTTCCGTTCCGTTCCTATCCGACGCGAAATACAAAATTTGAAAACAATAGCAAAAAAATTCAAAAAATTAAAAAATACCATTACGGGTTCATTTCAAGCCGAAATCGGTCGGAAAAGGCCGTGAAAAAGAGAATATAAAAATTATCGTTCCGTTTCGTTCCTGCCCGGCACTAAATAAAAAATTCAAAAAAAATAGCAAAAAAATTCAAAAAATTAAAACATACAATTATGGCTTCATTTCAATCCAAAATAGGCAGGACAAGGCCGAGAAAAACAGAAAATAAAAATTATTGTTCCGTTTCGTTCCTACCCGGCGCTAAATATGAAATTCAAAAAAAATAGCAAAAAAATTCAAAAAATTTAAAAATACCATAATGGATTCATTTCAAGCCAAAATAAGTTGGAAAAGGACGAGATAAAGAGAAAATAAAAATTATTGTTCCGTTCCGTTCCTTTCCGACGCGAAATAGAAAATTTGAAAACAATAGCAAAAAAATTCAAAAAATTAAAAAATACCATTACGGGTTCATTTCAAGCCGAAATAGGTCGGAAAAGGCCGTGAAAAAGAGAATATAAAAATTATCGTTCCGTTTCGTTCCTGCCCGGCACTAAATAAAAAATTCAAAAAAAATTGCAAAAAAATTCAAAAAATTAAAACATACAATTATGGCTTCATTTCAATCCAAAATAGGTCGGACAAGGCCGAGAAAAACAGAAAATAAAAATTATTGTTCCGTTTCGTTCCTACCCGGCCCTAAATATGAAATTAAAAAAAAATAGCAAAAAAATTCAAAAAATTTAAAAATACCATAATGGATTCATTTCAAGCCAAAATAAGTTGGAAAAGGATGAGATAAAGAGAAAATAAAAATTATTGTTCCGTTCCGTTCCTACCCGAGGCGAAATAGAAAATTTCAAAACAATAGCAAAAAAATTAAAAAAATTAAAAATACCATTACAGGTTCATTTCAAGCCAAAATACATTGGCAAATGATGAGATAGAGAGAAAATAAAAGTTATCGTTCCGTTCCGTTCTTACCCGACACGAAATAGAAAATTCCAAAACAATAGCAAAAAAATTCAAAAAATTAAAGAATACCATTACGGGTTCATTTCAAGCCGAAATAGGTCGGAAAAGGCCGTGAAAAAGAGAATATAAAAATTATCGTTCCGTTTCGTTCCTGCCCGGCCCTAAATAAAAAATTCAAAAAAAATTGCAAAAAAATTCAAAAAATTAAAACATACAATTATGGCTTCATTTCAATCCAAAATAGGTCGGACAAGGCCGAGAAAAACGGAAAATAAAAATTATTGTTCCGTTCCGTTCCTATCCGACGCGAAATAGAAAATTTGAAAACAATAGCAAAAAAATTCAAAAAATTAAAAAATACCATTACGGGTTCATTTCAAGCCGAAATCGGTCGGAAAAGGCCGTGAAAAAGAGAATATAAAAATTATCGTTCCGTTTCGTTCCTGCTCGGCACTAAATAAAAAATTCAAAAAAAATAGCAAAAAAATTCAAAAAATTAAAACATACAATTATGGCTTCATTTCAATCCAAAATAGGCAGGACAAGGCCGAGAAAAACAGAAAATAAAAATTATTGTTCCGTTTCGTTCCTACCCGGCGCTAAATATGAAATTCAAAAAAAATAGCAAAAAAATTCAAAAAATTTAAAAATACCATAATGGATTCATTTCAAGCCAAAATAAGTTGGAAAAGGACGAGATAAAGAGAAAATAAAAATTATTGTTCCGTTCCGTTCCTATCCGACGCGAAATATAAAATTTGAAAACAATAGCAAAAAAATTCAAAAAATTAAAAAATACCATTACGGGTTCATTTCAAGCCGAAATCGGTCGGAAAAGGCCGTGAAAAAGAGAATATAAAAATTATCGTTCCGTTTCGTTCCTGCCCGGCACTAAATAAAAAATTCAAAAAAAATAGCAAAAAAATTCAAAAAATTAAAACATACAATTATGGCTTCATTTCAATCCAAAATAGGCAGGACAAGGCCGAGAAAAACAGAAAATAAAAATTATTGTTCCGTTTCGTTCCTACCCGGCCCTAAATATGAAATTCAAAAAAAATAGCAAAAAAATTCAAAAAATTTAAAAATACCATAATGGATTCATTTCAAGCCAAAATAAGCTGGAAAAGGACGAGATAAAGAGAAAATAAAAATTATTGTTCCGTTCCGTTCCTATCCGACGCGAAATACAAAATTTGAAAACAATAGCAAAAAAATTCAAAAAATTGAAAAATACCATTACGGGTTCATTTCAAGCCGAAATCGGTCGGAAAAGGCCGTGAAAAAGAGAATATAAAAATTATCGTTCCGTTTCGTTCCTGCCCGGCACTAAATAAAAAATTCAAAAAAAATAGCAAAAAAATTCAAAAAATTAAAACATACAATTATGGCCTCATTTCAATCCAAAATAGGCAGGACAAGCCCGAGAAAAACAGAAAATAAAAATTATTGTTCCGTTTCGTTCCTACCCGGCGCTAAATATGAAATTCAAAAAAAATAGCAAAAAAATTCAAAAAATTTAAAAATACCATAATGGATTCATTTCAAGCCAAAATAAGTTGGAAAAGGACGAGATAAAGAGAAAATAAAAATTATTGTTCCGTTCCGTTCCTATCCGACGCGAAATACAAAATTTGAAAACAATAGCAAAAAAATTCAAAAAATTAAAAAATACCATTACGGGTTCATTTCAAGCCGAAATCGGTCGGAAAAGGCCGTGAAAAAGAGAATATAAAAATTATCGTTCCGTTTCGTTCCTGCCCGGCACTAAATAAAAAATTCAAAAAAAATAGCAAAAAAATTCAAAAAATTAAAACATACAATTATGGCTTCATTTCAATCCAAAATAGGCAGGACAAGCCCGAGAAAAACAGAAAATAAAAATTATTATTCCGTTTCGTTCCTACCCGGCGCTAAATATGAAATTCAAAAAAAATAGCAAAAAAATTCAAAAAATTTAAAAATACCATAATGGATTCATTTCAAGTCAAAATAAGTTGGAAAAGGACGAGATAAAGAGAAAATAAAAATTATTGTTCCGTTCCGTTCCTATCCAACGCGAAATAGAAAATTTGAAAACAATAGCAAAAAAATTCAAAAAATTAAAAAATACCATTACGGGTTCATTTCAAGCCGAAATCGGTCGGAAAAGGCCGTGAAAAAGAGAATATAAAAATTATCGTTCCGTTTCGTTCCTGCCCGGCACTAAATAAAAAATTCAAAAAAAATAGCAAAAAAATTCAAAAAATTAAAACATACAATTATGGCTTCATTTCAATCCAAAATAGGCAGGACAAGGCCGAGAAAAACAGAAAATAAAAATTATTGTTCCGTTTCGTTCCTACCCGGCGCTAAATATGAAATTCAAAAAAAATAGCTAAAAAATTCAAAAAATTGAAAAATACCATAATGGATTCATTTCAAGCCAAAATAAGTTGGAAAAGGACGAGATAAAGAGAAAATAAAAATTATTGTTCCGTTCCGTTCCTATCCGACGCGAAATAGAAAATTTGAAAACAATAGCAAAAAAATTCAAAAAATTAAAAAATACCATTACGGGTTCATTTCAAGCCGAAATCGGTCGGAAAAGGCCGTGAAATAGAGAATATAAAAATTATCGTTCCGTTTCGTTCCTGCCCGGCACTAAATAAAAAATTCAAAAAAAATAGCAAAAAAATCCAAAAAATTAAAACATACAATTATGGCTTCATTTCAATCCAAAATAGGCAGGACAAGGCCGAGAAAAACAGAAAATAAAAATTATTGTTCCGTTTCGTTCCTACCCGGCGCTAAATATGAAATTCAAAAAAAATAGCAAAAAAATTCAAAAAATTTAAAAATACCATAATGGATTCATTTCAAGCCAAAATAAGTTGGAAAAGGACGAGATAAAGAGAAAATAAAAATTATTGTTCCGTTCCGTTCCTATCCGACGCGAAATAGAAAATTTGAAAACAATAGCAAAAAAATTCAAAACATTAAAAAATACCATTACGGGTTCATTTCAAGCCGAAATAGGTCGGAAAAGGCCGTGAAAAAGAGAATAGAAAAATTATCGTTCCGTTTCGTTCCTGCCCGGCACTAAATAAAAAATTCAAAAAAAATTGCAAAAAAATTCAAAAAATTAAAACATACAATTATGGCTTCATTTCAATCCAAAATAGGTCGGACAAGGCCGAGAAAAACAGAAAATAAAAATTATTGTTCCGTTTCGTTCCTACCCGGCCCTAAATATGAAATTAAAAAAAAATAGCAAAAAAATTCAAAAAATTTAAAAATACCATAATGGATTCATTTCAAGCCAAAATAAGTTGGAAAAGGATGAGATAAAGAGAAAATAAAAATTATTGTTCCGTTCCGTTCCTACCCGAGGCGAAATACAAAATTTCAAAACAATAGCAAAAAAATTAAAAAAATTAAAAATACCATTACAGGTTCATTTCAAGCCAAAATACGTTGGCAAATGATGAGATAGAGAGAAAATAAAAGTTATCGTTCCGTTCCGTTCTTACCCGACACGAAATAGAAAATTCCAAAACAATAGCAAAAAAATTCAAAAAATTAAAGAATACCATTACGGGTTCATTTCAAGCCGAAATAGGTCGGAAAAGGCCGTGAAAAAGAGAATATAAAAATTATCGTTCCGTTTCGTTCCTGCCCGGCCCTAAATAAAAAATTCAAAAAAAATTGCAAAAAAATTCAAAAAATTAAAACATACAATTATGGCTTCATTTCAATCCAAAATAGGTCGGACAAGGCCGAGAAAAACAGAAAATAAAAATTATTGTTCCGTTCCGTTCCTATCCGACGCGAAATAGAAAATTTGAAAACAATAGCAAAAAAATTCAAAAAATTAAAAAATACCATTACGGGTTCATTTCAAGCCGAAATCGGTCGGAAAAGGCCGTGAAAAAGAGAATATAAAAATTATCGTTCCGTTTCGTTCCTGCCCGGCACTAAATAAAAAATTCAAAAAAAATAGCAAAAAAATTCAAAAAATTAAAACATACAATTATGGCTTCATTTCAATCCAAAATAGGCAGGACAAGGCCGAGAAAAACAGAAAATAAAAATTATTGTTCCGTTTCGTTCCTACCCGGCCCTAAATATGAAATTCCAAAAAAATAGCAAAAAAATTCAAAAAATTTAAAAATACCATAATGGATTCATTTCAAGCCAAAATAAGTTGGAAAAGGACGAGATAAAGAGAAAATAAAAATTATTGTTCCGTTCCGTTCCTATCCGACGCGAAATACAAAATTTGAAAACAATAGCAAAAAAATTCAAAAAATTAAAAAATACCATTACGGGTTCATTTCAAGCCGAAATCGGTCGGAAAAGGCCGTGAAAAAGAGAATATAAAAATTATCGTTCCGTTTCGTTCCTGCCCGGCACTAAATAAAAAATTCAAAAAAAATAGCAAAAAAATTCAAAAAATTAAAACATACAATTATGGCTTCATTTCAATCCAAAATAGGCAGGACAAGCCCGAGAAAAACAGAAAATAAAAATTATTATTCCGTTTCGTTCCTACCCGGCGCTAAATATGAAATTCAAAAAAAATAGCAAAAAAATTCAAAAAATTTAAAAATACCATAATGGATTCATTTCAAGTCAAAATAAGTTGGAAAAGGACGAGATAAAGAGAAAATAAAAATTATTGTTCCGTTCCGTTCCTATCCAACGCGAAATAGAAAATTTGAAAACAATAGCAAAAAAATTCAAAAAATTAAAAAATACCATTACGGGTTCATTTCAAGCCGAAATCGGGCGGAAAAGGCCGTGAAAAAGAGAATATAAAAATTATCGTTCCGTTTCGTTCCTGCCCGGCACTAAATAAAAAATTCAAAAAAAATAGCAAAAAAATTCAAAAAATTAAAACATACAATTATGGCTTCATTTCAATCCAAAATAGGCAGGACAAGGCCGAGAAAAACAGAAAATAAAAATTATTGTTCCGTTTCGTTCCTACCCGGCGCTAAATATGAAATTCAAAAAAAATAGCAAAAAAATTCAAAAAATTTAAAAATACCATAATGGATTCATTTCAAGCCAAAATAAGTTGGAAAAGGACGAGATAAAGAGAAAATAAAAATTATTGTTCCGTTCCGTTCCTATCCGACGCGAAATAGAAAATTTGAAAACAATAGCAAAAAAATTCAAAAAATTAAAAAATACCATTACGGGTTCATTTCAAGCCGAAATCGGTCGGAAAAGGCCGTGAAAAAGAGAATATAAAAATTATCGTTCCGTTTCGTTCCTGCCCGGCACTAAATAAAAAATTCAAAAAAAATAGCAAAAAAATTCAAAAAATTAAAACATACAATTATGGCTTCATTTCAATCCAAAATAGGTCGGACAAGGCCGAGAAAAACAGAAAATAAAAATTATTGTTCCGTTCCGTTCCTATCCGACGCGAAATAGAAAATTTGAAAACAATAGCAAAAAAATTCAAAAAATTAAAAAATACCATTACGGGTTCATTTCAAGCCGAAATCGGTCGGAAAAGGCCGTGAAAAAGAGAATATAAAAATTATCGTTCCGTTTCGTTCCTGCCCGGCACTAAATAAAAAATTCAAAAAAAATAGCAAAAAAATTCAAAAAATTAAAACATACAATTATGGCTTCATTTCAATCCAAAATAGGCAGGACAAGGCCGAGAAAAACAGAAAATAAAAATTATTGTTCCGTTTCGTTCCTACCCGGCGCTAAATATGAAATTCAAAAAAAATAGCAAAAAAATTCAAAAAATTTAAAAATACCATAATGGATTCATTTCAAGCCAAAATAAGTTGGAAAAGGACGAGATAAAGAGAAAATAAAAATTATTGTTCCGTTCCGTTCCTTTCCGACGCGAAATAGAAAATTTGAAAACAATAGCAAAAAAATTCAAAAAATTAAAAAATACCATTACGGGTTCATTTCAAGCCGAAATAGGTCGGAAAAGGCCGTGAAAAAGAGAATATAAAAATTATCGTTCCGTTTCGTTCCTGCCCGGCACTAAATAAAAAATTCAAAAAAAATTGCAAAAAAATTCAAAAAATTAAAACATACAATTATGGCTTCATTTCAATCCAAAATAGGTCGGACAAGGCCGAGAAAAACAGAAAATAAAAATTATTGTTCCGTTCCGTTCCTATCCGACGCGAAATAGAAAATTTGAAAACAATAGCAAAAAAATTCAAAAAATTAAAAAATACCATTACGGGTTCATTTCAAGCCGAAATCGGTCGGAAAAGGCCGTGAAAAAGAGAATATAAAAATTATCGTTCCGTTTCGTTCCTGCCCGGCCCTAAATAAAAAATTCAAAAAAAATTGCAAAAAAATTCAAAAAATTAAAACATACAATTATGGCTTCATTTCAATCCAAAATAGGTCGGACAAGGCCGAGAAAAACAGAAAATAAAAATTATTGTTCCGTTCCGTTCCTATCCGACGCGAAATAGAAAATTTGAAAACAATAGCAAAAAAATTCAAAAAATTAAAAAATACCATTACGGGTTCATTTCAAGCCGAAATCGGTCGGAAAAGGCCGTGAAAAAGAGAATATAAAAATTATCGTTCCGTTTCGTTCCTGCCCGGCACTAAATAAAAAATTCAAAAAAAATAGCAAAAAAATTCAAAAAATTAAAACATACAATTATGGCTTCATTTCAATCCAAAATAGGCAGGACAAGGCCGAGAAAAACAGAAAATAAAAATTATTGTTCCGTTTCGTTCCTACCCGGCCCTAAATATGAAATTCCAAAAAAATAGCAAAAAAATTCAAAAAATTTAAAAATACCATAATGGATTCATTTCAAGCCAAAATAAGTTGGAAAAGGACGAGATAAAGAGAAAATAAAAATTATTGTTCCGTTCCGTTCCTATCCGACGCGAAATACAAAATTTGAAAACAATAGCAAAAAAATTCAAAAAATTAAAAAATACCATTACGGGTTCATTTCAAGCCGAAATCGGTCGGAAAAGGCCGTGAAAAAGAGAATATAAAAATTATCGTTCCGTTTCGTTCCTGCCCGGCACTAAATAAAAAATTCAAAAAAAATAGCAAAAAAATTCAAAAAATTTAAAAATACCATAATGGATTCATTTCAAGCCAAAATAAGTTTGAAAAGGACGAGATAAAGAGAAAATAAAAATTATTGTTCCGTTCCGTTCCTATCCGACGCGAAATACAAAATTTGAAAACAATAGCAAAAAAATTCCAAAAATTAAAAAATACCATTACGGGTTCATTTCAAGCCGAAATCGGTCGGAAAAGGCCGTGAAAAAGAGAATATAAAAATTATCGTTCCGTTTCGTTCCTGCCCGGCACTAAATAAAAAATTCAAAAAAAATAGCAAAAAAATTCAAAAAATTAAAACATACAATTATGGCTTCATTTCAATCCAAAATAGGCAGGACAAGGCCGAGAAAAACAGAAAATAAAAATTATTGTTCCGTTTCGTTCCTACCCGGCGCTAAATATGAAATTCAAAAAAAATAGCAAAAAAATTCAAAAAATTTAAAAATACCATAATGGATTCATTTCAAGCCAAAATAAGTTGGAAAAGGACGAGATAAAGAGAAAATAAAAATTATTGTTCCGTTCCGTTCCTATCCGACGCGAAATAGAAAATTTGAAAACAATAGCAAAAAAATTCAAAAAATTAAAAAATACCATTACGGGTTCATTTCAAGCCGAAATCGGTCGGAAAAGGCCGTGAAAAAGAGAATATAAAAATTATCGTTCCGTTTCGTTCCTGCCCGGCACTAAATAAAAAATTCAAAAAAAAAAGCAAAAAAATTCAAAAAATTAAAACATACAATTATGGCTTCATTTCAATCCAAAATAGGCAGGACAAGGCCGAGAAAAACAGAAAATAAAAATTATTGTTCCGTTTCGTTCCTACCCGGCCCTAAATATGAAATTCAAAAAAAATAGCAAAAAAATTCAAAAAATTTAAAAATACCATAATGGATTCATTTCAAGCCAAAATAAGTTGGAAAAGGACGAGATAAAGAGAAAATAAAAATTATTGTTCCGTTCCGTTCCTATCCGACGCGAAATAGAAAATTTGAAAACAATAGCAAAAAAATTCAAAAAATTAAAAAATACCATTACGGGTTCATTTCAAGCCGAAATCGGTCGGAAAAGGCCGTGAAAAAGAGAATATAAAAATTATCGTTCCGTTTCGTTCCTGCCCGGCACTAAATAAAAAATTCAAAAAAAATAGCAAAAAAATTCAAAAAATTAAAACATACAATTATGGCTTCATTTCAATCCAAAATAGGCAGGACAAGGCCGAGAAAAACAGAAAATAAAAATTATTGTTCCGTTTCGTTCCTACCCGGCCCTAAATATGAAATTCAAAAAAAATAGCAAAAAAATTCAAAAAATTTAAAAATACCATAATGGATTCATTTCAAGCCAAAATAAGTTTGAAAAGGACGAGATAAAGAGAAAATAAAAATTATTGTTCCGTTCCGTTCCTATCCGACGCGAAATACAAAATTTGAAAACAATAGCAAAAAAATTCAAAAAATTAAAAAATACCATTACGGGTTCATTTCAAGCCGAAATCGGTCGGAAAAGGCCGTGAAAAAGAGAATATAAAAATTATCGTTCCGTTTCGTTCCTGCCCGGCACTAAATAAAAAATTCAAAAAAAATAGCAAAAAAATTCAAAAAATTAAAACATACAATTATGGCTTCATTTCAATCCAAAATAGGCAGGACAAGGCCGAGAAAAACAGAAAATAAAAATTATTGTTCCGTTTCGTTCCTACCCGGCGCTAAATATGAAATTCAAAAAAAATAGCAAAAAAATTCAAAAAATTTAAAAATACCATAATGGATTCATTTCAAGCCAAAATAAGTTGGAAAAGGACGAGATAAAGAGAAAATAAAAATTATTGTTCCGTTCCGTTCCTATCCGACGCGAAATAGAAAATTTGAAAACAATAGCAAAAAAATTCAAAAAATTAAAAAATACCATTACGGGTTCATTTCAAGCCGAAATCGGTCGGAAAAGGCCGTGAAAAAGAGAATATAAAAATTATCGTTCCGTTTCGTTCCTGCCCGGCACTAAATAAAAAATTCAAAAAAAAAAGCAAAAAAATTCAAAAAATTAAAACATACAATTATGGCTTCATTTCAATCCAAAATAGGCAGGACAAGGCCGAGAAAAACAGAAAATAAAAATTATTGTTCCGTTTCGTTCCTACCCGGCACTAAATATGAAATTCAAAAAAAATAGCAAAAAAATTCAAAAAATTTAAAAATACCATAATGGATTCATTTCAAGCCAAAATAAGTTGGAAAAGGACGAGATAAAGAGAAAATAAAAATTATTGTTCCGTTCCGTTCCTATCCGACGCGAAATAGAAAATTTGAAAACAATAGCAAAAAAATTCAAAAAATTAAAAAATACCATTACGGGTTCATTTCAAGCCGAAATCGGTCGGAAAAGGCCGTGAAAAAGAGAATATAAAAATTATCGTTCCGTTTCGTTCCTGCCCGGCACTAAATAAAAAATTCAAAAAAAATAGCAAAAAAATTCAAAAAATTAAAACATACAATTATGGCTTCATTTCAATCCAAAATAGGCAGGACAAGGCCGAGAAAAACAGAAAATAAAAATTATTGTTCCGTTTCGTTCCTACCCGGCCCTAAATATGAAATTCCAAAAAAATAGCAAAAAAATTCAAAAAATTTAAAAATACCATAATGGATTCATTTCAAGCCAAAATAAGTTGGAAAAGGACGAGATAAAGAGAAAATAAAAATTATTGTTCCGTTCCGTTCCTATCCGACGCGAAATACAAAATTTGAAAACAATAGCAAAAAAATTCAAAAAATTAAAAAATACCATTACGGGTTCATTTCAAGCCGAAATCGGTCGGAAAAGGCCGTGAAAAAGAGAATATAAAAATTATCGTTCCGTTTCGTTCCTGCCCGGCACTAAATAAAAAATTCAAAAAAAATAGCAAAAAAATTCAAAAAATTTAAAAATACCATAATGGATTCATTTCAAGCCAAAATAAGTTTGAAAAGGACGAGATAAAGAGAAAATAAAAATTATTGTTCCGTTCCGTTCCTATCCGACGCGAAATACAAAATTTGAAAACAATAGCAAAAAAATTCCAAAAATTAAAAAATACCATTACGGGTTCATTTCAAGCCGAAATCGGTCGGAAAAGGCCGTGAAAAAGAGAATATAAAAATTATCGTTCCGTTTCGTTCCTGCCCGGCACTAAATAAAAAATTCAAAAAAAATAGCAAAAAAATTCAAAAAATTAAAACATACAATTATGGCTTCATTTCAATCCAAAATAGGCAGGACAAGGCCGAGAAAAACAGAAAATAAAAATTATTGTTCCGTTTCGTTCCTACCCGGCGCTAAATATGAAATTCAAAAAAAATAGCAAAAAAATTCAAAAAATTTAAAAATACCATAATGGATTCATTTCAAGCCAAAATAAGTTGGAAAAGGACGAGATAAAGAGAAAATAAAAATTATTGTTCCGTTCCGTTCCTATCCGACGCGAAATAGAAAATTTGAAAACAATAGCAAAAAAATTCAAAAAATTAAAAAATACCATTACGGGTTCATTTCAAGCCGAAATCGGTCGGAAAAGGCCGTGAAAAAGAGAATATAAAAATTATCGTTCCGTTTCGTTCCTGCCCGGCACTAAATAAAAAATTCAAAAAAAAAAGCAAAAAAATTCAAAAAATTAAAACATACAATTATGGCTTCATTTCAATCCAAAATAGGCAGGACAAGGCCGAGAAAAACAGAAAATAAAAATTATTGTTCCGTTTCGTTCCTACCCGGCCCTAAATATGAAATTCAAAAAAAATAGCAAAAAAATTCAAAAAATTTAAAAATACCATAATGGATTCATTTCAAGCCAAAATAAGTTGGAAAAGGACGAGATAAAGAGAAAATAAAAATTATTGTTCCGTTCCGTTCCTATCCGACGCGAAATAGAAAATTTGAAAACAATAGCAAAAAAATTCAAAAAATTAAAAAATACCATTACGGGTTCATTTCAAGCCGAAATCGGTCGGAAAAGGCCGTGAAAAAGAGAATATAAAAATTATCGTTCCGTTTCGTTCCTGCCCGGCACTAAATAAAAAATTCAAAAAAAATAGCAAAAAAATTCAAAAAATTAAAACATACAATTATGGCTTCATTTCAATCCAAAATAGGCAGGACAAGGCCGAGAAAAACAGAAAATAAAAATTATTGTTCCGTTTCGTTCCTACCCGGCCCTAAATATGAAATTCAAAAAAAATAGCAAAAAAATTCAAAAAATTTAAAAATACCATAATGGATTCATTTCAAGCCAAAATAAGTTTGAAAAGGACGAGATAAAGAGAAAATAAAAATTATTGTTCCGTTCCGTTCCTATCCGACGCGAAATACAAAATTTGAAAACAATAGCAAAAAAATTCAAAAAATTAAAAAATACCATTACGGGTTCATTTCAAGCCGAAATCGGTCGGAAAAGGCCGTGAAAAAGAGAATATAAAAATTATCGTTCCGTTTCGTTCCTGCCCGGCACTAAATAAAAAATTCAAAAAAAATAGCAAAAAAATTCAAAAAATTAAAACATACAATTATGGCTTCATTTCAATCCAAAATAGGCAGGACAAGGCCGAGAAAAACAGAAAATAAAAATTATTGTTCCGTTTCGTTCCTACCCGGCGCTAAATATGAAATTCAAAAAAAATAGCAAAAAAATTCAAAAAATTTAAAAATACCATAATGGATTCATTTCAAGCCAAAATAAGTTGGAAAAGGACGAGATAAAGAGAAAATAAAAATTATTGTTCCGTTCCGTTCCTATCCGACGCGAAATAGAAAATTTGAAAACAATAGCAAAAAAATTCAAAAAATTAAAAAATACCATTACGGGTTCATTTCAAGCCGAAATCGGTCGGAAAAGGCCGTGAAAAAGAGAATATAAAAATTATCGTTCCGTTTCGTTCCTGCCCGGCACTAAATAAAAAATTCAAAAAAAAAAGCAAAAAAATTCAAAAAATTAAAACATACAATTATGGCTTCATTTCAATCCAAAATAGGCAGGACAAGGCCGAGAAAAACAGAAAATAAAAATTATTGTTCCGTTTCGTTCCTACCCGGCGCTAAATATGAAATTCCAAAAAAATAGCAAAAAAATTCAAAAAATTTAAAAATACCATAATGGATTCATTTCAAGCCAAAATAAGTTGGAAAAGGACGAGATAAAGAGAAAATAAAAATTATTGTTCCGTTCCGTTCCTATCCGACGCGAAATAGAAAATTTGAAAACAATAGCAAAAAAATTAAAAAAATTAAAAAATACCATTACGGGTTCATTTCAAGCCGAAATCGGTCGGAAAAGGCCGTGAAAAAGAGAATATAAAAATTATCGTTCCGTTTCGTTCCTGCCCGGCACTAAATAAAAAATTCAAAAAAAATAGCAAAAAAATTCAAAAAATTAAAACATACAATTATGGCTTCATTTCAATCCAAAATAGGCAGGACAAGGCCGAGAAAAACAGAAAATAAAAATTATTGTTCCGTTTCGTTCCTACCCGGCGCTAAATATGAAATTCAAAAAAAATAGCTAAAAAATTCAAAAAATTGAAAAATACCATAATGGATTCATTTCAAGCCAAAATAAGTTGGAAAAGGACAAGATAAAGAGAAAATAAAAATTATTGTTCCGTTCCGTTCCTATCCGACGCGAAATAGAAAATTTGAAAACAATAGCAAAAAAATTAAAAAAATTAAAAAATACCATTACGGGTTCATTTCAAGCCGAAATCGGTCGGAAAAGGCCGTGAAATAGAGAATATAAAAATTATCGTTCCGTTTCGTTCCTGCCCGGCACTAAATAAAAAATTCAAAAAAAATAGCAAAAAAATCCAAAAAATTAAAACATACAATTATGGCTTCATTTCAATCCAAAATAGGCAGGACAAGGCCGAGAAAAACAGAAAATAAAAATTATTGTTCCGTTTCGTTCCTACCCGGCCCTAAATATGAAATTCAAAAAAAATAGCAAAAAAATTCAAAAAATTTAAAAATACCATAATGGATTCATTTCAAGCCAAAATAAGTTGGAAAAGGACGAGATAAAGAGAAAATAAAAATTATTGTTCCGTTCCGTTCCTTTCCGACGCGAAATAGAAAATTTGAAAACAATAGCAAAAAAATTCAAAAAATTAAAAAATACCATTACGGGTTCATTTCAAGCCGAAATAGGTCGGAAAAGGCCGTGAAAAAGAGAATATAAAAATTATCGTTCCGTTTCGTTCCTGCCCGGCATTAAATAAAAAATTCAAAAAAAATTGCAAAAAAATTCAAAAAATTAAAACATACAATTATGGCTTCATTTCAATCCAAAATAGGTCGGACAAGGTTGAGAAAAACAGAAAATAAAAATTATTGTTCCGTTTCGTTCCTACCCGGCCCTAAATATGAAATTAAAAAAAAATAGCAAAAAAATTCAAAAAATTTAAAAATACCATAATGGATTCATTTCAAGCCAAAATAAGTTGGAAAAGGATGAGATAAAGAGAAAATAAAAATTATTGTTCCGTTCCGTTCCTACCCGAGGCGAAATAGAAAATTTCAAAACAATAGCAAAAAAATTAAAAAATTAAAAATACCATTACAGGTTCATTTCAAGCCAAAATACGTTGGCAAATGATGAGATAGAGAGAAAATAAAAGTTATCGTTCCGTTCCGTTCTTACCCGACACGAAATAGAAAATTCCAAAACAATAGCAAAAAAATTCAAAAAATTAAAGAATACCATTACGGGTTCATTTCAAGCCGAAATAGGTCGGAAAAGGCCGTGAAAAAGAGAATATAAAAATTATCGTTCCGTTTCGTTCCTGCCCGGCCCTAAATAAAAAATTCAAAAAAAATTGCAAAAAAATTCAAAAAATTAAAACATACAATTATGGCTTCATTTCAATCCAAAATAGGTCGGACAAGGCCGAGAAAAACAGAAAATAAAAATTATTGTTCCGTTCCGTTCCTATCCGACGCGAAATAGAAAATTTGAAAACAATAGCAAAAAAATTAAAAAAATTAAAAAATACCATTACGGGTTCATTTCAAGCCGAAATCGGTCGGAAAAGGCCGTGAAAAAGAGAATATAAAAATTATCGTTCCGTTTCGTTCCTGCCCGGCACTAAATAAAAAATTCAAAAAAAATAGCAAAAAAATTCAAAAAATTAAAACATACAATTATGGCTTCATTTCAATCCAAAATAGGCAGGACAAGGCCGAGAAAAATAGAAAATAAAAATTATTGTTCCGTTTCGTTCCTACCCGGCGCTAAATATGAAATTCAAAAAAAATAGCAAAAAAATTCAAAAAATTTAAAAATACCATAATGGATTCATTTCAAGCCAAAATAAGTTGGAAAAGGACGAGATAAAGAGAAAATAAAAATTATTGTTCCGTTCCGTTCCTATCCGACGCGAAATAGAAAATTTGAAAACAATAGCAAAAAAATTCAAAAAATTAAAAAATACCATTACGGGTTCATTTCAACCCGAAATCGGTCGGAAAAGGCCGTGAAAAAGAGAATATAAAAATTATCGTTCCGTTTCGTTCCTGCCCGGCACTAAATAAAAAATTCAAAAAAAATAGCAAAAAAATTCAAAAAATTAAAACATACAATTATGGCTTCATTTCAATCCAAAATAGGCAGGACAAGGCCGAGAAAAACAGAAAATAAAAATTATTGTTCCGTTTCGTTCCTACCCGGCGCTAAATATGAAATTCAAAAAAAATAGCAAAAAAATTCAAAAAATTTAAAAATACCATAATGGATTCATTTCAAGCCAAAATAAGTTGGAAAAGGACGAGATAAAGAGAAAATAAAAATTATTGTTCCGTTCCGTTCCTATCCGACGCGAAATAGAAAATTTGAAAACAATAGCAAAAAAATTCAAAAAATTAAAAAATACCATTACGGGTTCATTTCAAGCCGAAATCGGTCGGAAAAGGCCGTGAAAAAGAGAATATAAAAATTATCGTTCCGTTTCGTTCCTGCCCGGCACTAAATAAAAAATTCAAAAAAAAAAGCAAAAAAATTCAAAAAATTAAAACATACAATTATGGCTTCATTTCAATCCAAAATAGGCAGGACAAGGCCGAGAAAAATAGAAAATAAAAATTATTGTTCCGTTTCGTTCCTACCCGGCGCTAAATATGAAATTCAAAAAAAATAGCAAAAAAATTCAAAAAATTGAAAAATACCATAATGGATTCATTTCAAGCCAAAATAAGTTGGAAAAGGACGAGATAAAGAGAAAATAAAAATTATTGTTCCGTTCCGTTCCTATCCGACGCGAAATAGAAAATTTGAAAACAATAGCAAAAAAATTAAAAAAATTAAAAAATACCATTACGGGTTCATTTCAAGCCGAAATCGGTCGGAAAAGGCCGTGAAAAAGAGAATATAAAAATTATCGTTCCGTTTCGTTCCTGCCCGGCACTAAATAAAAAATTCAAAAAAAAAAGCAAAAAAATTCAAAAAATTAAAACATACAATTATGGCTTCATTTCAATCCAAAATAGGCAGGACAAGGCCGAGAAAAACAGAAAATAAAAATTATTGTTCCGTTTCGTTCCTACCCGGCCCTAAATATGAAATTCAAAAAAAATAGCAAAAAAATTCAAAAAATTTAAAAATACCATAATGGATTCATTTCAAGCCAAAATAAGTTGGAAAAGGACGAGATAAAGAGAAAATAAAAATTATTGTTCCGTTCCGTTCCTATCCGACGCGAAATAGAAAATTTGAAAACAATAGCAAAAAAATTCAAAAAATTAAAAAATACCATTACGGGTTCATTTCAAGCCGAAATCGGTCGGAAAAGGCCGTGAAAAAGAGAATATAAAAATTATCGTTCCGTTTCGTTCCTGCCCGGCACTAAATAAAAAATTCAAAAAAAATAGCAAAAAAATTCAAAAAATTAAAACATACAATTATGGCTTCATTTCAATCCAAAATAGGCAGGACAAGGCCGAGAAAAACAGAAAATAAAAATTATTGTTCCGTTTCGTTCCTACCCGGCGCTAAATATGAAATTCAAAAAAAATAGCAAAAAAATTCAAAAAATTTAAAAATACCATAATGGATTCATTTCAAGCCAAAATAAGTTGGAAAAGGACGAGATAAAGAGAAAATAAAAATTATTGTTCCGTTCCGTTCCTATCCGACGCGAAATAGAAAATTTGAAAACAATAGCAAAAAAATTCAAAAAATTAAAAAATACCATTACGGGTTCATTTCAAGCCGAAATCGGTCGGAAAAGGCCGTGAAAAAGAGAATATAAAAATTATCGTTCCGTTTCGTTCCTGCCCGGCACTAAATAAAAAATTCAAAAAAAAAAGCAAAAAAATTCAAAAAATTAAAACATACAATTATGGCTTCATTTCAATCCAAAATAGGCAGGACAAGGCCGAGAAAAACAGAAAATAAAAATTATTGTTCCGTTTCGTTCCTACCCGGCGCTAAATATGAAATTCCAAAAAAATAGCAAAAAAATTCAAAAAATTTAAAAATACCATAATGGATTCATTTCAAGCCAAAATAAGTTGGAAAAGGACGAGATAAAGAGAAAATAAAAATTATTGTTCCGTTCCGTTCCTATCCGACGCGAAATAGAAAATTTGAAAACAATAGCAAAAAAATTAAAAAAATTAAAAAATACCATTACGGGTTCATTTCAAGCCGAAATCGGTCGGAAAAGGCCGTGAAAAAGAGAATATAAAAATTATCGTTCCGTTTCGTTCCTGCCCGGCACTAAATAAAAAATTCAAAAAAAAAAGCAAAAAAATTCAAAAAATTAAAACATACAATTATGGCTTCATTTCAATCCAAAATAGGCAGGACAAGGCCGAGAAAAACAGAAAATAAAAATTATTGTTCCGTTTCGTTCCTACCCGGCCCTAAATATGAAATTCAAAAAAAATAGCAAAAAAATTCAAAAAATTTAAAAATACCATAATGGATTCATTTCAAGCCAAAATAAGTTGGAAAAGGACGAGATAAAGAGAAAATAAAAATTATTGTTCCGTTCCGTTCCTATCCGACGCGAAATAGAAAATTTGAAAACAATAGCAAAAAAATTCAAAAAATTAAAAAATACCATTACGGGTTCATTTCAAGCCGAAATCGGTCGGAAAAGGCCGTGAAAAAGAGAATATAAAAATTATCGTTCCGTTTCGTTCCTGCCCGGCACTAAATAAAAAATTCAAAAAAAATAGCAAAAAAATTCAAAAAATTAAAACATACAATTATGGCTTCATTTCAATCCAAAATAGGCAGGACAAGGCCGAGAAAAACAGAAAATAAAAATTATTGTTCCGTTTCGTTCCTACCCGGCGCTAAATATGAAATTAAAAAAAAATAGCAAAAAAATTCAAAAAATTTAAAAATACCATAATGGATTCATTTCAAGCCAAAATAAGTTGGAAAAGGACGAGATAAAGAGAAAATAAAAATTATTGTTCCGTTCCGTTCCTATCCGACGCGAAATAGAAAATTTGAAAACAATAGCAAAAAAATTCAAAAAATTAAAAAATACCATTACGGGTTCATTTCAAGCCGAAATCGGTCGGAAAAGGCCGTGAAAAAGAGAATATAAAAATTATCGTTCCGTTTCGTTCCTGCCCGGCACTAAATAAAAAATTCAAAAAAAAAAGCAAAAAAATTCAAAAAATTAAAACATACAATTATGGCTTCATTTCAATCCAAAATAGGCAGGACAAGGCCGAGAAAAACAGAAAATAAAAATTATTGTTCCGTTTCGTTCCTACCCGGCCCTAAATATGAAATTCAAAAAAAATAGCAAAAAAATTCAAAAAATTTAAAAATACCATAATGGATTCATTTCAAGCCAAAATAAGTTGGAAAAGGACGAGATAAAGAGAAAATAAAAATTATTGTTCCGTTCCGTTCCTATCCGACGCGAAATAGAAAATTTGAAAACAATAGCAAAAAAATTCAAAAAATTAAAAAATACCATTACGGGTTCATTTCAAGCCGAAATCGGTCGGAAAAGGCCGTGAAAAAGAGAATATAAAAATTATCGTTCCGTTTCGTTCCTGCCCGGCACTAAATAAAAAATTCAAAAAAAATAGCAAAAAAATTCAAAAAATTAAAACATACAATTATGGCTTCATTTCAATCCAAAATAGGCAGGACAAGGCCGAGAAAAACAGAAAATAAAAATTATTGTTCCGTTTCGTTCCTACCCGGCGCTAAATATGAAATTCAAAAAAAATAGCAAAAAAATTCAAAAAATTTAAAAATACCATAATGGATTCATTTCAAGCCAAAATAAGTTGGAAAAGGACGAGATAAAGAGAAAATAAAAATTATTGTTCCGTTCCGTTCCTATCCGACGCGAAATAGAAAATTTGAAAACAATAGCAAAAAAATTCAAAAAATTAAAAAATACCATTACGGGTTCATTTCAAGCCGAAATCGGTCGGAAAAGGCCGTGAAAAAGAGAATATAAAAATTATCGTTCCGTTTCGTTCCTGCCCGGCACTAAATAAAAAATTCAAAAAAAAAAGCAAAAAAATTCAAAAAATTAAAACATACAAATATGGCTTCATTTCAATCCAAAATAGGCAGGACAAGGCCGAGAAAAACAGAAAATAAAAATTATTGTTCCGTTTCGTTCCTACCCGGCGCTAAGTATGAAATTCCAAAAAAATAGCAAAAAAATTCAAAAAATTTAAAAATACCATAATGGATTCATTTCAAGCCAAAATAAGTTGGAAAAGGACGAGATAAAGAGAAAATAAAAATTATTGTTCCGTTCCGTTCCTATCCGACGCGAAATAGAAAATTTGAAAACAATAGCAAAAAAATTAAAAAAATTAAAAAATACCATTACGGGTTCATTTCAAGCCGAAATCGGTCGGAAAAGGCCGTGAAAAAGAGAATATAAAAATTATCGTTCCGTTTCGTTCCTGCCCGGCACTAAATAAAAAATTCAAAAAAAATAGCAAAAAAATTCAAAAAATTAAAACATACAATTATGGCTTCATTTCAATCCAAAATAGGCAGGACAAGGCCGAGAAAAACAGAAAATAAAAATTATTGTTCCGTTTCGTTCCTACCCGGCGCTAAATATGAAATTCAAAAAAAATAGCTAAAAAATTCAAAAAATTGAAAAATACCATAATGGATTCATTTCAAGCCAAAATAAGTTGGAAAAGGACAAGATAAAGAGAAAATAAAAATTATTGTTCCGTTCCGTTCCTATCCGACGCGAAATAGAAAATTTGAAAACAATAGCAAAAAAATTAAAAAAATTAAAAAATACCATTACGGGTTCATTTCAAGCCGAAATCGGTCGGAAAAGGCCGTGAAATAGAGAATATAAAAATTATCGTTCCGTTTCGTTCCTGCCCGGCACTAAATAAAAAATTCAAAAAAAATAGCAAAAAAATCCAAAAAATTAAAACATACAATTATGGCTTCATTTCAATCCAAAATAGGCAGGACAAGGCCGAGAAAAACAGAAAATAAAAATTATTGTTCCGTTTCGTTCCTACCCGGCCCTAAATATGAAATTCAAAAAAAATAGCAAAAAAATTCAAAAAATTTAAAAATACCATAATGGATTCATTTCAAGCCAAAATAAGTTGGAAAAGGACGAGATAAAGAGAAAATAAAAATTATTGTTCCGTTCCGTTCCTTTCCGACGCGAAATAGAAAATTTGAAAACAATAGCAAAAAAATTCAAAAAATTAAAAAATACCATTACGGGTTCATTTCAAGCCGAAATAGGTCGGAAAAGGCCGTGAAAAAGAGAATATAAAAATTATCGTTCCGTTTCGTTCCTGCCCGGCATTAAATAAAAAATTCAAAAAAAATTGCAAAAAAATTCAAAAAATTAAAACATACAATTATGGCTTCATTTCAATCCAAAATAGGTCGGACAAGGTTGAGAAAAACAGAAAATAAAAATTATTGTTCCGTTTCGTTCCTACCCGGCCCTAAATATGAAATTAAAAAAAAATAGCAAAAAAATTCAAAAAATTTAAAAATACCATAATGGATTCATTTCAAGCCAAAATAAGTTGGAAAAGGATGAGATAAAGAGAAAATAAAAATTATTGTTCCGTTCCGTTCCTACCCGAGGCGAAATAGAAAATTTCAAAACAATAGCAAAAAAATTAAAAAAATTAAAAATACCATTACAGGTTCATTTCAAGCCAAAATACGTTGGCAAATGATGAGATAGAGAGAAAATAAAAGTTATCGTTCCGTTCCGTTCTTACCCGACACGAAATAGAAAATTCCAAAACAATAGCAAAAAAATTCAAAAAATTAAAGAATACCATTACGGGTTCATTTCAAGCCGAAATAGGTCGGAAAAGGCCGTGAAAAAGAGAATATAAAAATTATCGTTCCGTTTCGTTCCTGCCCGGCCCTAAATAAAAAATTCAAAAAAAATTGCAAAAAAATTCAAAAAATTAAAACATACAATTATGGCTTCATTTCAATCCAAAATAGGTCGGACAAGGCCGAGAAAAACAGAAAATAAAAATTATTGTTCCGTTCCGTTCCTATCCGACGCGAAATAGAAAATTTGAAAACAATAGCAAAAAAATTCAAAAAATTAAAAAATACCATTACGGGTTCATTTCAAGCCGAAATCGGTCGGAAAAGGCCGTGAAAAAGAGAATATAAAAATTATCGTTCCGTTTCGTTCCTGCCCGGCACTAAATAAAAAATTCAAAAAAAATAGCAAAAAAATTCAAAAAATTAAAACATACAATTATGGCTTCATTTCAATCCAAAATAGGCAGGACAAGGCCGAGAAAAACAGAAAATAAAAATTATTGTTCCGTTTCGTTCCTACCCGGCGCTAAATATGAAATTCAAAAAAAATAGCAAAAAAATTCAAAAAATTTAAAAATACCATAATGGATTCATTTCAAGCCAAAATAAGTTGGAAAAGGACGAGATAAAGAGAAAATAAAAATTATTGTTCCGTTCCGTTCCTTTCCGACGCGAAATAGAAAATTTGAAAACAATAGCAAAAAAATTCAAAAAATTAAAAAATACCATTACGGGTTCATTTCAAGCCGAAATAGGTCGGAAAAGGCCGTGAAAAAGAGAATATAAAAATTATCGTTCCGTTTCGTTCCTGCCCGGCACTAAATAAAAAATTCAAAAAAAATTGCAAAAAAATTCAAAAAATTAAAACATACAATTATGGCTTCATTTCAATCCAAAATAGGTCGGACAAGGCCGAGAAAAACAGAAAATAAAAATTATTGTTCCGTTCCGTTCCTATCCGACGCGAAATAGAAAATTTGAAAACAATAGCAAAAAAATTCAAAAAATTAAAAAATACCATTACGGGTTCATTTCAAGCCGAAATCGGTCGGAAAAGGCCGTGAAAAAGAGAATATAAAAATTATCGTTCCGTTTCGTTCCTGCCCGGCACTAAATAAAAAATTCAAAAAAAATAGCAAAAAAATTCAAAAAATTAAAACATACAATTATGGCTTCATTTCAATCCAAAATAGGCAGGACAAGGCCGAGAAAAACAGAAAATAAAAATTATTGTTCCGTTTCGTTCCTACCCGGCGCTAAATATGAAATTCAAAAAAAATAGCAAAAAAATTCAAAAAATTTAAAAATACCATAATGGATTCATTTCAAGCCAAAATAAGTTGGAAAAGGACGAGATAAAGAGAAAATAAAAATTATTGTTCCGTTCCGTTCCTATCCGACGCGAAATAGAAAATTTGAAAACAATAGCAAAAAAATTCAAAAAATTAAAAAATACCATTACGGGTTCATTTCAAGCCGAAATCGGTCGGAAAAGGCCGTGAAAAAGAGAATATAAAAATTATCGTTCCGTTTCGTTCCTGCCCGGCACTAAATAAAAAATTCAAAAAAAAAGCAAAAAAATTCAAAAAATTAAAACATACAATTATGGCTTCATTTCAATCCAAAATAGGCAGGACAAGGCCGAGAAAAACAGAAAATAAAAATTATTGTTCCGTTTCGTTCCTACCCGGCGCTAAATATGAAATTCAAAAAAAATAGCAAAAAAATTCAAAAAATTTAAAAATACCATAATGGATTCATTTCAAGCCAAAATAAGTTGGAAAAGGACGAGATAAAGAGAAAATAAAAATTATTGTTCCGTTCCGTTCCTATCCGACGCGAAATAGAAAATTTGAAAACAATAGCAAAAAAATTCAAAAAATTAAAAAATACCATTACGGGTTCATTTCAAGCCGAAATCGGTCGGAAAAGGCCGTGAAAAAGAGAATATAAAAATTATCGTTCCGTTTCGTTCCTGCCCGGCACTAAATAAAAAATTCAAAAAAAATAGCAAAAAAATTCAAAAAATTAAAACATACAATTATGGCTTCATTTCAATCCAAAATAGGCAGGACAAGGCCGAGAAAAACAGAAAATAAAAATTATTGTTCCGTTTCGTTCCTACCCGGCGCTAAATATGAAATTCAAAAAAAATAGCAAAAAAATTCAAAAAATTTAAAAATACCATAATGGATTCATTTCAAGCCAAAATAAGTTGGAAAAGGACGAGATAAAGAGAAAATAAAAATTATTGTTCCGTTCCGTTCCTATCCGACGCGAAATAGAAAATTTGAAAACAATAGCAAAAAAATTCAAAAAATTAAAAAATACCATTACGGGTTCATTTCAAGCCGAAATCGGTCGGAAAAGGCCGTGAAAAAGAGAATATAAAAATTATCGTTCCGTTTCGTTCCTGCCCGGCACTAAATAAAAAATTCAAAAAAAAAAGCAAAAAAATTCAAAAAATTAAAACATACAATTATGGCTTCATTTCAATCCAAAATAGGCAGGACAAGGCCGAGAAAAATAGAAAATAAAAATTATTGTTCCGTTTCGTTCCTACCCGGCGCTAAATATGAAATTCAAAAAAAATAGCAAAAAAATTCAAAAAATTTAAAAATACCATAATGGATTCATTTCAAGCCAAAATAAGTTGGAAAAGGACGAGATAAAGAGAAAATAAAAATTATTGTTCCGTTCCGTTCCTATCCGACGCGAAATAGAAAATTTGAAAACAATAGCAAAAAAATTAAAAAAATTAAAAAATACCATTACGGGTTCATTTCAAGCCGAAATCGGTCGGAAAAGGCCGTGAAAAAGAGAATATAAAAATTATCGTTCCGTTTCGTTCCTGCCCGGCACTAAATAAAAAATTCAAAAAAAAAAGCAAAAAAATTCAAAAAATTAAAACATACAATTATGGCTTCATTTCAATCCAAAATAGGCAGGACAAGGCCGAGAAAAACAGAAAATAAAAATTATTGTTCCGTTTCGTTCCTACCCGGCCCTAAATATGAAATTCAAAAAAAATAGCAAAAAAATTCAAAAAATTTAAAAATACCATAATGGATTCATTTCAAGCCAAAATAAGTTGGAAAAGGACGAGATAAAGAGAAAATAAAAATTATTGTTCCGTTCCGTTCCTATCCGACGCGAAATAGAAAATTTGAAAACAATAGCAAAAAAATTAAAAAAATTAAAAAATACCATTACGGGTTCATTTCAAGCCGAAATCGGTCGGAAAAGGCCGTGAAAAAGAGAATATAAAAATTATCGTTCCGTTTCGTTCCTGCCCGGCACTAAATAAAAAATTCAAAAAAAATAGCAAAAAAATTCAAAAAATTAAAACATACAATTATGGCTTCATTTCAATCCAAAATAGGCAGGACAAGGCCGAGAAAAACAGAAAATAAAAATTATTGTTCCGTTTCGTTCCTACCCGGCGCTAAATATGAAATTCAAAAAAAATAGCTAAAAAATTCAAAAAATTGAAAAATACCATAATGGATTCATTTCAAGCCAAAATAAGTTGGAAAAGGACAAGATAAAGAGAAAATAAAAATTATTGTTCCGTTCCGTTCCTATCCGACGCGAAATAGAAAATTTGAAAACAATAGCAAAAAAATTAAAAAAATTAAAAAATACCATTACGGGTTCATTTCAAGCCGAAATCGGTCGGAAAAGGCCGTGAAATAGAGAATATAAAAATTATCGTTCCGTTTCGTTCCTGCCCGGCACTAAATAAAAAATTCAAAAAAAATAGCAAAAAAATCCAAAAAATTAAAACATACAATTATGGCTTCATTTCAATCCAAAATAGGCAGGACAAGGCCGAGAAAAACAGAAAATAAAAATTATTGTTCCGTTTCGTTCCTACCCGGCCCTAAATATGAAATTCAAAAAAAATAGCAAAAAAATTCAAAAAATTTAAAAATACCATAATGGATTCATTTCAAGCCAAAATAAGTTGGAAAAGGACGAGATAAAGAGAAAATAAAAATTATTGTTCCGTTCCGTTCCTTTCCGACGCGAAATAGAAAATTTGAAAACAATAGCAAAAAAATTCAAAAAATTAAAAAATACCATTACGGGTTCATTTCAAGCCGAAATAGGTCGGAAAAGGCCGTGAAAAAGAGAATATAAAAATTATCGTTCCGTTTCGTTCCTGCCCGGCATTAAATAAAAAATTCAAAAAAAATTGCAAAAAAATTCAAAAAATTAAAACATACAATTATGGCTTCATTTCAATCCAAAATAGGTCGGACAAGGTTGAGAAAAACAGAAAATAAAAATTATTGTTCCGTTTCGTTCCTACCCGGCCCTAAATATGAAATTAAAAAAAAATAGCAAAAAAATTCAAAAAATTTAAAAATACCATAATGGATTCATTTCAAGCCAAAATAAGTTGGAAAAGGATGAGATAAAGAGAAAATAAAAATTATTGTTCCGTTCCGTTCCTACCCGAGGCGAAATAGAAAATTTCAAAACAATAGCAAAAAAATTAAAAAAATTAAAAATACCATTACAGGTTCATTTCAAGCCAAAATACGTTGGCAAATGATGAGATAGAGAGAAAATAAAAGTTATCGTTCCGTTCCGTTCTTACCCGACACGAAATAGAAAATTCCAAAACAATAGCAAAAAAATTCAAAAAATTAAAGAATACCATTACGGGTTCATTTCAAGCCGAAATAGGTCGGAAAAGGCCGTGAAAAAGAGAATATAAAAATTATCGTTCCGTTTCGTTCCTGCCCGGCCCTAAATAAAAAATTCAAAAAAAATTGCAAAAAAATTCAAAAAATTAAAACATACAATTATGGCTTCATTTCAATCCAAAATAGGTCGGACAAGGCCGAGAAAAACAGAAAATAAAAATTATTGTTCCGTTCCGTTCCTATCCGACGCGAAATAGAAAATTTGAAAACAATAGCAAAAAAATTCAAAAAATTAAAAAATACCATTACGGGTTCATTTCAAGCCGAAATCGGTCGGAAAAGGCCGTGAAAAAGAGAATATAAAAATTATCGTTCCGTTTCGTTCCTGCCCGGCAGTAAATAAAAAATTCAAAAAAAATAGCAAAAAAATTCAAAAAATTAAAACATACAATTATGGCTTCATTTCAATCCAAAATAGGCAGGACAAGGCCGAGAAAAACAGAAAATAAAAATTATTGTTCCGTTTCGTTCCTACCCGGCGCTAAATATGAAATTCAAAAAAAATAGCAAAAAAATTCAAAAAATTTAAAAATACCATAATGGATTCATTTCAAGCCAAAATAAGTTGGAAAAGGACGAGATAAAGAGAAAATAAAAATTATTGTTCCGTTCCGTTCCTATCCGACGCGAAATAGAAAATTTGAAAACAATAGCAAAAAAATTCAAAAAATTAAAAAATACCATTACGGGTTCATTTCAAGCCGAAATCGGTCGGAAAAGGCCGTGAAAAAGAGAATATAAAAATTATCGTTCCGTTTCGTTCCTGCCCGGCACTAAATAAAAAATTCAAAAAAAATAGCAAAAAAATTCAAAAAATTAAAACATACAATTATGGCTTCATTTCAATCCAAAATAGGCAGGACAAGGCCGAGAAAAACAGAAAATAAAAATTATTGTTCCGTTTCGTTCCTACCCGGCGCTAAATATGAAATTCAAAAAAAATAGCAAAAAAATTCAAAAAATTTAAAAATACCATAATGGATTCATTTCAAGCCAAAATAAGTTGGAAAAGGACGAGATAAAGAGAAAATAAAAATTATTGTTCCGTTCCGTTCCTATCCGACGCGAAATAGAAAATTTGAAAACAATAGCAAAAAAATTCAAAAAATTAAAAAATACCATTACGGGTTCATTTCAAGCCGAAATCGGTCGGAAAAGGCCGTGAAAAAGAGAATATAAAAATTATCGTTCCGTTTCGTTCCTGCCCGGCACTAAATAAAAAATTCAAAAAAAAAAGCAAAAAAATTCAAAAAATTAAAACATACAATTACGGCTTCATTTCAATCCAAAATAGGCAGGACAAGGCCGAGAAAAATAGAAAATAAAAATTATTGTTCCGTTTCGTTCCTACCCGGCGCTAAATATGAAATTCAAAAAAAATAGCAAAAAAATTCAAAAAATTGAAAAATACCATAATGGATTCATTTCAAGCCAAAATAAGTTGGAAAAGGACGAGATAAAGAGAAAATAAAAATTATTGTTCCGTTCCGTTCCTATCCGACGCGAAATAGAAAATTTGAAAACAATAGCAAAAAAATTAAAAAAATTAAAAAATACCATTACGGGTTCATTTCAAGCCGAAATCGGTCGGAAAAGGCTGTGAAAAAGAGAATATAAAAATTATCGTTCCGTTTCGTTCCTGCCCGGCACTAAATAAAAAATTCAAAAAAAAAAGCAAAAAAATTCAAAAAATTAAAACATACAATTATGGCTTCATTTCAATCCAAAATAGGCAGGACAAGGCCGAGAAAAACAGAAAATAAAAATTATTGTTCCGTTTCGTTCCTACCCGGCCCTAAATATGAAATTCAAAAAAAATAGCAAAAAAATTCAAAAAATTTAAAAATACCATAATGGATTCATTTCAAGCCAAAATAAGTTGGAAAAGGACGAGATAAAGAGAAAATAAAAATTATTGTTCCGTTCCGTTCCTATCCGACGCGAAATAGAAAATTTGAAAACAATAGCAAAAAAATTCAAAAAATTAAAAAATACCATTACGGGTTCATTTCAAGCCGAAATCGGTCGGAAAAGGCCGTGAAAAAGAGAATATAAAAATTATCGTTCCGTTTCGTTCCTGCCCGGCACTAAATAAAAAATTCAAAAAAAATAGCAAAAAAATTCAAAAAATTAAAACATACAATTATGGCTTCATTTCAATCCAAAATAGGCAGGACAAGGCCGAGAAAAACAGAAAATAAAAATTATTGTTCCGTTTCGTTCCTACCCGGCGCTAAATATGAAATTCAAAAAAAATAGCAAAAAAATTCAAAAAATTTAAAAATACCATAATGGATTCATTTCAAGCCAAAATAAGTTGGAAAAGGACGAGATAAAGAGAAAATAAAAATTATTGTTCCGTTCCGTTCCTATCCGACGCGAAATAGAAAATTTGAAAACAATAGCAAAAAAATTCAAAAAATTAAAAAATACCATTACGGGTTCATTTCAAGCCGAAATCGGTCGGAAAAGGCCGTGAAAAAGAGAATATAAAAATTATCGTTCCGTTTCGTTCCTGCCCGGCACTAAATAAAAAATTCAAAAAAAAAAGCAAAAAAATTCAAAAAATTAAAACATACAATTATGGCTTCATTTCAATCCAAAATAGGCAGGACAAGGCCGAGAAAAACAGAAAATAAAAATTATTGTTCCGTTTCGTTCCTACCCGGCGCTAAATATGAAATTCCAAAAAAATAGCAAAAAAATTCAAAAAATTTAAAAATACCATAATGGATTCATTTCAAGCCAAAATAAGTTGGAAAAGGACGAGATAAAGAGAAAATAAAAATTATTGTTCCGTTCCGTTCCTATCCGACGCGAAATAGAAAATTTGAAAACAATAGCAAAAAAATTCAAAAAATTAAAAAATACCATTACGGGTTCATTTCAAGCCGAAATCGGTCGGAAAAGGCCGTGAAAAAGAGAATATAAAAATTATCGTTCCGTTTCGTTCCTGCCCGGCACTAAATAAAAAATTCAAAAAAAATAGCAAAAAAATTCAAAAAATTAAAACATACAATTATGGCTTCATTTCAATCCAAAATAGGCAGGACAAGGCCGAGAAAAACAGAAAATAAAAATTATTGTTCCGTTTCGTTCCTACCCGGCGCTAAATATGAAATTCAAAAAAAATAGCTAAAAAATTCAAAAAATTGAAAAATACCATAATGGATTCATTTCAAGCCAAAATAAGTTGGAAAAGGACAAGATAAAGAGAAAATAAAAATTATTGTTCCGTTCCGTTCCTATCCGACGCGAAATAGAAAATTTGAAAACAATAGCAAAAAAATTAAAAAAATTAAAAAATACCATTACGGGTTCATTTCAAGCCGAAATCGGTCGGAAAAGGCCGTGAAATAGAGAATATAAAAATTATCGTTCCGTTTCGTTCCTGCCCGGCACTAAATAAAAAATTCAAAAAAAATAGCAAAAAAATCCAAAAAATTAAAACATACAATTATGGCTTCATTTCAATCCAAAATAGGCAGGACAAGGCCGAGAAAAACAGAAAATAAAAATTATTGTTCCGTTTCGTTCCTACCCGGCCCTAAATATGAAACTCAAAAAAAATAGCAAAAAAATTCAAAAAATTTAAAAATACCATAATGGATTCATTTCAAGCCAAAATAAGTTGGAAAAGGACGAGATAAAGAGAAAATAAAAATTATTGTTCCGTTCCGTTCCTTTCCGACGCGAAATAGAAAATTTGAAAACAATAGCAAAAAAATTCAAAAAATTAAAAAATACCATTACGGGTTCATTTCAAGCCGAAATAGGTCGGAAAAGGCCGTGAAAAAGAGAATATAAAAATTATCGTTCCGTTTCGTTCCTGCCCGGCATTAAATAAAAAATTCAAAAAAAATTGCAAAAAAATTCAAAAAATTAAAACATACAATTATGGCTTCATTTCAATCCAAAATAGGTCGGACAATGCCGAGAAAAACAGAAAATAAAAATTATTGTTCCGTTTCGTTCCTACCCGGCCCTAAATATGAAATTAAAAAAAAATAGCAAAAAAATTCAAAAAATTTAAAAATACCATAATGGATTCATTTCAAGCCAAAATAAGTTGGAAAAGGATGAGATAAAGAGAAAATAAAAATTATTGTTCCGTTCCGTTCCTACCCGAGGCGAAATAGAAAATTTCAAAACAATAGCAAAAAAATTAAAAAAATTAAAAATACCATTACAGGTTCATTTCAAGCCAAAATACGTTGGCAAATGATGAGATAGAGAGAAAATAAAAGTTATCGTTCCGTTCCGTTCTTACCCGACACGAAATAGAAAATTCCAAAACAATAGCAAAAAAATTCAAAAAATTAAAGAATACCATTACGGGTTCATTTCAAGCCGAAATAGGTCGGAAAAGGCCGTGAAAAAGAGAATATAAAAATTATCGTTCCGTTTCGTTCCTGCCCGGCCCTAAATAAAAAATTCAAAAAAAATTGCAAAAAAATTCAAAAAATTAAAACATACAATTATGGCTTCATTTCAATCCAAAATAGGTCGGACAAGGCCGAGAAAAACAGAAAATAAAAATTATTGTTCCGTTCCGTTCCTATCCGACGCGAAATAGAAAATTTGAAAACAATAGCAAAAAAATTCAAAAAATTAAAAAATACCATTACGGGTTCATTTCAAGCCGAAATCGGTCGGAAAAGGCCGTGAAAAAGAGAATATAAAAATTATCGTTCCGTTTCGTTCCTGCCCGGCAGTAAATAAAAAATTCAAAAAAAATAGCAAAAAAATTCAAAAAATTAAAACATACAATTATGGCTTCATTTCAATCCAAAATAGGCAGGACAAGGCCGAGAAAAACAGAAAATAAAAATTATTGTTCCGTTTCGTTCCTACCCGGCGCTAAATATGAAATTCAAAAAAAATAGCAAAAAAATTCAAAAAATTTAAAAATACCATAATGGATTCATTTCAAGCCAAAATAAGTTGGAAAAGGACGAGATAAAGAGAAAATAAAAATTATTGTTCCGTTCCGTTCCTATCCGACGCGAAATAGAAAATTTGAAAACAATAGCAAAAAAATTCAAAAAATTAAAAAATACCATTACGGGTTCATTTCAAGCCGAAATCGGTCGGAAAAGGCCGTGAAAAAGAGAATATAAAAATTATCGTTCCGTTTCGTTCCTGCCCGGCACTAAATAAAAAATTCAAAAAAAATAGCAAAAAAATTCAAAAAATTAAAACATACAATTATGGCTTCATTTCAATCCAAAATAGGCAGGACAAGGCCGAGAAAAACAGAAAATAAAAATTATTGTTCCGTTTCGTTCCTACCCGGCGCTAAATATGAAATTCAAAAAAAATAGCAAAAAAATTCAAAAAATTTAAAAATACCATAATGGATTCATTTCAAGCCAAAATAAGTTGGAAAAGGACGAGATAAAGAGAAAATAAAAATTATTGTTCCGTTCCGTTCCTATCCGACGCGAAATAGAAAATTTGAAAACAATAGCAAAAAAATTCAAAAAATTAAAAAATACCATTACGGGTTCATTTCAAGCCGAAATCGGTCGGAAAAGGCCGTGAAAAAGAGAATATAAAAATTATCGTTCCGTTTCGTTCCTGCCCGGCACTAAATAAAAAATTCAAAAAAAAAAGCAAAAAAATTCAAAAAATTAAAACATACAATTATGGCTTCATTTCAATCCAAAATAGGCAGGACAAGGCCGAGAAAAACAGAAAATAAAAATTATTGTTCCGTTTCGTTCCTACCCGGCGCTAAATATGAAATTCAAAAAAAATAGCAAAAAAATTCAAAAAATTTAAAAATACCATAATGGATTCATTTCAAGCCAAAATAAGTTGGAAAAGGACGAGATAAAGAGAAAATAAAAATTATTGTTCCGTTCCGTTCCTATCCGACGCGAAATAGAAAATTTGAAAACAATAGCAAAAAAATTCAAAAAATTAAAAAATACCATTACGGGTTCATTTCAAGCCGAAATCGGTCGGAAAAGGCCGTGAAAAAGAGAATATAAAAATTATCGTTCCGTTTCGTTCCTGCCCGGCACTAAATAAAAAATTCAAAAAAAATAGCAAAAAAATTCAAAAAATTAAAACATACAATTATGGCTTCATTTCAATCCAAAATAGGCAGGACAAGGCCGAGAAAAACAGAAAATAAAAATTATTGTTCCGTTTCGTTCCTACCCGGCGCTAAATATGAAATTCAAAAAAAATAGCAAAAAAATTCAAAAAATTTAAAAATACCATAATGGATTCATTTAAAGCCAAAATAAGTTGGAAAAGGACGAGATAAAGAGAAAATAAAAATTATTGTTCCGTTCCGTTCCTATCCGACGCGAAATAGAAAATTTGAAAACAATAGCAAAAAAATTCAAAAAATTAAAAAATACCATTACGGGTTCATTTCAAGCCGAAATCGGTCGGAAAAGGCCGTGAAAAAGAGAATATAAAAATTATCGTTCCGTTTCGTTCCTGCCCGGCACTAAATAAAAAATTCAAAAAAAAAAGCAAAAAAATTCAAAAAATTAAAACATACAATTATGGCTTCATTTCAATCCAAAATAGGCAGGACAAGGCCGAGA
The DNA here is from genome assembly GCA_030820535.1 of Quercus parvula. NCBI lineage: Eukaryota > Viridiplantae > Streptophyta > Magnoliopsida > Fagales > Fagaceae > Quercus > Quercus parvula. The sequence goes on from JAUAME010000012.1 coordinate 23,018,095, forward strand.
AAAATAGAAAATAAAAATTATTGTTCCGTTTCGTTCCTACCCGGCGCTAAATATGAAATTCAAAAAAAATAGCAAAAAAATTCAAAAAATTTAAAAATACCATAATGGATTCATTTCAAGCCAAAATAAGTTGGAAAAGGACGAGATAAAGAGAAAATAAAAATTATTGTTCCGTTCCGTTCCTATCCGACGCGAAATAGAAAATTTGAAAACAATAGCAAAAAAATTAAAAAAATTAAAAAATACCATTACGGGTTCATTTCAAGCCGAAATCGGTCGGAAAAGGCCGTGAAAAAGAGAATATAAAAATTATCGTTCCGTTTCGTTCCTGCCCGGCACTAAATAAAAAATTCAAAAAAAAAAGCAAAAAAATTCAAAAAATTAAAACATACAATTATGGCTTCATTTCAATCCAAAATAGGCAGGACAAGGCCGAGAAAAACAGAAAATAAAAATTATTGTTCCGTTTCGTTCCTACCCGGCCCTAAATATGAAATTCAAAAAAAATAGCAAAAAAATTCAAAAAATTTAAAAATACCATAATGGATTCATTTCAAGCCAAAATAAGTTGGAAAAGGACGAGATAAAGAGAAAATAAAAATTATTGTTCCGTTCCGTTCCTATCCGACGCGAAATAGAAAATTTGAAAACAATAGCAAAAAAATTAAAAAAATTAAAAAATACCATTACGGGTTCATTTCAAGCCGAAATCGGTCGGAAAAGGCCGTGAAAAAGAGAATATAAAAATTATCGTTCCGTTTCGTTCCTGCCCGGCACTAAATAAAAAATTCAAAAAAAATAGCAAAAAAATTCAAAAAATTAAAACATACAATTATGGCTTCATTTCAATCCAAAATAGGCAGGACAAGGCCGAGAAAAACAGAAAATAAAAATTATTCTTCCGTTTCGTTCCTACCCGGCGCTAAATATGAAATTCAAAAAAAATAGCAAAAAAATTCAAAAAATTTAAAAATACCATAATGGATTCATTTCAAGCCAAAATAAGTTGGAAAAGGACGAGATAAAGAGAAAATAAAAATTATTGTTCCGTTCCGTTCCTATCCGACGCGAAATAGAAAATTTGAAAACAATAGCAAAAAAATTCAAAAAATTAAAAAATACCATTACGGGTTCATTTCAAGCCGAAATCGGTCGGAAAAGGCCGTGAAAAAGAGAATATAAAAATTATCGTTCCGTTTCGTTCCTGCCCGGCACTAAATAAAAAATTCAAAAAAAAAAGCAAAAAAATTCAAAAAATTAAAACATACAATTATGGCTTCATTTCAATCCAAAATAGGCAGGACAAGGCCGAGAAAAACAGAAAATAAAAATTATTGTTCCGTTTCGTTCCTACCCGGCGCTAAATATGAAATTCCAAAAAAATAGCAAAAAAATTCAAAAAATTTAAAAATACCATAATGGATTCATTTCAAGCCAAAATAAGTTGGAAAAGGACGAGATAAAGAGAAAATAAAAATTATTGTTCCGTTCCGTTCCTATCCGACGCGAAATAGAAAATTTGAAAACAATAGCAAAAAAATTAAAAAAATTAAAAAATACCATTACGGGTTCATTTCAAGCCGAAATCGGTCGGAAAAGGCCGTGAAAAAGAGAATATAAAAATTATCGTTCCGTTTCGTTCCTGCCCGGCACTAAATAAAAAATTCAAAAAAAATAGCAAAAAAATTCAAAAAATTAAAACATACAATTATGGCTTCATTTTAATCCAAAATAGGCAGGACAAGGCCGAGAAAAACAGAAAATAAAAATTATTGTTCCGTTTCGTTCCTACCCGGCGCTAAATATGAAATTCAAAAAAAATAGCTAAAAAATTCAAAAAATTGAAAAATACCATAATGGATTCATTTCAAGCCAAAATAAGTTGGAAAAGGACAAGATAAAGAGAAAATAAAAATTATTGTTCCGTTCCGTTCCTATCCGACGCGAAATAGAAAATTTGAAAACAATAGCAAAAAAATTAAAAAAATTAAAAAATACCATTACGGGTTCATTTCAAGCCGAAATCGGTCGGAAAAGGCCGTGAAATAGAGAATATAAAAATTATCGTTCCGTTTCGTTCCTGCCCGGCACTAAATAAAAAATTCAAAAAAAATAGCAAAAAAATCCAAAAAATTAAAACATACAATTATGGCTTCATTTCAATCCAAAATAGGCAGGACAAGGCCGAGAAAAACAGAAAATAAAAATTATTGTTCCGTTTCGTTCCTACCCGGCCCTAAATATGAAATTCAAAAAAAATAGCAAAAAAATTCAAAAAATTTAAAAATACCATAATGGATTCATTTCAAGCCAAAATAAGTTGGAAAAGGACGAGATAAAGAGAAAATAAAAATTATTGTTCCGTTCCGTTCCTTTCCGACGCGAAATAGAAAATTTGAAAACAATAGCAAAAAAATTCAAAAAATTAAAAAATACCATTACGGGTTCATTTCAAGCCGAAATAGGTCGGAAAAGGCCGTGAAAAAGAGAATATAAAAATTATCGTTCCGTTTCGTTCCTGCCCGGCATTAAATAAAAAATTCAAAAAAAATTGCAAAAAAATTCAAAAAATTAAAACATACAATTATGGCTTCATTTCAATCCAAAATAGGTCGGACAAGGCCGAGGAAAACAGAAAATAAAAATTATTGTTCCGTTTCGTTCCTACCCGGCCCTAAATATGAAATTAAAAAAAAATAGCAAAAAAATTCAAAAAATTTAAAAATACCATAATGGATTCATTTCAAGCCAAAATAAGTTGGAAAAGGATGAGATAAAGAGAAAATAAAAATTATTGTTCCGTTCCGTTCCTACCCGAGGCGAAATAGAAAATTTCAAAACAATAGCAAAAAAATTAAAAAAATTAAAAATACCATTACAGGTTCATTTCAAGCCAAAATACGTTGGCAAATGATGAGATAGAGAGAAAATAAAAGTTATCGTTCCGTTCCGTTCTTACCCGACACGAAATAGAAAATTCCAAAACAATAGCAAAAAAATTCAAAAAATTAAAGAATACCATTACGGGTTCATTTCAAGCCGAAATAGGTCGGAAAAGGCCGTGAAAAAGAGAATATAAAAATTATCGTTCCGTTTCGTTCCTGCCCGGCCCTAAATAAAAAATTCAAAAAAAATTGCAAAAAAATTCAAAAAATTAAAACATACAATTATGGCTTCATTTCAATCCAAAATAGGTCGGACAAGGCCGAGAAAAACAGAAAATAAAAATTATTGTTCCGTTCCGTTCCTATCCGACGCGAAATAGAAAATTTGAAAACAATAGCAAAAAAATTCAAAAAATTAAAAAATACCATTACGGGTTCATTTCAAGCCGAAATCGGTCGGAAAAGGCCGTGAAAAAGAGAATATAAAAATTATCGTTCCGTTTCGTTCCTGCCCGGCAGTAAATAAAAAATTCAAAAAAAATAGCAAAAAAATTCAAAAAATTAAAACATACAATTATGGCTTCATTTCAATCCAAAATAGGCAGGACAAGGCCGAGAAAAACAGAAAATAAAAATTATTGTTCCGTTTCGTTCCTACCCGGCGCTAAATATGAAATTAAAAAAAAATAGCAAAAAAATTCAAAAAATTTAAAAATACCATAATGGATTCATTTCAAGCCAAAATAAGTTGGAAAAGGACGAGATAAAGAGAAAATAAAAATTATTGTTCCGTTCCGTTCCTATCCGACGCGAAATAGAAAATTTGAAAACAATAGCAAAAAAATTCAAAAAATTAAAAAATACCATTACGGGTTCATTTCAAGCCGAAATCGGTCGGAAAAGGCCGTGAAAAAGAGAATATAAAAATTATCGTTCCGTTTCGTTCCTGCCCGGCACTAAATAAAAAATTCAAAAAAAATAGCAAAAAAATTCAAAAAATTAAAACATACAATTATGGCTTCATTTCAATCCAAAATAGGCAGGACAAGGCCGAGAAAAACAGAAAATAAAAACTATTGTTCCGTTTCGTTCCTACCCGGCGCTAAATATGAAATTCAAAAAAAATAGCAAAAAAATTCAAAAAATTTAAAAATACCATAATGGATTCATTTCAAGCCAAAATAAGTTGGAAAAGGACGAGATAAAGAGAAAATAAAAATTATTGTTCCGTTCCGTTCCTATCCGACGCGAAATAGAAAATTTGAAAACAATAGCAAAAAAATTTAAAAAATTAAAAAATACCATTACGGGTTCATTTCAAGCCGAAATCGGTCGGAAAAGGCCGTGAAAAAGAGAATATAAAAATTATCGTTCCGTTTCGTTCCTGCCCGGCACTAAATAAAAAATTCAAAAAAAAAAGCAAAAAAATTCAAAAAATTAAAACATACAATTATGGCTTCATTTCAATCCAAAATAGGCAGGACAAGGCCGAGAAAAATAGAAAATAAAAATTATTGTTCCGTTTCGTTCCTACCCGGCGCTAAATATGAAATTCAAAAAAAATAGCAAAAAAATTCAAAAAATTTAAAAATACCATAATGGATTCATTTCAAGCCAAAATAAGTTGGAAAAGGACGAGATAAAGAGAAAATAAAAATTATTGTTCCGTTCCGTTCCTATCCGACGCGAAATAGAAAATTTGAAAACAATAGCAAAAAAATTAAAAAAATTAAAAAATACCATTACGGGTTCATTTCAAGCCGAAATCGGTCGGAAAAGGCCGTGAAAAAGAGAATATAAAAATTATCGTTCCGTTTCGTTCCTGCCCGGCACTAAATAAAAAAATCAAAAAAAATAGCAAAAAAATTCAAAAAATTAAAACATACAATTATGGCTTCATTTCAATCCAAAATAGGCAGGACAAGGCCGAGAAAAACAGAAAATAAAAATTATTGTTCCGTTTCGTTCCTACCCGGCGCTAAATATGAAATTCAAAAAAAATAGCAAAAAAATTCAAAAAATTTAAAAATACCATAATGGATTCATTTCAAGCCAAAATAAGTTGGAAAAGGACGAGATAAAGAGAAAATAAAAATTATTGTTCCGTTCCGTTCCTTTCCGACGCGAAATAGAAAATTTGAAAACAATAGCAAAAAAATTCAAAAAATTAAAAAATACCATTACGGGTTCATTTCAAGCCGAAATAGGTCGGAAAAGGCCGTGAAAAAGAGAATATAAAAATTATCGTTCCGTTTCGTTCCTGCCCGGCCCTAAATAAAAAATTCAAAAAAAATTGCAAAAAAATTCAAAAAATTAAAACATACAATTATGGCTTCATTTCAATCCAAAATAGGTCGGACAAGGCCGAGAAAAACAGAAAATAAAAATTATTGTTCCGTTCCGTTCCTATCCGACGCGAAATAGAAAATTTGAAAACAATAGCAAAAAAATTCAAAAAATTAAAAAATACCATTACGGGTTCATTTCAAGCCGAAATCGGTCGGAAAAGGCCGTGAAAAAGAGAATATAAAAATTATCGTTCCGTTTCGTTCCTGCCCGGCACTAAATAAAAAATTCAAAAAAAATAGCAAAAAAATTCAAAAAATTAAAACATACAATTATGGCTTCATTTCAATCCAAAATAGGCAGGACAAGGCCGAGAAAAACAGAAAATAAAAATTATTGTTCCGTTTCGTTCCTACCCGGCGCTAAATATGAAATTCAAAAAAAATAGCAAAAAAATTCAAAAAATTTAAAAATACCATAATGGATTCATTTCAAGCCAAAATAAGTTGGAAAAGGACGAGATAAAGAGAAAATAAAAATTATTGTTCCGTTCCGTTCCTATCCGACGCGAAATAGAAAATTTGAAAACAATAGCAAAAAAATTCAAAAAATTAAAAAATACCATTACGGGTTCATTTCAAGCCGAAATCGGTCGGAAAAGGCCGTGAAAAAGAGAATATAAAAATTATCGTTCCGTTTCGTTCCTGCCCGGCACTAAATAAAAAATTCAAAAAAAATAGCAAAAAAATTCAAAAAATTAAAACATACAATTATGGCTTCATTTCAATCCAAAATAGGCAGGACAAGGCCGAGAAAAACAGAAAATAAAAATTATTGTTCCGTTTCGTTCCTACCCGGCGCTAAATATGAAATTCAAAAAAAATAGCAAAAAAATTCAAAAAATTTAAAAATACCATAATGGATTCATTTCAAGCCAAAATAAGTTGGAAAAGGACGAGATAAAGAGAAAATAAAAATTATTGTTCCGTTCCGTTCCTATCCGACGCGAAATAGAAAATTTGAAAACAATAGCAAAAAAATTCAAAAAATTAAAAAATACCATTACGGGTTCATTTCAAGCCGAAATCGGTCGGAAAAGGCCGTGAAAAAGAGAATATAAAAATTATCGTTCCGTTTCGTTCCTGCCCGGCACTAAATAAAAAATTCAAAAAAAAAAGCAAAAAAATTCAAAAAATTAAAACATACAATTATGGCTTCATTTCAATCCAAAATAGGCAGGACAAGGCCGAGAAAAACAGAAAATAAAAATTATTGTTCCGTTTCGTTCCTACCCGGCGCTAAATATGAAATTCAAAAAAAATAGCAAAAAAATTCAAAAAATTTAAAAATACCATAATGGATTCATTTCAAGCCAAAATAAGTTGGAAAAGGACGAGATAAAGAGAAAATAAAAATTATTGTTCCGTTCCGTTCCTATCCGACGCGAAATAGAAAATTTGAAAACAATAGCAAAAAAATTAAAAAAATTAAAAAATACCATTACGGGTTCATTTCAAGCCGAAATCGGTCGGAAAAGGCCGTGAAAAAGAGAATATAAAAATTATCGTTCCGTTTCGTTCCTGCCCGGCACTAAATAAAAAATTCAAAAAAAATAGCAAAAAAATTCAAAAAATTAAAACATACAATTATGGCTTCATTTCAATCCAAAATAGGCAGGACAAGGCCGAGAAAAACAGAAAATAAAAATTATTGTTCCGTTTCGTTCCTACCCGGCGCTAAATATGAAATTCAAAAAAAATAGCAAAAAAATTCAAAAAATTTAAAAATACCATAATGGATTCATTTCAAGCCAAAATAAGTTGGAAAAGGACGAGATAAAGAGAAAATAAAAATTATTGTTCCGTTCCGTTCCTTTCCGACGCGAAATAGAAAATTTGAAAACAATAGCAAAAAAATTCAAAAAATTAAAAAATACCATTACGGGTTCATTTCAAGCCGAAATAGGTCGGAAAAGGCCGTGAAAAAGAGAATATAAAAATTATCGTTCCGTTTCGTTCTTACCCGACACGAAATAGAAAATTCCAAAACAATAGCAAAAAAATTCAAAAAATTAAAAAATACCATTACGGGTTCATTTCAATCCAAAATAGGTCGGACAAGGCCGAGAAAAACAGAAAATAAAAATTATTGTTCCGTTCCGTTCCTATCCGACGCGAAATAGAAAATTTGAAAACAATAGCAAAAAAATTCAAAAAATTAAAAAATACCATTACGGGTTCATTTCAAGCCGAAATCGGTCGGAAAAGGCCGTGAAAAAGAGAATATAAAAATTATCGTTCCGTTTCGTTCCTGCCCGGCACTAAATAAAAAATTCAAAAAAAATAGCAAAAAAATTCAAAAAATTAAAACATACAATTATGGCTTCATTTCAATCCAAAATAGGCAGGACAAGGCCGAGAAAAACAGAAAATAAAAATTATTGTTCCGTTTCGTTCCTACCCGGCGCTAAATATGAAATTCAAAAAAAATAGCAAAAAAATTCAAAAAATTTAAAAATACCATAATGGATTCATTTCAAGCCAAAATAAGTTGGAAAAGGACGAGATAAAGAGAAAATAAAAATTATTGTTCCGTTCCGTTCCTATCCGACGCGAAATAGAAAATTTGAAAACAATAGCAAAAAAATTAAAAAAATTAAAAAATACCATTACGGGTTCATTTCAAGCCGAAATCGGTCGGAAAAGGCCGTGAAAAAGAGAATATAAAAATTATCGTTCCGTTTGGTTCCTGCCCGGCACTAAATAAAAAATTCAAAAAAAATAGCAAAAAAATTCAAAAAATTAAAACATACAATTATGGCTTCATTTCAATCCAAAATAGGCAGGACAAGGCCGAGAAAAACAGAAAATAAAAATTATTGTTCCGTTTCGTTCCTACCCGGCGCTAAATATGAAATTCAAAAAAAATAGCAAAAAAATTCAAAAAATTTAAAAATACCATAATGGATTCATTTCAAGCCAAAATAAGTTGGAAAAGGACGAGATAAAGAGAAAATAAAAATTATTGTTCCGTTCCGTTCCTTTCCGACGCGAAATAGAAAATTTGAAAACAATAGCAAAAAAATTCAAAAAATTAAAAAATACCATTACGGGTTCATTTCAAGCCGAAATAGGTCGGAAAAGGCCGTGAAAAAGAGAATATAAAAATTATCGTTCCGTTTCGTTCCTGCCCGGCCCTAAATAAAAAATTCAAAAAAAATTGCAAAAAAATTCAAAAAATTAAAACATACAATTATGGCTTCATTTCAATCCAAAATAGGTCGGACAAGGCCGAGAAAAACAGAAAATAAAAATTATTGTTCCGTTCCGTTCCTATCCGACGCGAAATAGAAAATTTGAAAACAATAGCAAAAAAATTCAAAAAATTAAAAAATACCATTACGGGTTCATTTCAAGCCGAAATCGGTCGGAAAAGGCCGTGAAAAAGAGAATATAAAAATTATCGTTCCGTTTCGTTCCTGCCCGGCACTAAATAAAAAATTCAAAAAAAATAGCAAAAAAATTCAAAAAATTAAAACATACAATTATGGCTTCATTTCAATCCAAAATAGGCAGGACAAGGCCGAGAAAAACAGAAAATAAAAATTATTGTTCCGTTTCGTTCCTACCCGGCGCTAAATATGAAATTCAAAAAAAATAGCAAAAAAATTCAAAAAATTTAAAAATACCATAATGGATTCATTTCAAGCCAAAATAAGTTGGAAAAGGACGAGATAAAGAGAAAATAAAAATTATTGTTCCGTTCCGTTCCTATCCGACGCGAAATAGAAAATTTGAAAACAATAGCAAAAAAATTCAAAAAATTAAAAAATACCATTACGGGTTCATTTCAAGCCGAAATCGGTCGGAAAAGGCCGTGAAAAAGAGAATATAAAAATTATCGTTCCGTTTCGTTCCTGCCCGGCACTAAATAAAAAATTCAAAAAAAATAGCAAAAAAATTCAAAAAATTAAAACATACAATTATGGCTTCATTTCAATCCAAAATAGGCAGGACAAGGCCGAGAAAAACAGAAAATAAAAATTATTGTTCCGTTTCGTTCCTACCCGGCGCTAAATATGAAATTCAAAAAAAATAGCAAAAAAATTCAAAAAATTTAAAAATACCATAATGGATTCATTTCAAGCCAAAATAAGTTGGAAAAGGACGAGATAAAGAGAAAATAAAAATTATTGTTCCGTTCCGTTCCTATCCGACGCGAAATAGAAAATTTGAAAACAATAGCAAAAAAATTCAAAAAATTAAAAAATACCATTACGGGTTCATTTCAAGCCGAAATCGGTCGGAAAAGGCCGTGAAAAAGAGAATATAAAAATTATCGTTCCGTTTCGTTCCTGCCCGGCACTAAATAAAAAATTCAAAAAAAAAAGCAAAAAAATTCAAAAAATTAAAACATACAATTATGGCTTCATTTCAATCCAAAATAGGCAGGACAAGGCCGAGAAAAACAGAAAATAAAAATTATTGTTCCGTTTCGTTCCTACCCGGCGCTAAATATGAAATTCAAAAAAAATAGCAAAAAAATTCAAAAAATTTAAAAATACCATAATGGATTCATTTCAAGCCAAAATAAGTTGGAAAAGGACGAGATAAAGAGAAAATAAAAATTATTGTTCCGTTCCGTTCCTATCCGACGCGAAATAGAAAATTTGAAAACAATAGCAAAAAAATTAAAAAAATTAAAAAATACCATTACGGGTTCATTTCAAGCCGAAATCGGTCGGAAAAGGCCGTGAAAAAGAGAATATAAAAATTATCGTTCCGTTTCGTTCCTGCCCGGCACTAAATAAAAAATTCAAAAAAAATAGCAAAAAAATTCAAAAAATTAAAACATACAATTATGGCTTCATTTCAATCCAAAATAGGCAGGACAAGGCCGAGAAAAACAGAAAATAAAAATTATTGTTCCGTTTCGTTCCTACCCGGCGCTAAATATGAAATTCAAAAAAAATAGCAAAAAAATTCAAAAAATTTAAAAATACCATAATGGATTCATTTCAAGCCAAAATAAGTTGGAAAAGGACGAGATAAAGAGAAAATAAAAATTATTGTTCCGTTCCGTTCCTTTCCGACGCGAAATAGAAAATTTGAAAACAATAGCAAAAAAATTCAAAAAATTAAAAAATACCATTACGGGTTCATTTCAAGCCGAAATAGGTCGGAAAAGGCCGTGAAAAAGAGAATATAAAAATTATCGTTCCGTTTCGTTCTTACCCGACACGAAATAGAAAATTCCAAAACAATAGCAAAAAAATTCAAAAAATTAAAAAATACCATTACGGGTTCATTTCAATCCAAAATAGGTCGGACAAGGCCGAGAAAAACAGAAAATAAAAATTATTGTTCCGTTCCGTTCCTATCCGACGCGAAATAGAAAATTTGAAAACAATAGCAAAAAAATTCAAAAAATTAAAAAATACCATTACGGGTTCATTTCAAGCCGAAATCGGTCGGAAAAGGCCGTGAAAAAGAGAATATAAAAATTATCGTTCCGTTTCGTTCCTGCCCGGCACTAAATAAAAAATTCAAAAAAAATAGCAAAAAAATTCAAAAAATTAAAACATACAATTATGGCTTCATTTCAATCCAAAATAGGCAGGACAAGGCCGAGAAAAACAGAAAATAAAAATTATTGTTCCGTTTCGTTCCTACCCGGCGCTAAATATGAAATTCAAAAAAAATAGCAAAAAAATTCAAAAAATTTAAAAATACCATAATGGATTCATTTCAAGCCAAAATAAGTTGGAAAAGGACGAGATAAAGAGAAAATAAAAATTATTGTTCCGTTCCGTTCCTATCCGACGCGAAATAGAAAATTTGAAAACAATAGCAAAAAAATTAAAAAAATTAAAAAATACCATTACGGGTTCATTTCAAGCCGAAATCGGTCGGAAAAGGCCGTGAAAAAGAGAATATAAAAATTATCGTTCCGTTTCGTTCCTGCCCGGCACTAAATAAAAAATTCAAAAAAAATAGCAAAAAAATTCAAAAAATTAAAACATACAATTATGGCTTCATTTCAATCCAAAATAGGCAGGACAAGGCCGAGAAAAACAGAAAATAAAAATTATTGTTCCGTTTCGTTCCTACCCGGCGCTAAATATGAAATTCAAAAAAAATAGCAAAAAAATTCAAAAAATTTAAAAATACCATAATGGATTCATTTCAAGCCAAAATAAGTTGGAAAAGGACGAGATAAAGAGAAAATAAAAATTATTGTTCCGTTCCGTTCCTTTCCGACGCGAAATAGAAAATTTGAAAACAATAGCAAAAAAATTCAAAAAATTAAAAAATACCATTACGGGTTCATTTCAAGCCGAAATAGGTCGGAAAAGGCCGTGAAAAAGAGAATATAAAAATTATCGTTCCGTTTCGTTCCTGCCCGGCCCTAAATAAAAAATTCAAAAAAAATTGCAAAAAAATTCAAAAAATTAAAACATACAATTATGGCTTCATTTCAATCCAAAATAGGTCGGACAAGGCCGAGAAAAACAGAAAATAAAAATTATTGTTCCGTTCCGTTCCTATCCGACGCGAAATAGAAAATTTGAAAACAATAGCAAAAAAATTCAAAAAATTAAAAAATACCATTACGGGTTCATTTCAAGCCGAAATCGGTCGGAAAAGGCCGTGAAAAAGAGAATATAAAAATTATCGTTCCGTTTCGTTCCTGCCCGGCACTAAATAAAAAATTCAAAAAAAATAGCAAAAAAATTCAAAAAATTAAAACATACAATTATGGCTTCATTTCAATCCAAAATAGGCAGGACAAGGCCGAGAAAAACAGAAAATAAAAATTATTGTTCCGTTTCGTTCCTACCCGGCGCTAAATATGAAATTCAAAAAAAATAGCAAAAAAATTCAAAAAATTTAAAAATACCATAATGGATTCATTTCAAGCCAAAATAAGTTGGAAAAGGACGAGATAAAGAGAAAATAAAAATTATTGTTCCGTTCCGTTCCTATCCGACGCGAAATAGAAAATTTGAAAACAATAGCAAAAAAATTCAAAAAATTAAAAAATACCATTACGGGTTCATTTCAAGCCGAAATCGGTCGGAAAAGGCCGTGAAAAAGAGAATATAAAAATTATCGTTCCGTTTCGTTCCTGCCCGGCACTAAATAAAAAATTCAAAAAAAATAGCAAAAAAATTCAAAAAATTAAAACATACAATTATGGCTTCATTTCAATCCAAAATAGGCAGGACAAGGCCGAGAAAAACAGAAAATAAAAATTATTGTTCCGTTTCGTTCCTACCCGGCGCTAAATATGAAATTCAAAAAAAATAGCAAAAAAATTCAAAAAATTTAAAAATACCATAATGGATTCATTTCAAGCCAAAATAAGTTGGAAAAGGACGAGATAAAGAGAAAATAAAAATTATTGTTCCGTTCCGTTCCTATCCGACGCGAAATAGAAAATTTGAAAACAATAGCAAAAAAATTCAAAAAATTAAAAAATACCATTACGGGTTCATTTCAAGCCGAAATCGGTCGGAAAAGGCCGTGAAAAAGAGAATATAAAAATTATCGTTCCGTTTCGTTCCTGCCCGGCACTAAATAAAAAATTCAAAAAAAAAAGCAAAAAAATTCAAAAAATTAAAACATACAATTATGGCTTCATTTCAATCCAAAATAGGCAGGACAAGGCCGAGAAAAACAGAAAATAAAAATTATTGTTCCGTTTCGTTCCTACCCGGCGCTAAATATGAAATTCAAAAAAAATAGCAAAAAAATTCAAAAAATTTAAAAATACCATAATGGATTCATTTCAAGCCAAAATAAGTTGGAAAAGGACGAGATAAAGAGAAAATAAAAATTATTGTTCCGTTCCGTTCCTATCCGACGCGAAATAGAAAATTTGAAAACAATAGCAAAAAAATTAAAAAAATTAAAAAATACCATTACGGGTTCATTTCAAGCCGAAATCGGTCGGAAAAGGCCGTGAAAAAGAGAATATAAAAATTATCGTTCCGTTTCGTTCCTGCCCGGCACTAAATAAAAAATTCAAAAAAAATAGCAAAAAAATTCAAAAAATTAAAACATACAATTATGGCTTCATTTCAATCCAAAATAGGCAGGACAAGGCCGAGAAAAACAGAAAATAAAAATTATTGTTCCGTTTCGTTCCTACCCGGCGCTAAATATGAAATTCAAAAAAAATAGCAAAAAAATTCAAAAAATTTAAAAATACCATAATGGATTCATTTCAAGCCAAAATAAGTTGGAAAAGGACGAGATAAAGAGAAAATAAAAATTATTGTTCCGTTCCGTTCCTTTCCGACGCGAAATAGAAAATTTGAAAACAATAGCAAAAAAATTCAAAAAATTAAAAAATACCATTACGGGTTCATTTCAAGCAGAAATAGGTCGGAAAAGGCCGTGAAAAAGAGAATATAAAAATTATCGTTCCGTTTCGTTCCTGCCCGGCACTAAATAAAAAATTCAAAAAAAATTGCAAAAAAATTCAAAAAATTAAAACATACAATTATGGCTTCATTTCAATCCAAAATAGGTCGGACAAGGCCGAGAAAAACAGAAAATAAAAATTATTGTTCCGTTTCGTTCCTACCCGGCCCTAAATATGAAATTAAAAAAAAATAGCAAAAAAATTCAAAAAATTTAAAAATACCATAATGGATTCATTTCAAGCCAAAATAAGTTGGAAAAGGATGAGATAAAGAGAAAATAAAAATTATTGTTCCGTTCCGTTCCTACCCGAGGCGAAATAGAAAATTTCAAAACAATAGCAAAAAAATTAAAAAAATTAAAAATACCATTACAGGTTCATTTCAAGCCAAAATACGTTGGCAAATGATGAGATAGAGAGAAAATAAAAGTTATCGTTCCGTTCCGTTCTTACCCGACACGAAATAGAAAATTCCAAAACAATAGCAAAAAAATTCAAAAAATTAAAGAATACCATTACGGGTTCATTTCAAGCCGAAATAGGTCGGAAAAGGCCGTGAAAAATAGAATATAAAAATTATCGTTCCGTTTCGTTCCTGCCCGGCCCTAAATAAAAAATTCAAAAAAAATTGCAAAAAAATTCAAAAAATTAAAACATACAATTATGGCTTCATTTCAATCCAAAATAGGTCGGACAAGGCCGAGAAAAACAGAAAATAAAAATTATTGTTCCGTTCCGTTCCTATCCGACGCGAAATAGAAAATTTGAAAACAATAGCAAAAAAATTCAAAAAATTAAAAAATACCATTACGGGTTCATTTCAAGCCGAAATCGGTCGGAAAAGGCCGTGAAAAAGAGAATATAAAAATTATCGTTCCGTTTCGTTCCTGCCCGGCACTAAATAAAAAATTCAAAAAAAATAGCAAAAAAATTCAAAAAATTAAAACATACAATTATGGCTTCATTTCAATCCAAAATAGGCAGGACAAGGCCGAGAAAAACAGAAAATAAAAATTATTGTTCCGTTTCGTTCCTACCCGGCCCTAAATATGAAATTCAAAAAAAATAGCAAAAAAATTCAAAAAATTTAAAAATACCATAATGGATTCATTTCAAGCCAAAATAAGTTGGAAAAGGACGAGATAAAGAGAAAATAAAAATTATTGTTCCGTTCCGTTCCTATCCGACGCGAAATAGAAAATTTGAAAACAATAGCAAAAAAATTAAAAAAATTAAAAAATACCATTACGGGTTCATTTCAAGCCGAAATCGGTCGGAAAAGGCCGTGAAAAAGAGAATATAAAAATTATCGTTCCGTTTCGTTCCTGCCCGGCACTAAATAAAAAATTCAAAAAAAATAGCAAAAAAATTCAAAAAATTAAAACATACAATTATGGCTTCATTTCAATCCAAAATAGGCAGGACAAGGCCGAGAAAAACAGAAAATAAAAATTATTGTTCCGTTTCGTTCCTACCCGGCGCTAAATATGAAATTCAAAAAAAATAGCAAAAAAATTCAAAAAATTTAAAAATACCATAATGGATTCATTTCAAGCCAAAATAAGTTGGAAAAGGACGAGATAAAGAGAAAATAAAAATTATTGTTCCGTTCCGTTCCTTTCCGACGCGAAATAGAAAATTTGAAAACAATAGCAAAAAAATTCAAAAAATTAAAAAATACCATTACGGGTTCATTTCAAGCCGAAATAGGTCGGAAAAGGCCGTGAAAAAGAGAATATAAAAATTATCGTTCCGTTTCGTTCCTGCCCGGCCCTAAATAAAAAATTCAAAAAAAATTGCAAAAAAATTCAAAAAATTAAAACATACAATTATGGCTTCATTTCAATCCAAAATAGGTCGGACAAGGCCGAGAAAAACAGAAAATAAAAATTATTGTTCCGTTCCGTTCCTATCCGACGCGAAATAGAAAATTTGAAAACAATAGCAAAAAAATTCAAAAAATTAAAAAATACCATTACGGGTTCATTTCAAGCCGAAATCGGTCGGAAAAGGCCGTGAAAAAGAGAATATAAAAATTATCGTTCCGTTTCGTTCCTGCCCGGCACTAAATAAAAAATTCAAAAAAAATAGCAAAAAAATTCAAAAAATTAAAACATACAATTATGGCTTCATTTCAATCCAAAATAGGCAGGACAAGGCCGAGAAAAACAGAAAATAAAAATTATTGTTCCGTTTCGTTCCTACCCGGCGCTAAATATGAAATTCAAAAAAAATAGCAAAAAAATTCAAAAAATTTAAAAATACCATAATGGATTCATTTCAAGCCAAAATAAGTTGGAAAAGGACGAGATAAAGAGAAAATAAAAATTATTGTTCCGTTCCGTTCCTATCCGACGCGAAATAGAAAATTTGAAAACAATAGCAAAAAAATTCAAAAAATTAAAAAATACCATTACGGGTTCATTTCAAGCCGAAATCGGTCGGAAAAGGCCGTGAAAAAGAGAATATAAAAATTATCGTTCCGTTTCGTTCCTGCCCGGCACTAAATAAAAAATTCAAAAAAAATAGCAAAAAAATTCAAAAAATTAAAACATACAATTATGGCTTCATTTCAATCCAAAATAGGCAGGACAAGGCCGAGAAAAACAGAAAATAAAAATTATTGTTCCGTTTCGTTCCTACCCGGCGCTAAATATGAAATTCAAAAAAAATAGCAAAAAAATTCAAAAAATTTAAAAATACCATAATGGATTCATTTCAAGCCAAAATAAGTTGGAAAAGGACGAGATAAAGAGAAAATAAAAATTATTGTTCCGTTCCGTTCCTATCCGACGCGAAATAGAAAATTTGAAAACAATAGCAAAAAAATTCAAAAAATTAAAAAATACCATTACGGGTTCATTTCAAGCCGAAATCGGTCGGAAAAGGCCGTGAAAAAGAGAATATAAAAATTATCGTTCCGTTTCGTTCCTGCCCGGCACTAAATAAAAAATTCAAAAAAAAAAGCAAAAAAATTCAAAAAATTAAAACATACAATTATGGCTTCATTTCAATCCAAAATAGGCAGGACAAGGCCGAGAAAAACAGAAAATAAAAATTATTGTTCCGTTTCGTTCCTACCCGGCGCTAAATATGAAATTCAAAAAAAATAGCAAAAAAATTCAAAAAATTTAAAAATACCATAATGGATTCATTTCAAGCCAAAATAAGTTGGAAAAGGACGAGATAAAGAGAAAATAAAAATTATTGTTCCGTTCCGTTCCTTTCCGACGCGAAATAGAAAATTTGAAAACAATAGCAAAAAAATTCAAAAAATTAAAAAATACCATTACGGGTTCATTTCAAGCCGAAATAGGTCGGAAAAGGCCGTGAAAAAGAGAATATAAAAATTATCGTTCCGTTTCGTTCCTGCCCGGCACTAAATAAAAAATTCAAAAAAAATTGCAAAAAAATTCAAAAAATTAAAACATACAATTATGGCTTCATTTCAATCCAAAATAGGTCGGACAAGGCCGAGAAAAACAGAAAATAAAAATTATTGTTCCGTTTCGTTCCTACCCGGCCCTAAATATGAAATTAAAAAAAAATAGCAAAAAAATTCAAAAAATTTAAAAATACCATAATGGATTCATTTCAAGCCAAAATAAGTTGGAAAAGGATGAGATAAAGAGAAAATAAAAATTATTGTTCCGTTCCGTTCCTACCCGAGGCGAAATAGAAAATTTCAAAACAATAGCAAAAAAATTAAAAAAATTAAAAATACCATTACAGGTTCATTTCAAGCCAAAATACGTTGGCAAATGATGAGATAGAGAGAAAATAAAAGTTATCGTTCCGTTCCGTTCTTACCCGACACGAAATAGAAAATTCCAAAACAATAGCAAAAAAATTCAAAAAATTAAAGAATACCATTACGGGTTCATTTCAAGCCGAAATAGGTCGGAAAAGGCCGTGAAAAATAGAATATAAAAATTATCGTTCCGTTTCGTTCCTGCCCGGCCCTAAATAAAAAATTCAAAAAAAATTGCAAAAAAATTCAAAAAATTAAAACATACAATTATGGCTTCATTTCAATCCAAAATAGGTCGGACAAGGCCGAGAAAAACAGAAAATAAAAATTATTGTTCCGTTCCGTTCCTATCCGACGCGAAATAGAAAATTTGAAAACAATAGCAAAAAAATTCAAAAAATTAAAAAATACCATTACGGGTTCATTTCAAGCCGAAATCGGTCGGAAAAGGCCGTGAAAAAGAGAATATAAAAATTATCGTTCCGTTTCGTTCCTGCCCGGCACTAAATAAAAAATTCAAAAAAAATAGCAAAAAAATTCAAAAAATTAAAACATACAATTATGGCTTCATTTCAATCCAAAATAGGCAGGACAAGGCCGAGAAAAACAGAAAATAAAAATTATTGTTCCGTTTCGTTCCTACCCGGCCCTAAATATGAAATTCAAAAAAAATAGCAAAAAAATTCAAAAAATTTAAAAATACCATAATGGATTCATTTCAAGCCAAAATAAGTTGGAAAAGGACGAGATAAAGAGAAAATAAAAATTATTGTTCCGTTCCGTTCCTATCCGACGCGAAATACAAAATTTGAAAACAATAGCAAAAAAATTCAAAAAATTAAAAAATACCATTACGGGTTCATTTCAAGCCGAAATCGGTCGGAAAAGGCCGTGAAAAAGAGAATATAAAAATTATCGTTCCGTTTCGTTCCTGCCCGGCACTAAATAAAAAATTCAAAAAAAATAGCAAAAAAATTCAAAAAATTAAAACATACAATTATGGCTTCATTTCAATCCAAAATAGGCAGGACAAGGCCGAGAAAAACAGAAAATAAAAATTATTGTTCCGTTTCGTTCCTACCCGGCGCTAAATATGAAATTCAAAAAAAATAGCAAAAAAATTCAAAAAATTTAAAAATACCATAATGGATTCATTTCAAGCCAAAATAAGTTGGAAAAGGACGAGATAAAGAGAAAATAAAAATTATTGTTCCGTTCCGTTCCTTTCCGACGCGAAATAGAAAATTTGAAAACAATAGCAAAAAAATTCAAAAAATTAAAAAATACCATTACGGGTTCATTTCAAGCCGAAATAGGTCGGAAAAGGCCGTGAAAAAGAGAATATAAAAATTATCGTTCCGTTTCGTTCCTGCCCGGCACTAAATAAAAAATTCAAAAAAAATTGCAAAAAAATTCAAAAAATTAAAACATACAATTATGGCTTCATTTCAATCAAAAATAGGTCGGACAAGGCCGAGAAAAACAGAAAATAAAAATTATTGTTCCGTTTCGTTCCTACCCGGCCCTAAATATGAAATTAAAAAAAAATAGCAAAAAAATTCAAAAAATTTAAAAATACCATAATGGATTCATTTCAAGCCAAAATAAGTTGGAAAAGGATGAGATAAAGAGAAAATAAAAATTATTGTTCCGTTCCGTTCCTACCCGAGGCGAAATAGAAAATTTCAAAACAATAGCAAAAAAATTAAAAAAATTAAAAATACCATTACAGGTTCATTTCAAGCCAAAATACGCTGGCAAATGATGAGATAGAGAGAAAATAAAAGTTATCGTTCCGTTCCGTTCTTACCCGACACGAAATAGAAAATTCCAAAACAATAGCAAAAAAATTCAAAAAATTAAAGAATACCATTACGGGTTCATTTCAAGCCGAAATAGGTCGGAAAAGGCCGTGAAAAAGAGAATATAAAAATTATCGTTCCGTTTCGTTCCTGCACGGCCCTAAATAAAAAATTCAAAAAAAATTGCAAAAAAATTCAAAAAATTAAAACATACAATTATGGCTTCATTTCAATCCAAAATAGGTCGGACAAGGCCGAGAAAAACAGAAAATAAAAATTATTGTTCCGTTCCGTTCCTATCCGACACGAAATAGAAAATTTGAAAACAATAGCAAAAAAATTCAAAAAATTAAAAAATACCATTACGGGTTCATTTCAAGCCGAAATCGGTCGGAAAAGGCCGTGAAAAAGAGAATATAAAAATTATCGTTCCGTTTCGTTCCTGCCCGGCACTAAATAAAAAATTCAAAAAAAATAGCAAAAAAATTCAAAAAATTAAAACATACAATTATGGCTTCATTTCAATCCAAAATAGGCAGGACAAGGCCGAGAAAAACAGAAAATAAAAATTATTGTTCCGTTTCGTTCCTACCCGGCCCTAAATATGAAATTCAAAAAAAATAGCAAAAAAATTCAAAAAATTTAAAAATACCATAATGGATTCATTTCAAGCCAAAATAAGTTGGAAAAGGACGAGATAAAGAGAAAATAAAAATTATTGTTCCGTTCCGTTCCTATTCGACGCGAAATAGAAAATTTGAAAACAATAGCAAAAAAATTCAAAAAATTAAAAAATACCATTACGGGTTCATTTCAAGCCGAAATCGGTCGGAAAAGGCCGTGAAAAAGAGAATATAAAAATTATCGTTCCGTTTCGTTCCTGCCCGGCACTAAATAAAAAATTCAAAAAAAATTGCAAAAAAATTCAAAAAATTAAAACATACAATTATGGCTTCATTTCAATCCAAAATAGGCAGGACAAGGCCGAGAAAAACAGAAAATAAAAATTATTGTTCCGTTTCGTTCCTACCCGGCGCTAAATATGAAATTCAAAAAAAATAGGAAAAAAATTCAAAAAATTTAAAAATACCATAATGGATTCATTTCAAGCCAAAATAAGTTGGAAAAGGACGAGATAAAGAGAAAATAAAAATTATTGTTCCGTTCCGTTCCTATCCGACGCGAAATAGAAAATTTGAAAACAATAGCAAAAAAATTCAAAAAATTAAAAAATACCATTACGGGTTCATTTCAAGCCGAAATCGGTCGGAAAAGGCCGTGAAAAAGAGAATATAAAAATTATCGTTCCGTTTCGTTCCTGCCCGGCACTAAATAAAAAATTCAAAAAAAAAAGCAAAAAAATTCAAAAAATTAAAACATACAATTATGGCTTCATTTCAATCCAAAATAGGCAGGACAAGGCCGAGAAAAACAGAAAATAAAAATTATTGTTCCGTTTCGTTCCTACCCGGCGCTAAATATGAAATTCAAAAAAAATAGCAAAAAAATTCAAAAAATTTAAAAATACCATAATGGATTCATTTCAAGCCAAAATAAGTTGGAAAAGGACGAGATAAAGAGAAAATAAAAATTATTGTTCCGTTCCGTTCCTATCCGACGCGAAATAGAAAATTTGAAAACAATAGCAAAAAAATTAAAAAAATTAAAAAATACCATTACGGGTTCATTTCAAGCCGAAATCGGTCGGAAAAGGCCGTGAAAAAGAGAATATAAAAATTATCGTTCCGTTTCGTTCCTGCCCGGCACTAAATAAAAAATTCAAAAAAAATAGCAAAAAAATTCAAAAAATTAAAACATACAATTATGGCTTCATTTCAATCCAAAATAGGCAGGACAAGGCCGAGAAAAACAGAAAATAAAAATTATTGTTCCGTTTCGTTCCTACCCGGCGCTAAATATGAAATTCAAAAAAAATAGCTAAAAAATTCAAAAAATTGAAAAATACCATAATGGATTCATTACAAGCCAAAATAAGTTGGAAAAGGACAAGATAAAGAGAAAATAAAAATTATTGTTCCGTTCCGTTCCTATCCGACGCGAAATAGAAAATTTGAAAACAATAGCAAAAAAATTCAAAAAATTAAAAAATACCATTACGGGTTCATTTCAAGCCGAAATCGGTCGGAAAAGGCCGTGAAATAGAGAATATAAAAATTATCGTTCCGTTTCGTTCCTGCCCGGCACTAAATAAAAAATTCAAAAAAAATAGCAAAAAAATCCAAAAAATTAAAACATACAATTATGGCTTCATTTCAATCCAAAATAGGCAGGACAAGGCCGAGAAAAACAGAAAATAAAAATTATTGTTCCGTTTCGTTCCTACCCGGCGCTAAATATGAAATTCAAAAAAAATAGCAAAAAAATTCAAAAAATTTAAAAATACCATAATGGATTCATTTCAAGCCAAAATAAGTTGGAAAAGGACGAGATAAAGAGAAAATAATAATTATTGTTCCGTTCCGTTCCTTTCCGACGCGAAATAGAAAATTTGAAAACAATAGCAAAAAAATTCAAAAAATTAAAAAATACCATTACGGGTTCATTTCAAGCCGAAATAGGTCGGAAAAGGCCGTGAAAAAGAGAATATAAAAATTATCGTTCCGTTTCGTTCCTGCCCGGCACTAAATAAAAAATTCAAAAAAAATTGCAAAAAAATTCAAAAAATTAAAACATACAATTATGGCTTCATTTCAATCCAAAATAGGTCGGACAAGGCCGAGAAAAACAGAAAATAAAAATTATTGTTCCGTTTCGTTCCTACCCGGCCCTAAATATGAAATTAAAAAAAAATAGCAAAAAAATTCAAAAAATTTAAAAATACCATAATGGATTCATTTCAAGCCAAAATAAGTTGGAAAAGGATGAGATAAAGAGAAAATAAAAATTATTGTTCCGTTCCGTTCCTACCCGAGGCGAAATAGAAAATTTCAAAACAATAGCAAAAAAATTAAAAAAATTAAAAATACCATTACAGGTTCATTTCAAGCCAAAATACGTTGGCAAATGATGAGATAGAGAGAAAATAAAAGTTATCGTTCCGTTCCGTTCTTACCCGACACGAAATAGAAAATTCCAAAACAATAGCAAAAAAATTCAAAAAATTAAAGAATACCATTACGGGTTCATTTCAAGCCGAAATAGGTCGGAAAAGGCCGTGAAAAATAGAATATAAAAATTATCGTTCCGTTTCGTTCCTGCCCGGCCCTAAATAAAAAATTCAAAAAAAATTGCAAAAAAATTCAAAAAATTAAAACATACAATTATGGCTTCATTTCAATCCAAAATAGGTCGGACAAGGCCGAGAAAAACAGAAAATAAAAATTATTGTTCCGTTCCGTTCCTATCCGACGCGAAATAGAAAATTTGAAAACAATAGCAAAAAAATTCAAAAAATTAAAAAATACCATTACGGGTTCATTTCAAGCCGAAATCGGTCGGAAAAGGCCGTGAAAAAGAGAATATAAAAATTATCGTTCCGTTTCGTTCCTGCCCGGCACTAAATAAAAAATTCAAAAAAAATAGCAAAAAAATTCAAAAAATTAAAACATACAATTATGGCTTCATTTCAATCCAAAATAGGCAGGACAAGGCCGAGAAAAACAGAAAATAAAAATTATTGTTCCGTTTCGTTCCTACCCGGCCCTAAATATGAAATTCAAAAAAAATAGCAAAAAAATTCAAAAAATTTAAAAATACCATAATGGATTCATTTCAAGCCAAAATAAGTTGGAAAAGGACGAGATAAAGAGAAAATAAAAATTATTGTTCCGTTCCGTTCCTTTCCGACGCGAAATAGAAAATTTGAAAACAATAGCAAAAAAATTCAAAAAATTAAAAAATACCATTACGGGTTCATTTCAAGCCGAAATAGGTCGGAAAAGGCCGTGAAAAAGAGAATATAAAAATTATCGTTCCGTTTCGTTCCTGCCCGGCACTAAATAAAAAATTCAAAAAAAATTGCAAAAAAATTCAAAAAATTAAAACATACAATTATGGCTTCATTTCAATCCAAAATAGGTCGGACAAGGCCGAGAAAAACAGAAAATAAAAATTCTTGTTCCGTTTCGTTCCTACCCGGCCCTAAATATGAAATTAAAAAAAAATAGCAAAAAAATTCAAAAAATTTAAAAATACCATAATGGATTCATTTCAAGCCAAAATAAGTTGGAAAAGGATGAGATAAAGAGAAAATAAAAATTATTGTTCCGTTCCGTTCCTACCCGAGGCGAAATAGAAAATTTCAAAACAATAGCAAAAAAATTAAAAAAATTAAAAATACCATTACAGGTTCATTTCAAGCCAAAATACGTTGGCAAATGATGAGATAGAGAGAAAATAAAAGTTATCGTTCCGTTCCGTTCTTACCCGACACGAGATAGAAAATTCCAAAACAATAGCAAAAAAATTCAAAAAATTAAAGAATACCATTACGGGTTCATTTCAAGCCGAAATAGGTCGGAAAACGCCGTGAAAAAGAGAATATAAAAATTATCGTTCCGTTTCGTTCCTGCCCGGCCCTAAATAAAAAATTCAAAAAAAATTGCAAAAAAATTCAAAAAATTAAAACATACAATTATGGCTTCATTTCAATCCAAAATAGGTCGGACAAGGCCGAGAAAAACAGAAAATAAAAATTATTGTTCCGTTCCGTTCCTATCCGACGCGAAATAGAAAATTTGAAAACAATAGCAAAAAAATTCAAAAAATTAAAAAATACCATTACGGGTTCATTTCAAGCCGAAATCGGTCGGAAAAGGCCGTGAAAAAGAGAATATAAAAATTATCGTTCCGTTTCGTTCCTGCCCGGCACTAAATAAAAAATTCAAAAAAAATAGCAAAAAAATTCAAAAAATTAAAACATACAATTATGGCTTCATTTCAATCCAAAATAGGCAGGACAAGGCCGAGAAAAACAGAAAATAAAAATTATTGTTCCGTTTCGTTCCTACCCGGCCCTAAATATGAAATTCAAAAAAAATAGCAAAAAAATTCAAAAAATTTAAAAATACCATAATGGATTCATTTCAAGCCAAAATAAGTTGGAAAAGGACGAGATAAAGAGAAAATAAAAATTATTGTTCCGTTCCGTTCCTATTCGACGCGAAATAGAAAATTTGAAAACAATAGCAAAAAAATTCAAAAAATTAAAAAATACCATTACGGGTTCATTTCAAGCCGAAATCGGTCGGAAAAGGCCGTGAAAAAGAGAATATAAAAATTATCGTTCCGTTTCGTTCCTGCCCGGCACTAAATAAAAAATTCAAAAAAAATTGCAAAAAAATTCAAAAAATTAAAACATACAATTATGGCTTCATTTCAATCCAAAATAGGCAGGACAAGGCCGAGAAAAACAGAAAATAAAAATTATTGTTCCGTTTCGTTCCTACCCGGCGCTAAATATGAAATTCAAAAAAAATAGGAAAAAAATTCAAAAAATTTAAAAATACCATAATGGATTCATTTCAAGCCAAAATAAGTTGGAAAAGGACGAGATAAAGAGAAAATAAAAATTATTGTTCCGTTCCGTTCCTATCCGACGCGAAATAGAAAATTTGAAAACAATAGCAAAAAAATTCAAAAAATTAAAAAATACCATTACGGGTTCATTTCAAGCCGAAATCGGTCGGAAAAGGCCGTGAAAAAGAGAATATAAAAATTATCGTTCCGTTTCGTTCCTGCCCGGCACTAAATAAAAAATTCAAAAAAAAAAGCAAAAAAATTCAAAAAATTAAAACATACAATTATGGCTTCATTTCAATCCAAAATAGGCAGGACAAGGCCGAGAAAAACAGAAAATAAAAATTATTGTTCCGTTTCGTTCCTACCCGGCGCTAAATATGAAATTCAAAAAAAATAGCAAAAAAATTCAAAAAATTTAAAAATACCATAATGGATTCATTTCAAGCCAAAATAAGTTGGAAAAGGACGAGATAAAGAGAAAATAAAAATTATTGTTCCGTTCCGTTCCTATCCGACGCGAAATAGAAAATTTGAAAACAATAGCAAAAAAATTAAAAAAATTAAAAAATACCATTACGGGTTCATTTCAAGCCGAAATCGGTCGGAAAAGGCCGTGAAAAAGAGAATATAAAAATTATCGTTCC
Organism: Quercus parvula; assembly: GCA_030820535.1. Lineage (NCBI taxonomy): Eukaryota > Viridiplantae > Streptophyta > Magnoliopsida > Fagales > Fagaceae > Quercus > Quercus parvula. The sequence continues at coordinate 23,043,374 of JAUAME010000012.1, forward strand.
GTTTCGTTCCTGCCCGGCACTAAATAAAAAATTCAAAAAAAATAGCAAAAAAATTCAAAAAATTAAAACATACAATTATGTCTTCATTTCAATCCAAAATAGGCAGGACAAGGCCGAGAAAAACAGAAAATAAAAATTATTGTTCCGTTTCGTTCCTACCCGGCGCTAAATATGAAATTCAAAAAAAATAGCTAAAAAATTCAAAAAATTGAAAAATACCATAATGGATTCATTACAAGCCAAAATAAGTTGGAAAAGGACAAGATAAAGAGAAAATAAAAATTATTGTTCCGTTCCGTTCCTATCCGACGCGAAATAGAAAATTTGAAAACAATAGCAAAAAAATTCAAAAAATTAAAAAATACCATTACGGGTTCATTTCAAGCCGAAATCGGTCGGAAAAGGCCGTGAAATAGAGAATATAAAAATTATCGTTCCGTTTCGTTCCTGCCCGGCACTAAATAAAAAATTCAAAAAAAATAGCAAAAAAATCCAAAAAATTAAAACATACAATTATGGCTTCATTTCAATCCAAAATAGGCAGGACAAGGCCGAGAAAAACAGAAAATAAAAATTATTGTTCCGTTTCGTTCCTACCCGGCGCTAAATATGAAATTCAAAAAAAATAGCAAAAAAATTCAAAAAATTTAAAAATACCATAATGGATTCATTTCAAGCCAAAATAAGTTGGAAAAGGACGAGATAAAGAGAAAATAATAATTATTGTTCCGTTCCGTTCCTTTCCGACGCGAAATAGAAAATTTGAAAACAATAGCAAAAAAATTCAAAAAATTAAAAAATACCATTACGGGTTCATTTCAAGCCGAAATAGGTCGGAAAAGGCCGTGAAAAAGAGAATATAAAAATTATCGTTCCGTTTCGTTCCTGCCCGGCACTAAATAAAAAATTCAAAAAAAATTGCAAAAAAATTCAAAAAATTAAAACATACAATTATGGCTTCATTTCAATCCAAAATAGGTCGGACAAGGCCGAGAAAAACAGAAAATAAAAATTATTGTTCCGTTTCGTTCCTACCCGGCCCTAAATATGAAATTAAAAAAAAATAGCAAAAAAATTCAAAAAATTTAAAAATACCATAATGGATTCATTTCAAGCCAAAATAAGTTGGAAAAGGATGAGATAAAGAGAAAATAAAAATTATTGTTCCGTTCCGTTCCTACCCGAGGCGAAATAGAAAATTTCAAAACAATAGCAAAAAAATTAAAAAAATTAAAAATACCATTACAGGTTCATTTCAAGCCAAAATACGTTGGCAAATGATGAGATAGAGAGAAAATAAAAGTTATCGTTCCGTTCCGTTCTTACCCGACACGAAATAGAAAATTCCAAAACAATAGCAAAAAAATTCAAAAAATTAAAGAATACCATTACGGGTTCATTTCAAGCCGAAATAGGTCGGAAAAGGCCGTGAAAAATAGAATATAAAAATTATCGTTCCGTTTCGTTCCTGCCCGGCCCTAAATAAAAAATTCAAAAAAAATTGCAAAAAAATTCAAAAAATTAAAACATACAATTATGGCTTCATTTCAATCCAAAATAGGTCGGACAAGGCCGAGAAAAACAGAAAATAAAAATTATTGTTCCGTTCCGTTCCTATCCGACGCGAAATAGAAAATTTGAAAACAATAGCAAAAAAATTCAAAAAATTAAAAAATACCATTACGGGTTCATTTCAAGCCGAAATCGGTCGGAAAAGGCCGTGAAAAAGAGAATATAAAAATTATCGTTCCGTTTCGTTCCTGCCCGGCACTAAATAAAAAATTCAAAAAAAATAGCAAAAAAATTCAAAAAATTAAAACATACAATTATGGCTTCATTTCAATCCAAAATAGGCAGGACAAGGCCGAGAAAAACAGAAAATAAAAATTATTGTTCCGTTTCGTTCCTACCCGGCCCTAAATATGAAATTCAAAAAAAATAGCAAAAAAATTCAAAAAATTTAAAAATACCATAATGGATTCATTTCAAGCCAAAATAAGTTGGAAAAGGACGAGATAAAGAGAAAATAAAAATTATTGTTCCGTTCCGTTCCTATCCGACGCGAAATACAAAATTTGAAAACAATAGCAAAAAAATTCAAAAAATTAAAAAATACCATTACGGGTTCATTTCAAGCCGAAATCGGTCGGAAAAGGCCGTGAAAAAGAGAATATAAAAATTATCGTTCCGTTTCGTTCCTGCCCGGCACTAAATAAAAAATTCAAAAAAAATAGCAAAAAAATTCAAAAAATTAAAACTTACAATTATGGCTTCATTTCAATCCAAAATAGGCAGGACAAGGCCGAGAAAAACAGAAAATAAAAATTATTGTTCCGTTTCGTTCCTACCCGGCGCTAAATATGAAATTCAAAAAAAATAGCAAAAAAATTCAAAAAATTTAAAAATACCATAATGGATTCATTTCAAGCCAAAATAAGTTGGAAAAGGACGAGATAAAGAGAAAATAAAAATTATTGTTCCGTTCCGTTCCTTTCCGACGCGAAATAGAAAATTTGAAAACAATAGCAAAAAAATTCAAAAAATTAAAAAATACCATTACGGGTTCATTTCAAGCCGAAATAGGTCGGAAAAGGCCGTGAAAAAGAGAATATAAAAATTATCGTTCCGTTTCGTTCCTGCCCGGCACTAAATAAAAAATTCAAAAAAAATTGCAAAAAAATTCAAAAAATTAAAACATACAATTATGGCTTCATTTCAATCCAAAATAGGTCGGACAAGGCCGAGAAAAACAGAAAATAAAAATTATTGTTCCGTTTCGTTCCTACCCGGCCCTAAATATGAAATTAAAAAAAAATAGCAAAAAAATTCAAAAAATTTAAAAATACCATAATGGATTCATTTCAAGCCAAAATAAGTTGGAAAAGGATGAGATAAAGAGAAAATAAAAATTATTGTTCCGTTCCGTTCCTACCCGAGGCGAAATAGAAAATTTCAAAACAATAGCAAAAAAATTAAAAAAATTAAAAATACCATTACAGGTTCATTTCAAGCCAAAATACGTTGGCAAATGATGAGATAGAGAGAAAATAAAAGTTATCGTTCCGTTCCGTTCTTACCCGACACGAGATAGAAAATTCCAAAACAATAGCAAAAAAATTCAAAAAATTAAAGAATACCATTACGGGTTCATTTCAAGCCGAAATAGGTCGGAAAACGCCGTGAAAAAGAGAATATAAAAATTATCGTTCCGTTTCGTTCCTGCCCGGCCCTAAATAAAAAATTCAAAAAAAATTGCAAAAAAATTCAAAAAATTAAAACATACAATTATGGCTTCATTTCAATCCAAAATAGGTCGGACAAGGCCGAGAAAAACAGAAAATAAAAATTATTGTTCCGTTCCGTTCCTATCCGACGCGAAATAGAAAATTTGAAAACAATAGCAAAAAAATTCAAAAAATTAAAAAATACCATTACGGGTTCATTTCAAGCCGAAATCGGTCGGAAAAGGCCGTGAAAAAGAGAATATAAAAATTATCGTTCCGTTTCGTTCCTGCCCGGCACTAAATAAAAAATTCAAAAAAAATAGCAAAAAAATTCAAAAAATTAAAACATACAATTATGGCTTCATTTCAATCCAAAATAGGCAGGACAAGGCCGAGAAAAACAGAAAATAAAAATTATTGTTCCGTTTCGTTCCTACCCGGCCCTAAATATGAAATTAAAAAAAAATAGCAAAAAAATTCAAAAAATTTAAAAATACCATAATGGATTCATTTCAAGCCAAAATAAGTTGGAAAAGGACGAGATAAAGAGAAAATAAAAATTATTGTTCCGTTCCGTTCCTATCCGACGCGAAATACAAAATTTGAAAACAATAGCAAAAAAATTCAAAAAATTAAAAAATACCATTACGGGTTCATTTCAAGCCGAAATCGGTCGGAAAAGGCCGTGAAAAAGAGAATATAAAAATTATCGTTCCGTTTCGTTCCTGCCCGGCACTAAATAAAAAATTCAAAAAAAATAGCAAAAAAATTCAAAAAATTAAAACATACAATTATGGCTTCATTTCAATCCAAAATAGGCAGGACAAGGCCGAGAAAAACAGAAAATAAAAATTATTGTTCCGTTTCGTTCCTACCCGGCGCTAAATATGAAATTCAAAAAAAATAGCAAAAAAATTCAAAAAATTTAAAAATACCATAATGGATTCATTTCAAGCCAAAATAAGTTGGAAAAGGACGAGATAAAGAGAAAATAAAAATTATTGTTCCGTTCCGTTCCTTTCCGACGCGAAATAGAAAATTTGAAAACAATAGCAAAAAAATTCAAAAAATTAAAAAATACCATTACGGGTTCATTTCAAGCCGAAATAGGTCGGAAAAGGCCGTGAAAAAGAGAATATAAAAATTATCGTTCCGTTTCGTTCCTGCCCGGCACTAAATAAAAAATTCAAAAAAAATTGCAAAAAAATTCAAAAAATTAAAACATACAATTATGGCTTCATTTCAATCCAAAATAGGTCGGACAAGGCCGAGAAAAACAGAAAATAAAAATTATTGTTCCGTTTCGTTCCTACCCGGCCCTAAATATGAAATTAAAAAAAAATAGCAAAAAAATTCAAAAAATTTAAAAATACCATAATGGATTCATTTCAAGCCAAAATAAGTTGGAAAAGGATGAGATAAAGAGAAAATAAAAATTATTGTTCCGTTCCGTTCCCACCCGAGGCGAAATAGAAAATTTCAAAACAATAGCAAAAAAATTAAAAAAATTAAAAATACCATTACAGGTTCATTTCAAGCCAAAATACGTTGGCAAATGATGAGATAGAGAGAAAATAAAAGTTATCGTTCCGTTCCGTTCTTACCCGACACGAAATAGAAAATTCCAAAACAATAGCAAAAAAATTAAAAAAATTAAAGAATACCATTACGGGTTCATTTCAAGCCGAAATAGGTCGGAAAAGGCCGTGAAAAAGAGAATATAAAAATTATCGTTCCGTTTCGTTCCTGCCCGGCCCTAAATAAAAAATTCAAAAAAAATTGCAAAAAAATTCAAAAAATTAAAACATACAATTATGGCTTCATTTCAATCCAAAATAGGTCGGACAAGGCCGAGAAAAACAGAAAATAAAAATTATTGTTCCGTTCCGTTCCTATCCGACGCGAAATAGAAAATTTGAAAACAATAGCAAAAAAATTCAAAAAATTAAAAAATACCATTACGGGTTCATTTCAAGCCGAAATCGGTCGGAAAAGGCCGTGAAAAAGAGAATATAAAAATTATCGTTCCGTTTCGTTCCTGCCCGGCACTAAATAAAAAATTCAAAAAAAATAGCAAAAAAATTCAAAAAATTAAAACATACAATTATGGCTTCATTTCAATCCAAAATAGGCAGGACAAGGCCGAGAAAAACAGAAAATAAAAATTATTGTTCCGTTTCGTTCCTACCCGGCCCTAAATATGAAATTCAAAAAAAATAGCAAAAAAATTCAAAAAATTTAAAAATACCATAATGGATTCATTTCAAGCCAAAATAAGTTGGAAAAGGACGAGATAAAGAGAAAATAAAAATTATTGTTCCTTTCCGTTCCTATCCGACGCGAATTACAAAATTTGAAAACAATAGCAAAAAAATTCAAAAAATTAAAAAATACCATTACGGGTTCATTTCAAGCCGAAATCGGTCGGAAAAGGCCGTGAAAAAGAGAATATAAAAATTATCGTTCCGTTTCGTTCCTGCCCGGCACTAAATAAAAAATCAAAAAAAATAGCAAAAAAATTCAAAAAATTAAAACATACAATTATGGCTTCATTTCAATCCAAAATAGGCAGGACAAGCCCGAGAAAAACAGAAAATAAAAATTATTATTCCGTTTCGTTCCTACCCGGCGCTAAATATGAAATTCAAAAAAAATAGCAAAAAAATTCAAAAAATTTAAAAATACCATAATGGATTCATTTCAAGTCAAAATAAGTTGGAAAAGGACGAGATAAAGAGAAAATAAAAATTATTGTTCCGTTCCGTTCCTATCCAACGCGAAATAGAAAATTTGAAAACAATAGCAAAAAAATTCAAAAAATTAAAAAATACCATTACGGGTTCATTTCAAGCCGAAATCGGTCGGAAAAGGCCGTGAAAAAGAGAATATAAAAATTATCGTTCCGTTTCGTTCCTGCCCGGCACAAAATAAAAAATTCAAAAAAAATTTCAAAAAAATTCAAAAAATTAAAACATACAATTATGGCCTCATTTCAATCCAAAATAGGCAGGACAAGCCCGAGAAAAGCAGAAAATAAAAATTATTATTCCGTTTCGTTCCTACCCGGCGCTAAATATGAAATTCAAAAAAAATAGCAAAAAAATTCAAAAAATTTAAAAATACCATAATGGATTCATTTCAAGCCAAAATAAGTTGGAAAAGGACGAGATAAAGAGAAAATAAAAATTATTGTTCCGTTCCGTTCCTATCCGACGCGAAATAGAAAATTTGAAAACAATAGCAAAAAAATTCAAAAAATTAAAAAATACCATTACGGGTTCATTTCAAGCCGAAATCGGTCGGAAAAGGCCGTGAAAAAGAGAATATAAAAATTATCGTTCCGTTTCGTTCCTGCGCGGCACTAAATAAAAAATTCAAAAAAAATAGCAAAAAAATTCAAAAAATTAAAACATACAATTATGGCTTCATTTCAATCCAAAATAGGCAGGACAAGGCCGAGAAAAACAGAAAATAAAAATTATTGTTCCGTTTCGTTCCTACCCGGCGCTAAATATGAAATTCAAAAAAAATAGCAAAAAAATTCAAAAAATTTAAAAATACCATAATGGATTCATTTCAAGCCAAAATAAGTTGGAAAAGGACGAGATAAAGAGAAAATAAAAATTATTGTTCCGTTCCGTTCCTATCCGACGCGAAATAGAAAATTTGAAAACAATAGCAAAAAAATTCAAAAAATTAAAAAATACCATTACGGGTTCATTTCAAGCCGAAATCGGTCGGAAAAGGCCGTGAAAAAGAGAATATAAAAATTATCGTTCCGTTTCGTTCCTGCCCGGCACTAAATAAAAAATTCAAAAAAAATAGCAAAAAAATTCAAAAAATTAAAACATACAATTATGGCCTCATTTCAATCCAAAATAGGCAGGACAAGCCCGAGAAAAACAGAAAATAAAAATTATTGTTCCGTTTCGTTCCTACCCGGCGCTAAATATGAAATTCAAAAAAAATAGCAAAAAAATTCAAAAAATTTAAAAATACCATAATGGATTCATTTCAAGCCAAAATAAGTTGGAAAAGGACGAGATAAAGAGAAAATAAAAATTATTGTTCCGTTCCGTTCCTATCCGACGCGAAATACAAAATTTGAAAACAATAGCAAAAAAATTCAAAAAATTAAAAAATACCATTACGGGTTCATTTCAAGCCGAAATCGGTCGGAAAAGGCCGTGAAAAAGAGAATATAAAAATTATCGTTCCGTTTCGTTCCTGCCCGGCACTAAATAAAAAATTCAAAAAAAATAGCAAAAAAATTCAAAAAATTAAAACATACAATTATGGCTTCATTTCAATCCAAAATAGGCAGGACAAGCCCGAGAAAAACAGAAAATAAAAATTATTATTCCGTTTCGTTCCTACCCGGCGCTAAATATGAAATTCAAAAAAAATAGCAAAAAAATTCAAAAAATTTAAAAATACCATAATGGATTCATTTCAAGCCAAAATAAGTTGGAAAAGGACGAGATAAAGAGAAAATAAAAATTATTGTTCCGTTCCGTTCCTATCCGACGCGAAATAGAAAATTTGAAAACAATAGCAAAAAAATTCAAAAAATTAAAAAATACCATTACGGGTTCATTTCAAGCCGAAATCGGTCGGAAAAGGCCGTGAAAAAGAGAATATAAAAATTATCGTTCCGTTTCGTTCCTGCCCGGCACTAAATAAAAAATTCAAAAAAAATAGCAAAAAAATTCAAAAAATTAAAACATACAATTATGGCTTCATTTCAATCCAAAATAGGCAGGACAAGGCCGAGAAAAACAGAAAATAAAAATTATTGTTCCGTTTCGTTCCTACCCGGCGCTAAATATGAAATTCAAAAAAAATAGCTAAAAAATTCAAAAAATTGAAAAATACCATAATGGATTCATTTCAAGCCAAAATAAGTTGGAAAAGGACGAGATAAAGAGAAAATAAAAATTATTGTTCCGTTCCGTTCCTATCCGACGCGAAATAGAAAATTTGAAAACAATAGCAAAAAAATTCAAAAAATTAAAAAATACCATTACGGGTTCATTTCAAGCCGAAATCGGTCGGAAAAGGCCGTGAAAAAGAGAATATAAAAATTATCGTTCCGTTTCGTTCCTGCCCGGCACTAAATAAAAAATTCAAAAAAAATAGCAAAAAAATCCAAAAAATTAAAACATACAATTATGGCTTCATTTCAATCCAAAATAGGCAGGACAAGGCCGAGAAAAACAGAAAATAAAAATTATTGTTCCGTTTCGTTCCTACCCGGCGCTAAATATGAAATTCAAAAAAAATAGCAAAAAAATTCAAAAAATTTAAAAATACCATAATGGATTCATTTCAAGTCAAAATAAGTTGGAAAAGGACGAGATAAAGAGAAAATAAAAATTATTGTTCCGTTCCGTTCCTATCCAACGCGAAATAGAAAATTTTAAAACAATAGCAAAAAAATTCAAAAAATTAAAAAATACCATTACGGGTTCATTTCAAGCCGAAATCGGTCGGAAAAGGCCGTGAAAAAGAGAATATAAAAATTATCGTTCCGTTTCGTTCCTGCTCGGCACTAAATAAAAAATTCAAAAAAAATAGCAAAAAAATTCAAAAAATTAAAACATACAATTATGGCTTCATTTCAATCCAAAATAGGCAGGACAAGGCCGAGAAAAACAGAAAATAAAAATTATTGTTCCGTTTCGTTCCTACCCGGCGCTAAATATGAAATTCAAAAAAAATAGCAAAAAAATTCAAAAAATTTAAAAATACCATAATGGATTCATTTCAAGCCAAAATAAGTTGGAAAAGGACGAGATAAAGAGAAAATAAAAATTATTGTTCCGTTCCGTTCCTATCCGACGCGAAATAGAAAATTTGAAAACAATAGCAAAAAAATTCAAAAAATTAAAAAATACCATTACGGGTTCATTTCAAGCCGAAATCGGTCGGAAAAGGCCGTGAAAAAGAGAATATAAAAATTATCGTTCCGTTTCGTTCCTGCCCGGCACTAAATAAAAAATTCAAAAAAAATAGCAAAAAAATTCAAAAAATTAAAACATACAATTATGGCTTCATTTCAATCCAAAATAGGCAGGACAAGGCCGAGAAAAACAGAAAATAAAAATTATTGTTCCGTTTCGTTCCTACCCGGCCCTAAATATGAAATTCAAAAAAAATAGCAAAAAAATTCAAAAAATTTAAAAATACCATAATGGATTCATTTCAAGCCAAAATAAGTTGGAAAAGGACGAGATAAAGAGAAAATAAAAATTATTGTTCCGTTCCGTTCCTATCCGACGCGAAATACAAAATTTGAAAACAATAGCAAAAAAATTCAAAAAATTGAAAAATACCATTACGGGTTCATTTCAAGCCGAAATCGGTCGGAAAAGGCCGTGAAAAAGAGAATATAAAAATTATCGTTCCGTTTCGTTCCTGCCCGGCACTAAATAAAAAATTCAAAAAAAATAGCAAAAAAATTCAAAAAATTAAAACATACAATTATGGCCTCATTTCAATCCAAAATAGGCAGGACAAGCCAGAGAAAAACAGAAAATAAAAATTATTGTTCCGTTTCGTTCCTACCCGGCGCTAAATATGAAATTCAAAAAAAATAGCAAAAAAATTCAAAAAATTTAAAAATACCATAATGGATTCATTTCAAGCCAAAATAAGTTGGAAAAGGACGAGATAAAGAGAAAATAAAAATTATTGTTCCGTTCCGTTCCTATCCGACGCGAAATACAAAATTTGAAAACAATAGCAAAAAAATTCAAAAAATTAAAAAATACCATTACAGGTTCATTTCAAGCCGAAATCGGTCGGAAAAGGCCGTGAAAAAGAGAATATAAAAATTATCGTTCCGTTTCGTTCCTGCCCGGCACTAAATAAAAAATTCAAAAAAAATAGCAAAAAAATTCAAAAAATTAAAACATACAATTATGGCTTCATTTCAATCCAAAATAGGCAGGACAAGCCCGAGAAAAACAGAAAATAAAAATTATTATTCCGTTTCGTTCCTACCCGGCGCTAAATATGAAATTCAAAAAAAATAGCAAAAAAATTCAAAAAATTTAAAAATACCATAATGGATTCATTTCAAGTCAAAATAAGTTGGAAAAGGACGAGATAAAGAGAAAATAAAAATTATTGTTCCGTTCCGTTCCTATCCAACGCGAAATAGAAAATTTGAAAACAATAGCAAAAAAATTCAAAAAATTAAAAAATACCATTACGGGTTCATTTCAAGCCGAAATCGGTCGGAAAAGGCCGTGAAAAAGAGAATATAAAAATTATCGTTCCGTTTCGTTCCTGCCCGGCACTAAATAAAAAATTCAAAAAAAATAGCAAAAAAATTCAAAAAATTAAAACATACAATTATGGCTTCATTTCAATCCAAAATAGGCAGGACAAGGCCGAGAAAAACAGAAAATAAAAATTATTGTTCCGTTTCGTTCCTACCCGGCGCTAAATATGAAATTCAAAAAAAATAGCTAAAAAATTCAAAAAATTGAAAAATACCATAATGGATTCATTTCAAGCCAAAATAAGTTGGAAAACGACGAGATAAAGAGAAAATAAAAATTATTGTTCCGTTCCGTTCCTATCCGACGCGAAATAGAAAATTTGAAAACAATAGCAAAAAAATTCAAAAAATTAAAAAATACCATTACGGGTTCATTTCAAGCCGAAATCGGTCGGAAAAGGCCGTGAAAAAGAGAATATAAAAATTATCGTTCCGTTTCGTTCCTGCCCGGCACTAAATAAAAAATTCAAAAAAAATAGCAAAAAAATACAAAAAATTAAAACATACAATTATGGCTTCATTTCAATCCAAAATAGGCAGGACAAGGCCGAGAAAAACAGAAAATAAAAATTATTGTTCCGTTTCGTTCCTACCCGGCGCTAAATATGAAATTCAAAAAAAATAGCAAAAAAATTCAAAAAATTTAAAAATACCATAATGGATTCATATCAAGCCAAAATAAGTTGGAAAAGGACGAGATAAAGAGAAAATAAAAATTATTGTTCCGTTCCGTTCCTTTCCGACGCGAAATAGAAAATTTGAAAACAATAGCAAAAAAATTCAAAAAATTAAAAAATACCATTACGGGTTCATTTCAAGCCGAAATAGGTCGGAAAAGGCCGTGAAAAAGAGAATAGAAAAATTATCGTTCCGTTTCGTTCCTGCCCGGCACTAAATAAAAAATTCAAAAAAAATTGCAAAAAAATTCAAAAAATTAAAACATACAATTATGGCTTCATTTCAATCCAAAATAGGTCGGACAAGGCCGAGAAAAACAGAAAATAAAAATTATTGTTCCGTTTCGTTCCTACCCGGCCCTAAATATGAAATTAAAAAAAAATAGCAAAAAAATTCAAAAAATTTAAAAATACCATAATGGATTCATTTCAAGCCAAAATAAGTTGGAAAAGGATGAGATAAAGAGAAAATAAAAATTATTGTTCCGTTCCGTTCCTACCCGAGGCGAAATAGAAAATTTCAAAACAATAGCAAAAAAATTAAAAAAATTAAAAATACCATTACAGGTTCATTTCAAGCCAAAATACGTTGGCAAATGATGAGATAGAGAGAAAATAAAAGTTATCGTTCCGTTCCGTTCTTACCCGACACGAAATAGAAAATTCCAAAACAATAGCAAAAAAATTCAAAAAATTAAAGAATACCATTACGGGTTCATTTCAAGCCGAAATAGGTCGGAAAAGGCCGTGAAAAAGAGAATATAAAAATTATCGTTCCGTTTCGTTCCTGCCCGGCCCTAAATAAAAAATTCAAAAAAAATTGCAAAAAAATTCAAAAAATTAAAACATACAATTATGGCTTCATTTCAATCCAAAATAGGTCGGACAAGGCCGAGAAAAACAGAAAATAAAAATTATTGTTCCGTTCCGTTCCTATCCGACGCGAAATAGAAAATTTGAAAACAATAGCAAAAAAATTCAAAAAATTAAAAAATACCATTACGGGTTCATTTCAAGCCGAAATCGGTCGGAAAAGGCCGTGAAAAAGAGAATATAAAAATTATCGTTCCGTTTCGTTCCTGCCCGGCACTAAATAAAAAATTCAAAAAAAATAGCAAAAAAATTCAAAAAATTAAAACATACAATTATGGCTTCATTTCAATCCAAAATAGGCAGGACAAGGCCGAGAAAAACAGAAAATAAAAATTATTGTTCCGTTTCGTTCCTACCCGGCCCTAAATATGAAATTCAAAAAAAATAGCAAAAAAATTCAAAAAATTTAAAAATACCATAATGGATTCATTTCAAGCCAAAATAAGTTGGAAAAGGACGAGATAAAGAGAAAATAAAAATTATTGTTCCGTTCCGTTCCTATCCGACGCGAAATACAAAATTTGAAAACAATAGCAAAAAAATTCAAAAAATTAAAAAATACCATTACGGGTTCATTTCAAGCCGAAATCGGTCGGAAAAGGCCGTGAAAAAGAGAATATAAAAATTATCGTTCCGTTTCGTTCCTGCCCGGCACTAAATAAAAAATTCAAAAAAAAATAGCAAAAAAATTCAAAAAATTAAAACATACAATTATGGCCTCATTTCAATCCAAAATAGGCAGGACAAGCCCGAGAAAAACAGAAAATAAAAATTATTATTCCGTTTCGTTCCTACCCGGCGCTAAATATGAAATTCAAAAAAAATAGCAAAAAAATTCAAAAAATTTAAAAATACCATAATGGATTCATTTCAAGTCAAAATAAGTTGGAAAAGGACGAGATAAAGAGAAAATAAAAATTATTGTTCCGTTACGTTCCTATCCAACGCGAAATAGAAAATTTGAAAACAATAGCAAAAAAATTCAAAAAATTAAAAAATACCATTACGGGTTCATTTCAAGCCGAAATCGGTCGGAAAAGGCCGTGAAAAAGAGAATATAAAAATTATCGTTCCGTTTCGTTCCTGCCCGGCACTAAATAAAAAATTCAAAAAAAATAGCAAAAAAATTCAAAAAATTAAAACATACAATTATGGCTTCATTTCAATCCAAAATAGGCAGGACAAGGCCGAGAAAAACAGAAAATAAAAATTATTGTTCCGTTTCGTTCCTACCCGTCGCTAAATATGAAATTCAAAAAAAATAGCAAAAAAATTCAAAAAATTTAAAAATACCATAATGGATTCATTTCAAGCCAAAATAAGTTGGAAAAGGACGAGATAAAGAGAAAATAAAAATTATTGTTCCGTTCCGTTCCTATCCGACGCGAAATAGAAAATTTGAAAACAATAGCAAAAAAATTCAAAAAATTAAAAAATACCATTACGGGTTCATTTCAAGCCGAAATCGGTCGGAAAAGGCCGTGAAAAAGAGAATATAAAAATTATCGTTCCGTTTCGTTCCTGCCCGGCACTAAATAAAAAATTCAAAAAAAATAGCAAAAAAATTCAAAAAATTAAAACATACAATTATGGCCTCATTTCAATCCAAAATAGGCAGGACAAGCCCGAGAAAAACAGAAAATAAAAATTATTGTTCCGTTTCGTTCCTACCCGGCCCTAAATATGAAATTCAAAAAAAATAGCAAAAAAATTCAAAAAATTTAAAAATACCATAATGGATTCATTTCAAGCCAAAATAAGTTGGAAAAGGACGAGATAAAGAGAAAATAAAAATTATTGTTCCGTTCCGTTCCTATCCGACGCGAAATACAAAATTTGAAAACAATAGCAAAAAAATTCAAAAAATTAAAAAATACCATTACGGGTTCATTTCAAGCCGAAATCGGTCGGAAAAGGCCGTGAAAAAGAGAATATAAAAATTATCGTTCCGTTTCGTTCCTGCCCGGCACTAAATAAAAAATTCAAAAAAAATAGCAAAAAAATTCAAAAAATTAAAACATACAATTATGGCCTCATTTCAATCCAAAATAGGCAGGACAAGCCCGAGAAAAACAGAAAATAAAAATTATTATTCCGTTTCGTTCCTACCCGGCGCTAAATATGAAATTCAAAAAAAATAGCAAAAAAATTCAAAAAATTTAAAAATACCATAATGGATTCATTTCAAGTCAAAATAAGTTGGAAAAGGACGAGATAAAGAGAAAATAAAAATTATTGTTCCGTTCCGTTCCTATCCAACGCGAAATAGAAAATTTGAAAACAATAGCAAAAAAATTCAAAAAATTAAAAAATACCATTACGGGTTCATTTCAAGCCGAAATCGGTCGGAAAAGGCCGTGAAAAAGAGAATATAAAAATTATCGTTCCGTTTCGTTCCTGCCCGGCACTAAATAAAAAATTCAAAAAAAATAGCAAAAAAATTCAAAAAATTAAAACATACAATTATGGCTTCATTTCAATCCAAAATAGGCAGGACAAGGCCGAGAAAAACAGAAAATAAAAATTATTGTTCCGTTTCGTTCCTACCCGTCGCTAAATATGAAATTCAAAAAAAATAGCAAAAAAATTCAAAAAATTTAAAAATACCATAATGGATTCATTTCAAGCCAAAATAAGTTGGAAAAGGACGAGATAAAGAGAAAATAAAAATTATTGTTCCGTTCCGTTCCTATCCGACGCGAAATAGAAAATTTGAAAACAATAGCAAAAAAATTCAAAAAATTAAAAAATACCATTACGGGTTCATTTCAAGCCGAAATCGGTCGGAAAAGGCCGTGAAAAAGAGAATATAAAAATTATCGTTCCGTTTCGTTCCTGCCCGGCACTAAATAAAAAATTCAAAAAAAATAGCAAAAAAATTCAAAAAATTAAAACATACAATTATGGCCTCATTTCAATCCAAAATAGGCAGGACAAGCCCGAGAAAAACAGAAAATAAAAATTATTGTTCCGTTTCGTTCCTACCCGGCGCTAAATATGAAATTCAAAAAAAATAGCAAAAAAATTCAAAAAATTTAAAAATACCATAATGGATTCATTTCAAGCCAAAATAAGTTGGAAAAGGACGAGATAAAGAGAAAATAAAAATTATTGTTCCGTTCCGTTCCTATCCGACGCGAAATACAAAATTTGAAAACAATAGCAAAAAAATTCAAAAAATTAAAAAATACCATCACGGGTTCATTTCAAGCCGAAATCGGTCGGAAAAGGCCGTGAAAAAGAGAATATAAAAATTATCGTTCCGTTTCGTTCCTGCCCGGCACTAAATAAAAAATTCAAAAAAAATAGCAAAAAAATTCAAAAAATTAAAACATACAATTATGGCTTCATTTCAATCCAAAATAGGCAGGACAAGCCCGAGAAAAACAGAAAATAAAAATTATTATTCCGTTTCGTTCCTACCCGGCGCTAAATATGAAATTCAAAAAAAATAGCAAAAAAATTCAAAAAATTTAAAAATACCATAATGGATTCATTTCAAGCCAAAATAAGTTGGAAAAGGACGAGATAAAGAGAAAATAAAAATTATTGTTCCGTTCCGTTCCTATCCGACGCGAAATAGAAAATTTGAAAACAATAGCAAAAAAATTCAAAAAATTAAAAAGTACCATTACGGGTTCATTTCAAGCCGAAATCGGTCGGAAAAGGCCGTGAAAAAGAGAATATAAAAATTATCGTTCCGTTTCGTTCCTGCCCGGCACTAAATAAAAAATTCAAAAAAAACAGCAAAAAAATTCAAAAAATTAAAACATACAATTATGGCTTCATTTCAATCCAAAATAGGCAGGACAAGGCCGAGAAAAACAGAAAATAAAAATTATTGTTCCGTTTCGTTCCTACCCGGCGCTAAATATGAAATTCAAAAAAAATAGCAAAAAAATTCAAATAATTTAAAAATACCATAATGGATTCATTTCAAGTCAAAATAAGTTGGAAAAGGACGAGATAAAGAGAAAATAAAAATTATTGTTCCGTTCCGTTCCTATCCAACGCGAAATAGAAAATTTGAAAACAATAGCAAAAAAATTCAAAAAATTAAAAAATACCATTACGGGTTCATTTCAAGCCGAAATCGGTCGGAAAAGGCCGTGAAAAAGAGAATATAAAAATTATCGTTCCGTTTCGTTCCTGCCCGGCACTAAATAAAAAATTCAAAAAAAATTGCAAAAAAATTCAAAAAATTAAAACATACAATTATGGCTTCATTTCAATCCAAAATAGGCAGGACAAGGCCGAGAAAAACAGAAAATAAAAATTATTGTTCCGTTTCGTTCCTACCCGGCGCTAAATATGAAATTCAAAAAAAATAGCAAAAAAATTCAAAAAATTAAAAAATACCATCACGGGTTCATTTCAAGCCGAAATCGGTCGGAAAAGGCCGTGAAAAAGAGAATATAAAAATTATCGTTCCGTTTCGTTCCTGCCCGGCACTAAATAAAAAATTCAAAAAAAATAGCAAAAAAATTCAAAAAATTAAAACATACAATTATGGCTTCATTTCAATCCAAAATAGGCAGGACAAGCCCGAGAAAAACAGAAAATAAAAATTATTATTCCGTTTCGTTCCTACCCGGCGCTAAATATGAAATTCAAAAAAAATAGCAAAAAAATTCAAAAAATTTAAAAATACCATAATGGATTCATTTCAAGCCAAAATAAGTTGGAAAAGGACGAGATAAAGAGAAAATAAAAATTATTGTTCCGTTCCGTTCCTATCCGACGCGAAATACAAAATTTGAAAACAATAGCAAAAAAATTCAAAAAATTAAAAAATACCATCACGGGTTCATTTCAAGCCGAAATCGGTCGGAAAAGGCCGTGAAAAAGAGAATATAAAAATTATCGTTCCGTTTCGTTCCTGCCCGGCACTAAATAAAAAATTCAAAAAAAATAGCAAAAAAATTCAAAAAATTAAAACATACAATTATGGCTTCATTTCAATCCAAAATAGGCAGGACAAGCCCGAGAAAAACAGAAAATAAAAATTATTATTCCGTTTCGTTCCTACCCGGCGCTAAATATGAAATTCAAAAAAAATAGCAAAAAAATTCAAAAAATTTAAAAATACCATAATGGATTCATTTCAAGCCAAAATAAGTTGGAAAAGGACGAGATAAAGAGAAAATAAAAATTATTGTTCCGTTCCGTTCCTATCCGACGCGAAATAGAAAATTTGAAAACAATAGCAAAAAAATTCAAAAAATTAAAAAGTACCATTACGGGTTCATTTCAAGCCGAAATCGGTCGGAAAAGGCCGTGAAAAAGAGAATATAAAAATTATCGTTCCGTTTCGTTCCTGCCCGGCACTAAATAAAAAAT
This sequence comes from Quercus parvula, assembly GCA_030820535.1. NCBI lineage: Eukaryota > Viridiplantae > Streptophyta > Magnoliopsida > Fagales > Fagaceae > Quercus > Quercus parvula. Next base: position 23,060,776 of record JAUAME010000012.1, read on the forward strand.
TCAAAAAAAACAGCAAAAAAATTCAAAAAATTAAAACATACAATTATGGCTTCATTTCAATCCAAAATAGGCAGGACAAGGCCGAGAAAAACAGAAAATAAAAATTATTGTTCCGTTTCGTTCCTACCCGGCGCTAAATATGAAATTCAAAAAAAATAGCAAAAAAATTCAAATAATTTAAAAATACCATAATGGATTCATTTCAAGTCAAAATAAGTTGGAAAAGGACGAGATAAAGAGAAAATAAAAATTATTGTTCCGTTCCGTTCCTATCCAACGCGAAATAGAAAATTTGAAAACAATAGCAAAAAAATTCAAAAAATTAAAAAATACCATTACGGGTTCATTTCAAGCCGAAATCGGTCGGAAAAGGCCGTGAAAAAGAGAATATAAAAATTATCGTTCCGTTTCGTTCCTGCCCGGCACTAAATAAAAAATTCAAAAAAAATAGCAAAAAAATTCAAAAAATTAAAACATACAATTATGGCTTCATTTCAATCCAAAATAGGCAGGACAAGGCCGAGAAAAACAGAAAATAAAAATTATTGTTCCGTTTCGTTCCTACCCGGCGCTAAATATGAAATTCAAAAAAAATAGCAAAAAAATTCAAAAAATTTAAAAATACCATAATGGATTCATTTCAAGCCAAAATAAGTTGGAAAAGGACGAGATAAAGAGAAAATAAAAATTATTGTTCCGTTCCGTTCCTATCCGACGCGAAATACAAAATTTGAAAACAATAGCAAAAAAATTCAAAAAATTAAAAAATACCATTACGGGTTCATTTCAAGCCGAAATCGGTCGGAAAAGGCCGTGAAAAAGAGAATATAAAAATTATCGTTCCGTTTCGTTCCTGCCCGGCACTAAATATAAAATTCAAAAAAAATAGCAAAAAAATTCAAAAAACTTAAAAATACCATAATGGATTCATTTCAAGCCAAAATAAGTTGGAAAAGGACGAGATAAAGAGAAAATAAAAATTATTGTTCCGTTCCGTTCCTATCCGACGCGAAATAGAAAATTTGAAAACAATAGCAAAAAAATTCAAAAAATTAAAAAATACCATTACGGGTTCATTTCAAGCCGAAATCGGTCGGAAAAGGCCGTGAAAAAGAGAATATAAAAATTATCGTTCCGTTTCGTTCCTGCCCGGCACTAAATAAAAAATTCAAAAAAAATAGCAAAAAAATTCAAAAAATTAAAACATACAATTATGGCTTCATTTCAATCCAAAATAGGCAGGACAAGGCCGAGAAAAACAGAAAATAAAAATTATTGTTCCGTTTCGTTCCTACCCGTCGCTAAATATGAAATTCAAAAAAAATAGCAAAAAAATTCAAAAAATTTAAAAATACCATAATGGATTCATTTCAAGCCAAAATAAGTTGGAAAAGGACGAGATAAAGAGAAAATAAAAATTATTGTTCCGTTCCGTTCCTATCCGACGCGAAATAGAAAATTTGAAAACAATAGCAAAAAAATTCAAAAAATTATAAAATACCATTACGGGTTCATTTCAAGCCGAAATCGGTCGGAAAAGGCCGTGAAAAAGAGAATATAAAAATTATCGTTCCGTTTCGTTCCTGCCCGGCACTAAATAAAAAATTCAAAAAAAATAGCAAAAAAATTCAAAAAATTAAAACATACAATTATGGCCTCATTTCAATCCAAAATAGGCAGGACAAGCCCGAGAAAAACAGAAAATAAAAATTATTGTTCCGTTTCGTTCCTACCCGGCGCTAAATATGAAATTCAAAAAAAATAGCAAAAAAATTCAAAAAATTTAAAAATACCATAATGGATTCATTTCAAGCCAAAATAAGTTGGAAAAGGACGAGATAAAGAGAAAATAAAAATTATTGTTCCGTTCCGTTCCTATCCGACGCGAAATACAAAATTTGAAAACAATAGCAAAAAAATTCAAAAAATTAAAAAATACCATCACGGGTTCATTTCAAGCCGAAATCGGTCGGAAAAGGCCGTGAAAAAGAGAATATAAAAATTATCGTTCCGTTTCGTTCCTGCCCGGCACTAAATAAAAAATTCAAAAAAAATAGCAAAAAAATTCAAAAAATTAAAACATACAATTATGGCTTCATTTCAATCCAAAATAGGCAGGACAAGCCCGAGAAAAACAGAAAATAAAAATTATTATTCCGTTTCGTTCCTACCCGGCGCTAAATATGAAATTCAAAAAAAATAGCAAAAAAATTCAAAAAATTTAAAAATACCATAATGGATTCATTTCAAGCCAAAATAAGTTGGAAAAGGACGAGATAAAGAGAAAATAAAAATTATTGTTCCGTTCCGTTCCTATCCGACGCGAAATAGAAAATTTGAAAACAATAGCAAAAAAATTCAAAAAATTAAAAAGTACCATTACGGGTTCATTTCAAGCCGAAATCGGTCGGAAAAGGCCGTGAAAAAGAGAATATAAAAATTATCGTTCCGTTTCGTTCCTGCCCGGCACTAAATAAAAAATTCAAAAAAAACAGCAAAAAAATTCAAAAAATTAAAACATACAATTATGGCTTCATTTCAATCCAAAATAGGCAGGACAAGGCCGAGAAAAACAGAAAATAAAAATTATTGTTCCGTTTCGTTCCTACCCGGCGCTAAATATGAAATTCAAAAAAAATAGCAAAAAAATTCAAATAATTTAAAAATACCATAATGGATTCATTTCAAGTCAAAATAAGTTGGAAAAGGACGAGATAAAGAGAAAATAAAAATTATTGTTCCGTTCCGTTCCTATCCAACGCGAAATAGAAAATTTGAAAACAATAGCAAAAAAATTCAAAAAATTAAAAAATACCATTACGGGTTCATTTCAAGCCGAAATCGGTCGGAAAAGGCCGTGAAAAAGAGAATATAAAAATTATCGTTCCGTTTCGTTCCTGCCCGGCACTAAATAAAAAATTCAAAAAAAATTGCAAAAAAATTCAAAAAATTAAAACATACAATTATGGCTTCATTTCAATCCAAAATAGGCAGGACAAGGCCGAGAAAAACAGAAAATAAAAATTATTGTTCCGTTTCGTTCCTACCCGGCGCTAAATATGAAATTCAAAAAAAATAGCAAAAAAATTCAAAAAATTAAAAAATACCATCACGGGTTCATTTCAAGCCGAAATCGGTCGGAAAAGGCCGTGAAAAAGAGAATATAAAAATTATCGTTCCGTTTCGTTCCTGCCCGGCACTAAATAAAAAATTCAAAAAAAATAGCAAAAAAATTCAAAAAATTAAAACATACAATTATGGCTTCATTTCAATCCAAAATAGGCAGGACAAGCCCGAGAAAAACAGAAAATAAAAATTATTATTCCGTTTCGTTCCTACCCGGCGCTAAATATGAAATTCAAAAAAAATAGCAAAAAAATTCAAAAAATTTAAAAATACCATAATGGATTCATTTCAAGCCAAAATAAGTTGGAAAAGGACGAGATAAAGAGAAAATAAAAATTATTGTTCCGTTCCGTTCCTATCCGACGCGAAATACAAAATTTGAAAACAATAGCAAAAAAATTCAAAAAATTAAAAAATACCATCACGGGTTCATTTCAAGCCGAAATCGGTCGGAAAAGGCCGTGAAAAAGAGAATATAAAAATTATCGTTCCGTTTCGTTCCTGCCCGGCACTAAATAAAAAATTCAAAAAAAATAGCAAAAAAATTCAAAAAATTAAAACATACAATTATGGCTTCATTTCAATCCAAAATAGGCAGGACAAGCCCGAGAAAAACAGAAAATAAAAATTATTATTCCGTTTCGTTCCTACCCGGCGCTAAATATGAAATTCAAAAAAAATAGCAAAAAAATTCAAAAAATTTAAAAATACCATAATGGATTCATTTCAAGCCAAAATAAGTTGGAAAAGGACGAGATAAAGAGAAAATAAAAATTATTGTTCCGTTCCGTTCCTATCCGACGCGAAATAGAAAATTTGAAAACAATAGCAAAAAAATTCAAAAAATTAAAAAGTACCATTACGGGTTCATTTCAAGCCGAAATCGGTCGGAAAAGGCCGTGAAAAAGAGAATATAAAAATTATCGTTCCGTTTCGTTCCTGCCCGGCACTAAATAAAAAATTCAAAAAAAACAGCAAAAAAATTCAAAAAATTAAAACATACAATTATGGCTTCATTTCAATCCAAAATAGGCAGGACAAGGCCGAGAAAAACAGAAAATAAAAATTATTGTTCCGTTTCGTTCCTACCCGGCGCTAAATATGAAATTCAAAAAAAATAGCAAAAAAATTCAAATAATTTAAAAATACCATAATGGATTCATTTCAAGTCAAAATAAGTTGGAAAAGGACGAGATAAAGAGAAAATAAAAATTATTGTTCCGTTCCGTTCCTATCCAACGCGAAATAGAAAATTTGAAAACAATAGCAAAAAAATTCAAAAAATTAAAAAATACCATTACGGGTTCATTTCAAGCCGAAATCGGTCGGAAAAGGCCGTGAAAAAGAGAATATAAAAATTATCGTTCCGTTTCGTTCCTGCCCGGCACTAAATAAAAAATTCAAAAAAAATAGCAAAAAAATTCAAAAAATTAAAACATACAATTATGGCTTCATTTCAATCCAAAATAGGCAGGACAAGGCCGAGAAAAACAGAAAATAAAAATTATTGTTCCGTTTCGTTCCTACCCGGCGCTAAATATGAAATTCAAAAAAAATAGCAAAAAAATTCAAAAAATTTAAAAATACCATAATGGATTCATTTCAAGCCAAAATAAGTTGGAAAAGGACGAGATAAAGAGAAAATAAAAATTATTGTTCCGTTCCGTTCCTATCCGACGCGAAATACAAAATTTGAAAACAATAGCAAAAAAATTCAAAAAATTAAAAAATACCATTACGGGTTCATTTCAAGCCGAAATCGGTCGGAAAAGGCCGTGAAAAAGAGAATATAAAAATTATCGTTCCGTTTCGTTCCTGCCCGGCACTAAATATAAAATTCAAAAAAAATAGCAAAAAAATTCAAAAAACTTAAAAATACCATAATGGATTCATTTCAAGCCAAAATAAGTTGGAAAAGGACGAGATAAAGAGAAAATAAAAATTATTGTTCCGTTCCGTTCCTATCCGACGCGAAATAGAAAATTTGAAAACAATAGCAAAAAAATTCAAAAAATTAAAAAATACCATTACGGGTTCATTTCAAGCCGAAATCGGTCGGAAAAGGCCGTGAAAAAGAGAATATAAAAATTATCGTTCCGTTTCGTTCCTGCCCGGCACTAAATAAAAAATTCAAAAAAAATAGCAAAAAAATTCAAAAAATTAAAACATACAATTATGGCTTCATTTCAATCCAAAATAGGCAGGACAAGGCCGAGAAAAACAGAAAATAAAAATTATTGTTCCGTTTCGTTCCTACCCGGCGCTAAATATGAAATTAAAAAAAAATAGCAAAAAAATTCAAATAATTTAAAAATACCATAATGGATTCATTTCAAGTCAAAATAAGTTGGAAAAGGACGAGATAAAGAGAAAATAAAAATTATTGTTCCGTTCCGTTCCTATCCAACGCGAAATAGAAAATTTGAAAACAATAGCAAAAAAATTCAAAAAATTAAAAAATACCATTACGGGTTCATTTCAAGCCGAAATCGGTCGGAAAAGGCCGTGAAAAAGAGAATATAAAAATTATCGTTCCGTTTCGTTCCTGCCCGGCACTAAATAAAAAATTCAAAAAAAATAGCAAAAAAATTCAAAAAATTAAAACATACAATTATGGCTTCATTTCAATCCAAAATAGGCAGGACAAGGCCGAGAAAAACAGAAAATAAAAATTATTGTTCCGTTTCGTTCCTACCCGGCGCTAAATATGAAATTCAAAAAAAATAGCAAAAAAATTCAAAAAATTTAAAAATACCATAATGGATTCATTTCAAGCCAAAATAAGTTGGAAAAGGACGAGATAAAGAGAAAATAAAAATTATTGTTCCGTTCCGTTCCTATCCAACGCGAAATAGAAAATTTGAAAACAATAGCAAAAAAATTCAAAAAATTAAAAAATACCATTACGGGTTCATTTCAAGCCGAAATAGGTCGGAAAAGGCCGTGAAAAAGAGAATAGAAAAATTATCGTTCCGTTTCGTTCCTGCCCGGCACTAAATAAAAAATTCAAAAAAAATTGCAAAAAAATTCAAAAAATTAAAACATACAATTATGGCTTCATTTCAATCCAAAATAGGTCGGACAAGGCCGAGAAAAACAGAAAATAAAAATTATTGTTCCGTTTCGTTCCTACCCGGCCCTAAATATGAAATTAAAAAAAAATAGCAAAAAAATTCAAAAAATTTAAAAATACCATAATGGATTCATTTCAAGCCAAAATAAGTTGGAAAAGGATGAGATAAAGAGAAAATAAAAATTATTGTTCCGTTCCGTTCCTACCCGAGGCGAAATAGAAAATTTCAAAACAATAGCAAAAAAATTAAAAAAATTAAAAATACCATTACAGGTTCATTTCAAGCCAAAATACGTTGGCAAATGATGAGATAGAGAGAAAATAAAAGTTATCGTTCCGTTCCGTTCTTACCCGACACGAAATAGAAAATTCCAAAACAATAGCAAAAAAATTCAAAAAATTAAAGAATACCATTACGGGTTCATTTCAAGCCGAAATAGGTCGGAAAAGGCCGTGAAAAAGAGAATATAAAAATTATCGTTCCGTTTCGTTCCTGCCCGGCCCTAAATAAAAAATTCAAAAAAAATTGCAAAAAAATTCAAAAAATTAAAACATACAATTATGGCTTCATTTCAATCCAAAATAGGTCGGACAAGGCCGAGAAAAACAGAAAATAAAAATTATTGTTCCGTTCCGTTCCTATCCGACGCGAAATAGAAAATTTGAAAACAATAGCAAAAAAATTCAAAAAATTAAAAAATACCATTACGGGTTCATTTCAAGCCGAAATCGGTCGGAAAAGGCCGTGAAAAAGAGAATATAAAAATTATCGTTCCGTTTCGTTCCTGCCCGGCACTAAATAAAAAATTCAAAAAAAATAGCAAAAAAATTCAAAAAATTAAAACATACAATTATGGCTTCATTTCAATCCAAAATAGGCAGGACAAGGCCGAGAAAAACAGAAAATAAAAATTATTGTTCCGTTTCGTTCCTACCCGGCCCTAAATATGAAATTCAAAAAAAATAGCAAAAAAATTCAAAAAATTTAAAAATACCATAATGGATTCATTTCAAGCCAAAATAAGTTGGAAAAGGACGAGATAAAGAGAAAATAAAAATTATTGTTCCGTTCCGTTCCTATCCGACGCGAAATACAAAATTTGAAAACAATAGCAAAAAAATTCAAAAAATTAAAAAATACCATTACGGGTTCATTTCAAGCCGAAATCGGTCGGAAAAGGCCGTGAAAAAGAGAATATAAAAATTATCGTTCCGTTTCGTTCCTGCCCGGCACTAAATAAAAAATTCAAAAAAAATAGCAAAAAAATTCAAAAAATTAAAACATACAATTATGGCCTCATTTCAATCCAAAATAGGCAGGACAAGCCCGAGAAAAACAGAAAATAAAAATTATTATTCCGTTTCGTTCCTACCCGGCGCTAAATATGAAATTCAAAAAAAATAGCAAAAAAATTCAAAAAATTTAAAAATACCATAATGGATTCATTTCAAGTCAAAATAAGTTGGAAAAGGACGAGATAAAGAGAAAATAAAAATTATTGTTCCGTTCCGTTCCTATCCAACGCGAAATAGAAAATTTGAAAACAATAGCAAAAAAATTCAAAAAATTAAAAAATACCATTACGGGTTCATTTCAAGCCGAAATCGGTCGGAAAAGGCCGTGGAAAAGAGAATATAAAAATTATCGTTCCGTTTCGTTCCTGCCCGGCACTAAATAAAAAATTCAAAAAAAATAGCAAAAAAATTCAAAAAATTAAAACATACAATTATGGCTTCATTTCAATCCAAAATAGGCAGGACAAGGCCGAGAAAAACAGAAAATAAAAATTATTGTTCCGTTTCGTTCCTACCCGGCGCTAAATATGAAATTCAAAAAAAATAGCAAAAAAATTCAAAAAATTTAAAAATACCATAATGGATTCATTTCAAGCCAAAATAAGTTGGAAAAGGACGAGATAAAGAGAAAATAAAAATTATTGTTCCGTTCCGTTCCTATCCGACGCGAAATAGAAAATTTGAAAACAATAGCAAAAAAATTCAAAAAATTAAAAAATACCATTACGGGTTCATTTCAAGCCGAAATCGGTCGGAAAAGGCCGTGAAAAAGAGAATATAAAAATTATCGTTCCGTTTCGTTCCTGCCCGGCACTAAATAAAAAATTCAAAAAAAATAGCAAAAAAATTCAAAAAATTAAAACATACAATTATGGCCTCATTTCAATCCAAAATAGGCAGGACAAGCCCGAGAAAAACAGAAAATAAAAATTATTGTTCCGTTTCGTTCCTACCCGGCGCTAAATATGAAATTCAAAAAAAATAGCAAAAAAATTCAAAAAATTTAAAAATACCATAATGGATTCATTTCAAGCCAAAATAAGTTGGAAAAGGACGAGATAAAGAGAAAATAAAAATTATTGTTCCGTTCCGTTCCTATCCGACGCGAAATACAAAATTTGAAAACAATAGCAAAAAAATTCAAAAAATTAAAAAATACCATCACGGGTTCATTTCAAGCCGAAATCGGTCGGAAAAGGCCGTGAAAAAGAGAATATAAAAATTATCGTTCCGTTTCGTTCCTGCCCGGCACTAAATAAAAAATTCAAAAAAAATAGCAAAAAAATTCAAAAAATTAAAACATACAATTATGGCTTCATTTCAATCCAAAATAGGCAGGACAAGCCCGAGAAAAACAGAAAATAAAAATTATTATTCCGTTTCGTTCCTACCCGGCGCTAAATATGAAATTCAAAAAAAATAGCAAAAAAATTCAAAAAATTTAAAAATACCATAATGGATTCATTTCAAGCCAAAATAAGTTGGAAAAGGACGAGATAAAGAGAAAATAAAAATTATTGTTCCGTTCCGTTCCTATCCGACGCGAAATAGAAAATTTGAAAACAATAGCAAAAAAATTCAAAAAATTAAAAAGTACCATTACGGGTTCATTTCAAGCCGAAATCGGTCGGAAAAGGCCGTGAAAAAGAGAATATAAAAATTATCGTTCCGTTTCGTTCCTGCCCGGCACTAAATAAAAAATTCAAAAAAAACAGCAAAAAAATTCAAAAAATTAAAACATACAATTATGGCTTCATTTCAATCCAAAATAGGCAGGACAAGGCCGAGAAAAACAGAAAATAAAAATTATTGTTCCGTTTCGTTCCTACCCGGCGCTAAATATGAAATTCAAAAAAAATAGCAAAAAAATTCAAATAATTTAAAAATACCATAATGGATTCATTTCAAGTCAAAATAAGTTGGAAAAGGACGAGATAAAGAGAAAATAAAAATTATTGTTCCGTTCCGTTCCTATCCAACGCGAAATAGAAAATTTGAAAACAATAGCAAAAAAATTCAAAAAATTAAAAAATACCATTACGGGTTCATTTCAAGCCGAAATCGGTCGGAAAAGGCCGTGAAAAAGAGAATATAAAAATTATCGTTCCGTTTCGTTCCTGCCCGGCACTAAATAAAAAATTCAAAAAAAATAGCAAAAAAATTCAAAAAATTAAAACATACAATTATGGCTTCATTTCAATCCAAAATAGGCAGGACAAGGCCGAGAAAAACAGAAAATAAAAATTATTGTTCCGTTTCGTTCCTACCCGGCGCTAAATATGAAATTCAAAAAAAATAGCAAAAAAATTCAAAAAATTTAAAAATACCATAATGGATTGATTTCAAGCCAAAATAAGTTGGAAAAGGACGAGATAAAGAGAAAATAAAAATTATTGTTCCGTTCCGTTCCTATCCAACGCGAAATAGAAAATTTGAAAACAATAGCAAAAAAATTCAAAAAATTAAAAAATACCATTACGGGTTCATTTCAAGCCGAAATCGGTCGGAAAAGGCCGTGAAAAAGAGAATATAAAAATTATCGTTCCGTTTCGTTCCTGCCCGGCACTAAATAAAAAATTCAAAAAAAATAGCAAAAAAATTCAAAAAATTAAAACATACAATTATGGCTTCATTTCAATCCAAAATAGGCAGGACAAGGCCGAGAAAAACAGAAAATAAAAATTATTGTTCCGTTTCGTTCCTACCCGGCGCTAAATATGAAATTCAAAAAAAATAGCAAAAAAATTCAAAAAATTTAAAAATACCATAATGGATTCATTTCAAGCCAAAATAAGTTGGAAAAGGACGAGATAAAGAGAAAATAAAAATTATTGTTCCGTTCCGTTCCTATCCGACGCGAAATACAAAATTTGAAAACAATAGCAAAAAAATTCAAAAAATTAAAAAATACCATTACGGGTTCATTTCAAGCCGAAATCGGTCGGAAAAGGCCGTGAAAAAGAGAATATAAAAATTATCGTTCCGTTTCGTTCCTGCCCGGCACTAAATATAAAATTCAAAAAAAATAGCAAAAAAATTCAAAAAACTTAAAAATACCATAATGGATTCATTTCAAGCCAAAATAAGTTGGAAAAGGACGAGATAAAGAGAAAATAAAAATTATTGTTCCGTTCCGTTCCTATCCGACGCGAAATAGAAAATTTGAAAACAATAGCAAAAAAATTCAAAAAATTAAAAAATACCATTACGGGTTCATTTCAAGCCGAAATCGGTCGGAAAAGGCCGTGAAAAAGAGAATATAAAAATTATCGTTCCGTTTCGTTCCTGCCCGGCACTAAATAAAAAATTCAAAAAAAATAGCAAAAAAATTCAAAAAATTAAAACATACAATTATGGCTTCATTTCAATCCAAAATAGGCAGGACAAGGCCGAGAAAAACAGAAAATAAAAATTATTGTTCCGTTTCGTTCCTACCCGGCGCTAAATATGAAATTAAAAAAAAATAGCAAAAAAATTCAAATAATTTAAAAATACCATAATGGATTCATTTCAAGTCAAAATAAGTTGGAAAAGGACGAGATAAAGAGAAAATAAAAATTATTGTTCCGTTCCGTTCCTATCCAACGCGAAATAGAAAATTTGAAAACAATAGCAAAAAAATTCAAAAAATTAAAAAATACCATTACGGGTTCATTTCAAGCCGAAATCGGTCGGAAAAGGCCGTGAAAAAGAGAATATAAAAATTATCGTTCCGTTTCGTTCCTGCCCGGCACTAAATAAAAAATTCAAAAAAAATAGCAAAAAAATTCAAAAAATTAAAACATACAATTATGGCTTCATTTCAATCCAAAATAGGCAGGACAAGGCCGAGAAAAACAGAAAATAAAAATTATTGTTCCGTTTCGTTCCTACCCGGCGCTAAATATGAAATTCAAAAAAAATAGCAAAAAAATTCAAAAAATTTAAAAATACCATAATGGATTCATTTCAAGCCAAAATAAGTTGGAAAAGGACGAGATAAAGAGAAAATAAAAATTATTGTTCCGTTCCGTTCCTATCCAACGCGAAATAGAAAATTTGAAAACAATAGCAAAAAAATTCAAAAAATTAAAAAATACCATTACGGGTTCATTTCAAGCCGAAATCGGTCGGAAAAGGCCGTGAAAAAGAGAATATAAAAATTATCGTTCCGTTTCGTTCCTGCCCGGCACTAAATAAAAAATTCAAAAAAAATAGCAAAAAAATTCAAAAAATTAAAACATACAATTATGGCTTCATTTCAATCCAAAATAGGCAGGACAAGGCCGAGAAAAACAGAAAATAAAAATTATTGTTCCGTTTCGTTCCTACCCGGCGCTAAATATGAAATTCAAAAAAAATAGCAAAAAAATTCAAAAAATTTAAAAATACCATAATGGATTCATTTCAAGCCAAAATAAGTTGGAAAAGGACGAGATAAAGAGAAAATAAAAATTATTGTTCCGTTCCGTTCCTATCCGACGCGAAATACAAAATTTGAAAACAATAGCAAAAAAATTCAAAAAATTAAAAAATACCATTACGGGTTCATTTCAAGCCGAAATCGGTCGGAAAAGGCCGTGAAAAAGAGAATATAAAAATTATCGTTCCGTTTCGTTCCTGCCCGGCACTAAATATAAAATTCAAAAAAAATAGCAAAAAAATTCAAAAAATTTAAAAATACCATAATGGATTCATTTCAAGCCAAAATAAGTTGGAAAAGGACGAGATAAAGAGAAAATAAAAATTATTGTTCCGTTCCGTTCCTATCCGACGCGAAATAGAAAATTTGAAAACAATAGCAAAAAAATTCAAAAAATTAAAAAATACCATTACGGGTTCATTTCAAGCCGAAATCGGTCGGAAAAGGCCGTGAAAAAGAGAATATAAAAATTATCGTTCCGTTTCGTTCCTGCCCGGCACTAAATAAAAAATTCAAAAAAAATAGCAAAAAAATTCAAAAAATTAAAACATACAATTATGGCTTCATTTCAATCCAAAATAGGCAAGACAAGGCCGAGAAAAACAGAAAATAAAAATTATTGTTCCGTTTCGTTCCTACCCAGCGCTAAATATGAAATTCAAAAAAAATAGCAAAAAAATTCAAATAATTTAAAAATACCATAATGGATTCATTTCAAGTCAAAATAAGTTGGAAAAGGACGAGATAAAGAGAAAATAAAAATTATTGTTCCGTTCCGTTCCTATCCAACGCGAAATAGAAAATTTGAAAACAATAGCAAAAAAATTCAAAAAATTAAAAAATACCATTACGGGTTCATTTCAAGCCGAAATCGGTCGGAAAAGGCCGTGAAAAAGAGAATATAAAAATTATCGTTCCGTTTCGTTCCTGCCCGGCACTAAATAAAAAATTCAAAAAAAATAGCAAAAAAATTCAAAAAATTAAAACATACAATTATGGCTTCATTTCAATCCAAAATAGGCAGGACAAGGCCGAGAAAAACAGAAAATAAAAATTATTGTTCCGTTTCGTTCCTACCCGGCGCTAAATATGAAATTCAAAAAAAATAGCAAAAAAATTCAAAAAATTTAAAAATACCATAATGGATTCATTTCAAGCCAAAATAAGTTGGAAAAGGACGAGATAAAGAGAAAATAAAAATTATTGTTCCGTTCCGTTCCTATCCAACGCGAAATAGAAAATTTGAAAACAATAGCAAAAAAATTCAAAAAATTAAAAAATACCATTACGGGTTCATTTCAAGCCGAAATCGGTCGGAAAAGGCCGTGAAAAAGAGAATATAAAAATTATCGTTCCGTTTCGTTCCTGCCCGGCACTAAATAAAAAATTCAAAAAAAATAGCAAAAAAATTCAAAAAATTAAAACATACAATTATGGCTTCATTTCAATCCAAAATAGGCAGGACAAGGCCGAGAAAAACAGAAAATAAAAATTATTGTTCCGTTTCGTTCCTACCCGGCGCTAAATATGAAATTCAAAAAAAATAGCAAAAAAATTCAAAAAATTTAAAAATACCATAATGGATTCATTTCAAGCCAAAATAAGTTGGAAAAGGACGAGATAAAGAGAAAATAAAAATTATTGTTCCGTTCCGTTCCTATCCGACGCGAAATACAAAATTTGAAAACAATAGCAAAAAAATTCAAAAAATTAAAAAATACCATTACGGGTTCATTTCAAGCCGAAATCGGTCGGAAAAGGCCGTGAAAAAGAGAATATAAAAATTATCGTTCCGTTTCGTTCCTGCCCGGCACTAAATATAAAATTCAAAAAAAATAGCAAAAAAATTCAAAAAATTAAAACATACAATTATGGCCTCATTTCAATCCAAAATAGGCAGGACAAGCCCGAGAAAAACAGAAAATAAAAATTATTATTCCGTTTCGTTCCTACCCGGCGCTAAATATGAAATTCAAAAAAAATAGCAAAAAAATTCAAAAAATTTAAAAATACCATAATGGATTCATTTCAAGCCAAAATAAGTTGGAAAAGGACGAGATAAAGAGAAAATAAAAATTATTGTTCCGTTCCGTTCCTATCCGACGCGAAATAGAAAATTTGAAAACAATAGCAAAAAAATTCAAAAAATTAAAAAATACCATTACGGGTTCATTTCAAGCCGAAATCGGTCGGAAAAGGCCGTGAAAAAGAGAATATAAAAATTATCGTTCCGTTTCGTTCCTGCCCGGCACTAAATAAAAAATTCAAAAAAAATAGCAAAAAAATTCAAAAAATTAAAACATACAATTATGGCTTCATTTCAATCCAAAATAGGCAGGACAAGGCCGAGAAAAACAGAAAATAAAAATTATTGTTCCGTTTCGTTCCTACCCGGCGCTAAATATGAAATTCAAAAAAAATAGCAAAAAAATTCAAAAAATTTAAAAATACCATAATGGATTCATTTCAAGCCAAAATAAGTTGGAAAAGGACGAGATAAAGAGAAAATAAAAATTATCGTTCCGTTTCGTTCCTGCCCGGCACTAAATAAAAAATTCAAAAAAAATAGCAAAAAAATTCAAAAAATTAAAACATACAATTATGGCTTCATTTCAATCCAAAATAGGCAGGACAAGGCCGAGAAAAACAGAAAATAAAAATTATTGTTCCGTTTCGTTCCTACCCGGCCCTAAATATGAAATTCAAAAAAAATAGCAAAAAAATTCAAAAAATTTAAAAATACCATAATGGATTCATTTCAAGCCAAAATAAGTTGGAAAAGGACGAGATAAAGAGAAAATAAAAATTATTGTTCCGTTCCGTTCCTATCCGACGCGAAATACAAAATTTGAAAACAATAGCAAAAAAATTCAAAAAATTAAAAAATACCATTACGGGTTCATTTCAAGCCGAAATCGGTCGGAAAAGGCCGTGAAAAAGAGAATATAAAAATTATCGTTCCGTTTCGTTCCTGCCCGGCACTAAATAAAAAATTCAAAAAAAATAGCAAAAAAATTCAAAAAATTAAAACATACAATTATGGCCTCATTTCAATCCAAAATAGGCAGGACAAGCCCGAGAAAAACAGAAAATAAAAATTATTGTTCCGTTTCGTTCCTACCCGGCGCTAAATATGAAATTCAAAAAAAATAGCAAAAAAATTCAAAAAATTTAAAAATACCATAATGGATTCATTTCAAGCCAAAATAAGTTGGAAAAGGACGAGATAAAGAGAAAATAAAAATTATTGTTCCGTTCCGTTCCTATCCGACGCGAAATACAAAATTTGAAAACAATAGCAAAAAAATTCAAAAAATTAAAAAATACCATTACGGGTTCATTTCAAGCCGAAATCGGTCGGAAAAGGCCGTGAAAAAGAGAATATAAAAATTATCGTTCCGTTTCGTTCCTGCCCGGCACTAAATAAAAAATTCAAAAAAAATAGCAAAAAAATTCAAAAAATTAAAACATACAATTATGGCTTCATTTCAATCCAAAATAGGCAGGACAAGGCCGAGAAAAACAGAAAATAAAAATTATTGTTCCGTTTCGTTCCTACCCGGCGCTAAATATGAAATTCAAAAAAAATAGCAAAAAAATTCAAAAAATTTAAAAATACCATAATGGATTCATTTCAAGCCAAAATAAGTCGGAAAAGGACGAGATAAAGAGAAAATAAAAATTATTGTTCCGTTCCGTTCCTATCCGACGCGAAATAGAAAATTTGAAAACAATAGCAAAAAAATTCAAAAAATTAAAAAATACCATTACGGGTTCATTTCAAGCCGAAATCGGTCGGAAAAGGCCGTGAAAAAGAGAATATAAAAATTATCGTTCCGTTTCGTTCCTGCCCGGCACTAAATAAAAAATTCAAAAAAAATAGCAAAAAAATTCAAAAAATTAAAACATACAATTATGGCTTCATTTCAATCCAAAATAGGCAGGACAAGGCCGAGAAAAACAGAAAATAAAAATTATTGTTCCGTTTCGTTCCTACCCGGCCCTAAATATGAAATTCAAAAAAAATAGCAAAAAAATTCAAAAAATTTAAAAATACCATAATGGATTCATTTCAAGCCAAAATAAGTTGGAAAAGGACGAGATAAAGAGAAAATAAAAATTATTGTTCCGTTCCGTTCCTATCCGACGCGAAATACAAAATTTGAAAACAATAGCAAAAAAATTCAAAAAATTAAAAAATACCATTACGGGTTCATTTCAAGCCGAAATCGGTCGGAAAAGGCCGTGAAAAAGAGAATATAAAAATTATCGTTCCGTTTCGTTCCTGCCCGGCACTAAATAAAAAATTCAAAAAAAATAGCAAAAAAATTCAAAAAATTAAAACATACAATTATGGCCTCATTTCAATCCAAAATAGGCAGGACAAGCCCGAGAAAAACAGAAAATAAAAATTATTGTTCCGTTTCGTTCCTACCCGACGCTAAATATGAAATTCAAAAAAAATAGCAAAAAAATTCAAAAAATTTAAAAATACCATAATGGATTGATTTCAAGCCAAAATAAGTTGGAAAAGGACGAGATAAAGAGAAAATAAAAATTATTGTTCCGTTCCGTTCCTATCCAACGCGAAATAGAAAATTTGAAAACAATAGCAAAAAAATTCAAAAAATTAAAAAATACCATTACGGGTTCATTTCAAGCCGAAATCGGTCGGAAAAGGCCGTGAAAAAGAGAATATAAAAATTATCGTTCCGTTTCGTTCCTGCCCGGCACTAAATAAAAAATTCAAAAAAAATAGCAAAAAAATTCAAAAAATTAAAACATACAATTATGGCTTCATTTCAATCCAAAATAGGCAGGACAAGGCCGAGAAAAACAGAAAATAAAAATTGTTGTTCCGTTTCGTTCCTACCCGGCGCTAAATATGAAATTCAAAAAAAATAGCAAAAAAATTCAAAAAATTTAAAAATACCATAATGGATTCATTTCAAGCCAAAATAAGTTGGAAAAGGACGAGATAAAGAGAAAATAAAAATTATTGTTCCGTTCCGTTCCTATCCGACGCGAAATACAAAATTTGAAAACAATAGCAAAAAAATTCAAAAAATTAAAAAATACCATTACGGGTTCATTTCAAGCCGAAATCGGTCGGAAAAGGCCGTGAAAAAGAGAATATAAAAATTATCGTTCCGTTTCGTTCCTGCCCGGCACTAAATATAAAATTCAAAAAAAATAGCAAAAAAATTCAAAAAACTTAAAAATACCATAATGGATTCATTTCAAGCCAAAATAAGTTGGAAAAGGACGAGATAAAGAGAAAATAAAAATTATTGTTCCGTTCCGTTCTTACCCGACGCGAAATAGAAAATTTGAAAACAATAGCAAAAAAATTCAAAAAATTAAAAAATACCATTACGGGTTCATTTCAAGCCGAAATCGGTCGGAAAAGGCCGTGAAAAAGAGAATATAAAAATTATCGTTCCGTTTCGTTCCTGCCCGGCACTAAATAAAAAATTCAAAAAAAATAGCAAAAAAATTCAAAAAATTAAAACATACAATTATGGCTTCATTTCAATCCAAAATAGGCAGGACAAGGCCGAGAAAAACAGAAAATAAAAATTATTGTTCCGTTTCGTTCCTACCCGGCGCTAAATATGAAATTAAAAAAAAATAGCAAAAAAATTCAAATAATTTAAAAATACCATAATGGATTCATTTCAAGTCAAAATAAGTTGGAAAAGGACGAGATAAAGAGAAAATAAAAATTATTGTTCCGTTCCGTTCCTATCCAACGCGAAATAGAAAATTTGAAAACAATAGCAAAAAAATTCAAAAAATTAAAAAATACCATTACGGGTTCATTTCAAGCCGAAATCGGTCGGAAAAGGCCGTGAAAAAGAGAATATAAAAATTATCGTTCCGTTTCGTTCCTGCCCGGCACTAAATAAAAAATTCAAAAAAAATAGCAAAAAAATTCAAAAAATTAAAACATACAATTATGGCTTCATTTCAATCCAAAATAGGCAGGACAAGGCCGAGAAAAACAGAAAATAAAAATTATTGTTCCGTTTCGTTCCTACCCGGCGCTAAATATGAAATTCAAAAAAAATAGCAAAAAAATTCAAAAAATTTAAAAATACCATAATGGATTCATTTCAAGCCAAAATAAGTTGGAAAAGGACGAGATAAAGAGAAAATAAAAATTATTGTTCCGTTCCGTTCCTATCCAACGCGAAATAGAAAATTTGAAAACAATAGCAAAAAAATTCAAAAAATTAAAAAATACCATTACGGGTTCATTTCAAGCCGAAATCGGTCGGAAAAGGCCGTGAAAAAGAGAATATAAAAATTATCGTTCCGTTTCGTTCCTGCCCGGCACTAAATAAAAAATTCAAAAAAAATAGCAAAAAAATTCAAAAAATTAAAACATACAATTATGGCTTCATTTCAATCCAAAATAGGCAGGACAAGGCCGAGAAAAACAGAAAATAAAAATTATTGTTCCGTTTCGTTCCTACCCGGCGCTAAATATGAAATTCAAAAAAAATAGCAAAAAAATTCAAAAAATTTAAAAATACCATAATGGATTCATTTCAAGCCAAAATAAGTTGGAAAAGGACGAGATAAAGAGAAAATAAAAATTATTGTTCCGTTCCGTTCCTATCCGACGCGAAATACAAAATTTGAAAACAATAGCAAAAAAATTCAAAAAATTAAAAAATACCATTACGGGTTCATTTCAAGCCGAAATCGGTCGGAAAAGGCCGTGAAAAAGAGAATATAAAAATTATCGTTCCGTTTCGTTCCTGCCCGGCACTAAATATAAAATTCAAAAAAAATAGCAAAAAAATTCAAAAAATTTAAAAATACCATAATGGATTCATTTCAAGCCAAAATAAGTTGGAAAAGGACGAGATAAAGAGAAAATAAAAATTATTGTTCCGTTCCGTTCCTATCCGACGCGAAATAGAAAATTTGAAAACAATAGCAAAAAAATTCAAAAAATTAAAAAATACCGTTACGGGTTCATTTCAAGCCGAAATCGGTCGGAAAAGGCCGTGAAAAAGAGAATATAAAAATTATCGTTCCGTTTCGTTCCTGCCCGGCACTAAATAAAAAATTCAAAAAAAATAGCAAAAAAATTCAAAAAATTAAAACATACAATTATGGCTTCATTTCAATCCAAAATAGGCAGGACAAGGCCGAGAAAAACAGAAAATAAAAATTATTGTTCCGTTTCGTTCCTACCCAGCGCTAAATATGAAATTCAAAAAAAATAGCAAAAAAATTCAAATAATTTAAAAATACCATAATGGATTCATTTCAAGTCAAAATAAGTTGGAAAAGGACGAGATAAAGAGAAAATAAAAATTATTGTTCCGTTCCGTTCCTATCCAACGCGAAATAGAAAATTTGAAAACAATAGCAAAAAAATTCAAAAAATTAAAAAATACCATTACGGGTTCATTTCAAGCCGAAATCGGTCGGAAAAGGCCGTGAAAAAGAGAATATAAAAATTATCGTTCCGTTTCGTTCCTGCCCGGCACTAAATAAAAAATTCAAAAAAAATAGCAAAAAAATTCAAAAAATTAAAACATACAATTATGGCTTCATTTCAATCCAAAATAGGCAGGACAAGGCCGAGAAAAACAGAAAATAAAAATTATTGTTCCGTTTCGTTCCTACCCGGCGCTAAATATGAAATTAAAAAAAAATAGCAAAAAAATTCAAAAAATTTAAAAATACCATAATGGATTCATTTCAAGCCAAAATAAGTCGGAAAAGGACGAGATAAAGAGAAAATAAAAATTATTGTTCCGTTCCGTTCCTATCCGACGCGAAATAGAAAATTTGAAAACAATAGCAAAAAAATTCAAAAAATTAAAAAATACCATTACGGGTTCATTTCAAGCCGAAATCGGTCGGAAAAGGCCGTGAAAAAGAGAATATAAAAATTATCGTTCCGTTTCGTTCCTGCCCGGCACTAAATAAAAAATTCAAAAAAAATAGCAAAAAAATTCAAAAAATTAAAACATACAATTATGGCTTCATTTCAATCCAAAATAGGCAGGACAAGGCCGAGAAAAACAGAAAATAAAAATTATTGTTCCGTTTCGTTCCTACCCGGCGCTAAATATGAAATTCAAAAAAAATAGAAAAAAAATTCAAAAAATTTAAAAATACCATAATGGATTCATTTCAAGTCAAAATAAGTTGGAAAAGGACGAGATAAAGAGAAAATAAAAATTATTGTTCCGTTCCGTTCCTATCCAACGCGAAATAGAAAATTTGAAAACAATAGCAAAAAAATTCAAAAAATTAAAAAATACCATTACGGGTTCATTTCAAGCCGAAATCGGTCGGAAAAGGCCGTGAAAAAGAGAATATAAAAATTATCGTTCCGTTTCGTTCCTGCCCGGCACTAAATATAAAATTCAAAAAAAATAGCAAAAAAATTCAAAAAATTAAAACATACAATTATGGCCTCATTTCAATCCAAAATAGGCAGGACAAGCCCGAGAAAAACAGAAAATAAAAATTATTATTCCGTTTCGTTCCTACCCGGCGCTAAATATGAAATTCAAAAAAAATAGCAAAAAAATTCAAAAAATTTAAAAATACCATAATGGATTCATTTCAAGCCAAAATAAGTTGGAAAAGGACGAGATAAAGAGAAAATAAAAATTATTGTTCCGTTCCGTTCCTATCCGACGCGAAATAGAAAATTTGAAAACAATAGCAAAAAAATTCAAAAAATTAAAAAATACCATTACGGGTTCATTTCAAGCCGAAATCGGTCGGAAAAGGCCGTGAAAAAGAGAATATAAAAATTATCGTTCCGTTTCGTTCCTGCCCGGCACTAAATAAAAAATTCAAAAAAAATAGCAAAAAAATTCAAAAAATTAAAACATACAATTATGGCTTCATTTCAATCCAAAATAGGCAGGACAAGGCCGAGAAAAACAGAAAATAAAAATTATTGTTCCGTTTCGTTCCTACCCGGCGCTAAATATGAAATTCAAAAAAAATAGCAAAAAAATTCAAAAAATTTAAAAATACCATAATGGATTCATTTCAAGCCAAAATAAGTTGGAAAAGGACGAGATAAAGAGAAAATAAAAATTATCGTTCCGTTTCGTTCCTGCCCGGCACTAAATAAAAAATTCAAAAAAAATAGCAAAAAAATTCAAAAAATTAAAACATACAATTATGGCTTCATTTCAATCCAAAATAGGCAGGACAAGGCCGAGAAAAACAGAAAATAAAAATTATTGTTCCGTTTCGTTCCTACCCGGCCCTAAATATGAAATTCAAAAAAAATAGCAAAAAAATTCAAAAAATTTAAAAATACCATAATGGATTCATTTCAAGCCAAAATAAGTTGGAAAAGGACGAGATAAAGAGAAAATAAAAATTATTGTTCCGTTCCGTTCCTATCCGACGCGAAATACAAAATTTGAAAACAATAGCAAAAAAATTCAAAAAATTAAAAAATACCATTACGGGTTCATTTCAAGCCGAAATCGGTCGGAAAAGGCCGTGAAAAAGAGAATATAAAAATTATCGTTCCGTTTCGTTCCTGCCCGGCACTAAATAAAAAATTCAAAAAAAATAGCAAAAAAATTCAAAAAATTAAAACATACAATTATGGCCTCATTTCAATCCAAAATAGGCAGGACAAGCCCGAGAAAAACAGAAAATAAAAATTATTGTTCCGTTTCGTTCCTACCCGGCGCTAAATATGAAATTCAAAAAAAATAGCAAAAAAATTCAAAAAATTTAAAAATACCATAATGGATTCATTTCAAGCCAAAATAAGTTGGAAAAGGACGAGATAAAGAGAAAATAAAAATTATTGTTCCGTTCCGTTCCTATCCGACGCGAAATACAAAATTTGAAAACAATAGCAAAAAAATTCAAAAAATTAAAAAATACCATTACGGGTTCATTTCAAGCCGAAATCGGTCGGAAAAGGCCGTGAAAAAGAGAATATAAAAATTATCGTTCCGTTTCGTTCCTGCCCGGCACTAAATAAAAAATTCAAAAAAAATAGCAAAAAAATTCAAAAAATTAAAACATACAATTATGGCTTCATTTCAATCCAAAATAGGCAGGACAAGGCCGAGAAAAACAGAAAATAAAAATTATTGTTCCGTTTCGTTCCTACCCGGCGCTAAATATGAAATTCAAAAAAAATAGCAAAAAAATTCAAAAAATTTAAAAATACCATAATGGATTCATTTCAAGCCAAAATAAGTCGGAAAAGGACGAGATAAAGAGAAAATAAAAATTATTGTTCCGTTCCGTTCCTATCCGACGCGAAATAGAAAATTTGAAAACAATAGCAAAAAAATTCAAAAAATTAAAAAATACCATTACGGGTTCATTTCAAGCCGAAATCGGTCGGAAAAGGCCGTGAAAAAGAGAATATAAAAATTATCGTTCCGTTTCGTTCCTGCCCGGCACTAAATAAAAAATTCAAAAAAAATAGCAAAAAAATTCAAAAAATTAAAACATACAATTATGGCTTCATTTCAATCCAAAATAGGCAGGACAAGGCCGAGAAAAACAGAAAATAAAAATTATTGTTCCGTTTCGTTCCTACCCGGCCCTAAATATGAAATTCAAAAAAAATAGCAAAAAAATTCAAAAAATTTAAAAATACCATAATGGATTCATTTCAAGCCAAAATAAGTTGGAAAAGGACGAGATAAAGAGAAAATAAAAATTATTGTTCCGTTCCGTTCCTATCCGACGCGAAATACAAAATTTGAAAACAATAGCAAAAAAATTCAAAAAATTAAAAAATACCATTACGGGTTCATTTCAAGCCGAAATCGGTCGGAAAAGGCCGTGAAAAAGAGAATATAAAAATTATCGTTCCGTTTCGTTCCTGCCCGGCACTAAATAAAAAATTCAAAAAAAATAGCAAAAAAATTCAAAAAATTAAAACATACAATTATGGCCTCATTTCAATCCAAAATAGGCAGGACAAGCCCGAGAAAAACAGAAAATAAAAATTATTGTTCCGTTTCGTTCCTACCCGACGCTAAATATGAAATTCAAAAAAAATAGCAAAAAAATTCAAAAAATTTAAAAATACCATAATGGATTCATTTCAAGCCAAAATAAGTTGGAAAAGGACGAGATAAAGAGAAAATAAAAATTATTGTTCCGTTCCGTTCCTATCTGACGCGAAATACAAAATTTGAAAACAATAGCAAAAAAATTCAAAAAATTAAAAAATACCATTACGGGTTCATTTCAAGCCGAAATCGGTCGGAAAAGGCCGTGAAAAAGAGAATATAAAAATTATCGTTCCGTTTCGTTCCTGCCCGGCACTAAATAAAAAATTCAAAAAAAATAGCAAAAAAATTCAAAAAATTAAAACATACAATTATGGCTTCATTTCAATCCAAAATAGGCAGGACAAGGCCGAGAAAAACAGAAAATAAAAATTATTGTTCCGTTTCGTTCCTACCCGGCGCTAAATATGAAATTCAAAAAAAATAGAAAAAAAATTCAAAAAATTTAAAAATACCATAATGGATTCATTTCAAGTCAAAATAAGTTGGAAAAGGACGAGATAAAGAGAAAATAAAAATTATTGTTCCGTTCCGTTCCTATCCAACGCGAAATAGAAAATTTGAAAACAATAGCAAAAAAATTCAAAAAATTAAAAAATACCATTACGGGTTCATTTCAAGCCGAAATCGGTCGGAAAAGGCCGTGAAAAAGAGAATATAAAAATTATCGTTCCGTTTCGTTCCTGCCCGGCACTAAATAAAAAATTCAAAAAAAATAGCAAAAAAATTCAAAAAATTAAAACATACAATTATGGCTTCATTTCAATCCAAAATAGGCAGGACAAGGCCGAGAAAAACAGAAAATAAAAATTATTGTTCCGTTTCGTTCCTACCCGGCCCTAAATATGAAATTCAAAAAAAATAGCAAAAAAATTCAAAAAATTTAAAAATACCATAATGGATTCATTTCAAGCCAAAATAAGTTGGAAAAGGACGAGATAAAGAGAAAATAAAAATTATTGTTCCGTTCCGTTCCTATCCGACGCGAAATACAAAATTTGAAAACAATAGCAAAAAAATTCAAAAAATTAAAAAATACCATTACGGGTTCATTTCAAGCCGAAATCGGTCGGAAAAGGCCGTGAAAAAGAGAATATAAAAATTATCGTTCCGTTTCGTTCCTGCCCGGCACTAAATAAAAAATTCAAAAAAAATAGCAAAAAAATTCAAAAAATTAAAACATACAATTATGGCCTCATTTCAATCCAAAATAGGCAGGACAAGCCCGAGAAAAACAGAAAATAAAAATTATTGTTCCGTTTCGTTCCTACCCGACGCTAAATATGAAATTCAAAAAAAATAGCAAAAAAATTCAAAAAATTTAAAAATACCATAATGGATTCATTTCAAGCCAAAATAAGTTGGAAAAGGACGAGATAAAGAGAAAATAAAAATTATTGTTCCGTTCCGTTCCTATCTGACGCGAAATACAAAATTTGAAAACAATAGCAAAAAAATTCAAAAAATTAAAAAATACCATTACGGGTTCATTTCAAGCCGAAATCGGTCGGAAAAGGCCGTGAAAAAGAGAATATAAAAATTATCGTTCCGTTTCGTTCCTGCCCGGCACTAAATAAAAAATTCAAAAAAAATAGCAAAAAAATTCAAAAAATTAAAACATACAATTATGGCCTCATTTCAATCCAAAATAGGCAGGACAAGCCCGAGAAAAACAGAAAATAAAAATTATTATTCCGTTTCGTTCCTACCCGGCGCTAAATATGAAATTCAAAAAAAATAGCAAAAAAATTCAAAAAATTTAAAAATACCATAATGGATTCATTTCAAGTCAAAATAAGTTGGAAAAGGACGAGATAAAGAGAAAATAAAAATTATTGTTCCGTTCCGTTCCTATCCAACGCGAAATAGAAAATTTGAAAACAATAGCAAAAAAATTCAAAAAATTAAAAAATACCATTACGGGTTCATTTCAAGCCGAAATCGGTCGGAAAAGGCCGTGAAAAAGAGAATATAAAAATTATCGTTCCGTTTCGTTCCTGCCCGGCACTAAATAAAAAATTCAAAAAAAATAGCAAAAAAATTCAAAAAATTAAAACATACAATTATGGCTTCATTTCAATCCAAAATAGGCAGGACAAGGCCGAGAAAAACAGAAAATAAAAATTATTGTTCCGTTTCGTTCCTAACCGGCGCTAAATATGAAATTCAAAAAAAATAGCAAAAAAATTCAAAAAATTTAAAAATACCATAATGGATTCATTTCAAGCCAAAATAAGTTGGAAAAGGACGAGATAAAGAGAAAATAAAAATTATTGTTCCGTTCCGTTCCTATCCGACGCGAAATAGAAAATTTGAAAACAATAGCAAAAAAATTCAAAAAATTAAAAAATACCATTACGGGTTCATTTCAAGCCGAAATCGGTCGGAAAAGGCCGTGAAAAAGAGAATATAAAAATTATCGTTCCGTTTCGTTCCTGCCCGGCACTAAATAAAAAATTCAAAAAAAATAGCAAAAAAATTCAAAAAATTAAAACATACAATTATGGCTTCATTTCAATCCAAAATAGGCAGGACAAGGCCGAGAAAAACAGAAAATAAAAATTATTGTTCCGTTTCGTTCCTACCCGGCCCTAAATATGAAATTCAAAAAAAATAGCAAAAAAATTCAAAAAATTTAAAAATACCATAATGGATTCATTTCAAGCCAAAATAAGTTGGAAAAGGACGAGATAAAGAGAAAATAAAAATTATTGTTCCGTTCCGTTCCTATCCGACGCGAAATACAAAATTTGAAAACAATAGCAAAAAAATTCAAAAAATTAAAAAATACCATTACGGGTTCATTTCAAGCCGAAATCGGTCGGAAAAGGCCGTGAAAAAGAGAATATAAAAATTATCGTTCCGTTTCGTTCCTGCCCGGCACTAAATAAAAAATTCAAAAAAAATAGCAAAAAAATTCAAAAAATTAAAACATACAATTATGGCCTCATTTCAATCCAAAATAGGCAGGACAAGCCCGAGAAAAACAGAAAATAAAAATTATTGTTCCGTTTCGTTCCTACCCGACGCTAAATATGAAATTCAAAAAAAATAGCAAAAAAATTCAAAAAATTTAAAAATACCATAATGGATTCATTTCAAGCCAAAATAAGTTGGAAAAGGACGAGATAAAGAGAAAATAAAAATTATTGTTCCGTTCCGTTCCTATCTGACGCGAAATACAAAATTTGAAAACAATAGCAAAAAAATTCAAAAAATTAAAAAATACCATTACGGGTTCATTTCAAGCCGAAATCGGTCGGAAAAGGCCGTGAAAAAGAGAATATAAAAATTATCGTTCCGTTTCGTTCCTGCCCGGCACTAAATAAAAAATTCAAAAAAAATAGCAAAAAAATTCAAAAAATTAAAACATACAATTATGGCCTCATTTCAATCCAAAATAGGCAGGACAAGCCCGAGAAAAACAGAAAATAAAAATTATTATTCCGTTTCGTTCCTACCCGGCGCTAAATATGAAATTCAAAAAAAATAGCAAAAAAATTCAAAAAATTTAAAAATACCATAATGGATTCATTTCAAGTCAAAATAAGTTGGAAAAGGACGAGATAAAGAGAAAATAAAAATTATTGTTCCGTTCCGTTCCTATCCAACGCGAAATAGAAAATTTGAAAACAATAGCAAAAAAATTCAAAAAATTAAAAAATACCATTACGGGTTCATTTCAAGCCGAAATCGGTCGGAAAAGGCCGTGAAAAAGAGAATATAAAAATTATCGTTCCGTTTCGTTCCTGCCCGGCACTAAATAAAAAATTCAAAAAAAATAGCAAAAAAATTCAAAAAATTAAAACATACAATTATGGCTTCATTTCAATCCAAAATAGGCAGGACAAGGCCGAGAAAAACAGAAAATAAAAATTATTGTTCCGTTTCGTTCCTAACCGGCGCTAAATATGAAATTCAAAAAAAATAGCAAAAAAATTCAAAAAATTTAAAAATACCATAATGGATTCATTTCAAGCCAAAATAAGTTGGAAAAGGACGAGATAAAGAGAAAATAAAAATTATTGTTCCGTTCCGTTCCTATCCGACGCGAAATAGAAAATTTGAAAACAATAGCAAAAAAATTCAAAAAATTAAAAAATACCATTACGGGTTCATTTCAAGCCGAAATCGGTCGGAAAAGGCCGTGAAAAAGAGAATATAAAAATTATCGTTCCGTTTCGTTCCTGCCCGGCACTAAATAAAAAATTCAAAAAAAATAGCAAAAAAATTCAAAAAATTAAAACATACAATTATGGCTTCATTTCAATCCAAAATAGGCAGGACAAGGCCGAGAAAAACAGAAAATAAAAATTATTGTTCCGTTTCGTTCCTACCCGGCCCTAAATATGAAATTCAAAAAAAATAGCAAAAAAATTCAAAAAATTTAAAAATACCATAATGGATTCATTTCAAGCCAAAATAAGTTGGAAAAGGACGAGATAAAGAGAAAATAAAAATTATTGTTCCGTTCCGTTCCTATCCGACGCGAAATACAAAATTTGAAAACAATAGCAAAAAAATTCAAAAAATTAAAAAATACCATTACGGGTTCATTTCAAGCCGAAATCGGTCGGAAAAGGCCGTGAAAAAGAGAATATAAAAATTATCGTTCCGTTTCGTTCCTGCCCGGCACTAAATAAAAAATTCAAAAAAAATAGCAAAAAAATTCAAAAAATTAAAACATACAATTATGGCCTCATTTCAATCCAAAATAGGCAGGACAAGCCCGAGAAAAACAGAAAATAAAAATTATTGTTCCGTTTCGTTCCTACCCGGCGCTAAATATGAAATTCAAAAAAAATAGCAAAAAAATTCAAAAAATTTAAAAATACCATAATGGATTCATTTCAAGCCAAAATAAGTTGGAAAAGGACGAGATAAAGAGAAAATAAAAATTATTGTTCCGTTCCGTTCCTATCCGACGCGAAATAGAAAATTTGAAAACAATAGCAAAAAAATTCAAAAAATTAAAAAATACCATTACGGGTTCATTTCAAGCCGAAATCGGTCGGAAAAGGCCGTGAAAAAGAGAATATAAAAATTATCGTTCCGTTTCGTTCCTGCCCGGCACTAAATAAAAAATTCAAAAAAAATAGCAAAAAAATTCAAAAAATTAAAACATACAATTATGGCTTCATTTCAATCCAAAATAGGCAGGACAAGGCCGAGAAAAACAGAAAATAAAAATTATTGTTCCGTTTCGTTCCTACCCGGCCCTAAATATGAAATTCAAAAAAAATAGCAAAAAAATTCAAAAAATTTAAAAATACCATAATGGATTCATTTCA
This sequence comes from Quercus parvula, assembly GCA_030820535.1. Taxonomy (NCBI): domain Eukaryota; kingdom Viridiplantae; phylum Streptophyta; class Magnoliopsida; order Fagales; family Fagaceae; genus Quercus; species Quercus parvula. The sequence continues at coordinate 23,089,012 of JAUAME010000012.1, forward strand.
AGCCAAAATAAGTTGGAAAAGGACGAGATAAAGAGAAAATAAAAATTATTGTTCCGTTCCGTTCCTATCCGACGCGAAATAGAAAATTTGAAAACAATAGCAAAAAAATTCAAAAAATTAAAAAATACCATTACGGGTTTATTTCAAGCCGAAATCGGTCGGAAAAGGCCGTGAAAAAGAGAATATAAAAATTATCGTTCCGTTTCGTTCCTGCCCGGCACTAAATAAAAAATTCAAAAAAAATAGCAAAAAAATTCAAAAAATTAAAACATACAATTATGGCCTCATTTCAATCCAAAATAGGCAGGACAAGCCCGAGAAAAACAGAAAATAAAAATTATTGTTCCGTTTCGTTCCTACCCGGCGCTAAATATGAAATTCAAAAAAAATAGCAAAAAAATTCAAAAAATTTAAAAATACCATAATGGATTCATTTCAAGCCAAAATAAGTTGGAAAAGGACGAGATAAAGAGAAAATAAAAATTATTGTTCCGTTCCGTTCCTATCCGACGCGAAATACAAAATTTGAAAACAATAGCAAAAAAATTCAAAAAATTAAAAAATACCATTACGGGTTCATTTCAAGCCGAAATCGGTCGGAAAAGGCCGTGAAAAAGAGAATATAAAAATTATCGTTCCGTTTCGTTCCTGCCCGGCACTAAATAAAAAATTCAAAAAAAATAGCAAAAAAATTCAAAAAATTAAAACATACAATTATGGCCTCATTTCAATCCAAAATAGGCAGGACAAGCCCGAGAAAAACAGAAAATAAAAATTATTATTCCGTTTCATTCCTACCCGGCGCTAAATATGAAATTCAAAAAAAATAGCAAAAAAATTCAAAAAATTTAAAAATACCATAATGGATTCATTTCAAGTCAAAATAAGTTGGAAAAGGACGAGATAAAGAGAAAATAAAAATTATTGTTCCGTTCCGTTCCTATCCAACGCGAAATAGAAAATTTGAAAACAATAGCAAAAAAATTCAAAAAATTAAAAAATACCATTACGGGTTCATTTCAAGCCGAAATCGGTCAGAAAAGGCCGTGAAAAAGAGAATATAAAAATTATCGTTCCGTTTCGTTCCTGCCCGGCACTAAATAAAAAATTCAAAAAAAATAGCAAAAAAATTCAAAAAATTAAAACATACAATTATGGCTTCATTTCAATCCAAAATAGGCAGGACAAGGCCGAGAAAAACAGAAAATAAAAATTATTGTTCCGTTTCGTTCCTACCCGGCGCTAAATATGAAATTCAAAAAAAATAGCAAAAAAATTCAAAAAATTTAAAAATACCATAATGGATTCATTTCAAGCCAAAATAAGTTGGAAAAGGACGAGATAAAGAGAAAATAAAAATTATTGTTCCGTTCCGTTCCTATCCGACGCGAAATAGAAAATTTGAAAACAATAGCAAAAAAATTCAAAAAATTAAAAAATACCATTACGGGTTCATTTCAAGCCGAAATCGGTCGGAAAAGGCCGTGAAAAAGAGGATATAAAAATTATCGTTCCGTTTCGTTCCTGCCCGGCACTAAATAAAAAATTCAAAAAAAAATAGCAAAAAAATTCAAAAAATTGAAACATACAATTATGGCTTCATTTCAATCCAAAATAGGCAGGACAAGGCCGAGAAAAACAGAAAATAAAAATTATTGTTCCGTTTCGTTCCTACCCGGCGCTAAATATGAAATTCAAAAAAAATAGCAAAAAAATTCAAAAAATTTAAAAATACCATAATGGATTCATTTCAAGCCAAAATAAGTTGGAAAAGGACGAGATAAAGAGAAAATAAAAAATATTGTTCCGTTCCGTTCCTATCCGACGCGAAATAGAAAATTTGAAAACAATAGCAAAAAAATTCAAAAAATTAAAAAATACCATTACGGGTTCATTTCAAGCCGAAATAGGTCGGAAAAGGCCGTGAAAAAGAGAATATAAAAATTATCGTTCCGTTTCGTTCCTGCCCGGCACTAAATAAAAAATTCAAAAAAAATAGCAAAAAAATTCAAAAAATTGAAACATACAATTATGGCTTCATTTCAATCCAAAATAGGCAGGACAAGGCCGAGAAAAACAGAAAATAAAAATTATTGTTCCGTTTCGTTCCTACCCGGCGCTAAATATGAAATTCAAAAAAAATAGCAAAAAAATTCAAAAAATTTAAAAATACCATAATGGATTCATTTCAAGCCAAAATAAGTTGGAAAAGGACGAGATAAAGAGAAAATAAAAAATATTGTTCCGTTCCGTTCCTATCCGACGCGAAATAGAAAATTTGAAAACAATAGCAAAAAAATTCAAAAAATTAAAAAATACCATTACGGGTTCATTTCAAGCCGAAATAGGTCGGAAAAGGCCGTGAAAAAGAGAATATAAAAATTATCGTTCCGTTTCGTTCCTGCCCGGCACTAAATAAAAAATTCAAAAAAAATTGCAAAAAAATTCAAAAAATTAAAACATACAATTATGGCTTCATTTCAATCCAAAATAGGTCGGACAAGGCCGAGAAAAACAGAAAATAAAAATTATTGTTCCGTTTCGTTCCTACCCGGCCCTAAATATGAAATTCAAAAAAAATAGCAAAAAAATTCAAAAAATTTAAAAATACCATAATGGATTAATTTCAAGCCGAAATAAGTTGGAAAAGGACGAGATAAAGAGAAAATAAAAATTATTGTTCCGTTCCGTTCCTATCCGACGCGAAATAGAAAATTTGAAAACAATAGCAAAAAAATTCAAAAAATTAAAAAATACCATTACGGGTTCATTTCAAGCCGAAATCGGTCGGAAAAGGCCGTGAAAAAGAGAATATAAAAATTATCGTTCCGTTTCGTTCCTGTCCGGCACTAAATAAAAAATTCAAAAAAAATAGCAAAAAAATTCAAAATATTAAAACATACAATTATGGCTTCATTTCAATCCAAAATAGGCAGGACAAGGCCGAGAAAAACAGAAAATAAAAATTATTGTTCCGTTTCGTTCCTACCCGGCGCTAAATATGAAATTCAAAAAAAATAGCAAAAAAATTCAAAAAATTTAAAAATACCATAATGGATTCATTTCAAGCCAAAATAAGTTGGAAAAGGACGAGATAAAGAGAAAATAAAAATTATTGTTCCGTTCCGTTCCTATCCGACGCGAAATAGAAAATTTGAAAATAATAGCAAAAAAATTCAAAAAATTAAAAAATACCATTACGGGTTCATTTCAAGCCGAAATCGGTCGGAAAAGGCCGTGAAAAAGAGAATATAAAAATTATCGTTCCGTTTCGTTCCTGCCCGGTACTAAATAAAAAATTCAAAAAAAATAGCAAAAAAATTCAAAAAATTAAAACATACAATTATGGCTTCATTTCAATCCAAAATAGGCAGGACAAGGCCGAGAAAAACAGAAAATAAAAATTATTGTTCCGTTTCGTTCCTACCCGGCGCTAAATATGAAATTCAAAAAAAATAGCAAAAAAATTCAAAAAATTTAAAAATACCATAATGGATTCATTTCAAGCCAAAATAAGTTGGAAAAGGACGAGATAAAGAGAAAATAAAAATTATTGTTCCGTTCCGTTCCTATCCGACGCGAAATAGAAAATTTGAAAACAATAGCAAAAAAATTCAAAAAATTAAAAAATACCATTACGGGTTCATTTCAAGCCGAAATCGGCCGGAAAAGGCCGTGAAAAAGAGAATATAAAAATTATCGTTCCGTTTCGTTCCTGCCCGGCACTAAATAAAAAATTCAAAAAAAATTGCAAAAAAATTCAAAAAATTAAAACATCCAATTATGGCTTCATTTCAATCCAAAATAGGCAGGACAAGGCCGAGAAAAACAGAAAATAAAAATTATTGTTCCGTTTCGTTCCTACCCGGCGCTAAATATGAAATTCAAAAAAAATAGCAAAAAAATTCAAAAAATTTAAAAATACCATAATGGATTCATTTCAAGTCAAAATAAGTTGGAAAAGGACGAGATAAAGAGAAAATAAAAATTATTGTTCCGTTCCGTTCCTATCCGACGCGAAATAGAAAATTTGAAAACAATAGCAAAAAAATTAAAAAATACCATTACGGGTTCATTTCAAGCCGAAATCGGTCGGAAAAGGCCGTGAAAAAGAGAATATAAAAATTATCGTTCCGTTTCGTTCCTGCCCGGCACTAAATAAAAAATTCAAAAAAAATAGCAAAAAAATTCAAAAAATTAAAACATACAATTATGGCTTCATTTCAATCCAAAATAGGTCGGACAAGGCCGAGAAAAACAGAAAATAAAAATTATTGTTCCGTTTCGTTCCTACCCGGCCTTAAATATGAAATTCAAAAAAAATAGCAAAAAAATTCAAAAAATTTAAAAATACCATAATGGATTAATTTCAAGCCAAAATAAGTTGGAAAAGGACGAGATAAAGAGAAAATAAAAATTATTGTTCCGTTCCGTTCCTATCCGACGCGAAATAGAAAATTTGAAAACAATAGCAAAAAAATTCAAAAAATTAAAAAATACCATTACGGGTTCATTTCAAGCCGAAATCGGTCGGAAAAGGCCGTGAAAAAGAGAATATAAAAATTATCGTTCCGTTTCGTTCCTGCCCGGCACTAAATAAAAAATTCAAAAAAAATAGCAAAAAAATTTAAAATATTAAAACATACAATTATGGCTTCATTTCAATCCAAAATAGGCAGGACAAGGCCGAGAAAAACAGAAAATAAAAATTATTGTTCCGTTTCGTTCCTACTCGGCGCTAAATATGAAATTCAAAAAAAATAGCAAAAAAATTCAAAAAATTTAAAAATACCATAATGGATTCATTTCAAGCCAAAATAAGTTGGAAAAGGACGAGATAAAGAGAAAATAAAAATTATTGTTCCGTTCCGTTCCTATCCGACGCGAAATAGAAAATTTGAAAACAATAGCAAAAAAATTCAAAAAATTAAAAAATACCATTACGGGTTCATTTCAAGCCGAAATCGGTCGGAAAAGGCCGTGAAAAAGAGAATATAAAAATTATCGTTCCGTTTCGTTCCTGCCCGGCACTAAATAAAAAATTCAAAAAAAATAGCAAAAAAATTCAAAAAATTAAAACATACAATTATGGCTTCATTTCAATCCAAAATAGGCAGGACAAGGCCGAGAAAAACAGAAAATAAAAATTATTGTTCCGTTTCGTTCCTACCCGGCCCTAAATATGAAATTCAAAAAAAATAGCAAAAAAATTCAAAAAATTTAAAAATACCATAATGGATTCATTTCAAGCCAAAATAAGTTGGAAAAGGACGAGATAAAGAGAAAATAAAAATTATTGTTCCGTTCCGTTCCTATCCGACGCGAAATAGAAAATTTGAAAACAATAGCAAAAAAATTCAAAAAATTAAAAAATACCATTACGGGTTCATTTGAAGCCGAAATCGGTCGGAAAAGGCCGTGAAAAAGAGAATATAAAAATTATCGTTCCGTTTCGTTCCTGCCCGGCACTAAATAAAAAATAGCAAAAAAATTCAAAAAATTTAAAAATACCATAATGGATTTATTTCAAGCCAAAATAAGTTGGAAAAGGATGAGATAAAGAGAAAATAAAAATTATTGTTCCGTTCCGTTCCTACCCGAGGCGAAATAGAAAATTTCAAAACAATAGCAAAAAAATTAAAAAAATTAAAAATACCATTACAGGTTCATTTCAAGCCAAAATTTGTTGGCAAATGATGAGATAGAGAGAAAATAAAAGTTATCGTTCCGTTCCGTTCTTACCCGACACGAAATAGAAAATTCCAAAACAATAGCAAAAAAATTCAAAAAATTAAAGAATACCATTACGGGTTCATTTCAAGCCGAAATAGGTCGGAAAAGGCCGAGAAAAACAGAAAATAAAAATTATCGTTCCGTTTCGTTCCTGCCCGGCACTAAATAAAAAATTCAAAAAAAATAGCAAAAAAATTCAAAAAATTTAAAAATACCATTACTGGTTCATTTCAAGCTGAAATAGGTCGGAAAAGGCCGAGAAAAACAGAAAATAAAAACTATCATCCGCTTCGTTCATTCCTGGCACTAAATAGAAAATTAAAAAAAAATAGCAAAAAAATTCATAAAATTAAATAATACCATTACGGGTTCTTTTCAAGCCGAAATAGGTCCGAAAAGGCCGAGAAAAGTAGAAAAAAAAAATTATCATCCGCTTCGTTCATTCCTGGCACTAAATAGAAAATTCAAAAAAAATTGCAAAAAAAATCAAAAAATTTAAAAATACCGTAATGGATTCATTTCAAGCCGAAATAGGTCGGAAAAGGCCGAGAAAAACAGAAAATAAAAATTATCATGCGCTTCATTCATTCCTGGCACTAAGTAGAAAATTCAAAAAAAATAGCAAAAAAATTAAAAAAATTAAAAAATACCATTACGGGTTCATTTCAAGCCGAAATAGGTCGGAAAAGGCCGTGAAAAAGAGAATATAAAAATTATCGTTCCGTTTCGTTCCTGCCCGGCATTAAATAAAAAATTCAAAAAAAATTGCAAAAAAATTCAAAAAATTAAAACATACAATTATGGCTTCATTTCAATCCAAAATAGGTCGGACAAGGCCGAGAAAAACAGAAAATAAAAATTATTGTTCCGTTTCGTTCCTACCCGGCCCTAAATATGAAATTCAAAAAAAATAGCAAAAAAATTCAAAAAATTTAAAAATACCATAATGGATTCATTTCAAGCCGAAATCGGACGGAAAAGGCCGTGAAAAAGAGAATATAAAAATTATCGTTCCGTTTCGTTCCTGCCCGGCACTAAATAAAAAATTCAAAAAAAATAGCAAAAAAATTCAAAAAATTAAAACATACAATTATGGCTTCATTTCAATCCAAAATAGGCAGGACAAGGCCGAGAAAAACAGAAAATAAAAATTATTGTTCCGTTTCGTTCCTACCCGGCGCTAAATATGAAATTCAAAAAAAATAGCAAAAAAATTCAAAAAATTTAAAAATACCATAATGGATTCATTTCAAGCCAAAATAAGTTGGAAAAGGACGAGATAAAGAGAAAATAAAAATTATTGTTCCGTTCCGTTCCTATCCGACGCGAAATAGAAAATTTGAAAACAATAGCAAAAAAATTCAAAAAATTAAAAAATACCATTACGGGTTCATTTCAAGCCGAAATCGGCCGGAAAAGGCCGTGAAAAAGAGAATATAAAAATTATCGTTCCGTTTCGTTCCTGCCCGGCACTAAATAAAAAATTCAAAAAAAATTGCAAAAAAATTCAAAAAATTAAAACATCCAATTATGGCTTCATTTCAATCCAAAATAGGCAGGACAAGGCCGAGAAAAACAGAAAATAAAAATTATTGTTCCGTTTCGTTCCTACCCGGCGCTAAATATGAAATTCAAAAAAAATAGCAAAAAAATTCAAAAAATTTAAAAATACCATAATGGATTCATTTCAAGTCAAAATAAGTTGGAAAAGGACGAGATAAAGAGAAAATAAAAATTATTGTTCCGTTCCGTTCCTATCCGACGCGAAATAGAAAATTTGAAAACAATAGCAAAAAAATTAAAAAATACCATTACGGGTTCATTTCAAGCCGAAATCGGTCGGAAAAGGCCGTGAAAAAGAGAATATAAAAATTATCGTTCCGTTTCGTTCCTGCCCGGCACTAAATAAAAAATTCAAAAAAAATAGCAAAAAAATTCAAAAAATTAAAACATACAATTATGGCTTCATTTCAATCCAAAATAGGTCGGACAAGGCCGAGAAAAACAGAAAATAAAAATTATTGTTCCGTTTCGTTCCTACCCGGCCTTAAATATGAAATTCAAAAAAAATAGCAAAAAAATTCAAAAAATTTAAAAATACCATAATGGATTAATTTCAAGCCAAAATAAGTTGGAAAAGGACGAGATAAAGAGAAAATAAAAATTATTGTTCCGTTCCGTTCCTATCCGACGCGAAATAGAAAATTTGAAAACAATAGCAAAAAAATTCAAAAAATTAAAAAATACCATTACGGGTTCATTTCAAGCCGAAATCGGTCGGAAAAGGCCGTGAAAAAGAGAATATAAAAATTATCGTTCCGTTTCGTTCCTGCCCGGCACTAAATAAAAAATTCAAAAAAAATAGCAAAAAAATTCAAAATATTAAAACATACAATTATGGCTTCATTTCAATCCAAAATAGGCAGGACAAGGCCGAGAAAAACAGAAAATAAAAATTATTGTTCCGTTTCGTTCCTACTCGGCGCTAAATATGAAATTCAAAAAAAATAGCAAAAAAATTCAAAAAATTTAAAAATACCATAATGGATTCATTTCAAGCCAAAATAAGTTGGAAAAGGACGAGATAAAGAGAAAATAAAAATTATTGTTCCGTTCCGTTCCTATCCGACGCGAAATAGAAAATTTGAAAACAATAGCAAAAAAATTCAAAAAATTAAAAAATACCATTACGGGTTCATTTCAAGCCGAAATCGGTCGGAAAAGGCCGTGAAAAAGAGAATATAAAAATTATCGTTCCGTTTCGTTCCTGCCCGGCACTAAATAAAAAATTCAAAAAAAATAGCAAAAAAATTCAAAAAATTAAAACATACAATTATGGCTTCATTTCAATCCAAAATAGGCAGGACAAGGCCGAGAAAAACAGAAAATAAAAATTATTGTTCCGTTTCGTTCCTACCCGGCCCTAAATATGAAATTCAAAAAAAATAGCAAAAAAATTCAAAAAATTTAAAAATACCATAATGGATTCATTTCAAGCCAAAATAAGTTGGAAAAGGACGAGATAAAGAGAAAATAAAAATTATTGTTCCGTTCCGTTCCTATCCGACGCGAAATAGAAAATTTGAAAACAATAGCAAAAAAATTCAAAAAATTAAAAAATACCATTACGGGTTCATTTGAAGCCGAAATCGGTCGGAAAAGGCCGTGAAAAAGAGAATATAAAAATTATCGTTCCGTTTCGTTCCTGCCCGGCACTAAATAAAAAATTCAAACAAAATAGCAAAAAAATTCAAAAAATTAAAACATACAATTATGGCTTCATTTCAATCCAAAATTGGCAGGACTAGGCCGAGAAAAACAGAAAATAAAAATTATTGTTCCGTTTCGTTCCTACTCGGCGCTAAATATGAAATTCAAAAAAAATAGCAAAAAAATTCAAAAAATTTAAAAATACCATAATGGATTCATTTCAAGCCAAAATAAGTTGGAAAAGGACGAGATAAAGAGAAAATAAAAATTATTGTTCCGTTCCGTTCCTATCCGACGCAAAATACAAAATTTGAAAACAATAGCAAAAAAATTGAAAAAATTAAAAAATACCATTACGGGTTCATTTCAAGACGAAATCGGTCGGAAAAGGCCGTGAAAAAGAGAATATAAAAATTATCGTTCCGTTTCGTTCCTGCCCGGCACTAAATAAAAAATTCAAAAAAAATAGCAAAAAAATTCAAAATATTAAAACATACAATTATGGCTTCATTTCAATCCAAAATAGGCAGGACAAGGCCGAGAAAAACAGAAAATAAAAATTATTGTTCCGTTTCGTTCCTACCCGGCGCTAAATATGAAATTCAAAAAAAATAGCAAAGAAATTCAAAAAATTTAAAAATACCATAATGGATTCATTTCAAGCCAAAATAAGTTGGAAAAGGACGAGATAAAGAGAAAATAAAAATTATTGTTCCGTTCCGTTCCTATCCGACGCGAAATAGAAAATTTGAAAACAATAGCAAAAAAATTAAAAAATACCATTACGGGTTCATTTCAAGCCGAAATCGGTCGGAAAAGGCCGTGAAAAAGAGAATATAAAAATTATCGTTCCGTTTCGTTCCTGCCCGGCACTAAATAAAAAATTCAAAAAAAATAGCAAAAAAATTCAAAAAACTAAAACATACAATTATGGCTTCATTTCAATCCAAAATAGGCAGGACAAGGCCGAGAAAAACAGAAAATAAAAATTATTTTTCCGTTTCGTTCCTACCCGGCGCTAAATATGAAATTCAAAAAAAATAGCTAAAAAATTGAAAAAATTGAAAACTACCATAATGGATTCATTTCAAGCCAAAATAAGTTGGAAAAGGACGAGATAAAGAGAAAATAAAAATTATTGTTCCGTTCCGTTCCTATCCGACGCGAAATAGAAAATTTGAAAACAATAGCAAAAAAATTCAAAAAATTAAAAAATACCATTACGGGTTCATTTCAAGCCGAAATCGGTCGGAAAAGGCCGTGAAATAGAGAATATAAAAATTATCGTTCCGTTTCGTTCCTGCCCGGCACTAAATAAAAAATTCAAAAAAAATAGCAAAAAAATCCAAAAAATTAAAACATACAATTATGGCTTCATTTCAATCCAAAATAGGCAGGACAAGGCCGAGAAAAACAGAAAATAAAAATTATTGTTCCGTTTCGTTCCTACCCGGCACTAAATATGAAATTCAAAAAAAATAGCAAAAAAATTCAAAAAATTTAAAAATACCATAATGGATTCATTTCAAGCCAAAATAAGTTGGAAAAGGACGAGATAAAGAGAAAATAAAAATTATTGTTCCGTTCCGTTCCTTTCCGACGCGAAATAGAAAATTTGAAAACAATAGCAAAAAAATTCAAAAAACTAAAAAATACCATTACGGGTTCATTTCAAGCCGAAATAGGTCGGAAAAGGCCGTGAAAAAGAGAATATAAAAATTATCGTTCCGTTTCGTTCCTGCCCGGCACTAAATAAAAAATTCAAAAAAAATTGCAAAAAAATTCAAAAAATTAAAACATACAATTATGGCTTCATTTCAATCCAAAATAGGTCGGACAAGGCCGAGAAAAACAGAAAATAAAAATTATTGTTCCGTTTCGTTCCTACCCGGCCCTAAATATGAAATTAAAAAAAAATAGCAAAAAAATTCAAAAAATTTAAAAATACCATAATGGATTCATTTCAAGTCAAAATAAGTTGGAAAAGGACGAGATAAAGAGAAAATAAAAATTATTGTTCCGTTCCGTTCCTATCCGACGCGAAATAGAAAATTTGAAAACAATAGCAAAAAAATTAAAAAATACCATTACGGGTTCATTTCAAGCCGAAATCGGTCGGAAAAGGCCGTGAAAAAGAGAATATAAAAATTATCGTTCCGTTTCGTTCCTGCCCGGCAATAAATAAAAAATTCAAAAAAAATAGCAAAAAAATTCAAAAAATTAAAACATACAATTATGGCTTCATTTCAATCCAAAATAGGTCGGACAAGGCCGAGAAAAACAGAAAATAAAAATTATTGTTCCGTTTCGTTCCTACCCGGCCTTAAATATGAAATTCAAAAAAAATAGCAAAAAAATTCAAAAAATTTAAAAATACCATAATGGATTAATTTCAAGCCAAAATAAGTTGGAAAATGACGAGATAAAGAGAAAATAAAAATTATTGTTCCGTTCCGTTCCTATCCGACGCGAAATAGAAAATTTGAAAACAATAGCAAAAAAATTCAAAAAATTAAAAAATACCATTACGGGTTCATTTCAAGCCGAAATCGGTCGGAAAAGGCCGTGAAAAAGAGAATATAAAAATTATCGTTCCGTTTCGTTCCTGCCCGGCACTAAATAAAAAATTCAAAAAAAATAGCAAAAAAATTCAAAATATTAAAACATACAATTATGGCTTCATTTCAATCCAAAATAGGTAGGACAAGGCCGAGAAAAACAGAAAATAAAAATTATTGTTCCGTTTCGTTCCTACCCGGCGCTAAATATGAAATTCAAAAAAAATAGCAAAAAAATTCAAAAAATTTAAAAATACCATAATGGATTCATTTCAAGCCAAAATAAGTTGGAAAAGGACGAGATAAAGAGAAAATAAAAATTATTGTTCCGTTCCGTTCCTATCCGACGCGAAATAGAAAATTTGAAAACAATAGCAAAAAAATTCAAAAAATTAAAAAATACCATTACGGGTTCATTTCAAGCCGAAATCGGTCGGAAAAGGCCGTGAAAAAGAGAATATAAAAATTATCGTTCCGTTTCGTTCCTGCCCGGCACTAAATAAAAAATTCAAAAAAAATAGCAAAAAAATTCAAAATATTAAAACATACAATTATGGCTTCATTTCAATCCAAAATAGGCAGGACAAGGCCGAGAAAAACAGAAAATAAAAATTATTGTTCCGTTTCGTTCCTACCCGGCGCTAAATATGAAATTCAAAAAAAATAGCAAAAAAATTCAAAAAATACCATTACGGGTTCATTTCAAGCCAAAATAGGTCGGAAAAGGCCGAGAAAAAGAGAAAATAAAAATTATCGTTCCGTTTCGTTCATGCCCGGCACTAAATAAAAAATTCAAAAAAAATAGCAAAAAAATTCAAAAAATTAAAACATACAATTATGGCTTCATTTCAATCCAAAATAGGCAGGACAAGGACGAGAAAAACGGAAAATAAAAATTATTGTTCCGTTTCGTTCCTACCCGGCCCTAAATATGAAATTCAAAAAAAATAGCAAAAAAATTCAAAAAATTTAAAAATACCATAATGGATTCATTTCAAGTCAAAATAAGTTGGAAAAGGACGAGATAAAGAGAAAATAAAAATTATTGTTCCGTTCCGTTCCTATCCGACGCGAAATAGAAAATTTGAAAACAATAGCAAAAAAATTCAAAAAATTAAAAAATACCATTACGGGTTCATTTCAAGCCGAAATCGGTTGGAAAAGGCCGTGAAAAAGAGAATATAAAAATTATCGTTCCGTTTCGTTCCTGCCCGGCACTAAATAAAAAATTCAAAAAAAATAGCAAAAAAATTCAAAAAATTAAAACATACAATTATGGCTTCATTTCAATCCAAAATTGGCAGGACTAGGCCGAGAAAAACAGAAAATAAAAATTATTGTTCCGTTTCGTTCCTACTCGGCGCTAAATATGAAATTCAAAAAAAATAGCAAAAAAATTCAAAAAATTTAAAAATACCATAATGGATTCATTTCAAGCCAAAATAAGTTGGAAAAGGACGAGATAAAGAGAAAATAAAAATTATTGTTCCGTTCCGTTCCTATCCGACGCGAAATAGAAAATTTGAAAACAATAGCAAAAAAATTCAAAAAATTAAAAAATACCATTACGGGTTCATTTCAAGACGAAATCGGTCGGAAAAGGCCGTGAAAAAGAGAATATAAAAATTATCGTTCCGTTTCGTTCCTGCCCGGCACTAAATAAAAAATTCAAAAAAAATAGCAAAAAAATTCAAAATATTAAAACATACAATTATGGCTTCATTTCAATCCAAAATAGGCAGGACAAGGCCGAGAAAAACAGAAAATAAAAATTATTGTTCCGTTTCGTTCCTACCCGGCGCTAAATATGAAATTCAAAAAAAATAGCAAAAAAATTCAAAAAATTTAAAAATACCATAATGGATTCATTTCAAGCCAAAATAAGTTGGAAAAGGACGAGATAAAGAGAAAATAAAAATTATTGTTCCGTTTCGTTCCTACTCGGCGCTAAATATGAAATTAAAAAAAAATAGCAAAAAAATTCAAAAAATTTAAAAATACCATAATGGATTCATTTCAAGCCAAAATAAGTTGGAAAAGGACGAGATAAAGAGAAAATAAAAATTATTGTTCCGTTCCGTTCCTATCCGACGCGAAATAGAAAATTTGAAAACAATAGCAAAAAAATTCAAAAAATTAAAAAAATACCATTACGGGTTCATTTCAAGCCGAAATCGGTCGGAAAAGGCCGTGAAAAAGAGAATATAAAAATTATCGTTCCGTTTCGTTCCTGCCCGGCACTAAATAAAAAATTCAAACAAAATAGCAAAAAAATTCAAAAAATTAAAACATACAATTATGGCTTCATTTCAATCCAAAATTGGCAGGACTAGGCCGAGAAAAACAGAAAATAAAAATTATTGTTCCGTTTCGTTCCTACTCGGCGCAAAATATGAAATTCAAAAAAAATAGCAAAAAAATTCAAAAAATTTAAAAATACCATAATGGATTCATTTCAAGCCAAAATAAGTTGGAAAAGGACGAGATAAAGAGAAAATAAAAATTATTGTTCCGTTCCGTTCCTATCCGACGCGAAATAGAAAATTTGAAAACAATAGCAAAAAAATTCAAAAAATTAAAAAATACCATTACGGGTTCATTTCAAGACGAAATCGGTCGGAAAAGGCCGTGAAAAAGAGAATATAAAAATTATCGTTCCGTTTCGTTCCTGCCCGGCACTAAATAAAAAATTCAAAAAAAATAGCAAAAAAATTCAAAATATTAAAACATACAATTATGGCTTCATTTCAATCCAAAATAGGCAGGACAAGGCCGAGAAAAACAGAAAATAAAAATTATTGTTCCGTTTCGTTCCTACCCGGCGCTAAATATGAAATTCAAAAAAAATAGCAAAAAAATTCAAAAAATTTAAAAATACCATAATGGATTCATTTCAAGCCAAAATAAGTTGGAAAAGGACGAGATAAAGAGAAAATAAAAATTATTGTTCCGTTCCGTTCCTATCCGACGCGAAATAGAAAATTTGAAAACAATAGCAAAAAAATTCAAAAAATTAAAAAATACCATTACGGGTTCATTTCAAGCCGAAATCGGTCGGAAAAGGCCGTGATAAAGAGAATATAAAAATTATCGTTCCGTTTCGTTCCTGCCCGGCACTAAATAAAAAATTCAAAAAAAATAGCAAAAAAATTCAAAAAATTAAAACATACAATTATGGCTTCATTTCAATCCAAAATAGGCAGGACAAGGCCGAGAAAAACAGAAAATAAAAATTATTGTTCCGTTTCGTTCCTACCCGGCGCTAAATATGAAATTCAAAAAAAATAGCTAAAAAATTGAAAAAATTGAAAAATACCATAATGGATTCATTTCAAGCCAAAATAAGTTGGAAAAGGACGAGATAAAGAGAAAATAAAAATTATTGTTCCGTTCCGTTCCTATCCGACGCGAAATAGAAAATTTGAAAACAATAGCAAAAAAATTAAAAAATACCATTACGGGTTCATTTCAAGCCGAAATTGGTCGGAAAAGGCCGTGAAAAAGAGAATATAAAAATTATCGTTCCGTTTCGTTCCTGCCCGGCACTAAATAAAAAATTCAAAAAAAATAGCAAAAAAATTCAAAAAATTAAAACATACAATTATGGCTTCATTTCAATCCAAAATAGGCAGGACAAGGCCGAGAAAAACAGAAAATAAAAATTATTTTTCCGTTTCGTTCCTACCCGGCGCTAAATATGAAATTCAAAAAAAATAGCTAAAAAATTGAAAAATACCATAATGGATTCATTTCAAGCCAAAATAAGTTGGAAAAGGACGAGATAAAGAGAAAATAAAAATTATTGTTCCGTTCCGTTCCTATCCGACGCGAAATAGAAAATTTGAAAACAATAGCAAAAAAATTCAAAAAATTAAAAAATACCATTACGGGTTCATTTCAAGCCGAAATCGGTCGGAAAAGGCCGTGAAATAGAGAATATAAAAATTATCGTTCCGTTTCGTTCCTGCCCGGCACTAAATAAAAAATTCAAAAAAAATAGCAAAAAAATTCAAAATATTAAAACATACAATTATGGCTTCATTTCAATCCAAAATAGGCAGGACAAGGCCGAGAAAAACAGAAAATAAAAATTATTGTTCCGTTTCGTTCCTACCCGGCGCTAAATATGAAATTCAAAAAAAATAGCAAAAAAATTCAAAAAATTTAAAAATACCATAATGGATTCATTTCAAGCCAAAATAAGTTGGAAAAGGACGAGATAAAGAGAAAATAAAAATTATTGTTCCGTTTCGTTCCTACTCGGCGCTAAATATGAAATTCAAAAAAAATAGCAAAAAAATTCAAAAAATTTAAAAATACCATAATGGATTCATTTCAAGCCAAAATAAGTTGGAAAAGGACGAGATAAAGAGAAAATAAAAATTATTGTTCCGTTCCGTTCCTATCCGACGCGAAATAGAAAATTTGAAAACAATAGCAAAAAAATTCAAAAAATTAAAAAATACCATTACGGGTTCATTTCAAGCCGAAATCGGTCGGAAAAGGCCGTGAAAAAGAGAATATAAAAATTATCGTTCCGTTTCGTTCCTGCCCGGCACTAAATAAAAAATTCAAACAAAATAGCAAAAAAATTCAAAAAATTAAAACATACAATTATGGCTTCATTTCAATCCAAAATTGGCAGGACTAGGCCGAGAAAAACAGAAAATAAAAATTATTGTTCCGTTTCGTTCCTACTCGGCGCTAAATATGAAATTCAAAAAAAATAGCAAAAAAATTCAAAAAATTTAAAAATACCATAATGGATTCATTTCAAGCCAAAATAAGTTGGAAAAGGACGAGATAAAGAGAAAATAAAAATTATTGTTCCGTTCCGTTCCTATCCGACGCGAAATAGAAAATTTGAAAACAATAGCAAAAAAATTCAAAAAATTAAAAAATACCATTACGGGTTCATTTCAAGACGAAATCGGTCGGAAAAGGCCGTGAAAAAGAGAATATAAAAATTATCGTTCCGTTTCGTTCCTGCCCGGCACTAAATAAAAAATTCAAAAAAAATAGCAAAAAAATTCAAAATATTAAAACATACAATTATGGCTTCATTTCAATCCAAAATAGGCAGGACAAGGCCGAGAAAAACAGAAAATAAAAATTATTGTTCCGTTTCGTTCCTACCCGGCGCTAAATATGAAATTCAAAAAAAATAGCAAAAAAATTCAAAAAATTTAAAAATACCATAATGGATTCATTTCAAGCCAAAATAAGTTGGAAAAGGACGAGATAAAGAGAAAATAAAAATTATTGTTCCGTTCCGTTCCTATCCGACGCGAAATAGAAAATTTGAAAACAATAGCAAAAAAATTCAAAAAATTAAAAAATACCATTACGGGTTCATTTCAAGCCGAAATCGGTCGGAAAAGGCCGTGATAAAGAGAATATAAAAATTATCGTTCCGTTTCGTTCCTGCCCGGCACTAAATAAAAAATTCAAAAAAAATAGCAAAAAAATTCAAAAAATTAAAACATACAATTATGGCTTCATTTCAATCCAAAATAGGCAGGACAAGGCCGAGAAAAACAGAAAATAAAAATTATTGTTCCGTTTCGTTCCTACCCGGCGCTAAATATGAAATTCAAAAAAAATAGCTAAAAAATTGAAAAAATTGAAAAATACCATAATGGATTCATTTCAAGCCAAAATAAGTTGGAAAAGGACGAGATAAAGAGAAAATAAAAATTATTGTTCCGTTCCGTTCCTATCCGACGCGAAATAGAAAATTTGAAAACAATAGCAAAAAAATTAAAAAATACCATTACGGGTTCATTTCAAGCCGAAATTGGTCGGAAAAGGCCGTGAAAAAGAGAATATAAAAATTATCGTTCCGTTTCGTTCCTGCCCGGCACTAAATAAAAAATTCAAAAAAAATAGCAAAAAAATTCAAAAAATTAAAACATACAATTATGGCTTCATTTCAATCCAAAATAGGCAGGACAAGGCCGAGAAAAACAGAAAATAAAAATTATTTTTCCGTTTCGTTCCTACCCGGCGCTAAATATGAAATTCAAAAAAAATAGCTAAAAAATTGAAAAAATTGAAAAATACCATAATGGATTCATTTCAAGCCAAAATAAGTTGGAAAAGGACGAGATAAAGAGAAAATAAAAATTATTGTTCCGTTCCGTTCCTATCCGACGCGAAATAGAAAATTTGAAAACAATAGCAAAAAAATTCAAAAAATTAAAAAATACCATTACGGGTTCATTTCAAGCCGAAATCGGTCGGAAAAGGCCGTGAAATAGAGAATATAAAAATTATCGTTCCGTTTCGTTCCTGCCCGGCACTAAATAAAAAATTCAAAAAAAATAGCAAAAAAATCCAAAAAATTAAAACATACAATTATGGCTTCATTTCAATCCAAAATAGGCAGGACAAGGCCGAGAAAAACAGAAAATAAAAATTATTGTTCCGTTTCGTTCCTACCCGGCACTAAATATGAAATTCAAAAAAAATAGCAAAAAAATTCAAAAAATTTAAAAATACCATAATGGATTCATTTCAAGCCAAAATAAGTTGGAAAAGGACGAGATAAAGAGAAAATAAAAATTATTGTTCCGTTCCGTTCCTTTCCGACGCGAAATAGAAAATTTGAAAACAATAGCAAAAAAATTCAAAAAACTAAAAAATACCATTACGGGTTCATTTCAAGCCGAAATAGGTCGGAAAAGGCCGTGAAAAAGAGAATATAAAAATTATCGTTCCGTTTCGTTCCTGCCCGGCACTAAATAAAAAATTCAAAAAAAATTGCAAAAAAATTCAAAAAATTAAAACATACAATTATGGCTTCATTTCAATCCAAAATAGGTCGGACAAGGCCGAGAAAAACAGAAAATAAAAATTATTGTTCCGTTTCGTTCCTACCCGGCCCTAAATATGAAATTAAAAAAAAATAGCAAAAAAATTCAAAAAATTTAAAAATACCATAATGGATTCATTTCAAGCCAAAATAAGTTGGAAAAGGATGAGATAAAGAGAAAATAAAAATTATTGTTCCGTTCCGTTCCTACCCGAGGCGAAATAGAAAATTTCAAAACAATAGCAAAAAAATTAAAAAAATTAAAAATACCATTACAGGTTCATTTCAAGCCAAAATACGTTGGCAAATGATGAGATAGAGAGAAAATAAAAGTTATCGTTCCGTTCCGTTCTTACCCGACACGAAATAGAAAATTCCAAAACAATAGCAAAAAAATTCAAAAAATTAAAGAATACCATTACGGGTTCATTTCAAGCCAAAATAGGTCGGAAAAGGCCGAGAAAAACAGAAAATAAAAATTATCATTCCGTTTCGTTCCTGCCCGGCACTAAATAAAAAATTCAAAAAAAATAGCAAAAAAATTCAAAAAATTTAAAAATACCATTACTGGTCCATTTCAAGCTGAAATAGGTCGGAAAAGGCCGAGAAAAACAGAAAATAAAAACTATCATCCGCTTCGTTCATTCCTGGCACTAAATAGAAAATTAAAAAAAAATAGCAAAAAAATTCATAAAATTAAATAATACCATTACGGGTTCTTTTCAAGCCGAAATAGGTCCGAAAAGGCCGAGAAAAATAGAAAAAAAAAATTATCATCCGCTTCGTTCATTCCTGGCACTAAATAGAAAATTCAAAAAAAATTGCAAAAAAATTCAAAAAATTTAAAAATACCGTAATGGATTCATTTCAAGCCGAAATAGGTCGGAAAAGGCCGAGAAAAACAGAAAATAAAAATTATCATGCGCTTCATTCATTCCTGGCACTAAGTAGAAAATTCAAAAAAAATTGCAAAAAAATTTAAAAAATTTAAAAATACCATAATGGATTCATTTCAAGCCAAAATAAGTTGGAAAAGAATGAGATAAAGAGAAAATAAAAATTATTGTTCCGTTCCGTTCCTATCCGACGCGAAATAGAAAATTCCAAAACAATAGCAAAAAAATTCAAAAAACTAAAGAATACCATTACGGGTTCATTTCAAGCCAAAATAGGTCGGAAAAGGCCGAGAAAAAGAGAAAATAAAAATTATCGTTCCGTTTCGTTCCTGCCCGGCACTAAATAAAAAATTCAAAAAAAATTGCAAAAAAATTCAAAAAATTAAAACATACAATTATGGCTTCATTTCAATCCAAAATAGGTCGGACAAGGCCGAGAAAAACAGAAAATAAAAATTATTGTTCCGTTTCGTTCCTACCCGGCCCTAAATATGAAATTCAAAAAAAATAGCAAAAAAATTCAAAAAATTTAAAAATACCATAATGGATTCATTTCAAGCCAAAATAAGTTGGAAAAGGACGAGATAAAGAGAAAATAAAAATTATTGTTCCGTTCCGTTCCTACCCGAGGCGAAATAGAAAATTCCAAAACAATAGCAAAAAAATTCAAAAAACTAAAGAATACCATTACGGGTTCATTTCAAGCCAAAATAGGTCGGAAAAGGCCGAGAAAAAGAGAAAATAAAAATTATCGTTCCGTTTCGTTCATGCCCGGCACTAAATAAAAAATTCAAAAAAAATAGCAAAAAAATTCAAAAAATTAAAACATACAATTATGGCTTCATTTCAATCCAAAATAGGCAGGACAAGGACGAGAAAAACGGAAAATAAAAATTATTGTTCCGTTTCGTTCCTACCCGGCCCTAAATATGAAATTCAAAAAAAATAGCAAAAAAATTCAAAAAATTTAAAAATACCATAATGGATTCATTTCAAGTCAAAATAAGTTGGAAAAGGACGAGATAAAGAGAAAATAAAAATTATTGTTCCGTTCCGTTCCTATCCGACGCGAAATAGAAAATTTGAAAACAATAGCAAAAAAATTCAAAAAATTAAAAAATACCATTACGGGTTCATTTCAAGCCGAAATCGGTTGGAAAAGGCCGTGAAAAAGAGAATATAAAAATTATCGTTCCGTTTCGTTCCTGCCCGGCACTAAATAAAAAATTCAAAAAAAATAGCAAAAAAATTCAAAAAATTAAAACATACAATTATGGCTTCATTTCAATCCAAAATAGGCAGGACAAGGCCGAGAAAAACAGAAAATAAAAATTATTGTTCCGTTTCGTTCCTACCCGGCCCTAAATATGAAATTAAAAAAAAATAGCAAAAAAATTCAAAAAATTTAAAAATACCATAATGGATTCATTTCAAGCCAAAATAAGTTGGAAAAGGATGAGATAAAGAGAAAATAAAAATTATTGTTCCGTTCCGTTCCTACCCGAGGCGAAATAGAAAATTTCAAAACAATAGCAAAAAAATTAAAAAAATTAAAAATACCATTACAGGTTCATTTCAAGCCAAAATACGTTGGCAAATGATGAGATAGAGAGAAAATAAAAGTTATCGTTCCGTTCCGTTCTTACCCGACTCGAAATAGAAAATTCCAAAACAATAGCAAAAAAATTCAAAAAATTAAAGAATACCATTACGGGTTCATTTCAAGCCAAAATAGGTCGGAAAAGGCCGAGAAAAACAGAAAATAAAAATTATCATTCCGTTTCGTTCCTGCCCGGCACTAAATAAAAAATTCAAAAAAAATAGCAAAAAAATTCAAAAAATTTAAAAATACCATTACTGGTTCATTTCAAGCTGAAATAGGTCGGAAAAGGCCGAGAAAAACAGAAAATAAAAACTATCATCCGCTTCGTTCATTCCTGGCACTAAATAGAAAATTCAAAAAAAATAGCAAAAAAATTCATAAAATTAAATAATACCATTACGGGTTCTTTTCAAGCCGAAATAGGTCCGAAAAGGCCGAGAAAAATAGAAAAAAAAAATTATCATCCACTTCGTTCATTCCTGGCACTACATAGAAAATTCAAAAAAAATTGCAAAAAAATTCAAAAAATTTAAAAATACCGTAATGGATTCATTTCAAGCCGAAATAGGTCGGAAAAGGCCGAGAAAAACAGAAAATAAAAATTATCATGCGCTTCATTCATTCCTGGCACTAAGTAGAAAATTCAAAAAAAATAGCAAAAAAATTTAAAAAATTTAAAAATACCATAATGGATTCATTTCAAGCCAAAATAAGTTGGAAAAGAATGAGATAAAGAGAAAATAAAAATTATTGTTCCGTTCCGTTCCTATCCGACGCGAAATAGAAAATTCCAAAACAATAGCAAAAAAATTCAAAAAACTAAAGAATACCATTACGGGTTCATTTCAAGCCAAAATAGGTCGGAAAAGGCCGAGAAAAAGAGAAAATAAAAATTATCGTTCCGTTTCGTTCCTGCCCGGCACTAAATAAAAAATTCAAAAAAAATTGCAAAAAAATTCAAAAAATTAAAACATACAATTATGGCTTCATTTCAATCCAAAATAGGTCGGACAAGGCCGAGAAAAACAGAAAATAAAAATTATTGTTCCGTTTCGTTCCTACCCGGCCCTAAATATGAAATTCAAAAAAAATAGCAAAAAAATTCAAAAAATTTAAAAATACCATAATGGATTCATTTCAAGCCAAAATAAGTTGGAAAAGGACGAGATAAAGAGAAAATAAAAATTATTGTTCCGTTCCGTTCCTACCCGAGGCGAAATAGAAAATTCCAAAACAATAGCAAAAAAATTCAAAAAACTAAAGAATACCATTACGGGTTCATTTCAAGCCAAAATAGGTCGGAAAAGGCCGAGAAAAAGAGAAAATAAAAATTATCGTTCCGTTTCGTTCATGCCCGGCACTAAATAAAAAATTCAAAAAAAATAGCAAAAAAATTCAAAAAATTAAAACATACAATTATGGCTTCATTTCAATCCAAAATAGGCAGGACAAGGACGAGAAAAACGGAAAATAAAAATTATTGTTCCGTTTCGTTCCTACCCGGCCCTAAATATGAAATTCAAAAAAAATAGCAAAAAAATTCAAAAAATTTAAAAATACCATAATGGATTCATTTCAAGCCAAAATAAGTTGGAAAAGGACGAGATAAAGAGAAAATAAAAATTATTGTTCCGTTCCGTTCCTACCCGAGGCGAAATAGAAAATTCCAAAACAATAGCAAAAAAATTCAAAAAACTAAAGAATACCATTACGGGTTCATTTCAAGCCAAAATAGGTCGGAAAAGGCCGAGAAAAAGAGAAAATAAAAATTATCGTTCCGTTTCGTTCATGCCCGGCACTAAATAAAAAATTCAAAAAAAATAGCAAAAAAATTCAAAAAATTAAAACATACAATTATGGCTTCATTTCAATCCAAAATAGGCAGGACAAGGACGAGAAAAACGGAAAATAAAAATTATTGTTCCGTTTCGTTCCTACCCGGCCCTAAATATGAAATTCAAAAAAAATAGCAAAAAAATTCAAAAAATTTAAAAATACCATAATGGATTCATTTCAAGTCAAAATAAGTTGGAAAAGGACGAGATAAAGAGAAAATAAAAATTATTGTTCCGTTCCGTTCCTATCCGACGCGAAATAGAAAATTTGAAAACAATAGCAAAAAAATTCAAAAAATTAAAAAATACCATTACGGGTTCATTTCAAGCCGAAATCGGTTGGAAAAGGCCGTGAAAAAGAGAATATAAAAATTATCGTTCCGTTTCGTTCCTGCCCGGCACTAAATAAAAAATTCAAAAAAAATAGCAAAAAAATTCAAAAAATTAAAACATACAATTATGGCTTCATTTCAATCCAAAATAGGCAGGACAAGGCCGAGAAAAACAGAAAATAAAAATTATTGTTCCGTTTCGTTCCTACCCGGCCCTAAATATGAAATTAAAAAAAAATAGCAAAAAAATTCAAAAAATTTAAAAATACCATAATGGATTCATTTCAAGCCAAAATAAGTTGGAAAAGGATGAGATAAAGAGAAAATAAAAATTATTGTTCCGTTCCGTTCCTACCCGAGGCGAAATAGAAAATTTCAAAACAATAGCAAAAAAATTAAAAAAATTAAAAATACCATTACAGGTTCATTTCAAGCCAAAATACGTTGGCAAATGATGAGATAGAGAGAAAATAAAAGTTATCGTTCCGTTCCGTTCTTACCCGACTCGAAATAGAAAATTCCAAAACAATAGCAAAAAAATTCAAAAAATTAAAGAATACCATTACGGGTTCATTTCAAGCCAAAATAGGTCGGAAAAGGCCGAGAAAAACAGAAAATAAAAATTATCATTCCGTTTCGTTCCTGCCCGGCACTAAATAAAAAATTCAAAAAAAATAGCAAAAAAATTCAAAAAATTTAAAAATACCATTACTGGTTCATTTCAAGCTGAAATAGGTCGGAAAAGGCCGAGAAAAACAGAAAATAAAAACTATCATCCGCTTCGTTCATTCCTGGCACTAAATAGAAAATTCAAAAAAAATAGCAAAAAAATTCATAAAATTAAATAATACCATTACGGGTTCTTTTCAAGCCGAAATAGGTCCGAAAAGGCCGAGAAAAATAGAAAAAAAAAATTATCATCCACTTCGTTCATTCCTGGCACTACATAGAAAATTCAAAAAAAATTGCAAAAAAATTCAAAAAATTTAAAAATACCGTAATGGATTCATTTCAAGCCGAAATAGGTCGGAAAAGGCCGAGAAAAACAGAAAATAAAAATTATCATGCGCTTCATTCATTCCTGGCACTAAGTAGAAAATTCAAAAAAAATAGCAAAAAAATTTAAAAAATTTAAAAATACCATAATGGATTCATTTCAAGCCAAAATAAGTTGGAAAAGAATGAGATAAAGAGAAAATAAAAATTATTGTTCCGTTCCGTTCCTATCCGACGCGAAATAGAAAATTCCAAAACAATAGCAAAAAAATTCAAAAAACTAAAGAATACCATTACGGGTTCATTTCAAGCCAAAATAGGTCGGAAAAGGCCGAGAAAAAGAGAAAATAAAAATTATCGTTCCGTTTCGTTCCTGCCCGGCACTAAATAAAAAATTCAAAAAAAATTGCAAAAAAATTCAAAAAATTAAAACATACAATTATGGCTTCATTTCAATCCAAAATAGGTCGGACAAGGCCGAGAAAAACAGAAAATAAAAATTATTGTTCCGTTTCGTTCCTACCCGGCCCTAAATATGAAATTCAAAAAAAATAGCAAAAAAATTCAAAAAATTTAAAAATACCATAATGGATTCATTTCAAGCCAAAATAAGTTGGAAAAGGACGAGATAAAGAGAAAATAAAAATTATTGTTCCGTTCCGTTCCTACCCGAGGCGAAATAGAAAATTCCAAAACAATAGCAAAAAAATTCAAAAAACTAAAGAATACCATTACGGGTTCATTTCAAGCCAAAATAGGTCGGAAAAGGCCGAGAAAAAGAGAAAATAAAAATTATCGTTCCGTTTCGTTCATGCCCGGCACTAAATAAAAAATTCAAAAAAAATAGCAAAAAAATTCAAAAAATTAAAACATACAATTATGGCTTCATTTCAATCCAAAATAGGCAGGACAAGGACGAGAAAAACGGAAAATAAAAATTATTGTTCCGTTTCGTTCCTACCCGGCCCTAAATATGAAATTCAAAAAAAATAGCAAAAAAATTCAAAAAATTTAAAAATACCATAATGGATTCATTTCAAGCCAAAATAAGTTGGAAAAGGACGAGATAAAGAGAAAATAAAAATTATTGTTCCGTTCCGTTCCTACCCGAGGCGAAATAGAAAATTCCAAAACAATAGCAAAAAAATTCAAAAAACTAAAGAATACCATTACGGGTTCATTTCAAGCCAAAATAGGTCGGAAAAGGCCGAGAAAAAGAGAAAATAAAAATTATCGTTCCGTTTCGTTCATGCCCGGCACTAAATAAAAAATTCAAAAAAAATAGCAAAAAAATTCAAAAAATTAAAACATACAATTATGGCTTCATTTCAATCCAAAATAGGCAGGACAAGGACGAGAAAAACGGAAAATAAAAATTATTGTTCCGTTTCGTTCCTACCCGGCCCTAAATATGAAATTCAAAAAAAATAGCAAAAAAATTCAAAAAATTTAAAAATACCATAATGGATTCATTTCAAGTCAAAATAAGTTGGAAAAGGACGAGATAAAGAGAAAATAAAAATTATTGTTCCGTTCCGTTCCTATCCGACGCGAAATAGAAAATTTGAAAACAATAGCAAAAAAATTCAAAAAATTAAAAAATACCATTACGGGTTCATTTCAAGCCGAAATCGGTCGGAAAAGGCCGTGAAAAAGAGAATATAAAAATTATCGTTCCGTTTCGTTCCTGCCCGGCACTAAATAAAAAATTCAAAAAAAATAGCAAAAAAATTCAAAAAATTAAAACATACAATTATGGCTTCATTTCAATCCAAAATAGGCAGGACAAGGCCGAGAAAAACAGAAAATAAAAATTATTGTTCCGTTTCGTTCCTACCCGGCGCTAAATATGAAATTAAAAAAAAATAGCAAAAAAATTCAAAAAATTTAAAAATACCATAATGGATTCATTTCAAGCCAAAATAAGTTGGAAAAGGACGAGATAAAGAGAAAATAAAAATTATTGTTCCGTTCCGTTCCTACCCGAGGCGAAATAGAAAATTCCAAAACAATAGCAAAACAATTCAAAAAACTAAAGAATACCATTACGGGTTCATTTCAAGCCAAAATAGGTCGGAAAAGGCCGAGAAAAAGAGAAAATAAAAATTATCGTTCCGTTTCGTTCATGCCCGGCACTAAATAAAAAATTCAAAAAAAATAGCAAAAAAATTCAAAAGATTAAAACATACAATTATGGCTTCATTTCAATCCAAAATAGGAAGGACAAGGACGAGAAAAACGGAAAATAAAAATTATTGTTCCGTTTCGTTCCTACCCGGCCCTAAATATGAAATTCAAAAAAAATAGCAAAAAAATTCAAAAAATTTAAAAATACCATAATGGATTCATTTCAAGTCAAAATAAGTTGGAAAAGGACGAGATAAAGAGAAAATAAAAATTATTGTTCCGTTCCGTTCCTATCCGACGCGAAATAGAAAATTTGAAAACAATAGCAAAAAAATTCAAAAAATTAAAAAATACCATTACGGGTTCATTTCAAGCCGAAATCGGTCGGAAAAGTCCGTGAAAAAGAGAATATAAAAATTATCGTTCCGTTTCGTTCCTGCCCGGCACTAAATAAAAAATTCAAAAAAAATAGCAAAAAAATTCAAAAAATTAAAACATACAATTATGGCTTCATTTCAATCCAAAATAGGCAGGACAAGGCCGAGAAAAACAGAAAATAAAAATTATTGTTCCGTTTCGTTCCTACCCGGCGCTAAATATGAAATTAAAAAAAATAGCAAAAAAATTCAAAAAATTTAAAAATACCATAATGGATTCATTTCAAGCCAAAATAAGTTGGAAAAGGACGAGATAAAGAGAAAATAAAAATTATTGTTCCGTTCCGTTCCTATCCGACGCGAAATAGAAAATTTGAAAACAATAGCAAAAAAATTCAAAAAATTAAAAAATACCATTACGGGTTCATTTGAAGCCGAAATCGGTCGGAAAAGGCCGTGAAAAAGAGAATATAAAAATTATCGTTCCGTTTCGTTCCTGCCCGGCACTAAATAAAAAATTCAAAAAAAATAGCAAAAAAATTCAAAAAATTAAAACATACAATTATGGCTTCATTTCAATCCAAAATAGGCAGGACAAGGCCGAGAAAAACAGAAAATAAAAATTATTGTTCCGTTTCGTTCCTACCCGGCGCTAAATATGAAATTCAAAAAAAATAGCAAAAAAATTCAAAAAATTTAAAAATACCATAATGGATTCATTTCAAGCCAAAATAAGTTGGAAAAGGACGAGATAAAGAGAAAATAAAAATTATTGTTCCGTTCCGTTCCTATCCGACGCGAAATAGAAAATTTGAAAACAATAGCAAAAAAATTCAAAAAATTAAAAAATACCATTACGGGTTCATTTCAAGCCGAAATCGGTCGGAAAAGGCCGTGAAAAAGAGAATATAAAAATTATCGTTCCGTTTCGTTCCTGCCCGGCACTAAATAAAAAATTCAAAAAAAATAGCAAAAAAATTCAAAAAATTAAAACATACAATTATGGCTTCATTTCAATCCAAAATAGGCAGGACAAGGCCGAGAAAAACAGAAAATAAAAATTATTGTTCCGTTTCGTTCCTACCCGGCGCTAAATATGAAATTCAAAAAAAATAGCAAAAAAATTCAAAAAATTTAAAAATACCATAATGGATTCATTTCAAGCCAAAATAAGTTGGAAAAGGACGAGATAAAGAGAAAATAAAAATTATTGTTCCGTTCCGTTCCTATCCGACGCGAAATAGAAAATTTGAAAACAATAGCAAAAAAATTCAAAAAATTAAAAAATACCATTACGGGTTCATTTCAAGCCGAAATAGGTCGGAAAAGGCCGTGAAAAAGAGAATATAAAAATTATCGTTCCGTTTCGTTCCTGCCCGGCACTAAATAAAAAATTCAAAAAAAATTGCAAAAAAATTCAAAAAATTAAAACATACAATTATGGCTTCATTTCAATCCAAAATAGGTCGGACAAGATCGAGAAAAACAGAAAATAAAAATTATTGTTCCGTTTCGTTCCTACCCGGCCCTAAATATGAAATTCAAAAAAAATAGCAAAAAAATTCAAAAAATTTAAAAATACCATAATGGATTCATTTCAAGCCAAAATAAGTTGGAAAAGGATGAGATAAAGAGAAAATAAAAATTATTGTTCCGTTCCGTTCCTATCCGACGCGAAATATGAAATTCAAAAAAAATAGCAAAAAAATTCAAAAAATTAAAACATACAATTATGGCTTCATTTCAATCCAAAATAGGCAGGACAAGGCCGAGAAAAACAGAAAATAAAAATTATTGTTCCGTTTCGTTCCTACCCGGCGCTAAATATGAAATTCAAAAAAAATAGCAAAAAAATTCAAAAAATTAAAACATACAATTATGGCTTCATTTCAATCCAAAATAGGCAGGACAAGGCCGAGAAAAACAGAAAATAAAAATTATTGTTCCGTTTCGTTCCTACCCGGCGCTAAATATGAAATTCAAAAAAAATTGCAAAAAAATTCAAAAAATTTAAAAATACCATAATGGATTCATTTCAAGCCAAAATAAGTTGGAAAAGGACGAGATAAAGAGAAAATAAAAATTATTGTTCCGTTCCGTTCCTATCCGACGCGAAATAGAAAATTTGAAAACAATAGCAAAAAAATTCAAAAAATTAAAAAATACCATTACGGGTTCATTTCAAGCCGAAATCGGTCGGAAAAGGCCGTGAAAAAGAGAATATAAAAATTATCGTTTCGTTTCGTTCCTGCCCGGCACTAAATAAAAAATTCAAAAAAAATAGCAAAAAAATTCAAAAAATTAAAACATACAATTATGGCTTCATTTCAATCCAAAATAGGTCGGACAAGGCCGAGAAAAACAGAAAATAAAAATTATTGTTCCGTTTCGTTCCTACCCGGCCCTAAATATGAAATTAAAAAAAAATAGCAAAAAAATTCAAAAAATTTAAAAATACCATAATGGATTCATTTCAAGCCAAAATAAGTTGGAAAAGGATGAGATAAAGAGAAAATAAAAATTATTGTTCCGTTCCGTTCCTACCCGAGGCGAAATAGAAAATTTCAAAACAATAGCAAAAAAATTAAAAAAATTAAAAATACCATTACAGGTTCATTTCAAGCCAAAATACGTTGGCAAATGATGAGATAGAGAGAAAATAAAAGTTATCGTTCCGTTCCGTTCTTACCCGACTCGAAATAGAAAATTCCAAAACAATAGCAAAAAAATTCAAAAAATTAAAGAATACCATTACGGGTTCATTTCAAGCCAAAATAGGTCGGAAAAGGCCGAGAAAAACAGAAAATAAAAATTATCATTCCGTTTCGTTCCTGCCCGGCACTAAATAAAAAATTCAAAAAAAATAGCAAAAAAATTCAAAAAATTTAAAAATACCATTACTGGTTCATTTCAAGCTGAAATAGGTCGGAAAAGGCCGAGAAAAACAGAAAATAAAAACTATCATCCGCTTCGTTCATTCCTGGCACTAAATAGAAAATTCAAAAAAAATAGCAAAAAAATTCATAAAATTAAATAATACCATTACGGGTTCTTTTCAAGCCGAAATAGGTCCGAAAAGGCCGAGAAAAATAGAAAAAAAAAATTATCATCCACTTCGTTCATTCCTGGCACTACATAGAAAATTCAAAAAAAATTGCAAAAAAATTCAAAAAATTTAAAAATACCGTAATGGATTCATTTCAAGCCGAAATAGGTCGGAAAAGGCCGAGAAAAACAGAAAATAAAAATTATCATGCGCTTCATTCATTCCTGGCACTAAGTAGAAAATTCAAAAAAAATAGCAAAAAAATTTAAAAAATTTAAAAATACCATAATGGATTCATTTCAAGCCAAAATAAGTTGGAAAAGAATGAGATAAAGAGAAAATAAAAATTATTGTTCCGTTCCGTTCCTATCCGACGCGAAATAGAAAATTCCAAAACAATAGCAAAAAAATTCAAAAAACTAAAGAATACCATTACGGGTTCATTTCAAGCCAAAATAGGTCGGAAAAGGCCGAGAAAAAGAGAAAATAAAAATTATCGTTCCGTTTCGTTCCTGCCCGGCACTAAATAAAAAATTCAAAAAAAATTGCAAAAAAATTCAAAAAATTAAAACATACAATTATGGCTTCATTTCAATCCAAAATAGGTCGGACAAGGCCGAGAAAAACAGAAAATAAAAATTATTGTTCCGTTTCGTTCCTACCCGGCCCTAAATATGAAATTCAAAAAAAATAGCAAAAAAATTCAAAAAATTTAAAAATACCATAATGGATTCATTTCAAGCCAAAATAAGTTGGAAAAGGACGAGATAAAGAGAAAATAAAAATTATTGTTCCGTTCCGTTCCTACCCGAGGCGAAATAGAAAATTCCAAAACAATAGCAAAAAAATTCAAAAAACTAAAGAATACCATTACGGGTTCATTTCAAGCCAAAATAGGTCGGAAAAGGCCGAGAAAAAGAGAAAATAAAAATTATCGTTCCGTTTCGTTCATGCCCGGCACTAAATAAAAAATTCAAAAAAAATAGCAAAAAAATTCAAAAAATTAAAACATACAATTATGGCTTCATTTCAATCCAAAATAGGCAGGACAAGGACGAGAAAAACGGAAAATAAAAATTATTGTTCCGTTTCGTTCCTACCCGGCCCTAAATATGAAATTCAAAAAAAATAGCAAAAAAATTCAAAAAATTTAAAAATACCATAATGGATTCATTTCAAGTCAAAATAAGTTGGAAAAGGACGAGATAAAGAGAAAATAAAAATTATTGTTCCGTTCCGTTCCTATCCGACGCGAAATAGAAAATTTGAAAACAATAGCAAAAAAATTCAAAAAATTAAAAAATACCATTACGGGTTCATTTCAAGCCGAAATCGGTCGGAAAAGGCCGTGAAAAAGAGAATATAAAAATTATCGTTCCGTTTCGTTCCTGCCCGGCACTAAATAAAAAATTCAAAAAAAATAGCAAAAAAATTCAAAAAATTAAAACATACAATTATGGCTTCATTTCAATCCAAAATAGGCAGGACAAGGCCGAGAAAAACAGAAAATAAAAATTATTGTTCCGTTTCGTTCCTACCCGGCGCTAAATATGAAATTAAAAAAAAATAGCAAAAAAATTCAAAAAATTTAAAAATACCATAATGGATTCATTTCAAGCCAAAATAAGTTGGAAAAGGACGAGATAAAGAGAAAATAAAAATTATTGTTCCGTTCCGTTCCTATCCGACGCGAAATAGAAAATTTGAAAACAATAGCAAAAGAATTCAAAAAATTAAAAAATACCATTACGGGTTCATTTCAAGCCGAAATCGGTCGGAAAAGGCCGTGAAAAAGAGAATATAAAAATTATCGTTCCGTTTCGTTCCTGCCCGGCACTAAATAAAAAATTCAAAAAAAATAGCAAAAAAATTCAAAAAATTAAAACATACAATTATGGCTTCATTTCAATCCAAAATAGGCAGGACAAGGCCGAGAAAAACAGAAAATAAAAATTATTGTTCCGTTTCGTTCCTACCCGGCGCTAAATATGAAATTCAAAAAAAATAGCAAAAAAATTCAAAAAATTTAAAAATACCATAATGGATTCATTTCAAGCCAAAATAAGTTGGAAAAGGACGAGATAAAGAGAAAATAAAAATTATTGTTCCGTTCCGTTCCTATCCGACGCGAAATAGAAAATTTGAAAACAATAGCAAAAAAATTCAAAAAATTAAAAAATACCATTACGGGTTCATTTCAAGCCGAAATCGGTCGGAAAAGGCCGTGAAAAAGAGAATATAAAAATTATCGTTCCGTTTCGTTCCTGCCCGGCACTAAATAAAAAATTCAAAAAAAATAGCAAAAAAATTCAAAAAATTAAAACATACAATTATGGCTTCATTTCAATCCAAAATAGGCAGGACAAGGCCGAGAAAAACAGAAAATAAAAATTATTGTTCCGTTTCGTTCCTACCCGGCGCTAAATATGAAATTCAAAAAAAATAGCAAAAAAATTCAAAAAATTTAAAAATACCATAATGGATTCATTTCAAGCCAAAATAAGTTGGAAAAGGACGAGATAAAGAGAAAATAAAAATTATTGTTCCGTTCCGTTCCTATCCGACGCGAAATAGAAAATTTGAAAACAATAGCAAAAAAATTCAAAAAATTAAAAAATACCATAACGGGTTCATTTCAAGCCGAAATAGGTCGGAAAAGGCCGTGAAAAAGAGAATATAAAAATTATCGTTCCGTTTCGTTCCTGCCCGGCATTAAATAAAAAATTCAAAAAAAATTGCAAAAAAATTCAAAAAATTAAAACATACAATTATGGCTTCATTTCAATCCAAAATAGGTCGGACAAGGTCGAGAAAAACAGAAAATAAAAATTATTGTTCCGTTTCGTTCCTACCCGGCCCTAAATATGAAATTAAAAAAAAATAGCAAAAAAATTCAAAAAATTTAAAAATACCATAATGGATTCATTTCAAGCCAAAATAAGTTGGAAAAGGATGAGATAAAGAGAAAATAAAAATTATTGTTCCGTTCCGTTCCTATCCGACGCGAAATATGAAATTCAAAAAAAATAGCAAAAAAATTCAAAAAATTAAAACATACAATTATGGCTTCATTTCAATCCAAAATAGGCAGGACAAGGCCGAGAAAAACAGAAAATAAAAATTATTGTTCCGTTTCGTTCCTACCCGGCGCTAAATATGAAATTCAAAAAAAATAGCAAAAAAATTCAAAAAATTAAAACATACAATTATGGCTTCATTTCAATCCAAAATAGGCAGGACAAGGCCGAGAAAAACAGAAAATAAAAATTATTGTTCCGTTTCGTTCCTACCCGGCGCTAAATATGAAATTCAAAAAAAATTGCAAAAAAATTCAAAAAATTTAAAAATACCATAATGGATTCATTTCAAGCCAAAATAAGTTGGAAAAGGACGAGATAAAGAGAAAATAAAAATTATTGTTCCGTTCCGTTCCTATCCGACGCGAAATAGAAAATTTGAAAACAATAGCAAAAAAATTCAAAAAATTAAAAAATACCATTACGGGTTCATTTCAAGCCGAAATCGGTCGGAAAAGGCCGTGAAAAAGAGAATATAAAAATTATCGTTTCGTTTCGTTCCTGTCCGGCACTAAATAAAAAATTCAAAAAAAATAGCAAAAAAATTCAAAAAATTAAAACATACAATTATGGCTTCATTTCAATCCAAAATAGGTCGGACAAGGCCGAGAAAAACAGAAAATAAAAATTATTGTTCCGTTTCGTTCCTACCCGGCCCTAAATATGAAATTAAAAAAAAATAGCAAAAAAATTCAAAAAATTTAAAAATACCATAATGGATTCATTTCAAGCCAAAATAAGTTGGAAAAGGATGAGATAAAGAGAAAATAAAAATTATTGTTCCGTTCCGTTCCTACCCGAGGCGAAATAGAAAATTTCAAAACAATAGCAAAAAAATTAAAAAAATTAAAAATACCATTACAGGTTCATTTCAAGCCAAAATACGTTGGCAAATGATGAGATAGAGAGAAAATAAAAGTTATCGTTCCGTTCCGTTCTTACCCGACTCGAAATAGAAAATTCCAAAACAATAGCAAAAAAATTCAAAAAATTAAAGAATACCATTACGGGTTCATTTCAAGCCAAAATAGGTCGGAAAAGGCCGAGAAAAACAGAAAATAAAAATTATCATTCCGTTTCGTTCCTGCCCGGCACTAAATAAAAAATTCAAAAAAAATAGCAAAAAAATTCAAAAAATTTAAAAATACCATTACTGGTTCATTTCAAGCTGAAATAGGTCGGAAAAGGCCGAGAAAAACAGAAAATAAAAACTATTGTTCCGTTTCGTTCCTACCCGGCGCTAAATATGAAATTCAAAAAAAATAGCAAAAAAATTCAAAAAATTTAAAAATACCATAATGGATTCATTTCAAGCCAAAATAAGTTGGAAAAGGACGAGATAAAGAGAAAATAAAAATTATTGTTCCGTTCCGTTCCTATCCGACGCGAAATAGAAAATTTGAAAACAATAGCAAAAAAATTCAAAAAATTAAAAAATACCATTACGGGTTCATTTCAAGCCGAAATCGGTCGGAAAAGGCCGTGAAAAAGAGAATATAAAAATTATCGTTCCGTTTCGTTCCTGCCCGGCATTAAATAAAAAATTCAAAAAAAATAGCAAAAAAATTCAAAAAATTAAAACATACAATTATATCTTCATTTCAATCCAAAATAGGCAGGACAAGGCCGAGAAAAACAGAAAATAAAAATTATTGTTCCGTTTCGTTCCTACCCGGCGCTAAATATGAAATTCCAAAAAAATAGCAAAAAAATTCAAAAAATTTAAAAATACCATAATGGATTCATTTCAAGTCAAAATAAGTTGGAAAAGGACGAGATAAAGAGAAAATAAAAATTATTGTTCCGTTCCGTTCCTATCCGACGCGGAATAGAAAATTTGAAAACAATAGCAAAAAAATTCAAAAAATTAAAAAATACCATTACGGGTTCATTTCAAGCCGAAATCGGTCGGAAAGGGCCGTGAAAAAGAGAATATAAAAATTATCGTTCCGTTTCGTTCCTGCCCGGCACTAAATAAAAAATTCAAAAAAAATAGCAAAAAAATTCAAAAAATTAAAACATACAATTATGGCTTCATTTCAATCCAAAATAGGCAGGACAAGGCCGAGAAAAACAGAAAATAAAAATTATTGTTCCGTTTCGTTCCTACCCGGCGCTAAATATGAAATTCAAAAAAAATAGCAAAAAAATTCAAAAAATTTAAAAATACCATAATGGATTCATTTCAAGCCAAAATAAGTTGGAAAAGGACGAGATAAAGAAAAAATAAAAATTATTGTTCCGTTCCGTTCCTATTCGACGCGAAATAGAAAATTTGAAAACAATAGCAAAAAAATTCAAAAAATTAAAAAATACCATTACGGGTTCATTTCAAGCCGAAATCGGTCGGAAAAGGCCGTGAAAAAGAGAATATAAAAATTATCGTTCCGTTCCGTTCCTGCCCGGCACTAAATAAAAAATTCAAAAAAAATAGCAAAAAAATTTGAAAAAATTAAAACATACAATTATGGCTTCATTTCAATCCAAAATAGGCAGGACAAGGCCGAGAAAAACAGAAAATAAAAATTATTGTTCCGTTTCGTTCCTACCCGGCGCTAAATATGAAATTCAAAAAAAATAGAAAAAAAATTCAAAAAATTTAAAAATACCATAATGGATTCATTTCAAGCCAAAATAAGTTGGAAAAGGACGAGATAAAGAGAAAATAAAAATTATTGTTCCGTTCCGTTCCTATCCGACGCGAATAGAAAATTTGAAAACAATAGCAAAAAAATTCAAAAAATTAAAAAATACCATTACGGGTTCATTTCAAGCCGAAATAGGTCGGAAAAGGCCGTGAAAAAGAGAATATAAAAATTATCGTTCCGTTTCGTTCCTGCCCGGCACTAAATAAAAAATTCAAAAAAAATTGCAAAAAAATTCAAAAAATTAAAACATACAATTATGGCTTCATTTCAATCCAAAATAGGTCGGACAAGGCCGAGGAAAACAGAAAATAAAAATTATTGTTCCGTTTCGTTCCTACCCGGCCCTAAATATGAAATTCAAAAAAAATAGCAAAAAAATTCAAAAAATTTAAAAATACCATAATGGATTCATTTCAAGCCAAAATAAGTTGGAAAAGGATGAGATAAACAGAAAATAAAAATTATTGTTCCGTTCCGTTCCTACCCGAGGCGAAATAGAAAATTTCAAAACAATAGCAAAAAAATTAAAAAATTTAAAAATACCATTACTGGTTCATTTCAAGCTGAAATAGGTCGGTAAAGGCCGAGAAAAACAGAAAATAAAAACTATCATCCGCTTCGTTCATTCCTGGCACTAAATAGAAAATTCAAAAAAAATAGCAAAAAAATTCATAAAATTAAATAATACCATTACGGGTTCTTTTCAAGCCGAAATAGGTCCGAAAAGGCCGAGAAAAATAGAAAAAAAAAATTATCATCCGCTTCGTTCATTCCTGGCACTAAATAGAAAATTCAAAAAAAATTGCAAAAAAATTCAAAAAATTTAAAAATACCGTAATGGATTCATTTCAAGCCGAAATAGGTCGGAAAAGGCCGAGAAAAACAGAAAATAAAAATTATCATGCGCTTCATTCATTCCTGGCACTAAGTAGAAAATTCAAAAAAAATAGCAAAAAAATTTAAAAAATTTAAAAATACCATAATGGATTCAATTCAAGCCAAAATAAGTTGGAAAAGGATGAGATAAAGAGAAAATAAAAATTATTGTTCCGTTCCGTTCCTATCCGACGCGAAATAGAAAATTCCAAAACAATAGCAAAAAAATTCAAAAAACTAAAGAATACCATTACGGGTTCATTTCAAGCCAAAATAGGTCGGAAAAGGCCGAGAAAAAGAGAAAATAAAAATTATCGTTCCGTTTCGTTCCTGCCCGGCACTAAATAAAAAATTCAAAAAAAATAGCAAAAAACTTAAAAATACCATTACGGGTTCATTTCAAGCCGAAATAGGTCGGAAAAGGCCGAGAAAAACAGAAAATAAAAATTATCATCCGCTTCGTTCATTCCTGGCACAAAATAGAAAATTCAAAAAAAATAGCAAAAAAATTCAAAAAAATTTAAAAATACCATAATGGATTCATTTCAAGCCAAAATAAGTTGGAAAAGGATGAGATAAAGAGAAAATAAAAATTATTGTTCCGTTCCGTTCCTATCCGACGCGAAATAGAAAATTCCAAAACAATAGCAAAAAAATTCAAAAAACTAAAGAATACCATTACGGGTTCATTTCAAGCCGAAATAGGTCGGAAAAGACCGAGAAAAAGAGAAAATAAAAATTATCGTTCCGTTTCGTTCCTACCCGGCGCAAAATATGAAATTCAAAAAAAATAGCAAAAAAATTCAAAAAATTAAAAAATACCATTACGGGTTCATTTCAAGCCGAAATAGGTCGGAAAAGGCCGAGAAAAACAGAAAATAAAAATTATCATCCGCTTCATTCATTCCTGGCACTAAATAGAAAATTTAAAAATACCATAATGGATTCATTTCAAGCCAAAATAAGTTGGAAAAGGATGAGATAAAGAGAAAATAAAAATTATTGTTCCGTTCCGTTCCTATCCGACGCGAAATAGAAAATTTGAAAACAATAGCAAAAAAATTCAAAAAATTAAAAAATACCATTACAGGTTCATTTCAAGCCGAAATCGGTCGGAAAAGGCCGTGAAAAAGAGAATATAAAAATTATCGTTCCGTTTCGTTCCTGCCCGGCACTAAATAAAAAATTCAAAAAAAATAGCAAAAAAATTCAAAAAATTAAAACATACAATTATGGCTTCATTTCAATCCAAAATAGGCAGGACAAGGCCGAGAAAAACAGAAAATAAAAATTATTGTTCCGTTTCGTTCCTACCCGGCGCTAAATATGAAATTCAAAAAAAATAGCAAAAAAATTCAAAAAATTTAAAAATACCATAATGGATTCATTTCAAGCCAAAATAAGTTGGAAAAGGACGAGATAAAGAGAAAATAAAAATTATTGTTCCGTTCCGTTCCTATCCGACGCGAAATAGAAAATTTGAAAACAATAGCAAAAAAATTCAAAAAATTAAAAAATACCATTACGGGTTCATTTCAAGCCGAAATAGGTCGGAAAGGGCCGTGAAAGAGAGAATATAAAAATTATCGTTCCGTTTCGTTCCTGCCCGGCACTAAATAAAAAATTCAAAAAAAATTGCAAAAAAATTCAAAAAATTAAAACATACAATTATGCCTTCATTTCAATCCAAAATAGGTCGGACAAGGCCGAGAAAAACAGAAAATAAAAATTATCATCGCTTCGTTCATTCCTGGCACTAAATAGAAAATTCAAAAAAAATAGCAAAAAAATTCAAAAATACCATAATGGATTCATTTCAAGCCAAAATAAGTTGGAAAAGGATGAGATAAAGAGAAAATAAAAATTATTGTTCCGTTCCGTTCCTATCCGACGCGAAATAGAAATTCCAAAACAATAGCAAAAAAATTCAAAAAACTAAAGAATACCATTACGGGTTCATTTCAAGCCGAAATAGGTCGGAAAAGGCCGAGAAAAAGAGAAAATAAAAATTATCGTTCCGTTTCGTTCCTACCCGGCGCAAAATATGAAATTCAAAAAAAATAGCAAAAAAATTTAAAAAATTAAAAAATACCATTACGGGTTCATTTCAAGCCGAAATAGGTCGGAAAAGGCCGAGAAAAACAGAAAATAAAAATTATCATCCGCTTCATTCATTCCTGGCACTAAATAGAAAATTCAAAAAAAATAGCAAAAAAATTCAAAAAATTTAAAAATACCATAATGGATTCATTTCAAGCCAAAATAAGTTGGAAAAGGATGAGATAAAGAGAAAATAAAAATTATTGTTCCATTCCGTTCCTATCCGACGCGAAATAGAAAATTTGAAAACAATAGCAAAAAAATTCAAAAAATTAAAAAATACCATTACGGGTTCATTTCAAGCCGAAATCGGTCGGAAAAGGCCGTGAAAAAGAGAATATAAAAATTATCGTTCCGTTTCGTTCCTGCCCGGCACTAAATAAAAAATTCAAAAAAAATAGCAAAAAAATTCAAAAAATTAAAACATACAATTATGGCTTCATTTCAATCCAAAATAGGCAGGACAAGGCCGAGAAAAACAGAAAATAAAAATTATTGTTCCGTTTCGTTCCTACCCGGCGCTAAATATGAAATTCAAAAAAAATAGCAAAAAAATTCAAAAAATTTAAAAATACCATAATGGATTCATTTCAAGCCAAAATAAGTTGGAAAAGGATGAGATAAAGAGAAAATAAAAATTATTGTTCCGTTCCGTTCCTATCCGACGCGAAATAGAAAATTTGAAAACAATAGCAAAAAAATTCAAAAAATTAAAAAATACCATTACGGGTTCATTTCAAGCCGGAATAGGTCGGAAAAGGCCGTGAAAAAGAGAATATAAAAATTATCGTTCCGTTTCGTTCCTGCCCGGCACTAAATAAAAAATTCAAAAAAAACTGCAAAAAAATTCAAAAAATTAAAACATACAATTATGGCTTCATTTCAATCCAAAATAGGTTGGACAAGGCCGAGAAAAACAGAAAATAAAAATTATTGTTCCGTTTCGTTCCTACCCGGCCCTAAATATGAAATTCAAAAAAAATAGCAAAAAAATTCAAAAAATTTAAAAATACCATAATGGATTCATTTCAAGCCAAAATAAGTTGGAAAATGATGAGATAAAGAGAAAATAAAAATTATTGTTCCGTTCCGTTCCTACCCGAGGCGAAATAGAAAATTTCAAAACAATAGCAAAAAAATTAAAAAAATTAAAAATACCATTACAGGTTCATTTCAAGCCAAAATACGTTGGCAAATGATGAGATAGAGAGAAAATAAAAGTTATCGTTCCGTTCCGTTCTTACCCGACACGAAATAGAAAATTCCAAAACAATAGCAAAAAAATTCAAAAAATTAAAGAATACCATTACGGGTTCATTTCAAGCCGAAATAGGTCGGAAAAGGCCGAGAAAAACAGAAAATAAAAATTATCGTTCCGTTTCGTTCCTGCCCGGCACTAAATAAAAAATTCAAAAAAAATAGCAAAAAATTCAAAAAATTTAAAAATACCATTACTGGTTCATTTCAAGCTGAAATAGGTCGGAAAAGGCCGAGAAAAACAGAAAATAAAAACTATCATCCGCTTCGTTCATTCCTGGCACTAAATAGAAAATTCAAAAAAAATAGCAAAAAAATTCATAAAATTAAATAATACCATTACGGGTTCTTTTCAAGCCGAAATAGGTCCGAAAAGGCCGAGAAAAATAGAAAAAAAAAATTATCATCCGCTTCGTTCATTCCTGGCACTAAATAGAAAATTCAAAAAAAATTGCAAAAAAATTCAAAAAATTTAAAAATACCGTAATGGATTCATTTCAAGCCGAAATAGGTCGGAAAAGGTCGAGAAAAACAGAAAATAAAAATTATCATGCGCTTCATTCATTCCTGGCACTAAGTAGAAAATTCAAAAAAAATAGCAAAAAAATTCAAAAAATTAAAAAATACCATTACGGGTTCATTTCAAGCCGAAATAGGTCGGAAAAGGCCGTGAAAAAGAGAATATAAAAATTATCGTTCCGTTTCGTTCCTGCCCGGCACTAAATAAAAAATTCAAAAAAAATTGCAAAAAAATTCAAAAAATTAAAACATACAATTATGGCTTCATTTCAATCCAAAATAGGTCGGACAAGGCCGAGAAAAACAGAAAATAAAAATTATTGTTCCGTTTCGTTCCTACCCGGCCCTAAATATGAAATTCAAAAAAAATAGCAAAAAAATTCAAAAAATTTAAAAATACCATAATGGATTCATTTCAACCCAAAATAAGTTGGAAAAGGATGAGATAAAGAGAAAATAAAAATTATTGTTCCGTTCCGTTCCTACCCGAGGCGAAATAGAAAATTTCAAAACAATAGCAAAAAAATTAAAAAAATTAAAAATACCATTACCGGTTCATTTCAAGCCAAAATACGTTGGCAAATGATGAGATAGAGAGAAAATAAAAGTTATCGTTCCGTTCCGTTCTTACCCGACACGAAATAGAAAATTCCAAAACAATAGCAAAAAAATTCAAAAAATTAAAGAATACCATTACGGGTTCATTTCAAGCCGAAATAGGTCGGAAAAGGCCGAGAAAAACAGAAAATAAAAATTATCATGCGCTTCATTCATTCCTGGCACTAAGTAGAAAATTAAAAAAAAATAGCAAAAAAATTCAAAAAATTAAAAAATACCATTACGGGTTCATTTCAAGCCGAAATAGGTCGGAAAAGGCCGTGAAAAAGAGAATATAAAAATTATCGTTCCGTTTCGTTCCTGCCCGGCACTAGATAAAAAATTCAAAAAAAATTGCAAAAAAATTCAAAAAATTAAAACATACAATTATGGCTTCATTTCAATCCAAAATAGGTCGGACAAGGCCGAGAAAAACAGAAAATAAAAATTATTGTTCCGTTTCGTTCCTACCCGGCCCTAAATATGAAATTCAAAAAAAATAGCAAAAAAATTCAAAAAATTTAAAAATACCATAATGGATTCATTTCAACCCAAAATAAGTTGGAAAAGGAAGAGATAAAGAGAAAATAAAAATTATTGTTCCGTTCCGTTCCTACCCGAGGCGAAATAGAAAATTTCAAAACAATAGCAAAAAAATTAAAAAAATTAAAAATACCATTACAGGTTCATTTCAAGCCAAAATACGTTGGCAAATGATGAGATAGAGAGAAAATAAAAGTTATCGTTCCGTTCCGTTCTTACCCGACACGAAATAGAAAATTCCAAAACAATAGCAAAAAAATTCAAAAAATTAAAGAATACCATTACGGGTTCATTTCAAGCCGAAATAGGTCGGAAAAGGCCGAGAAAAACAGAAAATAAAAATTATCGTTCCGTTTCGTTCCTGCCCGGCACTAAATAAAAAATTCAAAAAAAATAGCAAAAAAATTCAAAAAATTTAAAAATACCATTACTGGTTCATTTCAAGCTGAAATAGGTCGGAAAAGGCCGAGAAAAACAGAAAATAAAAACTATCATCCGCTTCGTTCATTCCTGGCACTAAATAGAAAATTAAAAAAAAATAGCAAAAAAATTCATAAAATTAAATAATACCATTACGGGTTCTTTTCAAGCCGAAATAGGTCCGAAAAGGCCGAGAAAAATAGAAAAAAAAAATTATCATCCGCTTCGTTCATTCCTGGCACTAAATAGAAAATTCAAAAAAAATTGCAAAAAAATTCAAAAAATTTAAAAATACCGTAATGGATTCATTTCAAGCCGAAATAGGTCGGAAAAGGCCGAGAAAAATAGAAAATAAAAATTATCATGCGCTTCATTCATTCCTGGCACTAAGTAGAAAATTCAAAAAAAATAGCAAAAAAATTCAAAAAATTAAAAAATACCATTACGGGTTCATTTCAAGCCGAAATAGGTCGGAAAAGGCCGTGAAAAAGAGAATATAAAAATTATCGTTCCGTTTCGTTCCTGCCCGGCACTAAATAAAAAATTCAAAAAAAATTGCAAAAAAATTCAAAAAATTAAAACATACAATTATGGCTTCATTTCAATCCAAAATAGGTCGGACAAGGCCGAGAAAAACAGAAAATAAAAATTATTGTTCCGTTTCGTTCCTACCCGGCCCTAAATATGAAATTCAAAAAAAATAGCAAAAAAATTCAAAAAATTTAAAAATACCATTATGGATTCATTTCAACCCAAAATAAGTTGGAAAAGGATGAGATAAAGAGAAAATAAAAATTATTGTTCCGTTCCGTTCCTACCCGAGGCGAAATAGAAAATTTCAAAACAATAGCAAAAAAATTAAAAAAATTAAAAATACCATTACCGGTTCATTTCAAGCCAAAATACGTTGGCAAATGAAGAGATAGAGAGAAAATAAAAGTTATCGTTCCGTTCCGTTCTTACCCGACACGAAATAGAAAATTCCAAAACAATAGCAAAAAAATTCAAAAAATTAAAGAATACCATTACGGGTTCATTTCAAGCCGAAATAGGTCGGAAAAGGCCGAGAAAAACAGAAAATAAAAATTATCGTTCCGTTTCGTTCCTGCCCCGCACTAAATAAAAAATTCAAAAAAAATAGCAAAAAAATTCAAAAAATTTAAAAATACCATTACTTGTTCATTTCAAGCTGAAATAGGTCGGAAAAGGCCGAGAAAAACAGAAAATAAAAACTATCATCCGCTTCGTTCATTCCTGGCACTAAATAGAAAATTCAAAAAAAATAGCAAAAAAATTCATAAAATTAAATAATACCATTACGGTTTCTTTTCAAGCCGAAATAGGTCCGAAAAGGCCGAGAAAAATAGAAAAAAAAAATTATCATCCGCTTCGTTCATTCCTGGCACTAAATAGAAAATTCAAAAAAAATTGCAAAAAAATTCAAAAAATTTAAAAATACCGTAATGGATTCATTTCAAGCCGAAATAGGTCGGAAAAGGCCGAGAAAAACAGAAAATAAAAATTATCATGCGCTTCATTCATTTCTGGCACTAAGTAGAAAATTCAAAAAAAATAGCAAAAAAATTCAAAAAATTAAAAAATACCATTACGGGTTCATTTCAAGCCGAAATAGGTCGGAAAAGGCCGTGAAAAAGAGAATATAAAAATTATCGTTCCGTTTCGTTCCTGCCCGGCACTAAATAAAAAATTCAAAAAAAATTGTAAAAAAATTCAAAAAATTAAAATATACAATTATGGCTTCATTTCAATCCAAAATAGGTCGGACAAGGCCGAGAAAAACAGAAAATAAAAATTATTGTTCCGTTTCGTTCCTACCCGGCCCTAAATATGAAATTCAAAAAAAATAGCAAAAAAATTCAAAAAATTTAAAAATACCATAATGGATTCATTTCAAGCCAAAATAAGTTGGAAAAGGATGAGATAAAGAGAAAATAAAAATTATTGTTCCGTTCCGTTCCTACCCGAGGCGAAATAGAAAATTTCAAAACAATAGCAAAAAAATTAAAAAAATTAAAAATACCATTACAGGTTCATTTCAAGCCAAAATACGTTGGCAAATGATGAGATAGAGAGAAAATAAAAGTTATCGTTCCGTTCCGTTCTTACCCGACACGAAATAGAAAATTCCAAAACAATAGCAAAAAAATTCAAAAAATTAAAGAATACCATTACGGGTTCATTTCAAGCCGAAATAGGTCGGAAAAGGCCGTGAAAAAGAGAATATAAAAATTATCGTTCCGTTTCGTTCCTGCCCGGCACTAAATAAAAAATTCAAAAAAAATTGCAAAAAAATTCAAAAAATTAAAACATACAATTATGGCTTCATTTCAATCCAAAATAGGTCGGACAAGGCCGAGAAAAACAGAAAATAAAAATTATTGTTCCGTTTCGTTCCAACCCGGCCCTAAATATGAAATTCAAAAAAAATAGCAAAAAAATTCAAAAAATTTAAAAATACCATAATGGATTCATTTCAACCCAAAATAAGTTGGAAAAGGATGAGATAAAGAGAAAATAAATATTATTGTTCCGTTCCGTTCCTATCCGAGGCGAAATAGAAAATTCCAAAACAATAGCAAAAAAATTCAAAAAACTAAAGAATACCATTACGGGTTCATTTCAAGCCGAAATAGGTCGGAAAAGGCCGAGAAAAAGAGAAAATAAAAATTATCGTTCCGTTTCGTTCCTACCCGGCGCAAAATATGAAATTCAAAAAAAATAGCAAAAAAATTCAAAAAATTAAAAAATACCATTACGGGTTCATTTCAAGCCGAAATAGGTCGGAAAAGGCCGAGAAAAACAGAAAATAAAAATTATCATCCGCTTCATTCATTCCTGGCACTAAATAGAAAATTCAAAAAAAATAGCAAAAAAATTCAAAAAATTTAAAAATATCATAATGGATTCATTTCAAGCCAAAATAAGTTGGAAAAGGATGAGATAAAGAGAAAATAAAAATTATTGTTCCGTTCCGTTCCTATCCGACGCGAAATAGAAAATTTGAAAACAATAGCAAAAAAATTCAAAAAATTAAAAAATACCATTACGGGTTCATTTCAAGCCGAAATCGGTCGGAAAAGGCCGTGAAAAAGAGAATATAAAAATTATCGTTCCGTTTCGTTCCTGCCCGGCACTAAATAAAAAATAGCAAAAAAATTCAAAAAATTTAAAAATACCATAATGGATTTATTTCAAGCCAAAATAAGTTGGAAAAGGATGAGATAAAGAGAAAATAAAAATTATTGTTCCGTTCCGTTCCTACCCGAGGCGAAATAGAAAATTTCAAAACAATAGCAAAAAAATTAAAAAAATTAAAAATACCATTACAGGTTCATTTCAAGCCAAAATTTGTTGGCAAATGA
The DNA here is from genome assembly GCA_030820535.1 of Quercus parvula. NCBI lineage: Eukaryota > Viridiplantae > Streptophyta > Magnoliopsida > Fagales > Fagaceae > Quercus > Quercus parvula. Next base: position 23,133,959 of record JAUAME010000012.1, read on the forward strand.
TGAGATAGAGAGAAAATAAAAGTTATCGTTCCGTTCCGTTCTTACCCGACACGAAATAGAAAATTCCAAAACAATAGCAAAAAAATTCAAAAAATTAAAGAATACCATTACGGGTTCATTTCAAGCCGAAATAGGTCGGAAAAGGCCGAGAAAAACAGAAAATAAAAATTATCGTTCCGTTTCGTTCCTGCCCGGCACTAAATAAAAAATTCAAAAAAAATAGCAAAAAAATTCAAAAAATTTAAAAATACCATTACTGGTTCATTTCAAGCTGAAATAGGTCGGAAAAGGCCGAGAAAAACAGAAAATAAAAACTATCATCCGCTTCGTTCATTCCTGGCACTAAATAGAAAATTAAAAAAAAATAGCAAAAAAATTCATAAAATTAAATAATACCATTACGGGTTCTTTTCAAGCCGAAATAGGTCCGAAAAGGCCGAGAAAAGTAGAAAAAAAAAATTATCATCCGCTTCGTTCATTCCTGGCACTAAATAGAAAATTCAAAAAAAATTGCAAAAAAAATCAAAAAATTTAAAAATACCGTAATGGATTCATTTCAAGCCGAAATAGGTCGGAAAAGGCCGAGAAAAACAGAAAATAAAAATTATCATGCGCTTCATTCATTCCTGGCACTAAGTAGAAAATTCAAAAAAAATAGCAAAAAAATTAAAAAAATTAAAAAATACCATTACGGGTTCATTTCAAGCCGAAATAGGTCGGAAAAGGCCGTGAAAAAGAGAATATAAAAATTATCGTTCCGTTTCGTTCCTGCCCGGCATTAAATAAAAAATTCAAAAAAAATTGCAAAAAAATTCAAAAAATTAAAACATACAATTATGGCTTCATTTCAATCCAAAATAGGTCGGACAAGGCCGAGAAAAACAGAAAATAAAAATTATTGTTCCGTTTCGTTCCTACCCGGCCCTAAATATGAAATTCAAAAAAAATAGCAAAAAAATTCAAAAAATTTAAAAATACCATAATGGATTCATTTCAAGCCAAAATAAGTTGGAAAAGGATGAGATAAAGAGAAAATAAAAATTATTGTTCCGTTCCGTTCCTACCCGAGGCGAAATAGAAAATTTCAAAACAATAGCAAAAAAATTAAAAAAATTAAAAATACCATTACAGGTTCATTTCAAGCCAAAATACGTTGGCAAATGATGAGATAGAGAGAAAATAAAAGTTATCGTTCCGTTCCGTTCTTACCCGACACGAAATAGAAAATTCCAAAACAATAGCAAAAAAATTCAAAAAATTAAAGGATACCATTACGGGTTCATTTCAAGCCGAAATAGGTCGGAAAAGGCCGAGAAAAACAGAAAATAAAAATTATCGTTCCGTTTCGTTCCTGCCCGGCACTAAATAAAAAATTCAAAAAAAATAGCAAAAAAATTCAAAAAATTTAAAAATACCATAATGGATTCATTTCAAGCCAAAATAAGTTGGAAAAGGATGAGATAAAGAGAAAATAAAAATTATTGTTCCGTTCCGTTCCTACCCGAGGCGAAATAGAAAATTTCAAAACAATAGCAAAAAAATTCAAAAAATTTAAAAATACCATTACTGGTTCATTTCAAGCTGAAATAGGTCGGAAAAGGCCGAGAAAAACAGAAAATAAAAACTATCATCCGCTTCGTTCATTCCTGGCACTAAATAGAAAATTCAAAAAAAATAGCAAAAAAATTCATAAAATTAAATAATACCATTACGGGTTCTTTTCAAGCCGAAATAGGTCCGAAAAGGCCGAGAAAAATAGAAAAAAAAAATTATCATCCGCTTCGTTCATTCCTGGCACTAAATAGAAAATTCAAAAAAAATTGCAAAAAAATTCAAAAAATTTAAAAATACCGTAATGGATTCATTTCAAGCCGAAATAGGTCGGAAAAGGCCGAGAAAAACAGAAAATAAAAATTATCATGCGCTTCATTCATTCCTGGCACTAAGTAGAAAATTCAAAAAAAAAAGCAAAAAAATTCAAAAAATTAAAAAATACCATTACGGGTTCATTTCAAGCCGAAATAGGTCGGAAAAGGCCGTGAAAAAGAGAATATAAAAATTATCGTTCCGTTTCGTTCCTGCCCGGCACTAAATAAAAAATTCAAAAAAAATTGCAAAAAAATTCAAAAAATTAAAAAATACAATTATGGATTCATTTCAATCCAAAATAGGTCAGACAAGGCCGAGAAAAACAGAAAATAAAAATTATTGTTCCGTTTCGTTCCTACCCGGCCCTAAATATGAAATTCAAAAAAAATAGCAAAAAAATTCAAAAAATTTAAAAATACCATAATGGATTCATTTCAAGCCAAAATAAGTTGGAAAAGGATGAGATAAAGAGAAAATAAAAATTATTGTTCCGTTCCGTTCCTATCCGAGGCGAAATAGAAAATTCCAAAACAATAGCAAAAAAATTCAAAAAACTAAAGAATACCATTACGGGTTCATTTCAAGCCGAAATAGGTCGGAAAAGGCCGAGAAAAAGGGAAAATAAAAATTATCGTTCCGTTTCGTTCCTACCCGGCGCAAAATATGAAATTCAAAAAAAATAGCAAAAAAATTCAAAAAATTAAAAAATACCATTACGGGTTCATTTCAAGCCGAAATAGGTCGGAAAAGGCCGAGAAAAACAGAAAATAAAAATTATCATCCGCTTCATTCATTCCTGGCACTAAATAGAAAATTCAAAAAAAATAGCAAAAAAATTCAAAAAATTTAAAAATATCATAATGGATTCATTTCAAGCCAAAATAAGTTGGAAAAGGATGAGATAAAGAGAAAATAAAAATTATTGTTCCGTTCCGTTCCTATCCGACGCGAAATAGAAAATTTGAAAACAATAGCAAAAAAATTCAAAAAATTAAAAAATACCATTACGGGTTCATTTCAAGCCGAAATCGGTCGGAAAAGGCCGTGAAAAAGAGAATATAAAAATTATCGTTCCGTTTCGTTCCTGCCCGGCACTAAATAAAAAATAGCAAAAAAATTCAAAAAATTTAAAAATACCATAATGGATTTATTTCAAGCCAAAATAAGTTGGAAAAGGATGAGATAAAGAGAAAATAAAAATTATTGTTCCGTTCCGTTCCTACCCGAGGCGAAATAGAAAATTTCAAAACAATAGCAAAAAAATTAAAAAAATTAAAAATACCATTACAGGTTCATTTCAAGCCAAAATTTGTTGGCAAATGATGAGATAGAGAGAAAATAAAAGTTATCGTTCCGTTCCGTTCTTACCCGACACGAAATAGAAAATTCCAAAACAATAGCAAAAAAATTCAAAAAATTAAAGAATACCATTACGGGTTCATTTCAAGCCGAAATAGGTCGGAAAAGGCCGAGAAAAACAGAAAATAAAAATTATCGTTCCGTTTCGTTCCTGCCCGGCACTAAATAAAAAATTCAAAAAAAATAGCAAAAAAATTCAAAAAATTTAAAAATACCATTACTGGTTCATTTCAAGCTGAAATAGGTCGGAAAAGGCCGAGAAAAACAGAAAATAAAAACTATCATCCGCTTCGTTCATTCCTGGCACTAAATAGAAAATTAAAAAAAAATAGCAAAAAAATTCATAAAATTAAATAATACCATTACGGGTTCTTTTCAAGCCGAAATAGGTCCGAAAAGGCCGAGAAAAGTAGAAAAAAAAAATTATCATCCGCTTCGTTCATTCCTGGCACTAAATAGAAAATTCAAAAAAAATTGCAAAAAAAATCAAAAAATTTAAAAATACCGTAATGGATTCATTTCAAGCTGAAATAGGTCGGAAAAGGCCGAGAAAAACAGAAAATAAAAATTATCATGCGCTTCATTCATTCCTGGCACTAAGTAGAAAATTCAAAAAAAATAGCAAAAAAATTCAAAAAATTAAAAAATACCATTACGGGTTCATTTCAAGCCGAAATAGGTCGGAAAAGGCCGTGAAAAAGAGAATATAAAAATTATCGTTCCGTTTCGTTCCTGCCCGGCATTAAATAAAAAATTCAAAAAAAATTGCAAAAAAATTCAAAAAATTAAAACATACAATTATGGCTTCATTTCAATCCAAAATAGGTCGGACAAGGCCGAGAAAAACAGAAAATAAAAATTATTGTTCCGTTTCGTTCCTACCCGGCCCTAAATATGAAATTCAAAAAAAATAGCAAAAAAATTCAAAAAATTTAAAAATACCATAATGGATTCATTTCAAGCCAAAATAAGTTGGAAAAGGATGAGATAAAGAGAAAATAAAAATTATTGTTCCGTTCCGTTCCTACCCGAGGCGAAATAGAAAATTTCAAAACAATAGCAAAAAAATTAAAAAAATTAAAAATACCATTACAGGTTCATTTCAAGCCAAAATACGTTGGCAAATGATGAGATAGAGAGAAAATAAAAGTTATCGTTCCGTTCCGTTCTTACCCGACACGAAATAGAAAATTCCAAAACAATAGCAAAAAAATTCAAAAAATTAAAGGATACCATTACGGGTTCATTTCAAGCCGAAATAGGTCGGAAAAGGCCGAGAAAAACAGAAAATAAAAATTATCGTTCCGTTTCGTTCCTGCCCGGCACTAAATAAAAAATTCAAAAAAAATAGCAAAAAAATTCAAAAAATTTAAAAATACCATAATGGATTCATTTCAAGCCAAAATAAGTTGGAAAAGGATGAGATAAAGAGAAAATAAAAATTATTGTTCCGTTCCGTTCCTACCCGAGGCGAAATAGAAAATTTCAAAACAATAGCAAAAAAATTCAAAAAATTTAAAAATACCATTACTGGTTCATTTCAAGCTGAAATAGGTCGGAAAAGGCCGAGAAAAACAGAAAATAAAAACTATCATCCGCTTCGTTCATTCCTGGCACTAAATAGAAAATTCAAAAAAAATAGCAAAAAAATTCATAAAATTAAATAATACCATTACGGGTTCTTTTCAAGCCGAAATAGGTCCGAAAAGGCCGAGAAAAATAGAAAAAAAAAATTATCATCCGCTTCGTTCATTCCTGGCACTAAATAGAAAATTCAAAAAAAATTGCAAAAAAATTCAAAAAATTTAAAAATACCGTAATGGATTCATTTCAAGCCGAAATAGGTCGGAAAAGGCCGAGAAAAACAGAAAATAAAAATTATCATGCGCTTCATTCATTCCTGGCACTAAGTAGAAAATTCAAAAAAAATAGCAAAAAAATTCAAAAAATTAAAAAATACCATTACGGGTTCATTTCAAGCCGAAATAGGTCGGAAAAGGCCGTGAAAAAGAGAATATAAAAATTATCGTTCCGTTTCGTTCCTGCCCGGCACTAAATAAAAAATTCAAAAAAAATTGCAAAAAAATTCAAAAAATTAAAAAATACAATTATGGATTCATTTCAATCCAAAATAGGTCAGACAAGGCCGAGAAAAACAGAAAATAAAAATTATTGTTCCGTTTCGTTCCTACCCGGCCCTAAATATGAAATTCAAAAAAAATAGCAAAAAAATTCAAAAAATTTAAAAATACCATAATGGATTCATTTCAAGCCAAAATAAGTTGGAAAAGGATGAGATAAAGAGAAAATAAAAATTATTGTTCCGTTCCGTTCCTATCCGAGGCGAAATAGAAAATTCCAAAACAATAGCAAAAAAATTCAAAAAACTAAAGAATACCATTACGGGTTCATTTCAAGCCGAAATAGGTCGGAAAAGGCCGAGAAAAAGAGAAAATAAAAATTATCGTTCCGTTTCGTTCCTACCCGGCGCAAAATATGAAATTCAAAAAAAATAGCAAAAAAATTCAAAAAATTAAAAAATACCATTACGGGTTCATTTCAAGCCGAAATAGGTCGGAAAAGGCCGAGAAAAACAGAAAATAAAAATTATCATCCGCTTCATTCATTCCTGGCACTAAATAGAAAATTCAAAAAAAATAGCAAAAAAATTCAAAAAATTTAAAAATATCATAATGGATTCATTTCAAGCCAAAATAAGTTGGAAAAGGATGAGATAAAGAGAAAATAAAAATTATTGTTCCGTTCCGTTCCTATCCGACGCGAAATAGAAAATTTGAAAACAATAGCAAAAAAATTCAAAAAATTAAAAAATACCATTACGGGTTCATTTCAAGCCGAAATCGGTCGGAAAAGGCCGTGAAAAAGAGAATATAAAAATTATCGTTCCGTTTCGTTCCTGCCCGGCACTAAATAAAAAATAGCAAAAAAATTCAAAAAATTTAAAAATACCATAATGGATTTATTTCAAGCCAAAATAAGTTGGAAAAGGATGAGATAAAGAGAAAATAAAAATTATTGTTCCGTTCCGTTCCTACCCGAGGCGAAATAGAAAATTTCAAAACAATAGCAAAAAAATTAAAAAAATTAAAAATACCATTACAGGTTCATTTCAAGCCAAAATTTGTTGGCAAATGATGAGATAGAGAGAAAATAAAAGTTATCGTTCCGTTCTGTTCTTACCCGACACGAAATAGAAAATTCCAAAACAATAGCAAAAAAATTCAAAAAATTAAAGAATACCATTACGGGTTCATTTCAAGCCGAAATAGGTCGGAAAAGGCCGAGAAAAACAGAAAATAAAAATTATCGTTCCGTTTCGTTCCTGCCCGGAACTAAATAAAAAATTCAAAAAAAATAGCAAAAAAATTCAAAAAATTTAAAAATACCATTACTGGTTCATTTCAAGCTGAAATAGGTCGGAAAAGGCCGAGAAAAACAGAAAATAAAAACTATCATCCGCTTCGTTCATTCCTGGCACTAAATAGAAAATTAAAAAAAAATAGCAAAAAAATTCATAAAATTAAATAATACCATTACGGGTTCTTTTCAAGCCGAAATAGGTCCGAAAAGGCCGAGAAAAGTAGAAAAAAAAAAATTATCATCCGCTTCGTTCATTCCTGGCACTAAATAGAAAATTCAAAAAAAATTGCAAAAAAAATCAAAAAATTTAAAAATACCGTAATGGATTCATTTCAAGCCGAAATAGGTCGGAAAAGGCCGAGAAAAACAGAAAATAAAAATTATCATGCGCTTCATTCATTCCTGGCACTAAGTAGAAAATTCAAAAAAAATAGCAAAAAAATTCAAAAAATTAAAAAATACCATTACGGGTTCATTTCAAGCCGAAATAGGTCGGAAAAGGCCGTGAAAAAGAGAATATAAAAATTATCGTTCCGTTTCGTTCCTGCCCGGCATTAAATAAAAAATTCAAAAAAAATTGCAAAAAAATTCAAAAAATTAAAACATACAATTATGGCTTCATTTCAATCCAAAATAGGTCGGACAAGGCCGAGAAAAACAGAAAATAAAAATTATTGTTCCGTTTCGTTCCTACCTGGCCCTAAATATGAAATTCAAAAAAAATAGCAAAAAAATTCAAAAAATTTAAAAATACCATAATGGATTCATTTCAAGCCAAAATAAGTTGGAAAAGGATGAGATAAAGAGAAAATAAAAATTATTGTTCCGTTCCGTTCCTACCCGAGGCGAAATAGAAAATTTCAAAACAATAGCAAAAAAATTAAAAAAATTAAAAATACCATTACAGGTTCATTTCAAGCCAAAATACGTTGGCAAATGATGAGATAGAGAGAAAATATAAGTTATCGTTCCGTTCCGTTCTTACCCGACACGAAATAGAAAATTCCAAAACAATAGCAAAAAAATTCAAAAAATTAAAGGATACCATTACGGGTTCATTTCAAGCCGAAATAGGTCGGAAAAGGCCGAGAAAAACAGAAAATAAAAATTATCGTTCCGTTTCGTTCCTGCCCGGCACTAAATAAAAAATTCAAAAAAAATAGCAAAAAAATTCAAAAAATTTAAAAATACCATAATGGATTCATTTCAAGCCAAAATAAGTTGGAAAAGGATGAGATAAAGAGAAAATAAAAATTATTGTTCCGTTCCGTTCCTACCCGAGGCGAAATAGAAAATTTCAAAACAATAGCAAAAAAATTCAAAAAATTTAAAAATACCATTACTGGTTCATTTCAAGCTGAAATAGGTCGGAAAAGGCCGAGAAAAACAGAAAATAAAAACTATCATCCGCTTCGTTCATTCCTGGCAGTAAATAGAAAATTCAAAAAAAATAGCAAAAAAATTCATAAAATTAAATAATACCATTACGGGTTCTTTTCAAGCCGAAATAGGTCCGAAAAGGCCGAGAAAAGTAGAAAAAAAAAAATTATCATCCGCTTCGTTCATTCCTGGCACTAAATAGAAAATTCAAAAAAAATTGCAAAAAAATTCAAAAAATTTAAAAATACCGTAATGGATTCATTTCAAGCCGAAATAGGTCGGAAAAGGCCGAGAAAAACAGAAAATAAAAATTATCATGCGCTTCATTCATTCCTGGCACTAAGTAGAAAATTCAAAAAAAATAGCAAAAAAATTCAAAAAATTAAAAAATACCATTACGGGTTCATTTCAAGCCGAAATAGGTCGGAAAAGGCCGTGAAAAAGAGAATATAAAAATTATCGTACCGTTTCGTTCCTGCCCGGCATTAAATAAAAAATTCAAAAAAAATTGCAAAAAAATTCAAAAAATTAAAACATACAATTATGGCTTCATTTCAATCCAAAATAGGTCGGACAAGGCCGAGAAAAACAGAAAATAAAAATTATTGTTCCGTTTCGTTCCTACCTGGCCCTAAATATGAAATTCAAAAAAAATAGCAAAAAAATTCAAAAAATTTAAAAATACCATAATGGATTCATTTCAAGCCAAAATAAGTTGGAAAAGGATGAGATAAAGAGAAAATAAAAATTATTGTTCCGTTCCGTTCCTACCCGAGGCGAAATAGAAAATTTCAAAACAATAGCAAAAAAATTAAAAAAATTAAAAATACCATTACAGGTTCATTTCAAGCCAAAATACGTTGGCAAATGATGAGATAGAGAGAAAATAAAAGTTATCGTTCCGTTCCGTTCTTACCCGACACGAAATAGAAAATTCCAAAACAATAGCAAAAAAATTCAAAAAATTAAAGGATACCATTACGGGTTCATTTCAAGCCGAAATAGGTCGGAAAAGGCCGAGAAAAACAGAAAATAAAAATTATCGTTCCGTTTCGTTCCTGCCCGGCACTAAATAAAAAATTCAAAAAAAATAGCAAAAAAATTCAAAAAATTTAAAAATACCATAATGGATTCATTTCAAGCCAAAATAAGTTGGAAAAGGATGAGATAAAGAGAAAATAAAAATTATTGTTCCGTTCCGTTCCTACCCGAGGCGAAATAGAAAATTTCAAAACAATAGCAAAAAAATTCAAAAAATTTAAAAATACCATTACTGGTTCATTTCAAGCTGAAATAGGTCGGAAAAGGCCGAGAAAAACAGAAAATAAAAACTATCATCCGCTTCGTTCATTCCTGGCACTAAATAGAAAATTCAAAAAAAATAGCAAAAAAATTCATAAAATTAAATAATACCATTACGGGTTCTTTTCAAGCCGAAATAGGTCCGAAAAGGCCGAGAAAAATAGAAAAAAAAAATTATCATCCGCTTCGTTCATTCCTGGCACTAAATAGAAAATTCAAAAAAAATTGCAAAAAAATTCAAAAAATTTAAAAATACCGTAATGGATTCATTTCAAGCCGAAATAGGTCGGAAAAGGCCGAGAAAAACAGAAAATAAAAATTATCATGCGCTTCATTCATTCCTGGCACTAAGTAGAAAATTCAAAAAAAATAGCAAAAAAATTCAAAAAATTAAAAAATACCATTACGGGTTCATTTCAAGCCGAAATAGGTCGGAAAAGGCCGTGAAAAAGAGAATATAAAAATTATCGTTCCGTTTCGTTCCTGCCCGGCACTAAATAAAAAATTCAAAAAAAATTGCAAAAAAATTCAAAAAATTAAAAAATACAATTATGGATTCATTTCAATCCAAAATAGGTCAGACAAGGCCGAGAAAAACAGAAAATAAAAATTATTGTTCCGTTTCGTTCCTACCCGGCCCTAAATATGAAATTCAAAAAAAATAGCAAAAAAATTCAAAAAATTTAAAAATACCATAATGGATTAATTTCAAGCCAAAATAAGTTGGAAAAGGATGAGATAAAGAGAAAATAAAAATTATTGTTCCGTTCCGTTCCTATCCGAGGCGAAATAGAAAATTCCAAAACAATAGCAAAAAAATTCAAAAAACTAAAGAATACCATTACGGGTTCATTTCAAGCCGAAATAGGTCGGAAAAGGCCGAGAAAAAGAGAAAATAAAAATTATCGTTCCGTTTCGTTCCTACCCGGCGCAAAATATGAAATTCAAAAAAAATAGCAAAAAAATTCAAAAAATTAAAAAATACCATTACGGGTTCATTTCAAGCCGAAATAGGTCGGAAAAGGCCGAGAAAAACAGAAAATAAAAATTATCATCCGCTTCATTCATTCCTGGCACTAAATTGAAAATTCAAAAAAAATAGCAAAAAAATTCAAAAAATTTAAAAATATCATAATGGATTCATTTCAAGCCAAAATAAGTTGGAAAAGGATGAGATAAAGAGAAAATAAAAATTATTGTTCCGTTCCATTCCTATCCGACGCGAAATAGAAAATTTGAAAACAATAGCAAAAAAATTCAAAAAATTAAAAAATACCATTACGGGTTCATTTCAAGCCGAAATCGGTCGGAAAAGGCCGTGAAAAAGAGAATATAAAAATTATCGTTCCGTTTCGTTCCTGCCCGGCACTAAATAAAAAATTCAAAAAAAATAGCAAAAAAATTCAAAAAATTTAAAAATACCATAATGGATTCATTTCAAGCCAAAATAAGTTGGAAAAGGACGAGATAAAGAGAAAATAAAAATTATTGTTCCGTTCCGTTCCTATCCGACGAGAAATAGAAAATTTGAAAACAATAGCAAAAAAATTAAAAAAATTAAAAAATACCATTACGGGTTCATTTCAAGCCGAAATTGGTCGGAAAAGGCCGTGAAAAAGAGAATATAAAAATTATCGTTCCGTTTCGTTCCTGCCCGGCACTAAATAAAAAATTCAAAAAAAATTGCCAAAAAATTCAAAAAATTAAAACATACAATTATGGCTTCATTTCAATCCAAAATAGGTCGGACAAGGCCGAGAAAAACAGAAAATAAAAATTATTGTTCCGTTTCGTTCCTACCTTGCGCTAAATATGAAATTCAAAAAAAATAGCAAAAAAATTCAAAAAATTAAAAAATACCATTACGGGTTCATTTCAAGCCGAAATAGGTCGGAAAAGGCCGTGAAAAAGAGAATATAAAAATTATCGTTCCGTTTCGTTCCTGCCCGGCACTAAATAAAAAATTCAAAAAAAATTGCAAAAAAATTCAAAAAATTAAAACATACAATTATGGCTTCATTTCAATCCAAAATAGGTCGGACAAGGCCGAGAAAAACAGAAAATAAAAATTATTGTTCCGTTTCGTTCCTACCCGGCCATAAATATGAAATTCAAAAAAAATAGCAAAAAAATTCAAAAAATTTAAAAATACCATAATGGATTCATTTCAAGCCAAAATAAGTTGGAAAAGGATGAGATAAAGAGAAAATAAAAATTATTGTTCCGTTCCATTCCTATCCGAGGCGAAATAGAAAATTCCAAAACAATAGCAAAAAAATTCAAAAAACTAAAGAATACCATTACGGGTTCATTTCAAGCCGAAATAGGTCGGAAAAGGCCGAGAAAAACAGAAAATAAAAATTATCATGCGCTTCATTCATTCCTGGCACTAAGTAGAAAATTCAAAAAAAATAGCAAAAAAATTCAAAAAATTAAAAAATACCATTACGGGTTCATTTCAAGCCGAAATAGGTCGGAAAAGGCCGTGAAAAAGAGAATATAAAAATTATCGTTCCGTTTCGTTCCTGCCCGGCACTAAATAAAAAATTCAAAAAAAATTGCAAAAAAATTCAAAAAATTAAAACATACAATTATGGCTTCATTTCAATCCAAAATAGGTCGGACAAGGCCGAGAAAAACAGAAAATAAAAATTATTGTTCCGTTTCGTTCCTACCTTGCGCTAAATATGAAATTCAAAAAAAATAGCAAAAAAATTCATAAAATTAAATAATACCATTACGGGTTCTTTTCAAGCCGAAATAGGTCCGAAAAGGCCGAGAAAAATAGAAAAAAAAAATTATCATCCGCTTCGTTCATTCCTGGCACTAAATAGAAAATTCAAAAAATTTAAAAATACCGTAATGGATTCATTTCAAGCCGAAATAGGTCGGAAAAGGCCGAGAAAAACAGAAAATAAAAATTATCATGCGCTTCATTCATTCCTGGCACTAAGTAGAAAATTCAAAAAAAATAGCAAAAAAATTCAAAAAATTAAAAAATACCATTACGGGTTCATTTCAAGCCGAAATAGGTCGGAAAAGGCCGTGAAAAAGAGAATATAAAAATTATCGTTCCGTTTCGTTCCTGCCCGGCACTAAATAAAAAATTCAAAAAAAATTGCAAAAAAATTCAAAAAATTAAAACATACAATTATGGCTTCATTTCAATCCAAAATAGGTCGGACAAGGCCGAGAAAAACAGAAAATAAAAATTATTGTTCCGTTTCGTTCCTACCCGGCCCTAAATATGAAATTCAAAAAAAATAGCAAAAAAATTCAAAAAATTTAAAAATACCATAATGGATTCATTTCAACCCAAAATAAGTTGGAAAAGGATGAGATAAAGAGAAAATAAAAATTATTGTTCCGTTCCGTTCCTATCCGACGCGAAATAGAAAATTTGAAAACAATAGCAAAAAAATTCAAAAAATTAAAAAATACCATTACGGGTTCATTTCAAGCCGAAATCGGTCGGAAAAGGCCGTGAAAAAGAGAATATAAAAATTATCGTTCCGTTTCGTTCCTGCCCGGCACTAAATAAAAAATAGCAAAAAAATTCAAAAAATTTAAAAATACCATAATGGATTTATTTCAAGCCAAAATAAGTTGGAAAAGGATGAGATAAAGAGAAAATAAAAATTATTGTTCCGTTCCGTTCCTACCCGAGGCGAAATAGAAAATTTCAAAACAATAGCAAAAAAATTAAAAAAATTAAAAATACCATTACAGGTTCATTTCAAGCCAAAATTTGTTGGCAAATGATGAGATAGAGAGAAAATAAAAGTTATCGTTCCGTTCTGTTCTTACCCGACACGAAATAGAAAATTCCAAAACAATAGCAAAAAAATTCAAAAAATTAAAGAATACCATTACGGGTTCATTTCAAGCCGAAATAGGTCGGAAAAGGCCGAGAAAAACAGAAAATAAAAATTATCGTTCCGTTTCGTTCCTGCCCGGAACTAAATAAAAAATTCAAAAAAAATAGCAAAAAAATTCAAAAAATTTAAAAATACCATTACTGGTTCATTTCAAGCTGAAATAGGTCGGAAAAGGCCGAGAAAAACAGAAAATAAAAACTATCATCCGCTTCGTTCATTCCTGGCACTAAATAGAAAATTAAAAAAAAATAGCAAAAAAATTCATAAAATTAAATAATACCATTACGGGTTCTTTTCAAGCCGAAATAGGTCCGAAAAGGCCGAGAAAAGTAGAAAAAAAAAAATTATCATCCGCTTCGTTCATTCCTGGCACTAAATAGAAAATTCAAAAAAAATTGCAAAAAAAATCAAAAAATTTAAAAATACCGTAATGGATTCATTTCAAGCCGAAATAGGTCGGAAAAGGCCGAGAAAAACAGAAAATAAAAATTATCATGCGCTTCATTCATTCCTGGCACTAAGTAGAAAATTCAAAAAAAATAGCAAAAAAATTCAAAAAATTAAAAAATACCATTACGGGTTCATTTCAAGCCGAAATAGGTCGGAAAAGGCCGTGAAAAAGAGAATATAAAAATTATCGTTCCGTTTCGTTCCTGCCCGGCATTAAATAAAAAATTCAAAAAAAATTGCAAAAAAATTCAAAAAATTAAAACATACAATTATGGCTTCATTTCAATCCAAAATAGGTCGGACAAGGCCGAGAAAAACAGAAAATAAAAATTATTGTTCCGTTTCGTTCCTACCTGGCCCTAAATATGAAATTCAAAAAAAATAGCAAAAAAATTCAAAAAATTTAAAAATACCATAATGGATTCATTTCAAGCCAAAATAAGTTGGAAAAGGATGAGATAAAGAGAAAATAAAAATTATTGTTCCGTTCCGTTCCTACCCGAGGCGAAATAGAAAATTTCAAAACAATAGCAAAAAAATTAAAAAAATTAAAAATACCATTACAGGTTCATTTCAAGCCAAAATACGTTGGCAAATGATGAGATAGAGAGAAAATATAAGTTATCGTTCCGTTCCGTTCTTACCCGACACGAAATAGAAAATTCCAAAACAATAGCAAAAAAATTCAAAAAATTAAAGGATACCATTACGGGTTCATTTCAAGCCGAAATAGGTCGGAAAAGGCCGAGAAAAACAGAAAATAAAAATTATCGTTCCGTTTCGTTCCTGCCCGGCACTAAATAAAAAATTCAAAAAAAATAGCAAAAAAATTCAAAAAATTTAAAAATACCATAATGGATTCATTTCAAGCCAAAATAAGTTGGAAAAGGATGAGATAAAGAGAAAATAAAAATTATTGTTCCGTTCCGTTCCTACCCGAGGCGAAATAGAAAATTTCAAAACAATAGCAAAAAAATTCAAAAAATTTAAAAATACCATTACTGGTTCATTTCAAGCTGAAATAGGTCGGAAAAGGCCGAGAAAAACAGAAAATAAAAACTATCATCCGCTTCGTTCATTCCTGGCAGTAAATAGAAAATTCAAAAAAAATAGCAAAAAAATTCATAAAATTAAATAATACCATTACGGGTTCTTTTCAAGCCGAAATAGGTCCGAAAAGGCCGAGAAAAGTAGAAAAAAAAAAATTATCATCCGCTTCGTTCATTCCTGGCACTAAATAGAAAATTCAAAAAAAATTGCAAAAAAATTCAAAAAATTTAAAAATACCGTAATGGATTCATTTCAAGCCGAAATAGGTCGGAAAAGGCCGAGAAAAACAGAAAATAAAAATTATCATGCGCTTCATTCATTCCTGGCACTAAGTAGAAAATTCAAAAAAAATAGCAAAAAAATTCAAAAAATTAAAAAATACCATTACGGGTTCATTTCAAGCCGAAATAGGTCGGAAAAGGCCGTGAAAAAGAGAATATAAAAATTATCGTACCGTTTCGTTCCTGCCCGGCATTAAATAAAAAATTCAAAAAAAATTGCAAAAAAATTCAAAAAATTAAAACATACAATTATGGCTTCATTTCAATCCAAAATAGGTCGGACAAGGCCGAGAAAAACAGAAAATAAAAATTATTGTTCCGTTTCGTTCCTACCTGGCCCTAAATATGAAATTCAAAAAAAATAGCAAAAAAATTCAAAAAATTTAAAAATACCATAATGGATTCATTTCAAGCCAAAATAAGTTGGAAAAGGATGAGATAAAGAGAAAATAAAAATTATTGTTCCGTTCCGTTCCTACCCGAGGCGAAATAGAAAATTTCAAAACAATAGCAAAAAAATTAAAAAAATTAAAAATACCATTACAGGTTCATTTCAAGCCAAAATACGTTGGCAAATGATGAGATAGAGAGAAAATAAAAGTTATCGTTCCGTTCCGTTCTTACCCGACACGAAATAGAAAATTCCAAAACAATAGCAAAAAAATTCAAAAAATTAAAGGATACCATTACGGGTTCATTTCAAGCCGAAATAGGTCGGAAAAGGCCGAGAAAAACAGAAAATAAAAATTATCGTTCCGTTTCGTTCCTGCCCGGCACTAAATAAAAAATTCAAAAAAAATAGCAAAAAAATTCAAAAAATTTAAAAATACCATAATGGATTCATTTCAAGCCAAAATAAGTTGGAAAAGGATGAGATAAAGAGAAAATAAAAATTATTGTTCCGTTCCGTTCCTACCCGAGGCGAAATAGAAAATTTCAAAACAATAGCAAAAAAATTCAAAAAATTTAAAAATACCATTACTGGTTCATTTCAAGCTGAAATAGGTCGGAAAAGGCCGAGAAAAACAGAAAATAAAAACTATCATCCGCTTCGTTCATTCCTGGCACTAAATAGAAAATTCAAAAAAAATAGCAAAAAAATTCATAAAATTAAATAATACCATTACGGGTTCTTTTCAAGCCGAAATAGGTCCGAAAAGGCCGAGAAAAATAGAAAAAAAAAATTATCATCCGCTTCGTTCATTCCTGGCACTAAATAGAAAATTCAAAAAAAATTGCAAAAAAATTCAAAAAATTTAAAAATACCGTAATGGATTCATTTCAAGCCGAAATAGGTCGGAAAAGGCCGAGAAAAACAGAAAATAAAAATTATCATGCGCTTCATTCATTCCTGGCACTAAGTAGAAAATTCAAAAAAAATAGCAAAAAAATTCAAAAAATTAAAAAATACCATTACGGGTTCATTTCAAGCCGAAATAGGTCGGAAAAGGCCGTGAAAAAGAGAATATAAAAATTATCGTTCCGTTTCGTTCCTGCCCGGCACTAAATAAAAAATTCAAAAAAAATTGCAAAAAAATTCAAAAAATTAAAAAATACAATTATGGATTCATTTCAATCCAAAATAGGTCAGACAAGGCCGAGAAAAACAGAAAATAAAAATTATTGTTCCGTTTCGTTCCTACCCGGCCCTAAATATGAAATTCAAAAAAAATAGCAAAAAAATTCAAAAAATTTAAAAATACCATAATGGATTAATTTCAAGCCAAAATAAGTTGGAAAAGGATGAGATAAAGAGAAAATAAAAATTATTGTTCCGTTCCGTTCCTATCCGAGGCGAAATAGAAAATTCCAAAACAATAGCAAAAAAATTCAAAAAACTAAAGAATACCATTACGGGTTCATTTCAAGCCGAAATAGGTCGGAAAAGGCCGAGAAAAAGAGAAAATAAAAATTATCGTTCCGTTTCGTTCCTACCCGGCGCAAAATATGAAATTCAAAAAAAATAGCAAAAAAATTCAAAAAATTAAAAAATACCATTACGGGTTCATTTCAAGCCGAAATAGGTCGGAAAAGGCCGAGAAAAACAGAAAATAAAAATTATCATCCGCTTCATTCATTCCTGGCACTAAATTGAAAATTCAAAAAAAATAGCAAAAAAATTCAAAAAATTTAAAAATATCATAATGGATTCATTTCAAGCCAAAATAAGTTGGAAAAGGATGAGATAAAGAGAAAATAAAAATTATTGTTCCGTTCCATTCCTATCCGACGCGA
This sequence comes from Quercus parvula, assembly GCA_030820535.1. Taxonomy (NCBI): domain Eukaryota; kingdom Viridiplantae; phylum Streptophyta; class Magnoliopsida; order Fagales; family Fagaceae; genus Quercus; species Quercus parvula. The sequence continues at coordinate 23,151,144 of JAUAME010000012.1, forward strand.
AATAGAAAATTTGAAAACAATAGCAAAAAAATTCAAAAAATTAAAAAATACCATTACGGGTTCATTTCAAGCCGAAATCGGTCGGAAAAGGCCGTGAAAAAGAGAATATAAAAATTATCGTTCCGTTTCGTTCCTGCCCGGCACTAAATAAAAAATTCAAAAAAAATAGCAAAAAAATTCAAAAAATTTAAAAATACCATAATGGATTCATTTCAAGCCAAAATAAGTTGGAAAAGGACGAGATAAAGAGAAAATAAAAATTATTGTTCCGTTCCGTTCCTATCCGACGAGAAATAGAAAATTTGAAAACAATAGCAAAAAAATTAAAAAAATTAAAAAATACCATTACGGGTTCATTTCAAGCCGAAATTGGTCGGAAAAGGCCGTGAAAAAGAGAATATAAAAATTATCGTTCCGTTTCGTTCCTGCCCGGCACTAAATAAAAAATTCAAAAAAAATTGCCAAAAAATTCAAAAAATTAAAACATACAATTATGGCTTCATTTCAATCCAAAATAGGTCGGACAAGGCCGAGAAAAACAGAAAATAAAAATTATTGTTCCGTTTCGTTCCTACCTTGCGCTAAATATGAAATTCAAAAAAAATAGCAAAAAAATTCAAAAAATTAAAAAATACCATTACGGGTTCATTTCAAGCCGAAATAGGTCGGAAAAGGCCGTGAAAAAGAGAATATAAAAATTATCGTTCCGTTTCGTTCCTGCCCGGCACTAAATAAAAAATTCAAAAAAAATTGCAAAAAAATTCAAAAAATTAAAACATACAATTATGGCTTCATTTCAATCCAAAATAGGTCGGACAAGGCCGAGAAAAACAGAAAATAAAAATTATTGTTCCGTTTCGTTCCTACCCGGCCATAAATATGAAATTCAAAAAAAATAGCAAAAAAATTCAAAAAATTTAAAAATACCATAATGGATTCATTTCAAGCCAAAATAAGTTGGAAAAGGATGAGATAAAGAGAAAATAAAAATTATTGTTCCGTTCCATTCCTATCCGAGGCGAAATAGAAAATTCCAAAACAATAGCAAAAAAATTCAAAAAACTAAAGAATACCATTACGGGTTCATTTCAAGCCGAAATAGGTCGGAAAAGGCCGAGAAAAACAGAAAATAAAAATTATCATGCGCTTCATTCATTCCTGGCACTAAGTAGAAAATTCAAAAAAAATAGCAAAAAAATTCAAAAAATTAAAAAATACCATTACGGGTTCATTTCAAGCCGAAATAGGTCGGAAAAGGCCGTGAAAAAGAGAATATAAAAATTATCGTTCCGTTTCGTTCCTGCCCGGCACTAAATAAAAAATTCAAAAAAAATTGCAAAAAAATTCAAAAAATTAAAACATACAATTATGGCTTCATTTCAATCCAAAATAGGTCGGACAAGGCCGAGAAAAACAGAAAATAAAAATTATTGTTCCGTTTCGTTCCTACCTTGCGCTAAATATGAAATTCAAAAAAAATAGCAAAAAAATTCATAAAATTAAATAATACCATTACGGGTTCTTTTCAAGCCGAAATAGGTCCGAAAAGGCCGAGAAAAATAGAAAAAAAAAATTATCATCCGCTTCGTTCATTCCTGGCACTAAATAGAAAATTCAAAAAATTTAAAAATACCGTAATGGATTCATTTCAAGCCGAAATAGGTCGGAAAAGGCCGAGAAAAACAGAAAATAAAAATTATCATGCGCTTCATTCATTCCTGGCACTAAGTAGAAAATTCAAAAAAAATAGCAAAAAAATTCAAAAAATTAAAAAATACCATTACGGGTTCATTTCAAGCCGAAATAGGTCGGAAAAGGCCGTGAAAAAGAGAATATAAAAATTATCGTTCCGTTTCGTTCCTGCCCGGCACTAAATAAAAAATTCAAAAAAAATTGCAAAAAAATTCAAAAAATTAAAACATACAATTATGGCTTCATTTCAATCCAAAATAGGTCGGACAAGGCCGAGAAAAACAGAAAATAAAAATTATTGTTCCGTTTCGTTCCTACCCGGCCCTAAATATGAAATTCAAAAAAAATAGCAAAAAAATTCAAAAAATTTAAAAATACCATAATGGATTCATTTCAACCCAAAATAAGTTGGAAAAGGATGAGATAAAGAGAAAATAAAAATTATTGTTCCGTTCCGTTCCTATCCGAGGCGAAATAGAAAATTCCAAAACAATAGCAAAAAAATTCAAAAAACTAAAGAATACCATTACGGGTTCATTTCAAGCCGAAATAGGTCGGAAAAGGCCGAGAAAAAGAGAAAATAAAAATTATCGTTCCGTTTCGTTCCTACCCGGCGCAAAATATGAAATTCAAAAAAAATAGCAAAAAAATTCAAAAAATTAAAAAATACCATTACGGGTTCATTTCAAGCCGAAATAGGTCGGAAAAGGCCGAGAAAAACAGAAAATAAAAATTATCATCCGCTTCATTCATTCCTGGCACTAAATAGAAAATTCAAAAAAAATAGCAAAAAAATTCAAAAAATTTAAAAATATCATAATGGATTCATTTCAAGCCAAAATAAGTTGGAAAATGATGAGATAAAGAGAAAATAAAAATTATTGTTCCGTTCCGTTCCTATCCGACGCGAAATAGAAAATTTGAAAACAATAGCAAAAAAATTCAAAAAATTAAAAAATACCATTACGGGTTCATTTCAAGCCGAAATCGGTCGGAAAAGGCCGTGAAAAAGAGAATATAAAAATTATCGTTCCGTTTCGTTCCTGCCCGGCACTAAATAAAAAATAGCAAAAAAATTCAAAAAATTTAAAAATACCATTACTGGTTCATTTCAAGCTGAAATAGGTCGGAAAAGGCCGAGAAAAACAGAAAATAAAAACTATCATCCGCTTCGTTCATTCCTGGCACTAAATAGAAAATTCAAAAAAAATAGCAAAAAAATTCATAAAATTAAATAATACCATTACGGGTTCTTTTCAAGCCGAAATAGGTCCGAAAAGGCCGAGAAAAATAGAAAAAAAAAATTATCATCCGCTTCGTTCATTCCTGGCACTAAATAGAAAATTCAAAAAAAATTGCAAAAAAATTCAAAAAATTTAAAAATACCGTAATGGATTCATTTCAAGCCGAAATAGGTCGGAAAAGGCCGAGAAAAACAGAAAATAAAAATTATCATGCGCTTCATTCATTCCTGGCACTAAGTAGAAAATTCAAAAAAAATAGCAAAAAAATTCAAAAAATTAAAAAATACCATTACGGGTTCATTTCAAGCCGAAATAGGTCGGAAAAGGCCGTGAAAAAGAGAATATAAAAATTATCGTTCCGTTTCGTTCCTGCCCGGCACTAAATAAAAAATTCAAAAAAAATTGCAAAAAAATTCAAAAAATTAAAACATACAATTATGGATTCATTTCAATCCAAAATAGGTCGGACAAGGCCGAGAAAAACAGAAAATAAAAATTATTGTTCCGTTTCGTTCCTACCCGGCCCTAAATATGAAATTCAAAAAAAATAGCAAAAAAATTCAAAAAATTTAAAAATACCATAATGGATTCATTTCAAGCCAAAATAAGTTGGAAAAGGATGAGATAAAGAGAAAATAAAAATTATTGTTCCGTTCCGTTCCTATCCGAGGCGAAATAGAAAATTCCAAAACAATAGCAAAAAAATTCAAAAAACTAAAGAATACCATTACGGGTTCATTTCAAGCCGAAATAGGTCGGAAAAGGCCGAGAAAAAGAGAAAATAAAAATTATCGTTCCGTTTCGTTCCTACCCGGCGCAAAATATGAAATTCAAAAAAAATAGCAAAAAAATTCAAAAAATTAAAAAATACCATTACGGGTTCATTTCAAGCCGAAATAGGTCGGAAAAGGCCGAGAAAAACAGAAAATAAAAATTATCATCCGCTTCATTCATTCCTGGCACTAAATAGAAAATTCAAAAAAAATAGCAAAAAAATTCAAAAAATTTAAAAATATCATAATGGATTCATTTCAAGCCAAAATAAGTTGGAAAAGGATGAGATAAAGAGAAAATAAAAATTATTGTTCCGTTCCATTCCTATCCGACGCGAAATAGAAAATTTGAAAACAATAGCAAAAAAATTCAAAAAATTAAAAAATACCATTACGGGTTCATTTCAAGCCGAAATCGGTCGGAAAAGGCCGTGAAAAAGAGAATATAAAAATTATCGTTCCGTTTCGTTCCTGCCCGGCACTAAATAAAAAATTCAAAAAAAATAGCAAAAAAATTCAAAAAATTTAAAAATACCATAATGGATTCATTTCAAGCCAAAATAAGTTGGAAAAGGACGAGATAAAGAGAAAATAAAAATTATTGTTCCGTTCCGTTCCTATCCGACGAGAAATAGAAAATTTGAAAACAATAGCAAAAAAATTAAAAAAATTAAAAAATACCATTACGGGTTCATTTCAAGCCGAAATTGGTCGGAAAAGGCCGTGAAAAAGAGAATATAAAAATTATCGTTCCGTTTCGTTCCTGCCCGGCACTAAATAAAAAATTCAAAAAAAATTGCCAAAAAATTCAAAAAATTAAAACATACAATTATGGCTTCATTTCAATCCAAAATAGGTCGGACAAGGCCGAGAAAAACAGAAAATAAAAATTATTGTTCCGTTTCGTTCCTACCTTGCGCTAAATATGAAATTCAAAAAAAATAGCAAAAAAATTCAAAAAATTAAAAAATACCATTACGGGTTCATTTCAAGCCGAAATAGGTCGGAAAAGGCCGTGAAAAAGAGAATATAAAAATTATCGTTCCGTTTCGTTCCTGCCCGGCACTAAATAAAAAATTCAAAAAAAATTGCAAAAAAATTCAAAAAATTAAAACATACAATTATGGCTTCATTTCAATCCAAAATAGGTCGGACAAGGCCGAGAAAAACAGAAAATAAAAATTATTGTTCCGTTTCGTTCCTACCCGGCCATAAATATGAAATTCAAAAAAAATAGCAAAAAAATTCAAAAAATTTAAAAATACCATAATGGATTCATTTCAAGCCAAAATAAGTTGGAAAAGGATGAGATAAAGAGAAAATAAAAATTATTGTTCCGTTCCGTTCCTATCCGAGGCGAAATAGAAAATTCCAAAACAATAGCAAAAAAATTCAAAAAACTAAAGAATACCATTACGGGTTCATTTCAAGCCGAAATAGGTCGGAAAAGGCCGAGAAAAACAGAAAATAAAAATTATCATGCGCTTCATTCATTCCTGGCACTAAGTAGAAAATTCAAAAAAAATAGCAAAAAAATTCAAAAAATTAAAAAATACCATTACGGGTTCATTTCAAGCCGAAATAGGTCGGAAAAGGCCGTGAAAAAGAGAATATAAAAATTATCGTTCCGTTTCGTTCCTGCCCGGCACTAAATAAAAAATTCAAAAAAAATTGCAAAAAAATTCAAAAAATTAAAACATACAATTATGGCTTCATTTCAATCCAAAATAGGTCGGACAAAGGCCGAGAAAAACAGAAAATAAAAATTATTGTTCCGTTTCGTTCCTACCTTGCGCTAAATATGAAATTCAAAAAAAATAGCAAAAAAATTCAAAAAATTTAAAAATACCATAATGGATTCATTTCAAGCCAAAATAAGTTGGAAAAGGACGAGATAAAGAGAAAATAAAAATTATTGTTCCGTTCCGTTCCTATCCGACGCGAAATAGAAAATTTGAAAACAATAGCAAAAAAATTAAAAAAATTAAAAAATACCATTACGGGTTCATTTCAAGCCGAAATTGGTCGGAAAAGGCCGTGAAAAAGAGAATATAAAAATTATCGTTCCGTTTCGTTCCTGCCCGGCACTAAATAAAAAATTCAAAAAAAATTGCCAAAAAATTCAAAAAATTAAAACATACAATTATGGCTTCATTTCAATCCAAAATAGGTCGGACAAGGCCGAGAAAAACAGAAAATAAAAATTATCATGCGCTTCATTCATTCCTGGCACTAAGTAGAAAATTCAAAAAAAATAGCAAAAAAATTTAAAAAATTTAAAAATACCATAATGGATTCATTTCAAGCCAAAATAAGTTGGAAAAGGATGAGATAAAGAGAAAATAAAAATTATTGTTCCGTTCCGTTCCGTTCCTATCCGACGCGAACTAGAAAATTCCAAAACAATAGCAAAAAAATTCAAAAAACTAAAGAATACCATTACGGGTTCATTTCAAGCCAAAATAGGTCGGAAAAGGCCGAGAAAAAGAGAAAATAAAAATTATCGTTCCGTTTCGTTCCAGCCCGGCACTAAATAAAAAATTCAAAAAAAATAGCAAAAAAATTCGAAAAACTTAAAAATACCATTACGGGTTCATTTCAAGCCGAAATAGGTCGGAAAAGGCCGAGAAAAACAGAAAATAAAAATTATCATCCGCTTCGTTCATTCCTGGCACAAAATAGAAAATTCAAAAAAAATAGCAAAAAAATTCAAAAAAATTTAAAAATACCATAATGGATTCATTTCAAGCCAAAATAAGTTGGAAAAGGATGAGATAAAGAGAAAATAAAAATTATTGTTCCGTTCCGTTCCTATCCGAGGCGAAATAGAAAATTTCAAAACAATAGCAAAAAAATTAAAAAAATTAAAAATACCATTACAGGTTCATTTCAAGCCAAAATACGTTGGCAAATGATGAGATAGAGAGAAAATAAAAGTTATCGTTCCGTTCCGTTCTTACCCGACACGAAATAGAAAATTCCAAAACAATAGCAAAAAAATTCAAAAAATTAAAGAATACCATTACGGGTTCATTTCAAGCCGAAATAGGTCGGAAAAGGCCGAGAAAAACAGAAAATAAAAATTATCGTTCCGTTTCGTTCCTGCCCGGCACTAAATAAAAAATTCAAAAAAAATAGCAAAAAAATTCAAAAAATTTAAAAATACCATTACTGGTTCATTTCAAGCTGAAATAGGTCGGAAAAGGCCGAGAAAAACAGAAAATAAAAACTATCATCCGCTTCGTTCATTCCTGGCACTAAATAGAAAATTCAAAAAAAATAGCAAAAAAATTCATAAAATTAAAAAATACCATTACGGGTTCATTTCAAGCCGAAATAGGTCGGAAAAGGCCGTGAAAAAGAGAATATAAAAATTATCGTTCCGTTTCGTTCCTGCCCGGCACTAAATAAAAAATTCAAAAAAAATTGCAAAAAAATTCAAAAAATTAAAACATACAATTATGGCTTCATTTCAATCCAAAATAGGTCGGACAAGGCCGAGAAAAACAGAAAATAAAAACTATTGTTCCGTTTCGTTCCTACCCGGCCCTAAATATGAAATTCAAAAAAAATAGCAAAAAAATTCAAAAAATTTAAAAATACCATAATGGATTCATTTCAAGCCAAAATAAGTTGGAAAAGGATGAGATAAAGAGAAAATAAAAATTATTGTTCCGTTCCGTTCCTATCCGAGGCGAAATAGAAAATTCCAAAACAATAGCAAAAAAATTCAAAAAACTAAAGAATACCATTACGGGTTCATTTCAAGCCGAAATAGGTCGGAAAAGGCCGAGAAAAAGAGAAAATAAAAATTATCGTTCCGTTTCGTTCCTACCCGGCGCAAAATATGAAATTCAAAAAAAATAGCAAAAAAATTCAAAAAATTAAAAAATACCATTACGGGTTCATTTCAAGCCGAAATAGGTCGGAAAAGGCCGAGAAAAACAGAAAATAAAAATTATCATCGGCTTCATTCATTCCTGGCACTAAATAGAAAATTCAAAAAAAATAGCAAAAAAATTCAAAAAATTTAAAAATATCATAATGGATTCATTTCAAGCCAAAATAAGTTGGAAAAGGATGAGATAAAGAGAAAATAAAAATTATTGTTCCGTTCCGTTCCTATCCGACGCGAAATAGAAAATTTGAAAACAATAGCAAAAAAATTCAAAAAATTAAAAAATACCATTACGGGTTCATTTCATGCCGAAATCGGTCGGAAAAGGCCGTGAAAAAGAGAATATAAAATTTATCGTTCCGTTTCGTTCCTGCCCGGCACAAAATAAAAAATTCAAAAAAAATAGCAAAAAAATTCAAAAAATTAAAACATACAATTATGGCTTCATTTCAATCCAAAATAGGCAGGACAAGGCCGAGAAAAACAGAAAATAAAAATTATTGTTCCGTTTCGTTCCTTCACGGCGCTAAATATGAAATTCAAAAAAAATAGCAAAAAAATTCAAAAAATTTAAAAATACCATAATGGATTCATTTCAAGCCAAAATAAGTTGGAAAAGGACGAGATAAGGAGAAAATAAAAATTATTGTTCCGTTCCGTTCCTATCCGACGCGAAATAGAAAATTCCAAAACAATAGCAAAAAAATTCAAAAAATTTAAAAATATCATAATGGATTCATTTCAAGCCAAAATAAGTTGGAAAAGGATGAGATAAAGAGAAAATAAAAATTATTGTTCCGTTCCGTTCCGTTCCTATCCGACGCGAACTAGAAAATTCCAAAACAATAGCAAAAAAATTCAAAAAACTAAAGAATACCATTACGGGTTCATTTCAAGCCAAAATAGGTCGGAAAAGGCCGAGAAAAAGAGAAAATAAAAATTATCGTTCCGTTTCGTTCCTGCCCGGCACTAAATAAAAAATTCAAAAAAAGTAGCAAAAAAATTCAAAAAACTTAAAAATACCATTACGGGTTCATTTCAAGCCGAAATAGGTCGGAAAAGGCCGAGAAAAACAGAAAATAAAAATTATCATCCGCTTCGTTCATTCCTGGCACAAAATAGAAAATTCAAAAAAAATAGCAAAAAAATTCAAAAAAATTTAAAAATACCATAATGGATTCATTTCAAGCCAAAATAAGTTGGAAAAGGATGAGATAAAGAGAAAATAAAAATTATTGTTCCGTTCCGTTCCTATCCGAGGCGAAATAGAAAATTCCAAAACAATAGCAAAAAAATTCAAAAAACTAAAGAATACCATTACGGGTTCATTTCAAGCCGAAATAGGTCGGAAAAGGCCGAGAAAAAGAGAAAATAAAAATTATCGTTCCGTTTCGTTCCTACCCGGCGCAAAATATGAAATTCAAAAAAAATAGCAAAAAAATTCAAAAAATTAAAAAATACCATTACGGGTTCATTTCAAGCCGAAATAGGTCGGAAAAGGCCGAGAAAAACAGAAAATAAAAATTATCATCCGCTTCATTCATTCCTGGCACTAAATAGAAAATTAAAAAAAAATAGCAAAAAAATTCAAAAAATTTAAAAATATCATAATGGATTCATTTCAAGCCAAAATAAGTTGGAAAAGGATGAGATAAAGAGAAAATAAAAATTATTGTTCCGTTCCGTTCCTATCCGACGCGAAATAGAAAATTTGAAAACAATAGCAAAAAAATTAAAAAATACCATTACGGGTTCATTTCAAGCCGAAATCGGTCGGAAAAGGCCGTGAAAAAGAGAATATAAAAATTATCGTTCCGTTTCGTTCCTGCCCGGCACTAAATAAAAAATTCAAAAAAAATAGCAAAAAAATTCAAAAAATTAAAACATACAATTATGGCTTCATTTCAATCCAAAATAGGCAGGACAAGGCCGAGAAAAACAGAAAATAAAAATTATTGTTCCGTTTCGTTCCTACCCGGCGCTAAATATGAAATTCAAAAAAAATAGCAAAAAAATTCAAAAAATTAAAAAATACCATTACGGGTTCATTTCAAGCCGAAATAGGTCGGAAAAGGCCGAGAAAAACAGAAAATAAAAATTATCATCCGCTTCATTCATTCCTGGCACTAAATAGAAAATTAAAAAAAAATAGCAAAAAAATTCAAAAAATTTAAAAATATCATAATGGATTCATTTCAAGCCAAAATAAGTTGGAAAAGGATGAGATAAAGAGAAAATAAAAATTATTGTTCCGTTCCGTTCCTATCCGACGCGAAATAGAAAATTTGAAAACAATAGCAAAAAAATTCAAAAAATTAAAAAATACCATTACGGGTTCATTTCAAGCCGAAATCGGTCGGGAAAGGCCGTGAAAAAGAGAATATAAAAATTATCGTTCCGTTTCGTTCCTGCCCGGCACTAAATAAAAAATTCAAAAAAAATAGCAAAAAAATTCAAAAAATTAAAACATACAATTATGGCTTCATTTCAATCCAAAATAGGCAGGACAAGGCCGAGAAAAACAGAAAATAAAAATTATTGTTCCGTTTCGTTCCTACCCGGCGCTAAATATGAAATTCAAAAAAAATAGCGAAAAAATTCAAAAAATTTAAAAATACCATAATGTATTCATTTCAAGCCAAAATAAGTTGGAAAAGGACGAGATAAAGAGAAAATAAAAATTATTGTTCCGTTCCGTTCCTATCCGACGCGAAATAGAAAATTTGAAAACAATAGCAAAAAAATTCAAAAAATTAAAAAATACCATTACGGGTTCATTTCAAGCCGAAATCGGTCGGAAAAGGCCGTGAAAAAGAGAATATAAAAATTATCGTTCCGTTTCGTTCCTGCCCGGCACTAAATAAAAAATTCAAAAAAAATAGCAAAAAAATTCAAAAAATTAAAACATACAATTATGGCTTCATTTCAATCCAAAATAGGTCGGACAAGGCCGAGAAAAACAGAAAATAAAAATTATTGTTCCGTTTCGTTCCTACCTTGCGCTAAATATGAAATTCAAAAAAAATAGCAAAAAAATTCAAAAAATTAAAAAATACCATTACGGGTTCATTTCAAGCCGAAATAGGTCGGAAAAGGCCGTGAAAAAGAGAATATAAAAATTATCGTTCCGTTTCGTTCCTGCCCGGCACTAAATAAAAAATTCAAAAAAAATTGCAAAAAAATTCAAAAAATTAAAACATACAATTATGGCTTCATCTCAATCCAAAATAGGTCGGACAAGGCCGAGAAAAACAGAAAATAAAAATTATTGTTCCGTTTCGTTCCTACCCGGCCCTAAATATGAAATTCAAAAAAAATAGCAAAAAAATTCAAAAAATTTAAAAATACCATAATGGATTCATTTCAAGCCAAAATAAGTTGGAAAAGGATGAGATAAAGAGAAAATAAAAATTATTGTTCCGTTCCGTTCCTATCCGAGGCGAAATAGAAAATTCCAAAACAATAGCAAAAAAATTCAAAAAATTTAAAAATATCATAATGGATTCATTTCAAGCCAAAATAAGTTGGAAAAGGATGAGATAAAGAGAAAATAAAAATTATTGTTCCGTTCCATTCCTATCCGACGCGAAATAGAAAATTTGAAAACAATAGCAAAAAAATTCAAAAAATTAAAAAATACCATTACGGGTTCATTTCAAGCCGAAATCGGTCGGAAAAGGCCGTGAAAAAGAGAATATAAAAATTATCGTTCCGTTTCGTTCCTGCCCGGCACTAAATAAAAAATTCAAAAAAAATAGCAAAAAAATTCAAAAAATTAAAACATACAATTATGGCTTCATTTCAATCCAAAATAGGTCGGACAAGGCCGAGAAAAACAGAAAATAAAAATTATTGTTCCGTTTCGTTCCTACCTTGCGCTAAATATGAAATTCAAAAAAAATAGCAAAAAAATTCAAAAAATTTAAAAATACCATAATGGATTCATTTCAAGCCAAAATAAGTTGGAAAAGGACGAGATAAAGAGAAAATAAAAATTATTGTTCCGTTCCGTTCCTATACGACGCGAAATAGAAAATTTGAAAACAATAGCAAAAAAATTAAAAAAATTAAAAAATACCATTACGGGTTCATTTCAAGCCGAAATTGGTCGGCAAAGGCCGTGAAAAAGAGAATATAAAAATTATCGTTCCGTTTCGTTCCTGCCCGGCACTAAATAAAAAATTCAAAAAAAATTGCCAAAAAATTCAAAAAATTAAAACATACAATTATGGCTTCCTCTCAATCCAAAATAGGTCGGACAAGGCCGAGAAAAACAGAAAATAAAAATTATTGTTCCGTTTCGTTCCTACCCGGCCCTAAATATGAAATTCAAAAAAAATAGCAAAAAAATTCAAAAAATTTAAAAATACCATAATGGATTCATTTCAAGCCAAAATAAGTTGGAAAAGGATGAGATAAAGAGAAAATAAAAATTATTGTTCCGTTCCGTTCCTATCCGAGGCGAAATAGAAAATTCCAAAACAATAGCAAAAAAATTCAAAAAATTTAAAAATATCATAATGGATTCATTTCAAGCCAAAATAAGTTGGAAAAGGATGAGATAAAGAGAAAATAAAAATTATTGTTCCGTTCCATTCCTATCCGACGCGAAATAGAAAATTTGAAAACAATAGCAAAAAAATTCAAAAAATTAAAAAATACCATTACGGGTTCATTTCAAGCCGAAATCGGTCGGAAAAGGCCGTGAAAAAGAGAATATAAAAATTATCGTTCCGTTTCGTTCCTGCCCGGCACTAAATAAAAAATTCAAAAAAAATAGCAAAAAAATTCAAAAAATTAAAACATACAATTATGGCTTCATTTCAATCCAAAATAGGTCGGACAAGGCCGAGAAAAACAGAAAATAAAAATTATTGTTCCGTTTCGTTCCTACCTTGCGCTAAATATGAAATTCAAAAAAAATAGCAAAAAAATTCAAAAAATTTAAAAATACCATAATGGATTCATTTCAAGCCAAAATAAGTTGGAAAAGGACGAGATAAAGAGAAAATAAAAATTATTGTTCCGTTCCGTTCCTATCCGACGCGAAATAGAAAATTTGAAAACAATAGCAAAAAAATTAAAAAAATTAAAAAATACCATTACGGGTTCATTTCAAGCCGAAATTGGTCGGCAAAGGCCGTGAAAAAGAGAATATAAAAATTATCGTTCCGTTTCGTTCCTGCCCGGCACTAAATAAAAAATTCAAAAAAAATTGCCAAAAAATTCAAAAAATTAAAACATACAATTATGGCTTCATTTCAATCCAAAATAGGTCGAACAAGGCCGAGAAAAATAGAAAATAAAAATTATCATGCGCTTCATTCATTCCTGGCACTAACTAGAAAATTAAAAAAAAATAGCAAAAAAATTTAAAAAATTTAAAAATACCATAATGGATTCATTTCAAGCCAAAATAAGTTGGAAAAGGATGAGATAAAGAGAAAATAAAAATTATTGTTCCGTTCCGTTCCGTTCCTATCCGACGCGAACTAGAAAATTCCAAAACAATAGCAAAAAAATTCAAAAAACTAAAGAATACCATTACGGGTTCATTTCAAGCCAAAATAGGTCGGAAAAGGCCGAGAAAAAGAGAAAATAAAAATTATCGTTCCGTTTCGTTCCAGCCCGGCACTAAATAAAAAATTCAAAAAAAATAGCAAAAAAATTCGAAAAACTTAAAAATACCATTACGGGTTCATTTCAAGCCGAAATAGGTCGGAAAAGGCCGAGAAAAACAGAAAATAAAAATTATCATCCGCTTCGTTCATTCCTGGCACAAAATAGAAAATTCAAAAAAAATAGCAAAAAAATTCAAAAAAATTTAAAAATACCATAATGGATTCATTTCAAGCCAAAATAAGTTGGAAAAGGATGAGATAAAGAGAAAATAAAAATTATTGTTCCGTTCCGTTCCTATCCGAGGCGAAATAGAAAATTTCAAAACAATAGCAAAAAAATTAAAAAAATTAAAAATACCATTACAGGTTCATTTCAAGCCAAAATACGTTGGCAAATGATGAGATAGAGAGAAAATAAAAGTTATCGTTCCGTTCCGTTCTTACCCGACACGAAATAGAAAATTCCAAAACAATAGCAAAAAAATTCAAAAAATTAAAGAATACCATTACGGGTTCATTTCAAGCCGAAATAGGTCGGAAAAGGCCGAGAAAAACAGAAAATAAAAATTATCGTTCCGTTTCGTTCCTGCCCGGCACGAAATAAAAAATTCAAAAAAAATAGCAAAAAAATTCAAAAAATTTAAAAATACCATTACTGGTTCATTTCAAGCTGAAATAGGTCGGAAAAGGCCGAGAAAAACAGAAAATAAAAACTATCATCCGCTTCGTTCATTCCTGGCACTAAATAGAAAATTCAAAAAAAATAGCAAAAAAATTCATAAAATTAAATAATACCATTACGGGTTCTTTTCAAGCCGAAATAGGTCCGAAAAGGCCGAGAAAAATAGAAAAAAAAAATTATCATCCGCTTCGTTCATTCCTGGCACTAAATAGAAAATTCAAAAAAAATTGCAAAAAAATTCAAAAAATTTAAAAATACCGTAATGGATTCATTTCAAGCCGAAATAGGTCGGAAAAGGCCGAGAAAAACAGAAACTAAAAATTATCATGCGCTTCATTCATTCCTGGCACTAAGTAGAAAATTCAAAAAAAATAGCAAAAAAATTCAAAAAATTAAAAAATACCATTACGGGTTCATTTCAAGCCGAAATAGGTCGGAAAAGGCCGTGAAAAAGAGAATATAAAAATTATCGTTCCGTTTCGTTCCTGCCCGGCACTAAATAAAAAATTCAAAAAAAATTGCAAAAAAATTCAAAAAATTAAAACATACAATTATGGCTTCATTTCAATCCAAAATAGGTCGGACAATGCCGAGAAAAACAGAAAATAAAAATTATTGTTCCGTTTCGTTCCTACCCGGCCCTAAATATGAAATTCAAAAAAAATAGCAAAAAAATTCAAAAAATTTAAAAATGACATAATGGATTCATTTCAAGCCAAAATAAGTTGGAAAAGGATGAGATAAAGAGAAAATAAAAATTATTGTTCCGTTCCGTTCCTATCCGACGCGAAATAGAAAATTTGAAAACAATAGCAAAAAAATTCAAAAAATTAAAAAATACCATTACGGGTTCATTTCAAGCCGAAATCGGTCGGAAAAGGCCGTGAAAAAGAGAATATAAAAATTATCGTTCCGTTTCGTTCCTGCCCGGCACTAAATAAAAAATTCAAAAAAAATAGCAAAAAAATTCAAAAAATTAAAACATACAATTATGGCTTCATTTCAATCCAAAATAGGCAGGACAAGGCCGAGAAAAACAGAAAATAAAAATTATTGTTCCGTTTCGTTCCTACCCGGCGCTAAATATGAAATTCAAAAAAAATAGCAAAAAAATTCAAAAAATTTAAAAATACCATAATGGATTCATTTCAAGCCAAAATAAGTTGGAAAAGGACGAGATAAAGAGAAAATAAAAATTATTGTTCCGTTCCGTTCCTATCCGACGCGAAATAGAAAATTTGAAAACAATAGCAAAAAAATTAAAAAAAATTAAAAAATACCATTACGGGTTCATTTCAAGCCGAAATTGGTCGGCAAAGGCCGTGAAAAAGAGAATATAAAAATTATCGTTCCGTTTCGTTCCTGCCCGGCACTAAATAAAAAATTCAAAAAAAATTGCCAAAAAATTCAAAAAATTAAAACATACAATTATGGCTTCATTTCAATCCAAAATAGGTCGAACAAGGCCGAGAAAAACAGAAAATAAAAATTATCATGCGCTTCATTCATTCCTGGCACTAAGTAGAAAATTCAAAAAAAATAGCAAAAAAATTTAAAAAATTTAAAAATACCATAATGGATTCATTTCAAGCCAAAATAAGTTGGAAAAGGATGAGATATAGAGAAAATAAAAATTATTGTTCCGTTCCGTTCCGTTCCTATCCGACGCGAACTAGAAAATTCCAAAACAATAGCAAAAAAATTCAAAAAACTAAAGAATACCATTACGGGTTCATTTCAAGCCAAAATAGGTCGGAAAAGGCCGAGAAAAAGAGAAAATAAAAATTATCGTTCCGTTTCGTTCCTGCCCGGCACTAAATAAAAAATTCAAAAAAAATAGCAAAAAAATTCAAAAAAATTAAAAATACCATTACGGGTTCATTTCAAGCCGAAATAGGTCGGAAAAGGCCGAGAAAAACAGAAAATAAAAATTATCGTTCCGTTTCGTTCCTGCCCGGCACTAAATAAAAAATTCAAAAAAAATAGCAAAAAAATTCAAAAAACTTAAAAATACCATTACGGGTTCATTTCAAGCCGAAATAGGTCGGAAAAGGCCGAGAAAAACAGAAAATAAAAATTATCATCCGCTTCGTTCATTCCTGGCACAAAATAGAAAATTCAAAAAAAATAGCAAAAAAATTCAAAAAAATTTAAAAATACCATAATGGATTCATTTCAAGCCAAAATAAGTTGGAAAAGGATGAGATAAAGAGAAAATAAAAATTATTGTTCCGTTCCGTTCCTATCCGAGGCGAAATAGAAAATTTCAAAACAATAGCAAAAAAATTAAAAAAATTAAAAATACCATTACAGGTTCATTTCAAGCCAAAATACGTTGGCAAATGATGAGATAGAGAGAAAATAAAAGTTATCGTTCCGTTCCGTTCTTACCCGACACGAAATAGAAAATTCCAAAACAATAGCAAAAAAATTCAAAAAATTATAGAATACCATTACGGGTTCATTTCAAGCCGAAATAGGTCGGAAAAGGCCGAGAAAAACAGAAAATAAAAATTATCGTTCCGTTTCGTTCCTGCCCGGCACGAAATAAAAAATTCAAAAAAAATAGCAAAAAAATTTAAAAAATTTAAAAATACCATTACTGGTTCATTTCAAGCTGAAATAGGTCGGAAAAGGCCGAGAAAAACAGAAAATAAAAACTATCATCCGCTTCGTTCATTCCTGGCACTAAATAGAAAATTCAAAAAAAATAGCAAAAAAATTCAAAAAAATTTAAAAATACCATAATGGATTCATTTCAAGCCAAAATAAGTTGGAAAAGGATGAGATAAAGAGAAAATAAAAATTATTGTTCCGTTCCGTTCCTATCCGAGGCGAAATAGAAAATTCCAAAACAATAGCAAAAAAATTCAAAAAACTAAAGAATACCATTACGGGTTCATTTCAAGCCGAAATAGGTCGGAAAAGGCCGAGAAAAAGAGAAAATAAAAATTATCGTTCCGTTTCGTTCCTACCCGGCGCAAAATATGAAATTCAAAAAAAATAGCAAAAAAATTCAAAAAATTAAAAAATACCATTACGGGTTCATTTCAAGCCGAAATAGGTCGGAAAAGGCCGAGAAAAACAGAAAATAAAAATTATCATCCGCTTCATTCATTCCTGGCACTAAATAGAAAATTCAAAAAAAAATAGCAAAAAAATTCAAAAAATTTAAAAATATCATAATGGATTCATTTCAAGCCAAAATAAGTTGGAAAAGGATGAGATAAAGAGAAAATAAAAATTATTGTTCCGTTCCGTTCCTATCCGACGCGAAATAGAAAATTTGAAAACAATAGCAAAAAAATTCAAAAAATTAAAAAATACCATTACGGGTTCATTTCAAGCCGAAATCGGTCGGAAAAGGCCGTGAAAAAGAGAATATAAAAATTATCGTTCCGTTTCGTTCCTGCCCGGCACTAAATAAAAAATTCAAAAAAAATAGCAAAAAAATTCAAAAAATTAAAACATACAATTATGGCTTCATTTCAATCCAAAATAGGCAGGACAAGGCCGAGAAAAACAGAAAATAAAAATTATTGTTCCGTTTCGTTCCTACCCGGCGCTAAATATGAAATTCAAAAAAAATAGCGAAAAAATTCAAAAAATTTAAAAATACCATAATGTATTCATTTCAAGCCAAAATAAGTTGGAAAAGGACGAGATAAAGAGAAAATAAAAATTATTGTTCCGTTCCGTTCCTATCCGACGCGAAATAGAAAATTTGAAAAAAATAGCAAAAAAATTAAAAAAATTAAAAAATACCATTACGGGTTCATTTCAAACCGAAATAGGTCGGAAAAGGCCGTGAAAAAGAGAATATAAAAATTATCGTTCCGTTTCGTTCCTGCCCCGCACTAAATAAAAAATTCAAAAAAAATTGCAAAAAAATTCAAAAAATTAAAACATACAATTATGGCTTCATCTCAATCCAAAATAGGTCGGACAAGGCCGAGAAAAACAGAAAATAAAAATTATTGTTCCGTTTCGTTCCTACCCGGCCCTAAATATGAAATTCAAAAAAAATAGCAAAAAAATTCAAAAAATTTAAAAATACCATAATGGATTCATTTCAAGCCAAAATAAGTTGGAAAAGGATGAGATAAAGAGAAAATAAAAATTATTGTTCCGTTCCGTTCCTATCCGAGGCGAAATAGAAAATTCCAAAACAATAGCAAAAAAATTCAAAAAATTTAAAAATATCATAATGGATTCATTTCAAGCCAAAATAAGTTGGAAAAGGATGAGATAAAGAGAAAATAAAAATTATTGTTCCGTTCCATTCCTATCCGACGCGAAATAGAAAATTTGAAAACAATAGCAAAAAAATTCAAAAAATTAAAAAATACCATTACGGGTTCATTTCAAGCCGAAATCGGTCGGAAACGGCCGTGAAAAAGAGAATATAAAAATTATCGTTCCGTTTTGTTCCTGCCCGGCACTAAATAAAAAATTCAAAAAAAATAGCAAAAAAATTCAAAAAATTAAAACATACAATTATGGCTTCATTTCAATCCAAAATAGGTCGGACAAGGCCGAGAAAAACAGAAAATAAAAATTATTGTTCCGTTTCGTTCCTACCTTGCGCTAAATATGAAATTCAAAAAAAATAGCAAAAAAATTCAAAAAATTTAAAAATACCATAATGGATTCATTTCAAGCCAAAATAAGTTGGAAAAGGACGAGATAAAGAGAAAATAAAAATTATTGTTCCGTTCCGTTCCTATCCGACGCGAAATAGAAAATTTGAAAACAATAGCAAAAAAATTAAAAAAATTAAAAAATACCATTACGGGTTCATTTCAAGCCGAAATTGGTCGGCAAAGGCCGTGAAAAAGAGAATATAAAAATTATCGTTCCGTTTCGTTCCTGCCCGGCACTAAATAAAAAATTCAAAAAAAATTGCCAAAAAATTCAAAAAATTAAAACATACAATTATGGCTTCATTTCAATCCAAAATAGGTCGAACAAGGCCGAGAAAAATAGAAAATAAAAATTATCATGCGCTTCATTCATTCCTGGCACTAAGTAGAAAATTCAAAAAAAATAGCAAAAAAATTTAAAAAATTTAAAAATACCATAATGGATTCATTTCAAGCCAAAATAAGTTGGAAAAGGATGAGATAAAGAGAAAATAAAAATTATTGTTCCGTTCCGTTCCGTTCCTATCCGACGCGAACTAGAAAATTCCAAAACAATAGCAAAAAAATTCAAAAAACTAAAGAATACCATTACGGGTTCATTTCAAGCCAAAATAGGTCGGAAAAGGCCGAGAAAAAGAGAAAATAAAAATTATCGTTCCGTTTCGTTCCTGCCCGGCACTAAATAAAAAATTCAAAAAAAATAGCAAAAAAATTCAAAAAACTTAAAAATACCATTACGGGTTAATTTCAAGCCGAAATAGGTCGGAAAAGGCCGAGAAAAACAGAAAATAAAAATTATCATCCGCTTCGTTCATTCCTGGCACAAAATAGAAAATTCAAAAAAAATAGCAAAAAAATTCAAAAAAATTTAAAAATACCATAATGGATTCATTTCAAGCCAAAATAAGTTGGAAAAGGATGAGATAAAGAGAAAATAAAAATTATTGTTCCGTTCCGTTCCTATCCGACGCGAAATAGAAAATTTGAAAACAATAGCAAAAAAATTAAAAAAATTAAAAAATACCATTACGGGTTCATTTCAAGCCGAAATTGGTCGGCAAAGGCCGTGAAAAAGAGAATATAAAAATTATCGTTCCGTTTCGTTCCTGCCCGGCACTAAATAAAAAATTCAAAAAAAATTGCCAAAAAATTCAAAAAATTAAAACATACAATTATGGCTTCATTTCAATCCAAAATAGGTCGAACAAGGCCGAGAAAAATAGAAAATAAAAACTATCATCCGCTTCGTTCATTCCTGGCACTAAATAGAAAATTCAAAAAAAATAGCAAAAAAATTCATAAAATTAAATAATACCATTACGGGTTCTTTTCAAGCCGAAATAGGTCCGAAAAGGCCGAGAAAAATAGAAAAAAAAAATTATCATCCGCTTCGTTCATTCCTGGCACTAAATAGAAAATTCAAAAAAAATAGCAAAAAAATTCATAAAATTAAATAATACCATTACGGGTTCTTTTCAAGCCGAAATAGGTCCGAAAAGGCCGAGAAAAATAGAAAAAAAAAATTATCATCCGCTTCGTTCATTCCTGGCACTAAATAGAAAATTCAAAAAAAATTGCAAAAAAATTCATAAAATTAAATAATACCATTACGGGTTCTTTTCAAGCCGAAATAGGTCCGAAAAGGCCGAGAAAAATAGAAAAAAAAAATTATCATCCGCTTCGTTCATTCCTGGCACTAAATAGAAAATTCAAAAAAAATTGCAAAAAAATTCAAAAAATTTAAAAATACCGTAATGGATTCATTTCAAGCCGAAATAGGTCGGAAAAGGCCGAGAAAAACAGAAACTAAAAATTATCATGCGCTTCATTCATTCCTGGCACTAAGTAGAAAATTCAAAAAAAAAAGCAAAAAAATTCAAAAAATTAAAAAATACCATTACGGGTTCATTTCAAGCCGAAATAGGTCGGAAAAGGCCGTGAAAAAGAGAATATAAAAATTATCGTTCCGTTTCGTTCCTGCCCGGCACTAAATAAAAAATTCAAAAAAAATTGCAACAAAATTCAAAAAATTAAAACATACAATTATGGCTTCATTTCAATCCAAAATAGGTCGGACAATGCCGAGAAAAACAGAAAATAAAAATTATTGTTCCGTTTCGTTCCTACCCGGCCCTAAATATGAAATTCAAAAAAAATAGCAAAAAAATTCAAAAAATTTAAAAATACCATAATGGATTCATTTCAAGCCAAAATAAGTTGGAAAAGGATGAGATAAAGAGAAAATAAAAATTATTGTTCCGTTCCGTTCCTATCCGACGCGAAATAGAAAATTTGAAAACAATAGCAAAAAAATTCAAAAAACTAAAAAATACCATTACGGGTTCATTTCAAGCCGAAATCGGTCGGAAAAGGCCGTGAAAAAGAGAATATAAAAATTATCGTTCCGTTTCGTTCCTGCCCGGCACTAAATAAAAAATTCAAAAAAAATAGCAAAAAAATTCAAAAAATTAAAACATACAATTATGGCTTCATTTCAATCCAAAATAGGCAGGACAAGGCCGAGAAAAACAGAAAATAAAAATTATTGTTCCGTTTCGTTCCTACCCGGCGCTAAATATGAAATTCAAAAAAAATAGCAAAAAAATTCAAAAAATTTAAAAATACCATAATGGATTCATTTCAAGCCAAAATAAGTTGGAAAAGGATGAGATAAAGAGAAAATAAAAATTATTGTTCCGTTCCGTTCCTATCCGACGCGAAATAGAAAATTTGAAAACAATAGCAAAAAAATTAAAAAAAATTAAAAAATACCATTACGGGTTCATTTCAAGCCGAAATTGGTCGGCAAAGGCCGTGAAAAAGAGAATATAAAAATTATCGTTCCGTTTCGTTCCTGCCCGGCACTAAATAAAAAATTCAAAAAAAATTGCCAAAAAATTCAAAAAATTAAAACATACAATTATGGCTTCATTTCAATCCAAAATAGGTCGAACAAGGCCGAGAAAAACAGAAAATAAAAATTATCATGCGCTTCATTCATTCCTGGCACTAAGTAGAAAATTCAAAAAAAATAGCAAAAAAATTTAAAAAATTTAAAAATACCATAATGGATTCATTTCAAGCCAAAATAAGTTGGAAAAGGATGAGATAAAGAGAAAATAAAAATTATTGTTCCGTTCCGTTCCGTTCCTATCCGACGCGAACTAGAAAATTCCAAAACAATAGCAAAAAAATTCAAAAAACTAAAGAATACCATTACGGGTTCATTTCAAGCCAAAATAGGACGGAAAAGGCCGAGAAAAAGAGAAAATAAAAATTATCGTTCCGTTTCGTTCCTGCCCGGCACTAAATAAAAAATTCAAAAAAAATAGCAAAAAAATTCAAAAAACTTAAAAATACCATTACGGGTTCATTTCAAGCCGAAATAGGTCGGAAAAGGCCGAGAAAAACAGAAAATAAAAATTATCATCCGCTTCGTTCATTCCTGGCACAAAATAGAAAATTCAAAAAAAATAGCAAAAAAATTCAAAAAAATTTAAAAATACCATAATGGATTCATTTCAAGCCAAAATAAGTTGGAAAAGGATGAGATAAAGAGAAAATAAAAATTATTGTTCCGTTCCGTTCCTATCCGAGGCGAAATAGAAAATTTCAAAACAATAGCAAAAAAATTAAAAAAATTAAAAATACCATTATAGGTTCATTTCAAGCCAAAATACGTTGGCAAATGATGAGATAGAGAGAAAATAAAAGTTATCGTTCCGTTCCGTTCTTACCCGACACGAAATAGAAAATTCCAAAACAATAGCAAAAAAATTCAAAAAATTAAAAAATACCATTACGGGTTCATTTCAAGCCGAAATAGGTCGGAAAAGGCCGAGAAAAACAGAAAATAAAAATTATCGTTCCGTTTCGTTCCTGCCCGGCACGAAATAAAAAATTCAAAAAAAATAGCAAAAAAATTCAAAAAATTTAAAAATACCATTACTGGTTCATTTCAAGCTGAAATAGGTCGGAAAAGGCCGAGAAAAACAGAAAATAAAAACTATCATCCGCTTCGTTCATTCCTGGCACTAAATAGAAAATTCAAAAAAAATAGCAAAAAAATTCATAAAATTAAATAATACCATTACGGGTTCTTTTCAAGCCGAAATAGGTCCGAAAAGGCCGAGAAAAATAGAAAAAAAAAATTATCATCCGCTTCGTTCATTCCTGGCACTAAATAGAAAATTCAAAAAAAATTGCAAAAAAATTCAAAAAATTTAAAAATACCGTAATGGATTCATTTCAAGCCGAAATAGGTCGGAAAAGGCCGAGAAAAACAGAAAATAAAAATTATCATGCGCTTCATTCATTCCTGGCACTAAGTAGAAAATTCAAAAAAAATAGCAAAAAAATTCAAAAAATTAAAAAATACCATTACGGGTTCATTTCAAGCCGAAATAGGTCGGAAAAGGCCGTGAAAAAGAGAATATAAAAATTATCGTTCCGTTTCGTTCCTGCCCGGCACTAAATAAAAAATTCAAAAAAAATTGCAAAAAAATTCAAAAAATTAAAACATACAATTATGGCTTCATTTCAATCCAAAATAGGTCGGACAATGCCGAGAAAAACAGAAAATAAAAATTATTGTTCCGTTCCGTTCCTATCCGAGGCGAAATAGAAAATTTCAAAACAATAGCAAAAAAATTAAAAAAATTAAAAATACCATTACAGGTTCATTTCAAGCCAAAATACGTTGGCAAATGATGAGATAGAGAGAAAATAAAAGTTATCGTTCCGTTCCGTTCTTACCCGACACGAAATAGAAAATTCCAAAACAATAGCAAAAAAATTCAAAAAATTAAAAAATACCATTACGGGTTCATTTCAAGCCGAAATAGGTCGGAAAAGGCCGAGAAAAACAGAAAATAAAAATTATCGTTCCGTTTCGTTCCTGCCCGGCACGAAATAAAAAATTCAAAAAAAATAGCAAAAAAATTCAAAAAATTTAAAAATACCATTACTGGTTCATTTCAAGCTGAAATAGGCCGGAAAAGGCCGAGAAAAACAGAAAATAAAAACTATCATCCGCTTCGTTCATTCCTGGCACTAAATAGAAAATTCAAAAAAAATAGCAAAAAAATTCATAAAATTAAATAATACCATTACGGGTTCTTTTCAAGCCGAAATAGGTCCGAAAAGGCCGAGAAAAATAGAAAAAAAAAATTATCATCCGCTTCGTTCATTCCTGGCACTAAATAGAAAATTCAAAAAAAATTGCAAAAAAATTCAAAAAATTTAAAAATACCGTAATGGATTCATTTCAAGCCGAAATAGGTCGGAAAAGGCCGAGAAAAACAGAAAATAAAAATTATCATGCGCTTCATTCATTCCTGGCACTAAGTAGAAAATTCAAAAAAAATAGCAAAAAAATTCAAAAAATTAAAAAATACCATTACGGGTTCATTTCAAGCCGAAATAGGTCGGAAAAGGCCGTGAAAAAGAGAATATAAAAATTATCGTTCCGTTTCGTTCCTGCCCGGCACTAAATAAAAAATTCAAAAAAAATTGCAAAAAAATTCAAAAAATTAAAACATACAATTATGGCTTCATTTCAATCCAAAATAGGTCGGACAATGCCGAGAAAAACAGAAAATAAAAATTATTGTTCCGTTCCGTTCCTATCCGAGGCGAAATAGAAAATTTCAAAACAATAGCAAAAAAATTAAAAAAATTAAAAATACCATTACAGGTTCATTTCAAGCCAAAATACGTTGGCAAATGATGAGATAGAGAGAAAATAAAAGTTATCGTTCCGTTCCGTTCTTACCCGACACGAAATAGAAAATTCCAAAACAATAGCAAAAAAATTCAAAAAATTAAAGAATACCATTACGGGTTCATTTCAAGCCGAAATAGGTCGGAAAAGGCCGAGAAAAACAGAAAATAAAAATTATCGTTCCGTTTCGTTCCTGCCTGGCACGAAATAAAAAATTCAAAAAAAATAGCAAAAAAATTCAAAAAATTTAAAAATACCATTACTGGTTCATTTCAAGCTGAAATAGGTCGGAAAAGGCCGAGAAAAACAGAAAATAAAAACTATCATCCGCTTCGTTCATTCCTGGCACTAAATAGAAAATTCAAAAAAAATAGCAAAAAAATTCATAAAATTAAATAATACCATTACGGGTTCTTTTCAAGCCGAAATAGGTCCGAAAAGGCCGAGAAAAATAGAAAAAAAAAATTATCATCCGCTTCGTTCATTCCTGGCACTAAATAGAAAATTCAAAAAAAATTGCAAAAAAATTCAAAAAATTTAAAAATACCGTAATGGATTCATTTCAAGCCGAAATAGGTCGGAAAAGGCCGAGAAAAACAGAAACTAAAAATTATCATGCGCTTCATTCATTCCTGGCACTAAGTAGAAAATTCAAAAAAAATAGCAAAAAAATTCAAAAAATTAAAAAATACCATTACGGGTTCATTTCAAGCCGAAATAGGTCGGAAAAGGCCGTGAAAAAGAGAATATAAAAATTATCGTTCCGTTTCGTTCCTGCCCGGCACTAAATAAAAAATTCAAAAAAAATTGCAAAAAAATTCAAAAAATTAAAACATACAATTATGGCTTCATTTCAATCCAAAATAGGCAGGACAAGGCCGAGAAAAACAGAAAATAAAAATTATTGTTCCGTTTCGTTCCTACCCGGCCCTAAATATGAAATTCAAAAAAAATAGCAAAAAAATTCAAAAAATTTAAAAATACCATAATGGATTCATTTCAAGCCAAAATAAGTTGGAAAAGGATGAGATAAAGAGAAAATAAAAATTATTGTTCCGTTCCGTTCCTATCCGAGGCGAAATAGAAAATTCCAAAACAATAGCAAAAAAATTCAAAAAATTTAAAAATATCATAATGGATTCATTTCAAGCCAAAATAAGTTGGAAATGGATGAGATAAAGAGAAAATAAAAATTATTGTTCCGTTCCATTCCTATCCGACGCGAAATAGAAAATTTGAAAACAATAGCAAAAAAATTCAAAAAATTAAAAAATACCATTACGGGTTCATTTCAAGCCGAAATCGGTCGGAAAAGGCCGTGAAAAAGAGAATATAAAAATTATCGTTCTGTTTCGTTCCTGCCCGGCACTAAATAAAAAATTCAAAAAAAATAGCAAAAAAATTCAAAAAATTAAAACATACAATTATGGCTTCATTTCAATCCAAAATAGGTCGGACAAGGCCGAGAAAAACAGAAAATAAAAATTATTGTTCCGTTTCGTTCCTACCTTGCGCTAAATATGAAATTCAAAAAAAATAGCAAAAAAATTCAAAAAATTTAAAAATACCATAATGGATTCATTTCAAGCCAAAATAAGTTGGAAAAGGACGAGATAAAGAGAAAATAAAAATTATTGTTCCGTTCCGTTCCTATCCGACGCGAAATAGAAAATTTGAAAACAATAGCAAAAAAATTAAAAAAATTAAAAAATACCATTACGGGTTCATTTCAAGCCGAAATTGGTCGGCAAAGGCCGTGAAAAAGAGAATATAAAAATTATCGTTCCGTTTCGTTCCTGCCCGGCACTAAATAAAAAATTCAAAAAAAATTGCCAAAAAATTCAAAAAATTAAAACATACAATTATGGCTTCATTTCAATCCAAAATAGGTCGAACAAGGCCGAGAAATATAGAAAATAAAAATTATCATGCGCTTCATTCATTCCTGGCACTAAGTAGAAAATTCAAAAAAAATAGCAAAAAAATTTAAAAAATTTAAAAATACCATAATGGATTCATTTCAAGCCAAAATAAGTTGGAAAAGGATGAGATAAAGAGAAAATAAAAATTATTGTTCCGTTCCGTTCCGTTCCTATCCGACGCGAACTAGAAAATTCCAAAACAATAGCAAAAAAATTCAAAAAACTAAAGAATACCATTACGGGTTCATTTCAAGCCAAAATAGGTCGGAAAAGGCCGAGAAAAAGAGAAAATAAAAATTATCGTTCCGTTTCGTTCCTGCCCGGCACTAAATAAAAAATTCAAAAAAAATAGCAAAAAAATTCAAAAAACTTAAAAATACCATTACGGGTTCATTTCAAGCCGAAATAGGTCGGAAAAGGCCGAGAAAAACAGAAAATAAAAATTATCATCCGCTTCGTTCATTCCTGGCACAAAATAGAAAATTCAAAAAAAATAGCAAAAAAATTCAAAAAAATTTAAAAATACCATAATGGATTCATTTCAAGCCAAAATAAGTTGGAAAAGGATGAGATAAAGAGAAAATAAAAATTATTGTTCCGTTCCGTTCCTATCCGAGGCGAAATAGAAAATTTCAAAACAATAGCAAAAAAATTAAAAAAATTAAAAATACCATTGCAGGTTCATTTCAAGCCAAAATACGTTGGCAAATGATGAGATAGAGAGAAAATAAAAGTTATCGTTCCGTTCCGTTCTTACCCGACACGAAATAGAAAATTCCAAAACAATAGCAAAAAAATTCAAAAAATTAAAGAATACCATTACGGGTTCATTTCAAGCCGAAATAGGTCGGAAAAGGCCGAGAAAAACAGAAAATAAAAATTATCGTTCCGTTTCGTTCCTGCCCGGCACGAAATAAAAAATTCAAAAAAAATAGCAAAAAAATTCAAAAAATTTAAAAATACCATTACTGGTTCATTTCAAGCTGAAATAGGTCGGAAAAGGCCGAGAAAAACAGAAAATAAAAACTATCATCCGCTTCGTTCATTCCTGGCACTAAATAGAAAATTCAAAAAAAATAGCAAAAAAATTCATAAAATTAAATAATACCATTACGGGTTCTTTTCAAGCCGAAATAGGTCCGAAAAGGCCGAGAAAAATAGAAAAAAAAAATTATCATCCGCTTCGTTCATTCCTGGCACTAAATAGAAAATTCAAAAAAAATTGCAAAAAAATTCAAAAAATTTAAAAATACCGTAATGGATTCATTTCAAGCCGAAATAGGTCGGAAAAGGCCGAGAAAAACAGAAACTAAAAATTATCATGCGCTTCATTCATTCCTGGCACTAAGTAGAAAATTCAAAAAAAAAAGCAAAAAAATTCAAAAAATTAAAAAATACCATTACGGGTTCATTTCAAGCCGAAATAGGTCGGAAAAGGCCGTGAAAAAGAGAATATAAAAATTATCGTTCCGTTTCGTTCCTGCCCGGCACTAAATAAAAAATTCAAAAAAAATTGCAACAAAATTCAAAAAATTAAAACATACAATTATGGCTTCATTTCAATCCAAAATAGGTCGGACAATGCCGAGAAAAACAGAAAATAAAAATTATTGTTCCGTTTCGTTCCTACCCGGCCCTAAATATGAAATTCAAAAAAAATAGCAAAAAAATTCAAAAAATTTAAAAATACCATAATGGATTCATTTCAAGCCAAAATAAGTTGGAAAAGGATGAGATAAAGAGAAAATAAAAATTATTGTTCCGTTCCGTTCCTATCCGACGCGAAATAGAAAATTTGAAAACAATAGCAAAAAAATTCAAAAAACTAAAAAATACCATTACGGGTTCATTTCAAGCCGAAATCGGTCGGAAAAGGCCGTGAAAAAGAGAATATAAAAATTATCGTTCCGTTTCGTTCCTGCCCGGCACTAAATAAAAAATTCAAAAAAAATAGCAAAAAAATTCAAAAAATTAAAACATACAATTATGGCTTCATTTCAATCCAAAATAGGCAGGACAAGGCCGAGAAAAACAGAAAATAAAAATTATTGTTCCGTTTCGTTCCTACCCGGCGCTAAATATGAAATTCAAAAAAAATAGCAAAAAAATTCAAAAAATTAAAAAATACCATTACGGGTTCATTTCAAGCCGAAATAGGTCGGAAAAGGCCGTGAAAAAGAGAATATAAAAATTATCGTTCCGTTTCGTTCCTGCCCGGCACTAAATAAAAAATTCAAAAAAAATTGCCAAAAAATTCAAAAAATTAAAACATACAATTATGGCTTCATTTCAATCCAAAATAGGTCGAACAAGGCCGAGAAAAATAGAAAATAAAAATTATCATGCGCTTCATTCATTCCTGGCACTAAGTAGAAAATTCAAAAAAAATAGCAAAAAAATTTAAAAAATTTAAAAATACCATAATGGATTCATTTCAAGCCAAAATAAGTTGGAAAAGGATGAGATAAAGAGAAAATAAAAATTATTGTTCCGTTCCGTTCCGTTCCTATCCGACGCGAACTAGAAAATTCCAAAACAATAGCAAAAAAATTCAAAAAACTAAAGAATACCATTACGGGTTCATTTCAAGCCAAAATAGGTCGGAAAAGGCCAAGAAAAAGAGAAAATAAAAATTATCGTTCCTTTTCGTTCCTGCCCGGCACTAAATAAAAAATTCAAAAAAAATAGCAAAAAAATTCAAAAAACTTAAAAATACCATTACGGGTTCATTTCAAGCCGAAATAGGTCGGAAAAGGCCGAGAAAAACAGAAAATAAAAATTATCATCCGCTTCGTTCATTCCTGGCACAAAATAGAAAATTCAAAAAAAATAGCAAAAAAATTCAAAAAAATTTAAAAATACCATAATGGATTCATTTCAAGCCAAAATAAGTTGGAAAAGGATGAGATAAAGAGAAAATAAAAATTATTGTTCCGTTCCGTTCCTATCCGAGGCGAAATAGAAAATTTCAAAACAATAGCAAAAAAATTAAAAAAATTAAAAATACCATTACAGGTTCATTTCAAGCCAAAATACGTTGGCAAATGATGAGATAGAGAGAAAATAAAAGTTATCGTTCCGTTCCGTTCTTACCCGACACGAAATAGAAAATTCCAAAACAATAGCAAAAAAATTCAAAAGATTAAAGAATACCATTACGGGTTCATTTCAAGCCGAAATAGGTCGGAAAAGGCCGAGAAAAACAGAAAATAAAAATTATCGTTCCGTTTCGTTCCTGCCCGGCACGAAATAAAAAATTCAAAAAAAATAGCAAAAAAATTCAAAAAATTTAAAAATACCATTACTGGTTCATTTCAAGCTGAAATAGGTCGGAAAAGGCCGAGAAAAACAGAAAATAAAAACTATCATCCGCTTCGTTCATTCCTGGCACTAAATAGAAAATTCAAAAAAAATAGCAAAAAAATTCATAAAATTAAATAATACCATTACGGGTTCTTTTCAAGCCGAAATAGGTCCGAAAAGGCCGAGAAAAATAGAAAAAAAAAATTATCATCCGCTTCGTTCATTCCTGGCACTAAATAGAAAATTCAAAAAAAATTGCAAAAAAATTCAAAAAATTTAAAAATACCGTAATGGATTCATTTCAAGCCGAAATAGGTCGGAAAAGGCCGAGAAAAACAGAAACTAAAAATTATCATGCGCTTCATTCATTCCTGGCACTAAGTAGAAAATTCAAAAAAAATAGCAAAAAAATTCAAAAAATTTAAAAATACCATAATGGATTCATTTCAAGCCAAAATAAGTTGGAAAAGGATGAGATAAAGAGAAAATAAAAATTATTGTTCCGTTCCGTTCCTATCCGACGCGAAATAGAAAATTTGAAAACAATAGCAAAAAAATTCAAAAAATTAAAAAATACCATTACGGGTTCATTTCAAGCCGAAATCGGTCGGAAAAGGCCGTGAAAAACAGAAAATAAAAATTATCATCCGCTTCGTTCATTCCTGGCACTAAATAGAAAATTCAAAAAAAATAGGAAAAAAATTCAAAAAATTAAATAATACCATTACGGGTTCATTTCAAGCCGAAATCGGTCGGAAAAGGCCGTGAAAAAGAGACTATAAAAATTATCTTTCCGTTTCGTTCCTGCCCGGCACTAAATAAAAAATTCAAAAAAAATTGCAAAAAAATTCAAAAAATTAAAACATTCAATTATGGCTTCATTTCAATCCAAAATAGGTCGGACAAGGCCGAGAAAAACAGAAAATAAAAATTATCATGCGCTTCATTCATTCCTGGCACTAAGTAGAAAATTCAAAAAAAATAGCAAAAAAATTTAAAAAATTTAAAAATACCATAATGGATTCATTTCAAGCCAAAATAAGTTGGAAAAGGATGAGATAAAGAGAAAATAAAAATTATTGTTCCGTTCCGTTCCGTTCCTATCCGACGCGAACTAGAAAATTCCAAAACAATAGCAAAAAAATTCAAAAAACTAAAGAATACCATTACGGGTTCATTTCAAGCCAAAATAGGTCGGAAAAGGCCGAGAAAAAGAGAAAATAAAAATTATCGTTCCGTTTCGTTCCTGCCCGGCAATAAATAAAAAATTCAAAAAAAATAGCAAAAAAATTCAAAAAACTTAAAAATACCATTACGGGTTCATTTCAAGCCGAAATAGGTTGGAAAAGGCCGAGAAAAACAGAAAATAAAAATTATCATCCGCTTCGTTCATTCCTGGCACAAAATAGAAAATTCAAAAAAAATAGCAAAAAAATTCAAAAAAATTTAAAAATACCATAATGGATTCATTTCAAGCCAAAATAAGTTGGAAAAGGATGAGATAAAGAGAAAATAAAAATTATTGTTCCGTTCCGTTCCTATCCGAGGCGAAATAGAAAATTCCAAAACAATAGCAAAAAAATTCAAAAAACTAAAGAATACCATTACGGGTTCATTTCAAGCCGAAATAGGTCGGAAAAGGTCGAGAAAAAGAGAAAATAAAAATTATCGTTCCGTTTCGTTCCTACCCGGCGCAAAATATGAAATTCAAAAAAAATAGCAAAAAAATTCAAAAAATTAAAAAATACCATTACGGGTTCATTTCAAGCCGAAATAGGTCGGAAAAGGCCGAGAAAAACAGAAAATAAAAATTATCATCCGCTTCATTCATTCCTGGCACTAAATAGAAAATTCAAAAAAAATAGCAAAAAAATTCAAAAAATTTAAAAATATCATAATGGATTCATTTCAAGCCAAAATAAGTTGGAAAAGGATGAGATAAAGAGAAAATAAAAATTATTGTTCCGTTCCGTTCCTATCCGACGCGAAATAGAAAATTTGAAAACAATAGCAAAAAAATTCAAAAAATTAAAAAATACCATTACGGGTTCATTTCAAGCCGAAATCGGTCGGAAAAGGCCGTGAAAAAGAGAATACAAAAATTATTGTTCCGTTTCGTTCCTGCCCGGTACAAAATAAAAAATTCAAAAAAAATAGCAAAAAAATTCAAAAAATTAAAACATACAATTATGGCTTCATTTCAATCCAAAATAGGCAGGACAAGGCCGAGAAAAACAGAAAATAAAAATTATTGTTCCGTTTCGTTCCTACCCGGCGCTAAATATGAAATTCAAAAAAAATATCAAAAAAATTCAAAAAATTTAAAAATACCATAATGGATTCATTTCAAGCCAAAATAAGTTGGAAAAGGTAGAGATAAAGAGAAAATAAAAATTATTATTCCATTCCGTTCCTATCCGACGCGAAATAGAAAATTTGAAAACAATAGCAAAAAAATTAAAAAAATTAAAAAATACCATTACGGGTTCATTTCAAGCCGAAATAGGTCGGAAAAGGCCGTGAAAAAGAGAATATAAAAATTATCGTTCCGTTTCGTTCCTGCCCGGCACTAAATAAAAAATTCAAAAAAAATTGCAAAAAAATTCAAAAAATTAAAACATACAATTATGGCTTCATTTCAATCCAAAATAGGTCGGACAAGGCCGAGAAAAACAGAAAATAAAAATTATTGTTCCGTTTCGTTCCTACCCGGCCCTAAATATGAAATTCAAAAAAAATAGCAAAAAAATTCAAAAAATTTAAAAATACCATAATGGATTCATTTCAAGCCAAAATAAGTTGGAAAAGGATGAGATAAAGAGAAAATAAAAATTATTGTTCCGTTCCGTTCCTACCCGAGGCGAAATAGAAAATTTCAAAACAATAGCAAAAAAATTAAAAAAATTAAAAATACCATTACAGGTTCATTTCAAGCCAAAATACGTTGGCAAATGATGAGATAGAGAGAAAATAAAAGTTATCGTTCCGTTCCGTTCTTACCCGACACGAAATAGAAAATTCCAAAACAATAGCAAAAAAATTCAAAAAATTAAAGAATACCATTACGGGTTCATTTCAAGCCAAAATAGGTCGGAAAAGGCCGAGAAAAACAGAAAATAAAAATTATCGTTCCGTTTCGTTCCTGCCCGGCACTAAATAAAAAATTCAAAAAAAATAGCAAAAAAATTGAAAAAATTTAAAAATACCATTACTGGTTCATTTCAAGCTGAAATAGGTCGGAAAAGGCCGAGAAAAACAGAAAATAAAACCTATCATCCGCTTCGTTCATTCCTGGCACTAAATAGAAAATTCAAAAAAAATAGCAAAAAAATTCATAAAATTAAATAATACCATTACGGGTTCTTTTCAAGCCGAAACAGGTCCCAAAAGGCCGAGAAAAATAGAAAAAAAAAATTATCATCCGCTTCGTTCCTTCCTGGCACTAAATAGAAAATTCCAAAAAAATTGCAAAAAAATTCAAAAAATTTAAAAATACCATAATGGATTCATTTCAAGCCGAAATAGGTCGGAAAAGGCCGAGAAAAACAGAAAATAAAAATTATCATGCGCTTCATTCATTCCTGGCACTAAGTAGAAAATTCAAAAAAAATAGCAAAAAAATTTAAAAAATTTAAAAATACCATAATGGATTCATTTCAAGCCAAAATAAGTTGGAAAAGGATGAGATAAAGAGAAAATAAAAATTATTGTTCCGTTCCGTTCCAATCCGACGCGAAATAGAAAATTCCAAAACAATAGCAAAAAAATTCAAAAACTAAAGAATACCATTACGGGTTCATTTCAAGCCAAAATAGGTCGGAAAAGGCCGAGAAAAAGAGAAAATAAAAATTATCGTTCCGTTTCGTTCCTGCCCGGCACTAAATAAAAAATTCAAAAAAAATAGCAAAAAAATTCAAAAAACTCAAAAATACCATTACGGGTTCATTTCAAGCCGAAATAGGTCGGAAAAGGCCGAGAAAAACAGAAAATAAAAATTATCATCCGCTTCGTTCATTCCTGGCACTAAATAGAAAATTCAAAAAAAATAGGAAAAAAATTCAAAAAATTAAATAATACCATTACGGGTTCATTTCAAGCCGAAATAGGTCCGAAAAGGCCAAGAAAAACATAAAATAAAAATTATCATCCGCTTCGTTCATTCCTGGCACTAAATAGAAAATTCAAAAAAAATTGCAAAAAAATTCAAAAAATCTAAAAATACCATAATGGATTCATTTCAAGCCAAAATAAGTTGGAAAAGGATGAGATAAAGAGAAAATAAAAATTACTGTTCCGTTCCGTTCCTACCCGAGGCGAAATAGAAAATTTCAAAACAATAGCAAAAAAATTAAAAAAATTAAAAATACCATTACAGGTTCATTTCAAGCCAAAATACGTTGGCAAATGATGAGATAGAGAGAAAATAAAAGTTATCGTTCCGTTCCGTTCTTACCCGACACGAAATAGAAAATTCCAAAACAATAGCAAAAAAATTGAAAAAAATAAAGAATGCCATTACGGGTTCATTTCAAGCCAAAATAGGTCGGAAAAGGCCGAGAAAAACAGAAAATAAAAATTATCGTTCCGTTTTGTTCCTGCCCGGCACTAAATAAAAAATTCAAAAAAAATAGCAAAAAAATTCAAAAAATTTAAAAATACCATTACTGGTTCATTTCAAGCTGAAATAGGTCGGAAAAGGCCGAGAAAAACAGAAAATAAAAACTATCATCCGCTTCGTTCATTCCTGGCACTAAATAGAAAATTCAAAAAAAATAGCAAAAAAATTCATAAAATTAAATAATACCATTACGGGTTCTTTTCAAGCCGAAACAGGTCCCAAAAGGCCGAGAAAAATAGAAAAAAAAAATTATCATCCGCTTCGTTCCTTCCTGGCACTAAATAGAAAATTCCAAAAAAATTGCAAAAAAATTCAAAAAATTTAAAAATACCATAATGGATTCATTTCAAGCCGAAATAGGTCGGAAAAGGCCGAGAAAAACAGAAAATAAAAATTATCATGCGCTTCATTCATTCCTGGCACTAAGTAGAAAATTCAAAAAAAATAGCAAAAAAATTTAAAAAATTTAAAAATACCATAATGGATTCATTTCAAGCCAAAATAAGTTGGAAAAGGATGAGATAAAGAGAAAATAAAAATTATTGTTCCGTTCCGTTCCAATCCGACGCGAAATAGAAAATTCCAAAACAATAGCAAAAAAATTCAAAAACTAAAGAATACCATTACGGGTTCATTTCAAGCCAAAATAGGTCGGAAAAGGCCGAGAAAAAGAGAAAATAAAAATTATCGTTCCGTTTCGTTCCTGCCCGGCACTAAATAAAAAATTCAAAAAAAATAGCAAAAAAATTCAAAAAACTTAAAAATACCATTACGGGTTCATTTCAAGCCGAAATAGGTCGGAAAAGGCCGAGAAAAACAGAAAATAAAAATTATCATCCGCTTCGTTCATTCCTGGCACTAAATAGAAAATTCAAAAAAAATAGGAAAAAAATTCAAAAAATTAAATAATACCATTACGGGTTCATTTCAAGCCGAAATAGGTCCGAAAAGGCCAAGAAAAACATAAAATAAAAATTATCATCCGCTTCGTTCATTCCTGGCACTAAATAGAAAATTCAAAAAAAATTGCAAAAAAATTCAAAAAATCTAAAAATACCATAATGGATTCATTTCAAGCAAAAATAAGTTGGAAAAGGATGAGATAAAGAGAAAATAAAAATTATTGTTCCGTTCCGTTCCTACCCGACGCGAAATAGAAAATTTCAAAACAATAGCAAAAAAATTCAAAAAATTAAAAAATACCATTACGGGTTCATTTCAAGCCGAAATAGGTCGGAAAAGGCCGTGAAAAAGAGAATATAAAAATTATCGTTCCGTTTCGTTCCTGCCCGGTACTAAATAAAAAATTCAAAAAAAATAGCAAAAAAATTCAAAAAATTAAAACATACAATTATGGCTTCATTTCAATCCAAAATAGGTCGGACAAGGCCGAGAAAAACAGAAAATAAAAATTATTGTTCCGTTTCGTTCCTACCTGGCGCTAAATATGAAATTAAAAAAAAATAGCAAAAAAATTCAAAAAATTTAGAAATACCATAATGGATTCATTTCAAGCCAAAATAAGTTGGAAAAAGTTGAGATAAAGAGAAAATAAAAATTATTGTTCCGTTCCGTTCCTACCCGAGGCGAAATAGAAAATTTCAAAACAATAGCAAAAAAATTAAAAAAATTAAAAAATACCATTACAGGTTCATTTCAAGCCAAAATATGTTTGCAAATGATGAGATAGAGAGAAAATAAAAGTTATCGTTCCGTTCCGTTCCCACCCGACACGAAATAGAAAATTCAAAAAAAATAGCAAAAAAATTTAAAAATACCATAATGGATTCATTTCAAGCCAAAATAGGTTGGAAAATGATGAGATAGAGAGAAAATAAAAGTTATCGTTCTGTTCCGTTTCTACCCGACACGAAATAGAAAATTCCAAAACAATAGAAAAAAAATTCAAAAAATTAAAAAAATACCATTATTGATTCATTTCAAGCCAAAATAAGTTCTAAAAGGATGAGAAAGAGAGAAAATAAAAATTATAATTCCGTTCCGTTCCTACCCGACGCATAAGAGAAAATACAAGAAAAATAGCTAAAAAATTCAAAAAATTAAAGAATACCATTACAGGTTCATTTCAAGCCAAAATAGGTCAGAGAAGGCCGAGAAAAACAGAAAATAAATATTATCGTTCCGTTTCGTTCCTACCAGGCATTAAATAGAAAATTCAAACAAAGTAGCAAAAAAATTCAAAAAATTAAAGAATACCATTACGGGTTCATTTCAAGCAAAAATAGGTCGGAAAAGGCCGAGAAAAACAGAAAATAAAAATTATCATCCGCTTCGTTCATTCCTGGCACTAAATAGAAAATTCAAAAAAAATAGGAAAAAAATTCAAAAAATTAAATAATACCATTACGGGTTCATTTCAAGCCGAAATAGGTCCGAAAAGGCCAAGAAAAACATAAAATAAAAATTATCATCCGCTTCGTTCATTCCTGGCACTAAATAGAAAATTCAAAAAAAATTGCAAAAAAATTCAAAAAATCTAAAAATACCATAATGGATTCATTTCAAGCAAAAATAAGTTGGAAAAGGATGAGATAAAGAGAAAATAAAAATTATTGTTCCGTTCCGTTCCTACCCGACGCGAAATAGAAAATTTCAAAACAATAGCAAAAAAATTCAAAAAATTAAAAAATACCATTACGGGTTCATTTCAAGCCGAAATAGGTCGGAAAAGGCCGTGAAAAAGAGAATATAAAAATTATCGTTCCGTTTCGTTCCTGCCCGGTACTAAATAAAAAATTCAAAAAAAATAGCAAAAAAATTCAAAAAATTAAAACATACAATTATGGCTTCATTTCAATCCAAAATAGGTCGGACAAGGCCGAGAAAAACAGAAAATAAAAATTATCATGCGCTTCATTCATTCCTGGCACTAAGTAGAAAATTCAAAAAAAATAGCAAAAAAATTTAAAAAATTTAAAAATACCATAATGGATTCATTTCAAGCCAAAATAAGTTGGAAAAGGATGAGATAAAGAGAAAATAAAAATTATTGTTCTGTTCCGTTCCAATCCGACGCGAAATAGAAAATTCCAAAACAATAGCAAAAAAATTCAAAAACTAAAGAATACCATTACGGGTTCATTTCAAGCCAAAATAGGTCGGAAAAGGCCGAGAAAAAGAGAAAATAAAAATTATCGTTCCGTTTCGTTCCTGCCCGGCACTAAATAAAAAATTCAAAAAAAATAGCAAAAAAATTCAAAAAACTTAAAAATACCATTACGGGTTCATTTCAAGCCGAAATAGGTCGGAAAAGGCCGAGAAAAACAGAAAATAAAAATTATCATCCGCTTCGTTCATTCCTGGCACTAAATAGAAAATTCAAAAAAAATAGGAAAAAAATTCAAAAAATTAAATAATACCATTACGGGTTCATTTCAAGCCGAAATAGGTCCGAAAAGGCCAAGAAAAACATAAAATAAAAATTATCATCCGCTTCGTTCATTCCTGGCTCTAAATAGAAAATTCAAAAAAAATTGCAAAAAAATTCAAAAAATCTAAAAATACCATAATGGATTCATTTCAAGCCAAAATAAGTTGGAAAAGGATGAGATAAAGAGAAAATAAAAATTATTGTTCCGTTCCGTTCCTACCCGAGGCGAAATAGAAAATTTCAAAACAATAGCAAAAAAATTAAAAAAATTAAAAATACCATTACAGGTTCATTTCAAGCCAAAATACGTTGGCAAATGATGAGATAGAGAGAAAATAAAAGTTATCGTTCCGTTCCGTTCTTACCCGACACGAAATAGAAAATTCCAAAACAATAGCAAAAAAATTCAAAAAAATAAAGAATACCATTACGGGTTCATTTCAAGCCAAAATAGGTCGGAAAAGGCCGAGAAAAACAGAAAATAAAAATTATCGTTCCGTTTTGTTCCTGCCCGGCACTAAATAAAAAATTCAAAAAAAATAGCAAAAAAATTCAAAAAATTTAAAAATACCATTACTGGTTCATTTCAAGCTGAAATAGGTCGGAAAAGGCCGAGAAAAACAGAAAATAAAAACTATCATCCGCTTCGTTCATTCCTGGCACTAAATAGAAAATTCAAAAAAAATAGCAAAAAAATTCATAAAATTAAATAATACCATTACGGGTTCTTTTCAAGCCGAAACAGGTCCCAAAAGGCCGAGAAAAATAGAAAAAAAAAATTATCATCCGCTTCGTTCCTTCCTGGCACTAAATAGAAAATTCCAAAAAATTGCAAAAAAATTCAAAAAATTTAAAAATACCATAATGGATTCATTTCAAGCCGAAATAGGTCGGAAAAGGCCGAGAAAAACAGAAAATAAAAATTATCATGCGCTTCATTCATTCCTGGCACTAAGTAGAAAATTCAAAAAAAATAGCAAAAAAATTTAAAAAATTTAAAAATACCATAATGGATTCATTTCAAGCCAAAATAAGTTGGAAAAGGATGAGATAAAGAGAAAATAAAAATTATTGTTCTGTTCCGTTCCAATCCGACGCGAAATAGAAAATTCCAAAACAATAGCAAAAAAATTCAAAAACTAAAGAATACCATTACGGGTTCATTTCAAGCCGAAATAGGTCGGAAAAGGCCGAGAAAAACAGAAAATAAAAATTATCATCCGCTTCGTTCATTCCTGGCACTAAATAGAAAATTCAAAAAAAATAGGAAAAAAATTCAAAAAATTAAATAATACCATTACGGGTTCATTTCAAGCCGAAATAGGTCCGAAAAGGCCAAGAAAAACATAAAATAAAAATTATCATCCGCATCGTTCATTCCTGGCTCTAAATAGAAAATTCAAAAAAAATTGCAAAAAAATTCAAAAAATCTAAAAATACCATAATGGATTCATTTCAAGCCAAAATAAGTTGGAAAAGGATGAGATAAAGAGAAAATAAAAATTATTGTTCCGTTCCGTTCCTACCCGAGGCGAAATAGAAAATTTCAAAACTATAGCAAAAAAATTCAAAAAATTAAAAAATACCATTACGGGTTCATTTCAAGCCGAAATAGGTCGGAAAAGGCCGTGAAAAAGAGAATATAAAAATTATCGTTCCGTTTCGTTCCTGCCCGGTACTAAATAAAAAATTCAAAAAAAATAGCAAAAAAATTCAAAAAATTAAAACATACAATTATGGCTTCATTTCAATCCAAAATAGGTCGGACAAGGCCGAGAAAAACAGAAAATAAAAATTATTGTTCCGTTTCGTTCCTACCTGGCGCTAAATATGAAATTAAAAAAAAATAGCAAAAAAATTCAAAAAATTTAGAAATACCATAATGGATTCATTTCAAGCCAAAATAAGTTGGAAAAAGTTGAGATAAAGAGAAAATAAAAATTATTGTTCCGTTCCGTTCCTACCCGAGGCGAAATAGAAAATTTCAAAACAATAGCAAAAAAATTAAAAAATACCATTACAGGTTCATTTCAAGCCAAAATATGTTTGCAAATGATGAGATATAGAGAAAATAAAAGTTATCGTTCCGTTCCGTTCCCACCCGACACGAAATAGAAAATTCAAAAAAAAATAGCAAAAAAATTTAAAAAATTTAAAAATACCATAATGGATTCATTTCAAGCCAAAATAAGTTGGAAAAGGATGAGATAAAGAGAAAATAAAAATTATTGTTCCGTTCCGTTCCAATCCGACGCGAAATAGAAAATTCCAAAACAATAGCAAAAAAATTCAAAAAACTAAAGAATACCATTACGGGTTCATTTCAAGCCAAAATAGGTCGGAAAAGGCCGAGAAAAAGAGAAAATAAAAATTATCGTTCCGTTTCGTTCCTGCCCGGTACTAAATAAAAAATTCAAAAAAAATAGCAAAAAAATTCAAAAAACTTAAAAATACCATTACGGGTTCATTTCAAGCCGAAATAGGTCGGAAAAGGCCGAGAAAAACAGAAAATAAAAATTATCATCCGCTTCGTTCATTCCTGGCACTAAATAGAAAATTCAAAAAAAATAGGAAAAAAATTCAAAAAATTAAATAATACCATTACGGGTTCATTTCAAGCCGAAATAGGTCCGAAAAGGCCAAGAAAAACATAAAATAAAAATTATCATGCGCTTCATTCATTCCTGGCACTAAGTAGAAAATTCAAAAAAAATAGCAAAAAAATTTAAAAAATTTAAAAATACCATAATGGATTCATTTCAAGCCAAAATAAGTTGGAAAAGGATGAGATAAAGAGAAAATAAAAATTATTGTTCTGTTCCGTTCCAATCCGACGCGAAATAGAAAATTCCAAAACAATAGCAAAAAAATTCAAAAACTAAAGAATACCATTACGGGTTCATTTCAAGCCAAAATAGGTCGGAAAAGGCCGAGAAAAAGAGAAAATAAAAATTATCGTTCCGTTTCGTTCCTGCCCGGCACTAAATAAAAAATTCAAAAAAAATAGCAAAAAAATTCAAAAAACTTAAAAATACCATTACGGGTTCATTTCAAGCCGAAATAGGTCGGAAAAGGCCGAGAAAAACAGAAAATAAAAATTATCATCCGCTTCGTTCATTCCTGGCACTAAATAGAAAATTCAAAAAAAATAGGAAAAAAATTCAAAAAATTAAATAATACCATTACGGGTTCATTTCAAGCCGAAATAGGTCCGAAAAGGCCAAGAAAAACATAAAATAAAAATTATCATCCGCTTCGTTCATTCCTGGCACTAAATAGAAAATTCAAAAAAAATTGCAAAAAAATTCAAAAAATCTAAAAATACCATAATGGATTCATTTCAAGCAAAAATAAGTTGGAAAAGGATGAGATAAAGAGAAAATAAAAATTATTGTTCCGTTCCGTTCCTACCCGACGCGAAATAGAAAATTTCAAAACAATAGCAAAAAAATTCAAAAAATTAAAAAATACCATTACGGGTTCATTTCAAGCCGAAATAGGTCGGAAAAGGCCAAGAAAAACATAAAATAAAAATTATCATCCGCTTCGTTCATTCCTGGCACTAAATAGAAAATTCAAAAAAAATTGCAAAAAAATTCAAAAAATCTAAAAATACCATAATGGATTCATTTCAAGCAAAAATAAGTTGGAAAAGGATGAGATAAAGAGAAAATAAAAATTATCGTTCCGTTTCGTTCCTGCCCGGTACTAAATAAAAAATTCAAAAAAAATAGCAAAAAAATTCAAAAAATTAAAACATACAATTATGGCTTCATTTCAATCCAAAATAGGTTGGACAAGGCCGAGAAAAACAGAAAATAAAAATTATTGTTCCGTTTCGTTCCTACCTGGCGCTAAATATGAAATTAAAAAAAAATAGCAAAAAAATTCAAAAAATTTAGAAATACCATAATGGATTCATTTCAAGCCAAAATAAGTTGGAAAAAGTTGAGATAAAGAGAAAATAAAAATTATTGTTCCGTTCCGTTCCTACCCGAGGCGAAATAGAAAATTTCAAAACAATAGCAAAAAAATTAAAAAAATTAAAAAATACCATTACAGGTTCATTTCAAGCCAAAATATGTTTGCAAATGATGAGATAGAGAGAAAATAAAAGTTATCGTTCCGTTCCGTTCCCACCCGACACGAAATAGAAAATTCAAAAAAAATAGCAAAAAAATTTAAAAAATTTAAAAATACCATAATGGATTCATTTCAAGCCAAAATAAGTTGGAAAAGGATGAGATAAAGAGAAAATAAAAATTATTGTTCCGTTCCGTTCCAATCCGACGCGAAATAGAAAATTCCAAAACAATAGCAAAAAAATTCAAAAAACTAAAGAATACCATTACGGGTTCATTTCAAGCCAAAATAGGTCGGAAAAGGCCGAGAAAAAGAGAAAATAAAAATTATCGTTCCGTTTCGTTCCTGCCCGGTACTAAATAAAAAATTCAAAAAAAATAGCAAAAAAATTCAAAAAACTTAAAAATACCATTACGGGTTCATTTCAAGCCGAAATAGGTCGGAAAAGGCCGAGAAAAACAGAAAATAAAAATTATCATCCGCTTCGTTCATTCCTGGCACTAAATAGAAAATTCAAAAAAAATAGGAAAAAAATTCAAAAAATTAAATAATACCATTACGGGTTCATTTCAAGCCGAAATAGGTCCGAAAAGGCCAAGAAAAACATAAAATAAAAATTATCATCCGCTTCGTTCATTCCTGGCACTAAATAGAAAATTCAAAAAAAATTGCAAAAAAATTCAAAAAATCTAAAAATACCATAATGGATTCATTTCAAGCAAAAATAAGTTGGAAAAGGATGAGATAAAGAGAAAATAAAAATTATTGTTCCGTTCCGTTCCTACCCGACGCGAAATAGAAAATTTCAAAACAATAGCAAAAAAATTCAAAAAATTAAAAAATACCATTACGGGTTCATTTCAAGCCGAAATAGGTCCGAAAAGGCCAAGAAAAACATAAAATAAAAATTATCATCCGCTTCGTTCATTCCTGGCTCTAAATAGAAAATTCAAAAAAAATTGCAAAAAAATTCAAAAAATCTAAAAATACCATAATGGATTCATTTCAAGCCAAAATAAGTTGGAAAAGGATGAGATAAAGAGAAAATAAAAATTATTGTTCCGTTCCGTTCCTACCCGAGGCGAAATAGAAAATTTCAAAACAATAGCAAAAAAATTAAAAAAATTAAAAATACCATTACAGGTTCATTTCAAGCCAAAATACGTTGGCAAATGATGAGATAGAGAGAAAATAAAAGTTATCGTTCCGTTCCGTTCTTACCCGACACGAAATAGAAAATTCCAAAACAATAGCAAAAAAATTCAAAAAAATAAAGAATACCATTACGGGTTCATTTCAAGCCAAAATAGGTCGGAAAAGGCCGAGAAAAACAGAAAATAAAAATTATCGTTCCGTTTTGTTCCTGCCCGGCACTAAATAAAAAATTCAAAAAAAATAGCAAAAAAATTCAAAAAATTTAAAAATACCATTACTGGTTCATTTCAAGCTGAAATAGGTCGGAAAAGGCCGAGAAAAACAGAAAATAAAAACTATCATCCGCTTCGTTCATTCCTGGCACTAAATAGAAAATTCAAAAAAAATAGCAAAAAAATTCATAAAATTAAATAATACCATTACGGGTTCTTTTCAAGCCGAAACAGGTCCCAAAAGGCCGAGAAAAATAGAAAAAAAAAATTATCATCCGCTTCGTTCCTTCCTGGCACTAAATAGAAAATTCCAAAAAATTGCAAAAAAATTCAAAAAATTTATAAATACCATAATGGATTCATTTCAAGCCGAAATAGGTCGGAAAAGGCCGAGAAAAACAGAAAATAAAAATTATCATGCGCTTCATTCATTCCTGGCACTAAGTAGAAAATTCAAAAAAAATAGCAAAAAAATTTAAAAAATTTAAAAATACCATAATGGATTCATTTCAAGCCAAAATAAGTTGGAAAAGGATGAGATAAAGAGAAAATAAAAATTATGGTTCTGTTCCGTTCCAATCCGACGCGAAATAGAAAATTCCAAAACAATAGCAAAAAAATTCAAAAACTAAAGAATACCATTACGGGTTCATTTCAAGCCAAAATAGGTCGGAAAAGGCCGAGAAAAAGAGAAAATAAAAATTATCGTTCCGTTTCGTTCCTGCCCGGCACTAAATAAAAAATTCAAAAAAAATAGCAAAAAAATTCAAAAATACCATTACGGGTTCATTTCAAGCCGAAATAGGTCGGAAAAGGCCGAGAAAAACAGAAAATAAAAATTATCATCCGCTTCGTTCATTCCTGGCACTAAATAGAAAATTCAAAAAAAATAGGAAAAAAATTCAAAAAATTAAATAATACCATTACGGGTTCATTTCAAGCCGAAATAGGTCCGAAAAGGCCAAGAAAAACATAAAATAAAAATTATCATCCGCTTCGTTCATTCCTGGCACTAAATAGAAAATTTAAAAAAAATTGCAAAAAAATTCAAAAAATCTAAAAATACCATAATGGATTCATTTCAAGCAAAAATAAGTTGGAAAAGGATGAGATAAAGAGAAAATAAAAATTATTGTTCCGTTCCGTTCCTACCCGACGCGAAATAGAAAATTTCAAAACAATAGCAAAAAAATTCAAAAAATTAAAAAATACCATTACGGGTTCATTTCAAGCCGAAATAGGTCGGAAAAGGCCGTGAAAAAGAGAATATAAAAATTATCGTTCCGTTTCGTTCCTGCCCGGTACTAAATAAAAAATTCAAAAAAAATAGCAAAAAAATTCAAAAAATGAAAACATACAATTATGGCTTCATTTCAATCCAAAATAGGTCGGACAAGGCCGAGAAAAACAGAAAATAAAAATTATTGTTCCGTTTCGTTCCTACCTGGCGCTAAATATGAAATTAAAAAAAAATAGCAAAAAAATTCAAAAAATTTAGAAATACCATAATGGATTCATTTCAAGCCAAAATAAGTTGGAAAAAGTTGAGATAAAGAGAAAATAAAAATTATTGTTCCGTTCCGTTCCTACCCGAGGCGAAATAGAAAATTTCAAAACAATAGCAAAAAAATTAAAAAAATTAAAAAATACCATTACAGGTTCATTTCAAGCCAAAATATGTTTGCAAATGATGAGATAGAGAGAAAATAAAAGTTATCGTTCCGTTCCGTTCCCACCCGACACGAAATAGAAAATTCAAAAAAAATAGCAAAAAAATTTAAAAAATTTAAAAATACCATAATGGATTCATTTCAAGCCAAAATAAGTTGGAAAAGGATGAGATAAAGAGAAAATAAAAATTATTGTTCCGTTCCGTTCCAATCCGACGCGAAATAGAAAATTCCAAAACAATAGCAAAAAAATTCAAAAAACTAAAGAATACCATTACGGGTTCATTTCAAGCCAAAATAGGTCGGAAAAGGCCGAG
Organism: Quercus parvula; assembly: GCA_030820535.1. Taxonomy (NCBI): domain Eukaryota; kingdom Viridiplantae; phylum Streptophyta; class Magnoliopsida; order Fagales; family Fagaceae; genus Quercus; species Quercus parvula. Next base: position 23,196,090 of record JAUAME010000012.1, read on the forward strand.
AAAAAGAGAAAATAAAAATTATCGTTCCGTTTCGTTCCTGCCCGGTACTAAATAAAAAATTCAAAAAAAATAGCAAAAAAATTCAAAAAACTTAAAAATACCATTACGGGTTCATTTCAAGCCGAAATAGGTCGGAAAAGGCCGAGAAAAACAGAAAATAAAAATTATCATCCGCTTCGTTCATTCCTGGCACTAAATAGAAAATTCAAAAAAAATAGGAAAAAAATTCAAAAAATTAAATAATACCATTACGGGTTCATTTCAAGCCGAAATAGGTCCGAAAAGGCCAAGAAAAACATAAAATAAAAATTATCATCCGCTTCGTTCATTCCTGGCACTAAATAGAAAATTCAAAAAAAATTGCAAAAAAATTCAAAAAATCTAAAAATACCATAATGGATTCATTTCAAGCAAAAATAAGTTGGAAAAGGATGAGATAAAGAGAAAATAAAAATTATTGTTCCGTTCCGTTCCTACCCGACGCGAAATAGAAAATTTCAAAACAATAGCAAAAAAATTCAAAAAATTAAAAAATACCATTACGGGTTCATTTCAAGCCGAAATAGGTCCGAAAAGGCCAAGAAAAACATAAAATAAAAATTATCATCCGCTTCGTTCATTCCTGGCTCTAAATAGAAAATTCAAAAAAAATTGCAAAAAAATTCAAAAAATCTAAAAATACCATAATGGATTCATTTCAAGCCAAAATAAGTTGGAAAAGGATGAGATAAAGAGAAAATAAAAATTATTGTTCCGTTCCGTTCCTACCCGAGGCGAAATAGAAAATTTCAAAACAATAGCAAAAAAATTAAAAAAATTAAAAATACCATTACAGGTTCATTTCAAGCCAAAATACGTTGGCAAATGATGAGATAGAGAGAAAATAAAAGTTATCGTTCCGTTCCGTTCTTACCCGACACGAAATAGAAAATTCCAAAACAATAGCAAAAAAATTCAAAAAAATAAAGAATACCATTACGGGTTCATTTCAAGCCAAAATAGGTCGGAAAAGGCCGAGAAAAACAGAAAATAAAAATTATCGTTCCGTTTTGTTCCTGCCCGGCACTAAATAAAAAATTCAAAAAAAATAGCAAAAAAATTCAAAAAATTTAAAAATACCATTACTGGTTCATTTCAAGCTGAAATAGGTCGGAAAAGGCCGAGAAAAACAGAAAATAAAAACTATCATCCGCTTCGTTCATTCCTGGCACTAAATAGAAAATTCAAAAAAAATAGCAAAAAAATTCATAAAATTAAATAATACCATTACGGGTTCTTTTCAAGCCGAAACAGGTCCCAAAAGGCCGAGAAAAATAGAAAAAAAAAATTATCATCCGCTTCGTTCCTTCCTGGCACTAAATAGAAAATTCCAAAAAATTGCAAAAAAATTCAAAAAATTTAAAAATACCATAATGGATTCATTTCAAGCCGAAATAGGTCGGAAAAGGCCGAGAAAAACAGAAAATAAAAATTATCATGCGCTTCATTCATTCCTGGCACTAAGTAGAAAATTCAAAAAAAATAGCAAAAAAATTTAAAAAATTTAAAAATACCATAATGGATTCATTTCAAGCCAAAATAAGTTGGAAAAGGATGAGATAAAGAGAAAATAAAAATTATGGTTCTGTTCCGTTCCAATCCGACGCGAAATAGAAAATTCCAAAACAATAGCAAAAAAATTCAAAAACTAAAGAATACCATTACGGGTTCATTTCAAGCCAAAATAGGTCGGAAAAGGCCGAGAAAAAGAGAAAATAAAAATTATCGTTCCGTTTCGTTCCTGCCCGGCACTAAATAAAAAATTCAAAAAAAATAGCAAAAAAATTCAAAAATACCATTACGGGTTCATTTCAAGCCGAAATAGGTCGGAAAAGGCCGAGAAAAACAGAAAATAAAAATTATCATCCGCTTCGTTCATTCCTGGCACTAAATAGAAAATTCAAAAAAAATAGGAAAAAAATTCAAAAAATTAAATAATACCATTACGGGTTCATTTCAAGCCGAAATAGGTCCGAAAAGGCCAAGAAAAACATAAAATAAAAATTATCATCCGCTTCGTTCATTCCTGGCACTAAATAGAAAATTCAAAAAAAATTGCAAAAAAATTCAAAAAATCTAAAAATACCATAATGGATTCATTTCAAGCAAAAATAAGTTGGAAAAGGATGAGATAAAGAGAAAATAAAAATTATTGTTCCGTTCCGTTCCTACCCGACGCGAAATAGAAAATTTCAAAACAATAGCAAAAAAATTCAAAAAATTAAAAAATACCATTACGGGTTCATTTCAAGCCGAAATAGGTCGGAAAAGGCCGTGAAAAAGAGAATATAAAAATTATCGTTCCGTTTCGTTCCTGCCCGGTACTAAATAAAAAATTCAAAAAAAATAGCAAAAAAATTCAAAAAATTAAAACATACAATTATGGCTTCATTTCAATCCAAAATAGGTCGGACAAGGCCGAGAAAAACAGAAAATAAAAATTATTGTTCCGTTTCGTTCCTACCTGGCGCTAAATATGAAATTAAAAAAAAATAGCAAAAAAATTCAAAAAATTTAGAAATACCATAATGGATTCATTTCAAGCCAAAATAAGTTGGAAAAAGTTGAGATAAAGAGAAAATAAAAATTATTGTTCCGTTCCGTTCCTACCCGAGGCGAAATAGAAAATTTCAAAACAATAGCAAAAAAATTAAAAAAATTAAAAAATACCATTACAGGTTCATTTCAAGCCAAAATATGTTTGCAAATGATGAGATAGAGAGAAAATAAAAGTTATCGTTCCGTTCCGTTCCCACCCGACACGAAATAGAAAATTCAAAAAAAATAGCAAAAAAATTTAAAAAATTTAAAAATACCATAATGGATTCATTTCAAGCCAAAATAAGTTGGAAAAGGATGAGATAAAGAGAAAATAAAAATTATTGTTCCGTTCCGTTCCAATCCGACGCGAAATAGAAAATTCCAAAACAATAGCAAAAAAATTCAAAAAACTAAAGAATACCATTACGGGTTCATTTCAAGCCAAAATAGGTCGGAAAAGGCCGAGAAAAAGAGAAAATAAAAATTATCGTTCCGTTTCGTTCCTGCCCGGCACTAAATAAAAAATTCAAAAAAAATAGCAAAAAAATTCAAAAAACTTAAAAATACCATTACGGGTTCATTTCAAGCCGAAATAGGTCGGAAAAGGCCGAGAAAAACAGAAAATAAAAATTATCATCCGCTTCGTTCATTCCTGGCACTAAATAGAAAATTCAAAAAAAATAGGAAAAAAATTCAAAAAATTAAATAATACCATTACGGGTTCATTTCAAGCCGAAATAGGTCCGAAAAGGCCAAGAAAAACATAAAATAAAAATTATCATCCGCTTCGTTCATTCCTGGCACTAAATAGAAAATTCAAAAAAAATTGCAAAAAAATTCAAAAAATCTAAAAATACCATAATGGATTCATTTCAAGCAAAAATAAGTTGGAAAAGGATGAGATAAAGAGAAAATAAAAATTATTGTTCCGTTCCGTTCCTACCCGACGCGAAATAGAAAATTTCAAAACAATAGCAAAAAAATTCAAAAAATTAAAAAATACCATTACGGGTTCATTTCAAGCCGAAATAGGTCGGAAAAGGCCGTGAAAAAGAGAATATAAAAATTATCGTTCCGTTTCGTTCCTGCCCGGTACTAAATAAAAAATTCAAAAAAAATAGCAAAAAAATTCAAAAAATTAAAACATACAATTATGGCTTCATTTCAATCCAAAATAGGTCGGACAAGGCCGAGAAAAACAGAAAATAAAAATTATTGTTCCGTTTCGTTCCTACCTGGCGCTAAATATGAAATTAAAAAAAAATAGCAAAAAAATTCAAAAAATTTAGAAATACCATAATGGATTCATTTCAAGCCAAAATAAGTTGGAAAAAGTTGAGATAAAGAGAAAATAAAAATTATTGTTCCGTTCCGTTCCTACCCGAGGCGAAATAGAAAATTTCAAAACAATAGCAAAAAAATTAAAAAAATTAAAAAATACCATTACAGGTTCATTTCAAGCCAAAATATGTTTGCAAATGATGAGATAGAGAGAAAATAAAAGTTATCGTTCCGTTCCGTTCCCACCCGACACGAAATAGAAAATTCCAAAAGAATAGCAAAAAAATTCAAAAAACTAAAGAATACCATTACTGGTTCATTTCAAGCCAAAAGAGGTCGGAAAAGGCCTAGAAAAACAGAAAATAAAAATTATCGTTCCCTTTCGTTCCTGCCCGGCACTAAATAAAAAATTCAAAAAAAAAAACAAAAAAATTCAAAAAATTTAAAAATACCATAATGGATTCATTTCAAGCCAAAATAAGTTGGAAAAGGATGAGATAAAGAGAAAATAAAAATTATAATTCGGTTCCGTTCCTACTCGACGCATAATAGAAAATTCATGAAAAATAGCAAAAAAATTCAAAAAATTTAAAAATACGGTTATGGATTCAATTCAAGCCAAAATAGGTTGGAAAATGATGAGATAGAGAGAAAATAAAAGTTATCGTTCCGTTCCGTTTCTACCCGACACGAAATAGAAAATTCCAAAACAATAGAAAAAAAATTCAAAAAATTAAAAAAATACCATTATTGATTCATTTCAAGCCAAAATAAGTTCTAAAAGGATGAGAAAGAGAGAAAATAAAAATTATAATTCCGTTCCGTTCCTACCCGACGCATAAGAGAAAATACAAGAAAAATAGCTAAAAAATTCAAAAAATTAAAGAATACCATTACAGGTTCATTTCAAGCCAAAATAGGTCAGAGAAGGCCGAGAAAAACAGAAAATAAATATTATCGTTCCGTTTCGTTCCTACCAGGCATTAAATAGAAAATTCAAACAAAGTAGCAAAAAAATTCAAAAAATTAAAGAATACCATTACGGGTTCATTTCAAGCAAAAATAGGACGGAAAAGGCCGAGAAAAACATAAATTAAAAATTATCGTTCCGTTTTGTTCCTACCAGGCACTCAATAGAAAATTCAAACAAAACAAAAAAAAAATTAAAAAAATTAAAAAATACCATTATGGATTCATTTCAAGCCAAAGTAGGTCGGAGAAGGCCGAGAAAAAGAGAAAATAAAATTATCGTTCCGTGTCGATCCTTCCCGGCACTAAATAAAAAATTCAAAAGAAATAGCAAAAAAATTCGAAAAAACCATAATTGATTAATTTCAAGCCAAAATAAGTTGGAAAAGGATGAGGAAGAGAGAAAATAAAAATTATAATTCTGTTCCGTTCCTACCCGACGCATAATAGAAAATTCAAGAAAAATAGCAAAAAAATTATAAAAATTTAAAAATTCGGTTATGGATTCATTTTAAGCCAAAATAAGTTGGAAAAGGATGAGATAAAGAGAAAATAAAAATTATTGTTCTGTTCCGTTCCTACCCGACGTGAAATAGAAAATTTCAAAACAATAGCAAAAAAATTCAAAAAATTAAAAAATACCATCACGGATTCATTTCAAGCCAAAATAGGTTGGAAAATGATGAGATAGAGAGAAAATAAAAGTTATCGTTCCGTTCCGTTCCTACCTGACAAGAAATAGAAAATTCCCAAACAATAGAAAAAAAATTCAAAAAATTAAAAAATACCATTATGGATTCATTTCAAGCCAAAATAAGTTCTAAAAGGATGAGAAAGAGAGAAAATAAAAATTATAATTCCGTTCCGTTCCTACCCGACGCATAAGAGAAAATACAAGAAAAATAGCAAAAAAATTCAAAAAATTAAAGAATACCATTACAGGTTCATTTCAAGCCAAAATAGGTCGGAGAAGGCCGAGAAAAACAGAAAATAAATATTATCGTTCCGTTTCGTTACTACCAGGCACTGAAAAGAAAATTCAAACAAAGTAGCAAAAAAATTCAAAAAATTAAAGAATACCATTACGGGTTCATTTCAAGCAAAAATAGGTCGGAAAAGGCCGAGAAAAACATAAAATAAAAATTATCGTTCCGTTTTGTTCCTACCAGGCACTAAATAGAAAATTCAAACAAAACAGAAAAAAATTAAAAAGTACCTTTATGGATTCATTTCAAGCCAAAATAAGTCGGAGAAGGCCGAGAAAAAGAGAAAATAAAATTATCGTTCCGTGTCGATCCTTCCCGGCACTAAATAAAAAATTCAAAAGAAATAGCAAAAAAATTCAAAAAAACCATAATGGATTAATTTCAAGCCAAAATAAGTTGGAAAAGGATGAGAAAGAGAGAAAATAAAAATTATAATTCTGTTCCGTTCCTACCCGACGCATAATAGAAAATTCAAGAAAAATAGCAAAAAAATTCAAAAAATTTAAAAATACGGCTATGGATTCATTTTAAGCCAAAATAAGTCGGAAAAGGATGAGATAAAGAGAAAATAAAAATTATTGTTTCGTTCGGTTCCTTCCCGACGTGAAATAGAAAATTTCAAAACAATAGAAAAAATTCTAAAAATTAAAAAATACCATCACGGGTTCATTTCAAGCCAAAATAGGTTGGAAAATGATGAGATAGAGAGAAAATAAAAGTTATCGTTCCGTTCCGTTCCTACCCGACACGAAATAGAAAATTCCAAAACAATAGCAAAAAAATTTTAAAAATTAAAGAATACCGTTACGGGTTCATTTCAAGCCGAAATAGGTCGGAAAAGGCCGAGAAAAAGAGAAAATAAAAATTATCGTTCCGTTTCGTTCCTACCCGGCGCAAAATATGAAATTAAAAAAAAATAGCAAAAAAATTCAAGAAATTAAAAAATACCATTACGGGTTCATTTCAAGCCGAAATAGGTCGGAAAAGGCCGAGAAAAACATAAAATAAAAATTATCATCCGCTTCATTCATTCCTGGCACTAAATAGAAAATTCAAAAAAAATAGCAAAAAAATTCAAAAAATTTAAAAATACCATAATGGATTCATTTCAAGCAAAAATAAGTTGGAAAAGGACGAGATAAAGAGAAAATAAAAATTATTGTTCCGTTCCGTTCCTATACGACGCGAAATAGAAAATTTGAAAACAATAGCAAAAAAATTCAAAAAATTAAAAAATACCATTACGGGTTCATTTCAAGCCGAAATAGGTCGGAAAAGGCCGTCAAAAAGAGAATATAAAAATTATCGTTCCGTTTCGTTCCTGCCCGGCACTAAATAAAAAATTCAAAAAAAATAGCAAAAAAATTCAAAAAATTAAAACATACAATTAAGGCTTCATTTCAATCCAAAATAGGTCGGACAAGGCCGAGAAAAACATAAAATAAAAATTATTGTTCCGTTTCGTTCCTACCCGGCGCTAAATATGAAATTAAAAAAAATAGAAAAAAATTCAATAAATTTAAAAATACCATAATGGATTCATTTCAAGCCAAAATAAGTTGGAAAAGGATGAGATAAAGAGAAAATAAAAATTATTGTTCCGTTCCGTTCCTACCCGAGGCGAAATAGAAAATTTCAAAACAATAGCAAAAAAATTAAAAAAATTAAAAATACCATTACAGGTTCATTTCAAGCCAAAATACGTTGGCAAATGATGAGATAGAGAGAAAATAAAAGTTATCGTTCCGTTCCGTTCTTACCCGACACGAAATAGAAAATTCCAAAACAATAGCAAAAAAATTCAAAAAATTAAAGAATACCATTACGGGTTCGTTTCAAGCCAAAATAGGTCGGAAAAGGCCGAGAAAAACAGAAAATAAAAATTATCGTTCCGTTTTGTTCCTGCCCGGCACTAAATAAAAAATTCAAAAAAAATAGCAAAAAAATTCAAAAAATTTAAAAATACCATTACTGGTTCATTTCAAGCTGAAATAGGTCGGAAAAGGCCGAGAAAAACAGAAAATAAAAACTATCATCCGCTTCGTTCATTCCTGGCACTAAATAGAAAATTCAAAAAAAATAGCAAAAAAATTCATAAAATTAAATAATACCATTACGGGTTCTTTTCAAGCCGAAACAGGTCCCAAAAGGCCGAGAAAAATAGAAAAAAAAAATTATCATCCGCTTCGTTCCTTCCTGGCACTAAATAGAAAATTCCAAAAAATTGCAAAAAAATTCAAAAAATTTAAAAATACCATAATGGATTCATTTCAAGCCGAAATAGGTCGGAAAAGGCCGAGAAAAACAGAAAATAAAAATTATCATGCGCTTCATTCATTCCTGGCACTAAGTAGAAAATTCAAAAAAAATAGCAAAAAAATTTAAAAAATTTAAAAATACCATAATGGATTCATTTCAAGCCAAAATAAGTTGGAAAAGGATGAGATAAAGAGAAAATAAAAATTATGGTTCTGTTCCGTTCCAATCCGACGCGAAATAGAAAATTCCAAAACAATAGCAAAAAAATTCAAAAACTAAAGAATACCATTACGGGTTCATTTCAAGCCAAAATAGGTCGGAAAAGGCCGAGAAAAAGAGAAAATAAAAATTATCGTTCCGTTTCGTTCCTGCCCGGCACTAAATAAAAAATTCAAAAAAAATAGCAAAAAAATTCAAAAATACCATTACGGGTTCATTTCAAGCCGAAATAGGTCGGAAAAGGCCGAGAAAAACAGAAAATAAAAATTATCATCCGCTTCGTTCATTCCTGGCACTAAATAGAAAATTCAAAAAAAATAGGAAAAAAATTCAAAAAATTAAATAATACCATTACGGGTTCATTTCAAGCCGAAATAGGTCCGAAAAGGCCAAGAAAAACATAAAATAAAAATTATCATCCGCTTCGTTCATTCCTGGCACTAAATAGAAAATTCAAAAAAAATTGCAAAAAAATTCAAAAAATCTAAAAATACCATAATGGATTCATTTCAAGCAAAAATAAGTTGGAAAAGGATGAGATAAAGAGAAAATAAAAATTATTGTTCCGTTCCGTTCCTACCCGACGCGAAATAGAAAATTTCAAAACAATAGCAAAAAAATTCAAAAAATTAAAAAATACCATTACGGGTTCATTTCAAGCCGAAATAGGTCGGAAAAGGCCGTGAAAAAGAGAATATAAAAATTATCGTTCCGTTTCGTTCCTGCCCGGTACTAAATAAAAAATTCAAAAAAAATAGCAAAAAAATTCAAAAAATTAAAACATACAATTATGGCTTCATTTCAATCCAAAATAGGTCGGACAAGGCCGAGAAAAACAGAAAATAAAAATTATTGTTCCGTTTCGTTCCTACCTGGCGCTAAATATGAAATTAAAAAAAAATAGCAAAAAAATTCAAAAAATTTAGAAATACCATAATGGATTCATTTCAAGCCAAAATAAGTTGGAAAAAGTTGAGATAAAGAGAAAATAAAAATTATTGTTCCGTTCCGTTCCTACCCGAGGCGAAATAGAAAATTTCAAAACAATAGCAAAAAAATTAAAAAAATTAAAAAATACCATTACAGGTTCATTTCAAGCCAAAATATGTTTGCAAATGATGAGATAGAGAGAAAATAAAAGTTATCGTTCCGTTCCGTTCCCACCCGACACGAAATAGAAAATTCCAAAAGAATAGCAAAAAAATTCAAAAAACTAAAGAATACCATTACTGGTTCATTTCAAGCCAAAAGAGGTCGGAAAAGGCCTAGAAAAACAGAAAATAAAAATTATCGTTCCCTTTCGTTCCTGCCCGGCACTAAATAAAAAATTCAAAAAAAAAAACAAAAAAATTCAAAAAATTTAAAAATACCATAATGGATTCATTTCAAGCCAAAATAAGTTGGAAAAGGATGAGATAAAGAGAAAATAAAAATTATAATTCGGTTCCGTTCCTACTCGACGCATAATAGAAAATTCATGAAAAATAGCAAAAAAATTCAAAAAATTTAAAAATACGGTTATGGATTCAATTCAAGCCAAAATAGGTTGGAAAATGATGAGATAGAGAGAAAATAAAAGTTATCGTTCCGTTCCGTTTCTACCCGACACGAAATAGAAAATTCCAAAACAATAGAAAAAAAATTCAAAAAATTAAAAAAATACCATTATTGATTCATTTCAAGCCAAAATAAGTTCTAAAAGGATGAGAAAGAGAGAAAATAAAAATTATAATTCCGTTCCGTTCCTACCCGACGCATAAGAGAAAATACAAGAAAAATAGCTAAAAAATTCAAAAAATTAAAGAATACCATTACAGGTTCATTTCAAGCCAAAATAGGTCAGAGAAGGCCGAGAAAAACAGAAAATAAATATTATCGTTCCGTTTCGTTCCTACCAGGCATTAAATAGAAAATTCAAACAAAGTAGCAAAAAAATTCAAAAAATTAAAGAATACCATTACGGGTTCATTTCAAGCAAAAATAGGACGGAAAAGGCCGAGAAAAACATAAATTAAAAATTATCGTTCCGTTTTGTTCCTACCAGGCACTCAATAGAAAATTCAAACAAAACAAAAAAAAAATTAAAAAAATTAAAAAATACCATTATGGATTCATTTCAAGCCAAAGTAGGTCGGAGAAGGCCGAGAAAAAGAGAAAATAAAATTATCGTTCCGTGTCGATCCTTCCCGGCACTAAATAAAAAATTCAAAAGAAATAGCAAAAAAATTCGAAAAAACCATAATTGATTAATTTCAAGCCAAAATAAGTTGGAAAAGGATGAGGAAGAGAGAAAATAAAAATTATAATTCTGTTCCGTTCCTACCCGACGCATAATAGAAAATTCAAGAAAAATAGCAAAAAAATTATAAAAATTTAAAAATTCGGTTATGGATTCATTTTAAGCCAAAATAAGTTGGAAAAGGATGAGATAAAGAGAAAATAAAAATTATTGTTCTGTTCCGTTCCTACCCGACGTGAAATAGAAAATTTCAAAACAATAGCAAAAAAATTCAAAAAATTAAAAAATACCATCACGGATTCATTTCAAGCCAAAATAGGTTGGAAAATGATGAGATAGAGAGAAAATAAAAGTTATCGTTCCGTTCCGTTCCTACCTGACAAGAAATAGAAAATTCCCAAACAATAGAAAAAAAATTCAAAAAATTAAAAAATACCATTATGGATTCATTTCAAGCCAAAATAAGTTCTAAAAGGATGAGAAAGAGAGAAAATAAAAATTATAATTCCGTTCCGTTCCTACCCGACGCATAAGAGAAAATACAAGAAAAATAGCAAAAAAATTCAAAAAATTAAAGAATACCATTACAGGTTCATTTCAAGCCAAAATAGGTCGGAGAAGGCCGAGAAAAACAGAAAATAAATATTATCGTTCCGTTTCGTTACTACCAGGCACTGAAAAGAAAATTCAAACAAAGTAGCAAAAAAATTCAAAAAATTAAAGAATACCATTACGGGTTCATTTCAAGCAAAAATAGGTCGGAAAAGGCCGAGAAAAACATAAAATAAAAATTATCGTTCCGTTTTGTTCCTACCAGGCACTAAATAGAAAATTCAAACAAAACAGAAAAAAATTAAAAAGTACCTTTATGGATTCATTTCAAGCCAAAATAAGTCGGAGAAGGCCGAGAAAAAGAGAAAATAAAATTATCGTTCCGTGTCGATCCTTCCCGGCACTAAATAAAAAATTCAAAAGAAATAGCAAAAAAATTCAAAAAAACCATAATGGATTAATTTCAAGCCAAAATAAGTTGGAAAAGGATGAGAAAGAGAGAAAATAAAAATTATAATTCTGTTCCGTTCCTACCCGACGCATAATAGAAAATTCAAGAAAAATAGCAAAAAAATTCAAAAAATTTAAAAATACGGCTATGGATTCATTTTAAGCCAAAATAAGTCGGAAAAGGATGAGATAAAGAGAAAATAAAAATTATTGTTTCGTTCGGTTCCTTCCCGACGTGAAATAGAAAATTTCAAAACAATAGAAAAAATTCTAAAAATTAAAAAATACCATCACGGGTTCATTTCAAGCCAAAATAGGTTGGAAAATGATGAGATAGAGAGAAAATAAAAGTTATCGTTCCGTTCCGTTCCTACCCGACACGAAATAGAAAATTCCAAAACAATAGCAAAAAAATTTTAAAAATTAAAGAATACCGTTACGGGTTCATTTCAAGCCGAAATAGGTCGGAAAAGGCCGAGAAAAAGAGAAAATAAAAATTATCGTTCCGTTTCGTTCCTACCCGGCGCAAAATATGAAATTAAAAAAAAATAGCAAAAAAATTCAAGAAATTAAAAAATACCATTACGGGTTCATTTCAAGCCGAAATAGGTCGGAAAAGGCCGAGAAAAACATAAAATAAAAATTATCATCCGCTTCATTCATTCCTGGCACTAAATAGAAAATTCAAAAAAAATAGCAAAAAAATTCAAAAAATTTAAAAATACCATAATGGATTCATTTCAAGCAAAAATAAGTTGGAAAAGGACGAGATAAAGAGAAAATAAAAATTATTGTTCCGTTCCGTTCCTATACGACGCGAAATAGAAAATTTGAAAACAATAGCAAAAAAATTCAAAAAATTAAAAAATACCATTACGGGTTCATTTCAAGCCGAAATAGGTCGGAAAAGGCCGTCAAAAAGAGAATATAAAAATTATCGTTCCGTTTCGTTCCTGCCCGGCACTAAATAAAAAATTCAAAAAAAATAGCAAAAAAATTCAAAAAATTAAAACATACAATTAAGGCTTCATTTCAATCCAAAATAGGTCGGACAAGGCCGAGAAAAACATAAAATAAAAATTATTGTTCCGTTTCGTTCCTACCCGGCGCTAAATATGAAATTAAAAAAAATAGAAAAAAATTCAATAAATTTAAAAATACCATAATGGATTCATTTCAAGCCAAAATAAGTTGGAAAAGGATGAGATAAAGAGAAAATAAAAATTATTGTTCCGTTCCGTTCCTACCCGAGGCGAAATAGAAAATTTCAAAACAATAGCAAAAAAATTAAAAAAATTAAAAATACCATTACAGGTTCATTTCAAGCCAAAATACGTTGGCAAATGATGAGATAGAGAGAAAATAAAAGTTATCGTTCCGTTCCGTTCTTACCCGACACGAAATAGAAAATTCCAAAACAATAGCAAAAAAATTCAAAAAATTAAAGAATACCATTACGGGTTCGTTTCAAGCCAAAATAGGTCGGAAAAGGCCGAGAAAAAGAGAAAATAAAAATTATCGTTCCGTTTCGTTCCTGCCCGGCACTAAATAAAAAATTCAAAAAAAATAGCAAAAATATTCAAAAAATTTAAAAATACCATTACTGGTTCATTTCAAGCAGAAATAGGTCGGAAAAGGCCGAGAAAAACAGAAAATAAAAATTATCATCCGCTTCGTTCATTCCTGGCACTAAATAGAAAATTCAAAAAAAATAGCAAAAAAATTCATAAAATTAAATAATACCATTACGGGTTCTTTTCAAGCCGAAATAGGTCCGAAAAGGCCGAGAAAAACAGAAAATAAAAATTATCATCCGCTTCGTTCATTCCTGGCACTAAATAGAAAATTCAAAAAAAATTGCAAAAAAATTCAAAAAATTTAAAAATACCATAATGGATTCATTTCAAGCCGAAATAGGTCGGAAAAGGTCGAGAAAAACAGAAAATAAAAATTATCATGCGCTTCATTCATTCCTGGCACTAAGTAGAAAATTCAAAAAAAATAGCAAAAAAATTCAAAAAATTTAAAAATACCATAATGGATTCATTTCAAGCCAAAATAAGTTGGAAAATGATGAGATAAAGAGAAAATAAAAAATATTGTTCCGTTCCGTTCCTATCCGACGCGAAATAGAAAATTCCAAAACAATAGCAAAAAAATTCAAAAAACTAAAGAATACCATTACGGGTTCATTTCAAGCCAAAATAGGTCGGAAAAGGCCGAGAAAAAGAGAAAATAAAAATTATCGTTCCGTTTCGTTCCTGCCCGGCACTAAATGAAAAATTCAAAAAAAATAGCAAAAAAATTCAAAAAACTTAAAAATACCATTACGGGTTCATTTCAAGCCGAAATAGGTCGGAAAAGGCCGAGAAAAACAGAAAATAAAAATTATCATCCGCTTCGTTCATTCCTGGCACTAAATAGAAAATTCAAAAAAAATAGCAAAAAAATTCAAAAAATTAAATAATACCATTACGGGTTCATTTCAAGCCGAAATAGGTCCGAAAAGGCCAAGAAAAACAGAAAATAAAAATTATCATCCGCTTCGTTCATTCCTGGCACTAAATAGAAAATTCAATAAAAATTGCAAAAAAATTCAAAAAATCGAAAAATACCATAATGGATTCATTTCAAGCCAAAATAAGTTGGAAAAGGATGAGATAAAGAGAAAATAAAAATTATTGTTCCGTTCCGTTCCTACCCGACGCGAAATAGAAAATTTCAAAACAATAGCAAAAAAATTCAAAAAATTAAAAAACACCATTACGGGTTCATTTCAAGCCGAAATAGGTCGGAAAAGGCCGTGAAAAAGAGAATATAAAAATTATCGTTCCGTTTCGTTCCTGCCCGGTACTAAATAAAAAATTCAAAAAAAATAGCAAAAAAATTCAAAAAATTAAAACATACAATTGTGGCTTGATTTCAATCCAAAATAGGTCGGACAAGGCTGAGAAAAAAAAAAAATAAAAATTATTGTTCCGTTTCGTTCCTACTTGGCGCTAAATATGAAATTAAAAAAAAATAGCAAAAAAATTCAAAAAATTTAGAAATACCATAATGGATTCATTTCAAGCCAAAATAAGTTGGAAAAGGATGAGATAAAGAGAAAATAAAAATTATTGTTCCGTTCCGTTCCTACCCGAGGCGAAATAGAAAATTTCAAAACAATAGCAAAAAAATTAAAAAAATTAAAAAATACCATTACAGGTTCATTTCAAGCCAAAATATGTTGGCAAATGATGAGATAGAGAGAAAATAAAAGTTATCGTTCCGTTCCGTTCCCACCCGACACGAAATAGAAAATTCCAAAAGAATAGCAAAAAAATTCAAAAAACTAAAGAATACCATTACCGGTTCATTTCAAGCCAAAATAGGTCGGAAAAGGCCTAGAAAAAGAGAAAATAAAAATTATCGTTCCGTTTCGTTCCTGCCCGGCACTAAATAAAAAATTCAAAAAAAATAGCAAAAAAATTCAAAAAATTTTAAAATACCATTACGGGTTCATTTCAAGCCGAAATAGGTCGGAAAAGGCCGAGAAAAACAGAAAATAAAAATTATCATCCGCTTCGTTCATTCCTGGCACTAAATATAAAATTAAAAAAAATAGCAAAAAAATTCAAAAAATTAAATAATACCATTACGGGTTCATTTCAAGCCGAAATAGGTCCGAAAAGGCCGAGAAAAATAGAAAATAAAAATTATCATCCGCTTCGTTCATTCCTGGCACTAAATAGAAAATTCAAAAAAAATTGCAAAAAAATTCAAAAAATCTAAAAATACCATAATAGATTCATTTCAAACCAAAATAAGTTGGAAAAGGATGAGATAAAGAGAAAATAAAAATTATTGTTCCGTTCCGTTCCTACCCGACGCGAAATAGAAAATTTCAAAACAATAGCAAAAAAATTCAAAAAATTAAAAAATACCATTACGGGTTCATTTTAAGCCAAAATAGGTTGGAAAATGATGAGATAGAGAGAAAATAAAAGTTATCGTTCCGTTCCGTTCCGTTCCTACCCGACACGAAATAGAAAATTTCAAAACAATAGCAAAAAAATTCAAAAAACTAAAAATACCATTACGGGTTCATTTCAAGCCGAAATAGGTCGGAAAAGGCCGTGAAAAAGAGAATATAAAAATTATTGTTCCGTTTCGTTCCTACCCGGCGCTAAATGTGAAATTCAAAAAAAATAGCAAAAAAATTCAAAAAATTTAAAAATACCATAATGGATTCATTTCAAGCCAAAATAAGTTGGAAAAGGATGAGATAAAGAGAAAATAAAAATTATTGTTCCGTTCCGTTTCTATCCGACGAGAAATAGAAAATTTCAAAACAATAGCGAAAAAATTCAAAAAATTAAAAAACACCATTACGGGTTCATTTCAAGCCGAAATAGGTCGGAAAAGGCTGTGAAAAAGAGAATATAAAAATTATTGTTCCGTTTCATTCCTACCCGGCGCTAAATGTGAAATTCAAAAAAAATAGCAAAAAAATTCAAAAAATTTAAAAATACCATAATGGATTCATTTCAAGCCAAAATAAGTTGGAAAAGGATGAGATAAAGAGAAAATAAAGATTATTGTTCCGTTCCGTTCCTACCCGACGCGAAATAGAAAATTTCAAAACAACAGCAAAAAAATTCAAAAAATTAAAAAATACCATTACGGGTTCATTTCAAGCCAAAATAGGTTGGAAAATGATGAGATGGAGAGAAAATAAAAATTATCGTTCCGTTCCGTTCCGTTCCTACCCGACACGAAATAGAAAATTTCAAAACAATAGAAAAAAATTCAAAAAACTAAAAAATACCATTACGGGTTCATTTCAAGCCGAAATAGGTCGGAAAAGGCCGTGAAAAAAGAGAATATAAAAATTATCGTTCCGTTTCGTTCCTGCCCGGCACTAAATAAAAAATTCAAAAAAATAGCAAAAAAATTCAAAAAATTAAAACATACAATTATGGCTTCATTTCAATCCAAAATAGGTCGGACAAGGCCGAGAAAAACAGAAAATAAAAATTATTGTTCCGTTTCGTTCCTACCCGGTGCTAAATATGAAATTCAAAAAAAATAGCAAAAAATTTAAAAATACCATAATGGATTCATTTGAAGCCAAAATAAGTTGGAAAATGATGAGATAAAGAGAAAATAAAAATTATTGTTCCGTTCCGTTTCTATTTGACGCGAAATAGAAAATTTCAAAACAATAGCAAAAAAATTCAAAAAAATTAAAAAACACCATTACGGGTTCATTTCAAGCCGAAATAGGTCGGAAAATGATGAGATAGAGAGAAAATAAAAGTTATCGTTCCGTTCCGTTCCAACCTGACACGAAATAGAAAATTCCAAAACAATAGAAAAAAAATTCAAAAAATTAAAAAATACCATTATGGATTCATTTCAAGCCAAAATAAGTTCTAAAAGGATGAGAAAGAGAGAAAATAAAAATTATAATTCCGTTCCGTTCCTACCCGACGCATAAGAGAAAATACAAGAAAAATAGCAAAAAAATTCAAAAAATTAAAGAATACCATTACAGGTTCATTTCAAGCCAAAATAGGTCGGAGAAGGCCGAGAAAAACAGAAAACAAATATTATCGTTCCGTTTCGTTCCTACTAGGCACTGAATAGAAAATTCAAACAAAGTAGCAAAAAAATTCAAAAAATTAAAGAATACCATTACGGGTTCATTTCAAGCAAAAATAGGTCGGAAAAGGCCGAGAAACACGTAAAATAAAAATTATCGTTCCGTTTTGTTCCTACCAGGCACTAAATAGAAAACTCAAACAAAACAGAAAAAAATTAAAAAAATTAAAAAATACCTTTATGGATTCATTTCAAGCCAAAATAGGTCGGAGAAGGCCGAGAAAAAGAGAAAATAAAAGTTATCGTTCCGTTCCGTTCCTACCCGACACGAAATAGAAAATTCCAAAATAATAGCAAAAAAATTTAAAAAATTAAAGAATACCGTTACGGGTTCATTTCAAGCCGAAATAGGTCGGAAAAGGCCGAGAAAAAGAGAAAATAAAAATTATCGTTCCGTTTCGTTCCTACCCGGCGCAAAATATGAAATTAAAAAAAAATAGCAAAAAAATTCAAGAAATTAAAAAATACCATTACGGGTTCATTTCAAGCCGAAATAGGACGGAAAAGGCCGAGAAAAATAGAAAATAAAAATTATCATCCGCTTCATTCATTCCTGGCACTAAATAGAAAATTCAAAAAAAATAGGAAAAAAATTCAAAAAACTAAAAAATACCACTACGGGTTCATTTCAAGCCGAAATAGGTCGGAAAAGGCCGAGAAAAACATAAAATAAAAATTATCATCCGCTTCATTCATTCCTGGCACTAAATAGAAAATTAAAAAAAAATAGCAAAAAAATTCAAAAAATTTAAAAATACCATAATGGATTCATTTCAAGCCAAAATAAGTTGGAAAAGGATGAGATAAAGAGAAAATAAAAATTATTGTTCCGTTCCGTTCCTATCCGACGCGAAATAGAAAATTTGAAAACAATAGCAAAAAAATTCAAAAAATTAAAAAATACCATTACGGGTTCGTTTCAAGCCGAAATAGGTTGGAAAAGGCCGTGAAAAAGAGAATATAAAAATTATCGTTCCGTTCGTTCCTGCCCGGCACTAAATAAAAAATTCAAAAAAAATAGCAAAAAAATTCAAAAAATTAAAACATACAATTATGGCTTCATTTCAATCCAAAATAGGTCGGACAAGGCCGAGAAAAACAGAAAATAAAAATTATTGTTCCGTTTCGTTCCTACCCGGCGCTAAATATGAAATTCAAAAAAAATAGCAAAAAAATTCAAAAAATTTAAAAATACCATAATGGATTCATTTCAAGCCAAAATAAGTTGGAAAAGGATGAGATAAAGAGAAAATAAAAATTATTGTTCCGTCCCGTTCCTACCCGACGCGAAATAGAAAATTTCAAAACAATAGCAAAAAAATTAAAAAAATTAAAAAATACCATTACGGGTTCATTTCAAGCCAAAATAGGTTGGAAAATGATGAGATAGAGAGAAAATAAAAGTTATCGTTCCGTTCCGTTCCTACCCGACACGAAATAGAAAATTCCAAAACAATAGCAAAAAAATTCAAAAAATTAAAGAATACCATTACGGGTTCATTTCAAGCCAAAATAGGTCGGAAAAGGCCGAGAAAAACAGAAAATAAAAATTATCATCCGCTTAGTTCATTCCTGGCACTAAATACGAAATTCAAAAAAAAAAAGCAAAAAAATTCAAAAAATTAAATAATACCATTACGGGTTCATTTCAAGCCGAAATAGGTCCGAAAAGGCCGAGAAAAACAGAAAATAAAAATTATCATCCGCTTCGTTCATTCCTGGCACTAAATAGAAAATTCAAAAAAAAATGCAAAAAAATTCAAAAAATTTAAAAATACCATAATGGATTCATTTCAAGCCAAAATAAGTTGGAAAAGGATGAGATAAAGAGAAAATAAAAATTATTGCAAATTCCAAAATATAGCAAAAAAATTAGAAAAATTAAAAAAACATCTTTATGGCTTCTTTTCATGACAAAACATGGAGGGAGAGGCCGAGAAAGTGGGGAAAAAAATTGTCGATTCGATCCGTAACTACCTGACCTTTAATAATGAATTCCAAAAAAATAGAAAAAAATTAAACAAATAAAAAAAAAACATCATTATGGCTTCTTTTAAAGCCAAAACGGGTTGGTAGAGGCTGAGAAAAGGATAAAAAAAAATCGTTCCGATCAGTTCCTACATGAACCGTAATATAGAATTCCAAAAATATGGCACAAAAATAAAAAAAAAATAAAAAACATAAATATGACTTCTTTTCAAGCCAAAACGGGTTGGTAGAGGTCGAGAAAGAGAGAAAAAATATTCTCGTTCCGATCACTTTCTACATGACCAGGAATAGAAAATTAAAAAAAAAATAGCAAAAAAATTCAAGAAATTGAAAAACAACTTTACTGCTTCTTTTCAAGCCAAAACGGGTTGGGTGAGGCTGAGAAAGAGAAAAAAAAATTGCAAAAAAATTCAAGAAATTGAAAAACATCGTTATGGCTTGTTTTCAAGCCAAAATGGGTAGGGAGAGGCCGAGAAAGAGATAAAAAAAAAAATCGTTCTGATCATTTCCTACCTGAGCAAGAAAATTCAAAAAATTCAAAAACATCGTTATGGCTTCTTTTCATGCCAAAACGGGCCAGGAGAGACCGAGAAAGAAAGAAAAAAAAATTACCGTTCCGATCAATTCCAACCCAACCAGGAATAGAAAATTACAAAAAAATTGCAAAACAATTCAAAAATTAAAAAAAATCAATATCGCTTCTTTTCATGACAAAACAGGTTGGGAGAGGCCGAGAAAGAGGGAAGAAAAAATTATCGTTACAATAAGTTCCTACCCGACCTGTAATTGTGAATTCCAAAAAAAGAGAAAAAAATTAAACAAATAAAAAAAAAACATCATTATGGCTTCTTTTAAAGCCAAAACGGGTTGGTAGAGGCTGAGAAAAGGATAAAAAAAAATCGTTCCGATCAGTTCCTACATGAACCGTAATATAGAATTCCAAAAATATGGCACAAAAATAAAATAAAAATAAAAAACATCAATATGACTTCTTTTCAAGCCAAAACGGGTTGGTAGAGGTCGAGAAAGAGAGAAAAAATATTCTAGTTCCGATCACTTTCTACATGACCAGGAATAGAAAATTAAAAAAAAAATAGCAAAAAAATTCAAGAAATTCAAAAACAACTTTACTGCTTCTTTTCAAGCCAAAACGGGTTGGGTGAGGCTGAGAAAGAGAGAAAAAAAAAATTTTTCGTTTCGATCAATTCGTACCCGACCGGGAATAGAAAATTAAAAAAAAAAATAGCAAAAAAATTCAAAAAATTCAAAAACATTGTTACGGCATCTTTTCTAGCCAAAATGGGTGGGGAGAGGCTGAGAAAGAAAAAAAAAAATTATCGTTCCGATCAATTCCTACCTGACCAGGAATAGAAAATTAAAAAAAAATAGCAAAAAAATTAAAAAAATTAAAAAATACCATTACGGGTTCATTTCAAGCCGAAATAGGACGGAAAAGGCCGAGAAAAATAGAAAATAAAAATTATCATCCGCTTCATTCATTCCTGGCACTAAATAGAAAATTCAAAAAAAATAGCAAAAAAATTCAAAAAATTAAAAAATACCATTACGGGTTCATTTCAAGCCGAAATAGGTCGGAAAAGGCCGAGAAAAACATAAAATAAAAATTATCATCCGCTTCATTCATTCCTGGCACTAAATAGAAAATTAAAAAAAAATAGCAAAAAAATTCAAAAAATTTAAAAATACCATAATGGATTCATTTCAAGCCAAAATAAGTTGGAAAAGGATGAGATAAAGAGAAAATAAAAATTATTGTTCCGTTCCGTTCCTATCCGACGCGAAATAGAAAATTTGAAAACAATAGCAAAAAAATTCAAAAAATTAAAAAATACCATTACGGGTTCATTTCAAGCCGAAATAGGTTGGAAAAGGCCGTGAAAAAGAGAATATAAAAATTATCGTTCCGTTCGTTCCTGCCCGGCACTAAATAAAAAATTCAAAAAAAATAGCAAAAAAATTCAAAAAATTAAAACATACAATTATGGCTTCATTTCAATCCAAAATAGGTCGGACAAGGCCGAGAAAAACAGAAAATAAAAATTATTGTTCCGTTTCGTTCCTACCCGGCGCTAAATATGAAATTCAAAAAAAATAGCAAAAAAATTCAAAAAATTTAAAAATACCATAATGGATTCATTTCAAGCCAAAATAAGTTGGAAAAGGATGAGATAAAGAGAAAATAAAAATTATTGTTCCGTCCCGTTCCTACCCGACGCGAAATAGAAAATTTCAAAACAATAGCAAAAAAATTAAAAAAATTAAAAAATACCATTACGGGTTCATTTCAAGCCAAAATAGGTTGGAAAATGATGAGATAGAGAGAAAATAAAAGTTATCGTTCCGTTCCGTTCCTACCCGACACGAAATAGAAAATTCCAAAACAATAGCAAAAAAATTCAAAAAATTAAAGAATACCATTACGGGTTCATTTCAAGCCAAAATAGGTCGGAAAAGGCCGAGAAAAACAGAAAATAAAAATTATCATCCGCTTAGTTCATTCCTGGCACTAAATACGAAATTCAAAAAAAAAAAAGCAAAAAAATTCAAAAAATTAAATAATACCATTACGGGTTCATTTCAAGCCGAAATAGGTCCGAAAAGGCCGAGAAAAACAGAAAATAAAAATTATCATCCGCTTCATTCATTCCTGGCACTAAATAGAAAATTAAAAAAAAAATGCAAAAAAATTCAAAAAATTTAAAAATACCATAATGGATTCATTTCAAGCCAAAATAAGTTGGAAAAGGATGAGATAAAGAGAAAATAAAAATTATTGTTCCGTTCCGTTCCTATCCGACGCGAAATAGAAAATTTGAAAACAATAGCAAAAAAATTCAAAAAATTAAAAAATACCATTACGGGTTCGTTTCAAGCCGAAATAGGTTGGAAAAGGCCGTGAAAAAGAGAATATAAAAATTATCGTTCCGTTCGTTCCTGCCCGGCACTAAATAAAAAATTCAAAAAAAATAGCAAAAAAATTCAAAAAATTAAAACATACAATTATGGCTTCATTTCAATCCAAAATAGGTCGGACAAGGCCGAGAAAAACAGAAAATAAAAATTATTGTTCCGTTTCGTTCCTACCCGGCGCTAAATATGAAATTCAAAAAAAATAGCAAAAAAATTCAAAAAATTTAAAAATACCATAATGGATTCATTTCAAGCCAAAATAAGTTGGAAAAGGATGAGATAAAGAGAAAATAAAAATTATTGTTCCGTCCCGTTCCTACCCGACGCGAAATAGAAAATTTCAAAACAATAGCAAAAAAATTAAAAAAATTAAAAAATACCATTACGGGTTCATTTCAAGCCAAAATAGGTTGGAAAATGATGAGATAGAGAGAAAATAAAAGTTATCGTTCCGTTCCGTTCCTACCCGACACGAAATAGAAAATTCCAAAACAATAGCAAAAAAATTCAAAAAATTAAAGAATACCATTACGGGTTCATTTCAAGCCAAAATAGGTCGGAAAAGGCCGAGAAAAACAGAAAATAAAAATTATCATCCGCTTAGTTCATTCCTGGCACTAAATACGAAATTCAAAAAAAAAAAAGCAAAAAAATTCAAAAAATTAAATAATACCATTACGGGTTCATTTCAAGCCGAAATAGGTCCGAAAAGGCCGAGAAAAACAGAAAATAAAAATTATCATCCGCTTCGTTCATTCCTGGCACTAAATAGAAAATTAAAAAAAAAATGCAAAAAAATTCAAAAAATTTAAAAATACCATAATGGATTCATTTCAAGCCAAAATAAGTTGGAAAAGGATGAGATAAAGAGAAAATAAAAATTATTGCAAATTCCAAAATATAGCAAAAAAATTAGAAAAATTAAAAAAACATCTTTATGGCTTCTTTTCATGACAAAACATGGAGGGAGAGGCCGAGAAAGAGGGGAAAAAAATTGTCGATTCGATCCGTAACTACCTGACCTTTAATAATGAATTCCAAAAAAATAGAAAAAAATTAAACAAATAAAAAAAAAACATCATTATGGCTTCTTTTAAAGCCAAAACGGGTTGGTAGAGGCTGAGAAAAGGATAAAAAAAAATCGTTCCGATCAGTTCCTACATGAACCGCAATATAGAATTCCAAAAATATGGCACAAAAATAAAATAAAAATTAAAAACATCAATATGACTTCTTTTCAAGCCAAAACGGGTTGGTAGAGGTCGAGAAAGAGAGAAAATATATTCTAGTTCCGATCACTTTCTACATGACCAGGAATAGAAAATTAAAAAAAAAATAGCAAAAAAATTCAAGAAATTCAAAAACAACTTTACTGCTTCTTTTCAAGCCAAAACGGGTTGGGTGAGGCTGAGAAAGAGAGAAAAAAAAAATTTTCGTTTCGATCAATTCGTACCCGACCGGGAATAGAAAATTAAAAAAAAAAATAGCAAAAAAATTCAAAAAATTCAAAAACATTGTTACGGCATCTTTTCTAGCCAAAATGGGTGGGGAGAGGCTGAGAAAGAAAAAAAAAATTATCGTTCCGATCAATTCCTACCTGACCAGGAATAGAAAATTAAAAAAAAATAGCAAAAAAATTAAAAAAATTAAAAAATACCATTACGGGTTCATTTCAAGCCGAAATAGGACGGAAAAGGCCGAGAAAAATAGAAAATAAAAATTATCATCCGCTTCATTCATTCCTGGCACTAAATAGAAAATTCAAAAAAAATAGCAAAAAAATTCAAAAAATTAAAAAATACCATTACGGGTTCATTTCAAGCCGAAATAGGTCGGAAAAGGCCGAGAAAAACATAAAATAAAAATTATCATCCGCTTCATTCATTCCTGGCACTAAATAGAAAATTAAAAAAAAATAGCAAAAAAATTCAAAAAATTTAAAAATACCATAATGGATTCATTTCAAGCCAAAATAAGTTGGAAAAGGATGAGATAAAGAGAAAATAAAAATTATTGTTCCGTTCCGTTCCTATCCGACGCGAAATAGAAAATTTGAAAACAATAGCAAAAAAATTCAAAAAATTAAAAAATACCATTACGGGTTCATTTCAAGCCGAAATAGGTTGGAAAAGGCCGTGAAAAAGAGAATATAAAAATTATCGTTCCGTTCGTTCCTGCCCGGCACTAAATAAAAAATTCAAAAAAAATAGCAAAAAAATTCAAAAAATTAAAACATACAATTATGGCTTCATTTCAATCCAAAATAGGTCGGACAAGGCCGAGAAAAACAGAAAATAAAAATTATTGTTCCGTTTCGTTCCTACCCGGCGCTAAATATGAAATTCAAAAAAAATAGCAAAAAAATTCAAAAAATTTAAAAATACCATAATGGATTCATTTCAAGCCAAAATAAGTTGGAAAAGGATGAGATAAAGAGAAAATAAAAATTATTGTTCCGTCCCGTTCCTACCCGACGCGAAATAGAAAATTTCAAAACAATAGCAAAAAAATTAAAAAAATTAAAAAATACCATTACGGGTTCATTTCAAGCCAAAATAGGTTGGAAAATGATGAGATAGAGAGAAAATAAAAGTTATCGTTCCGTTCCGTTCCTACCCGACACGAAATAGAAAATTCCAAAACAATAGCAAAAAAATTCAAAAAATTAAAGAATACCATTACGGGTTCATTTCAAGCCAAAATAGGGCGGAAAAGGCCGAGAAAAACAGAAAATAAAAATTATCATCCGCTTAGTTCATTCCTGGCACTAAATACGAAATTCAAAAAAAAAAAGCAAAAAAATTCAAAAAATTAAATAATACCATTACGGGTTCATTTCAAGCCGAAATAGGTCCGAAAAGGCCGAGAAAAACAGAAAATAAAAATTATCATCCGCTTCGTTCATTCCTGGCACTAAATAGAAAATTCAAAAAAAAATGCAAAAAAATTCAAAAAATTTAAAAATACCATAATGGATTCATTTCAAGCCAAAATAAGTTGGAAATGGATGAGATAAAGAGAAAATAAAAATTATTGCAAATTCCAAAATATAGCAAAAAAATTAGAAAAATTAAAAAAACATCTTTATGGCTTCTTTTCATGACAAAACATGGAGGGAGAGGACGAGAAAGAGGGGAAAAAAATTGTCGATTCGATCCGTAACTACCTGACCTTTAATAATGAATTCCAAAAAAATAGAAAAAAATTAAACAAATAAAAAAAAAACATCATTATGGCTTCTTTTAAAGCCAAAACGGGTTGGTAGAGGCTGAGAAAAGGATAAAAAAAAATCGTTCCGATCAGTTCCTACATGAACCGTAATATAGAATTCCAAAAATATGGCACAAAACTAAAAAAAAAATAAAAAACATAAATATGACTTCTTTTCAAGCCAAAACGGGTTGGTAGAGGTCGAGAAAGAGAGAAAAAATATTCTCGTTCCGATCACTTTCTACATGACCAGGAATAGAAAATTAAAAAAAAAATAGCAAAAAAATTCAAGAAATTGAAAAACAACTTTACTGCTTCTTTTCAAGCCAAAACGGGTTGGGTGAGGCTGAGAAAGAGAAAAAAAAATTGCAAAAAAATTCAAGAAATTGAAAAACATCGTTATGGCTTGTTTTCAAGCCAAAATGGGTAGGGAGAGGCCGAGAAAGAGATAAAAAAAAAATCGTTCCGATCATTTCCTACCTGAGCAAGAAAATTCAAAAAATTCAAAAACATCGTTATGGCTTCTTTTCATGCCAAAACGGGCCAGGAGAGACCGAGAAAGAAAGAAAAAAAAATTACCGTTCCGATCAATTCCAACCCAACCAGGAATAGAAAATTACAAAAAAATTGCAAAACAATTCAAAAATTAAAAAAAATCAATATCGCTTCTTTTCATGACAAAACAGGTTGGGAGAGGCCGAGAAAGAGGGAAGAAAAAATTATCGTTACAATAAGTTCCTACCCGACCTGTAATTGTGAATTCCAAAAAAAGAGAAAAAAATTAAACAAATAAAAAAAAAACATCATTATGGCTTCTTTTAAAGCCAAAACGGGTTGGTAGAGGCTGAGAAAAGGATAAAAAAAAATCGTTCCGATCAGTTCCTACATGAACCGTAATATAGAATTCCAAAAATATGGCACAAAAATAAAATAAAAATAAAAAACATCAATATGACTTCTTTTCAAGCCAAAACGGGTTGGTAGAGGTCGAGAAAGAGAGAAAAAATATTCTAGTTCCGATCACTTTCTACATGACCAGGAATAGAAAATTAAAAAAAAAATAGCAAAAAAATTCAAGAAATTCAAAAACAACTTTACTGCTTCTTTTCAAGCCAAAACGGGTTGGGTGAGGCTGAGAAAGAGAGAAAAAAAAATTTTTTCGTTTCGATCAATTCGTACCCGACCGGGAATAGAAAATTAAAAAAAAAAATAGCAAAAAAATTCAAAAAATTCAAAAACATTGTTACGGCATCTTTTCTAGCCAAAATGGGTGGGGAGAGGCTGAGAAAGAAAAAAAAAAATTATCGTTCCGATCAATTCCTACCTGACCAGGAATAGAAAATTAAAAAAAAATAGCAAAAAAATTAAAAAAATTAAAAAATACCATTACGGGTTCATTTCAAGCCGAAATAGGACGGAAAAGGCCGAGAAAAATAGAAAATAAAAATTATCATCCGCTTCATTCATTCCTGGCACTAAATAGAAAATTCAAAAAAAATAGCAAAAAAATTCAAAAAATTAAAAAATACCATTACGGGTTCATTTCAAGCCGAAATAGGTCGGAAAAGGCCGAGAAAAACATAAAATAAAAATTATCATCCGCTTCATTCATTCCTGGCACTAAATAGAAAATTAAAAAAAAATAGCAAAAAAATTCAAAAAATTTAAAAATACCATAATGGATTCATTTCAAGCCAAAATAAGTTGGAAAAGGATGAGATAAAGAGAAAATAAAAATTATTGTTCCGTTCCGTTCCTATCCGACGCGAAATAGAAAATTTGAAAACAATAGCAAAAAAATTCAAAAAATTAAAAAATACCATTACGGGTTCATTTCAAGCCGAAATAGGTTGGAAAAGGCCGTGAAAAAGAGAATATAAAAATTATCGTTCCGTTCGTTCCTGCCCGGCACTAAATAAAAAATTCAAAAAAAATAGCAAAAAAATTCAAAAAATTAAAACATACAATTATGGCTTCATTTCAATCCAAAATAGGTCGGACAAGGCCGAGAAAAACAGAAAATAAAAATTATTGTTCCGTTTCGTTCCTACCCGGCGCTAAATATGAAATTCAAAAAAAATAGCAAAAAAATTCAAAAAATTTAAAAATACCATAATGGATTCATTTCAAGCCAAAATAAGTTGGAAAAGGATGAGATAAAGAGAAAATAAAAATTATTGTTCCGTCCCGTTCCTACCCGACGCGAAATAGAAAATTTCAAAACAATAGCAAAAAAATTAAAAAAATTAAAAAATACCATTACGGGTTCATTTCAAGCCAAAATAGGTTGGAAAATGATGAGATAGAGAGAAAATAAAAGTTATCGTTCCGTTCCGTTCCTACCCGACACGAAATAGAAAATTCCAAAACAATAGCAAAAAAATTCAAAAAATTAAAGAATACCATTACGGGTTCATTTCAAGCCAAAATAGGTCGGAAAAGGCCGAGAAAAACAGAAAATAAAAATTATCATCCGCTTAGTTCATTCCTGGCACTAAATACGAAATTCAAAAAAAAAAAGCAAAAAAATTCAAAAAATTAAATAATACCATTACGGGTTCATTTCAAGCCGAAATAGGTCCGAAAAGGCCGAGAAAAACAGAAAATAAAAATTATCATCCGCTTCGTTCATTCCTGGCACTAAATAGAAAATTCAAAAAAAAATGCAAAAAAATTCAAAAAATTTAAAAATACCATAATGGATTCATTTCAAGCCAAAATAAGTTGGAAAAGGATGAGATAAAGAGAAAATAAAAATTATTGCAAATTCCAAAATATAGCAAAAAAATTAGAAAAATTAAAAAAACATCTTTATGGCTTCTTTTCATGACAAAACATGGAGGGAGAGGCCGAGAAAGTGGGGAAAAAAATTGTCGATTCGATCCGTAACTACCTGACCTTTAATAATGAATTCCAAAAAAATAGAAAAAAATTAAACAAATAAAAAAAAAACATCATTATGGCTTCTTTTAAAGCCAAAACGGGTTGGTAGAGGCTGAGAAAAGGATAAAAAAAAATCGTTCCGATCAGTTCCTACATGAACCGTAATATAGAATTCCAAAAATATGGCACAAAAATAAAAAAAAAATAAAAAACATAAATATGACTTCTTTTCAAGCCAAAACGGGTTGGTAGAGGTCGAGAAAGAGAGAAAAAATATTCTCGTTCCGATCACTTTCTACATGACCAGGAATAGAAAATTAAAAAAAAAATAGCAAAAAAATTCAAGAAATTGAAAAACAACTTTACTGCTTCTTTTCAAGCCAAAACGGGTTGGGTGAGGCTGAGAAAGAGAAAAAAAAATTGCAAAAAAATTCAAGAAATTGAAAAACATCGTTATGGCTTGTTTTCAAGCCAAAATGGGTAGGGAGAGGCCGAGAAAGAGATAAAAAAAAAAATCGTTCCGATCATTTCCTACCTGAGCAAGAAAATTCAAAAAATTCAAAAACATCGTTATGGCTTCTTTTCATGCCAAAACGGGCCAGGAGAGACCGAGAAAGAAAGAAAAAAAAATTACCGTTCCGATCAATTCCAACCCAACCAGGAATAGAAAATTACAAAAAAATTGCAAAACAATTCAAAAATTAAAAAAAATCAATATCGCTTCTTTTCATGACAAAACAGGTTGGGAGAGGCTGAGAAAGAGGGAAGAAAAAATTATCGTTACAATAAGTTCCTACCCGACCTGTAATTGTGAATTCCAAAAAAAGAGAAAAAAATTAAACAAATAAAAAAAAAACATCATTATGGCTTCTTTTAAAGCCAAAACGGGTTGGTAGAGGCTGAGAAAAGGATAAAAAAAAATCGTTCCGATCAGTTCCTACATGAACCGTAATATAGAATTCCAAAAATATGGCACAAAAATAAAATAAAAATAAAAAACATCAATATGACTTCTTTTCAAGCCAAAACGGGTTGGTAGAGGTCGAGAAAGAGAGAAAAAATATTCTAGTTCCGATCACTTTCTACATGACCAGGAATAGAAAATTAAAAAAAAAATAGCAAAAAAATTCAAGAAATTCAAAAACAACTTTACTGCTTCTTTTCAAGCCAAAACGGGTTGGGTGAGGCTGAGAAAGAGAGAAAAAAAAAATTTTTCGTTTCGATCAATTCGTACCCGACCGGGAATAGAAAATTAAAAAAAAAATAGCAAAAAAATTCAAAAAATTCAAAAACATTGTTACGGCATCTTTTCTAGCCAAAATGGGTGGGGAGAGGCTGAGAAAGAAAAAAAAAATTTATCGTTCCGATCAATTCCTACCTGACCAGGAATAGAAAATTAAAAAAAAATAGCAAAAAAATTAAAAAAATTAAAAAATACCATTACGGGTTCATTTCAAGCCGAAATAGGACGGAAAAGGCCGAGAAAAATAGAAAATAAAAATTATCATCCGCTTCATTCATTCCTGGCACTAAATAGAAAATTCAAAAAAAAATAGCAAAAAAATTCAAAAAATTAAAAAATACCATTACGGGTTCATTTCAAGCCGAAATAGGTCGGAAAAGGCCGAGAAAAACATAAAATAAAAATTATCATCCGCTTCATTCATTCCTGGCACTAAATAGAAAATTAAAAAAAAATAGCAAAAAAATTCAAAAAATTTAAAAATACCATAATGGATTCATTTCAAGCCAAAATAAGTTGGAAAAGGATGAGATAAAGAGAAAATAAAAATTATTGTTCCGTTCCGTTCCTATCCGACGCGAAATAGAAAATTTGAAAACAATAGCAAAAAAATTCAAAAAATTAAAAAATACCATTACGGGTTCATTTCAAGCCGAAATAGGTTGGAAAAGGCCGTGAAAAAGAGAATATAAAAATTATCGTTCCGTTCGTTCCTGCCCGGCACTAAATAAAAAATTCAAAAAAAATAGCAAAAAAATTCAAAAAATTAAAACATACAATTATGGCTTCATTTCAATCCAAAATAGGTCGGACAAGGCCGAGAAAAACAGAAAATAAAAATTATTGTTCCGTTTCGTTCCTACCCGGCGCTAAATATGAAATTCAAAAAAAATAGCAAAAAAATTCAAAAAATTTAAAAATACCATAATGGATTCATTTCAAGCCAAAATAAGTTGGAAAAGGATGAGATAAAGAGAAAATAAAAATTATTGTTCCGTCCCGTTCCTACCCGACGCGAAATAGAAAATTTCAAAACAATAGCAAAAAAATTAAAAAAATTAAAAAATACCATTACGGGTTCATTTCAAGCCAAAATAGGTTGGAAAATGATGAGATAGAGAGAAAATAAAAGTTATCGTTCCGTTCCGTTCCTACCCGACACGAAATAGAAAATTCCAAAACAATAGCAAAAAAATTCAAAAAATTAAAGAATACCATTACGGGTTCATTTCAAGCCAAAATAGGTCGGAAAAGGCCGAGAAAAACAGAAAATAAAAATTATCATCCGCTTAGTTCATTCCTGGCACTAAATACGAAATTCAAAAAAAAAAAGCAAAAAAATTCAAAAAATTAAATAATACCATTACGGGTTCATTTCAAGCCGAAATAGGTCCGAAAAGGCCGAGAAAAACAGAAAATAAAAATTATCATCCGCTTCGTTCATTCCTGGCACTAAATAGAAAATTCAAAAAAAAATGCAAAAAAATTCAAAAAATTTAAAAATACCATAATGGATTCATTTCAAGCCAAAATAAGTTGGAAAAGGATGAGATAAAGAGAAAATAAAAATTATTGCAAATTCCAAAATATAGCAAAAAAATTAGAAAAATTAAAAAAACATCTTTATGGCTTCTTTTCATGACAAAACATGGAAGGAGAGGCCGAGAAAGAGGGGAAAAAAATTGTCGATTCGATCCGTAACTACCTGACCTTTAATAATGAATTCCAAAAAAATAGAAAAAAATTAAACAAATAAAAAAAAAACATCATTATGGCTTCTTTTAAAGCCAAAACGGGTTGGTAGAGGCTGAGAAAAGGATAAAAAAAAATCGTTCTGATCAGTTCCTACATGAACCGTAATATAGAATTCCAAAAATATGGCACAAAAATAAAAAAAAAATAAAAAACATAAATATGACTTCTTTTCAAGCCAAAACGGGTTGGTAGAGGTCGAGAAAGAGAGAAAAAATATTCTCGTTCCGATCACTTTCTACATGACCAGGAATAGAAAATTAAAAAAAAAATAGCAAAAAAATTCAAGAAATTGAAAAACAACTTTACTGCTTCTTTTCAAGCCAAAACGGGTTGGGTGAGGCTGAGAAAGAGAAAAAAAAATTGCAAAAAAATTCAAGAAATTGAAAAACATCGTTATGGCTTGTTTTCAAGCCAAAATGGGTAGGGAGAGGCCGAGAAAGAGATAAAAAAAAAAATCGTTCCGATCATTTCCTACCTGAGCAAGAAAATTCAAAAAATTCAAAAACATCGTTATGGCTTCTTTTCATGCCAAAACGGGCCAGGAGAGACCGAGAAAGAAAGAAAAAAAAATTACCGTTCCGATCAATTCCAACCCAACCAGGAATAGAAAATTACAAAAAAATTGCAAAACAATTCAAAAATTAAAAAAAATCAATATCGCTTCTTTTCATGACAAAACAGGTTGGGAGAGGCCGAGAAAGAGGGAAGAAAAAATTATCGTTACAATAAGTTCCTACCCGACCTGTAATTGTGAATTCCAAAAAAAGAGAAAAAAATTCAAAAAATTCAAAAACATCCTTATGGCTTCTTTTCAAGACAAAACGGGTTGGTAAAAGCCAAAAAAGAGAGAAAAAAAAATTATCATTCCGATCATTTCCTACTTGACCAGGAAGAGAAAATTAAAAAATAAAATAGCAAAAAAATTCAAAAAAATAAAAAACATCATTTTCGCTTCTTTTCAAGCGAAAATGGGAGGGGAGAGGCCGAGAAAGAGAGAAAAAAAAATTATCGTTCCGATCAATTCCTACCAGACCAGGAATAGAAAATTAAAAAAAAAAAAAAAAGCAAAAAAATTCAAAAATTTGAAAAACATCATAATGGTTCTTTTCAAGCGAAAACGGGTTAGGAGAGGCCGAGTTTGAGGGAAAAAAGAAATTATCGTTCCGATCAATTCCTACCTGACTAGCAATTGGAAATTCCAAAATATGGCAAAAAAATTAGAAAAATAAAAAAAACATCTTTATGGCTTCTTTTCATGACAAAACATGGAGGGAGAGGCCGAGAAAGAGGGGAAAAAAATTGTCGATTCGATCCGTAACTACCTAACCTTTAATAATGAATTCCAAAAAAATAGAAAAAAATAAAAAAAATAAAAAAAAACCTCATTATGGCTTCTTTTAAAGCCAAAACGGGCTGGTAGAGGCTGAGAAAAGGAGAAAAAAAAAATCGTTCCGATCAGTTCCTACCTGACCCATAATATAGAATTCCAAAAATATGGCACAAAAATTAAAAAAAATTAAAAAACATCAATATGGCTTCTTTTCAAGCCAAAACGGGTTGGTAGAGGTCAAGAAAGAGAGAAAAAATATTCTAGTTCCGATCAATTTCTACATGACCAGGAATAGAAAATTTAAAAAAAAAATAGCAAAAAAATTCAAGAAATTGAAAAACAACTTTATTGCTTCTTTTCAAGCCAAAATGGGTTGGGTGATGCTGAGAAAGAGGAAAAAAAAATAATTATCGATCTGATCAATTCCTACCCGATCAAGAATAGAAAATTAAAAAAAAATAGCAAAAAAAATCAAAAATTTAAAAAACATCGTTATGGCTTCGTTTCAAGCCAAAATGGGTAGGGAGAGGCCGAGAAAGAGAGAAGAAAAAAATATCGTTCCGATCACTTCCAACCTGAGCAGGAATAAAAAATTAAAAAGAAATAGAAGAAAATTCAAAAAATTCAAAAACATCGTTATGGCTTCTTTCCATGCCAAAACGGGTCAGGAGAGACCGAGAAAGAAAGAAAAAAAAATTATCATTCCGATCAGTTCCTACCGGACCAGGAATAGAAAATTGAAAAAAAATAGCAAAAAAATTCAAAAATTTGAAAAACATCAGAATGGTTCTTTTCAAGCGAAAACGGGTGAGGAGAGGCTGAGTTTGAGGTAAAAAAGAAATTATCGTTCCGATCAATTCCTACCTGACCAGGAATAGCAAATTCCAAAATACAGCAAAAAAATTAGAAAAACTAAAAAAACATCTTTATGGCTTCTTTTCATGACAAAACATGGAGGGGGAGGCCGAGAAAGAGGGGAAAAAAAATTGTCGTTTCGATCCGTAACTACCTGACCTTTAATAATGAATTCCAAAAAAATAGAAAAAAATTAAACAAATAAAAAAAAAACATCATTATGGCTTCTTTTAAAGCCAAAACGGATTGGTAGAGGCTGAGAAAAGGAGAAAAAAAAAATCGTTCCGATCAGTTCCTACCTGAACCGTAATATAGAATTCCAAAAATATGGCACAAAAATAAAAAAAAAATAAAAAACGTAAATATGACTTCTTTTCAAGCCAAAACGGGTTGGTAGAGGTCGAGAAAGAGAGAAAAAATATTCTCGTTCCGATCACTTTCTACATGACCAGGAATAGAAAATTAAAAAAAAAATAGCAAAAAAATTCAAGAAATTGAAAAACAACTTTACTGCTTCTTTTCAAGCCAAAACGGGTTGGGTGAGGCTGAGAAAGAGAAAAAAAAATTGCAAAAAAATTCAAGAAATTGAAAAACATCGTTATGGCTTGTTTTCAAGCCAAAATGGGTAGGGAGAGGCCGAGAAAGAGATAAAAAAAAAATCGTTCCGATCATTTCCTACCTGAGCAAGAAAATTCAAAAAATTCAAAAACATCGTTATGGCTTCTTTTCATGCCAAAACGGGCCAGGAGAGACCGAGAAAGAAAGAAAAAAAAATTACCGTTCCGATCAATTCCAACCCAACCAGGAATAGAAAATTACAAAAAAATTGCAAAACAATTCAAAAATTAAAAAAAATCAATATCGCTTCTTTTCATGACAAAACAGGTTGGGAGAGGCCGAGAAAAAGGGAAGAAAAAATTATCGTTCCAATAAGTTCCTACCCGACCTGTAATTGTGAATTCCAAAAAAAGAGAAAAAAATTCAAAAAATTCAAAAACATCCTTATGGCCTCTTTTCAAGACAAAACGGGTTGGTAAAAGCCAAAAAAGAGAGAAAAAAAAATTATCATTCCGATCATTTCCTACTTGACCAGGAAGAGAAAATTAAAAAATAAAATAGCAAAAAAATTCAAAAAAATAAAAAACATCATTTTCGCTTCTTTTCAAGCGAAAATGGGAGGGGAGAGGCCGAGAAAGAGAGAAAAAAAAATTATCGTTCCGATCAATTCCTACCGGACCAGGAATAGAAAATTAAAAAAAAAAAAAAAAAGCAAAAAAATTCAAAAATTTGAAAAACATCAGAATGGTTCTTTTCAAGCGAAAATGGGTTAGGAGAGGCCGAGTTTGAGGGAAAAAAGAAATTATCGTTCCGATCAATTCCTACCTGACTAGCAATTGGAAATTCCAAAATATAGCAAAAAAATTAGAAAAATAAAAAAAACATCTTTATGGCTTCTTTTCATGACAAAACATGGAGGGAGAGGCCGAGAAAGAGGGGAAAAAAATTGTCGATTTGATCCGTAACTACCTAACCTTTAATAATGAATTCCAAAAAAATAGAAAAAAATAAAAATAATAAAAAAAAACCTCATTATGGCTTCTTTTAAAGCCAAAACGGGCTGGTAGAGGCTGAGAAAAGGAGAAAAAAAAAATCGTTCCGATCAGTTCCTACCTGACCCATAATATAGAATTCCAAAAATATGGCACAAAAATTAAAAAAAATTAAAAAACATCAATATGGCTTCTTTTCAAGCCAAAACGGGTTGGTAGAGGTCGAAAAAGAGAGAAAAAAAATTCTTGTTCGATCACTTTCTACATGACCAGGAACAGAAAATTAAAAAAAAAAAATAGCAAAAAAATTCAAGAAACTGAAAAAGAACTTTACTGCTTCTTTTCAAGACAAAACGGGTTGGGTGAGGCTGAGAAAGAGAGAAAAAAAATAATTTTCGTTTCGATCAATTCCTACCCGACCAGGAATCGAAAATTAAAAAAAAAATAGCAGAAAAATTCAAAAAATTCAAAAACATCGTTACGGCTTCTTTTCAAGCCAAAATGGATGGGGAGAGGCTGAGAAAGAAAGAAAGAAAAATTATCGTTCCGATCAATTCCTACCCGACCAGGAATAGAAAATTAGAAAAAAATAGCAAAAAAATTTAAAAAATTAAAAAAACATCTTTATGGCTTCTTTTCAAGCGAAAATGGGAGGGGAGAGGCTGAGAAAGCGAGAGAAAAAAAATTATCGTTCCGATCAATTCCTTCCGGACCAGGAATAAAAAATTAAAAAAAAATTCAAAAAATTGAAAAACATGAGAATGGTTCTTTTAAGCGAAAACAGGTTGGGAGAGGCCGAGTTTGAGGGAAAAAAGAAATTATCGTTCCGATCAATTCCTACCTAACCTGGAATAGCAAATTCCAAAATACAGCAAAAAAATTAGAAAAATTAAAAAAACATCTTTATGGCTTCTTTTCATGACAAAACATGGAGGGATAGGCCGAGAAAGAGGGGAAAAAAATTGTCGATTTGATCCGTAACTACCTAACCTTTAATAATGAATTCCAAAAAAATAGAAAAAAACTAAAAAAATAAAAAAAAAACATCATTATGGCTTCTTTTAAAGCCAAAACGGGTTGGTAGAGGCTGAGAAAAGGAGAAAAAAAAAAATCGTTCCGATCAGTTCCTACCTGACCCATAATATAGAATTCCAAAAATATGGCACAAAAATTAAAAAAAATTAAAAAACATCAATATGGCTTCTTTTCAAGCCAAAACGGGTTGGTAGAGGTCGAAAAAGAGAGAAAAAAAATTCTTGTTCCGATCACTTTCTACATGACCAGGAACAGAAAATTAAAAAAAAAAAATAGCAAAAAATTCAAGAAACTGAAAAAGAACTTTACTGCTTCTTTTCAAGACAAAACGGGTTGGGTGAGGCTGAGAAAGAGAGAAAAAAAACAATTTTCGTTTCGATCAATTCCTACCCTACCAGGAATAGAAAATTAAAAAAAAAAAAGCAGAAAAATTCAAAAAATTCAAAAACATCGTTACGGCTTCTTTTCAAGCCAAAATGGATGGGGAGAGGCTGAGAAAGAAAGAAAGAAAAATTATCGTTCCGATCAATTCCTACCCGACCAGGAATAGAAAATTAGAAAAAAATAGCAAAAAAATTTAAAAAATTAAAAAACATCTTTATGGCTTCTTTTCAAACGAAAATGGGAAGGGAGAGGCTGAGAAAGCGAGAGAAAAAAAATTATCTTTCCGATCAATTCCTTCCGGACCAGGAATAGAAAATTAAAAAAAAAATAGCAAAAAAATTCAAAAAATTGAAAAACATGAGAATGGTTCTTTTAAGCGAAAACGGGTTGGGAGAGGCCGAGTTTGAGGGAAAAAAGAAATTATCGTTCCGATCAATTCCTACCTAACCTGGAATAGCAAATTCCAAAATACAGCAAAAAAATTAGAAAAATTAAAAAAACATCTTTATGGCTTCTTTTCATGACAAAACATGGAGGGAGAGGCCAAGAAAGAGG
This sequence comes from Quercus parvula, assembly GCA_030820535.1. Lineage (NCBI taxonomy): Eukaryota > Viridiplantae > Streptophyta > Magnoliopsida > Fagales > Fagaceae > Quercus > Quercus parvula. Next base: position 23,232,991 of record JAUAME010000012.1, read on the forward strand.
GGAAAAAAAATTGTCGTTCCGATCCGTAACTACTTGACCTTTAATAATGAATTCCAAAAAAATAGAAAAAAACTCAAAAAAAAAAAAAAAAACATCATTATGGCTTCTTTTAAAGCCAAAACGGGTTGGTAGAGGCTGAGAAAGGGAGAAAAAAAAATTGTTCCGATCAGTTCCTACCTGACCCGTAATATAGAATTCCAAAAATATGGAAGAAAAATTTAAAAAAATTAAAAAAACATCAATATGGCTTCTTTTCAAGCCAAAACGGGATGGTAGAGGTCGAGAAAGAGAGAAAAAAATTCTCGTTCCGATCACTTTCTACATGACCAGGAATAGAAAATTAAAAAAAAATGGCAAAAAAATTCAAGAATTTGAAAAACAACTTGGTAGAGGCTGAGAAAAGGAGAAAAAAAAAATTGTTCCGATCAGTTCCTACCTGACCCATAATATAGAATTCCAAAAATATGGCACAAAAATTAAAAAACATCAATATGGCTTCTTTTCAAGCCAAAACGGGTTGGTAGAGGTCGAAAAAGAGAGAAAAAAAATTCTTGTTCCGATCACTTTCTACATGACCAGGAACAGAAAATTAAAAAAAAAAAAATAGCAAAAAAATTCAAGAAACTGAAAAAGAACTTTACTGCTTCTTTTGAAGACAAAACGGGTTGGGTGAGGCTGAGAAAGAGAGAAAAAAAATAATTTTCGTTTCGATCAATTCCTACCCGACCAGGAATAGAAAATTAAAAAAAAAAAAGCAGAAAAATTCAAAAAATTCAAAAACATCGTTACGGCTTCTTTTCAAGCCAAAATGGATGGGGAGAGGCTGAGAAAGAAAGAAAGAAAAATTATCGTTCCGATCAATTCCTACCCGACCAGGAATAGAAAATTAGAAAAAAATAGCAAAAAAATTTAAAAAATTAAAAAACATCTTTATGGCTTCTTTTCAAGCGAAAATGGGAAGGGAGAGGCTGAGAAAGCGAGAGAAAAAAAATTATCTTTCTGATCAATTCCTTCCGGACCAGGAATAGAAAATTTAAAAAAAATAGCAAAAAAATTCAAAAAATTGAAAAACATGAGAATGGTTCTTTTAAGCGAAAACGGGTTGGGAGAGGCCGAGTTTGAGGGAAAAAAGAAATTATCGTTCCGATCAATTCCTACCTAACCTGGAATAGCAAATTCCAAAATACAGCAAAAAAATTAGAAAAATTAAAAAAACATCTTTATGGCTTCTTTTCATGACAAAAAATGGAGGGAGAGGCCAAGAAAGAGGGGAAAAAAAATTGTCGTTCCGATCCGTAACTACCTGACCTTTAATAACGAATTCCAAAAAAATAGAAAAAAATTCAAAAAAAAAAAAAAAAAACATCATTATGGCCTCTTTTAAAGCCAAAACGGGTTGGTAGAGGCTGAGAAAGGGAGAAAAAAAAATTGTTCCGATCAGTTCCTACCTGACCCGTAATATAGAATTCCAAAAATATGGCAGAAAAATTTAAAAAAATTAAAAAAACATCAATATGGCTTCTTTTCAAGCCAAAACGGGATGGTAGAGGTCGAGAAAGAGAGAAAAAAAATTCTCGTTCCGATCACTTTCTACATGACCAGGAATAGAAAATTAAAAAAAAAATGGCAAAAAAATTCAAGAATTTGAAAAACAACTTTATTGCTTCTTTTCAAGCCAAAACGGGTTGGGTGAGGCTGAGAAAGAGAAAAAAAAATTGCAAAAAAATTCAAGAAATTGAAAAACATGAGAATGGTTCTTTTAAGCGAAAACGGGTTGGGAGAGGCCGAGTTTGAGGGAAAAAAGAAATTATCGTTCTGATCAATTCCTACACGACCAGGAATAGAAAATTAGAAAAAAATTGCAAAAAAATTTAAAAAATTAAAAAACATCTTTATGGCTTCTTTTCAAGCGAAAATGGGAAGGGAGAGGCTGAGAAAGCGAGAGAAAAAAAATTATCTTTTCGATCAATTCCTTCCGGACTAGGAATAGAAAATTTAAAAAAAATAGCAAAAAAATTCAAAAAATTGAAAAACATGAGAATGGTTCTTTTAAGCGAAAACGGGTTGGGAGAGGCCGAGTTTGAGGGAAAAAAGAAATTATCGTTCCGATCAATTCCTACCTAACCTGGAATAGCAAATTCCAAAATACAGCAACAAAATTAGAAAAATTAAAAAAACATCTTTATGGCTTCTTTTCATGACAAAACATGGAGGGAGAGGCCAAGAAAGAGGGGAAAAAAAATTGTCGTTCCGATCCGTAACTACCTGACCTTTAATAACGAATTCCAAAAAAATAGAAAAAAATTCAAAAAAAAAAAAAAAAACATCATTATGGCCTCTTTTAAAGCCAAAACGGGTTGGTAGAGGCTGAGAAAGGGAGAAAAAAAAATTGTTCCGATCAGTTCCTACCTGACCCGTAATATAGAATTCCAAAAATATGGCAGAAAAATTTAAAAAAATTAAAAAAACATCAATATGGCTTCTTTTCAAGCCAAAACGGGATGGTAGAGGTCGAGAAAGAGAGAAAAAAAATTCTCGTTCCGATCACTTTCTACATGACCAGGAATAGAAAATTAAAAAAAAAATGGCAAAAAAATTCAAGAATTTGAAAAACAACTTTATTGCTTCTTTTCAAGCCAAAACGGGTTGGGTGAGGCTGAGAAAGAGAAAAAAAAATTGCAAAAAAATTCAAGAAATTGAAAAACATCTTTATGGCTTGTTTTCAAGCCAAAATGGGTAGGGAGAGGCCGAGAAAGAGATAAAAAAAAAATCGTTCCGATCATTTCCTACCTGAGCAAGAAAATTCAAAAAATTCAAAAACATCGATATGGCTTCTTTTCATGCCAAAACGGGTCAGGAGAGACCGAGAAAGAAAGAAAAAAAAAATTATCGTTTCGATCAATTCCAACCCAACCAGGAATAGAAAATTACAAAACAATTGCAAAACAATTCAAGAAATTAAAAAAAATCAATATCGCTTCTTTTCATGACAAAACGGGTTGGGAGAGGCCGAGAAAGAGGGAAATAAAATTATCGTTCCGATTACTTCCGACCCGACCTGTAATAGTGAATTCCAAAAAAATAGAAAAAAATTCAAAAAATTAAAAAACATCATTATGGCTTCTTTTCAAGCCAAAACGGGTTGGTAGAGGCTGAGAAAGGGAGAAAAAAAAAATTGTTCCGATCAGTTCCTACCTGACCCGTAATATAGAATTCCAAAAATATGGCACAAAAATTAAAAAACATCAATATGGCTTCTTTTCAAGCCAAAACGGGTTGGTAGAGGTCGAGAAAGAGAGAAAAAATATTCTCGTTCCGATCACTTTCTACATGACCAGGAATAGAAAATTAAAAAAAAAAATAGCAAAACAATTCAAGAAATTGAAAAACAACTTTATTGCTTCTTTTCAAGCCAAAACGGGTTGGGTGAGGCTGAGAAAGAGAGAAAAAAAATAATTATCGTTCCGATCAATTCCTACCCGATCAAGAATAGAAAATTAAAAAAAAATAGCAAAAAAAATCAAAAAAATTAAAAAACATCGTTATGGCTTCTTTTCAAGCCAAAATGGGTAGGGAGAGGCCGAGAAAGAGAGAAAAAAAAAATCGTTCCGATCACTTCTTACCTGAGCAGGAATAAAAAATTAAAAAGAAATAGAAGAAAATTCAAAAAATTCAAAAATATCGTTATGGCTTCTTTTCATGCCAAAACGGGTCAGGAGAGACCGAGAAAGAAAGAAAAAAAAATTATCGTTCCGATCAATTCCAGCCCAACTAGGAATAGAAAATTACAAAAAAATTGCAAAACAATTCAAAAAATTAAAAAAAATCAATATCGCTTCTTTTCAGGACAAAACAGGTTGGGAGAGGCCGAGAAAGAGGGAAGAAAAAATTATCGTTCCAATAAGTTCCTACCCGACCTGTAATTGTGAATTCCAAAAAAAGAGAAAAAAATTCAAAAAATTCAAAAACATCCTTATGGCTTCTTTTCAAGACAAAACGGGTTGGTAAAAGCCAAAAAAGAGAGAAAAAAAAATTATCATTCCGATCATTTCCTACTTGACCAGGAAGAGAAAATTAAAAAATAAAATAGCAAAAAAATTCAAAAAAATAAAAAACATCGTTTTGGCTTCTTTCCAAGCGAAAATGGGAGGGGAGAGGCCGAGAAAGAGAGAAAAAAAAAATTATCGTTCCGATCAATTCCTACCGGACCAGGAATAGAAAATTTTAAAAAAAAAAATAGCAAAAAAATTCAAAAAATTGAAAAACATCAGAATGGTTCTTTTCAAGCGAAAACGGGTTAGGAGAGGCCGAGTTTGAGGGAAAAAAGAAATTATCGTTCCGATCAATTCCTACCTGACTAGGAATTGGAAATTCCAAAATATAGCAAAAAAACTAGAAAAATTAAAAAAACATCTTTATGGCTTCTTTTCATGACAAAACATGGAGGGAGAGGCCGAGAAAGAGGGGAAAAAAATTGTCGATTCGATCCGTAACTACCTAACCTTTAATAATGAATTCCAAAAAAATAGAAAAAAAAAAAAAAAAAAAAAAAAAAAACATCATTATGGCTTCTTTTAAAGCCAAAACGGGTTGGTAGAGGCTGAGAAAAGGAGAAAAAAAAAATCGTTCCGATCAGTTCCTACCTGACCCATAATATAGAATTCCAAAAATATGGCACAAAAATTAAAAAAAAATTAAAAAACATCAATATGGCTTCTTTTCAAGCCAAAACGGGTTGGTAGAGGTCGAAAAAAAGAGAAAAAAAATTCTTGTTCGATCACTTTCTACATGACCAGGAACAGAAAATTAAAAAAAAAAAATAGCAAAAAAATTCAAGAAACTGAAAAAGAACTTTACTGCTTCTTTTCAATACAAAACGGGTTGGGTGAGGCTGAGAAAGAGAGAAAAAAAATAATTTTCGTTTCGATCAATTCCTACCCGACCAGGAATAGAAAATTAAAAAAAAAATAGCAGAAAAATTCAAAAAATTCAAAAACATCGTTACGGCTTCTTTTCAAGCCAAAATGGATGGGGAGAGGCTGAGAAAGAAAGAAAGAAAAATTATCGTTCCGATCAATTCCTACCCGACCAGGAATAGAAAATTAGAAAAAAATAGCAAAAAAATTTAAAAAATTAAGAAAACATCTTTATGGCTTCTTTTCAAGCGAAAATGGGAGGGGAGAGGCTGAGAAAGCGAGAGAAAAAAAATTATCGTTCCGATCAATTCCTTCCGGACCAGGAATAGAAAATTAAAAAAAAATTCAAAAAATTGAAAAACATGAGAATGGTTCTTTTAAGCGAAAACAGGTTGGGAGAGGCCGAGTTTGAGGGAAAAAAGAAATTATCATTCCGATCAATTCCTACCTAACCTGGAATAGCAAATTCCAAAATACAGCAAAAAAATTAGAAAAATTAAAAAAACATTTTTATGGCTTCTTTTCATGACAAAACATGGAGGGAGAGGCCAAGAAAGAGGGGAAAAAAAATTGTTGTTCCGATCCGTAACTACCTGACCTTTAATAATGAATTCCAAAAAAATAGAAAAAAATTCAAAAAAAAAAAAAAAAAACATCATTATGGCTTCTTTTAAAGCCAAAACGGGTTGGTAGAGGCTGAGAAAGGGAGAAAAAAAAATTGTTCCGACCAGTTCCTACCTGACCCGTAATATAGAATTCCAAAAATATGGCACAAAAATTAAAAAACATCAATATGGCTTCTTTTCAAGCCAAAACGGGATGGTAGAGGTCGAGAAAGAGAGAAAAAAAATTATCGTTCCGATCAATTCCTACCGGACCAGGAATAGAAAATTAAAAAAAAAATGGCAAAAAAATTCAAGAATTTGAAAAACATCAGAATGGTTCTTTTCAAGCGAAAACGGGTTGGGAGAGGCCGAGTTTGAGGGAAAAAAGAAATTATCGTTCCGATCAATTCCTACCTGACTAGGAATTGGAAATTCCAAAATATAGCAAAAAAATTAGAAAAATTAAAAAAACATCTTTATGGCTTCTTTTCATGACAAAACATGGAGGGAGAGGCCGAGAAAGAGGGGAAAAAATTTGTCGATTCGATCCGTAACTACCTAACCTTTAATAATGAATTCCAAAAAAATAGAAAAAAAATAAAAAAATAAAAAAAAACATCATTATGGCTTCTTTTAAAGCCAAAACGGGTTGGTAGAGGCTGAGAAAAGGAGAAAAAAAAAAATCGTTCTGATCAGTTCCTACCTGACCCGTAATATAGAATTCCAAAAATATGGCACAAAAATTAAAAAACATCAATATGGCTTCTTTTCAAGCCAAAACGGGATGGTAGAGGTCGAGAAAGAGAGAAAAAAAATTATCGTTCCAATCAATTCCTACCGGACCAGGAATAGAAAATTAAAAAAAAAATGGCAAAAAAATTCAAGAATTTGAAAAACATCAGAATGGTTCTTTTCAAGCGAAAACGGGTTGGGAGAGGCCGAGTTTGAGGGAAAAAAGAAATTATCGTTCCGATCAATTCCTACCTGACTAGGAATTGGAAATTCCAAAATATAGCAAAAAAATTAGAAAAATTAAAAAAACATCTTTATGGCTTCTTTTCATGACAAAACATGGAGGGAGAGGCCGAGAAAGAGGGGAAAAAATTTGTCGATTCGATCCGTAACTACCTAACCTTTAATAATGAATTCCAAAAAAATAGAAAAAAAATAAAAAAATAAAAAAAAACATCATTATGGCTTCTTTTAAAGCCAAAACGGGTTGGTAGAGGCTGAGAAAAGGAGAAAAAAAAAATCGTTCTGATCAGTTCCTACCTGACCCGTAATATAGAATTCCAAAAATATGGCACAAAAATTAAAAAAAATTAAAAAACATCAATATGGCTTCTTTTCAAGCCAAAACGGGTTGGCAGAGGTCGAAAAAGAGAGAAAAAAAATTCTTGTTCCGATCACTTTCTACATGACCAGGAACAGAAAATTAAAAGAAAAAAAATAGCAAAAAAATTCATGAAACTGAAAAAGAACTTTACTGCTTCTTTTCAAGACAAAACGGGTTGGGTGAGACTGAGAAAGAGAGAAAAAAAATAATTTTCGTTTCGATCAATTCCTACCCGATCAAGAATAGAAACTTAAAAAAAAATAGCTAAAAAAATCAAAAAATTAAAAAACATCGTTATGGCTTCTTTTCAAGCCAAAATGGGTAGGGAGAGGCCGAGAAAGAGAAAAAAAAAATATCGTTCCGATCACTTCCTACCTGAGCAGGAATAAAAAATTAAAAAGAAATAGAAGAAAATTCAAAAAATTCAAAAACATCGTTATGGCTTCTTTTCATGCCAAAACGGGTCAGGAGAGACCGAGAAAGAAAGAAAAAAAAAATTATCGATTCGATCAATTCCAACCCAACCAGGAATAGAAAATTACAAAACAATTGCATAACAATTCAAGAAATTAAAAAAAATCAATATCGCTTCTTTTCATGACAAAACGGGTTGGGAGAGGCCGAGAAAGAGGGAAATAAAATTATCGTTGCGATCAGTTCCGACCCGACCTGTAATAGTGAATTCCAAAAAAATAGAAAAAAATTTAAAAAATTAAAAAACATCATTACGGCTTCTTTTCAAGCCAAAACGGGTTGGTAGAGGCTGAGAAAGGGAGAAAAAAAAAATTGTTCCGATCAGTTCCTACCTGACCCGTAATATAGAATTCCAAAAATATGGCACAAAAATTAAAAAACATCAATATGGCTTCTTTTCAAGCCAAAACGGGTTGGTAGAGGTCGAGAAAGAGAGAAAAAATATTCTCGTTCCGATGACTTTCTACATGACCAGGAATAGAAAATTAAAAAAAAAATAGCAAAAAAATTCAAGAAATTGAAAAACAACTTTATTGCTTCTTTTCAAGCCAAAACGGGTTGGGTGAGGCTGAGAAAGAGAGAAAAAAAATAATTATCGTTCCGATCAATTCCTACCCGATCAAGAATAGAAAATTAAAAAAAAATAGCAAAAAAAATCAAAAAATTAAAAAACATCGTTATGGCTTCTTTTCAAGCCAAAATGGGTAGGGAGAGGCCGAGAAAGAGAAAAAAAAAATATCGTTCCGATCACTTCCTACCTGAGCAGGAATAAAAAATTAAAAAGAAATAGAAGAAAATTCAAAAAATTCAAAAATATCGTTATGGCTTCTTTTCATGCCAAAACGGGTCAGGAGAGACCGAGAAAGAAAGAAAAAAAAATTATCGTTTCCGATCAATTCCAGCCCAACCAGGAATAGAAAATTACAAAAAAATTGCAAAACAATTCAAAAAATTAAAAAAAAAAATCAATATTGCTTCTTTTCATGACAAAACGGGTTGGGAAAGGCCGAGAAAGAGGGAAGAAAAAATTATTGTTCCAATTAGTTCCTACCCGACCTGTAATAGTGAATTCCAAAAAAAGAGAAAAAAATTCAAAAAATTAAAAAACATCATTATGGCTTCTTTTCAAGACAAAACGGGTTGGTAAAAGCCAAAAAAGAGAGAAAAAAAAAATTATCATTCCGATCATTTCCTACTTGACCAGGAATAGAAAATTAAAAAAAAAATAGCAAAAAAATTCAAAAAAATAAAAAACATCGTTTTTGCTTCTTTTCAAGCGAAAATGGGAGGGGAGAGGCCGAGAAAGAGAGAGAAAAAAAATTATTGTTCCGATCAATTCCTACCGGATCAGGAATAGAAAATTAAAAAAAATAAAAGCAAAAAAATTCAAAAAATTGAAAAACATCAGAATGGTTCTTTTCAAGCGAAAACGGGTTGGGAGAGGCCGAGTTTGAGGGCAAAAAGAAATTATCATTCCGATCAATTCCTACCTGACCAGGAATTGGAAATTCCAAAATATAGCAAAAAAATTAGAAAAATTAAAAAAACATCTTTATGGCTTCTTTTCATGACAAAACATCGAGGGAGAGGCCGAGAAAGAACTACCTGACCTTTAATAATGAAATCCAAAAAAACAGAAAAAAAAAAAAAAAAAAAAAAAAAAAAAAACGTCATTATGGCTTCTTTTAAAGCCAAAACGGGTTGGTAGAGGCGGAGAAAAGGAGAAAAAAAAAAATCGTTCCGATCAGTTCCTACCTGACCCGTAATATAGAATTCCAAAAATATGGCACAAAAATTAAAAAAAATTAAAAAACATGAATATGGCTTCTTTTCAAGCCAAAACGGGTTGGTAGAGGTCGAGAACGAGAGAAAAAAAATTCTCGTTCCGATCACTTTGTACATGACCAAGAATAGAAAATTAGAAAAAAAATAGCAAAAAATTCAAGAAATGGAAAAAGAACTTTACTGCTTCTTTTCAAGCCAAAACGGGTTGGGTGAGGCTGAGAAAGAGAGAAAAAAAAATAATTTTCGTTTCGATCAATTCCTACCCGACCAGGAATAGAAAATTAAAAAAAAAAATAGCAATAAAATTCAAAAAATTCAAAAACATCGTTACGGCTTCTTTTATAGCCAAAACGGGTTGGTAGAGGCTGAGAAAGGGAGAAAAAAAAAAATCGTTCCGATCAGTTCCTACCTGGCCCGTAATATAGAATTCCAAAAATATGGCACAAAAATTAAAAAAAATCAAAAAACATGAATATGGCTTCTTTTTAAGCCAAAACGGGTTGGTAGAGGTCGAGAAAGAGAGAAAAAAAATTCTCGTTCCGATCACTTTCTACATGACCAGGAATAGAAAATTAGAAAAAAAATAGCAAAAAAATTCAAGAAATGGAAAAAGAACTTTACTGCTTCTTTTCAAGCCAAAACGGGTTGGGTGAGGCTGAGAAAGAGAGAAAAAAAATAATTTTCATTTCGATCAATTCCTACCCGACCAGGAATAGAAAATTAAAAAAAAAAATAGCAAAAAAATTCAAAAAATTCAAAAACATCGTTACGGCTTCTTTTATAGCCAAAACGGGTTGGTAGAGGCTGAGAAAGGGAGAAAAAAAAAATCGTTCCGATCAGTTCCTACTTGGCCCGTAATATAGAATTCCAAAAATATGGCACAAAAATTAAAAAAAATTAAAAAACATGAATATGGCTTCTTTTTAAGCCAAAACGGGTTGGTAGAGGTCGAGAAAGAGAGAAAAAAAATTCTCGTTCCGATCACTTTCTACATGACCAAGAATAGAAAATTAGAAAAAAAATAGCAAAAAAATTCAAGAAATGGAAAAAGAACTTTACTGCTTCTTTTCAAGCCAAAACGGGTTGGGTGAGGCTGAGAAAGAGAGAAAAAAAATAATTTTCGTTTCGATCAATTCCTACCCGACCAGGAATAGAAAATTAAAAAAAAAATAGCAAAAAAATTCAAAAAATTCAAAAACATCTTTACGGCTTCTTTTCAAGCTAAAATGGGTGGGGAGAGGCTGAGAAAGAAAGAAAAAAAAATTATCGTTCCGATCAATTCCTACCCGACCAGGAATAGAAAATTAAAAAAATAATAGCAAAAAAATTCAAAAAATTAAAAAACATCGTTATGGCTTCTTTTCAAGAGAAAATGGGAGGGGAGAGGCCGAGAAAGAGAGAGAAAAAAAATTATCGTTCCGATCAATTCCTACCGGACCAGGAATAGAAAATTAAAAAAAAAGAAGCAAAAAAATTCAAAAAATTCAAAAACATCGTTACGGCTTCTTTTCAAGCGAAAATGGGAGGGGAGAGGCTTAGAAAGAGAGAGAAAAAAAATTATCGTTCCGATCAATTCCTTCCGGACCAGGAATAGAAAATTAAAAAAAAAAAGCAAAAAAATTCAAAAAATTGAAAAACATGAGAATGGTTCTCTTCAAGCGAAAACGGGTTGGGAGAGGCCGAGTTTGAGGGAAAAAAGAAATTATCGTTCCGATCAATTCCTACCTGACCAGGAATAGAAAATTCCAAAATACAGCAAAAAAATTAGAAAAATTAAAAAAACATCTTTATGGCTTCTTTTCATGAAGAAACATGGAGGGAGAGGCCGAGAAAGAGGGGAAAAAAAATTTTCGTTCCGATCCGTAACTACCTGACCTTTAATAATGAATTCCAAAAAAAAAGAAAAAAATTCAAAAAATAAAAAAAAAAACATCATTATGGCTTCTTTTATAGCCAAAACGGGTTGGTAGAGGCTGAGAAAGGGAGAAAAAAAAAATCGTTCTGATCAGTTCCTACCTGACCCGTAATATAGAATTCCAAAAATATGGCACAAAAATTTAAAAAAATTTAAAAACATCAATATGGCTTCTTTTCAAGCCAAAACGGGTTGGTAGAGGTCGAGAAAGAGAGAAAAAATATTCTCGTTCCAATCACTTTCTACATGACCAGGAATAGAAAATTAAAAAAAAAATAGCAAAAAAATTCAAGAAATTGAAAAACAACTTTATTGCTTCTTTTCAAGCCAAAACGGGTTGGGTGAGGCTGAGAAAGAGAGAAAAAAAAATAATTATCGTTCCGATCAATTCCTACCCGATCAAGAATAGAAAATTAAAAAAAAATAGCAAAAAAAATCAAAAAATTAAAAAACGTCGTTATGGCTTCTTTTCAAGCCAAAATGGGTAGGGAGAGGCCGAGAAAGAGAGAAAAAAAAAATATCGTTCCGATCACTTCCTACCTGAGCAGGAATAAAAAATTAAAAAGAAATAGAAGAAAATTCAAAAAATTCAAAAACATCGTTATGGCTTCTTTTCATGCCAAAACGGGTCAGGAGAGACCGAGAAAGAAAGAAAAAAAAAATTATCGTTTTATCAATTCCAACCCAACCAGGAATAGAAAATTACAAAACAATTGCAAAACAATTCAAGAAATTAAAAAAAATCAATATCGCTTCTTTTCATGAGAAAACGGGTTGGGAGAGGCCGAGAAAGAGGGAAATAAAATTATCGTTCCGATCAGTTCCGACCCGACCTGTAATAGTGAATTCCAAAAAAATAGAAAAAAATTAAAAAAATTAAAAAACATCATTACGGCTTCTTTTCAAGCCAAAACGGGTTGGTAGAGGCTGAGAAAGGGAGAAAAAAAAAATTGTTCCGATCAGTTCCTACCTGACCCGTAATATAGAATTCCAAAAATATGGCACAAAAATTAAAAAACATCAATATGGCTTCTTTTCAAGCCAAAACGGGTTGGTAGAGGTCGAGAAAGAGAGAAAAAATATTCTCGATCCGATGACTTTCTACATGACCAGGAATAGAAAATTAAAAAAAAAATAGCAAAAAAATTCAAGAAATTGAAAAACAACTTTATTGCTTCTTTTCAAGCCAAAACGGGTTGGGTGAGGCTGAGAAAGAGAGAAAAAAAATAATTATCGTTCCGATCAATTCCTACCCGATCAAGAATAGAAAATTAAAAAAAAATAGCAAAAAAAATCAAAAAATTAAAAAACATCGTTATGGCTTCTTTTCAAGCCAAAATGGGTAGGGAGAGGCCGAGAAAGAGAAAAAAAAAATATCGTTCCGATCACTTCCTACCTGAGCAGGAATAAAAAATTAAAAAGAAATAGAAGAAAATTCAAAAAATTCAAAAATATCGTTATGGCTTCTTTTCATGCCAAAACGGGTCAGGAGAGACCGAGAAAGAAAGAAAAAAAAATTATCGTTTCCGATCAATTCCAGCCCAACCAGGAATAGAAAATTACAAAAAAATTGCAAAACAATTCAAAAAATTAAAAAAAAAATCAATATCGCTTCTTTTCATGACAAAACGGGTTGGGAGAGGCCGAGAAAGAGGGAAGAAAAAATTATTGTTCCAATTAGTTCCTACCCGACCTGTAATAGTGAATTCCAAAAAAAGAGAAAAAAATTCAAAAAATTAAAAAACATCATTATGGCTTCTTTTCAAGACAAAACGGGTTGGTAAAAGCCAAAAAAGAGAGAAAAAACAAATTATCATTCCGATCATTTCCTACTTGACCAGGAATAGAAAATTAAAAAAAAATAGCAAAAAAATTCAAAAAAATAAAAAACATCGTTTTTGCTTCTTTTCAAGCGAAAATGGGAGGGGAGAGGCCGAGAAAGAGGGAGAAAAAAAATTATTGTTCCGATCAATTCCTACCGGATCAGGAATAGAAAATTAAATAAAATAAAAGCAAAAAAATTCAAAAAATTGAAAAACATCAGAATGGTTCTTTTCAAGCGAAAACGGGTTGGGAGAGGCCGAGTTTGAGGGCAAAAAGAAACTATCATTCCGATCAATTCCTACCTGACCAGGAATTGGAAATTCCAAAATATAGCAAAAAAATTAGAAAAATTAAAAAAACATCTTTATGGCTTCTTTTCATGACAAAACATGGAGGGAGAGGCCGAGAAAGAGGGGAAAAAAAAATTGTCGATTCGATCCGTAACTACCTGACCTTTAATAATGAAATCCAAAAAAATAGAAAAAAAAAAAAAAAAAACGTCATTATGGCTTCTTTTAAAGCCAAAACGGGTTGGTAGAGGCGGAGAAAAGGAGAAAAAAAAAAATCGTTCCGATCAGTTCCTACCTGACCCGTAATATAGAATTCCAAAAATATGGCACAAAAATTAAAAAAAATTAAAAAACATGAATATGGCTTCTTTTCAAGCCAAAACGGGTTGGTAGAGGTCGAGAAAGAGAGAAAAAAAATTCTCGTTCCGATCACTTTGTACATGACCAAGAATAGAAAATTAGAAAAAAAATAGCAAAAAAATTCAAGAAATGGAAAAAGAACTTTACTGCTTCTTTTCAAGCCAAAACGGGTTGGGTGAGGCTGAGAAAGAGAGAAAAAAAATAATTTTCGTTTCGATCAATTCCTACCCGACCAGGAAGAGAAAATCAAAAAAAAAAATAGCAAAAAAATTCAAAAACATCGTTACGGCTTCTTTTATAGCCAAAACGGGTTGGTAGAGGCTGAGAAAGGGAGAAAAAAAAAAAATCTTTCCGATCAGTTCCTACCTGGCCCGTAATATAGAATTCCAAAAATATGGCACAAAAATTAAAAAAAATTAAAAAACATGAATATGGCTTCTTTTTAAGCCAAAACGGGTTGGTAGAGGTCGAGAAAGAGAGAAAAAAAATTCTCGTTTCGATCACTTTCTACATGACCAGGAATAGAAAATTAGAAAAAAAATAGCAAAAAAATTCAAGAAATGGGAAAAGAACTTCACTGCTTCTTTTCAAGCCAAAACGGGTTGGGTGAGGCTGAGAAAGAGAGAAAAAAAATAATTTTCGTTTCGATCAATTCCTACCCGACCAGGAATAGAAAATTAAAAAAAAAATAGCAAAAAAATTCAAAAAATTCAAAAACATCTTTACGGCTTCTTTTCAAGCTAAAATGGGTGGGGAGAGGCTGAGAAAGAAAGAAAAAAAAATTATCGTTCCGATCAATTCCTACCCGACCAGGAATAGAAAATTAAAAAAATAATAGCAAAAAAATTCAAAAAATTAAAAAACATCGTTATGGCTTCTTTTCAAGAGAAAATGGGAGGGGAGAGGCCGAGAAAGAGAGAGAAAAAAAATTATCGTTCCGATCAATTCCTACCGGACCAGGAATAGAAAATTAAAAAAAAAGAAGCAAAAAAATTCAAAAAAATCGTTACGGCTTCTTTTCAAGCGAAAATGGTAGGGGAGAGGCTGAGAAAGAGAGAGAAAAAAAATTATCGTTCCGATCAATTCCTTCCGGACCAGGAATAGAAAATTAAAAAAAAAAAAGCAAAAAAATTCAAAAAATTGAAAAACATGAGAATGGTTCTCTTCAAGCGAAAACGGGTTGGGAGAGGCCGAGTTTGAGGGAAAAAAGAAATTATCGTTCCGATCAATTCCTACCTGACCAGGAATAGAAAATTCCAAAATACAGCAAAAAAATTAGAAAAATTAAAAAAACATCTTTATGGCTTCTTTTCATGACGAAACATGGAGGGAGAGGCCGAGAAAGAGGGGAAAAAAAATTTTCGTTCCGATCCGTAACTACCTGACCTTTAATAATGAATTCCAAAAAAATAGAAAAAAATTCAAAAAAAAAAAAAAAAACATCATTATGGCTTCTTTTATATCCAAAACGGGTTGGTAGAGGCTGAGAAAGGGAGAAAAAAAAAATCGTTCTGATCAGTTCCTACCTGACCCGTAATATAGAATTCCAAAAATATGGCACAAAAATTTAAAAAAATTTAAAAACATCAATATGGCTTCTTTTCAAGCCAAAACGGGTTGGTAGAGGTCAAGAAAGAGAGAAAAAATATTCTCGTTCCAATCACTTTCTACATGACCAGGAATAGAAAATTAAAAAAAAAATAGCAAAAAAATTCAAGAAATTGAAAAACAACTTTATTGCTTCTTTTCAAGCCAAAACGGGTTGGGTGAGGCTGAGAAAGAGAGAAAAAAAAATAATTATCGTTCCGATCAATTCCTACCCGATCAAGAATAAAATTAAAAAAAAATAGCAAAAAAAATCAAAAAATTAAAAAACGTCGTTATGGCTTCTTTTCAAGCCAAAATGGGTAGGGAGAGGCCGAGAAAGGGAGAAAAAAAAAATATCGTTCCGATCACTTCCTACCTGAGCAGGAATAAAAAATTAAAAAGAAATAGAAGAAAATTCAAAAAATTCAAAAACATCGTTATGGCTTCTTTTCATGCCAAAACGGGTCAGGAGAGACCAAGAAAGAAAGAAAAAAAAATTATCGTTCCGATCAATTCCAGCCCAACCAGGAATAGAAAATTACAAAAAAATTGCAAAACAATTCAAAAAATTAAAAAAAAATCAATATCGCTTCTTTTCATGACAAAACGGGTTGGGAGAGGCCGAGAAAGAGGGAAGAAAAAATTATTGTTCCAATTAGTTCCTACCCGACCTGTAATAGTGAATTCCAAAAAAAGAGAGAAAAATTCAAAAAATTAAAAAACATCATTATGGCTTCTTTTCAAGACAAAACGGGTTGGTAAAAGCCAAAAAAGAGAGAAAAAAAAAATTATCATTCCGATCATTTCCTACTTGACCAGGAATAGAAAATTAAAAAAAAAAATAGCAAAAAAATTCAAAAAAATAAAAAACATCGTTTTTGCTTCTTTTCAAGCGAAAATGGGAGGGGAGAGGCCGAGAAAGAGAGAGAAAAAAAATTATCGTTCCGATCAATTCCTACCGGATCAGGAATAGAAAATTTAAAAAAAAAAAAAAAAAGCAAAAAAATTCAAAAAATTGAAAAACATCAGAATGGTTCTTTTTAAGCGAAAACGGGTTGGGAGAGGCCGAGTTTGAGGGCAAAAAGAAATTATCATTCCGATCAATTCCTACCTGACCAGGAATTGGAAATTCCAAAATATAGCAAAAAAATTAGAAAAATTAAAAAAACATCTTTATGGCTTCTTTTCATGACAAAACATGGAGGGAGAGGCCGAGAAAGAGGGGAAAAAAAAATTGTCGATTCGATCCGTAACTACCTGACCTTTAATAATGAATTCCAAAAAAATAGAAAAAAAAAAAAAAAAAAACGTCGTTATGGCTTCTTTTAAAGCCAAAACGGGTTGGTAGAGGCGGAGAAAAGGAGAAAAAAAAAAATCGTTCCGATCAGTTCCTACCTGACCCGTAATATAGAATTCCAAAAATATGGCACAAAAATTAAAAAAAATTAAAAAACATGAATATGGCTTCTTTTCAAGCCAAAACGGGTTGGTAGAGGTCGAGAAAGAGAGAAAAAAAATTCTCGTTCCGATCACTTTCTACATGACCAAGAATAGAAAATTAAAAAAAAAAATAGCAAAAAAATTCAAGAAATGGAAAAAGAACTTTACTGCTTCTTTTCAAGCCAAAACGGGTTGGGTGAGGCTGAGAAAGAGAAAAAAAAATAGCAAAAAAGTTCAAGAAATTGAAAAACATCGTTATGGCTTGTTTTCAAGCCAAAATGGGTAGGGAGAGGCCGAGAAAGAGATAAAAAAAAAAAATCGTTCTGATCATTTCCTACCTGAGCAAGAAAATTCAAAAAATTCGAAAACATCGTTATGGCTTCTTTTCATGCCAGAACGGGTCAGGAGAGACCTAGAAAGAAAGAAAAAAAAAATTATCGTTTCGATCAATTCCAACCCAACCAGGAATAGAAAATTACAAAACAATTGCAAAACAATTCAAGAAATTAAAAAAATCAATATCGCTTCTTTTCATGACAAAACGGATTGGGAGAGGCCGAGAAAGAGGGAAATAAAATTATCATTCCGATCAGTTCCGACCCGACCTGTAATAGTGAATTCCAAAAAAATATAAAAAAATTCGAAAAATTAAAAAACATCATTATGGCTTCTTTTCAAGCCAAAACGGGTTGGTAGAGGCCTAAAAAAATTATCGTTCTGATAATTTCCTACTTGACCAGGAATAGAAAATTAAAAAAAAATAGCAAAAAAATTCAAAAAATTAAAAACATCATTATGGCTTCTTTTCAAGCCAAAACGGGTGGGGAGAGGCGGAGAAAGAGAGAAAAAAAAAATTATCGTTCTAATCAATTCCTGCCCGACCAGGAATAGAAAATTAAAAAAAAAAATAGCCAAAAAATTCAAAAAATTAAAAAACTTCATTATGGCTTCTTGTCAAGCCAAAATTGGTGGGGAGAGGCTGAGAAAGAGAGAAAAAAAACTTATCGTTCCGATCAATTCCTACCCGACCAGGAAAAGAATAGTAAAAAAAAAAAAAGCAAAAAAATTCAAAAAATTTAAAAACATTGTTTTGGCTTCTTTTCAAGCCAAAACGGGTTGGGAGAGGTCGAGTTAGAGAGAAAAAGGAAATTATCGTTCCGATCAATTGCTACCCAACCCGGAATAGAAAATTGAAAAAAAATAGCAAAAAAATTAAAAAAATTAAAAAACATTGTTATGGCTTTTTTTCAAGCCAAAACTGGTGGGGAGGGGATGAGAAATAGAGGAAAAAAAAAATTATCGTTCCAAACAATTCATACCCGACCAGGAATAGAAAATCCAAAAAAAATTGGCAAAAAAATTTGAAAAATTAAAAAACATCATTATGACTTCTTTTCAAGCCAAAACGGGTCAGGAGAGGCCGAGAAAGAAAAGAAAAAATTATCGTTCTAATCAATTCCAACCCGACCAGGAATTTAAAATTACATAAAAATAGTAAAAAAATTCAAAAAATAAAAAAACGTCGTTACGGCTTCTTTTCAAGCCACAACGTATGGAGACAGGCTGGGAAAGAGAGAAAAAAAAAATATCGTTCCGATCATTTCCTACCTGAGCAGGAATAGGAAATTAAAAAGAAATAGAAGAAAATTCAAAAAATTCAAAAACATCGTTATGGCTTCTTTTCATGCCAAAACGGGTCAGGAGAGACCAATAAAGAAAGAAAAAGAAAATTATCGTTCCGATCAATTCCAACCCAACCAGGAATAGAAAATTACAAAAAAAATTGCAAAAAAATTCAAAAAATTAAAAAAAAATCAATATCGCTTCTTTTCATGACAAAACGGGTTGGGAGAGGCCGAGAAAGAGGCAAAAAAAAATTATCGTTCTGATCAGTTCCTACCCGACCTGTAATAGTGAATTCCAAAAAAATTGAAAAAAATTAGAAAAATTAAAAAACATCATTATGGCTTCTTTTCAAGCCAAAAACGGGTTGGTAGAGGCCGAAGAAAAGAGAAAAAAAATTATCGTTCTGATAATTTCCTACTTGACCAGGAATAGAAAATTAAAAAAAAAAAATAGCAAAAAAATTCAATAAATTAAAAACATCATTATGGCTTCTTTTCAAGCCAAAACGGGTGGGGGGAGGTGGAGAAAGAGAGAAAAAAAAATTTTCGTTCTGATCAATTCCTACCCGACCAGGAATAGAAAATTTAAAAAAAATAGCAAAAAAATTCCAAAAATTAAAAAAATCATTATGGCTTCTTGTCAAGCCAAAATTGGTGGGGAGAGGCTAAGAAAGAGAGAAAAAAAAATTATCGTTCCGATCAATTCCTACCCGACCAGGAAAAGAAAAGTAAAAAAAAAAAAAAAAAAAAAGCAAAAAAATTCAAAAAATTAAAAAACATTGTTTTGGCTTCTTTTCAAGCCAAAACGGGTTGGGAGAGGTCGAGTTAGAGAGAAAAAAGAAATTATCGTTCCGATCAACTGCTACCCGACCCAGAAAAGAAAATTGAAAAAAAATAGCAAAAAAATTAAAAAACATTGTTATGGCTTTTTTTCAAGCCAAAACTGGTGGGGAGGGGATGAGAAATAGAGAAAAAAAAATTATCGTTCCGAACAATTCATACCCGACCAGGAAAACAAAATTCAAAAAAAATTGGCACAAAAATTTGAAAAATTAAAAAACATCATTATGACTTCTTTTCAAGCCAAAACGGGTCAGGAGGGGCCGAGAAAGAAAAGAAAAAATTATCGTTCTGATCAATTCCAACCCGACCAGGAATTTAAAATTACAAAAAAATAGTAAAAAAATTCAAAAAATAAAAAAACGTCGTTGCGGCTTATTTTCAAGCCACAACGTGTGGAGAGAAGCTGGGAAAGAGAGAGAAAAAAATTATCGTTCTGATCAATTCCTACCTGACCAGGAATAGAAAATTAAAAAAAAAATAGCAAAAAAATTTAAAAACATCGTTATGGCATATTTTCAAGCCAAAATGGGTGGGGAGAGGCTGAGAAAGAAAGAAAGAAAAAAAAAATTATCGTTCCGTTCAATTTCTACCAGACCAGGAATAGAAAATTCAAAAAGAAATAGCAAAAAAATTAAAAAACATCGTTATGGCTTCTTTTCAAGCCAAAATGGGTGGGGAGAGGCCGAGAAAGAGAGAAAAAAAAATTATCGTTCCGATTACTTCCTACCTGACTAGGAATAGAAAATTTAAAAAAAAAATAGCAAAAAAATTTAAAAAATTAAAAAACATTGTTATGGTTCTTTTCAAGCCAAAACGGGTCAGGAGAAACCGAGAAAAAAAAAATTTATCGTTCCGATCAATTCCAACCCGACCAAGAATTTAAAATTACAAAAAAATAGCAAAAAAATTCGAAAAATAAAAAACATCGTTATGGCTTCTTTTCAAGCCACAACGTGTGGGGAGAGGCTGGGAAGGAGAGAAAAAAAAAATTTATCATTTCGATCAATTCCTACCCAACCAGGAATAGAAAATAAAAAAAAATAGCAAAGAAATTCAAAAAATTAAAAAACATTGTTATGGTTCTTCTGAAGCCAAAACAGATCAGGAGAAACTAAGAAAGAAAGAAAAAAAAATATCGTTCCGATCAATTCCAACCCGACGAAGAATTTAAAATTACAAAAGAATTCAAAAAATAAAAAAACGTCCTTATGGCTTCTTTTCAAGCCACAACGTGTGGGGACAGGCTGGGAAAGAGAGAAAAAAAAAATATCGTTCCGATCACTTCCTACCTGAGCAGGAATAGAAAATTAAAAAGAAATAGAAGAAAATTCAAAAAATTCAAAAACATCGTTATGGCTTCTTTTCATGCCAAAACGGGTCAGGAGAGACCAATAAAGAAAGAAAAAGAAAATTATCGTTCCGATCAATTCCAACCCAACCAGGAATAGAAAATTACAAAAAAAATTGCAAAAAAATTCAAAAAATTAAAAAAAAAAATCAATATCGCTTCTTTTCATGACAAAACGGGTTGGGAGAGGCCAAGAAAGAGGCAAAAAAAAATTATCGTTCTGATCAGTTCCTACCCGACCTGTAATAGTGAATTCCAAAAAAATTGAAAAAAATTAGAAAAATTAAAAAACATCATTATGGCTTCTTTTCAAGCCAAAACGGGTTGGTAGAGGCCGAAGAAAAGAGAAAAAAAATTATCGTTCTGATAATTTCCTACTTGACCAGGAATAGAAAATTAAAAAAAAAAAATAGCAAAAAAATTCAATAAATTAAAAACATCATTATGGCTTCTTTTCAAGCCAAAACGGGTGGGGGGAGGTGGAGAAAGAGAGAAAAAAAAATTTTCGTTCTGATCAATTCCTACCCGACCAGGAATAGAAAATTTAAAAAAAATAGCAAAAAAATTCCAAAAATTAAAAAAATCATTATGGCTTCTTGTCAAGCCAAAATTGGTGGGGAGAGGCTAAGAAAGAGAGAAAAAAAAATTATCGTTCCGATCAATTCCTACCCGACCAGGAAAAGAAAAGTAAAAAAAAAAAAAAAAAGCAAAAAAATTCAAAAAATTAAAAAACATTGTTTTGGCTTCTTTTCAAGCCAAAATGGGTGGGGAGAGGCCGAGAAAGAGAGAAAAAAAAATTATCGTTCCGATTACTTCCTACCTGACTAGGAATAGAAAATTTAAAAAAAAAATAGCAAAAAAATTTAAAAAATTAAAAAACATTGTTATGGTTCTTTTCAAGCCAAAACGGGTCAGGAGAAACCGAGAAAAAAAAAATTTATCGTTCCGATCAATTCCAACCCGACCAAGAATTTAAAATTACAAAAAAATAGCAAAAAAATTCGAAAAATAAAAAACATCGTTATGGCTTCTTTTCAAGCCACAACGTGTGGGGAGAGGCTGGGAAGGAGAGAAAAAAAAAATTTATCATTTCGATCAATTCCTACCCAACCAGGAATAGAAAATAAAAAAAAATAGCAAAGAAATTCAAAAAATTAAAAAACATTGTTATGGTTCTTCTGAAGCCAAAACAGATCAGGAGAAACTAAGAAAGAAAGAAAAAAAAATATCGTTCCGATCAATTCCAACCCGACGAAGAATTTAAAATTACAAAAGAATTCAAAAAATAAAAAAACGTCCTTATGGCTTCTTTTCAAGCCACAACGTGTGGGGACAGGCTGGGAAAGAGAGAAAAAAAAAAATCGTTCCGATCACTTCCTACCTGAGCAGGAATAGAAAATTAAAAAGAAATAGAAGAAAATTCAAAAAATTCAAAAACATCGTTATGGCTTCTTTTCATGCCAAAACGGGTCAGGAGAGACCAATAAAGAAAGAAAAAGAAAATTATCGTTCCGATCAATTCCAACCCAACCAGGAATAGAAAATTACAAAAAAAATTGCAAAAAAATTCAAAAAATTAAAAAAAAAAATCAATATCGCTTCTTTTCATGACAAAACGGGTTGGGAGAGGCCAAGAAAGAGGCAAAAAAAAATTATCGTTCTGATCAGTTCCTACCCGACCTGTAATAGTGAATTCCAAAAAAATTGAAAAAAATTAGAAAAATTAAAAAACATCATTATGGCTTCTTTTCAAGCCAAAACGGGTTGGTAGAGGCCGAAGAAAAGAGAAAAAAAATTATCGTTCTGATAATTTCCTACTTGACCAGGAATAGAAAATTAAAAAAAAAAAATAGCAAAAAAATTCAATAAATTAAAAACATCATTATGGCTTCTTTTCAAGCCAAAACGGGTGGGGGGAGGTGGAGAAAGAGAGAAAAAAAAATTTTCGTTCTGATCAATTCCTACCCGACCAGGAATAGAAAATTTAAAAAAAATAGCAAAAAAATTCCAAAAATTAAAAAAATCATTATGGCTTCTTGTCAAGCCAAAATTGGTGGGGAGAGGCTAAGAAAGAGAGAAAAAAAAATTATCGTTCCGATCAATTCCTACCCGACCAGGAAAAGAAAAGTAAAAAAAAAAAAAAAAAGCAAAAAAATTCAAAAAATTAAAAAACATTGTTTTGGCTTCTTTTCAAGCCAAAACGGGTTGGGAGAGGTTGAGTTAGAGAGAAAAAAGAAATTATCGTTCCGATCAATTGCTACCCGACCCAGAAAAGAAAATTGAAAAAAAATAGCAAAAAAATTAAAAAACATTGTTATGGCTTTTTTTCAAGCCAAAACTGGTGGGGAGGGGATGAGAAATAGAGAAAAAAAAATTATCGTTCCGAACAATTCATACCCGACCAGGAAAACAAAATTCAAAAAAAATTGGCACAAAAATTTGAAAAATTAAAAAACATCATTATGACTTCTTTTCAAGCCAAAACGGGTCAGGAGGGGCCGAGAAAGAAAAGAAAAAATTATCGTTCTGATCAATTCCAACCCGACCAGGAATTTAAAATTACAAAAAAATAGTAAAAAAATTCAAAAAATAAAAAAACGTCGTTGCGGCTTATTTTCAAGCCACAACGTGTGGAGAGAGGCTGGGAAAGAGAGAGAAAAAAATTATCGTTCCGATCAATTCCTACCTGACCAGGAATAGAAAATTAAAAAAAAAATAGCAAAAAAATTTAAAAACATCGTTATGGCATATTTTCAAGCCAAAATGGGTGGGGAGAGGCTGAGAAAGAAAGAAAGAAAAAAAAAATTATCGTTCCGTTCAATTTCTACCAGACCAGGAATAGAAAATTCAAAAAGAAATAGCAAAAAAATTAAAAAACATCGTTATGGCTTCTTTTCAAGCCAAAATGGGTGGGGAGAGGCCGAGAAAGAGAGAAAAAAAAATTATCGTTCCGATTACTTCCTACCTGACTAGGAATAGAAAATTTAAAAAAAAAATAGCAAAAAAATTTAAAAAATTAAAAAACATTGTTATGGTTCTTTTCAAGCCAAAACGGGTCAGGAGAAACCGAGAAAAAAAAAATTTATCGTTCCGATCAATTCCAACCCGACCAAGAATTTAAAATTACAAAAAAATAGCAAAAAAATTCGAAAAATAAAAAACATCGTTATGGCTTCTTTTCAAGCCACAACGTGTGGGGAGAGGCTGGGAAGGAGAGAAAAAAAAAATTTATCATTTCGATCAATTCCTACCCAACCAGGAATAGAAAATAAAAAAAAATAGCAAAGAAATTCAAAAAATTAAAAAACATTGTTATGGTTCTTCTGAAGCCAAAACAGATCAGGAGAAACTAAGAAAGAAAGAAAAAAAAATATCGTTCCGATCAATTCCAACCCGACGAAGAATTTAAAATTACAAAAGAATTCAAAAAATAAAAAAACGTCCTTATGGCTTCTTTTCAAGCCACAACGTGTGGGGACAGGCTGGGAAAGAGAGAAAAAAAAAATATCGTTCCGATCACTTCCTACCTGAGCAGGAATAGAAAATTAAAAAGAAATAGAAGAAAATTCAAAAAATTCAAAAACATCGTTATGGCTTCTTTTCATGCCAAAACGGGTCAGGAGAGACCAATAAAGAAAGAAAAAGAAAATTATCGTTCCGATCAATTCCAACCCAACCAGGAATAGAAAATTACAAAAAAAATTGCAAAAAAATTCAAAAAATTAAAAAAAAAATCAATATCGCTTCTTTTCATGACAAAACGGGTTGGGAGAGGCCGAGAAAGAGGCAAAAAAAAATTATCGTTCTGATCAGTTCCTACCCGACCTGTAATAGTGAATTCCAAAAAAATTGAAAAAAATTAGAAAAATTAAAAAACATCATTATGGCTTCTTTTCAAGCCAAAACGGGTTGGTAGAGGCCGAAGAAAAGAGAAAAAAAATTATCGTTCTGATAATTTCCTACTTGACCAGGAATAGAAAATTAAAAAAAAAAAAATAGCAAAAAAATTCAATAAATTAAAAACATCATTATGGCTTCTTTTCAAGCCAAAACGGGTGGGGGGAGGGGGAGAAAGAGAGAAAAAAAAATTTTCGTTCTGATCAATTCCTACCCGACCAGGAATAGAAAATTTAAAAAAAATAGCAAAAAAATTCAAAAAATTAAAAAAATCATTATGGCTTCTTGTCAAGCCAAAATTGGTGGGGAGAGGCTAAGAAAGAGAGAAAAAAAAATTATCGTTCCGATCAATTCCTACCCGACCAGGAAAAGAAAAGTAAAAAAAAAAAAAAAAAGCAAAAAAAAAAAAAAATTAAAAAACATTGTTTTGGCTTCTTTTCAAGCCAAAACGGGTTGGGAGAGGTCGAGTTAGAGAGAAAAAAGAAATTATCGTTCCGATCAATTGCTACCCGACCCAGAAAAGAAAATTGAAAAAAAATAGCAAAAAAATTAAAAAACATTGTTATGGCTTTTTTTCAAGCCAAAACTGGTGGGGAGGGGATGAGAAATAGAGAAAAAAAAATTATCGTTCCGAACAATTCATACCCGACCAGGAAAACAAAATTCAAAAAAAATTGGCACAAAAATTTGAAAAATTAAAAAACATCATTATGACTTCTTTTCAAGCCAAAACGGGTCAGGAGGGGCCGAGAAAGAAAAGAAAAAATTATCGTTCTGATCAATTCCAACCCGACCAGGAATTTAAAATTACAAAAAAATAGTAAAAAAATTCAAAAAATAAAAAGACGTCGTTGCGGCTTATTTTCAAGCCACAACGTGTGGAGAGAGGCTGGGAAAGAGAGAAAAAAAAATTATCGTTCCGATCAATTCCTACCTGACCAGGAATAGAAAATTAAAAAAAAAATAGCAAAAAAATTTAAAAACATCGTTATGGCATATTTTCAAGCCAAAATGGGTGGGGAGAGGCTGAGAAAGAAAGAAAGAAAAAAAAAATTATCGTTCCGTTCAATTTCTACCA
The DNA here is from genome assembly GCA_030820535.1 of Quercus parvula. Lineage (NCBI taxonomy): Eukaryota > Viridiplantae > Streptophyta > Magnoliopsida > Fagales > Fagaceae > Quercus > Quercus parvula. The sequence continues at coordinate 23,258,314 of JAUAME010000012.1, forward strand.
GACCAGGAATAGAAAATTCAAAAAGAAATAGCAAAAAAATTAAAAAACATCGTTATGGCTTCTTTTCAAGCCAAAATGGGTGGGGAGAGGCCGAGAAAGAGAGAAAAAAAAATTATCGTTCCGATTACTTCCTACCTGACTAGGAATAGAAAATTTAAAAAAAAAATAGCAAAAAAATTTAAAAAATTAAAAAACATTGTTATGGTTCTTTTCAAGCCAAAACGGGTCAGGAGAAACCGAGAAAAAAAAAAATTTATCGTTCCGATCAATTCCAACCCGACCAAGAATTTAAAATTACAAAAAAATAGCAAAAAAATTCAAAAAATAAAAAACATCGTTATGGCTTCTTTTCAAGCCACAACGTGTGGGGAGAGGCTGGGAAGGAGAGAAAAAAAAAATTTATCATTTCGATCAATTCCTACCCAACCAGGAATAGAAAGTAAAAAAAAATAGCAAAGAAATTCAAAAAATTAAAAAACATTGTTATGGTTCTTCTGAAGCCAAAACGGATCAGGAGAAACTAAGAAAGAAAGAAAAAAAAATATCGTTCCGATCAATTCCAACCCGACGAAGAATTTAAAATTACAAAAAAATTCAAAAAATAAAAAAACGTCCTTATGGCTTCTTTTCAAGCCACAACGTGTGGGGAGAGGCTGGGAAGGAGAGAAAAAAAAAATTATCAACCTGATCAATTGCTACTCTACCAGGAATAGAAAACTAAAAAAAAAAGCAAAAACATTCAAAAAATAAAAAAACATCGTTATGGCTTCTTTTCAAGAAAAAACCAGTCAGGAGAAGCCGAGAAAGAAGGAAAATAATTTTTTTGTTTCGATCAATTCCTACCCGACCAGGAATAGAAATTTCCAAAAAAATAGCAAAAAAATTCAAAAAATTAAAAAACGTCGTTATGACTTCTTTTCAAGCCACAACATGTGGGGAGAGGCTGAGAAAGGGAGAAAAAAAAATTATCATTCCGATCAATTCCTACCCGACCAAGAATAGAAAATAAAAAAAAAATAGCAAAAAAATTCAAAAAATTAAAAAACATCGTTATGGCTTCTTTTCAAGCCAAAATGGGTGAAGAGAGGTCATGAAAGAAAGAAAGAAAAAATTATTGTATCGATCAATTCTTTCCCGACCAGGAATAGAAAATTACAAAAAAATAGCAAAAAAATTAAAAAAATTAAAAAACATCAATATGGCCTCTTTTAATGAAAAAACGGGTTGGGAAAGGCCGAGAAAGTGGGAAAAAAAATTATCGTTCCGATCAATTCTTACCCGACCTGTAATAGTGAATTCCCAAAAAAAAAATGAAAAAAATTCAAGAAAAATAAAATTATCGTTCCGATCACTTCCTACCTGAACAGGAATAGAAAATTAATAAGAAATAGAAGAAAATTGAAAAAATTAGAAAACATCGTTATGGCTTCTTTTCAAGCCAAAACGAGTCAGGAAAGGCCGAGAAAGAAGGAAAAAAAAAATTTTGTTTCGATCAATTCCAACCCGACCAGGAATAGAAAATTCCAAAAAAATAGCAAAAAAATTCAAAAAATTAAAAAACGTTGTTATGACTTCGTTTCAAGCCACAACATGTGGGGAGAGGCTGAGAAAGGGAGAAAAAAAAATTATCATTCCGATCAATTCCTACCCGACCAGGAATAGAAAATTAAAAAAAATAGAAAAAAAATTTGAAAAATTAAAAAACATCATTATGGCTTCTTTTCAATACAAAACGGGTCAGGAGAGGCCGAGAAAGAAAGGAAAAAAAATTATCGTTCTGATCAATTCCTACCCGACCAGGAATAAAAAATTCCAAAAAAATAGCAAAAATATTTAAAAAAATTGAAAAATATCATTATGGCTTCTTTTCATACCAAAACGGGTTGGGGGAGGCCGAGATGGAGAGAAAAAAAAAATCGTTTCGATCAGTTCTTACCTGACCCGTAATAGAGAATTCCAAAAAAATTGCAAAATAATTCAAAAAATTAAAAAACATCTTTATGGCTTCTTTTGAAGCCAAAATGCGTTGGGATAGGCCAAGAAAGTGAGAAAAAAAATTATCGTTCCTATCAATTCCTACCTGATCAGGAATAGAAAGTTCAAAAAAAATAGCAGAAAAATTCAAAAAATTAAAAAACATCGTTATGGCTTCTTTTCAAGTGAAAATGGGTGGGGAGAGGATAAGAAAGAGGGAAGTAAAAAATTATCGTTCCGATCAATTCCTACCCGATCGGGAATAGAAAATTCAAAAAAAAAAGCAAAAAAATTCAAAAAATTAAAAAACATCGTTATGGCTTCTTTTCAAGCCAAAATGGGTGGGGAGAGGCCGAGAAAGAGGGAGAAAAAAAATTATCGTTCCGATTACTTCCTACCTGACCAGGAATAGAAAATTAAAAAAAATAGCAAAAAAATTCAAAAAATAAAAAAACATCGTTATGGTTCTTTTCAAGCCAAAACGGGTTGGGAGAGGCTGAGTCAGAGGGAAAAAAGAAATTATCATTCCGATCAATTCCTACTTGACTAGGAATTGAAAATTCCAAAAAATTACTGAAAATTTTGAAAAGTTAAAAAACATCTTTATGGCTTCGTTTCATGACAAAACGGGGAGGGAGAGGCCGAGAAAGAGGGGAAAAAAAATTATCATTCCGATCAGCTCGTACCCGACCTTTAATAATGGATTCAAAAAAAAAAAAAAAAAAAAACATCATTATGGATTCTTTTAAAGCCAAAACGGGTTGGTAGAGGTCGAGAAAGAGAGAAAAATAAAATCGTTCCGATCAGTTCCTACCTGACCTGTAATAGAGAATTTCAAAAAAATAGCAAAAAAATTCAAAAATTTAAAAAACATCAATATGGCTTCTTTTCAAGCCAAAACGGGTTGGTAGAGGTCGAGAAAGAGAGAAAAAAGATTCTCGTTCCGATCACTTCCTACATGACCAGGAATAGAAAATTACAAAAAAAAATTAGGAAAAAAATTCAAGAAATTAAAAAACAACTTTATGGCTTCTTTTCAAGCCAAAACAGGTTGGGTGAGGCTGAGAAAGAGAGAGAAAAAATAATTATCGTTCTGATCAATTCCTATCCGATCAAGTATAGAAAATTAAAAAAAATCAAAAAATTAAAAAACAGTGTTATGGCTTCTTTTCAAGCCAAAACGGGTAGGGAGAGGCCGAGAAAGAGAAAAAAAAATTATCGTTCCGATCACTACCTACCTGACCAGGAATAGAAAATTAAAAAAAAAATAGCGAAAACATTCAAAAAATTAAAAAACATCGTTATGGCTTCTTTTCAAGCGAAAATGGGTGGGGAGAGGCTGAAAAAGAGGGAAGTAAAAAGTTATCGTTCCGATCAATTCTTACCCGATCGGGAATAGAAAATTCAAAAAAAAAAAGCAAAAAAATTCAAAAAATTAAAAAACATCGTTATGGCTTCTTTTCAAGCCAAAATGGGTGGGGAGAGGTCGAGAAAGAGGGAGAAAAAAAATTATAGTTTCGATCACTTCCTATATGACCAGGAATAGAAAATTTAAAAAAAAATAGCAACAAAATAGCAAAAAAAATCAAAAAAAATTAAAAAACATCGTTATGGCTTCAGTTCAAGCCAAAATAGGTAGGGAGAGGCCGAGAAAGAGAGAAAAAAAAATTATCGTTCCGATCACTTCCTACCTGACTAGGAATAGAAAATTAAAAAGAAATAGAAGAAAATTCCATAAATTAAAAAATATCGTTATGGCTTCTTTTCAGGCCAAAACGAGTTAGGAGAGGTCAAGAAGGAAGGAAATTTTTTTTTTTGTTTCGATCAATTCCTACCCGACCAGGAATAGAAAATTCCAAAAAAATAGCAAAAAAATTCAAAAAATTAATAAACGTCGTTATGACTTCTTTTCAAGCCACAACATGTGGGGAGAGGCTGAGAAACGGAGAAAAAAAAATTATCATTCCGATCAATTCCTACCCGACCAGGAATAGAAAATTAAAAAAAATAGCAAAAAAATTTGAAAAATTAAAAAACACCATTATGGCTTCTTTTCAAGCGAAAATGGGTGGGGAGAGGCTGAGAAAGAGGGAAGAAAAAAATTATCGTTTCGATCAATTCCTACCCGACCGGGAATAGAAAATTAAAAAAAAAAAAAAAGCAAAAAAATTCAAAAAATTAAAAAACTTCGTTATGGCCTCTTTTCAAGCCAAAATGGGTGGGGAGAGGCCGAGAAAGAGAGAGAAAAAAAATTATCGTTCCGATCACTTCCTACCTGACTAGGAATAGAAAATTAAAAAAAAAAAAGCAAAAAAATTCAACAATTTAAAAAATATCGTTATGGTTCTTTTCAAGCCAAAACGGGTTGGGAGAGGCTGAGTTAAAGGGAAAAAAAAAATTATCGTTCCGATCAATTCCTACTTGACCAGCAGTTGAAAATTTCAAAAAATCATAGAAAAATTCGAAAAATTAAAAAACATTTTTATGGCTTCTTTCCATGACAAAACAGGGAGGGAGAGGCCGAGAAAGAGGGGAAAAAAAAATTATCATTCTGATTAGTTCCTACCCGACCTTTAATAATGAATTCCAAAAAAAAAAAGAAACATCATTATGGCTTCTTTTAAAGCCAAAACGGGTTGGTAGAGGTCGAGAAAGAGAGAAAAAAAAAATCGTTCCGATTAGTTCCTACCTGACTTGCAATAGAGAATTCCAAAAAAAATAGCAAAAAAATTAAAAAAATTAAAAAACATCAATGTGGCTTCTTTTCAAGCCAAAACGGGTTTGTAGAGGTCGAGAAAGAGGGAAAAAAAATTCTCGTTCCGATCACTTCCTACATGACCAGGAATAGAAAATTTAAAAAAAAATTAGCAAAAAAATTCAAGAAATTAAAAAACAACTTTATGGCTTCTTTTCTAGCCAAAACGGGTTGGGTGAGGCTGAGAAAGAGAGAAAAAAAATAATTATCGTTTCAATCAATTTCTACCCGATCAAGTATAGAAAATTAAAAAAAAAATAGCAAAAATATCAAAAAATTAAAAAACATCGTTATGGCTTCTTTTCAAGCCAAAATGGCTAGGGAGAGGCCGAGAAAGAGAGAAAAAAAAATTATCGTTCCGATAACTTCCTACCTGAACAGGAATAGAAAATTAATAAGAAATAGAAGAAAATTAAAAAAATTAGAAAACATCGTTATGGCTTCTTTTCAAGCCAAAACGAGTCAAGAGAGGCCGAGAAAGAAGGAAATTTTTTTTTTTGTTTCGATCAATTCCAACCTGACTAGGAATAGAAAATTCCAAAAAAATAGCAAAAAAATTCAAAAAATTAAAAAATGTTGTTATGACTTCTTTTCAAGCCAAAACATGTGGGGAGAGGCTGAGAAAAGGAGAAAAAAAAATTATCATTCCGATCAATTTCTACCCGACCAGGAATAGAAAATTAAAAAAAATAGCAAAAAAATTTGAAAAATTAAAAAACATCATTATGCCTTCTTTTCAAGCCAAAACGGGTCAGGAGAGGCCGAGAAAGAAAGGAAAAAAAATTATCGTTCTGATCAATTCCTACCCGACCAGGAATAGAAAATTCCAAAAAAATAGCAAAAATATTTAAAAAATTAAAAAACATCGTTATGGCTTCTTTTCATACCAAAACGGGTTGGGGGAGGCCGAGATAGAGAGAAAAAAAAATCGTTTCGATCAGTTCTTACCCGACCCGTAATAGAGAATTCCAAAAAAATAGCAAAATAATTCAAAAAATTAAAAAACATCTTTATGGCTTCTTTTGAAGCCAAAATGGGTTGGGAGAGGCCAAGAAAGTGAGGAAAAAAATTATCGTTTCAATCAATTCCTACCCAATTAGGAATAGAAAGTTCAAAAAAAATAGCAGAAAAATTCAAAAAATTAAAAAACATCGTTATGGCTTCTTTTCAAGTGAAAATGGGTGGGGAGAGACTGAGAAAGAGGGAAGTAGAAAATTATCGTTTCGATCAATTCCTACCCGTTCGGGAATAGAAAATTAAAAAAAAAAAAGCAAAAAAATTCAAAAAATTAAAAAACATCGTTATGGCTTCTTCTCAAGCCAAAATGGGTGGGAAGAGGCCAAGAAAGAGGGAGAAAAAAAATTATCGTTCCGATCACTTCCTACCTGACTAGGAATAGAAAGTTAAAAAAAAATAGCAAAAAAATTAAAAAAATAAAAAAACATCATTATGGTTCTTTTCAAGCCAAAACGGGTTGGGAGAGGCCGAGTTAGAGGGAAAAAAGAAATTATCGTTCTGATCAATTCCTACTTGACCAGGAATTGAAAATTCCAAAAAATTACAGAAAAAATTTGAAAAGTTAAAAAACATCTTTATGGCTTCGTTTCATGACAAAACGAGGAGGGAGAAGCCGAGAAAGAGAGGAAAAAAAAAATTATCGTTCCGATCAGTTCCTACTCGACCTTTAATAATGGATTCAAAAAAAAAAGAAAAAAATTCAAAAAAGAAAAAAACATCATTATGGATTCTTTTAAAGCCAAAACGGGTTGGTAGAGGCCAAGAAAGAGAGAAAAAAAAAATTGTTCCGATCAGTTCCTACCTGACCTGTAATAGAGAATTTCAAAAAAATAGCAAAAAAATTCAAAAATTTAAAAAACATCAATATGGCTTCTTTTCAAGCCAAAACGGGTTGGTAGAGGTCGAGAAAGAGAGAAAAAAAATTCTCGTTCCGATCACTTCCTACATGACCAGGAATAGAAAATTAAAAAAAAAAATAGCAAAAAAATTCAAGAAATTAAAAAACAACTTTATGGCTTCTTTTCAAGCCAAAACGGGTTGGGTGAGGCTGAGAAAGAGAGAAAAAAAAATAATTATCGTTCTAATCAATTCCTACCCGATCAAGTATAGAAAATTAAAAAAAAATAGCAAAAAAAATCAGAAAATTAAAAAACATTGTTACGGCTTCTTTTCAAGCCAAAATGGGTAGGGAGAGGCCGAGAAAGAGAAAAAAAAAATTTATCGTTCCAATCACTTCCTACCTGGCCAGGAATAGAAAATTAAAAAAAAATAGCGAAAACATTCAGAAAATTAAAAAACATCGTTATGGTTCTTTTCAAGCCAAAACGGGTTGGGAGAGGCCGAGTTAGAGGGAAAAAAGAAATTATCGTTCCGATCAATTCCTACTTGACCAGGAATTGAAAATTCCAAAAAATCACAGAAAAATTTGAAAAATTAAAAAACATCTTTGTGGCTTCGTTTCATGACAAAATGGGGAGGGAGAGGCCGAGAAAGAGGGCAAAAAAAAAATTATCGTTCCGATCAGTTCCTACCCGACCTTTAATAATGAATTCCAAAAAAAAAAAAAACATCATTATGGCTTCTTTTAAAGCCAAAACGGGTTGGTAGAGGCCGAGAAAGAGAGAAAAAAAAAATCGTTCCGATCAGTTCCTACCTGACCTGTAATAGAGAATTCCAAAAAAATAGCAAAAAAATTCAAAAAATCAAAAAACATCAATATGGCTTCTTTTCAAGCCAAAACGGGTTGGTAGAGGTCGAGAAAGAGAGAAAAAAAATTCTCGTTCCGATCACTTCCTACATGACCAGGAATAGAAAATTAAAAAAAAAAATAGCAAAACAATTCAAGAAATTAAAAAACAACTTTATGGCTTCTTTTCAAGCCAAAAGGGGTTGGGCGAGGCTCAAAAAAAGAGAAAAAAAATAATTATCGTTCCGATCAATTCCTACCCGATCAAGTATAGAAAATTAAAAAAAAATAGCAAAAAAAATCAAAAAATTAAAAAGCATTGTTATGGCTTCTTTTCAAGCCAAAATGGGTAGGGAGAGGCCGAGAAAGAGAGAAAAAAAAATTATCGTTCCGATCACTTCCTACCTGACCAGGAATAGAAAATTAAAAAGAAATAGAAGAAAATTCAAAAAATTAAAAAACATCGTTATGGCTTCTTTTCAAGCCAAAACGAGTCAGGAGAGGCCGAGAAAGAAGGAAAAAAAAAATTGTTTTGATCAATTCCTACCCGACCAGGAATAGAAAATGCCAAAAAAATAGCAAAAAATTAAAAAAACGTCGTTATGACTTCTTTTCAAGCCACAACATGTGGGGAGAGGCTGAGAAAGGGAGAAAAAAAAATTATCATTCCGATCAATTCCTACCCAACCAGGAATAGAAAATTAAAAAAAAAAGCAAAAAAAATTTGAAAAATTTAAAAACATCGTTATGGCTTCTTTTCAAGCCAAAATGGGTGAAGAGAGGTCGTGAAAGAAAGAAAGAAAAAATTATCGTATCGATTAATTCTTTCCCGACCAGGAATAGAAAATTACAAAAAAATAGCAAAAAAATTAAAAAAATTAAAAAACATCAATATGGCCTCTTTTCATGACAAAACGGGTTAGGAGAGGCCAAGAAAGTGGGAAAAAAAATTATCGTTCCGATCAATTCCTACCCGACCCGGAATAGAAAATTCAAAAATTAAAAAATATCATTATGGCTTCTTTTCAAGCCAAAACGGGTGGGGATAGGGTGACAAACAGAGAAAAAAAAATTATCGTTCCGATCAATTCCTAGTCGACCAGGAATAGAAAATTCCAAAAAATAGCAAAAATATTTAAAAAAATAAAAAACATCATTATGGCTTCTTTTCAAGCCAAAACGGGTCAGGAGAGGCCGAGAAAGAAAGGAAAAAAAATTATCGTTCTGATCAATTCCTACCCGACCAGGAATAGAAAATTCCAAAAAAATAGCAAAAATATTTAAAAAATTAAAAAACATCATTATGGCTTCTTTTCATACCAAAACGGGTTGGGGGAGGCTGAGATAGAGAGAAAAAAAAATCGTTTCGATTAGTTCTTACCCGACCCGTAATAGAGAATTCCAAAAAAATGGCAAAATAATTCAAAAAATTAAAAAACATCTTTATGGCTTCTTTTGACGCCAAAATGGGTTGGGAGAGGCCAAGAAAGTGAGAAAATAAAATTTTCGTTCCAATCAATTCCTACCCGATAAGGAACATAAAATTCAAAAAAAAATAGCAGAAAAATTCAAAAAATTAAAAAACATCGTTATGGCTTCTTTTCAAGCGAAAATGGGTGGGGAGAGGCTGAGAAAAAGGGAAGAAAAAAATTTTCGTTCCGATCAATTCCTGCTCGACCGGGAATAGAAAATTCAAAAAAAAATAGCAAAAAAATTCAAAAAATTAAAAAATATCGTTATGGTTCTTTTCAAGCCAAAACGGGTTAGGCGAGGCCGAGTTAGAGGGAAAAAAGAAATTATCGTTCCGATCAATTCCTACTTGACTAGGAATTGAAAATTCCAAAAAATCACAGAAAATTCGAAAAATTAAAAAAACATCTTTATGGCTTTGTTTCATGACAAAATGGGGAGGGAGAGGCTAAGAAAGAGGGGAAAAAAAAAATTATCGTCCCGATCAGTTCCTACCCGACCTTTAATAATGAATTCCAAAAAAAAAAGAAAAAAATTCGAAAAATAAAAATACATCATTATGGCTTCTTTTAAAGCCAAAACGGGTTGGTAGAGGCCGAGAAAGAGAGAAAAAAAAAATCTTTCCGACCAGTTCCTACCTGACCTGTAATAGAGATTTCCAAAAAAATAGCAAAAAAATTCAAAAAATTAAAAAACATCAATATGACTTCTTTTCAAGCCAAAACGGGTTGGTAGAGGTCGAGAAAGAGAGAAAAAAAATTCTCGTTCCGATCACTTCCTACATGACCAGGAATAGAAAATTAAAAAAAAATAGCAAAAAAATTCAAGAAATTAAAAAACAACTTTATGGCTTCTTTTCAAGCCAAAACGGGTTGGGTGAGGCTGAGAAAGAGAGAAAAAAAAATAATTATCGTTCTAATCAATTCCTACCCGATCAAGTATAGAAAATTAAAAAAAAATAGCAAAAAAAATCAGAAAATTAAAAAACATTGTTACGGCTTCTTTTCAAGCCAAAATGGGTAGGGAGAGGCCGAGAAAGAGAGAAAAAAAAATTATCATTCCGATCACTTCCTACCTGACCAGGAATAGAAAATTAAAAAGAAATAGAAGAAAATTCAAAAAATTCAAAAACATCGTTATGGCTTCTTTTCAAGCCAAAACGGGTCAGGAGAGACCGAGAAAGAAAGAAAAAAAAAATTATCGTTCCGATCAATTCCAACCCAACCAGGAATAGAGAATTACAAAAAAATAGCTAAAAAATTCAAAAAATTAAAAACATCAATATGGCTTCATTTCATGACAAAACGGGTTGGGAGAGGCCGAGAAAAAGGGAAAAAAAAAATTATCGTTCCGATTAGTTCCTACCCGACCTGTAATAGTGAATTCCAAAAAAATGGAAAAAAAATTCAAAAAATTAAAAAACATCATTATGACTTCTTTTCAAGCCAAAATGGGTAGGGAGAGGCTGAGAAAGAGAGAAAAAAAAATTATCTTTCCGATCACTTCCTACCTGACCCGGAATAGAAAATTAAAAAGAAATAGAAGAAAATTCAAAAAATTCAAAAACATCGTTATGGCTTCTTTTCAAGCCAAAACGGGTCAGGAGAGACCGAGAAAGAAAGAAAAAAAAAATTATCGTTCCGATCAATTCCAACCCAACCAGGAATAGAAAATTACAAAAAAATAGCAAAAAAATTCAAAAAATTAAAAACATCAATATGGCTTCTTTTCATGACAAAACGGGTTGGGAGAGGCCGAGAAAGGGGGAAAAAAAATTATCGTTCCGATCAGTTCCTACCCGACCTGTAATAGTGAATTCCAAAAAAATAGAAAAAAATTCAAAAAATTAAAAAACATCATTAAGACTTCTTTTCAAGCCAAAACGGGTTGGTAGAGGCCGAAAAAGAGAGAAAAAAAAATTATCATTCCGATCATTTCCTACTTGACCAGGAATAGAAAATTAAAAAAAAAATAGCAAAAAAGTTCAAAAAATTAAAAAACATCATTATGGCTTCTTTTCAATCCAAAACGGGTTAGGAGAGGCTGAGAAAGAAAGAAAGAAAAAATTTATTGTTCTGATCAATTCCTAACCGACCAAGAATAGGAAATTAAAAAAAAAATAGCAAAAAAATTCAAAAAATTAAAAACATCATTATGACTTCTTTTCAAGCCAAAACGGGTGGGGAGAGGTGGAGAAAGAGGTGAAAAAAAATTATGGTTCCGATCAATTCCTACCCGACCAAGAAAAGAAAAGTAAAAAAAAAAAAGCAAAAAAATTCAAAAACATCGTTATGGCTTCTTTTCAAGCCAAAATGGGTTAGGAGAGGCCGAGTTAGAGAGAAAAAAGAAATTATCGTTCTGATAAATTCCTACCCGACCAAGAAAAGAAAAGTAAAAAAAAAAAGCAAAAAAATTCAAAAACATCGTTATGGCTTCTTTTCAAGCCAAAACGGGTTAGGAGAGGCCGAGTTAGAGAGAAAAAAGAAATTATCGTTCTGATAAATTCCTACCCGACCCAGAATAGAAAATTAAAAAAAAATAGCAAAAAAATTCAAAAAATTAAAAAATATCATTATGGCTTCTTGTCAAGCCAAAATGGGTGGGGAGAGGCTGAGAAAGAGGGGAAAAAAATTTATGGTTCCGATCAATTCCTACCCGACCAAGGAAAGAAAAGTAAAAAAAAAAAAGCAAAAAAATTCAAAAACATCGTTATGGCTTCTTTTCAAGCCAAAACGGGTTAGGAGAGGCCGAGTTAGAGAGAAAAAAGAAATTATCGTTATGATAAATTCCTACCCGACCCAGAATAGAAAATTAAAAAGAAAATAGCAAAAAAATTTAAAAAATTAAAAAATGTCGTTATGGCTTATTTTCAAGCCAAAACGGGTGAGGAGAGGATCAGAAATAGAGAGAAAAAAAAATTATTATTTCGATCAATTCCTACCCTACCAGGAATAGAAAATTCAAAAAAAATAGCAAAGAAATTTGAAAAATTAAAAAACATCATTATGGCTTCTTTTCAAGCCAAAACAGGTCAGGAGAGGCCGAGAAAGAAAAAAATAAAATTATCGTTCTGATCAATTCCTACCTGACCAGGAATAGAAAATTCCAAAAAAATAGCAAAAATATTCAAAAAATTAAAAAACATCATTATGGCTTCTTTTCATACCAAAACGGGTTGGGGGAGGCCGAGAAAGAGAGAAAAAAAAATATCGTTCCGATTAGTTCCTACCCGACCCATAATAGAGAATTCCAAAAAAATAGTAAAAAAATTCAAAAAATTAAAAAACATCAATATGGCTTCTTTTCAAGCTAAAACGGGTTGGTAGAGGCCGAGAAAGAGAGAAAAAAAATTCTCGTTCCAATCACTTCCTACCTGACGAGGAATAGAAAATTAATAAAAATAGCAATAAAATTAAAAAAATTAAAAACCATCTTTATGGCTTTTTTTGAAGCCAAAATGGGTTGGGAGCGGCCGAGAAAGAGAAAAAAAAAAATATCGTTCCGATCAATTCTTACCCTATTAGGAATAGAAAATTAAAAAAAAAAAAAGCAAAAAAATTCAAAAAATTAAAAAACATTGTTATGGCTTCTTTTCAAGCCAAAATGGGTGGGGAGAGGCTGAGAAAGAGAGAAAAAAAAAATTATTGTTCCGATCAATTCCTACCCGACCAAGAATAGAAAATTAAAAAAAAAATTGCAAAAAAATTCAAAAAATTAAAAAACATCGTTATGGCTTCTTTTCAGGCCAAAATGGGTCAGGAGAGGCTTGCACGGAGCAGTTCTTCTTCTTGAGAGGATATTTTAGTGTTTAAAGAAATTTAGGCAATTATCTTTGAAACCTAAAAACCCTAGTTTAAGAGAGAATACAAGAAAAGGGGAGTGAGAAATTTGAGAGTGTGAAAGGGTGTCTTTCCTTGAGCATAAAAGAATCTGCTGAATTTTGAGATCCAATCCCTATTTATAGAGACTGGAATGCTTAAAAAATAAGCAACCACGGGTAGAATGCGAATCGGAACACGTCTTTTTGCGAAAAAGTCAAAAAGGGTGTGCCTTATCGGCACCCGAAGAGAATTAGGCCAAAGCCCAAAAGAGTGCAATTCGGCACTTCAAAAGTGCCGAATGGTACTCTTGGGTGCTGATCGCATTGTCGTGTTCGAGTGCGTTTTGGACTCATTTTTTAGGTTTTCTTAAGTCGAGCCTTGCACTTAGACGTATTTCCAATCCGCATTCTAAGATTTTAATCTATTTTCTGGATAATTCAGGTCTTTTCAGGAACAATTATCTTGTAAATAAATACCTTAAAATAAATCTTGATAAAATTCAGATTATCCACAATTTTATTGTTGTCCAATTATCCATTTTATTCCTATGCAAACAATCCTATTTTAGACACTAATTGTCAACCAATTACAAAATTATTTAATTAATTTTAATTGTTTAATCAATCAGAATTAATTTAAACTAATTGTGCGTGGTTGACTCTACCTAGATACAATGCATATTGACCATGCAAATTTGATCATGTGATATCTTTCAATCTGATGGTTCGATTTGGAAACTGAACACACTGTTGTGACCATTAGAATCTCAAGATCATTTTTATGACTGCAATGAATGAATTAATGCAATCATGATTTTTGGGGTACATGGATGGTCATTCCAGTCATCTTCCTTGATTAAATAATGGGTGCAAAATAGAGTGTTTACACTTGGATGAATCACATGTTACTTGGATCTTTCCTTATGCTTATGATTCTACCTTGATTTGATTATACATGTTGTTGCCTTGAATATGATGTGATGCCATACTAGATGAATATTAGGATAAGGTGATGAGCTGTAAGGGTATGCTATGATGTAATATGATGACTCATGTTTAGACGTTTGACACTAAGGTTTATATTAATGCTTTGATGCCATGTTAGATGAATGCTAGGGTTGTATATGTGTGGGTTTGGTTTCTTATACTTTATGGATGGATATGTATGTATTTTAGGATGATGATGCCATGTTGTATGCTAGTGTGTGTGTGAGTTAGAATACAAGTACTGAACATGTTTTTAATAAGGTTAATATATAAGACATAATAATGGGAGGCCAACCTTAGGGTTGAGTGGTCTTGGGTGCCTAACACCTTCCCAAGAATGTACCTAAACACCAAACCCATACTCTGGTAGTAAGATCAATGGTCCTTCCTCGAAAGAATGCTATATTCATGGTTCATAGACCATATAACTTTGTGGCGACTCCGACACTTTCCATTGTGTCCACAGCACACTCACATGCCTTGTACAACTCTCTATTCTCTAAAGTTTGTCTCTCTCTCTCTCTCTCTCACACACACACACACACACACACACACAGAGCATGGCAAAACCAAAAGAAAAGAAAAATCCCTTTCTCTTACTCCCTCCTCAAAACCCATATGCATCTTCTCTCTCTCTCCTTCTTTGGTCTTCTCGGATTACCCACTATTAAAACAATAAAAAAAACCACCACTACCACCACCATATGTAGGGATGGAGCCATTCTTTGACTTTGGGGGCAAACCCCCCCCCCCCCCCCTAAAATTTGAAAAAAATAATTATTAGTATATACTATATGTATTGATTTACTAATTTGGTTCAATAAAATTGTACACTTAGCCTCCCTTAATAATATTAAGCGCATAAAAATTAAGCCCAACAACAAAATCACCAATGCCAAAGTTGAAAATTTTATCACAATCAACTAATTTTACCAAAATAAAAAAAGCCTAGTCCTTAAAAATTTTTGAAACAACACTAATCTATGGATTAAATCCTTCCTTCATTCCATCAAATTAAAAAAAAAAAAAAAAAACTGACGGAGAGAGAGTGAGAGATGCTGAACTGAGGGGAGAGCTAGAGAGGTAGTGTCACTGCTACATGGAGACTGAGAAGCAATAGCTGAGCAGCATAGTAGGACAAAAGATTAAGCAAACCTCTAGCACAATACATAAGCAGTAGAGCCGCGCCATAACCCCCAAATCTGGTATTTTTGTGTGTATCTCTCTCATTTGAGCAACGAGTAGGTAGAGTGCTCTATCTGTCTCACTTTTTTCACTTTTTTAGTTCCCTTTTATTCTCTGAAACAAAGAATAGAGAGGAGAAGAGAGCTTTATGCCTCTCTCTCTCTCTCTCTCTTCCTATTTAAATAATGATCCATGTGCATTGTATAGAGAGTCATGAGTGTATGGTACATTGAAAGATATTTGCTCTACAATACATAAATAAATAATCTAGTAGATCCAATGGGTCCAAAATTACAAATTGGATAAAAATTTCACCTGTGTTATAGCAAAAAATAATTGTTTTGTTTACAATAATTGTGAGTTGAGGCCGGGCTCACTACTTTAAGTTTGGATGTGAGGTTATGTCAGTGGTTATTTTTATTATTATTATAATGACTATATAAATTGAATTTGTTTTTTTAGTAACAAATGATACAAAATAGATAAATAGTACAAATTGTATTGTTAGTATTTGTGTCTTTAAATAGTACTAAATGAATGCTCCTTGCAAATAAAAGAATGAGTAATTGTCTCAAATTGTTTTAAAAAATGTGTTGTTTATAGTATAGCTTTCATCACCTTTACTATAGTTTTTGAGTGGAGTTTGTGACGTGTTTTTGTGTTAGAATCCATGTCCTTCTCTCTTGTGATAGTTTTCTTTTTATACTACTGCCCCCCTAACTTGGAGTTTTGGCTTTGTCCCTGACCACATGCAACACCATCAGTGAACAGTAACTCCATCATCAAAAGAGTGTAACTGTGGAGAGCACCACAAGATTAAACAACCCCCATGTTGATAAGCTTCAACAACTAGTACACAAGGACTAAACTAGTACCAACCAAAACAATTTTTTTCTTTTTTGGGTTTTTAAGATGGTTTTATCAAATGGGTATACCGATTTTGTTTAAAAGATGTGATTTTTTCTGTTGGGTTTTGGTTCTTTCTTGTATTAACGTTGTTATGTCCTATGTATTTCTATTGTAATGATGACTTGGTTGAGTGATAATTTTATGTCTGTATCAATGATTTTTTTTCTTTTTTTAGCATATTATCAATGTTATTATGTCTCGTATTATGGCAGAAAAAAGAAGTGTGTTACTATGGTGGTGTTGCTTTGGTTGATCACTGATGAGGAGGAGGTGGGTACTAATCTAAAGAGGAGGAGGACGAAGAGAGAGAGAAGATGCAAATGGGTTTTGAGTAGGGAGTGAGAGAAATGGATTTTTCTTTTCTTTTGGTTTTGCCGTGAATGAGAGGGAGAGAGACGAGAGAGAAAAAGAAACACTATGTCACTAACGTTAGAAAATAGAGGGTTAATGGATTTTAGAAAATTGGTCCATGACAGGTGTCTGGCTAATAGTATGACACGTCGCCCATTATGCAGGATTTACTGCAACCAAATTTGCAGCAAATCCTTTCTTAAAATTTTGTTTTTAAAAAGCAAATATATCTTGTTTTTTTTGGCATAATATATATGTAAGGACCAGATTTGACTTGAATCCAAAACGGGAGCGGATCCAGGCTCACGTAGCCCAAACAATGAATTTATAGAGTGCAGGAAAGAAAGCTAGTCCGATCTTGGGCCAAGATATTGGGTTTTAGCGTAAAGAGACTAGAGTTACAGGTGTAGTTTATACAAAGAGTCTCCTTGGACATGTCCCAGTGCAATGATTTTAGAATAATTTCTCCGTCCCTTTCCTTTTTCATTTCTTCGTCTTATATACTATGGCTTCTTTACCTTTTTCCTCATCCACGTGTGGGCTTGACGTTGAAAGTCCTTTTTCATCATCTTTCTTGCCCTTTCTTGAATCTTCCATTCTTAGCTGGAAGGCTGCCTATTTACTGTTCAGGCATCACCTCCACATTAATGCGGCCAGAAGGTTAGCTGGGCGGCATTTAATGCGGAGGGGACAGTACCCTAAGATATTTGTTCATGTTCACTATTATCTTCTATTTGATATTTTTCCCTTTCGTTTTGCTGTGGGGTTTGTCCGAGGTGTTATTCTAAATGACTGATAAGTTCACCAGACACCTCGGATATAAGTCCCGAGGTGACTATAGTCCTCGGACACGGTTAAATCCCCACGAGCGTTCTTCACCTCTCCTCGGAGGAGAACCTTATTTCTTCCTTTGTTGATTGTCCTCGGATACTCTCTCACCCTCAGACTGGACGTTGGGCCTGGCCCCTTCTCACACAGCCCGTACATATGAGATCAGATACTGGGCCTGGCCTCTTCCAACGTGGTTTGAGCACCGGATACAGTTGGCCCCCACAATATATATATATATATATATATATATATATATATATATATATATATAATCGAAACTTTTGATTTTTAATTGACCTCTTCAGAGCTTGCCACATTATTATCATTTTTTATAAACAAAATTATTTTTTAAAACAAAATTATTTAACTTTTTTTAATTAACAATCAAAGTCCAAACTTAACAAGGAGTGAAACTTTATCTCTTTAACAAGTCTATTTTAAACTCAAACTCAAATGTTGATAATTTATCTCCAAATTTGCGAGGTTAATCATGAACACTATAAAAGTAGTGCAAACCCCAATATTTTTTTAAAATGTGATTTTCATCTCCATATAACTATTATCCATTCCCATACCCTAGTTACACGCCACATTAGCCTTGAGATAAGAAGAAATATATATGTTTCAGCAATATATAAGCCAATAAACATCAGGTTGCTTACTTTCATGGAGAGCAGTACTTAAGAATAAGTAGGTTTATAAGTCAAATATATCATATGCATGGTTTGGGAATTGTTTGTGATGCCTCAAGCTTCGCCGTAAAATCGAAACTTTTGACTTTTTATTAACTTCTTTAGAGCTTGCCACTTCATTATCATTTTTTATAAACAAAATTATTTTTTTAAAACAAAACTATTTAACTTTTTTAAATTAACAACCAAAGTTCAAACTTAACAAGGAGTGAAACTCTATCTCTCTAACGAGTCCATCTGAAACTCAAACTCAAACGTTGATAATTTATTTTCAAATTTGCGAGGTTAATCATGAGTACTATAAAAGCAGTGCAAACCCCAATATTTTTTTTTTATTAAGTTATTTTCATCTCCATACAACTATTACCCATTCCCATACCTCGGTCACATGCGAGATTACCATTGAGATAAGAAGAAATATATATGTTTTAGCAATATATAAGCCAATACGCATCAAGTTGCTTTCTTTCATGGGGAGCAGTACTTAAGAATAAGTAGGTTTATAAGTTAAATATATTATATGCACGGTTTGGGAATTGTTTGTGATGCCTCAAGCTTCGCAGTGTTGTAATATGCACTCAATAATTAAGCTGCAACTTTTTTTTTTTTTTTGATAATGAAACTTGAAAACTATATAGTTTGATGTAATGTAATGTATGCAAAATAAATGAGCGACCGAAATATGTCTTTGACATTTTAATTTGAATGATATCTGTTACCGTATATGATTTTTTTTCATCGTTTAAAGTTTAGACCCATTAAAATTTAAAAATAATTGCTTTATGGATTCGTGTACTTTTTTTCTTTTTCTTATATTTCTCTTTTGAATAGTCATATATTTTTTGAATTGTTTCAATAACTTATTCTTTAATTATATATCTTTTTTTGGCATTTTGGAAGTTTTAACATCTGAATTTGTGTTAGTTTTTGCAATATTTGAACATGTTTAGCAGATTTCAATGACTATACCATGTATTATTTTTTTGAAGGTAATCAATTTTTCTTTTATATTTCTCTATTGTGTAATCATATAAATTTTGTTTTGTTTCAAAAATTTGTAGGAAGTAAATCTTATGATTCTTTTGATGGTAACAAATTTTTCTTTGTTGTGTAGTCATACATACATACATACATACATATATATATATATATATATATATATATATATATATATATTATCTATAATTTGTAGGCTTTGAATCTTTTGATTCATTTCAATAGTTATAGTCATGAATTATTCTTTTGAATGTAGCCTATCTTTCTTTTATATTTCTCTATTATTTAGTCATATATATATATATATATATATATATATTGTTTTATTTCAATAATTTCTAAGTAGGGAATCATTTTTTTGTAAGTCATTGCACGTTTAAGTAATGACTTCTTCACCAAATTGTAACACAAATTGAAGTCATACAAGAGCAAATCATGCAATGGTGTAGTTTCTTAATTAATTTAAAATTTTATAAAATTATTTTAATTTACCTCACAAATATGTAAGTTTCCATGTATAGCATAGGTTAGCGACTAGTTAATTATTTAAAAATATGTTTATTTAATATATTAATGATGTATTAATATCCCATTTCTCAAAAACAAAAAAAATATCCCATTTCTCATCCACGGGTCACAAAATTGTTGATCCAACGATTCCAACCAAGTGCCATGGTTACCACATTTTGGGCCAACAAAATAAAAAATAAAAATCATTTTTATGGTTTCAAAATGTAATTTAATGTGTTTGGTAAAATCTACCAATAATACTTTTTTGGTCTAATAATATGATTTTTTTTTGTTATGAACTTAGTTTAGGTCCAGTGCTTTAGTATATTGGATCCGATCAGATGATGACATGTGTTTAAAAGTGAATACATGTTTTCATCTTAATGGTACAATATTACTTGACACTAATGTCATACCTGTGTTACTACCAAAGGAGTAATAAGAACAAAAAATTATTAATTCAAAAAACTAAACCAAATGTACCCCAAGTGTCCAATAAAAGGCTCGAAAGTCCAAGAACCGAGGCTACTTGGGGGTCTTTATGTGAGACCCACCCCTTGTGTGGGAGAGTGCAGAACACTGCTATGGATTATATAAGTATTTTCCACTACTGTATTTACCTACTCTTTGCATGGCCCACCCGAATAGCAATCTAAGCCGTCCGATTTTACGAGTAACAATTTACTCTCTACTCTTCTAGTCCACTCCAATACTCCACGTCTGGTTAACTTCCATTGGACCCTCCACGCCATCCTAACCATTCATCAAAAAGTGGGACCCAAATAAATCCAGCAAATATAGCCGAAACCTAAGCCTAAAAATCCCAACAAATTATAAATAAATTAAAAAAGAAAGGCGAATATTTCAATGTCTGAATCTCAGCTGAGTCCTAGTCTTACACAGCTGCCACTTCCCAAACTCTCTCTCTTCCTCTTTATCTCCAACTCTTAAAAGTCCCTCTCTAAATCTAAAATCTCACTCCATATCCAACATGGCTTCTCCATCTCCCACCACGCCCTTCATCCAAACCCTACCAAAACCCGTCTCCAAAATCACCTAAAAATCACATTTTTCGATTAATTTCACTCCAAAAATCTCACCTTTATAACTTTTTTGTTGGTTGGTGGGTTTTTGTGTGCGTGTGTGTTTGTCTTCAATGGCTTCAACACCACCACAGTGTTCAATCACAGGGACCAAGCCTTACCAAAATCACCAGTACCAACAAACCCACCACAAAAACCAAAGCCAAACCCATCCCCAAAATCGCCGCTATTGGACCAATACCAAAGTCTCTCTCTCAAACCCTTCACCTTTGCCTTTACCCTCACATCGCAATGCACCAAATCCCTGTGCCGCCGCCACCACCACCACCACCCAAAACCCCAGCTTTCACTCTCTCTGTACCCCAAAGTCCGAGCTTTCAGTCGACTTCTCGGGCCGCCGATCGACCCGGTTCGTTTCCAAGCTTCACTTGGGTCGGCCCAAAGCCTCATTGGGCTTTCGCCACTCCCCTCTAGCCCAGGAAGCTCTGCTACACTTGATCCAATTAGGTAAGCATGATGTTAAAGGTATTGAGAATGTGTTGCTTAATTTTGAGTCAAAGCTTTGTGGTTCAGATGATTATAATTACTTGCTTAGAGAGTTAGGCAATAGAGGGGAGTGTTCCAAAGCAATTCGTTGTTTCCAATTCGCTGTGAGAAGAGAGAGGAGGAAGAATGAGCAAGGGAAATTAGCTAGCTCTATGATTAGTATTCTTGGTAGGTTAGGAAGAGTTGAACTTGCTAGAGAGGTTTTTGAGACGGCGAGGAATGAGGGGTATGGGAACACTGTTTACGCCTATTCGGCTTTGATTAGTGCGTATGGGCGAAGTGGGTATTGCGATGAGGCAATAAAGGTTTTCGAGTCCATGAAAAGTGTGGGTTTGTTTCCGAATTTGGTTACCTATAATGCTGTGATCGATGCGTGTGGGAAAGGGGGCGTGGAGTTTAAGAGGGTTGTGGAGATTTTTGATGACATGTTGGGAAATGGGGTGCAACCTGATCGGATTACATATAATTCGCTTCTTGCAGTTTGTAGTAGAGGGGGGTTGTGGGAGGCAGCTCGGAATTTGTTTGCTGAGATGGTGGATAGAGGGATTGATCAGGATATATTTACTTATAATACTCTCTTGGATGCGGTTTGTAAAGGTGGGCAGATGGATTTGGCGTATGAGATTATGTTGGAGATGCCTATAAAGAACATTTTGCCAAATGTGGTGACCTATAGTACTATGGTTGATGGGCATGCTAAGGCTGGTAGATTGGAAGAGGCATTGGGTTTATTTAATGAAATGAAGTTTTTAGCAATTAGTTTGGACAGGGTTTCGTACAATACTTTACTTTCAATTTATGCAAAGCTTGGTAGGTTTGAGGAGGCTTTGAATGTTTGCAGAGAGATGGAGAGTTGTGGGATTAAGAAGGATGTTGTAACATATAATGCACTTCTTGGTGGGTATGGGAAGCAAGCAAAGTATGATGAAGTTAGAAAAATGTTTGAAGAGATGAAAGCAGATCATGTATTTCCTAATTTGTTAACTTATTCAACATTGATTGATGGGTTCTCAAAAGGTGGTTTGTATAGGGAGGCAATGGAGGTCTTTAGAGAGTTTAAGCAGGCAGGGTTGAAAGCTGATGTTGTTCTTTATAGTGCACTTATCGATGCTCTATGCAAAAATGGTTTGGTGGAGTCTGCTGTCTCTTTGCTTGATGAGATGACAAAGGAAGGGATTAGGCCCAATGTTGTCACTTATAATTCCATTATTGATGCTTTTGGTCGCTCTGCAGCTGCAGAATGTCCAGTTGATACTGCTGCTTTAGCTGGTGAGTGGCATGTTGAATCTTCATCACCAATGGTTATTGAGGACGCTACTGAATTGGGGGTGGTAAATAGGGAGGATAATCAAATCATGAAGATGTTTGGGCAGCTTGCTGCCGAGAAAGCAGGTCACATAAAGAAAGATAAGAGGGTTAGGCAGGAAATAGCGTGCATCTTGGGAGTCTTTCAGAAGATGCATGAACTAGAAATTAAGCCAAATGTTGTAACCTTTTCAGCCATATTAAATGCTTGCAGGTAAGTTTATTTATCAGATGCTTTCCATTTTTTATTATATCGAGGGTCTTGTTGCATGAAGATCATTTAAGTCACAAATGCTATATTGGCATGAGTACCCATCTAGAAAAATTTTTTGGTGGTCTTAGTCTTACTCTGTAGGCTCTTATTTTCAGTCTGAGGCTGTACAGCTGTACTCCTTGTTTGAAACTTTTTAATAAGTTACTCCTTCTGGGAATGATGCTTTACTACTACGAGCTTTTCGATGCTGTCTCACCCTAGGGCCTAGGCATGTCAAATGCTTTTGAAAACCTTGGTTTCATATTTCTCTCTTGGCTGATTGAGCTATAAATGAAAACTGTAAGTGGGACTTGTGACATAGCACTGTTTTTGAATTCAGTATATTGCAGTTTCTAACACAACTAAACTTTTTGATGCAGTAACATGACCTATGATGAAACTTTACAACTGATTGTGGTAGTTTAAAGTAGTAATGGATCAAACTTTTGAAAGATTCCTAGGACCTCAGGTTTATGACTTGGAAAAGTTTTTCTTTTGTGATGAAAATAAGAGGTTCATGTGTTAATATCCATATAGATACTTATTAAATAAAAAGTGTTAATATCCATATAGAGTTCCTAATTGTGTACTTACTCAAAATTTCTTGCCAATTTTCAGAGTTGACAAATTTATAATGTACTAGTGTCTTCTGCTAGGTGGGAAAAAAAAAAAAATTCTCTGCACAAACCCTAGATGTACTATTTGACTTGCATTTTTTGCCCATTTACTACTTGTGAGTCTAGACTCTAGTGTAGAAGCTAATTGAGTGGATGAAGCTGCATGAATATGCCTTCCTCTCAAGAAGGGGAGGGTGAAACCTGTTCCCTTTCTCTATGGGATGCTATTGAGACTTATCTACCCTTCAAAATTATCATTGCCCATGGTTAGTTGGTAATTTGAGAATATATGGTTTAGAGGATAGGGAAAGGCACTTGCTTTTTTTGTCTTCTATTAATATAAACTGTCCCTGTATATGGTCAATCTCATGTATGTGATTTGGACTCTGGATGCAGTCGGTGTAATTCATTCGAAGATGCCTCAATGTTATTGGAGGAACTCCGGTTGTTTGATAATCAGGTCTATGGTGTGGCCCATGGACTTCTTATGGGCTACAGGGAAAATGTATGGGTTCAAGCCCAATCTTTGTTCGATGAAGTAAAGCTTATGGACTCCTCAACTGCATCTGCTTTTTATAATGCTCTGACTGACATGCTATGGCACTTTGGTCAGGTAAGTCTTAGTCATTACTACTGTCTCTCTTCCTCTGCTTCTTGTCATTACCATACTTTTCTTATGTACATGTGTGCTCAGTCAGATCATTCTTGTACAAGGTTGTTAATGCATACGATGACTAATACTTGAATGATCCTAAGTCCTAAAGTGACAATGTTGTTGAATTTTTATAATTAGAAAAAAGGGGCACAACTGGTTGTGCTTGAAGGCAAGCGCCGAAATGTATGGGAGAGTGTTTGGTCTGATTCTTGCTTAGATTTGCATCTGATGTCTTCTGGGGCAGCACGGGCGATGGTTCATGCATGGCTGCTCAACATACGCTCTGTTGTGTTTGAAGGCCGTGAATTGCCAAAGCTATTAAGGTATTAATTTGTCCACTATATGCTTATTTATTACTGTTTGTACCATGGTTACAATTGAGGAGTTAAACTGTGTCTTTTGCTCTCTGCCAGCATTTTGACAGGATGGGGTAAACATAGCAAAGTAGTTGGTGATGGCACACTAAGACGGGCTATTGAGGCACTTCTCACTGGCATGGGTGCCCCCTTTTGGGTTGCCAAGTGTAATATAGGTAGGTTTATATCAACAGGTTCTGTGGTGGCTGCCTGGTTAAAGGAGTCTGGCACTTTGAAGGTGCTTGTTCTTCATGATGACAGAATTCATCCTGAAGGTGCTAAGTTAGATCAGATTGCCAATTTGCAAGCACTCACCTTGTAGTCATCCTGCTTTTTTGTAAGCTTCAAAACATGTTTATACACTGTAATATGTATAAATTATCAGAAGAAAATTACATTGCAATCTCTCTCTCTCCTGTTAGTAGCTTTATATTTATATTTGATTTAAGTTATGCAATTGTTTGTATCAAAACATACTGTTAAGGGGGCAAATTAGAATTGATTCATTGAACAATTGCCAGTATCATGTATGTTAGAAACTCTGGTCATCAATCGAACAGTTTAGAGGGAAATGATATCTAACTTTGTAGGATCCAATTAGGGCAAATGATTTTCTATTTTGTTGCCAAGCTGTTGTTTTTTTTTTTTTAAATTTTAATTTTAATTTTTAAAGAGTTTTTACCCAAAAGCCTAAAAGATAATGGACCAATCAAACATCTCTAAGGCAATGTAACGGCAAAAGCCATTCTCAAAACTTTTCATGGGCAGGCATGTCTTAAGCTGATGGCAGCTCAAAGTGTCTAGGACATAGTTAATCAAATATTTAATTTCACAACTTGCTGACTTGTGTTATTGTGAGTGGTGGACATTTTCTGTTGACCACTAATATGGACTCACCACTTTTCATCTATTGCTCATAATCACACAAGTCAACAAGTTGTGAAATTGGGTGTGTGTATTTGTAAGCTCCAGGGGGGAAAAAAAAACCTAAACCATAAGCTTCTATTTATTTATGAAAAGTTAGAAATCTTACAAGACTTCAAAAATAAAAAATTAATTGGAAGACTTATATATTGAATATTACAAGTTTACAATGGTTGGTGTTTCCTTAACCCATGCAATGCATTCCGAGCTAGTTAGTTGATATCACAAATGCTAATGTGGTAAGTTGTGATTAAAACAACATAATTTTTACATAGGTTCTTATTACACTAATTACAACATATTATCTCTTGTTAGTCCTCCAACAAGCCTATCTAATCAATAATTATCTCGTATATCACCATGCATTCTCCTCCTCAGACTATCAATTTTATTTTTTCAAACCTCTGAACAAAAAACATTCTAGCACTTAAGATTTCGATAAATGCAAAAGATAAGTCCATGTTTGATTTTCCTTATAGAATATTTTTTTTAAGGCTTCTAGACTACCCAAACTATGAATGAAATGACATCCCTCTCCCTTAAGATTTGTATAAATGACATTGCCCTTTTTAGAGATTTGTACAAATAAGTAGGAATTTTTTTTATAACAAAATAGATTATTCTATTTCATAAGTATTATTGTAAGAGGGTATGAACTTATTTGTTGTATTTATATAAACCTCAAAGGAGACCTCAAAGGATGGAGTGTCATTTCAATAACCTTAAGGAAAACTAGTGTAATTCAATTTTTTTAAGGAACTTTCTTGTAGAATCCATCACTCACTTTGATCATTATTATTTTTAATTTTAAGACATCTCTCTCACTCTCTCTCTCGGTAACTAGGGACTATTATCCCTTATTTATAGGGGCGGCTCCACATTGAAGGCAAGGTACTCCTTGACTTGGGAAAAAAAAATTATATTTTATATAAATTTTGAAAATTTTATGACTTTTTACTTTTAAAAAGTTTTTGTGACCACCATAAAAATTTTTAGGCCTAACATAATTTAACTTTGGACAAAATTTGGCAACAAACTTGGTTGTACACTAAGGTTACAACTTCGCTCAATATATATATATATATATATATTTTATTGGATGTGAATTTTGACAATTCTATCATTGAATTACATTTTTTTTCTTATATCCTCCATACTTGCAAAATTTCAAGAAGATCAAAGGTCAATAGCTATGTTATCAATCAAATGTTTAAATTTAAAGTTTTTGTAGTTTAAAATTAATTTATAGAAAATAAGTTAATGGATTGAATAGTAAATAACATTTGATTGATATGAAATTTGATATGTGTTTTAAATATATTAATAACATGCAATTCAATGGATAGATTTTCAAAATATGTAGCCATGTTAATTTGTTTAGTGAGCAACTAAGTTTGTAGGAAAATTTTGTTCTTAAATTTTGGCCTCCTTAAAAATATATTAGGCCCTTACAAACAAACAAAAAAAGTCCAAGAAAATTTTTATTGAGCTAAAATTTTGAAAGAAATGTAGTTTACAGTATTGATAATGAAATTATCATGAAACAATTTCAAAATAAGAAAATTCATAGAAGAAAATTGTAAGACTGTGTATTTATGTGTATTTTTTTTTTTTTTTCAATATATGAAGTTATCTTTTTATTAGATTTTGTATAATTTAAGTTTCTTAATGATCAGGAAAATATTTATGGAGCCACCACTGCTTATTTATCATAATAAAGACATAAGAAAGGATAGAACTTTTTTTTTTTGAGGAACAAGAAAGGACAAAATTTAAGTACAATACTTTAGATGTAGTACATTAGGTTCATAGGAGAAAATTGTAAGACTATGTATTTGCATGTATTTTTTATTTTTTGCCAATATATGAAGTTATCTTTTTATTAGATTTTGTATAATTTAAGTTTCTTGATGATTAGGAAAAGATCTCTAGAGCCACCATTGCTTATTTATCAAAATAAAGACACAAGAAATGATAAAATTTAAGTACAATACCTTAGATGCAGTACATTAGGTTTCCCAATTGAATTAACTTGGTTGCATTGACCAATAAAATAAAAACAGTGTTATCTTTTTAAGCTAAATTAAATTTAAAACAGCCAAGTGTTTGAATTCAATTAGGGAACCTAACGTACCTTAAAAGCCTTGCCACCTTTACCATATACTATGTGTAGAGAATAACATATACTAACCTAAAAATTTATGTTTATGGGTTTTAGTCCAACTATGTTATATTAACTAATAATTCTTATTGTGGGTTCCAGTTAAAGTCTCTGATGGTTGAATAAGAGATCTAAGATTTAATTCCTGTTTATACCAAAAACCAATTGGTGTTTTAGTTTGATGATAAAGAGCTATTATCAGGAGTGGATGCCATTGAAACTCTAAAAAAAAAAAAAAAAACTCACTCTTGTCATTATTATTTTAAAGGAAACTTCACTCAAATGTATATACCCAATAGATTTCCATGCTTTTATCAAGGTGTGCACTAATTGATTTTTTCCTTCAAAAGAAAGAGAATATTTAATGTCTCTCTAATTACTTTTTTTAACAAGTGTCCATTGTCCATGTCACCCCATACAATTAATTGGTTCGTCACTTGCAAAATTTTAACCCCACTACTCCTCAATAAAAAAAAAACAGGGCCAACAATTTCTTTCTAGTTGCAGTTGCGCAAAAACATGCTTGTAGATATTGAATAAAAATGCACAAGCTATAGTGGCATTTTCAATTGAAACTGCTATTAAATTAAGGGGTTGTTTAGTAAACCATGGTGATGAGGATAATTTTTGATTGATCAACACCAGGTGCCGAACCTTCCTCACGCTCCAAACCTTCCTTGTCTGATCATCGGCCTTACACTTGAACTGATCCCAAAGGGATGACCGACCCCAGGGGTCATCGGACACAAGTCGACAATCCAACCCCTAATCCTGACGACCTATCACCTTAGGGTTTCTCATGGGACTTGCGTGGGGTCCATTCATATGCCCATACATGGAAATTACTTGCGCACCATAACCAAAGATCCTACCACACAATCAAATCTCCTATATATGGGAAAGTGATCCCAAGTATCTTGGGATCCTTCTTTCTACAAGGAAATTCCCCCTTATCAAGGAATTCAAGTCAGCTTTCCACTTCTATATAAACAACAAACCATAACCCATTTGAGGCACATGAATTCTCCCTAGCTTTTGCACTCTTGAGTTCTTGGAGATTCTTCTATCACTAACTTAACCATCGGAGGGTCTTTGGCCAACACCCTATTAGTGCTCTCTGATTGGTTCTTCTCTTTTGTTCTTCAAGTACACCCTACTAGTGCTATCTGATTGGTTCTTCTCTTTTGTTCTTCAAGTACACCCATTGGCACGTGTTTGGACAATCAACTCACTGACGATTTTTGTGCATCATCAGTTGGCATCATCTGTGGGAACGAGTGATAAGCCATATCGCCATTTTAAGGACAAAGAGTTGTATGGTCCTAACACGATCAATGGCCACCAAAAACTAAGAGATTGGGAACCCACCCAACGCATTGGAGAGGTAGGTGCAAAACCCTCATCGCATTGTTTGAACGACTCACTCGGCAAAACCACGAGTTGGAGCGACAGTTGGAGTAGCAGAATAATCAAGAGCCAAACGATCAAAATGACGAACATGATAGGGACAAACGCAACAACAACCATCCCTCGATGAACGATCACCAAGAGAGGGATGACCAAGAGGAAAGCAATGCTGTCAGTCGACAGGACCAGCAGGATACCAGTCATCCCTCCGAGTTAGAAGTTGGCGCATTGCGCATGACGTAAAAGATGCAAACGATGAAAGAAAAGATGGATATGATGATGAATGTCCTGAAGGGTCGGGTGTCCACTAACTTGGATGAACTAGTCCATCATACCAATTCTCCCTTCATTGCACTGGTCACAACCTTCCCTCTTCCAACCAAGTTCAGAATGCCATAAGTGGAAGCATATGATGGGTCGAAGGACCCCCTTGACCACCTGGTGTCGTTCAAAACCCTCATGCACCTACAAGGGGCCTTAGACGAGATCATATGCAGAGCCTTCCCCACCACACTCAAAGGGCCAGCCCAAGTGTGGTTTAGCAAGATAACCCTTAATTCCCTCTCAACCTTCAAGGAATTAAGTGGGCTCTTTGTCACACATTTCATTGGGGCTCAGTGATACAAGAGTTCCTCGACAAGCCTCTTGAACATCAAATAGTGGGACGATGAGAGCTTAAGGTCGTATGTCACTCGGTTCAATAAGGAGGCATTACTGATTGACGAAGCCGACGATAAAGTCCTGGTTACAGCCTTTACTAATGGACTTCGATCTAGAAAGTTCTTATTCTTTATTTACAAGAACGATTCAAAGACCATGGCTGACATGTTATACTGAGCCATGAAGTATATGAACGCTGAGGATGTCGTGATTGCCAGAGGGGGCAGGCCAAAGATGCGGGAAAAACATGACAATCCCCATCCGAAAAGGGGAAGAATGGCAGCCCAAACGAGTGATAGGAGGGATGAACGAAGATCAAGGCCCCCGCCAGGATGAATCGCCAACTTCACTTCGCTTAACACTCCGTTCGATCAAGTCCTATTGCAGATTAGGGACGACCTTGCCTTGACGGGGCCCGATAAGTTAAAGGGCGACCTAAAAAAAAGGTTGAGGAATAAGTATTGTTGCTTCCACCGCGATCATGGACACGACACCTTCGATTGCTATGACCTAAAACAATAGATATAAGCCCTTATTAGACAAGGAAAATTGCAACGATTTATAAGGCGAGAAAGAGAGGAGAAAACCCACCAAGGGACCAAGAGCTGAACTGACGAGTCAAGGAATGACCTAGGGCCCCACTTGAAAAGATAAACGTGATCATCGAGGGGAGCACGATGGTTGGATCCTCAAGGAAGGCAAGGAAAACCTACTTACAGATGGTACAAAATGTCCAGCTCACCAGTCGTTCGCCCAAGCTTACTTGGATGGATGACCCGATGATTAGCTTCACTGAGGAGGATGCCCGATGAGTCCACCAACCCCATGACGATGCCTTGGTGATCAATTTGACCATAGTAGACTTCAATACCCGAAAAATCTTGGTGGACAATGGAAGTTCAATTGACATCCTCTACTATCCAGCCTTCCAAAAAATAAGGATTGGTAAGGAACGGCTCATGCCATTAGATGTCCCTTTAGTAGGCTTTGGTAGAACGAAGGTCATGCTTGTCAGATCTGTCATGCTGTCGGTCACCATCCGTACCTATCCTCAACAAATCACCAAGGATGTCACCTTCTTGGTAGTGGATTGCTTGTCAGCCTACAATGCCATCATCGGGGGACCAACACTCAATGCATGGAGGGCAGCCACATCCACATATCACCTACTATTGAAGTTCCCTATATAATGTAGGATAGGATAGGAGAGGCCCGTAGAGATCAAATGGCAACCCGAGAATGATGTAGCCATGTTGGAGATGGACGAACAAGTGAACACCATAAACATTGAGGAGCAACGAGTGAATGTATAACTGATAGAGGGATTAGAAACCATCTCCCTAGACAATGAACACGCAGATCAGATCACTCGCATCGGCATGTAAGCCAGCCCTTCGATCCAAAATGGGTTGATCATTTTCCTAAGGGACAACCTAGACATCTTTGCTTGGAGCCATGAGGACATGCTCGGAATCTGTAACATCCTGACCTAACTTTATAGTTAAATTATGTGTTTGAGTGGTTAATTATTATTTTAAGCCGCTTTCTTTCTATAATTAATAGAAGACTATTCAATAAACAAATTATTTTGTAGTGTCATTGAATAAGAATTGTAAAGATTATATATAATTGAATGGCTAATTGTATTATGAATATATACTAAGTATGTACAAAACTATATTAAGTGGTTAAGTTATTAGATATATAGTTGTTGGTGTTTAATTAAGTGTTTAAGGTAAGGGCATTTTAGTAACTTCCTACACACATGACTAATAGAATCAAGATACTTGGGCCAACCATGTGTGGACAATTGCCCAGCTTGCCATGCATGTGAGACAAGTGGCAAGGCCATTAACCTCCACATAACCCCACCCCACTAACCCTTTAGCCAGCTATGAAAACCTCAATTCTCATCACCTAATTCTTCTTTCTACTTTCTCAAAACAACTAGAACAAGCAAGAAGCTCTTTCCCTCTCTATTCCCACGGGTCCAAACAAATCAGAATTCTCACCTCACTTTTCATTTCTCTTAAGGAAAGAGCTAGAAGCTCTCTTGAGTCCCTTTTCTCAAACCCACGGGTCCACACATCAAAATAAAAATAAAGTTTCATCTCATTTCTCCTTCATAATCTCTTAAAGAAACTAGAAAACTCAAAAACTCTCTCAAGCTCTCTACCTCTCATATTTTCGGGTCCAGCAACTAGGAAAGGGCAATCCTTTCATGCAAGAGTGACTCTATTTCTATTTCCCCTCAAGAACCAAAAACTTGATAAGGGTTCTAGCTACTCTCACCTTAGAATCCATGATTTCTTCATGGAATTTTTAGTAATGGTATTTGTGGTTTGTAAAATTAGGAAATCATGAACTTTTAACTCTCTCTCTCTCTCTCTCTATATATATATATATATATATAGTGTTTTAAGAAGCTTTGAAACCGTGTTGGTGATTTTTTGAAGGTAGATTAGGGTTTTTACTAATTAATAAT
This sequence comes from Quercus parvula, assembly GCA_030820535.1. NCBI lineage: Eukaryota > Viridiplantae > Streptophyta > Magnoliopsida > Fagales > Fagaceae > Quercus > Quercus parvula. The sequence continues at coordinate 23,289,910 of JAUAME010000012.1, forward strand.
TGTATATGATTAAGGAAGTAAGAAAAAGTTAGAGTGAGTACATTTGATGTTACTACTGGGATTTTTGTTGTATTCAATTTTGCTATAAAAGGTTAAGTGACTATATATCGGTGTTTTCTAACATGTCTACTGAGTATATAAAAATCCCCATATGATAATAAGGCTATTTGCAATCATTTTCTGATTTTACAAGAAAATGTTGCAAAGTTGCCATTGTGATAGATTGTGTGTTTACGCATGATAAATTATGTACTAAATTGTATTTAGTGAATTTGGATGCTAGGAATATTTAATATGAAATCTAAGACATTTTTGGTTGTTATTGAATTGTTCTTATAGCAGTTGTATCAATACAAAAATAATAGTGTAATTTGTAAGTTAATTGAAATTTTGTTGGGACAGAGTTGAGTATGTTGTCTTGTATGATTTTTAGTAAATCATAGTTTTATGGTTTGGCTCTGAAAATGATATGGACTCTACTAGACATCCATAGGAGTGGCTCTGTATATTGACATGAAAATTGGATGTGAATTGGTAGCCCAGTTGTATTTTATAAGTTAAGTATATGCTGTTGGAATAAACAGTGAACAGTAAATGATATAACTAACTTTGAGGATGTAATTCTAAAGTTAGGGTGAATGTTTTGAGTTATAAATTAATATGCTCATCATTTGGTATGTATGGATCATAGATAACTTATGAATAACTTGGTTCATGGTTTAGTACTCAAAGGAGGGGTTCTAAACCATTCAACTGTTGTTTTTATGAAGCTATTTTGTTCAACATGCTGTATGTTGCCTTCTGTAAGTTTATGCATGCACCATTGCTTCCAATCTCAAACACATTCTGAATTGATTTTAAAGTTGTTTGACATGATCTGAATATGAACATTAAAATAATGGATTCTCTATGATTTGGTACATCATGTTGTTTGATGAATGTATCTCGTGTTTGGGGAACCTTGTTGAGGTGGGATTATGATTTCCTTGATTTTAAGAGATAGGTTTTGAGATGAATGAACAAGTTTATTCTAAGGTAAAATTGATAGTAATAAGCTTTGATATTTGGTTTAGGTATTACTAGCTCCCAGGTTTGAGCTCCTTTGACTTTAGGCTCTTGGTTCCTCTGCTTTTAGGTAAGGGACAAGTTATATGGGCATTTGGTAAGTCATGAGGTTATTTTAAAGTGTATTATGCATTAAAAGGTTTTTGATTAGAAATATGACATATAATCATGTTTCAGATAAAGATGTGTTTGTGAACTTTCGAAACCTTATGTATACGAGTTTAGCATATTGATGCTATTATTAATTCCACAAATATGATGTTTAAAGAAAATAATGGAAATGCTATTATTATGAAATGTTATGCAAACTATGAATTTCAATATGATGTATAAGTATGAAATGTTTTCAGGTTATGTCTTCTGGTGATCTAAACTCGGCCAGTAGGGGTTAAATTACTAGCTTTCCATGGAAAATGTTATCTGATTGGCCATTAAGAGTGGTGAGGACTTTGCTATACCTGCCCTTGTTAGGAACAGTCAACTTGTGGAGGATGCCAACTGACCCCATGGTTGAAGATATGTATCATGGTATGATCCTAGGAATCCTTGGCATTGTGGGGAATGCTGGATGCCTAGCACAGTGGTGCTAGAAGCCTCCCAATTATGTACAGACTTATCAGATATGGACTAACCAATATGTTATATATTAACAGCTATATTATTTTATTAATCATGAGAGAATGATTTTGTTGAAATGCATTGTGAAAAGTTAAAAGCTCTCATGAAAAGAAGAAGTTTCTGATGAAAAGAAAAATTGTTGTTTAAAGATAAATGTTTTTGAAGTTTCTGCTGTTCTTTAAAGATAAAGTTTCTAGTGAAAGTACAAGTTTATGTTAATATTAAAATGTTAAGTTTTGTGACTATGAAAGTTATAATATTTTATGAGAAGAAGTTTATGAAAAAAAGTTTTGTTATTCTTTGAAATGTTTTTAATTTAAGACAAAGTTACCAATTATCTGATTTAAGTTAAAATGGTTATTTTGTAATAAGAATATATATATATATATATATATATATATATATATATATATATATATGATTTTAAACAATCAATATTATATTTGGTAACTTTGAAAGAAATGAAAGAAATTTAGTTTGAAAGGTTTAGGTAATATTATTCTAATAAGAAAAAGGAGAACAATTATTTTCCTATGAAAAGCATATAAGTTATTATTATGAATAGTATAAAATACTATGCATGAAAAGATGTTCTCCTATCTAAATATTCATAAAATGAAATTATTTGATTTACATGCATTCTTATTAAATTCTCATGTATCTTACCCCTACTGAGTTGTGTAGCTCACTCCTTCCACTCTTTCAATCAATAGGTTTTATTCTGGAGTAGAGGGAGCCTTAATCGAGTTTTGGGAGAAGCTGGTTTTAGTTTTAATAGTATAGATCCCAAATTAGTAATTTGATGTTTAGCTTTGCAGTATTGTGTATTTTAGTATCTAATGAAAGTTGTGTACCTTAAAGTATTAAGAGATGTATTATGTGAAATTTAGAATTTAAGTAACTGGTGGATTGTGTTATCCCTTGAAGTACAATGTAGATGCTCTGAATATCAAGTGGAAAGTTATATCAAGAATTAAAGAAACAAGAATGAAAAGAAAGAGGGAAGCTTTTGTAAAAAGTTTTAGTTGGTTCTTGTTAATATAAGGTTTAAGCTTGATATTAGCATGCCGGTCATGGTCACAAATTCGAGTATCGGGTTTGGGACATGATAAGATCGATCCAAATATCATGTCTATCAACTCAACGTCTCCTCATCCTTTCCACTCGTTTGACAAAGAAAGAGGGTCTTCGCACAAGAAAGGGACAAGGCCATGGCTGAAGAAGTTCATAAACTGTTGAACATGGGCTTCATTAGAGAGGTCTACTACCCCGAATGGTTGGCTAATGTAGTAACGGTTAAGAAGGCAAATGTGTGCGGACTTCACCAACCTAAACAAAGCCTGTCTAAAGGATAACTACTCCCTCCCACAGATCGACCTCCTTGTAGATGCGACGGTTGGACACCAGTTGTTAGGCTTCATTGATGCTTTCTCTGGTTACAACCAGACCAAGCTTGAGGAGTTTGACCAAGAGAAGATGTCGTTTGTCACAAGCCAAAGCCTTTTTTGCTATAAGGTCATGCCATTCGGATTAAAGAATGCAGGGGCAACATACCGAAGGCTCGTAAACAAGACGTTTGTTCGACAGATTGGACAGAATGTCGAGGTATATGTGGATGACATGCTAGTGAAGAGCAAAGAAGAGGAACACCACATGAATGATCTTAAGGAGACGTTCGAAACTCTTCACCTCTATGGAATGAAGCTTAATCATAGCAAATGTGTGTTTGGGGTATCATCGGGAAAGTTCCTTCATTTCATGGTATCATAATGGGGTGTCGAAGCTAACCCCAATAAGATTCAAGCAATCCTAGAGATGAGCCCCTTGAGGAACGTCAAAGAGGTACAAAGCCTAAACGGAAGAGTCACGGCACTCAACAAATTCGTCTCGTGGGTAATGGAAAAATGCTTTCCATTCTTTAGAATCCTGAAGAAAGCTTTTGAATGGACCGACGAATGTCAGAAGGCATTCGAAGAATTGAAGGCATACCTAGCATCCCCACCACTCCTAAGTCCATCCAAACTCGATGAAAAGCTTTTCCTATACTTGGCTGTATCCCCCACAACCGTCAGTTCAGCTTTGATCCGAAAGGGAGACCGCATGCAATAGCCTATGTACTACATCGGCTGAGCACTAAGGGGAGCGGAAGAGAGATATCCCCACACGAAGAAGTTAGCCTTCTCTTTGAACACAGTAGCCCACAAGCTTAGGCCATACTTCTAAGCACACACCATAATAGTTTAAACGGACAAACCCCTTCGAAAAACAATAGATAATTTGAAGGCTGCTGGACGATCGGTCTTGTGGGCAATAAAGCTGAGCGAGTTCGACATACAGCATTGGCTGAGGACTGTGATCAAAGCCCAAGCCTTAGTTGACTTCATCGCAGAGTCTACGACAGACTGACGACTAGGGGGCAACCCCTTAGAGGGTTCAAATGGACAGGCCGTCCAACAAACGTGCTGGAGGGATCGGGGTGGTCCTTCAATCCCCCGAATGGGACATCATCAAATGTGCTGTCCGACTCCAATTCCTGACAACCAATAATGAGGCCAAATACGAAGCCATTCTCACAGAGCTCGATTTGGCCAAAGCAACTGGGGCATCATCAGTTATCCTTTATAGCGACTCCCAGGTTGTCGTCGGGCATATCAATGGGGATTACAAAGCCAAGGGAGAACAAATGAAAAAGTATCTTTACCTTATTAAAAGACAGACGAGCCAAACATTTGCGGTAAAATTCATACAAGTCCCAAGGGAAAAAAATGAGCATGTCGATTAATTGGCCAAAACCGCATTTGCGAAACACATGATGGTCGGTCGACAAGTCCTATCCTTCATTTAGCAACACTTGCCATTGAGGAATTAGAGATATAGATGATACCAAAGGGCGTTGATTGGATGACTTTGATCATCTCCTACCTTAAGAATGGGATACTTATCGAGGACCACAACGAAGCCTGACGACTAAAGGTCCGAGTAGCACACTTTGTGCTGATAACGGATGTGTTATATAAGAGAGGCTTTTCTCGACCATACCTAAGGTGTTTAATTCTCGATGAAGCGGACTACATCATGAGGGAGGTTTATGAAGGGGTGTATGGAAACCATTCAGGGCGATCATTGGTCCATAAGCTCACACAAGCAGGGTACTATTGGCCTACAATGCAGAAGGATGCCCAATCCTACGTGAAGGCATGTGACAAGTTCCAATGCTTCAGCAATGTAGCAAGGCAACCATCAAAACCACTCACCCCGATGAATGTCTCATGGCCTTTCACTCAATGGAGACTGGACATTATGGGACCCTTTCCGATGGCAATGTGACAACTCAAGTTCCTTGTTATTGGGATTGACTACTTCACCAAATGGGTAGAAGTAGAACCACTGGCAACCATCACGGAGAAAAATGTTCGTAACTTCATCTAGAAGAGCATCATCTACCGATTCGGGATTCCTAGGGTCCTCGTCTCTGACAATGGCAAATAGTTTGACAACGATACATTCAGAAACTTTTGCAAGCAATTGGGGAACAAGAACCATTACTCTTCACCCACCCACCTGTAAGCCAATAGGCAAGTTGAGGTTACAAATTGATCCTTACTCAAACTGATCAAGACTCGGCTTGAGGGGGGCAAAAGGGATATGGCCAGATGAGTTACCAAGCACCTTGTGGGTGTATAGGACAACTACTCGGACACCCACAAGAAAAACACCGTTTCATCTAACATTTGGGAGTGAGGCTATCATCCTCGTAAAAGTGGGAATAGCAAGCTATTGGATAGCCCACCATGACGAAAGGAAGAACGAAGAAGGGATCCATTTGCACTTGGATTTGTTGGATGAGGTGAGGGCGACTACTGAATAAAGAATGACCCGATACCAAGACCTTATGCCCAAGCACTATAATGCTAAGGTGAAGCCTCGACACTTCAGCATTGGGGACTTTGTCTTGAGGAAAATGACCACGGCCACTAAAGATCCTACACAAGGGAAGTTGGGACCTAACTAGGAAGGTCTGTACAGAATCATTGATTGCAACAGGAAGGGCACCTACTACTTGAAAACACTCGATGGGCAAAGGCTGCACTATCCTTGTAATGCTGAGCACCTCAGAAGATACTATCAGTAATGCATCATCAGCAGCTTATGTTATCACTTATGTTATTGCTTTTGCTTCAGTTTTTGTTTAAGTAATTGATAGACCAGTTTTTTGCTGATCAAACAGCAAGTTATCAACATTTTATTCATTTTATTTTCAAAGGGAATTATTATTATCTATAATGAAGAAAGACTCATAGAAGCGAAGCCCTACTAAAAGGGCAAACAGATGATCAAGGATGCCCTCATGCACCTAATCAAATCCTAAGTCCTACCTAAGGGATGGACAAATGATCAAGGATGCCTTTGAGCACTTGATTTAGTCCTAATTCCTACCTAAGGGATGGAAAGACGATTAGGGATGCCCTCGTGCACCTGATCAAAACTCAAAATCTTACCCAAAGGGTAAACTGGCGACTCAAAGTGAGGGGGGTTGGATTGAAGTAACCAATGAATCATAGCTCTCTAAGTACCTAAAACTCTGAGATAAACCCTCCAAACTGACGATTAAATAAAGACTGATGTGACATGAGGGAAACTGACGAATATGAATACTTGCATACAAAACGCAAAAGAAAAATCACTATAAAGTAAACAAAAAATGTTATGAAATTACTGAAAAGTGCAAGTGTCAACCCAAAACAAAGGGCAAAGGTAACTTAAACCCAAAACAAGGCATTATTATTGTTCTTGAGGTTCAAACCAAAGACTTAAAAAAAAAATAATAATAATAATAAAAAAAGTACAAGTAAACGAAGGTTTTAAGGATTGACAGGGAGGGTTGTTGGCTTGGTCTTGAGGGTCTACGGGGTTTTCGGCCACATCACCAGGCCCGTTGGTCACCAATACATCATCATCAATCTCCAAATCGTTAGGAATGGGATCGGTAACTGGAGTTATCAGGGCAGTAAGTTTAATCTGGATCTGAGAGATGTCCAAATTTGGGAACATGAGGACAACTTGCTTGTGAAAGTCCTTGAAGCCGTCCCCACAATAACCCCCCATTTTGATTGAAATAGGGTTGGGACATTTGGTACTCCTCAATGGCCTCCTCCTTCACCTTGTCCATATGCTCATGAAGTGCTGCCATCTCAGGCTTCAGATTGGCATTCTCCTTCGCCAACTCATCAGTTTAGTGAGTCATCCCACTGAGTTTGGCTTTTAGATCAATCACCTTTGACCAAGAGTCTGAGAAGATTCTTTGAACTTCTTCAAAACATCTGCTTTAGACTCCAGATGATCCTTTAAGCACTTGATTGACACCTTATGAGAAGCACAACGGATTTGCAAAGCTTGCATCCTTACCAAACCCTGTTAGAAAAGGGACGAAGGTACTTGAAAAAGGGATGAATGGAATAAAAATACAACATACCCTCATCATGCCATGGAGACCAGAGTCAACTAAAGGGTCAGTCTCATGCTCCAAGAACCCGTCTGGATCAGCATCCCAGACAATGGAACGGACAGTGTCCACTGCATACTCGTTATACTTCACCAGCAAAAGAAGAGGAGGAGAGGCGGCGGGGCCTTAGGAAGTCATAAGACCTTTCCCAACCCTATGGTGAGGAGCGTCAGCAATAACCTCACATGTCTCCGGATGAGTGGAAGAACCACTACCGCCTTTACACGATGATTGAACATCGGAAGCATGCTTCCTTTTTTTGGAGACATAAGGGGGCAAGACCGACGATGCCCTACCTTGAGCCCTCAATGCAATAGCCTTTTTGATCTCCTCCTATCCTGCCTGTTCTTTGCAGCTTGTTTATTCTTCATGAAGTCCATTTTTGAAATCGAAGAACGGGTTAGAAAGTGGGTAGTTCAAATTAGACCAAAATAAGAGCGATGAGTAAAAGAACTTACGAACTCTTGAAATTTGGTCTAGTCATTGGGCTTCCTCAGAAGGGACGGGTCCACCATAGAAGGCGTGAAGTGTGTCCAAATTGACGAGCTTCTTCTAGGACCTCCTTCAAAAGGTATCTCAAAGACCCTTTCCAAGACGGCCTCTTGCTTGAGAAGGATCATCAGGAAAACTGTGGTTGAAACAAATAAGGAAACTACATTAGTCAAATAAAAAGTACAAACCGACGACCCAGATAATCCCAATGACTCACCTGACTTGTTTAGAAACCCCCAAGAATGGTCATAAAAGGATCCTATGCTGTTCCATTCATCAGAAAGACACACCCAGTTGACCCCTTTTAAAACAAATAACCTTGCTTTCCACTGACAATTGTAGTCAGGCATATCCGAGATTGGCCTTAGGGAAGGCCGACGACACACAAAGTTATAAAAACCCTTAGATCGAGGGATCTCTTGGGGTTTGTAATAGTGGAAGAACTCCTCTGAAGTTAATGGCCGACAACCCCCACTAAGCTGACTCCATAGCACTTTGGCCCTAATGAATATCCTTTAAGCATTAGGGGCAATCTGATTGACGAATACGCCCATGTAAGAGGCCAACCGACGATGCAGGGAGGATAAGGGCAGACGAAGTCTAACTATAAAGGCAATCTCATAAAAACCCACATCTGACGACCTCCCATTATAACACTTTCCCCAATGTCACCTTCCTAATGGGCACATCGTCAGGTATTTGCTAGCAAGGTCTCAACTTGCTAAAGACTTCGTCGCTCATGTCAACTAGGAAATTATGAATGGACTAGTTGTCAGGAAGGACAACCTTCTTGGGATGTCGCCCAGAGGGACTAGCTTCCTCTGATGCTGACTCCTTATCAGAAACCAACAAATACTCTGACATGTACTCAAGCCTAGAATGACTAGACAAGTTGTTGTCCGAACCCATACAGACTGACGGGGTACGATCACTTGTTGCTTCACTATCTTCAGACATCTCTTACCTACAAGTGATGAATGAAAACTAAGATTCTACTCTACCTCCTAAGTATGTAACTAGCAATGGAAAAAGAAAAAGAAAAAAAGAAAAAAAGAAAAAAAAAGAGAGACCTATGAAGCATACCTAAAAACGGACGAATGAGAAGAAAACCAACAAAGTAAAAGGACCGACAATTGGGCTTAGGGATTAGAATGGAAAATTTTCAAGTAATGAGGACAATAATGACATTGAACTATTTATAGGATGGACTGGCAAGGAAAACGAAGCGTCGCTACGATTGGAACCTCAAATCAGAGGGTGACATGTGTCCCTAGCCCTGTCAGAAGGACATAATTACCCCTATTTATGACTCATGACACTGAGGCAAGGCATTTATGGCAACATACTCCGTGACCCATCGGCTATCTCCACGACTCACGGAGTAGGGGGCAGCTGATGAGGATAATTTTTGATTGACCGACACGGTGTGCCGAACCTTATTCGCGCTCAAAACCTTCCTCGTCTGATCATCGGCCTTACACTTGAATTTAGCCTAAAGGGATGACTGACCCCATGGGCCGTCGAACCCAGGTTGACAATCCAACCCCTAATCCCAATGATCCATCACCTTAGGGTTTCTCATGGAACTCACATGGGGTCCACTCATATGCCCATACATGAAAATTACTTGCGCATCACAAACAAAGATCTACTGCACAATCAAATCTCCTATATATGGGAAAGTGATCCCAAGTATCTTGGGATTCTTCTCTCTACAAGGAAATTCCCCATTATCAAGGGATTTGGGTCAGCTCTCCACTACTATATAAATAACAAACCATAACCCATTTGAGGTACATGAATTCTCCCTAGCTCTTGCTCTCTTGAGTTCTTGGAGATTCTTCTATCACTAACTTAACCTTTGGAAGGTCTTTGGCCGGCACCCCACCGATGCTCTTTGATTGATTCTTCTCTTTTGTTCTTTAGGTACACTTATTGACACCTGTGTGGACGATCAACTCATTGACGATTTTTGTGCATCATCACATGGAATTATGAACTAAAGAATAACTCCAATTCAAAATTCAAGTAAAGAATATATGTAATGGTCCATACACTTTACGGTATTCTAAACAAGCTGACCAAATTACTTGGAAAGTAAGGCATTTGTACCACCATCTATTCCATCAGTTAACGGCGCCTTATGGCACTCGTTAAGTACTAAATATGTGCTTTAATAGCAGGTTTTTTTGGCTAACTTTATAGAGTGCATGGCCACCATTATAGGATTACGGAGAAGAGAAAGGTATACAAGAAGTTAAAAATTTTAACAAAGTGACGAAAAGATCCTTGTTCACATTTCTCTCAAATTCAAGCCTTTTAGCTGTATTAAATTTTTTTAAAAAAAATTATAAAAAATTCTCAAGTTGTCAAAAAAAATTTTTTTTTTTCAAATGTCGTATGTTCTGATGTTGCTCTAATTTGGTGATTGATGTTGCTCTAATTTGGTAATTTTTGTTAATTGCTGTGAGAGGTTGTTATAGTTAATTTTCAATATAACTAAGCATTTTGAGTTTGAGAGAAATGTGAACAAGGATATTTTTGTCTTTTTGTTAAAATTTTAACTTCTTGTATATGTTTCTTTTTTCTCTATAAATTAAAGGCAACTCTACATAAGTGCTTGTTGAGTGTGGGAGGCAAGGGATGAGATTTAAGTCTCCAAGAGGGAGCTTCACATATATATATATATATATAAATGGCTTCAGCCTAGAGAGAGAGTGTGGTATTCATTTTTTGGGAGCAAGTGAAGATCAACCCCCCTCCCTAGTCTCTCGCCACCACAACTTCGGACAAAAACTTCATACTGACGGCTACATTTACGTTAAGTTTAACTGAAATCCGCCTAGGGACCATGGCTGATTTAAATACACTGGACTGACAAATCAAATCTGAAAATCTGAAAATTTTAAACTCTGCAAACCTCCCTACTTTGGAAGGTAATTCATCACATCTAGGGGTGTTCACAAGGGCGGAGTTACTTGTAACTTAGGGTGGTCACAGGACCACCCTGAGTTGCTAAAAAAATGTATATATATACTTGCAACACACACACACACACACACACACACACACACACACACACACACACACACTATATTAAAATATTTGGACCACTCTAATAAAAATATTCACTACTTGACTTGAAAATTATAAGAATTTCGATTCAATAAAAACAAGAGTAGTGTTATATTCACAACCTTTTTATAATAATTTCACTAATGTGAGAGATTGAAAAAAATTGGGGTGCTCTCAGAAAAGGGGTTAGACATTGGCATCTTCCCTTTTCAGGATTATGTGTGGAGTTGCCATTTATTTATTTTTAATAAAAAAAAGAAAAAATAAATACAATTCACATGTCCAAAAAATACCTCAATTTCATTAATTGATTATATAGATACAATTTGATAGAATATCTTTACAAGGCTTTGGTCCTAGATACAATCTACCAAAACAAAATAAAGCACCAGTTCTATTAACCTAAAATTCTAAAGTTCGGGGGCTAGGTTACAGGACGGGAAGGTGTTAGGCATTCACCTTACCCAGATGGAGTCTAGTCTTCTAGACTCTTAGTGATCATTAAATACCCATATTCAAAGTGTGTAATGTTATGCAACAGATGCTATGTCAAATCCTAGACCTAGGGTTAAACTTCCATTCAAGAACCTTAGATCTGCCATTTTATTTTTTGTAAAAAAATTTTGATGAGAATAGTTAATGAAAAATTTAATTTTGAGTCTCCATAAAAGAAAAAGAATGGATTTTTAATAAAATTTCAGATCTGGTTGGGATTTTTAAACATGGGGAAAACCAGATTTTTATTTTGAAAACACCAATTGTTTATTGAAAGAAAAAACAGATCTGGTTTTTAATATTAAAAAAAAAAAAAGAGACAAATTTTTATTTAAAAAAAATGCAGACTAGATTTTTATTTGGAAAAATACATATCAGATTTTATAAATAAAATACAGGTCTGATTTTATAAATAAAATACAGATCTAGTTTTTTATTTGAAAAAGAAACAAAGAGATAAATGTAGATCTGTTTTTAATTTTAAAAACATGGAGAAAATTTTCAAATTTGATTTTAGTTTAAGAAAAACATGAGAAAAATTGCAGATCTGATTTTAATTTAAGAGAGGCACAAAGAAAAATTGCAGATCTAAAATCTTAAAGAAAGATTCAACCTTAGATTTAGACATGCTCATCAATTAATCATGTGAAACTTTTGAAAGCGAAAGAGAACATGTAATAACATATGAGAAACATGGTTATCTAAACACATAAAAACATCACATCCAAGGAAAATAAAGCATAGATGACAACATGTTATGGAAACAAAGTTAGAATCATACCTGCATGAACTTAATCCACTAACGGAGAACTATCCTAGAGATTAAAGAGAGTGAATTTCTAAGGATTTAAGTGAAGCCTCTTAACAAAAAAAAATCCCTAAAGCAAAGCTTCCAAAACTTACTTAACGTAAGGGGAGAGAGAAGTAAAAAAAAAGGTGTCTTGATTTCTGATTTTTGTTCCCTATTTATAGAGGTCTGGTGCTTACAAAATAAGCTGAATTGGATCAGATATGAATTGGGTTGCTTTCTTATCCCTAAAATTCGAAATAGACTCGTTTTATCTCAAACAGAGCATTTCTGGGCCGAGCCTCGAAGCTGTGCCAATCAGCACTTGCCATGTTGCCAATCAACACTCGTAGAGTGTCGATTGGCCCTCTCAAGTGCCGAGCCCAATTCCCAATTTTGGTTCAATTTGGACTCTTTTTTAGGCATTTTTTGAGTCAGGAACTGCACCTGGACGTATTTTTAACTTGTATTCTAAAATTAATCCTTTCTTATCAACAATTCCCTTGTTATCTGATTATCCATTTTATTCTCATGTGACCAAGCTTATTTCTAATAAAAATCAACAACCAATCACACAATTATTTAATTAATTTTAGTTGTTTAACCAATTAGAATTAATTTCAATTAATCACATGTGATCAGTTTCACCACTATGCAATGAATGCAGACTGTGAACATTTGATCTTGTGATATCTTTTAATCCGACGGTCCAATTTGAGAATTAGACATACCATTGCAATCATTAGAATCTTAAGATTATTTTTATGATATGCAATGAATAATTTAATGCATGTAATGCAATTATGATTTTTGGGTATTTGAAATGGTCATTTTAGTCATCTTCCAATATTAAATTATAGGTGCAAAATCGAGTGTCTACAATTACAAATCTTATGTAATAAGCGGAAAGTAATTACTAAATCTAATTTTGGCTCAATATTGACATCAGTTTTTAACCCACTAATAACAAATTATTGCATAAGATTTGTTTTAAAAATATTGTAGATGTAGCATTACTCCATAAATAATTATGTCTCCACAAACATAATCCTTGGCCCCTTAAACCCAAAAAAAAAAAAAAAAACCCTTAAATTAAATAATAATAAAAAAAGCCCATATAACAACAAAAATAACCCAAAAAAGAAAGACTAGACCAAACAAAAATGAGTCAACAAATTATTCAACAAAAAGCCTATTTAAAAAAGAAAAGTAAAAATACATTCAAATTTTTAACTCTTTCAACCTATTACATAAAAATAATCTCTAATTTCATTTTTACTTGGCAAAAGGACTCAAGAAAAATATTGTAGTTCATAAGTTTTCCTTGGTAGTGCCAGCAATTATGCTCTTTTTGGCTTTGTAGTCACAATAATTTTGCTCTCCTTAGTGACTCACCTCATAGTTGCAACAAATATCATCAATTTTTCTTTCTCTTTTCTATTATCATTTCAATTTTCTTACTTTATTACTCTCATCTCAATATTCTCAATTTCCACTTTATTTCTTTTCAGTCCATCGTTTATTTTTCTCTTTGTCAGTAGAAAAAAGTTGTCATACTTCATTTTTTTGTTGTTGTTGTAATGTTGATATATTCAAAGTTTCTTAGTGACCACCCTAACAAATATTCCTGGAGCCACCACTGGGTGTTCATGGTGCGGTTCGATGCAGTTTTGGGCTATTTTAATCACCAAATTTTGCGGTGCAGTTTAGCCAAAACCATAATCGCACTGCACCTCAATTTTGCAGTCACATGGGCGGTACGGTGCTGTATAATGTGCAATGTGCAGTTTGGTTGGTTTTTGGATAATATATTTTTCAAGATATCATGACCAATTTCTTTTTTTTCTTTCTTTGGGAAACAACCAATTTCTAGTTTAATGTTAATAACCATGACAATTTGATAGTATATTTTAAAATAAATATATAACACGTGCGAGCTTGGATTGTGTAGTAGTGGTACACTCTTGCCTTCAGCTAAGGCTTATAAGGCATGAGTGGGGCGCATCTTTCTTCGATGTGGGAGCAAGTCTTAAAAACTACTCACGTCGCTTGCAAAGAACAAAGTCGTGTGGGTCCTTCGGCCCTAAAGCGGACAAATTGCTTGTGGGCTTGGATTTGTTCCTCCCCCACAACATGTGTAACAAAAAAAGTAACACAAATATATAAAAGAAATAATAATTCCATGACAGATTGAGAGTAAACTAAAAGTACCACAAATATATACAAAAAAATAAATAATAATATTAAACTTTTGAACTTTTGATTTTGTGAGAGCAAGTGTGAGATGAAGAAGTGAATGAGGTTTTGAACTTTTAATTTTGTAATTAACCAAAACAAAGTTGTTTTTAATGTGAAATTGGAATGCACTGACACTAGTCTAGCCACTTATTTCATATGATATTAAATTATTATTATATATTTAATATAATATATGGTTGTGGTACAGTGCGATTTAATAAAATTGCACACCGCACTGCATAGTGTGGTGCAGTTCACTATCACTTGCGGTGCGGTGCAGTTACTCCATTTTGAGGGCGATTTTGGTCAATTTTGGTGTAGTCTTGTTGTTCCTAATCACGTCTTAGAGGGAGGGAGGGAGGGGGGGGGGGGGGGGCACTTTCAAAGTACACTTGATTCCTCAACTTTCAAATTCCATCATATAGAATAGCTCCAAATAACATAAAATCATTTTTTGGGCCTAGACTTAGGCAATCAATGGAAGGGCCAAGGGAGAGGAAAAGAGTTGGATGAGTTCCAAGGCCGCTGAGGAGAACCAGAGGGTATTCATTCTCACCCCCTGTTGAGTATTGAACCAATAGCCTTGGCCACCAGGCAGAGAACAAAAAGATCGATCGAGGACTCAATTTCTAGCTTACGAAGGGGACACAGAGCATCTTCAATTTCAAAAAATCTAGCTAAATTGGCATTGGTAGGCAAGAACTCAACTTAGCATTTTATGTCCACCATGCATATTAGATTTCCATATTCAGCCTCAAAGAGGCTCAAATGGTTGATGCGGATGTGTGTATATATATATATACACACACACACATACATAAAAGTTAAATCACATTTAAATTGATAATGACCATGGACTTCAAAAAATTTCAACAACCTAAATGGTATCTCTATATTTTCAATGATCAATAGAGATATTAACTGCTAGAATCCTCCTCCCCTGCCTAATTTTTTTTAAAAAAAAAAAAAAAATTACATTTAGGTTATTATAATGTTTTTGTTAAGAAGAGAGACACAAAGGCTTCTTCCATTTTAAACTAGACATCATCTACTTTTCCAAATAAAAAATTAAATGGGTAAGATATATTTTACTTTAAATGATTAAATTGTAATATATTATTAAAAAAATACTATTGTATTATATTAACAAATTCACTAAAAGTAAAGCCAACTATGATGGCTACATATTGAATTTTTTCCTTTGATACATAACAAACAACTTTGGTAAAAAAAAAAAAAATAATGCTTAATCAAACGATTGTAGGCAGATTGGCAATCCATCCTTTGTGGTTGATGAATCTATCAACACTTAAAAATTGATCGAGATCACCCGCACTCAATTTCTTCAGCCAAGGAACACGATGAGAAGTGTCAGCTCTTGGTCCAGCATTATCCACCTCCATGTACATAAATTGATCTCTGCATTTTGTATATGGTGATTACTATTAAATTTTATCTTTTTTTATTGATACATCAATAATTGGGGGTGAGAGGATTTGAATCTTAAATATTTTCGTTGAAAAGAACTAGAGATTTTGAACTACAAGGCTCTTGCTGACTACTATCATACGTATATAGAGCAACAAAGAGCAAACTCTATTTTAACATACAAAGCTATTTTTAAGATCCCATAAAAAATTTTTAGTAAATATATATAAATTGCAAATATATGAATATGTGTGAGTGCATGTCAAGATTATGACCCTCTAGACTTCTTAGAGTTAAAGAATCCATATTTTTTTTAAATTGGGGTTATTCATTTTGAAATGAGTGAATTTGATTAAACTACGTCATTCAATTTTTTTTTTTTCAATTTTAAGAAAAGAAGTTGATTATCATCATTTTGATATTTATAGAATCTTTTGATGAGGTGATAAAATTCAATTAACTCATTTTAAAATTCCTATAGTCGAGTTATTTTTCCGAAGAATTCTAGAAAATCTTATATGGTATGATTCTATATATGTCTAATAACATTATATATATGATAAAAGATAAATGTAGACAAGTAACAATGACAGGGACATCAATGTTTCCGAGAGATTGAATTTCTTACTCATAGCCCACGTTGAACCAAGCATTCCAGCCCTGCGGGATAACTTTGAATTGGCAATAATTACTCTGGAAAAAGCTCTCCAAGCTCTCCCAAGGTAAGCTTTACCTTCCCCAAGAATCTCACAATCTGTAAACACAAAGCCAGAAGGATCATCAGCTGAGTCCCTTCCCTGTGCTGTTATATAGCCGACGTAGGTTCCATGACCATATGTTCTCAATGAATAATGTACAACACTTTGCTACATATCCAGCCCAAAAAAAAAAAAAAACAGTTTTTACATGATCGAATAATTTTGTTTAGGTTAAAATATAGACGAAAATGAATTATTTTGCTTTCACCTCTGAAGAGGATAAAAACAAGGCCTGACGGGCCTGGTTAGATGGGCTTGACGGATCTATATCCACGGGTCAAAGAAAAGGGCAAGTCCATCCCTTGCATAGGCCCATTACAAATAGAACACTACATACAGAAGGGATCCAGTAAGTATAGAGCCCAAGTATTGGGAGATTCCGGAAGAGGCGCTTTAAATCAATGAGTTCTCCACGAAGGAATGATTTGTCCACCACATTTTGGATTCCTCAAGTAAAGTCCTATAAGGAAAGAACTTGGCCTACAAGGAAGGGCAGCAAATCCTCACTACTATAAAAGCCCCAATAACCTCTCACATCAAGGTACGCATAATTGACCCCTTTCTAGCACTCTAGAGTTGTGAGAATATTTCTAACTTAACCTTCGGAGGGTATTCGGCCGACACCACACCGATGCCTTCTGCTATGTCTTTTTGTTTTCTTCTCTTGTGTAGGTGATTCACTTGAGTATTAGGATCGTGCAACTCACTGGTGAGATTTACGGCATCATCAGTTGGCGCCATCTGTGGTAAACGGTAACTGTTTAGCCAGACTTGTTGCTTCCCGGACACAAGAGTTGCATGGTACTCACACGCTAGATGGCCACCACCAACAACGTTCAAGGAGACAAGCCACCGAGATCCACCGCATTGGAAAGACAGGTCCAAAGCCTCATGGCTGCGGTAGAACGCCTCACGAAACAGAATCATGATTTGGAGGAACAACTACGTCAAAGAGACGCAGGACACGACGTTCAAGAGGAAAACCAGGGTGACAGTTTCGAACGAGGGGGACCCGAAAAGCCAGAGGGCAGTAACGAGCCCAGTAGACCTGAACAGCGAAACTTAAGCATGCCCTCTCTTATGGATACAGCCCCGCCACCTATTTTCGCAGAGATGCAGGCGATGAAGGAACAAATAGAGGTTATGATGAACGCCCTCAAAGGACGAGTCTCCAGCGACCTTGATGATTTGGTAAACAGAACCGACTCGCCGTTCACTATACCCGTCAATTCCTGTCCCCTACCACAAAAATTTCGAATGCCGCAGATCGAGAGCTACGACGGGGTCAAGGACCCACTCGATCATCTGGAAACCTTCAAAACCCTGATGCACCTCCAGGGAGTACCAGACGAGATCATGTGTAGGGCCTTCCCTACGACGCTGAAGGGTGCCGCAAAAATTTGGTTTAGTAGGTTGACACCAAACTCAATCAACACTTTTAAGGAACTAAGCGTCTAATTCACCTCACACTTCATTGGGGGGCATAGGTACAAGAAATCTTCAGCATGCTTGATGAGCATCAAGCAGAGGGAGGACGAGACACTGAGGTCCTATATAACTCGCTTCAACAAAGAAGCACTCTCGATTGATGAGGCCGATGACAAGATTTTGGTGGCAGCTTTCACCAATGGCCTGCGGAAAGGGAAATTCTTGTTCTCTTTATATAAGAACGACCCAAAGACCATGTCTGAAGTACTCTATAGGGCTTTAAAATACATGAATGCGGAGGAAGCACTGCTGGCTAGGGAAGACAAACCAAGGAAAAGGGAGAGACTGGAAGATACACGCTTGGACCAAGGGCGGAAGAAACCAAGGACTAGAGACAGACGCGATGAAAGGCGTTCCAAGCCCCTAGGAGGAAGGTTTACAAGCTTCACTCCTCTGAACGCCCCATTAGACCAAGTCCTAATGCAGATCAAGGACGATGGGGCGCTAACATTTCCAGGAAAGTTGAAGAGTGATCCAACCAAGCGATCAAGAAACAAGTATTGTCGCTTCCACCATAACCACAATCATGACACAGCGGATTGTTATGACTTAAAGCAGCAAATCGAGGCCCTCATCAGAGAAAGGAAGTTGTAAAAGTTTGTCAGCAAGGAGAGAATGGATACACATCTTCGAGAACAGGCCCCTCAACGGGAAAACGACCATCCAAGACCCCCCGTTGGAGACATAAGGATGGTAGTAGGGGGAACCACAACTACAGGGTCATCCAAAAAGGCTCGAAAGACCTACCTTAGGATGGTCCACAACGTCCAGCTAACGGGCTTTGTACCCAAGATAGCACGGAGGGAAAGCCCAATCATTGGATTCTCAGAGGAAGATGCAAGATGTCTCCATCACCCACACGATGATGCACTTGTTGTCAGCGTACGTGTAGGAGACTACAATGTGCACCAGATACTGGTCGACAACGGCAGCTCGGCAGACATCCTATACTACCTAGCGTTCTAGCAGATGGGAATCGACAGGGCACGATTGATATCAACAAATGCTCCGCTGGTTGGCTTTGGGGGAACAAGGGTACTCCCGTTAGGAGCTATCACACTCTCAGTAACAATCGGCGATTATCCGCAGCAAATCACTAAGGACGTAACGTTCCTTGTGGTCGATTATTCGTTCGCTTATAATGGTATCCTCGGACGGCCCACACTGAATGCATGGAAAGCCGCAACATCGACATACCATCTAATGATCAAGTTCCCTACAGAATACGGGGTTGGAGAGTTGTGAGGGGACCAGGTGGCCGCTCGCGAGTGCTACATCGCCATGCTAGAAATGGAGGATCATCAGCAGACCATGTGTATAGGAGAACAGCGGACCACAGCGGAACCGATTGAGGAGTTTGAGGAAATAAGCCTCGATGAATCAAGGCCTGAACGGATGACTAGAATGGGCACGTTGGCTAGCCTGCTAATACGTCAAGCCCTCGCAGCTTTCCTAAGGATGAATTAGGATGTATTTGCATGGAGCCACAAAGACATGCCCGGGATCAATCCCTTAGTTATAGTTCACAGACTAAATGTTAACCCGACATCCTCACCAATCCGACAGAAAAAGCGAGTGTTCGCGCAAGAGCGAGACAAAGCAATAGCGGGAGAAGTCAGGAAGCTGCTAGAAGCTGGTTTCATTCGAGAAGTATACTACCCCGACTGGTAAGCAAATGTGGTCATGGTCAAAAAGTCTAATGGAAAGTGGAGGATGTGTGTCGATTTCAGAGATCTCAATAGAGCGTGCCCAAAAGACAACTATCCCCTCCCTTGGAGAGATACTTTGGTGGACTCGACGGCCAGACACGAGCTCTTGAGCTTCATGGACGCTTTCTCAGGTTATAATCAGATTAAAATGAACGAAGAGGATCAAGAGAAAACTTCTTTCGTCACCAGCCAAGGATTTTTTTGCTACAAGGTGATGCCGTTCGGACTCAAGAATGCAGGAGCGACATACCAAAGATTAATGAACAAAATGTTCACGCACCAAATTGGGAGGAACGTACAAGTCTACGTTGATGATATGCTGGTGAAAAGTCTGTGCGAGAATGACCACTTGAACGACCTTCAGGAGACATTCGATACCCTTCGATCTTACAGCATGAAGCTGAATCCAAGCAAATGCGTGTTCTGGGTTACGGCCGGGAAATTCTTGGGCTTCATGGTGTCCCAAAGAGGCATAGAGGTCAACCCGGAGAAAGTGCGAGCCATATTAGAACTAGAGCCCCCGAGGACGATGAAAGCAGTGTAAAGCTTGAACGGCAAAGTCGTGGCCCTAAACAGATTCGTCTCCAAAGCGACGGATAAATGTCTGCCATTCTTCTGCGTTCTGAGAAAATCGTTTGAGTGGACGGACGAGTACCAGAAGGCATTCGAGGACTTGAAGAAATACCTTTTGTCCCCACCACTACTCAGCCTGTCCAGGCCAGGAGAAGAACTCTACCTCTACATAGCGGTTTTGCAGGCAGCAGTTAGTGCGGCCTTAGTAAGAGAAGAGGGAGGATCGCAACGGCCTGTCTATTTTATAAGTAGGGCATTCCAAGGAGCGAAAGAAAGGTACCCCAGGATGGAGAAGTTGGCCTTTGCACTCGTGACGGCGGCGTGAAAGCTCAAGCCGTATTTCCAGGCCCACACCATCATAGTTTTTACGGACCAGCCTTTGAAGAGAGCCATGAGTAGCCTAGAGGCTGCCGGAAGGATGGCCTTATGGGCGATTGAGCGAAGCGAATTTGACATACAATACCGTCTACGAATCGCAGTAAAAGGGCAAATAGTGGCAGACTTCATAGTCGAATATACTTAATTAGAAGGCAAGGGATTAGAAGGACTCGGACTATGGAGCATGCACATGGATGGATCATCAAACCAGCATGCAGGAGGTGCCGGTGTGGTTATAAAAACACCAGAAGGGGATAAAATCGAATGCATGATCCGACTAGATTTCCCTACAACCAACAACGAGGCTGAATACGAAGCCTTGGTGGCTAGGTTGGACCTCACGAAGGCAGCAGGTGCTGAATATATGATCATACATAGAAACTCCCAGGTAATAATGAGCCAGATCAACGGCGACTACGAGTGCAGAAATGAAAGAATGAAGAAATACCTAGAAGAAGTGAAGAATCGAATCAGCAGCCTTAAAGTCAAAATTGTTCAAATCCCAAGGGAGGAAAACGAATGTGCCGACCATCTTGCAAAAGCAGTTTTCGCGGAATTTATGAATGCATCCAAACAGGTATTATCCTTCGTCCAAACCTCCTCGCTTATAGATGACGGGGCACAACTGCAGGAAATAAATGTCAAAGAGAATTGGACCACGCCGTTAATAGCATATCTAAGATCAGGCATTTTGCCAGACGGAAAAGACGCCGCAAGGAAGCTGAAAGTCCAAGCCTCGCGATTTGTGCTGATCAAGGATGTCTTATACAAGAGAGGTTTCTCTCGACCGTACCTGAGGTGCTTAAGCCATGACGAAGCAGACTACGTAATGAGAGAAGTTCACGAGGAGATCTACGAAAATCATTCAGGGGCACGTTCGTTAGTACACAAGTTGATCTGAGCTGGGTACTATTGGCCCACTATGCTCAAAGACGCCCAAGCTTACGTCAAGGCCTGCGACAAGTGTCAGAGGTTCAGTAATCTAATCAGACAACCATCAGAGGAGCTGACACCTATGATGGCCCTTTGGCCATTCACCCAATGGGGACTAGATATCATGGGCCCCTTCCCAACGGCCCTAAGACAGCTAAAGTTTCTAGTGGTCGGTATCGACTACTTCACCAAGTGGGTGGAAGTAGAACCCCTAGCCACTATCACAGAGAAGAGCATCCGTACCTTTGTACGGAAGAACATCATCTGCAGGTATGGGATACCGAGGGTGCTCGTCTTGGATAATGGAAAGCAATTCGACAACAGCGCATTCAGGGACTTCTGCTCCAAGTTAGGTATTAAGAATCACTACTCATCCCCAGCACACCTGCAGGCAAACGGACAAGTCGAAGTCACGAACCGGACCTTGCTAAAAATCATCAAGACCCGGCTCGAGGGGGCAAAGGGCATCTGGCCTGATGAACTACCAAGCGTCCTATGGGCGTATCGGACTACAGCAAGGACACCGACTGGAGAGACTTCATTTCGACTCACATATGGAGTTAATGCAGTCATCCTAGCAGAGGTAGGACTTACAAGCTATCGGGTAGAGAACTACACGGAGGATAAAAACGAAGAAGCCATGCGCCTCCAGCTAGGCTTAGTGGATGAGGCCCGAGCATCGGCAGAGCAAAGGTTGACGCGATACCAGAATCTCATGTCAAAGCACTACAACTCCAATGTCAGTCATAGAGACTTTCAGATTGGAGACCTGGTGCTACGGAAGGTAATGGGCGATGCTAAAGACCCTTCACAAGGAAAGCTTGGACCAAATTGGGAAGGGCCTTATAGGATCACGTCATGGTAGAGGAAGGGCACCTACCATCTCGAGACAATGGACGGACGAAAACTTCAGCACCCATGGAACACGGAACACCTTCGAAAATACTACCAGTAGAGATGATGGTTGACGACTTCCCAGTTTATTTATTTTTACTAGTCTTTCTTTAAAATTTTGATAAGTTTCCTTTGTTTGGACAAGTTTTTGCTATGATAATTCTCAGTACCCTTTTTAAGCCCAAGGGGGCAGGTACTTTTTCTACAACTTTAAATTTTATGGAGGAACATTCAGACTATGCTATGTTTTATTACTACTATAAGAGAACGGACCCTACGTGGGTTGACTACCAGTCTCGTCCGCAAACTGGATGAAGCGTATGGACCCTATACGGGTAAAATTTCTACACAAGTCCACAAGGTGGACGGACCCCATGAGGGATTAAGATTCTAGTCCATAAAGTGGACGGACCCAACAAGGGTCAAAAAACTTACACAAGTCCACAAAGTGGACGGACCCCACGAGGGATCAAGATTCTAGTCCACAAAGTGGACGGACCCAACAAGGGTCAAAAAACTTACACAAAGTCCACAAAGTGGACGGACCCCACAAGGGATCAAGATTCTAGTCCACAAAGTGGACGGACCCAACAAGGGTCAAAAAACTTACACAAGTCCACAAAGTGGACAGACCCCACGAGGGATTATGATTCTAGTCCACAAAGTGGACGGACCCAACAAGGGTCAAAAAACTTACACAAGTCCACAAAGTGGACGGACCCCACG
Source organism: Quercus parvula (assembly GCA_030820535.1). NCBI lineage: Eukaryota > Viridiplantae > Streptophyta > Magnoliopsida > Fagales > Fagaceae > Quercus > Quercus parvula. The sequence continues at coordinate 23,313,070 of JAUAME010000012.1, forward strand.
AGGGATCAAGATTCTAGTCCACAAAGTGGACAGACCTAACAAGGGTCAAACTTACACAAATCCACAAAGTGGACGGACACCACGAAGACTAACTATTTAACTAAATCCACAAAGTAGACAGACCTCTCAAGGGGTCAACATTTAGCCCACAAAGTGGACAAATCTTCAAGGATAAACTATTAGACCGTCTGCAAAGTAGACGGACCCCACGAGGCTACACTATTAGACGAACCCACTATTCAACAAATTCTAAGAGAATGGAGTCTGCAAACATAAATAGCTCGCGAACATTCTTAAATAAAACAAACAGACACATCCAAAGAAAAATACCAACAAAATAATGAGGATGCATTAATAAAGAGTTTAAACGACTAAGCAAAAATAAAAATGTCTACAAACACGACGGATAAAAGATAACCCAGTACATGACGGGTAGAGCATAATTGTTCTCAAAATACTTGTATAAAATAAAAATAGATAACAAATTTTCAGGCATCAGGGGCCACGGCGTCCTTAGCTTGACGGGTTTCCTCTTCTTTAACCGTCAGGACCACATGGGCAATGGGTATAGGCACCTCCTCTCCAAAGAGCTCGTTTGTATCGTCTGACTGCTCGGGTTGAACGGACGTTGGCTCAGGAACACTGATGTTGACGGAAGAAAAATCAAGCTTTGGATACAAGGCCTTGGCTTGACAGAGGGCATCATTGAAACCATCGTTATATGAGACTCCGAGCTCTGATAAAAGGGCATCGGAGTCACAATACTCCAGAACGGCTGCCTCTTTGGCATGACGAACCTCTTTCTTCTTGTCCTCTAGAGTCTTCTTCAGCTCCTCCGTCAACTTTTGGAATTCATCTCTGGCCTGTTCAGCAAGCTTAAGTTTCTGCTCCGTCACCAGCTTCTAGTTCCTCAGCTCGAACAGTTCTTCCTCCGCCAGCTTGGCCTTTTCACGCACCCATCTAAGCACCGTCTCATAATGGAGAGACCGTTCCATCAACCCTTTCTTCATGAGCATGGCCGGAAGAAGAAAGGGAGTTAGATTCAAACAAAGAATATATTCACGGGCAAGAGTATGACGGACCCTTACCTGGGCAATGCTAAAGAGGCTTTTCTCCCCCATGGCTTTCGTCGAGTGGTTGCCCAAGTCTTCATAATCCTCGTTGTCAATAATCGATGAAAGCTTCTCCAAGGCATACTTGGGATCTTCACAAAGTAAGACGAGCGGTTTCTTTTGACTGCCCGGTGGAGGTATCATAAGGCCTTTGCCGCCCCCATGTTTAGCCAGGGTCACCGTCTTAGTACCCTCAGCCATTAGACCGAGGACGGGCTCCGAGAAAACCTTCTGCTTCTTAGGTGCACGGTCTCCGAGGAAACCTTCTGCTTCTTTTTGGCAGATGGCTTTCTTGAACCCGTCCCCATGGCACCCTCGTCGGTCTCTTTTTTTCTTCGCAGCCTGAAGTCTTATAGCTGCCCTTCTTTTTGCGTCTTCCATCTCTGAAAAAGTAGACGGGTAAGTTTGCAATAAAAACAATCCAACTAAACGTAAGGGTCGACGGACTTACGTTGATGGGTACGCTCCTCGTACTTAATGGCTGCTAGAGTGGGTTCAGGTCTGTCACAATACCAGTGGACGGTATTGAGGTTGACGAGCTTAGCCCAGGTCCGTTCTTCTGGTTTAGACTTCGCGAAGATTTTTTCAAGAAAGTTGTACTCCTCAATATCAATTTGGGGACGTCGTTATACTGTAAAACATAAGAGGAAGATGGAGTAATCAAAACAATGGTTGAGTATTAATGGGATTAAAAAGGTCTACATACACTATGTGATGGATATTTATACCGGACGGATCTAATATTCCCCAAGTTTTGTCAACTAGCATGTAGTCCGTCTCCCCTGGGTGACACATCCAACCGTCGCCCTCTAGGAAGAAGTAATGGCTCTTCCAGTCCCGATTGGAGTCCGGGGTCTCGTAGATGACTTTAAGGACGGACTTCCTAGGAACAAAACTATACATTCCCTTCGATTTGTCAATCTCATTTGGATGGTAGCAGTGGAGGAACTCTCGTACTATCAACGATCTGGCACCGTTTGACATGGCTCCGTACAAGACCTCCATCGCTATAAAGACCCTCCAGGCATTCGGGGATATTTGGCTGACAGACAAGCCCAAGTACTTGAGAAGTTCGCGGTGTAGGGAGTTCAAGGGGAACCTAAGGCCTGCCTTGAGCACCTGTTCGTACACCCCAACACCGTCTACCCCTTCATAATAGCATTTTTCTGACTTATAAGGTAGACAGATGGGGATGTAGTCAGGTATTTGGTAGTTAGCTCTAAGGGTTTTAAAGCGTCCCTCCTTGATCGTGGATGTAAAGGAATTGATCGTCCACTCTGGTAGTATGATGAACTCCCTAAGTCCGTCAGTACCTACAACGGACTTAATCCTTTGTTCTTCACCGTCATCAGAACCTTCCTCTGGTTCAGCCACTTCCATATCCTCATTTTTTGAGGACGGGGAAGAGGCAGATGGACTCCTCTCGCTTAGATCTTCTGGATCTCTATAACCTGACGGGTACAATTCCTTGTAACCTGCCCTGTCACGGACGAACGACTAGTTACTTGACGCACTAGACATTGCCTACACGTAGCGACAGAACCTAAGACTGACGGGTTGAAAAAGGTTGACGGGCGCAAAAAACCATAGAATTTTTAAGGGAGGATGAAAGCTGAAAAAAGAAACAATTTGAACGGATTGAATCACTTACCGAGGAAAAGAGTGAGCGGATGAGACTGAGTGATGCAGGAGTTGAACGGACGGATCTCTGACAAAGATGACGGACTCGCCCTGACAATGTGTTTTATGCGAAAAGCAAAGGAATGAGAGGAAGGGTGGTGGTTTTTATAGGAGAGGTGCACGGAAGACGAAGCGACGCTTCAATTCGAGATACAAGCCAACCGAGAGACGACACGTGTTGTGCTCCATAAATGCTTCTAGGCAGCTTGTCAGAACTCTATACACCTGACGACCTCATTCTTTTCGAACCGTCATCCCATAAACCCTGTCACCCTTTGTTGGACATTTCAACCGTCATCCCACTGATTGTGTAACCGTCTACTCAACGTTTTCAACCGTCATCTAAGCTAAACTTGTTGCCGTTCATGTCTATATCTCGACCGTCAAACCATGGACATCAAACTGTCAGCATGTATCTATTTGACTGTCACCCCAATTGGCCCCTTTCCGCAGATAACGACGGACCAAATGGGGTGAAAGGGGCAACTGAAGAGGATAAAAACAAGGCCTGAGGGGCTTGGTGAGATGGGCCTAACGGATCTATATCCATGGGCCAAAGAAAAGGGCAAGTCCATCCCCTGCATAGGCCCATTACAAATAGAACACTACATACAGAAAGGATCCAGTAAGAATAGAGCCCAAGTATTGGGAGATTTCGGAAGAGGCGCCTTAAATCAATGAGTTCTCCACGAAGGAATGACTTGTCCACCACGTTTTGGATTCCTCAAGTAGAGTCCTATAAGGAAAGAACTTGGCCTACAAGGAAGGGAAGCAAATCCTCATTACTATAAAAACCCCAATACCCTCTCACATCAAGGTACGCATAATTGACCCCTCTCTAACACTCTAGAATTGTGAGAATATTTCTAACTTAACCTTCGGAGGGTATTCGGCCGACACCACACCGGTGTCTTCTGCTAGGTCTTTTTGTTTTCTTCTCTTGTGTAGGTGATTTACTTGAGCATTAGGATCGTGCAACTCACTGGTGAGATTTACGGCATTATCAACCTCATAGAAAGATTGGCCATTGCCAAATATAAAATCAATTTCACCTTGGATGTAGCATTGGTAAAAGTAATGGCGGCTTGCTGCATCCCACAAGGTATCTTGTATCCCCAAAAAGCTGCAGTTGTAGAAAGCAGCTTAATTTGTCCCCTAGTATTTCAACTACCAATGCTGGTCTCTGGCGTTTCTGTTTTGGGCTATAAAGACCAATATTGTATGTGTTCTGTTAAGAGTGTGCTATAAAGACCAATATTGTATGTGTTCTGTTAAGAGTTTTGCACATGGGTTATACCATATTTAACATTAATACTAAATGATTTGCACATGCATTTATTCAAGTACTTAGGCTAGCGTGAGTTTTAATTAGTTTAAATAATAAGGGGGTGTTTGGTACATGTACTTAAAAATTGAAAATTGTTGTTTGAAAATATGTGTAGAAATATGTGTGGGTGAAAAAGTACGTGAAAATACGTGTAATATTGTTTAAAAACTGAAAATTTTTGTTTGAAAACATGTACCAAACACCCTCTAAAGTTTTTAGTCGTTGAATAAGAGATTGAAGGTTTAAACCCTACCTACACCAAAAGTAATTGCTATCAGTATCCTTACCTTAAATCCAATGCCTTTGACCACAAGATTTTCAGCAACTGAAGTGAAAGTAGAGCTAGAATTCATAAGTTTATGATCACCCCATTCAATTAACGTAACATGTCGGCCTGCTCCATCAAGGAAAATACATGTTTTATCGTATGTGATTGTGACTTTTTCTCTGCACAATAAGATAATTAAATAGACAAAACCTCATAATCAATTAATAAGCCCTACAATACACTAAGAACTCATTCATAAAAAAAGAAAAGAAAAAACAAATACACTAACAACTCTACACAAATATACAAGTTGCGCATTTATTTATGCCTCAACTAGCTAGGTTTTAAAGTGTTTTTTTTTTTTTTAACCTGTATACGCCAGCAAAAATTTGAATCCGTATCCACTTAGTGTTGCCTGAAGGAATAGAATCAATGGCGCTTTGAATGGTCGTGAAGTTTCCGTGACGGCCTGCAATATCTGCAGTGATGGTAAATGCAACTTTGAAGGGGTTGGCTTCATTTAGTTCACACAAGAAAGCTGATATAGACACATTGCAGTATAGTAACAAAAGGGTAATGCACGAAAATAATTGGAGAGACTGCATTTTATGTATGTGAGTATCTCCTAGCTGGTATAAGCTTAATTTTAAACAAATATTCTTTTAGTACAAAACTCTAATAGAAGCCGTAATTTATATAGAGACCAACGGCAGGGTATTTTCCAAGAGGCCACGGCCTATTTGGTGGAATATACAAAAACAATTAAAAAAATAAAATCAAATTTGAAATCAAATTTATCGATCGTCATTATTTGGATAATGATCATATTTTCTGTCCGTAAATTACCAAATTTAACTGGCGAAATTTGTGCATGGGCTGGGCTATTATGTCAAGTCATGGGTGTATCCATTGTTAAATGCGACGTAGATTCATTTACTTTTTCTTTTCAGGTTAAATTATCAGACTAGCTAGGATTTAAATTAATTGGATCGATTACATGTTAAATTATTGAAATATTTTCTGGCTAGTATAAAAAAGGCAGGATATTATGCTAGACTAGATTATTCTTTACATTCTTAGTAAAGATATATAGGAGCAAAATTAACTTCGACTATATAAAATAAGAATAATTTCTTTTACGAACTCCCCCACCTAGCTCCTCTGGTTCTCGTCTGTCTTGGCTGGCCAAATAGTGCAGGATATTCAATGCCTCATTATATAGTAATCTTAGTGTTGACGAAGTGCCAACTCTGTTTTGCTCACTCCTTGGCTAAGATATGCCCGATATATTACAATTTGGATATAAGATTCTCCTCCACAAACTATGGAGGCTTTGTACACTGACTCTATTCTATTTCAGTAATGAATTAATGAAGTTATTTTCCCTTTAAAAATAAATATAAAATAAGAAGAATATCTTTTAGAGTAAATTGCATGTAGAATTACAAAATAATTTTTATGTCACGAATTCGTATAGTACTCCAATTATATTCTTTTTTAATTCTAAGAAAAAAAAAAACATTATCTTTTTAGTTACTTTTGTTTTTTGTTTTTGTTTTTGTTTCGTGTGTGAGGATGGCGTTATATTTTTGTTTGTTTGACAGTATGGAGAAGAATTACTGAAAACATCCACTATTATTATTATTATTATTATTTATTTATTTTGGGGAGGGCCAACTCAGTTATGTTTGTGGTCCTCCCCCCTAATAATATAACTAGATAGAAACCCATGCAAATTGCAACGCACAAGAAACTTAACATAATATGAATTTTTTTATTTTTATTTTTATAGATATTTGAATTTTGATCATTTGTGTTTGCATATAAGTAGATATTTATAATAATTGTGTTTTTATAAGGAATCTATATCTATATCTATATCCATATAATAATAATAATAATAATAATAATATAAAAGCGAAACGTTTCACTTTTTATTAACCATTCTTTATTACGCCACGTGACTACATAAATTAATACCACGTTTATCATTAAAAACACAGAAAAAAGTACCTTTTTGTTTGGCGATTAATCAAACCATTTCAATACCATTTTGTTGCTACCATTGGTGTTCATTATGATTCTTCACCTTGGGCACACCCTCTCTGTATATGACTGTTAGGGTTTGTGCCCTAAAATCCAATTTATTGGCATGTTATAAATAATTAAATTGATTAATTATATAAGATTATTTATAAATGAATTAATGAGACATTATCATAGTCCTTAAGATACATTGTATATTTATAAATGAACTAATGAAACATTATCATAGTCCTTAAGATACATTGTATGTGATTTAGTTACAGAAACTATAAGTCATAAGTTCCTTGTAAACTCAAAATATAATTCATAGTCGGTGATGAAATTGGGCGTTTCATTTGCGAAAACTATAACACGTCAACTAAGATGGTTTATCTTGATCATGGAAGTAAAGACTTCTAGTTGATGTGTTAATATGTTTTAAGTGTGTAAAATATATTGAACTGAACCGCTGTGAAATTAATTATTCAATTAACAACTGTCATCTGAATAATTAATCTCACGACTTCTAATTTTATATACTCTCAATCTTGAGAGGATAGTGAACCTGATCATGAAATGTAGGTTACTTTGATATATCAAAAGTAAGATCTAGTTTAATAGTCAAAATCTCAGTATGTTGGGTAAACACACGTAGTGTTGAGAGAACACATATTCTCAAGATAGAATCCATAATCTCTCTCTACAGAGACATGAAATATCCCCTTAAGATAAGTTTAATAAAACTGTTTATTCAAGGCCAACCACTTTAGTAAAGAGTTACTAAAGTTCATATTTTATGAAATTAGATTTCATAAATATGAATAGCTAAAATATTAAACTGGAGACTCAAGGAATAAAAAAGTTGTTTACAAAGTGACAGTTTAATTATAACTGTATTCATTATGGATATTTCATGAAGGGGTCAAATGATATTATATTAGAGTTTTGGGATATAATTTATTAATAAGGCCTAAAGTGCAATTATATTTCTATAGTGGTACTTATTATATAATTAATGGTAACTTCAAACTTGTCAAAAGTTAATAGATAAGTTTAAAGCCCATTAGAATCAGAGTCTTATTGGTCTTTTTGGTCTCATCCCAAGCCACATACTAAAACCCAATTGGGTTAGCTCAAAAGGCTAACCCAATTAGATAATCAGTTTTTACTTAATAAGAGTTATTAAATAAAGTAACTGTTAAGGGTAGTTAAAATGTACATATGATTAAAGGAAGAGAAAACAGTTTTTCTCTGCAGTATCTTTTGAATACACTTTTCTTTTGAAAAATCAACGTACTTAAGAATTGATTGAGAGACGACTCATCTTGGGCACCGTGTGGAATTGGGATGAAGATTGAAGATATTTTCAAGTCTTGTTTTTTGAATCTCACTCATCAAGGTACGCTTTCTGCTCTTTGTTTTAGAATTCAAGGTTATATGTTATCTCTCATGAATGAAGAAGATCCTTGTGTTACTTATGCTGTGGGTTTTATATGAGATGCAAAACCAGTTTTTCCAACATTGACTAATTAAAACAAACAAATATAACAAACTATAGTTGCACCATTCTGCTAACAGGGGTAGTTACTTATTTTGCACACTTATATATTTCTTTCAACAAAAAAACAAATAACCACTTCTTCCTTCTTATTTTGTATGTATGCTCTTTGAGAAGATTTTCTCCATACAAACTTTGGCTTTTTCACTAAGAAATACTCAAGAACTAAGAAGATTTTCTCCATACAAACTTTGACTTTTTCACTAAGAAATACTTAGGAACCAAGTCCTTCACTTTATGGCAAGCACTCTATTTTACACGCTCAACCTTGAAAACCCCCAATATAGAATTTCATCTTTGAAAAGCCCCCCAAATTGAAAATCCTACGAACCCACACACATAAAACTTTGCTCTTCAATTGCAACCTTCTCTCTCACTCTGGTCTCTATCTCCAACGACCCTTAAAATCCAATTGCCCATTTGCAGGAATCATAAGATTAATCAATAGCCACAGCTTCAACCATTGATCTTCTTTGTTTGCCAATGTGGTGGCTTTGTGATTGTTCTTCGTGGTATGCTTGCCTTTCTCTAAATTCATTTTCTTTCTCTTTTCTTTGAATTCAAGTTCTTTATTGTGTTTCATTTTCTCCTTTTTTTTTTTTAAAAAAAAAACCTTTTTGAACTTTTTTCCCTGACCCTTTCCATAAATCTCTACCGATTTTAATGATCTCCTTTTTACAAATCAGAGGGATGTGTTATTTCCTCCTCAACTGTTTGAAGAAATGCTTGAACCATATTTAAAGGAAATTTTACTTTTGCATGTAAATTCCCAATTATTATGACTATCAATTCTGGAGAAAAGCAGATGAGGATGGCTATTTTTCAATTAATGATATACGCCTTAGGTAACACAACTGCAGGTATTTTTTTTTAATCAAATTTTATTGTTTCTCTTTCTCCTAATCTCCTATTGAGTTATGCATTAAAATATGAACTTTGATAGTTTGAGTGATATGTAATGCAGCATCAAAATTGATTAAGAAATTTAATGGATTATAAAAAATTGTGTGTCCTATTTTATTTGGGTCCAATTACTTTATCATATTTGGTCACTTTAAGAACAAAGAATGGTTTTGGGAACTATTAATAGATTTTATTTATCAGAACCTATATGCTCCTCATATTGCTACTAATTAATTAATAGACGTGGGATGTCTACCAGTTGTTCGAGGTTGTTAATTGAAGGTACAAATAAGTTATACAAAGTTAGAGGTTGTTTTTTAACTTTGTACTTGGGTAGAAAAAAAGCAATCAAGTTTCTCATTTTGGTGTATTGTTTAAGGAGATTCGAGCTTTTTATAGGGATTTGAACTTCTATAAGTACTCAACATTCTACAACACACACACACACACATGCGCGCGCGCACAAAACACACTATTTTTATAGAATTTAGTTTTAGTAGTTTTCACATGCATTGTACGAGTTAGCAATTAGTTATATAAATACACAATCATAATAAATGTCTATTTTCAAATATGGTAAAAACATCTAAATTTTACTAAATTATTTATTGGAAAAGACATGATTAAAAAAATTAAATACGACAAAAATTCAGTATTATACATTAAAAATGGTCTAACTTGATCATCTTTGATAAGCCCCTGCTATTTCCTTATATCGAAGGACAGAACCCCATGGTTGACGTACAATAATTCTCCATATCTCCTCCATGAAAAGAAAAGAAAAAGAAAATTCTCTCTTTTCTCACCCCTTTCTTCTCTAACAAAAGCTCCTTCCCTCCCCCTATTTATTTTATTGCTTATTTTGATTATTATATTATGAATCACTTATTATTTTCGATTGTCTTTCAATCTTTCCAATGTGAACTAAAATTCTAATCCCAACACCATAAGACTATTTGGTTTGCCAATTGGCCCATCATTCCAACAGTCATTGTTGTCGACGCCTGGGCCTCAAACAATTAGAAAACCGCTAGGCCTTCGTTCAACCACCTATTGTGGTGACGCTCCCGCACGCACAAGGCCCATTGGAGGCCCCTCTTGATGATCAGTGTGGTTCGTGCGGAGCTACGGGTGCTCTCTCTCTCAGGGGAGGAAGGTTGATCTACCTTTGGAGGTGTGGCAGGAATCCTGGCCAAATCTTAGGGGATTCCCAAAGGTGAGTGAAGTTGCCACCAATCATTGGGTTTTTCTAAGGTGTGATTGGTCACCTGTTTCTAGTTGATTTTATTACCAATCTTAGGCTAAGAAAAAGGGCAATTTTTCCTAATCTAATGTAGATGGCAAAAAATCTTGATTCTTGAGTCCGGAAGTTGGTTATAGGTGGGGAAGGTGTTAAGCACCCTACAATGTTTGTCTAAGGACCGTCCTTTGTTTTGATAAAATCTTAATTTTCTGAGATTGGCAATAAAAAAAAATGATTTTGGCATTGGCTTTCAGAGCTTTGTATGCATAGGGGACTTTGAGGTTTGGCTTTTGAATGGGTGTGGCCCCAATCTATACTTTCCTAAGGCATTTGGATATGTCACCTTACTTTCGCGGTAGAAATTAGGCATCGCTTTGCCTTAAATGACATGGACTGTGACAATCACACTGGGAGGAGCGAGCAGGTATATATACATACATTATGCACAATGCTAGCACATAGAGCAACAAAGTAAATGCCTACATCCCTAGAGCATGGCCCAAAATATAGAACAGGAAAGTAAACAGGAGTCGCCATACTCTAGAGATGAGGACAAATGGTATATGGCATGATGTACCTAATAAAACCCATCTAAGAGAGAAAGGAGGGAGGAAGGAAGCGGGTTTAAAAGAGTATATAACCAAATGGAAGAGTCTAGACCCGTAAATCTACTAAACATAGCCACTTGACTTATATCCACATGCTCACATCCTCGTCCTTTTTGCTTGTGCTCGGGAGACCGTGCCCTAGTTCTATGCATCATCGCTTGTATTTTTGGAAAAGAGAGAAGAATCAAGAAGTTTTGATGTGTTTTTGTATTTTTTGGAAGAGAAATACGGTGAGAATAGAGAGAAAAAAAAATGCCCAAAAAGATGCCTAAACTGCTCCCAAAACGTCTCCCCTTCAATCTGAGCTGCCAGGAGCCTTTTATAGGCCCTAGCACACATTTCAAGGCCTAGAGCACCTTGTGGTGTGCCGGGTCGGGCTCAGCTGACATCAGCAATTTCGCCCTAATGCACTTTTTCAGTTTTGTCTTCGGACATGCATTTTTAGGTCTTCCTGGACTCGAATTGAGGCAATCTTGGTGTCCCTAGAAAGCTCTAGTTGTCTAGTTTTCAGAAAACTAAAGAAATTAAAATTCGATGGTTGGATCAAAAGTTATGATCTTGGGAAGCATGCTAATTCGTTTTTCACGGTTTTCTCAATATCTCAACCGTTTTAACTCCGATTCCAACTCATGAATAGTCGTTGGAATGAGAATTTGATTATCTTTGCAATGGCATTATTCTCAACTTTTTTTGATGACTAGATCAAGATTAGGGTTTTTTGGGGCCCACCAAGAGTCAACTCCAAGTCAAATTTGATCAAAGTTGCTAAAAATCTCCAAGGAGCTCGAGTTTGATATAAAATCATGAAAAATATTGTTTTGTGAGGATTTTGACCTTGTTTGACCTTTGGTCAAACCCAGGGTTGACAAGGGGCATTTTGGCTGAAAAAAGCACTTTGAACGCTCCGGAACGGGTTGCGCCACACCATTATATATGTTCTCGTGATCCCATGGAGAGAAAATGATATTTTTTAGGTTTTTCAAGGTTCGGCACACAAATCGAGGGTGGAAAAAATACTGTATCAACAATTTTTTTGCCTAATTTTGTGGTTTTGATCTTTTTTTACTTAAATTTTGCTTTATTGAAGGTCCCTACACAATAAGATTTTTCAAAATTCACATTGATTGTTGAACTAGGGGCATTCAACTATGCCTCATTGATTTTCAAAAAAAAAAAAAAAATCATCATCATCATCTTTTCAATAGCAACAACAACAACAACAACAACAAATAATAAATAAAAAAAATCAAGATTTCCAAAAATCATGCATCCATTTCTAAACTAGGGACATTTGGCCATGTCTCATCCATTTTGAAAAAAAAGAAATCATCTTTTCCTCAAATATCAAGGTTTTCAAAGTTCATGCATCAATTCACAAACTAGGGGCATTCCATGCCTCATTCATTAAAAAAAATAATAAAAATAAAAATAAAAATCAAGATTTCCAAAAATCATGCATTCATTTCTAAACTAGGGGCATTCAGCCATGCCTCATCCATTTAAAAAACAATAAGAAAGAAATCATATTTTCCTCAAATATCAAGGTTTTCAAAAGTCATGCATCAATTCACAAACTAGGGGCATTTGGCCATGCCTCGTTCATTTTCCAAAAAAAAAAAAAAAAAAAAAATCAAGATTTCCAAAAATCATGTATCCATTTTTAAACTAGAGGCATTCGGTCATGCCTCATCCATTTTGAAAAAAAAGAAAAAAAGAAAAAAAAAAGAAATCATCTTTTCCTCAAAAGCCAAGGTTTTCAAAATCATGCTTCAATTTGTAGACTAGGGGCATTCAGCTACACCTCATTCAAGTAAAATCACCCATGTCAAAACTTGTCAGGTAAATTCAAACCTTTGCACCACAAAGCTTCATCAGGTAAACTCTAAACTTTTCTGAATCAAGCTCTTACAAGAATAAGTCCATACATATCAAAGTCATCAAATGCAAAAATCAAAGAGTGGTAGTTCATGAGTTATACAAATTAACTGACTAGAAATCAACTTTTGTTTTTCTTGTAGGAAATTAAAAGAGGAAAAATCTCTAGAACTTCAATTTTCAAAGGACAAATCTCCTAACAAAATTTCAAAAGGATAAATCTCCTAAAACATTTTTCAAAAAGGAAAAATCTCCTAAAATAAAATTTTCAAAAGGACAAATCTCCTAACAAACTTTTCAAAGGATAAATCTCCTAAACAAATCTTCAAAGGACAAATCTCCATGAAAAAATCTTCAAGGGATAAATCTCCTATTCAAAATTTCAAAAGGAAAAATCTCCTAAACAAATCTTCAAATGACAAATCTTCATGAACAAATCTTCAAGGGATAAATCTCTTATTCAAAATTTCAAAAGGAAAAATCTCCTGAACAAATCTTCAAAGGACAAATCTCTATGACCAAATCTTCAAGGGATAAATCTCCTATTCAAAATTTCAAAAGGAAAAATCTCTTGAACAAATCTTCAAAGGAAAAATCTCCTAAACAAATCTTCAAATGACAAATCACCATGAACAAATCTTCAAGGGATAAATCTCCTATTCAAATTTTCAAATGACAAATCTTCATGAACCAATCTTCGAAAAGGGATAAATCTCCTACACTTCAATCTTCAATGGATAAATCTCCATGAACACATCTTCATAAAAGGAAAAATCTCTTGAATAAATCTTCAAAGGACAAATCTCTGTGAACAAATTTTCAGAAAGGGATAAATCTCCTTCATTTCAATCTTCAATGGATAAATCTCCATGAACACATCTTCATAAAAGGAAAAATCTCCTGAATAAATCTTCAAAGGACAAATCTCCGTGAACAAATCTTTGAAAAGGGATAAATCTCCTACATTTCAATCTTCAATGGATAAATCTCCATGAACACATCTTCATAAAAGAAAAAATCTCCTGAATAAATCTTCAAAGGATAAATCTCCATGAACAAATCTTCGAAAAGGGATAAATCTCCTACACTTCAATCTTCAATGGATAAATCTCCAGAACAAATCTTCAAAGGACAAATCTCCATGAACAAATTTTCAAAAAAAAGAGTTAAATCTCCTAAACACAAATCTTCAAAAAAGATAAATCTATTAACTAAATCTGGTTCTCAATCATTAAGATCTAATATGAATTTTTGTCTATTGTAGAAATTTCCAGACCGAGCCGAATATAGTTCTTAATTGCCTTCAGAATTCCAGACTGAGCCGAATGTAGTTCTCAGTCGCCTCCAGAATTCCAAATTAAGTCAAATCTAGTTCTCAGTTGCCTACAGAATTCCAAATCGGGCAAATATAGTTCCTAGTCATCTCATTCCAAATCAAGCGAATATAGTTCTCAATTGCCTCATCAACATTCAAGATTTTATCCAAGTTCATCATTTATCAAGTAAATTAGGTGTCCATAGTTCTCATTTTTCAAAACAATAAAACACTGGTTCTACACCTAAAGTCTCTAGGTTCTAGGGCTAGGAAATCTTTGAAAAGTCAACCTTGATTAAATCATGGTTGCTAAAATCAATGTCTTTGTTTTACATTAACATTCGCTTTTCAAGCTCTATTAATGAGGGACATTCTGTAGATACTCAATTTTGCACCAATAATTTAATTTTGGAAGATGACTGAAATGACCATTTCATATACCCAAAAATCACAGTTGCATTACATGCATTAAATTATTCTTTAGAAGTCATAAAAATGATATTGAGATTCTAACGGTCACGACAATATGCTCGGTTCCCAAATCATACCGTTGGATTGAAAGATATCACAAGATCAAGTTTTCACGGTTTGCATGCATAGTATAAGGGTGAAACTAATCACATGTGATTAATTGAAATTAATTCTAATTAGTTAAAAAATTAAGGTTAATTAAATAATTTTGTGATTGGTTGTTGACTTTTGCCAGAAATAAGATTACTTGCATGGGAATAAAATGGATTATCAAATAACGAAGGAATTGTTGATGATTAAGTCCTTTTAGAATATTTATCTATTTGATAATTATTTTTTTAAAGACCTAATTATCAAAATAAAAGGGATTAATTTTAGAATACGAGTTAAAAACACGTCCAGGTGCTATTCCCGACTCAGAAAATTCCTTAAAAAAAGTCCAAATTGAACCAAAATTGGAAGTGGGGCTCAACACGCGAGAGGGCCAATCCGCACTCTTGGAGTGCTGATTGGCACATGGCAAGTGCTGATTGGCATATGGCAAGTGCTAATTGGCACAACTCCGAGGCCTGACCCAGAAATGCCCTAATTAAGCTAAAACACATCTATTTCGAATTTTTGTGGATATGGACTCAATCCAATTCGTATTTGATTCTATTCAACTTACTTTCCAAGCATCCAACCTCTATGAATAAGAGAAAAACATCAAAAATCAAGGCCCTTCTTTTTCTAACTTCTTTGCTCTCCTTACGTTAAAAACGTTCTAGAATCCTTGACTTTAAGAATTTCTTTCCTGTAAGTGAACATATTTTAGATCTCAAAGAGGTTAAACTTCTTTGATTTCTAAAGTATTTCTTTCATTGAAGGGTACATTCATGCAAGTAGGTCCTTACTCTCACTCTTGGTTTATTCTTTTCTTTCTTATCTGATATATGTGTTTTGTTCATTGCATGATTTTTAGGAATGTATGTTTGATTTTATTCATTGTTGATACAATCTTGTTCATATTTTTTGCCATGTTCACATGTTTAATTTGTTGTTTAATAGTTTATTAACACGTTTAAGATTTAGTTCTACTTTAAATTTCAAGATTTGCAATAAATTACTAAAAACATTTATATTAAAAAAAAAAAAAAGACAACAACAACAACAAAATTGATCTGTATTTTCATTAAATACAGATTTGAAAATTTTCAACAATAAAAACTTATCTGTATTTTCATTAAATACATATCTGAAATTTTTTCTAAATAAAAAACTAGTCTGTATTTTCATTAAATACAGATCTGAAATTTTTTCTGAATAAAAACTAATTTGTATTTTCATTAAATACGGATCTAAATTTTTTCTACATATAAAATTGATCTATATTTTCATTAAATATAGATATGAACCTTTCTATAATAAAAAATGTTTTCTTCAATGTATAATATCAACAATTTTTGTTTCGAATTCTTAAAGAATGAATTAATCTTAAATTTAGGAATTTCAATACGTCATTGTAATGTCATGCATCATTTGAATGGGTATATAAATGGTCATTTAAAGTCTAGAAGACCAAACTCCATCTAGACAGAATGGGTGCCTAACACCTTCCCATTCTGTAACCTAGCCCCTGGATCTAGATTTTGGCTCGTAGATAGTGTGTTATCCTTTCCCTTTTTATATTGTAATCTAGGAAACAAAGCCATGTATATTTCATGTTATCAAATTGTAAGTCATTCAAATAAATGAAAGGTTGTATTATTCAAATATGTACCATGTGTATGTCTTTTTTTCTTTTTTGTAACAAAAAATAAGTGGCAACTCCACGCATAATCCTAAAAAAGGAAGGTGCCAATACCTTTCCCCTTTTCTGAAAGCACCCTAGTTTTTGTGGTCTCTCACACAAACGATGTGGGATTCATTCCAAACCTCAAAATTAATGCAAAAAAAGTGTCTTTCATAGTTTCTAGAACCTTAACTGCGTACGCAGGTTCGTGTCTGCGTACGCATGTATTAGACCTACATATGCAAGTCCTTGCCTGTGTACGTAGATCGAGGGTTTCCTTGGCCTTTTATTTTCTAAAAATAGATTTATTTGCCCATAAAAAGTTATATTTTCCATTTTAGCATCTCTCAAGTCAATTTGTAATTTGATTGGGCCCTAAACCAATCTTGAGCATTAGAATTTCAACATAATTGGGGAATGAGGGCCCGAGTTAAAAGGGGTACAAAATGCAGTGGCTACAATGTCATTGGATGACGTTAAATGACAGCTAAGTGTTCTTTGGTGCGTGTAATGTTCACTGGTGCAGTGTCCACTGGAACATGGAGGCAAGGCCAAAAATCTAGAAGGCATATGAGAGTGCATGTAGGGTCAATTGAGGGCCAGATACTCGGGTATCGTAGATCGACAAATGATGAGGCCTACATGGCGACGTATGTGTCCAATGGTCGATCTAGGAGTTAAGAATCTTCAGCAATGCATGGATGATTCATCGGAGCTAGTGATCGCGCATGTAGCTACTAAAGGAGACCAGGTTCCTAGGTTTTAGTCATGGGAGGTTGTGGAGCACATCTATGTGGTTGGTTTCATCAGATGAAGGCTTGATGTGCACAAATTTGAGAAGTAAGTCGTGGGTTGCTTGGTTGTTGATCTAGGACACAATAGGGAGCCATAGTGGGTACATGATGTCGTGGAGTCTAGATCCAACAGACAAGCATCTGTGGTTTCTGATGGTGGTGTTTAGGTGGGAATCTTCTTTGCTTGCTAGAGTTATTTTGCTTAATGCCAATAATAAAGTTTGGCTCTGATACCATGTTAAATATATTAGCAACGTGATGTGTATACCATGTTGTATATGCTAGAGTGGATGTAAATGCGAAAGAGGAAGCATAGAATAGGAACATAAGAACACAAGGGTTAAGGGGTTCAGCCTTGTCAGCCTACATCCAAGGAGGAATCCGTTAAGGGTTACAACTTTATTCTATAAGAGTGAAGTACAATAGCTTATGTTATAATGAATCATAACATGAGTACATAGCAAGTATAGGCTTGGGCCTATTACATTGAGCTAATATGTCTAATATATCTCTAACAATTTTGGACAATAAAAAAAAATTATTATTTTAATACATGATGTTGTACATAATGTCATACACAACATAATAGTATAATACAATAAGATTTTAGGGCATTAATCCTAACAAATGAGTGGATCACTGACGTATTACCTTTAACATTGCATGCAACTTAATATTAAGGGCAAATTACAACTTACCCACTGATGGTTTGGCCAAAATTTAAGTTACCTACTTGTGGTTTGAAATTTGTTATTTTACCCACCTGAGGTTAGCTTAGTTAGAGTTCTATAACTCACATCTGTTAAAAACAGGGCTAAAAATGTAATTTTGCTTCACTTTTATGTCTCTCTCCTTCAAAAGCATAAAAAACATAAAAATACAAAATCAAATAAGATAAAATATATATATATATATATATATATATATACAGTGAAACACTTGCATCATGAGATTTCAAACCACAGGTAGGTAAATTAAATTTTGGTCAAACCTCAAGTGGATAATGTGTCAAATTGCAAACTACAAGTAGGCAACTTAAATTTCAATCAAACCACAGATGGGTAAATTGTAATTTTTCCTAATATGTTAAATATTGATAATGTCTGATCATTGGCAACTGGCAACGTTGGTATCTCTCTCTCTCTCTGTCTATCTCCCCAACGTTGGTATCTCTCTCTCTTTGTCTTTGTCTCCCTCTCTTTCTCCTCTTCCCTTTTTTTGTCACCACTAGATTTCGATCTTCATCTTGGGGAACCAAGCTCACATTCAACCACTCTGCTCTCTACCTTAGTGAGGCCAAAAAATCTTAAGTTCCATATCTTTTTCACCACATTCCCTTCTCCATACTACATTTCCTAAATTTCATGATTGACATAAAACCCCCATAATCCTCTCAGTCGATATATATAATAACTTGAAGTTTCCTTTGCCTGACTGATCAATAATGATGGTAGTCGCAATGTTGGATCCAATATAATCTACAGCACTACACATGTTGAAGTAAAGTAATAACAAGTAACATGTATGAAAAAAATTGGAGGTACCGCATATTTTGCATTTGAATTGTTTGATATTATGCATTTTGGAAGAAAGAATGATTTGATTTAGATTTCTGAGAGATGCTATGATTTATAGTTTTATATATGTATATATTATATAGACCAAAAACAGGATTTTTGCCATAAGTTATCAGGTGGATACCCACAGAGACGGAACTAGTAAGGGGCAGAGGGGGGCCATTGCCCCCCCGCCCCCCAATTTTTTTTTAAAATAGTAATAGTATACACATTTAATGAATAGTTTAACAATTGAGCCCAAAATAATTATTTTTGGCCCCCTCCTGTCAATAAGCTACAAATTGGCCCATGAAAATGATAAAACCCAACTGGCAAACAACTATACTACAACATCTGTGTTACTGTGTTAGCTGTTTCTTACTCTTTCTTCTTAGATCCAAGCTATTTTTTTATGAGTGTTAAGATTAACTATTTGAATTTTTGTGAGAAACATATGACTATTTTTGCTGAAAAGAAAAAGAAGAAGAAAGATAGATGAATACAAATTACAAACCAAGTTAATGTACTTGTAGTGAGTGAGAGTGGGGTGCATGCATTAATCAATGTGTGGGGTGGGATGGCAGGTGTTTTTGGCTATCAATTTTTAACTTAAAATATTTAATTTTTTTTAAAACTTACTGCTTACTAGTTGGTTGTTTATTAGTAAATTAGTTTAATTTTATGTGGGGTACTATAGAATTGAATAGTTGTGTTAATAAATTGGTGCTAATGTGTAGTGTATAGTCATTAGTATTACAAATTTTATTATATAAATTTTATAAATTCACGTATCATTAATCTAAAGAAAATTAGGATTGAAAGGGAGATTGTTGCAAAGTTTTGTACAGAATCAACTATAGATGATTTTTGTTATTTAAAAGAATGTTGAATTCTATTTTTAAATTATTAATTTAAAATGTATTAATAAACGGTTATTTTGTTTCTCCTCTCTTTTGTTCATATTTTCTTAACATTAAATATATGCTAATTTGTATTTTAAAGAATTTTTTTTTTATTGAGGTTTTGGCCCCACCTAAATTTTGATCTTAGTTTCGTCCCTGGATACCCATAAAAATCTTCGCTCGATCGGTAAACAAGTTACAAGCTTGGTGATTAAAAATACTGCCGGTTAGTGAAGGAAAAAAAAAAAAAAAAAGTAATTAAGGTTTTCAAATTTAATTTCTTTCAAAAAAATGAACGGGTTAAACTTGCTTATAGGTGTAAATAAAATCGTAAGGTAGCTTTGATTTTTTTACCTTTCTAAGTTTTAATTACCATATGTTACCTTTTTAAAAATAAATAAAAATAAAAATCACATCTAAATTGTCAATGCAGGGCGGAGCTGCACTTATTGCCCCCCCCCCCACCCCCACCTCCCCCTCCAAAAAAAAAAAATTTTTAAAACTTTATAATGTATGTATATTTTGCAATTGTTTAAAATATTAGACCTTAAAATCAATATTTGGCCCCTCCAAAAAATAAGAGCTGGCCCCTACAAAAGAGAATTGAACAACTAATTGTTGGGTTCCAAAAAATAGTTGTTAAGAACAACAAACTATCCACCTTGTAACATAAATAGTTGTTACTTTCAAATTTTTAGTTTTTTCCTCTCTTAATTGGTAAGTTTTGTTTGTTGAGTTCAAATAGTAAGTTTTTAATAAAATAAATTTCTCTTAGAGTTATTTTATTTGAGACCAAGTCTTTTTGTTGTTTTTGTTAAGTTTCAAATTGTGTGTCAATACTTAATTAGTTAGTCACAAAGCATCAAATGAAAAAAAAAAAAAAACTACATTAGGGATAGATAATGTTAGGGAGTGACAATACTTAAAAATCAATTTTCTCTTGGACACACACACACACATAATTTTTATACTTGATCTAGACTAAACATGTTGAATGAAAAAAAAGTAGAGGATAATTTAATGCTATGGGGTAAAAATGTAGCTATGTAAATATATGTATGAATATGTAATTCGGCCCCCAAACTAAAAATCTTGGCTACGCCCCTGTGTCAATGACTATGAAATTAAAAAAATATCAATGACCTTTCATTCAAATGGGATCTTCGTATTTTCAATGATCGACATAGATATTTACAGCTCGAATGCTCCTCCCCCATGTAAAACGTATAAAAAAAATTACATTTAAGTTATTATAATATTTTTGTTATGAAGAGAGACATAGATGTTTCTTCCATTCTAAACTGGACATAAACCACTTTTCCAAATAAAAAATTAAATGGGTAAAATATAATTTACTTTAATTGATTAAATTGTAATATATTATTAAAAAAAATACTATTGTACTTTATTACCAAATTCGCTGAAGGTAAAGCCATTTGTGCTACATATTGAATTTTTTCCGTTGATACGTAACAAACAGCTTTAGTGAAAAAATAATGCTTAATCAATCGACTGTAGGTAGTTTAGTGATCCATCCTTCTTGGTTGATGAATCTATCGACACTTAAAAATTGATTGAGTTCACCTGCACTCAATTTCTTTTGCCAAGGAACACGTTTGGAAGTGTCAGCTCCCGGTCCAGAATTATTCACCTCTGCGTATGTAAGTTGATCTCTGCATCATGTATATGGTGAGTACTGTCAAACTTTTTTTATTTTTTATTTTATTGATACATCAATATTTGGGACTAAGAATTTGAATCATAGATATCTGCATTGGAAACAACTAAAAGTTTTGAGCTACAAAACTCTTGGTGAATATTATCATACTTATATAGCATCAAAGAGCAAACCCTTATTTAAGATACAAAATTTTAGACCCCATAAAAATTATTGTAGTAAATATATATAAATTGAACTATTTGAATACATGCGAGTGCGTGTCTAGATTATGACCGCCTAGGCTTCTAAGAGTAACAAAATTCAGATTTTTTGTTTTAAAATTGGGGTCATTCATTTTGAGAAGAGTGAATTAGATTAAACCACATCATTCAAAATTTATATATTTATTTTGAAAAAGCTTATTACTACCATTTTGATATTTAGTGTGCGTTTAACTCCAAATTAAAAAGTCAACTTATTTTACTATTCAGTTTATTTTTGCTAATATTCGTAGGTCACACTGTACTTTTTGCTAATATTTAATTTACTTTTACTTTTATTTACAGTCAAGTTATTACTTAATCTTAAGAATTCTAGAAAATCTTATATGGTATGATTCAATAGATTTATAGTAAAAGATAAATTTAGACAAATAACAATGACAGGGACATCAAGAGAGATCGAATTTCTTACTCATGGCCCACGAATTGCCAAGCATCCCAGCCCACTGGGACTACCATATCTGATAACTTTGAATTGGCAATAATTACTCTGGAAAAAGCTTTCCAAGCTCTCCCAAGGTAAGCTTTACCTCTCCCAAGAATAATACAATCTTTAAACACAAAGCCAGAAGGATCATCAGCTGAGTCCCTCCCCTGTGCTGTTATATAGCCGCTGTAGGTTCCATGACCATATGTTTCCAATGAATAATATAGGACACTTTGCTACATATCCAACCAAAAAATTAAACAAAATAAAGAAACAGTTATTTCGTGGAATAATTTTATTTAGGTTAAAATATAAACGAAAATGAATAATTTTGTTTTCACCTCATAGAATGATTGACCACTGCCAAATATAAAATCAGCTCCACCTTGGATGTAGCATTGGTGAAAGTAATGGCGGCCGCTCACATCCCACAACGTATCTTGCACCCCAAAAAAGCTGCAGTTGTAGAAAGCAGCCTTGTCCCCAAGTATTTCAGCTGCCAAAGCTGGTACGAGGTCGTTCTGTTTTGGCCCCAAATTGTATGTGTTCTATTAAGAGTTTTACACATGGGTTATACCATATTTAAAATTAACACTAAATAATTTTCAGATGCATGTATTCAAGTACTTGGGCTAGTATTGGTTTCAATTAGTTTAACTAATAAAGTCTTTGGTCATTGATTAAGAGACTTAAGGTTTAAACGCTACCTACATCAAAAATTAATTGATGTCTTGGTCATAAATTGAAATTTTATTGTATTTATTATAAATAAATAAATAAGTACTTTGGCTAGCAATTTTATTCAATAAGATATTAAAAACACACACACAAAAAAAAATCGCAATCCTTTTTATAACTGCCGAAATGATGTGTTGTGATTGGTTTGAATAAAAGTTGTAATAATGATCAGCTCATATGAAATTAGATTAATGTTATAGACACAAACTATTTTACAACATTTTTACAAATTGCTGATATGGTTTTAGTATTTTCCAAATAATTATTACAAGTAAAAATGTGATATTAGTGATGGGTCCATATTAAAACTAGTAAGAATTTGCCACATCAGTAGTTTGTAAAAATATTGTAAAATAATTTGTGTCTATAGCATTACTCATGAAACTAATATGTTACACCAATCATTTATTTTTCCATGTTAATGGTTTTTAAAAAGATTGTGAAATTGTTAGAGTGGTGCATGCTAGCTAGGGACAATATTACAAATGTTATAACATAACTTTTACAAATTGATGTCAGCGATGTGTCGCCAATTACAAAAAAATAATTCTAACATTTATATTATGTTATTGACATCCATCAATCACATTTATTATCAAATAAATTTGAAATAAAATTTTTTATATATTATTAATGTATTGTTTTCCCCTCTAATTATTCTTATACCATAATAGCATATCCTAGAAAAATATAAGTAAATATTTTTAATAAAGATTTTGTTTATTTTTTATAATTTTTAATTTTGAAGATTAGAGATATTGACATTATTATTTTTCCTTTTAGAAGAAACAATAAATGTGAATTTCATGATTAGGAGTTCAAAATCATTTATTTTTATTAATGTTATATACACACTTAATGCAAATACTTTGTAATATGTAAGAAAATATCATTTGTTAAATCATGTTACAAACAAATTTATTCTCAAAAAAAATGTTACAAACAAATTTTGTGTGTTTGTGTGTGTACATATATAAATTACTCTCTGGATTTAATTTATCAATATATATATATATATATATATATATATACTTTGACCCCTAAAAAAATTTCTACCTCCGCCATTGAGCCAAATCCAAATCCGAAAAATTTTTAGGCTGTTCCAAAAATAAAGAGTTATTGCTATTGTTATCCTTAATTACCTTAAAGCCAATGCCTTTCACTACAAGATTTTCAGCATATGAAGTGAAAGTAGCGCTAGTATTCGTACTTTCATGACCATCCCATTCAATAAATGTTTCCCGGCTGCCTGCTCCATCAAGGAAAATGCATGTTTTATCGTATGTGATTGTGACTTTTTCTCTGCACAATAAGATAATTAAATAGATATAAAATCAATTAAGCTCTACAATACACTAATAACTAATTCTTCAACAACAACAAAATAAACAAATACACTAATAACTCTACGCATATATACAAGCACACAAGTGCGCATATATTTATACTTCAACTAGCTAGGTTTTAAAGTTTTTTTTTTTTTTTAAATTAATTTTTTTACCTGTATACGCCAGCAAAAATTTGAATCCGTATCCACTTAGTGTTGCCTGAAGGAATAGAATCAACGGCGCTTTGAATGGTCGTGAAGTTTCCTTTACCTGAAATATCTACAGTGCTGGTAAGTGCAACTTTGAACGGGTTGGCTTGATTTAGTTCACACAAGAAAGCTGATCTAGACACATTGCAGTATAGTAACAAAAGGGTAATGCATAAAAAGAATTGCAGAAACTGCATTTTATGCATGTAATTTTCGATCTCCTAACTAGTATAAACTTTTGAACAAATGTTCTTTTAAGTACAAAACTGTAATAGAAGTCAGTAATTTATATAGTGACCAACGGCAGGGTATTTTCCAAGAAGCCATAACCTAAAATCAAATCCTGAATTCAAATTTAGGGTCATTATCTGGAAAATTTTCGTTTTTTTTTTTTACTAGCAAAATGCATGCATCACCGGGCTATTATGTCAGGTCATGGTTGTATCAACTGTTTTTTTTTTTTTTCATTTAAGAGAAAAAAAAAGGTAAGTAAAGTTTTATTGCTGAATAAAGTCCCTCATTAATATAATTTCCAAATCCAAAGGTAATTCTTCTATTCAAACGTCTAAAACTACAGATGAAACTGCGCTCCCTCTTGACAAGTTGATTACCCTCCCTTTTATTATTATTAAGGGCACGTTTAGTATATTGAATAGGGATTATGACAAGAATGATAATCTCTATTATTGGGAATAAAATGTATTGTAATGGAATAACTAAACCCAAGTTTGATTGTGAATAGTAACATTAGAATACAACTTAATATATATTTTAGGAAATAACTTATACAATTATATTTCCTAAAAAATAATTTCTTTTTTATTTTAAGAAAGAGATTTTTTTATTTTTTATAGTAATGCTACAAGCATAAATTATTTTACAACATTTTTACAAAATGATAATGTGGCCAACCTCTTATTGGTTTTCATTTAGGCGCACCATTAATATCACTTTTTCATTAAATTTTTGTAAAATAGTTTGTATCTCTACCATTATTCTATTTTTTATGATTTTCTATTTTCATATATAATTATTATGTGCATATGGAAAGTTTGTTTATTTGAAAATATATTAATTTTAGAAATTATTACACCTACTAAGGAATAACTATTACAAGCTTACAACCCTTTTAAAGATTTTAAAAAATGAGAAATGACTATTTATTGTAATAAAAACATGACAAAACTAACAAATAGCTAAACTATATGAATGACTATTCTATTACTGTCTCTATTACAGTTTACCAAACATACCCTAAATGTATAACTTTGTAAGGAAAACATGCTCACACGGATATCCTCAATGATATGTCCAAACATGGTTCTTGAAGACCCTTCCTTATTGATAGCTGAGATAACTTGTAGACAATCCCCTTCAAAATCAACCCAAAAAACACTAGCTGCCATGGCTTCTGCCAACTCGACTGGGTGAGGAATTTGTCATGTCATGGGTGTATCAATTGCTTAATGCAAATACCACCGTGTATCCTTAGCGCAATAGTCATCCTGCAAATATAAGTTCTTGTGAAGTGTAGGGGGGCAAGGACTCAAGTTCTCTATGAGGGAGTTTCACACATATATACACTTAAATTAGACTAGAGTAGAATTTCTATCTTGTATCAAAAATTGTTTGATGCAACATAGATTCTTTTTCTTTTTCTTTTTTTCTTTTTTGGTTAAATTATCATACTAGCTAGGATTTAAATTAATTGGACTACACGCTAGATTATCGAAATACGTTATGGTTATAGAATAAAAAAGGTAATATTAGACTTGATCATGCTTTACATTCTTTCCTTTTTTCTTTTTTTTTTAAGGGAAAATCATGCTTTACATTCTAAGTAAAAAATATATAGGAGCAAAAATAACTTAAAACTATATAAAATAAGAAGAATATATTTTATGAACTCCCCCACCTCCTCTGGTTCTCTTCTCTTCTGTCTCGGTTGGACCATATAGTGCAGGATATTCAATGCCTCATTTTAATTTATAGTGATCTTAGGTGGAAGTTTGTTAGTGTTGACAAAGTGCCAACTCAATTGCTCATTCCTTCACTAGATATGTTAGCATTGCAGTCTTAGGATTTTTTTTTTAAGGTTTCATAAAAAACTTAAATTAATAAAAAAAAAATGAATTTTGAATATATTGAGTTATCAACACACATAAAATAAAAAAATGTAAATATATGAATTTTTATAATTTTCTTGTACAAGTTTTTATATTTTAAAATCATTATAGATAATTATTTATTGATTGTCTATATCTATTGTTAATATGGGTATGTGGACCATTTTATTTTGTTAAAGTTGTATATTATTTTTATTTTTATGCATTTTTCATCATCTATTTGATTTTTTTGAAAATATTTTAAACTAAATGACAAAACTCAACTCATTCACATTGTATTAATTATTGACTCAAACAGCCACACTCATCAATACATAAATAATACACAAGTGCTCATTTGGGATGCAATTATAAGACAGCTTGCTGTTACCTTTTCTACTATTTCTGATTCCATGTGGATCATCTACTTATTTTATTTAACTTTTACCTTTTATATATAGTACTTTCAGCAAAAAACTAGATAAGTTTGAACAATCAATAAATTTACTATTTTTTTCTTGAATCCTAACTTTATATCAAAAAATTATTATAATATGATAACAATACACATATGTAACAAATTCTCTATATTTCTTAATTATTATATTATATAGAGTTATATTATATTTATACTACACATGCACATATTCACACAAATAACATCGTAACAAAAAAAAATGCAATCAATTAGTATCAGGCATACAAACACGCATGTAATATAAATTTATAATAAAAAGAAAGATACTCACAAATACTCACCTTTTACTTTGAGAGTTGGAAATACCAAAAATTCAGATTAAGAAGATATATGTGATGAGATTAATGAGAATGAGATCAAAGATCATATCAGAGAGAGAGAGAGAGAGAGAGAGAGAGAGAGAGAGAGAGAGAGAGAGAGAGAGAGAGAGAGAGAGAGAGAGAGATTGATGGTGTGCAAAATTTAAGTCAAGGTTGGCCAAATTTTCTCTTTTATAATGTAATTTCCAAATTATTCAATAAAGATACTTTTATGAAAGGCTTTATAAAATAAGTGGTTACTCCTTTGTAAAACCATCAATTTAGAGGGTAACACATATCCAATTGAGAAATTACTTCACATCCTTGTTCCACTTATTGCAACATGGCCAAAAAGAACAAGAGGAAAGAGCATTATCCTGTTTTGTCCAAAAAGGAGATCACGAGGGGCATCATCCTCTATATTTTTCTGGGCTTGAAAATGGTAAAGGTGGAGACATCAATTTTGTTGGTCCAGGCTGGGCAGACGTAGGGGTGGCAAATGGGCGGGTTGGGTCATAAATGGGTTAAGTGTATAATTACCCATTTATGACCCGTTTATATATAAATTAATTATCCATTACCAACCCAACCCGTTTAATTAGTAACCCACCCATTTAACCCAATATGACCCAAATACCTCTAAAACTACTTGAATACCCTCTTGACCTCCAAAATACCCTTAAATACCTAAAATGATGCAAATACCCCTAATCTTCCAAAATTACCAATATACCCTTGGACATCCAAAATTATCCCCAAAATCTCTAAAATTAGCAAAATACCCATGAAACCTCTAAAATGACCAAAATACCCTTAATATCTCTAAAATCACCAAATATGCTTAAAAACCACTAAAATGACCAAAATACCTCAAAAATATCTAAAATGACCAAAATACCCCTAAAATCCAAAAAATGACAAAAATACCCCCAAAAATCAGAAAATGACCAAAATACCCCCAAAACCTAAAAATTACCAAAATACCCCCCAAAACCTAAAAAACGACCAAAATACCTCCAAAACCTAAAAAGACCAAAATACCCTCAAAACCCAAAAAATGACCAAAATACCCCCAAAACCCCCAAAAAATGACCAAAGTACCCCCAAAACCCAAAAAATGACAAAAATATTAACAAAACCTAAAAATGACCAAAATACCCCCGAAATCCAAAAAATAACCAAAGTACCCCCCAAAACCCAAAAAATGACCAAAATACCCCCAAAACTCAAAAAATGACCAAAATACTCCCGAAACCTAAAAATTACCAAAATACCCCTGAAACCCATAAAATTACCAAAATACCCTTGAAACCCTTAAAATGACCAAAATACCCCTGAAACCCCAAAAAATTACCAAAATACCCCCGAAACTTAAAAAATATCAAATATCCATAAACCCAAAAAATTACCAAAATACCCTCGGAACCTAAAAATGAACAAAATACCACCGAAACCTAAAAAATTACCGAAATACCCCAAAACCTAAAAATTACCAAAATACTTCTGAACCCTAGAAATTTACCAAAATAACCCTAAAACTAAAAGATGACAGAAATGCCCTCGTAACCTAAAAAATGGCTAAAATACCCTTAGAATCTAAAAGATGATCAAAATAACCCTGAAATCTAAAAAATTACCGAAATTCCCTCGAAACCTATAAAATGAATGAAAGACTCTTAGAACCTTTAATTTGTCAAAAATATCCTTGAAACATCCAAAATACCCTAAACCTCTATTTCCGTAATTTTAGATGTTTCAAGTGTATTTTGGTCATTTTACATGTTTAGGGGCATTTTGGTCATAATTTGGGTTTTAGAGGTTTTTATCAATCATTTTTTTTTTTTTTAAGGTTTTGGGGTTATTTTGGTTTCAGGTGTATTTTGATCATCTTACATGTTTAGGGGCATTTTGGTCATAATTTGGGTTTCAGGGGCTTTTATCGATCATTTTTTTTAAAGGTTTTGGGGTTATTTTGGTCATTTTTTTTTTAGGTTTTTAGGGTATTTCGATCATTTTTTTAGGTTTCAGGGTATTTTGGTAGTTTTTTTAGGTTTCGGGGGTATTTCAGTTATTTTTTAGGTTTTAGAGGCATTTCGGTCATTTTTTAGGTTTATGGAGTATTTTGGTAATTTTTTAGGTTAAGGTGTATTTTAGTAATTGTTAGGTTTTGGGGGTATTTTGGTCAATTTTTGGGTTTTGGGGATGTTTTGGACATTTGAGAGGTTTTGGGGTGTATTTTGCTCATTGTAGAGATTTTTGAGGTATTTTGGTCATTTTTGGGTTTTGGGGGAATTTTGGTCTTTTTTGGGTTTCAGGGGTATTTTTGAGATTTTTTGGGTTTTGGAGGTATTTTGGTCATTTTTAGGTTTCGGGGGTATTTTGGTCATTTTTTGGGTTTTGATGGTATTTTAGTAATTTTTTAGGTTTTAGGGGTATTTTGGTCATTTTTTGGGTTTTGCAGGTATTTTGGTCATTTTTTGGGTTTCAGGGGTATTTTGGTTATTTTTTGGGTTTTGGAGGTATTTTGGTCATTTTTGGGTTTCGGGGGTATTTTGGTCATTTTTTGGGTTTTGGTGGTATTTTAGTAATTTTTTATGTTTTAGGGGTATTTTGGTCATTTTTTGGGTTTTGGAGGTATTTTGGTCATTTTTAGGTTTCGGGGGTATTTTGGTCATTTTTTGGGTTTTGGTGATATTTTAGTAGTTTTTAGGTTTTAGGGGTATTTTTGAGATTTTTTGGATTTTGGAGGTATTTT
The DNA here is from genome assembly GCA_030820535.1 of Quercus parvula. Taxonomy (NCBI): domain Eukaryota; kingdom Viridiplantae; phylum Streptophyta; class Magnoliopsida; order Fagales; family Fagaceae; genus Quercus; species Quercus parvula. Next base: position 23,342,758 of record JAUAME010000012.1, read on the forward strand.
GGTCATTTTTAGGTTTCGGAGGGGTATTTTGGTTATTTGTTGGGTTTCGGGGGTATTTTGGTCATTTTTTGGGTTTTAGGGGTATTTTAGTTATTTTCTGGGTTTTGGTTGTATTTTGGACATTTTTTAAGTTTTAGGGGTATTTTAGTCATTTTCTAGGAATTTAGATTTTATATTGTTTATTTAAATTTTAGATGGGTTTAGTGGGTATTAGTGAGTTTATCCATTTAGACCCATCTAATTAAATAACCAAATGGGTCTTTACCCATTTAACCCAAATATTCAAATGGGTTGGGTTAAGACTTAGAGCATTCACATCAGCTCTTGCATAATTGTGTATAAATGTGTAAAATACACATTTTGACCGTTTTTACACATTTTGAAGCAAAAAACACACTACATCAGTCCATCTATAATCATGCATAATCATCTAAAATTTTCAACGAGCTACAGTACCCGTGTAAATTTCCACGGGCACTGTAGCATGTGTATTTAGTTTTTTATTAATTTCCGTTCGCACCAATTTTTCTCTCTCTTCTCCGTGCACAATGACCTCAATGGAAAAACAAACAAACCCAAACGGGAAAAAAAAAAAAGACAGATCGGTGCTAAAAAAAAAAAAACCCAAACGGAAAAACAAACAAACCCAAACGGCAAAACAAAAAAGAGACAGATCGGTGCTTAAAAACCAACACAGAGATATACTTGCTAAAAAAAAAAAAAAAACCCAAACGGAAAAACAAAAAAGAGACAGATCGGTGCTTATCGAAACGATTGGAGCTCGTGGGTCTCGCTTGGTCGGAGCTCGTGGGTATGGGTCTTAATCGGAGCTCGGAGCTATGGATCGGTGCTGCTGTGGATCAATGCTTGTGATCGGAGCTGTGGATCGGAGCTATGGATCGGAGCTGTGGATCGGAGCTATGGATCGGAGCTAGGGAGATCGGTATAGAGATGATCGGAGCTAGGGAGTTGTGGATCGGAGCTGTAGATCGGTATAGACCAAGAGGGAGAGTTGATTCAGAGAGAGAGAGAGAGCTTTAACAGAAAAAATGAGAAAGAAAAATGGTTCGCAGAGAGAGAGAGAGAGAGAGAGAGAGAGAGAGCTTTATCAGATAAATGAGAAAGAAAATGGGTTCAGAGAGAGAGAGAGAGCAAGAGAGAGAGAGGTTTTCAGTTTAGGAAAGAATGAGAGAAGGGAGAGAGTGAGAACGCGCGTATATTGGTAGGCAGGGGAGAGAGAATAAAAAAATGAGAAAGGTGAATATTTTATTAAAATATCTTGTAAAATAGAAGAACTGATGTGGGTGTTTTATATAGGTGGTAGTGTAAAATTGAAAAAGTAGCTTTTTTCATGTAAAATAGATGATAAATTTACATGAACTGGTGTGGATGCTCTTATCCAAATAAGGTGGGTAATTGGTGGGTTCATGGATATGGATAAAATTTGCCACCCCTAGACAGACGAAATCATTAATGGTCTAGTGCGAGCCCAGCCTAGAATCTAGTTGGGTCCTAAAAATAAAATACTGTCTGCCCAACTCTAGTGAGTGAATCCTCAGGCCCAGACCCTAAAAAAATTATAGAACTGGGCTCACTTGTCCATCCCCACTACAACACTTGGGGGGGAGAGATTAAAGAAATTAACAATTTTGATTAAAATAAGTAGAGAAGGGAGGAGGAGGGGGAAAATGTTGACCAATGCCTCGAGGTCGGAGTTAAAAACAAATGCCGTCCCATCATTTAATTTAATACGTTTGACAAACTATTTATATTAGATCTTATAAATAAAAAAACTATTTATTTTAGATAATGTCATGCCAATTTATACTTAATCTACCGACAATTTGACAAATACACATTTTCACATGCTTGTACAGTAAAATTCAATCAGTGGTTGGGGTCCTGTACCTGGGGATTGTAAAAGTCTTTTACAAATGAAAAAGAGCTGAATTTACTATTTAGAAGCAATAAGATTCTATTAAAAAAAATAATTAGAATCAACAACTTTATTTAAAGTTCGTATAGGATCTACTTATTTTGTTAAAATTGAAAACTTTTTACTAAAAGTACTATAAATAAAGATAAAAATTAGCTAAAATAGTACAATAAAACTCATGCATAGTACTAAAAAGTACAGTAAAATCCTTGAATAATAGAAAAAATAAGCTAAAAAATGCATTTTTGTGAATTTGGCTAATTTCGCATGCCATGCCTTTGCATATTGGCCCACTTGCCTTAGTTCATAATAGTTTAGGATTTTTTTTTTTTTTTTAAGAAACAATTTAGGGTCTTCCTAAGGATATATTAAAGTTCATAATAATTTTATAATACTTTTAAATTAGCCTATCACCTTATATAGGACAAAATTTGGTTACAAAATTGGTTGTAACTTAAGGTTACAACTTCACTCAATATCTTTTTATTGGATGTGAATTTTGACAAATCCATCATTGGATTACATTTTCTTCTTATATACTCAACGCTTGTAAAATTTTTAAAAGATTAAAGATCAATAACTATGTCATCAATCAATTATTTAAATTGCAAGTTTTTTTCATTTAAAACTATACATAAAAAATAAATTTATGGATCATATAGTAAATACCATCTGATTGGTACAAAATTTGACATATATGTTAAGAGCATAAAAAATATGCAATAAAACGGTTAGATTTTTCAAAATATGTAGTTATATTAATTTTTTTAATGGAAGTTGTAGTCTTAGGCTATAACCAAGTTTATAACCAAACATTGTCCCCCCATATATTAATTATTAAATTATAGTAAACTCTTGTATGGGTTGGTTGATTAGTTTAGGAACTTGTGAAATTGTTGTGATTGTATCTCTCTCTCTCTCTCTCTCTCTCTATATATATATATATATATATATATATTTAGGAACTTGTGAAATTGTTGTGATTGTATCTCTCTCTCTCTCTCTCTCTCTCTCTCTCTCTATATATATATATATATATATATATAAAGAGAGAGAGAGAGAGAGAGAGAGAGAGAGAGAGAGAGAGAGAGAGAGAGAGAGAGAGGATAAGAAACACTTAAATAATTCTTTCAGAAAAGTTTCCAAAAAAAAAAAAAATTTATTTCTAAAAAACATGCTTAATTGGCTTCATCCTTGAATGGAGGAGTCTATTATGGAGTGCAAAGATCTAGGGATTAAAAATGGATTTTCTCTCATTGTGTTGACTTTTGGATCTCAATAAAATTTTAGAGAGAGAGAGAGAGAGAGTTTTAAAGTTTGTTCATCAAGCAAAAAGATCAATATCCTATAAAGAATTATTATGTATAATTCTAAATTTCTGAATCTCCTTCCCCAAAAAGGGGGATTTTGAGTTTATTTTAAATACACAAACTGATGATGCTGAAAAGTTCACCAGTGAGATGCACGATCCTTGCGCTCATAGCCGTTACCTACAAAAGAGGACAAAACAAGAACACCTTACAGAAGGCACTGGTGTGGAGCCGGCCAAACACCCTCCGAAGGTTAAGTCAGAAATCTTTTTACAACTCTAGAGTGCTAGAGAGGAGTCAGTCACGCGTACCTTTCTGTGAGGAGGATGTTGCGGCTTTTATAGTAGTGAGGTCTTGCCTCCTTTCCTTGTAAAGCAAGTCTTATCCTTGTAGAGCAAGTCTTATCCTTGCAGAGCAAGTCTTATTCTTGCAGCCCAAGTCCTTTCCTTACAGAGCAAGTCTTCTCCTTGTAGAGTAAGTCCTTTCCTTGCAGCCCAAGTCCTTTCCTTGCAGGGCAAGTCTTCAGGAATCTGAAACATGGTGGGCAAGTCTGGGCCTTCGTTCTGTCAAGGGCTCCACACAAAGAATGGGCTCGACCTTCTTTTGGCCCATGGACCTGGGCCTGTTGGGCTCGCCAAGCCTTATCTCATATTTTATCCTCTTCAGCTGCCCCCTTCACCCCATTTGGTCCGTCGCTTTTGTGCAGACGGTCAATTGGGGTGACGGTCAAAACAAACAATCATGACGGTCCTATGTTCATGGGGGCGACGGATAGGCATAAATGAGCGGTAACAAAGAAGAACTAGAATGGTGATCGTAAAGACCGAGTGGTTGGTGACGTAGTCAAAGTGGTGATGGTCAGAACTTAAAAGATGATGGTCAGAACTTAAAAGCTGACGGTCAAAACTTTACGGTTGATGGTGACGAGGGCCCTTGGAGGGAGGTTTACAGAGCATGACGCCGTCAGGTCTATGGAGGTCTGACAGGCTGCAGAGGCATTTAAGGCGATGACACGTGTCACTCGTCGAGTGGTTCGTATCTTGGATCGAAGTGCCGCTTCGTCTTCCGTGCACTCCATCTATAAAAACCAGCACCCCTCCTTCATTTCCTTTACTTTACGCAGAAACTACATTGTCAAAGCGAGTCTGTCACCTGTCAGAGCTTACCCGTTCACATCCTTCAACAATGACTTTTACTCGCTCACTCCTTTCCTCGGTAAGTGATTCTATTCGTTCACTTTGATATGCCTTCAATTTTTATACTTGACATGGTAGAAGCTTTAAATTTCTTGTATCCGTCTCTTCTTTTTTTTATTTTAGACCCGTCAGTCTTAGGCTTTGTCGCTCCGTTGTAGGCAATGTCTAGTGCGTCGAGTAACCAGTCGTTCGTCCGCGACGGGGCGGGTTACGAGGAATTGTACCCGTCGGGTTACAAAGATCCGGCCGAACTGAGCGAGAGGACTTCGTCTGCCACTTCACCGTCCTCAACAAATAAGGATATGGAGTTGGCCGAACCAGAGGAAGGTTCTGACGGCGGTGGTGAAGGACTTAAGTCAGTAGTTGTGGCTGACGGACTTAGGGAGTTCGTCATGCTACCTGAGTGGACGGTGAATAACTTCAGGTCCACAATTAAGGAAGTGCACTTCAAAACAATTAGGGCAATTTACCAAATACCCGACCACATCCCAATCCGTCTACCCTACCATTCAGAAAAATGTTATTACGACGGAGTGGACGACCTAGGGGTGTACGAACAAGCACTAAAGGCTAGGCTTAGGTTTCCTCTGAACAGACTCAAACGAGAACTCCTCCAGCACTTGGGTCTGTCTGTCAGCCAGATATCCCCGAACGCCTGGAGGGTTTTTATTGCAATGGAGGTCCTGTACGGAGCCATGTCTAATGGTTCATCGTTGAGCGTACGGGAGTTCCTCCACTGCTACCGTCCAGACGAGATAGACAAGTCAAGGGGAATGTATAGCTTCGTCCCTAGGAAGTCCGTCTTGAAGGTCATCTACGAGACCCCGGACTCCAATCGAGATTGGAAGAGCCGTTATTTCTTCCTGGAAGGTGACGGCTGGATGTGTCACCCGGGGGAGACGGACTTCATGCCCATTGATAGGACATGGGGGATCTTGGACCCGTCTGGTATAATTCACTCTGTCGTATTACGAAGGTAATTTTTCTTTAACTCTTTACCGACCGTCCTGAGTATTTTGTCTCTTTTATTTTTCAGTGCGACGACGTCTGCAAGTTGATTTAGAGGAGTACAATTTTTTGGAGAGGATTTTTTCAAAGACAAAGCCAGAGGAACGGACGTGGGCGAAGTTGGTTAATCTTAATACCGTCCATTGGTATTGCGACGGACCCGAGCCCACTCCGGCGGCGATAAAGTACGAGGAGCGCACCCGTCAGCGTAAGTCCGTCACCTTTTACAACTATCTTGACCTATTACTTTGAGTTTACCCGTCTACTCTTATTTTCACAGAGATGGACGACGCGAAGAGAAGGGCTGTCATCAGAAGCAAGGCCGCGAAGAACAAGGAGACGGACGAGGGTGCGATGGGGACGGGTTCGAGCAAGCCCCTGGCGAAGAGACCGATGCCTAAGGTGGACCGTGCACCCAAGAAACAGAAAGTTTCGACGGAGCCCGTCATAGGTCTTATGGCGGAGGGTAAGAAAACGGTGACCCCGGCCAAACCTGGGGGTGGCAAGGGCCTAATGGTTCCTCCTCTGGGTAGTCAGAAGAAACCGCCCATCCTCCTCCGTGAAGACCCAAAGTATGCTTTGGGGAAGATCTCTTCTATTATCGGGAGCGAGGACTATGAGGACCTTGGCAACCACTCGACGGAGGCTATGGGGGAGACGGGCCTCTTCAGCATTGCCCAAGTAAGAGTCCGTCGCTATTCATTTTTTTTTTTTTATTGTTATCATTTTCATTTTTTTTTTTTTAACCAAGCTCCATTTTGTCGTCAGGCTATGCTTATGACGAAGGGCCTGATGGACTGGGCTCTTCACCAGGAGACGGCGCTTGAAAGGGTCCGCGAAAAGGCCAGGCTGGCGGGTGAGGAGCTGCTCGAGCTAAAAAGCTGGAAGGTGGTGACGGAGCAGAAGCTCAAACTTGCGGAGCAGACGAGGGATGAGTACCAGAGGATGACGGAGGAGCTCAAGACCGTTCTGGAGGACAAGAAGAACGAGCTCCGTCTAGCCAAAGACAAGGCCGTCCAGGAGTATCATGACTCCGACGCTCTCTTGACAGAGCTCGGAACTTCATATAATGACGGTATTGACGATGCCCTCCGTCAAGCCAAAGCTCTTTATCCCAAGTTTGACTTCTTAGCCGTCAACATCAATGTCGCGGAGGGTATGTCCGTTCAGCCCGATGCTTCTGATGATACAGCTGAAATTTTTGCGGAGGAAAGGCCCGTCACCGTCGTCCCCGAGCTTCACGCTGAAGAAGGAAAAACCCATGAAGCCAAAGACCCCGTCATCCCTGATGTGTAGTCATTTATTTATTTTTTTCTAAGTTTTTTGGAGAACAGTTGGATTTTGCCCGTTGTATGCCGGGCCATTTTGTATTCGTTGTATTTGACATTTAACTTAGTTATTTAAATGCTTCTTTTAACATTCTGTTGATGATTGCAGTGTATGCTCCGTCTTGTTGCTTTAATATTTGCTTTATTTGATCTGTCCACGTCGTGGACCTTCATAATATTTGCGACTCTGATAGGGTCTGTTCATTCCGTGGAACGTGGTCGTGACCCCTGATGGCCGTCCACTTTGTGGACTTGTATAATTTTATGAACTGGTTTGGTCCGTTCTTTATGTATCTTGAGGTTTTGAACGTCTGTAGGGTCCGTCCTCCTTTTTTTTTTTTTTTTTTTTTTTTGGAGTTATATAAGTCTGACCCTTGTTGGGTCCGTCCACCTTTTGGACTTTGTATAAGTTTTTAACCCTTGGTGGGGTCCGTCCACTTTGTGGATTTTGTATAAATTTTTAACCCTTGGTGGGGTCCGTCCACTTTGTGGACTTTGTATAAATTTTTAACCCTTGGTGGGGTCCGTCCACTTTGTGGTGGCAATCTTTTATTAGTAAGGACACGCAGCAAGGTCTTGAATGTTCCTTCATTAAATTCAAAGCTGTAGAAGAAGGTACCTGCCCCTTCTTAGGCCTAAAAAGGTACTGAAGAAGTAGTTGTTCAAAAAGCCAAAAATAATCAAAAGACTACTAGCAAGTGCTTCAAAAATAATCGAAGACTAGCAAATATACATAGGGGAAATTAAACGTCATTTCTACTGGTAATATTTCCGAAGGTGTTCCGTATTCCATGGGTGCTGAAGCTTCCTTCCGTCCATGGTTTCGAGGTGGTATGTGCCCTTCCTCTGCCATGATGTGATTCTATACGGTCCTTCCCAATTTGGTCCGAGCTTCCCCTGTGTAGGGTCTTTAGCAACGCCCATGACCTTTCGTAGCACCAGGTCACCGATCTGAAAATCTCTATGCCTTACCCTAGTGTTGTAGTGCTTTGACATGAGGTTCTGGTATCGCGCCAACCTCTGTTCTGCTATTGTTCGGGCCTCGTCTACTAAGTCTAGCTGAAGGCGCATAGCTTCTTCATTTTTGTCCTCCGTGTAGCTCTGTACGCGATAGCTGGTGAGGCTGATCTCTGCTGGGATGACTGCATCGGCTCCGTATGTAAGTCGAAACGGGGTCTCCCCTGTGGGTGTCCTTGCAGTCGTCTGATATGCCCATAAGACGCTTGGCAGTTCGTCTGGCCAGATACCCTTTGCCCCCTCGAGCCGGGTTTTGATGATTTTCAGCAATGTCCGGTTCGTGACTTCTACCTGCCCGTTTTCCTGCGGGTGTGCTGGTGATGAGTAATGATTCCGAATGCCTAGCTCTGAGCAGAAACTCCTAAACGCGCTGTTGTCGAACTGTTTTCCATTGTCAGAGACAAGCACCCTCGGAATCCCGTATCTGCATATGATGTTTTTCCACACGAAGGTACGGATGCTTTTCTCTGTGATAGTGGCCAAGGGTTCTGCTTCCACCCACTTGGTGAAGTAGTCGATACCGACTACCAGAAACTTTAGCTGTCTTAAGGCCGTTGGGAAGGGGCCCATGATGTCTAACCCCCATTGCGCGAACGGCCAAGGAGCCGTCATAGGTGAGAGTTCTTCTGATGGTTGCCTGATTAGATTACTGAACCTCTGACACTTATCGCAAGCCTTCACGTATGATTGGGCGTCTTTGAGCATAGTGGGCCAGTAGTATCCGGCTCGGATCAGTTTGTGCACCAAAGACCGTGCTCCTGAGTGATTTCCGTAAATCCCCTCGTGAACTTCCCTCATCACATATTCTGCTTCGCTGTGGCTTAGACACCTTAGGTAAGGTCGAGAGAAACCTCTTTTGTACAAGACGTCCTTGATCAGCACGAATCGCGACTCCCGGACTTTCAATCTTCTTGCAGCGTCCTTCCCGTCTGGCAGAGAGCCCGACTGTAGATATTCTTTTAGAGGCGCGGTCCAATCCTCTTCAACATCTATCTCCTGTATTTGTCTCCCGTCATCAATAAGTGAGCAGGTTTGGACAAAAGATAATACCTATTTAGGCGCATTCATGAATTCTGCGGAGGCTGCTTTTGCCAAACGGTCGGCGCACTCGTTTTCCTCCCTTGGGATTTGAATGAATTTGACCTCGAGGCCGGCGGTTCGACCCTTCACTTCTTCCAGGTACTTCTTCATCCTCTCGTTTCTACACTCAAAATCGCCATTGATCTGACTAGTTATCACCTAGGAGTCACAATGTATGATCATGTTCCCGGCACCTGCGGCCCTTGCGAGATCCAAGCCAGCTACCAAGGCTTCATACTCCGCCTCGTTGTTGGTTGTGGGGAAATCTAGTCTTATCATGCATTCGATCTTATCCCCTTCTGGTGTAAGCATAACTACACCGGCTCCTCCTGAGCGCTGATTTGATGACCCGTCCGTGTGGATGATCCACAGTTTTTGTCCTTCGGCCCCTTCGTCTCCTGGCTGGGTGTACTCGGCTATGAAATTCGCCACTGCTTGCCCCTTCATTGCAGTTCGTGGACGGTACCGTACGTCAAATTCGCTTAGCTCAATTGCCCACAAGGCCATTCTCCCTGCCGCCTCTGGGCTGCTCATTGCTTTCTTCAAAGGTTGGTCCGTCAGAACTACGATTATTTGAGCTTGGAAATATGGTTTGAGTTTCCGCGCAGCGGTTATGAGGGCAAGAGCCAATTTCTCCATCCGGGGATACCTTTCTTCTGCTCCTCGGAACGCCCTGCTTACGAAATAGACGGGTCGTTGCGAGCGTCCGTCGTTCCGTACTAAGGCCGCGCTAACTGCTGCTTGCGAGACCGCTATGTAGAGGTACAGCTCTTCTCCCGGCACGGACGGGCTGAGAAGTGGTGGGGACGATAGGTACTTCTTCAAGTCCTCGAATGCCTTCTGACATTCGTCTGTCCACTCGAATGATTTCTTCAGTACTCGGAAGAAAGGCAAACACTTATCTGTCGCTTTGGAGACGAATCTGTTTAGGGCCGCAACTTTTCCGTTCAAGCTCTGAACTACCTTCACTGTCTTCGGGGGCTCTAATTCCATTATGGCCCGCACCTTCTCTGGGTTGACTTCTATACCTCTTTGGGACACCATGAAACCCAAGAATTTCTCGACTGTAACCCCGAACACGCACTTGCTTGGGTTCAGCTTCATGTTGTACGACCGAAGGGTGTCGAATGTCTCCTGAAGGTCGCTCAGGTGGTCGTTCTCGCGCACGCTCTTCACCAACATGTCGTCGACATAAACTTGTACGTTCCTACCGAGCTGGTGCGCGAACATCTTGTTCATTAACCTTTGATATGTAGCCCCCGCGTTCTTGAGTCCGAATTGCATCACCTTGTAGCAGAAAAGTCTCTGGCTGGTTACGAAAGAGGTTTTCTCCTGATCATCCTCCTTCATTTTAATCTGGTTATAGTCTGAGAAGGCGTCCATGAAACTCAAGAGTTCGTGTCTGGCCGTTGAGTCTACCAGGGTGTCTATCCTTGGGAGTGGATAGCTGTCTTTTGGGCACGCCCTGTTAAGGTCCATGAAGTCGACGCACATTCTCCACTTTCCGCTATTCTTTCTCACCATGACCACATTTGCTAGCCAGTCGGGGTAGTATACTTCTCGGATGAAACCCGCCTCCAGCAGCTTTCTAACCTCTTTTGCCACTGCTTTATCTCCTTCTTGCGCGAACACACGCTTCTTCTGTCGAACTGGCGAAGAGTCCGGGTTAACATTCAGCCTATGGACTATCACTGACGGATCGATTCCCGGCATGTCTTCGTGGCTCCACGCGAATATGTCCTGATTCTTCCTTAGAAAGTTTGCCAGGTCTTGACGTACCGTCGGGCTGGCCAAGGTGCCCATTCTTGTTGTCCGTCCGGGTCTCGATTCATCGAGCATGACTTCTTCCAACTCTTCTACCGGCTCCGCGATGGTCTGCTGCTCTCCAATGCACATGGTCTGCTGATGATCCTCCATTTCCAGCATGGCGACGTAGCACTCCCGAGCGGCCACCTGGTCTCCTCGCAACTCTCCTATTCCATACTCCGTAGGGAACTTAATCATCAGGTGGTATGTTGAGGTTGCTGCTTTCCAGGAGTTCAGTGTGGGTCACCCTATTATACCGTTGTACACGGATGAACAGTCGACCACTAAGAAGGTCACGTCCTAAGTGATTTGCTGCGGATAGTCACCAACCGTCACTGAGAGTGTGATTGCTCCTAATAGGAGTATCCTCATTCTTCCAAAGCCGACCAACGGGGCATTCGTTGGTGTTAGTCGTGCTCTATTTATTCCCATCTGCTGGAATGCTGGGTAGTATAGGATGTCTGCCAAGCTGCCATTGTCGACCAGCATCCGGTGTACATTGTAATCTTCTACCCTTAAACTGACGACAAGGGCGTCATCGTGCGGATGGTAGAGGCATCTCGCGTCGTCCTCTGAGAATCCAATGACCGGGCTTTCTCTCTGTGCTATCTTGGGTACAGAACCCGTTGTCTGTACATTCTGGACCATCCTGAGGTGGGCCTTTCGGGCCTTTTTGGACGATCCCGTTGCTGCCATGCCCCCTATTATCATCCTTATGTCCCCGACAGGGGGTCTCGGACGGTCGTTCTCCCGTCGGGGGGCCTGTTCCCGTGCATGTGCATCCGGCCTTTCCTTGCTGACGAACTTCTGCAGTTTTCCCTCTCTGATGAGGGCCTTAATTTCCTGTTTTAGATCGTAGCAATCCGCAGTATCGTGACCATGGTCACGGTGGAAACAGCAATACTTGTTTCTGGATCGCTTGGCTGGATCGCTCTTTAGCTTCCCCGGAAACGTTAGGGATCCCTCATCTTTGATCTGCATCAGCACTTGGTCTAGTGGGGCGTTCAGAGGGGTGAAGCTTGTAAATTTCCCTCCTGGGGGTTTAGAACGCTTCTCCTCGCGTCTATCTCCCGTCCTTGGTTTTTTCCTTCCATGGTCCTGCCTGGCATCTTCCTATCTCTCTCTCTTCCTGGGTTTTTCTTCCCTGGCCGACAGTGCATCCTCTGCATTCATGTATTTTGTGGCCCTGTAGAGTACCTCAGACATGGTCTTCGGATCATTTTTGTACAGGGAAAACATGAATTTTCCCTTCCGTAGGCTATTGGTGAAGGCTGCCACCAAAATCTTGTCGTCAGCCTCATCAATGGAAAGTGCTTCCTTGTTGAAGCGAGTTATGTATAATCGTAGCGTCTCGTCCTCCCGCTGCCTGATGCTCATTAAGCATGCTGTAGACTTCTTGTACCTGTGCCCCCCAATGAAGTGCGAGGTGAATTGGGCGCTTAGCTCCTTGAAGGTGTTGATTGAATTCGGTGTCAATCTGCTGAACCAAATCCTTGCTGCGCCCCTTAGTGTTGTAGGGAAGGCCCTACACATGATCTCGTCCGGTACTCCCTGGAGGTGCATCATGGTCTTGAAGGTTTCTAGATGATCTAACGGGTCCTTGACCCCGTCGTAGCTCTCAACCTGCGGCATCCGGAACTTCTGTGGCAGGGGACAGGAGTTGACTTGTGTAGTGAACGGCGAGTCCGTCCTATTCACTAAATCATCAAGGTCGCTGGAGACACGTCCCTTGAGGGCGTTCATCATGACCTCCATTTGCTCCTTCATCGCCTGCATCTCTGCGAGGATGGGTGGTGGGGTTGCATCCGTGAGGGAGGGCATGCTCAAATTCAGCCTCTCCGTTCTACTGGGCTCATTACTGCCCTCTTGCTTCTCAAGCCCCCTTCTTTCGGAGCAGTCCCCCTGGTTTTCCTCCTGGACGTTATGTCCCGGGTCCCTCTATCGCAACTGTTCCTCCAGATCATGATTCTGTTTCGTGAGGCGCTCTACTGTGGCCGCGAGGGTTTGGACCTGTCTTTCTAGTGCGGTGGGCCTTGTCGGCTCGTCGCTTTGAACGTCGTTAGTGGTGGCCATCAAGCGTGTGAGTACCATGCAACTCTTGTGTCCAGGAGGCGACAATGGCTTAAACTGTCACGATCAAGCTTCCCACAGACGGCGCCAACTGATGATGCCGAAAAGTTCACCAGTGAGATGCACGATCCTTACGCTCGTAGCCATTACCTACAAAAGAGGACAAAACAAGAACACCTTATAGAAGGCACCGGTGTGGAGCCGGCCAAACACCCTCCGAAGGTTAAGTCAGAAATCTTTTTACAACTCTAGAGTGCTAGAGAGGAGTCAGTCACGCGAACCTTTCTGTGAGGAGGATGTTGGGGCTTTTATAGTAGTGAGGTCTTGCCTCCTTTCCTTGTAGAGCAAGTCTTATCCTTGCAGAGCAAGTCTTATCCTTGCAGCCCAAGTCCTTTCCTTGCAGAGCAAGTCTTCTCCTTGTAGAGCAAGTCTTATCCTTGTAGCCCAAGTCCTTTCCTTGCAGGGCAAGTCTTCAGGAATCTGAAACATGGTGGGCAAGTCTGGGCCTTCGTTCTGTCAAGGGCTCCACACAAAGAATGGACTCGACCTTCTTTTGGCCCATGGACCTGGGCCTGTTGGGCTCGCCAAGCCTTATCTCATATTTTATCATCTTCACAAACTATTCAATGTAAGGGCAAAATATGGATACAATATCTTATATCGTGTATTTTAGGTTCCTCTTTTAAATTTTAGCCACTTGACTATTTAGCAAAAACATTAAACGGATGTTAAAAACCCCTATTTTCCCATGAGATAACCTAAAAACTTGTCTCTTTCGCTCCTATTAAACCTAGTAGAGGCAGCGGCGGTGATTTCATGCTTCCATTTCAATAGTCTTGGTGGAAGTAGAAGTGAATTGTGCAGTTGGAGGAGGTGGATTCGCAATGGGCTTCAGAAGTTATTTTACATATTAACGAAATAAATAATGAAGCTTAGGAGAATAAAGAGAGATTGGAAGTGAATATGTATGTTCTTGTGGTAAGGAAAACCACTTTCTTTGAGGGAAAATTTTATGTGGGTTAGCTAGGAAAGTGTGAGAACGTGAGAGAATTTTTTGAGAGAGAATGTGAAGGAAATCATACAAAGGTGAGTGAATTTTTTTTCACAAAAACAGTCGCTAAGAAAATCGCTACCACCACTAAGTTCAATGGGAGTGAAAGAGAAAGGAGTTGGATTTTCACAATGTCTTTTTCTTAGTGTTACAACGTCCATTTAATGTTTATATTAAGCGGCCACATGGATAAATTCTAAGAGGGAAACCTAAGGTACATAATATAAAGTATTATACCTAAGTTTTGGCCATTTTCAAAGCACACCTCTTTTACTTGAAGAGGAAAGGAAGAAATTAATGAAAGTTCCCTATAACATTAAAAATACTTAAGAAAAAATTTCCAAATTAGATAGAAAGAGAATTCTACGAGTGAAAATCCTTAATAATTATGTAGGGTCATGGTTTGTAGCCCAAGCCCAAAAGAGTTGGGGTATGAGCCCAATACAATAAATTTGTAGAGAGCTGGTGAAAGAACTGGACTTTTAGCGAATTGAACAACGGTCAGCTAAGATTTTCAATGTGACCAAACATGAAAGCACACGTAAATATTGGTGAAATGTTGATCCGAGGAGGTGAATTGCTATTCAAATCACTATTTCTAAAAGATAGTTCAACGTTTATTGCTACAGTAGTTCTTATTCTATGCTCTCCCGCTCAATTTTTCCGATCCCCACCTTACAGAGGGTCTTGCATATTATATATCTTTTTTAGGTTATCTCCATCGTAAACTTGTTCCTCATCTAAACCTATACTTGAGTATATGTCTTATCAAGCATCTTCCCTGGCACTCTGTGAACAGTGGTGGTTGAGACTACACTATTCAGAGGTCTTCCCCACATAAATGCGGCAAGAAAAGTTGCTGCAATGCATTTAATGCGGTGGTAGCAGCTTTTTCCTTAGATATTTATGTATTTTTATCCTCTCCGAACATGCCTGAAGTCTATCCTCATCGTTGGATACTCCTGGAAGGTCACCAAAGTCACCCAGATACTCGCTTAACTGATATTCGTCCGATCTGAGGAGGGTAACCTCCTCGGACTTCAGCCCCCACCCTTTCCTTACACAATCCTCTATTCTGGGGCTTCCCCAATCATTTACTCTTCTTCGGACATACCCATATTAGCAAATAGGGCCTAAGGCCCAATGTACAAATTTGAGCCCCTGCCCCCATAATAGCCCCTCAAAATTTTAATTTTTCCCTTTCACCCGAGGAGAAAAAATAGAATTTTGACTTGCCAAAATAACTATGGTTAAAACTGTAAAAATATTCAAATTTACGCACGCAAGAACGTGATTTTAGTCATTTCACCATTGCTTCTAACGCTTCGGAATTCATGAAACGTCATTAATTACTTTGGACGGCGCTGTGTCTTTGGCATCCAATGGAGAGGTTTTGATCCAACGGATAATATTCTACTTCAAGGTTTGGGCGGGATAAATCTCACTCATTTTCAGTTCCCTATATAAAGCCTGACAAGAAAATTGTCTTTCCTTTTCTTCATCGTAGTTCAGAATCTCCAGCGCACTCACACATTCAAACTCATACCGATTATCAAATCATCCGTCTTATTTCCTCAAAAATTTCCAAAAATCTTTTTAAGGATTTCAAAGATCACTTCCTGATTTAGTTCACGTAAGTTCTAACTTCTCTGAACTTTTCTTTATTTCCTGGAACAGCCTTTTCGACCTCTCATTCCTCATTATCCCGTTATCATTCCTAGAGTTTTCTCTTTTCTGCTTATTCAAAATGGGTAGATTTAAGTATTTAGTGGATAGCCCTGCTTTGATAGAAATATTCAAAGACAAATATCACATACCCCAAGAGATATCGTTGCGATACTGTCCCCCCAGAAGGATTAGCATTTGACCGAGAGGTGGGAGAAGTCATAATCCCCATGATAGCCTTCATAGAGGGAGGAATGACTCTCCCCATAGGTAGGATTACAAGAAACTATTTGCATAACCATAGGCTTTGCCCCCAACAGTGCGCACCTAATCTCTTTAAGATCCTAGGGTCAATTGACGCTCTAAACCGACACTTAGGGTTAGGGTTAACCTGGCTCGACGTAGTTTACCTGCACAAGGGTCATAAACAGAAAGGGGTGGGATTTTACCTTAAATCTCGGTCTGACGTTGTCAAACTCATCTCGTGTCTTCCCAAGTCTAACAAGGGGATGAAAGATGATTACCTAATTGCATCAGGCCCATGGCATGACGATCTTCCTTGTCCAACCCAGCTAGGAGAGCCAGGTGGGGTACCTTAGACTTAGGTTTTCTAACATTAGATTTAAGTTATTCATCCTCGGCTTTGCTTTGTTATATCAAAAATATTTTTTTACACCAATATATTTTTTACACTGAACTCCAAGCTTCTAACTGTTTAGTTTTCCTTTGTTTAACAGACAAAGAACAAGTAGCCCCTCAGCTTAGTTTAATCAACGTACCTGTGCTCAATTATCTGTTGAGATCCTAGATTTTTGTGAACGACGACGGACAACTTCGAGCTGCCCATCTAGTTTTGGACTACGAACCCCATTCGAGATCCTTTCAAGATGTCGGTAACGCTATCAGGGCAAACGACTATCGTCTAGCTCGTATAGACGTGTCTCGGCCTCACTTTTTAGCCCCGCACAACCTTCCACTAGTTGATCATCCAATCCCACAGGGTGTTCCTTTGGCCACCCATCCAATTCAACAAGTGCCTCTTGGACAAACTGTAGCCCAGAAGGGAATTGCATCCTCTTCTTCACTCAATGAGGAAATTGATAAGTTCCAATTTAAAGAAGAAACACAAGGAGTAGAGGCTATTGTTATATCAGAGGTCGAGGAAGAGACAGACGAATACTCGTGCATTGAAACCCCTACTCCCCTAATTACTTATGTAGAGGACTCCTCAAACAACGAAGCAGAGGAGATGGCTCCAAAATCTGGCCAAAGTTTGAGGGAACTCATGAAGGGAAGGAACAAGGCGCCTACCCCCCCAGAAGCCAATAAGTCCAAGCCCCCATTGAACCCTCCTCCTCCTCCTCCTCAGCTTCCTGACGATCTTGGACTAAAGCCAAATCCTGAGCTAAGGAGGAAGAGGCAACATGAGGATCCTGAGAAGGGCGAGATAGGCCCTCCAAAGGGAAATAAACAACAGAGACAATCTCAGGACCAAAGAAGTAAGAGGTCCAGTTCTGTTGAAAGCCGAGAATAACCTCACGCGGCTCATGTGCGCCGTACACCGCGCACATGGTTTCCTAAACTGGAGGTGGACGGTGTCCCCATCGCCTAGGATACCTCCATCAGAAATTACCAAGGGAGGCAGGCAGGTCATATCACCGAGTCTTTGGAGCAGCCCCTCCTTCTTCCAAAAGACATGGAAACTTATAGGGGCTTCAGTCAGCAGGAGCTTTTCCTATCCCTTAAGAGGGATCTAGCTATGGTAAGTAGTTCAACCAAAAAGAATTTTTATCTAAACATTTAGTTACCTCTAAGTTTTTGCTCTTTGTTTTATACTAAAAATAAAATCTTTATTTTGTCATGTAGCTTACCCAACAGATTTACGTAACTGAAAATTGGGTTAAAAATGCCCGTAGTGAGGCCAGGGCGACACTCGATGCTCGATCTGAAGCCAAGGTAGAGTTGGGCGCCCTAAAAGAAAGCCAAGCAAAACTGTCCGAGCAACTGAAGGAGGCAGTTAGGGCGAGGGACAGCTCTGAAGCAGGCCTTAAGACTATTGAGAAGCAAGCTGAAGATCTACGTAAACAGTTGTTACTATACCAAAATCAATCTGGCAACAGAAAAGCAACTGGTGATGAAGCTTCGCGAAGAGCTTCGGAAAGCCAGGGAAGCTGTCCAACTGGTTAAGGAGGCAGCCGAGGCAGAGAAGCAGGCTGCTTACACGCTTGGGGTGGAGGAGACTCAAGCTAGACTTACAGAGGAACTCTCAGCCGTATATAGGGAGTACTGTGGTATCTCTTGAGGTAAAGCCCTTGATGCTGCTGGGGTCCCTGTGGGCTTTGACATGAGGCGACCTGAGAGCATTTACTACGATCCTGAAATTCGTGAACTCCCAGGTCCTAGCTCCTCTCACCTTGAACAGGCCACCCAAACATCTGAGCAGTCAATGGCTGACCAAGCCCCTCCTGCTCCCTTGGAAGTTCCTAAGGACTCTAACCAAGGTGGTGGCCAAAGAAAGAAGGCTGAAGACTCTAAAGGCATGGATAAAGGTCAAGATAAGAAGAAAAATTCTTCTGACCCCAAAGAAAAAGCCTCAGATACTGCTGCCTCTCAGCTCGGCCAAACTGTTAACCCAGTAATCTCCAAAACAACAATTTAGGATAGGAGATTCTAGCTATTTTTATTTGTTTTCTGTTGTTTTTTTTTTTTTTTTTTTTTAAAGAATGTATCATATTTTCTTTATTATCAATGAAGACATTTCTCTTTTGTTTTACACATCTTCATAGTGTGTGTTATGAGATTCATTGTCAAAGTATGATGATCTTTTGCCACTTTAATTTGAACATAATCAGGTACCGCATCTTATAAACAGGCAAGTAACTTTAATTGGATATTGATAAACATTGCAATTTAGGCAAGTCATTGAGCAATTTACCTCAATCTTACCAAGGCTAATACTACAAGTTAATCCAAATCTAATAAGTGGCCCAAGGTATCTAAACGCAACTTAAAAATTATTTAAATATCTATAAACATGGCATTGTGATGCTAACCCATTCAAACCATTTAGTCCGAGGAATTCAGGCATGATTGAATTTAAGTTTAAACACTTATGAGAACTACGAATGAGTGTTAACTAATTCAAGTCATTTGGTCCGAGGACTATAGGCATGATTGAATTTAAGTTTAAACACTTATGAGAACTGCGAATGAGTGTTAACTAACCTAAATCATCTAGTCCGAGAACTTCAGGCATGATTGGATTTAAGTTTAAACACTTGTGAGAACTACGAATGAGTGTTAACTAATTCAAGTCATCTGGTCTGAGGACTACATGCATGATTGAATTTAAGTTTAAACACTTATGAGAACTGCGAATGAGTGTTAACTAACCCAAATCATCTGCTCTGAGGACTTCAGGCATGATTGAATTTAAGTTTAAACACTTATGAGAACTGTGAATGAGTGTTAACTAACCCAAATCATCTGGTCCGAGGACTTCAGGCATGATTGAATTTAAGTTTAAACACTTGTGAGAACTACGAATGAGTGTTAACTAACCAAAATCATCTAGTCCGAGGACTTCAAGCATGATTGGATTTAAGTTTAAATACTTGTGAGAACTGCGAATGAGTGTTAACTAACCCAAATCATCTGGTCTAAGGACTTCAGGCATGATTGAATTTAAGTTTAAACACTTGTGAGAACTAAACATCAAAAAGCATAGACTTCTTATATAACGAACAAATATATTGATCACAAAAATATTTATTAATAATAATACCTCTTTAGATTGTTTACATTTCAAGGACATGATACTACATGCTAGTCTAAATCTTCCAAAAAGTACGCTCCGATGCCAACTTTTGAGATGATACGGTAGGGTCCTTCCCAATTTGGTCCCAATTTTCCCCAAGCTGGATTCTTTGCAGTGCCCATAACTTTCCATAACACCAGATCACCAGGAGTTAAAGGTCTTAACTTTACATTGGAATCATACCCTTGCTTCAGCTTCTATTGGTAGTAGGCCAACTGGACCATCACATTTTCCCTCTTTTCTTCAATTAAGTCTAAATTCTTTTTTAGTTGCTCATCATTGTCACTTGGATTGAATGAACTGGTTCTTGACATTGGGAAACTAGTTTCCAAAGGGATAACAGCCTCAACTCCATAAGTCATCGAGAAAGGCGTCTCTCCAGTAGATCTATGAAGCGTAGTTCTATACGTCCAAAGAACATGTGGTAATTCTTCCACCCATTTGCCTTTTGCATCATCTAGCCATTTCTTTATCCCGTTTACTATGACTTTATTAACAGCCTCTGCTTGTTCATTCCCTTGGGGATAGGCAAGGGTAGAATACCTACTCGTAATCCCCAACTCGCCACAATAACTTCTAAATATTTTGCTATTGAACTGAAGGCTGTTGTCCGAGATGAGCACATGAGGAACCCAAAACCGAGTGACAATATTTTTCTAAATGAATCTTTTCGTATCCACATCCCTGATGTTGGCTAGAGGTTCAACTTCAACCCACTTCGTAAAATAATCTGTGCCGACCAGGAGATATTTCTTGTTTCCCATTACTTTGGGGAATGGTCCTACAATGTCTAAGCCCCATTGAGCAAATGGCCACGGACTAGATAGCAGATTAAGAACTCCTCCTGGTTGGTGTATGCTCAGCGCAAACCGCTGGCACTGGTCGCACTTCTTAACGTATTCTTGAGCTTCTATCTGCATATATTGGCCACCAATAACCTTGAGTGATAGCTCTATATGCTAGGGATCTACCACCAATATGGCTTCCGCAAATTCCTTCATGCAATTCTTCTAAGAGCGATTCAGTCATCTTAGGGTGAATACATAACAAATAGGGTCCTGAAAAAGAACGCTTGTATAACTTCTGATTCTCGGATAACCAGAACCTTGTGGCCTTCCTCTGTACTTTATCAGCTTATGTCCTTTCTTCAGGTAGAGTATCATCCTTCAAGAATTGAATTATAGAGTCCATCCAACTTGGCCCTGCTCTAATTTGATGAATTCGGGCTGTCTCTCTTCTTGTCTCCGTGGGTTTGTACAAATCCTCAACATGGATAACCCGAGAGAAATTCTGTGTCGAGGAGGTTGCAAGCATAGCTAGAGAATCATAATGTGCATTACCATTTCTGGAGATGTGTAGCAAGTCGAAAGAATCGAACCTTGACTGCAAACACTTAACTTGACTCAGATATCCCTGCATTCTCTCATCTTTCGCTTCGAATTCCCCTTTTACATGGCCGATGACGAGCCTTGAGTCCAAGAAAACTTTTATTGATTTTCCACTCATTTTCTGAACCATGGCTATTCCCATCAACAGAGTTTCATATTCGGCCTCATTGTTCGTAGCCGAGAAATCCAACCTCAAAGATTTTTCAATAATGACTTTCTCATGGGATATCAGTACTAGTCTGATCCTTGAACCCTTCTGATTCGACGCCCCATCAACATATACTTCTCACGGCGAAAGGTCATATTGGGAGATTGTGCCAACCAATTTTCCATCCATGTTCTCTGCCAGTTTCAACTCCTCCATTGGAGGCTCAGTGAATTCGGCCACCAAATCTGCGAGGACTTATCCTTTTATGGAGGTACGAGGCATGTATTTGATGTCAAAAGCCCCTAGAATGGTACCCTACTTGGCTATTATTCCTGTGTAGTCAACACTTCGGAGTATGGCTTTAAGCGGGAGCTGAGTAAGAACAACGACTGTATGTGCTTGAAAGTAATGAGGCAGCTTACGTGTGCCAAGCACTACTGCCAGGATAGCTTTTTCCTAGGGTAGATATCGCACCTCAGCTTCATGCAATGATTTACTCACATAATAAACCGGCCGCTGTACACCACAATCAACTTGTATCAGTACTAAACTTACAACGTAGGGGGCCACAGCAATATAGGCAAACAAGACTTCATCTGACTTAAGACTGGACATGATCGGTGGCCGAGCAAGATAGTCTTTAAGTTACTGGAAAGCCATGGCGCATTCTTCATTCCACTCAAACCCTTTCCATTTGTTAATCAAAAAAAAGAAAGGTCTGCATCTGTCTGCTGATCGAGAGATGAATCTATTCAAAGCGGCGATCATTCCGGTCAATTTCTGCCCCTCCTTGGGATTCCGAGGTGATTGCAAGTTATTAATAGCCTTAATCTGATCGGAGTTAACTTCAATCCCTCTGTGAGTGACCAAATAGCCTAAGAATTTGCCTGACCCCACACCAAATGAGCACTTAGAAGCATTTAGGCGCAACTTATACTTTCGGAGAATTTCAAAAATAGTTCCAAGGTCTCCCAAATGTTCTGAAACCACCTTACTTTTCACCACTATATCATCAATATAGATCTCGATATTCTTCCCCAGTTGTGACTCAAACATCCTCGTCATCATTCTTTGGTAGGTGGATCCTGCATTTTTCAAACCGAAAGACATTACTTTGTAATGGTAGTTTCCAACAGGAGTAACAAAAGCAGTCTTCTCTTGATCGTCTGAGGCTAGAGGTATTTGATGATAACCTTGGAAGGCATCTAAGAAACTCATCCGAGGATGGCCAACCGTGGCATCTACTAGCTAGTCTATTTTGGGTATAGGGAATGGATTTTTGGGGCAAGCTTTATTTAAGTCCGTAAAATCTACACACACTCGCCACTTCCTACTCTTCTTCCTTACCACTACAGTATTTGCTAACCATTCTGAATAAAAAACTTCCTTGATAGCTCCAGCTTGCTTAAGCTTAGTTACTTCTTCTCGCACTGCTTCAGCGTGTTCTTTAACTGGGCACCCAGGGGGCTGCTTCCTAGGTGGGATTAACGGATTAACTTTCAAATGGTAACAAATTAATTCTGGATCTACTCTTGGGGCTTCGTAGGCATTCCAGGCAAAAACGTCAATGTTCTTTTTAAGGAATTCTATCAGATCTTCTCTCTCGTGATGAGGCAGCTGGGATCCAATCTGAAAGAATTTCTCTGGATCGTCTCCTATAATAATCTTTACCAAGTCCTCACACTTCACATCCTCGGCTGGCTTATCGATCGATAACGTCGGGGGTTTTAACAGCTACAAGCCCTTCTCTTTATGAGCCGAGGACTCGGCCTCGGGTTTATGCTGGATAGCTGCCACCAAGCATTGCCTTGCCATAAACTGATCCCCTAATATTTCTTTAATCTGACCCTCTGACGGGTATTTAACTTTCTGGTGCAGGGTAGAAGAAACTGCCCCCAACGTATGAAGCCAAGGTCTAACGACAATTGCTGTGTAGGGAGAATATGCATCCACGACAATGAAATCTACTTCTACTACTTCTGAGCCAGTCTGCACAAGTAACCTGATTTGACCCTTTGGAATGATAATCTTCCCCTCAAAACTCACTAAAGGGGAGCTATAGGGGGTCAGGTATTCGGCTCTTAAATTTAGCCCCTTATAAAGGTCGGGATACATTATCTCGGCAGCACTACCTTGATCCACCATTACCCTTTTCACATCATATCCCCAAATTCGGAGGGTGATCACCAAGGCATCATCGTGGGGTTGAATGGTTCCAATCTTATCCTCATCAAAAAAGCCCATGACTAACGGCAATTCCACTCTAGCCCTTTTCGGATTCTGATTGATGTCTCCTGAGGATAGACGAGCTGCAAACATTACTCTAGACGGGCATGATCCTGTTCTCCTTGGTGCAGCAAAGATGACATTAATAGTTCCCAAGGGAGGCCTCAAAGGAATATCTCTTCGGGACTTAGAGTTTGCCTGGCTCCCCTGACCACTAGAATGATGTAGCAGCTGTTTTAATTTTCCCTCTCGGACGAGTTGGTCCAAATGATCCCACAAACTCCTGCAATCCTCTGTGGTATGCCCATGATCCTGATGATATTGGCAATAGAGGTTATGGTTATGCTTTTCGGGGTTTCCCATCATCTTATCTGGTCGTTTAAAGAATGGTTCATTTTTAATCTTCTCCAATACTTGATGCATCAACTCTCAGAACACTGCACCGACGACCTGAGTATTGTTAGACCCTGATTGATCTGCATAATCCTTTCTCGGCCGGTTATTGTTGTATCGGTCCAACCTGAAATCCCTCATTTCCTAAGGGATAACCTTAGCTTTCCCTTTTCCTTGTTGTTGATCGTCTTCAATCCTCTTGTACTTATCAACTCGGTCTATTAACTGGCGTAAACTGGTGACAAGCTTACCTGTCAAAGATTTCCTCAAACCGTGCTCGGATGAGAGACCAACCTTGAAAGTTCTAATAGCAACATCATCAAAATCCCTATCAATTTCGTTAAACATCTCACAGTACCTTTCACCATACGCCTTCACGGACTCTCCTTCCCTCATTGACATGGACAGTCTAGAGGTTGAGGAACCCTACTGCATGTAATGAATCGGGAATAGAATGATTGGGTGAGTTTTTTAAAGGAACTAATAGAATTTGTCCTTAGCCCATCAAACCATCTCATCGGCTTCAATCCCAAACTAGATGGAAATACTCTACACAACAAAGCCTCGTCCTGAGAATGGACAGCCATCTTCTGTTTAAATTGAATTACGTGCTCTATAGGATCCGTTCGACCATTATACATGGCGAACGTTGGCTAATGGAAACGCCTACGAAATTTTGCCTTTTCTATCCCTCGTGTGAAGGGTGATTTAGAAATTTGGCTCAAGACTTTTTTCATAATATCAGTTCCTACTCCCTTGCGAGATGGACTCCTGCGTTTCCTTTTGTGAAGATTCTCTTTCTCATAGGAAAAAGACTCGCTAGGTGGAGTTCTAGACCGTTGTCTGTAGATAGTATCTTCTTCGTTATTAGAAGAAACATCAAGGCTAGAGGGGGATTGCTTCTGTTGTGCTCGACGAAGTTGTCTCTTTAAATCATCAATCTCTTGTTGCATGACTTTTTCATCACCTTGCTCATGAACTGCATGACATTTCCTTCGAAAACCGCTTCCACCTGTGTGGACCATATGCAAGCTACCTTCTTGATAATTTTCCAGATCCTTTTCACGCTCAATATTGAGGAATTCATCTTGTTGACGAACGTTGACAGATTCCGCCTGGTGCGAACTGGTTTGGTGTGGTCCTGATCCTGCCATGATCGTTATACTACACTGAAGCACAAGTACTTCCCACAGACGGCGCCAATTGTAGGGTCATGGTTTGTAACCCAAGCCCAGAAGAGTTGGGGTATGAGCCCAATACAATAAATTTGTAGAGAGTAAGTGAAAGAACTAGGATTTTAGCAAATTGAACAACGGTCAGCTAAGATTTTCAATGTGACCAAACATGAAAGCACATGTAAATATTGGTGAAATGTTGATCCGAGGAGGTGAATTGCTATTCAAATCACTATTTCTGAAAGATAGTTCAACATTTATTGCTACAGTAGTTCTTATTCTATTCTCTCCCACTTAGTTTTTCTGATCCCCACCTTACGGAGGGTCTTGCACATTATATATCTTTTTTAGGTTATCTCCATCGTACACTTATTCCTCATCTAAACCTATACTTGAGTATATGTCTTATCAGGCATCTTCCCTGGCTCTCTGTGAACGGTGGTGGTTGAGACTACACTATTCAGAGGTCTTCTCCACATAAATGCAGCCAGAAAAATTGTTGTAATGCATTTAATGCGGTGATAGCAGCTTTTTCCTTAGTTATTTCTGTATTCTTATCCTCTCTGTACGTGCTTGAAGTCTATCCTCATCGTTGGATACTCCTGGAAGGTCACCAAAGTCACCCAGATACTCGCTTGACTGATATTCGTCCAATCCGAGGAGGGTAACCTCCTCGGACTTCAGCCCTCCACCCTTTCCTTACGCTATCCTCTATTCTGGGACTTCCCCAGTCATTTACTCCTCCTCGGACGTATCCATATTAGCAAATAGGGCTTAAGGCCCAATGTACAAATTTGAGCCCCTGCCCCCACAAATTATATTAAACATAATTTTCTCTCTCTTCATCCATTCATTTCTTCTCAATTTGGGGGCTTAAAAAGTGACTTCAAAGAGAACATCATGTAATATCTTTTTTACCAAATCAATTCAAATAAGGGAAATATCCTCTCTCTCTCTCTCTCTCTCTCTCTCTCTCTCTCTCTCTCTCTCTCTTAAAGGATGAAAGAGAAAAATACAATGTGTCGAAAAAAGAGAAGAAAAAGTTCAAGCTAATGCCATTATATTAATTGTGGCCGTGGTGGATGTGCCCTTGAAATATATTTTGATTTTAAATTCTTTGTCATCAAATAATTTTTCTCAATAATTTCTAAGTTTGAATTATCTGACAAAATAACATTGTTTTATAAATTTATATTAGAAAATAGCCACTTTTTGGAACTCAACTCTTGAAGAGGTTTTTCTCAACCAAAAAAAAAAATCTTCAAGAGGTGAGTGTCATGTCAAATATGCTAATATAACTATGTCCTGATGTGAAACAACTCTATTTAACATAAGTTTGAAACAACCTTAGTTGATAAAATATTTTTCAAATTGGATTATGAAAATTGCCTCATATTTTCTGCACTTGATTTTTTCATGCTCTAAATTTTGGAATATAATTCTTATTGTGGCTTATGAAAAGGAAATAAAAAAAATTCAATTCCAAAGGAGCGACGTTGAATATCATGTTTTATCCGCTTCTTTACAACGTTTTAGAGGAACCCCATGACATGCATATCAGCCACTAATTTTTTATTTAAATTGTTTAATACTTAAATAAATTCAAAAGTAAAATCAAATATCTTTTTTACCAAAACAATATATATATATATATATATATATATATATATATATATATATATATATACATATATAAAACTCTTTAATAGTTGGCGTTGTAGTAATAATAATGTGTGTGAACTAGTTTTTATCCTTCTACATATACATGTAATTGGCATGCATGGATAGCAAGGCGGCATGCATGTGCACAGTGCACACCATGGAGTTTTCAACTTTCAACTAATGTCTAATGTTTTTTCCTTTTTATTAGAAAAAGGAGAGGGATAATATGCAGTCACTGTCCATGAAAACACCCAGTACGTCGGCATGTTTTACATGTAAGGAGGTTCCTCGTGTCACTAAAAGAGAATAAAACATAAAGAACACAAAAGCCCAAAAGAGTGAAAGGACCAACCATTACCAACAACGCAACAACCACCCAAAGTTCTTATCTTAGTAGCTTCCTTGATTCTATTGTTTATTCATTTTTCCCAATCACCTACTTCAGCTTCTCTGCCTATATATACATGCATAGCTCTCCCACTTTTTTCTGTGCAACCAAACAACTTCTTGAGCTCTTTGTCAAACCAAATCATTCTATATTCTTGTAATTTGCATTCATTCTCTACCAAGCAATCTTCTAAGTAATCTCTCTTTCACAGTTTCCTTATTCGTTTAGTGTATCAAAGATTTGTATATTCCAACTGTGGTGTATAGAAATATTAGGAAGTCCACCTTGAGATTCTCTTCTAGTTTTCCATAACTAAAAAGCGTATCAAAGTTTGCTCATTCAAGTTTTATGTGCAGAAATATAGTAGGAGATCAAAGTCATTAAGGGCCTGTTTGGTTTAGCATTTTTCATCACTCAATTTCCGTCACTCAATTTCCATCACTCATCACTCATCACTCATCACTCATTACTCATCACTCATTTTTTCACACTCATTTGGCAACATCACTTTTATTTTCATCACTCAATTTTTTCACACTATTCATGGGTCCCACACCTGTCAGCCGGTACAGTGTTGGTTTTTTTTTTTTTTTTTTTTTTTCATTACCCAACTCACCGAAGCTAATATTAAAAAAAAAAAAAAAAAAAAAAAAAAAAAAAACAGCCAACGCCAACCCAGGAAAAGAAAAGAAAAGAAAAGAAAAGAAAAAAAAAAAAAAACAAACAGCCAACGCCAACCCAGGAAAAGAAAAAAAAAAAAAAAAAAAAACAAACAAACAAACAAACAAACAAACAGCCAATGCCAACCCAGGAAAAGAAAAGAAAAGAAAAGAAAAGAAAAAAAAAAAAAAAAAACAGCCAACGCCCAACCAAGAAAAAAAAAAAAAAAAAAGTCAAAAGTTGGTCAAAAGTTGCGGCTGTGGGTCCCCTATGTGTGTTTAATTACAATATTGCCATTGAGTTATGAGTTATGGAAACTGAAAACAGCCAAAAGTTGTTTTCAGTTTCCATAACTCATAACTCAAAAATCAGAGAATTGAGTGATGGAAACAGAGTTATGGAAACAGAGTTATTGTTTGCCAAACAAACTTTTTACTATGGGTCCCACCATTTTTGAGTTATGAGTTATGGAAACAGAGAATTGAGTTATCAAAAAACTCAAACCAAACATGCTCTAAGTACTTCCCCAAAAAAAAAATCAAAGTTGGTTATATTTTATTAATAACTCGGTGATCTCTTACTCCCATATAAATCAAGTTAGGGCTCCTTATCTCCACGTTAAAACCAAAATTTTCTCTAGGCTTTGTGTGTTTTTTGAGTTTTCTTCAAAGGGTTCTCTGTTTTTGTCCTCCTCTGTTTTCTCTGTTTTCCTCTGAAATTCTTCAATCATGGCACCCCCTAACGACCCTGTTACTTCAAAATTAAGTGTCCTACAAGGGGAGAGATTGGACAAGTATTTTGATTTGTCACATGGGAAGTTTAGTGTCAAAGGTGTGCCTTTGCTCACTGAAGTTCCAACCAATGTCTCTTTTAGTCCCTTTACTTTAATCTGCCAATCCTCCGATGCTCCAGTTCCCTTGCTCCAGCGTGTCCTTAAGCTTGATCATAGGGGTGGGTTTCTTGGATTCAATAAGGATGAGCCATCAGATAGGTTGATGAACTCCTTGGGTAGGCTTAGTGGTAGAGATTTTCTAAGCATCTTTAGGTTCAAAACATGGTGGTCTACCATGTGGGTGGGAAATTCTGGGTCAAATTTACAAATGGAGACCCAATGGGTGCTCTTAGATGTCCCTGAAATAAGGTCTTATGTCATTGTTATACCTATAATTGAAGGCTCTTTTAGGTCTGCTCTCCATCCTGGGTCTGATGGGCATGTCATGATTTGTGCTGAGAGTGGTTCTAGCCAAGTGAAGGCATCTAATTTTGATGCAATTGCTTATGTGCATGTGTGTGATAATCCCTACAACTTGATGAAAGAGGCCTATAGTGCTATTAGGGTCCATCTCAATACATTTAGGCTCTTAGAAGAGAAAACAGTCCCTAATCTTGTTGACAAATTTGGTTGGTGCACTTGGGATGCCTTCTACTTAACCGTTGAACCTCTTGGTGTTTGGCATGGAGTGAATGATTTCGTCGAGGGTGGTGTCTCACCGCGGTTTGTCATCATTGATGATGGCTGGCAAAGCATCAATATGGATGGTGAGAACCCGAATGAGGATACCAAAAATCTTGTTCTTGGTGGGACTCAAATGACTGCCAGGCTTCACCGGCTTGATGAATGTGAAAAGTTTAGAAAATACAAAGGTGGTTCCTTGTTGGGTCCTGATGCTCCTTCATTTGATCCAAAGAGGCCAAAGATGCTGATCTCGAAGGCAATAGAGCTAGAGCATGCGGAGAAAGATCGTGACAAGGCAGCTCAATCTGGAGTCACTGATTTGTCTGAATTTGAAAGGAAAATTGTCAAGTTTAAAGAAGAGTTGAATGAGATGTTTAGTGCAGAAGAAAGCAGTGTTTCGAGCCCAGGTTGTGGGAGCTGTTCTTGTAAGGCTGAAAACTACGGAATGAAGGCTTTCACAAGGGACTTGAGAGCAAAGTTCAAAGGTTTGGATGATATTTATGTGTGGCATGCTCTTTGTGGTGCTTGGGGTGGTGTTAGGCCAGGTTCAACGCATCTCAGTACAAAGGTTGTTCCCTGCAAACTCTCTCCTGGGCTTGATGGGACCATGGAGGATCTTGCTGTGGTGAAAATCGTTGAAGGCGGGATTGGGCTTGTTCATCCTGATCAAGCTGTGGATTTCTATGACTCGATGCATTCCTACCTTGCCGAAGTTGGAATAACAGGAGTGAAAGTTGATGTCATTCATGTAGGTCTTCTACACAACCCCAGTTTTCTATTTTCTATTAGTTAACCTTTTATGTGTTTGAATAGTCCGTCAATTAATTTTCAATAGACTCTTGAGTATGTTTCCGAAGAATATGGAGGTCGGGTGGAGCTTGCAAAGGCTTATTTTAAGGGACTGACAAGTTCTCTTGCCAAAAACTTCAAAGGAAATGGACTAATCTCTAGCATGCAACAATGCAATGACTTCTTCTTTCTCGGGACAAATCAAATTTCCATGGGAAGAGTTGGTAAGAAAGTCCAACCAAACGTTCTTTTCCTCTACAAGTAGTTTCTAAACCATATAAAAATCTTAATATGAAATGGAGGTTGATTTTGCTATTTTTTTATGTTACAGGTGATGATTTCTGGTTCCAAGATCCAAATGGGGATCCAATGGGAGTCTATTGGCTACAAGGGGTGCATATGATTCATTGTGCCTATAACAGCATGTGGATGTCCCAGTTCATACAACCCGATTGGGATATGTTCCAGTCAGACCATTTGTGTGCCAAATTCCATGCAGGATCAAGGGCCATTTGTGGTGGTCCTGTCTATGTGAGTGATTCACTAGGCGGCCACGACTTTGATCTAATCAAGAAGCTTGTGTATCCTGATGGTACCATTCCCAAGTGTCAACATTTTGCTCTCCCAACTAGAGACTGCCTCTTCAAGAACCCTCTATTTGATCAGAAAACCATTCTCAAAATTTGGAACTTCAACAAGGTATCAATTTCTCTTTGAGATGTACTCTTTGATCAATCTATACTTGTACAGGAAATTTTTGGATATGTTAGTTGAGAGGTCACTGACACATATAAAGTTACTCTCAAAATTTTTGGATATGTTACTCTTTAATCAATAATAAGAATATTTTTGGATATGTTAGTTGAGAGGTCAGTTTCATTTTTCCTGTGCTTGGTGCTTGGATAATGTTGAACTAATAGTCTAGTCACTGACACAGTCACTGACACATATAAAGTTTGATCTTAATTGTTTTTGACAACCATTCAAGTCTCTTTGATGACATTTTTTCAGATATGACTTGGAATAACATGGTTTTCACGTAAATTCATTATTGTAATCACTTTTATTATACATCAATCACAACTTGTGAAAAAATGTTAGTGTTTTACATTTATTGATTCATATTTATAATTTTTTTTTTCAAAGGCAAACATACTTGACGTGTTATGTTATACAGTTTGGAGGAGTAATTGGAGCATTCAACTGCCAAGGGGCTGGTTGGGACCCCAAGGAGCATAGGATAAAGGGCCACTCTCAGTGCTACAAGCCAATGTCTGGTACAGTGCATGTCTTTGACATCGAATGGGACCAGAAGATAGAAGCTGCTCAAATGGGTAAGTCCGAAGAGTACTTAGTCTACCTCAATCAGACTGAAGCATTGGTCTTAATGACCCCCAAATCCGATGCAATTCAAGTCACTATTCAAACATCTTCATTTGAGCTATTCAGCTTTGTGCCAATTGAGAAGGTCGACCCTACCATCAAATTTGCTCCAATTGGGCTAACAAACATGTTTAACAGTGGTGGTACCATTCAAGAATTAGAATACATCAAATCTGGAGCTGAGAAGACAGTTAAAATCAAAGTTAAGGGTGATGGTGATTTCTTGGCATACTCAAGTGTGTCTCCAAAGAAATCCTACTTGAATGGGGCTGAGGTAGAGTTTGAGTGGTTGGTGGATGGTGGAAAACTGAGCTTGAATCTTCCTTGGGTTGAAGACACTGGTGGCACATCTGATGTTGCTTTTGTCTATTGAAGCTAATCTTAATTTGTTTGTTTTAGGGTGTAATTTATCAGGGTGAGTGCCGTGGCTGGAATTTTTTTTTTTTTGGGTTGGGAAGTCAGTCCATTTAACGTTGGACTAGTAGTTTGCATTGGGAAGAATTATATGTATTCACATCGCTTTATTAATGTAAGTGTATTGAGAACCAAAAATATGAAGTGTATTGAGATTTGATTGGTGTAATTTCTTTTTTTTCTTTTCTTGAGAATGAGATTTGATTGGTGTAATTAAGTTTCTCTTATTTGTTTGGTATTAATATTATATTAAGAAGGATATGATATTGTTAGTTTTATTAACACTGACTCGGCTAAGAGCAATTGGTACAAGGAAAAAAAAGGAAAGAGTTTCTTTTTGAGTTTTGACAGAGTATTTGGTAGTTTCTTAAACAGCTTTCATGTAATCATGTGGCATGAGCTCAACAAATGGCTTGAACTACTAATTAACTTCCCATTGAACTGAGATGTGCACTGATTTCTTCTCACTGTCTGTCTTAATTTCAGAATATTCTTGAAGTTTTATATAATTAAGCTCTATTTAGATGAACTTTTTATATATAAAAATAAAATAAAAAGGAAGTTAGGCGCAAGCACTTAGAACTATTTTGTATAAAGTAGTATTAAGTCTTTTTATTTTATTTCATAAATATTATTTTTCATAATTGAATTCAAAAAAATTAATTAATGGCCAATAATAAAATATAATAATTTTATTTATTTAAGCTACTTATTTGTCTTTTAACAAGTTTAGAGATACAAAATTTTACATTTTTTTCATAAATAATAGTAATTAATAAAGGTGTGATGGTATAATTAGTTTTAATAAAAAAAATATTCATAATAAATATATTTCTTGGAGGCCGACACTAGAGTCTATTTGGAAAAAATATTATAGTAAAATAATTTTTAAATATACAAATAGTATCATGAGACTCATTTTTAATAAAAATTTTACTTAAAAAAGAGTTTTGTGAGCTCCATAGATGGTATAGGGACCATTACAGACGCTAAAATTGTTTGTCTTTTTTTTTTTTGCAGGTAAAAATTGTTTGTCTTTGCATGGTGCTGTATGGATTGCCAAATGCGGACTCGTGCAGGAATGTAAAGAGGTTAGGAACTTATAGGACGGTTCATGTATATCACCGCTTTTTGAGGAAAAGTAATAGGTATTACAAGTGGTAGCTTCATGCGGCAGAATGATGCCACTTTTATTAGAGCTAGAGCCTAGAAGCTCCCCTCGCCAACCACTGTTTGCATTTGCAATGCTTTGGTGGCATTTATTTATTTACAAATGCAAGTGACAGAAACACGTACACAAATTTTTTTTTTTTTTTTTTATGAGGGAATATACTGATTTTTTTTTAGGGGAAGGGGGAATATACTGATGGTTGTTAAAACTTACCTGCTAAAGTTTTAATTGGTTCTTTTAAAGTTTCAAAATGTATGGGAGGATTCTTGGATTCCCGGCTCCAGATATGCCTAATTTCAAAGTCAAACTAATTCCACAATCTTCATAAAGAATCAATGGAATAAATTGGAACACAATAATTAAAGTTAAATCGCCACAGTTAATGGAAATTAAGGATCGCTGGTTCTGGGCAAAAACTCC
Organism: Quercus parvula; assembly: GCA_030820535.1. Taxonomy (NCBI): domain Eukaryota; kingdom Viridiplantae; phylum Streptophyta; class Magnoliopsida; order Fagales; family Fagaceae; genus Quercus; species Quercus parvula. The sequence goes on from JAUAME010000012.1 coordinate 23,375,715, forward strand.
AAATCACTCAGTTAAAAATCTGTCTCTCTTCTTCTAAACATGCATTAATGCATATATATATATAGCTCTTAATTTCATGAAAGACACAAAATGATGATATATATGGATCATTCTCCAAATTAACTAGAGGCAAAAATCTCTAGCTAGCTAGCTAGCTAGGTTCACTCCAAGTTTTAATCCGGTGTGCCCATTATGTGGTGATGCTCCAGAAACTGCTCTTCATTATTTATTTGGTCATAGCCTTATAGCTAGTTCAATAATGACTGGGGTTTTAAGCCGAGCAAATTACCACTAAAGTCAGCTAGTTAGTTAGTTAGTTAGTTAGTTAGTTGATTTGGTGACTTCTCCTTTAAATCATAGTTTTGTGGACTAAAAAGATAGAGACAAATTTCTCATTTTTGTATCTGTGGTAGTTGATCATGTATTGTATGGACAGTAAGGAATTCTGTGGTATATGATCATGTATTGTATGGAAAGTAAGGAATTCTCTGATAAATTTCCCCTTACGATCCAATGCCTTGGAGAATATCAGTCCTAACTTCAAACACTCTCAGATTGGCATCCCATATTCCCCATATCCAGTTCAGCTAGTACCCTTAAGAAGCAAATAGAGCGGCTCATTTTTTTGGCTACTTGCTCTAAATGTAATAAATTTGGAGGTTGTTTTGCCCTTGGTGCTGCTCTTGCTGAGTTTTTTGATATTATACCCCAACACCATACCCACCCTTATTGATGCATTCCTTCTTTCTTTTCTACTATAAATCTTTTTAGTTGTCTAATCAATAAAAACAAAGTATTATTCATAACGATCTTCCCAATTAAAATTAGCAAAATGACCAATAGTGCTTATCTTTTAAATTTTAGAAATCTAAGATGCTAACTTGACATTTCAGAAACAAAAATACTTAGTAGGTAAGTTTAGGGACTAATTACAAATAATAACATAGACCTCTTGCGGTCTCACCTAATAGTCTAAGTATAATGTAATATTATTAAAAATGGTTATTTTTTGTTCTTTAATTAACATTTTTAATGAGAAAATATTTTTTAATTGGACATTTTGACTTCACCAATTGTCTCTACTTCCGCACCAAAAAAGACCAACCGGCTAATTTCTTTGTTTCACTCTAGAATGAAGACATTAAAAAAAAATATGCATCTCTTTACAAGTTAATCAATCTTATGTACACTTAAGCCCAATGATATTTTTGTCTATTTAATTAGAGATGAAAATATGAAATAAAAACAAAAACAAAAACAAAACAAAATAAAATAAAGGGAAATATTAAGGAGTGCCCTTAAGGTATTGGTCAATAATCCATTATAGAAAAGTTTTGACATAACTTTTATGGAAAATGAAAAAAAAAACTGTTAAAACATTAATTTTTTTTTTTCTTTTTCCATAAAAAAAATTTTTAACTGAATTGTTAACCAATATCCTTAGGTCACTCGTTAGCATAACCCAAAAATAAAAACCTGTGTTTTTTCCCAATCCCACCGAAATGAATCCCCCAAAAATATGTTGAAAACAAGTGAAACAAAAAGTCTTACATTTTGGACAGCATTGTCCCGTGCAATGACTGCTTTTTCTTTTGGTTTCGTGTTTCACTATTTCTTTCCTTTCCCACCACCCCCCCCCCCCCCCCTTTTTTTTTAACTTCTCAATAGTTCTCGGTCGGATTATCTTTGTATTCATCTATTTTTTTTCCATTTTTTTGGGGTATTTTTTTCCCTCATGTTTTTTTGCGTTCTTGTTTTTTTTTTTAAATGAAGTGCCCATTCATACAAAATTATTTAATAAAAAATAATGTGTTATATATATATATATAGACACACAAACATATATCTAACTAATAGAAGCATGAAAATAAATTTATACAATTTACATTTTCTATTTTCTCTTTTTTTTTTTCAACCAAACAAAAAAGTTTTCCATTTCTTCACCTTTTGACCCTCTCAACCAAATACTATAAGAGAAAACTAAAATCTTTTCTATCCTCTCACTTTTCTATTGCCTCCTTATTTTCTATTCTCCTACTTTTTCATCCCCAAGAATTGCAGACTGTTACATTGTATGGAATACACATGGTACTCATAAAAACATGCCACAAAATGGCAGAGAATTAATTTGCTTGGATCAAAAACCATGGAGAAGAAAACATAACAAAATGTCAACCTCAATTAAAGTATAAAAATAAAGTGAATCATTTGGTTGGGAGGATGGAAAAATGGGATGATAGAAAATGGAGAGGAAGTGGAAAAGTGGGTGGAAAAAAAAAATAGTTTTCCCCGTATATTCGATTGAGGGAGTGGAAAAGTTTAGAGATGAAAAATTCTTTTGTTTTGTTGAGTAGAAGTGGGAGGATTTACTCTCATGCCCCTAGTACTTAAAAAACAACTTTTTTAATAGTTTATAAAAATTAATTTCTTTTTAATTACTACAAACTTACAAACTACCACAACTAATAAAATATCTAGTAAAAAAAAACTAAAAATAAAATAAAAAAGTTACGTTCGATATGAAAAATAAATAAAAAATAAAAAAACGAAAGAAAAAGAGCCAACAAACGTAACATTAAATAAAGGGAGGGTAGATGGATAATTTCACATTAAACTCACTCCATTTCCACTTTCCTCTTTAGTTTTCCTCTTTAAAGGTGGGCCTAGAGAGAAACGCCTCACCCCATTTTCTCCACCCCCACCCCCCCCCCCCCCCTCCTTCCTATCATTTCACCCCAACCAAACAAATCCTAAAAAATCAAATACTTTTTTTAATGAAAGTTAGAGAGGAGAAAAAGGGTTGTTGAATAGGGGTTGCTTAGGAGCTAATCCTGAAATTTTTTTTAATTTTTATGTTTTTTAAAAAGTGGGAGTTTGAACCTTAAATTATAAAAATAAGTTAAAAGGAAGCAGTATGGATCATTTTCAAAGTAGTTCAATTGCTTCTAAGGGTCTGTTTGGATATCGCTTATTTTGCTCAAAATTGAAAACTGAAAACACTGTAACAAATCATTTTAAAAGCTAGTTGAAACATGCACAGTTCCCATGGGTCCCAACAAAAGATAATCTGCATTTATCTTGTGAATGGTTGAAACGTGCACAGTGCCTGTGGGTCCCATTATTTCAAACGCCAAACGCACACAGACATGCAATCCAAACGCACACTAAAAGTCCCACTAGAATAAACAAAAGATGGTAGCCTACCCAGCCTTCATTCTTCCACGCAAATGTTAAATAGGATTGACATATCTACTCTTTTTTCAATCCCTTTTTGTCATTCGACCAATCTCCTGATTCTCCTCCTCCTCCCCCTCCCCCTCTGGCCCTTTCCAAAAGATTAAAACAAAAATAATTCACAAATAATATTTTTTAAAAAATTGAAAGAAAAGAACATGGACATTAAACACATGGTTGCTTCCAACTTATACTAGTTTGGTACAATTATTGTAATTTAAAATTAAAAATAAAATAAAATAAAATAAAAAAGCTTAATCTTCCGGATGAGAGTGGGAAATGAAATACAATAAATCAAAATATTTATAATAAAAAAAATCACAAAACGACATATTATTAGTGTTAATAAAAATGATGTCAAAAATAGTTTATATAAAAGTAAGATTGCACTAATTAAAACTTATCATAAAAATATGTGAAAATGAAGAATTAGGCAAGATCTCTAACATTTTTTTTTTTTTTTTTTTTGGGTAGAAAAGATCTCTAACATTCAACCTTTGGAAAATACAGTCAGCACACACATTCATATATTAATTTTCTTGCCATTTGTCAGTATCTTACAAGGCATAAGTGGCGCCACCTGTTTCCCCATGGGAAATATATAGAAACAGCTGTGAATGTCTGAATGATGCTTGATGAGATGATCTCACGTCGAGAAAGAGCTAAAATAAGCTATTATGAAAGTTGAAGACTTCAAACTCAAAGTCTTTAATTAAATTCTGAAAATGTCTAATAATGACCAAAATTAGAAGTAACAATCATCAATCAACAATCTATCACAATCAAACAATCACAAAACCAAATGTAATATATCCACTTGGGCTTCGTCAGAAAAAGACATGGATTTTCATACTGTAAAAGGATTTTAAAATCTAAATGGACCCAGTGAATCGATGTGGTTAATTTTCAACCCTTCAAAACAAGCAAAAAGTTGTGGCTTACCCAAATAGTAATGAGTTAAATCAACATTTTTTTTTTTTTTTTGACGAAAGTGGTAGAAGTTAAATCAACATTTGAAACAAAAGAAAGTGAGGTTAATTGCTTGTTAAGACGCGTTTAAGCAATAACCATATTTCTATAGCATTATCCATTTTCTCTTCTTGTCGGTCCAATGAAAGAACATTCACCTCACTCCCACCGACCAAGTCAAAAATGCAAAAGATAATTTTATTTATTTAACGTGAGCCATGTTTTAGACCACCAACTGTAATGGTAAACTAAACTAAACTAACTTAACTACCCCAATTAAAGACTTTAAAAATGTATGTCCTTGCACTTTTGACTCTATTACTAACTTTGAGATGCATCTAAGTCAAGTCATTCATATATAGGCATTTCATCATACATGGATGAATGCAAGCATGCATGCTTTCGTAGGGTAGGGCCCCTTGCCATTACTCTTTCTTGTCGCCGCAAGGACAAGGCAAAAAAAAAAAAAAACACCTGTGATCCATTACTTCATTAGTCATTACGGCACCCAAACAGGCCCAACCACGTCTTCACAAATTTTTCCACTCTATTTGCTTTAGAAAAGGCCTTGTGGCCCATCAAGCTTTTATATTTGCTAATTTCATGGTTTTTTTTTTTTTTTTTTTGTTAATGAAAATAATTTCATGGTTACTTGATTGTGCATGGGTGGGAGGTTTGCTTAACCCAACCCTACCTTGTCATGTTGAGAAGTTACCAACCCATTACATGTAAAACTCAACCTAATCAAACCCACATGAGTCAGATTGGGGATATAGTCTAGATCGGTGGATTGTACATACATTTTTTATGATTTATAAAAATAATAATAAATAATAATAAATAAATAAACTTTTATAAGTTATTTAAATATTTTTAATAAATTATTAAAATTTATATAATATACTTAAATTATATTCCACATTTATTAAAACTAATTCTCAAAATACCAAAATTCATCAAACTAAAAAAAATTAAAGTAAAGGTAATAAAATAAACTTATATGTATGGTGGATTGGGTTGGATCAGATGAATTGAAAAAACTATCAACCTAAAGTCAATTTGACCCAAGGCTCAAAATAAAATTCCAACACAAGATACCAATCCACGAAAACCAACCCGAGATCTCAAGTTGAGTTGGGCTAAGTCATTTTCATCAGGTTTGTAGGTTTGATGCACACTCCTAATAGTGATTGTTTGAAAGTATTCAATTCACAAACCTTTTTTTTCACATTTTTTAGTTGTTTGGTACGATGAAAAATTCAAGTTGACAAAAACCTTTTCTTCTTTTATATTCAACTAAAAACATTTATATTTATGTGGTCAATAAAAAAACAAACAAAACAATTTGAAAAAAAAAATTATTCTTTTTAAAGGCGTAAATTATTTTATGGACTATCACATAGTCAACAAATCACCACAAATAAACTCCAAGCCACCAAAAAAAAGACTCTTCTAATGGTAACTTCTCTCTCTTCACCCATATTCACAAACTGATCGTCGAACTGGCTATTAATTGAACTTTGACTTTTTCCAAATGGTTGTTTTCGCTCAAACCAATTGTATTTTCACTTTTTTTTTCCTTTTTTTTTTTTTTGTTTAACATCTTCCAAATTAGTGGTCTATTTTCCCATTTAAAGCGTCTCTTTTTCTTTTGTGAATACCATTTAAAGCTTCTAAGTAGCCAAAAAAAAAACAGTTTCCTATTTGGGGTTTATTCACATGAATGTAAGTTTATGTTATTATAATTAGATTTTTTTAAAGAGTTTCTACATATGGCGTCCGTCCCTGATGATAGATCTTTGTCATCAGACTAAGACACCAATCAGTTTTTGGTGTAAACGGGGATTCAACCCTAGATCTCTTATACAACCATCAAAGACTTTACTAGTTAAGCTAACTGGAACCCATATGTTATTATAATTAGTTAGAATTAAAAAAATATTTTATAATTTTTCATGTGAGTCAAAAAACATAAAATATTTTTTTAGCTCATTTTAAAGATGGCAATGAAATAAAAGAAAATTAGTCAGTTCTTGAAATGTTTACATATGCGTGTGTGTGCGCGCTATTTGAGGAAGGAGAAAACTAACATCATACAAAGTATTTTAACATTAAAACTTTTCATTAAATATCATCCTTTCATATAAAATTGTATAAATCTCAATACAAAATTGTCATACGAAATTGAGAATTTTAACGACTTAACTCATATACTAAGAAAAAAGAATGAAAATTAGATATTATATCGTTTCTATAATATGTTTATACCTTTATTATAATTTATGAGAGTAAAAAATTTGGCCAATGATCATATAAGAATGAATTTACCATAAAAACAAGGCCTTTTTTTTTTTTGAAAATTTGATACTGGGGAAGATGAAATTTGAACCCTGAATATCTAAAACAAAACATTAAAAATTACACACGGAATTAAATTACATAAGATTGTGGGTTCCAGTTAGCTCAACTAGTAAAATCTTTGATGGTTTTTTTTTTTTTTTTTTTTTTAATAAGAGATCTACCCACCTACACCAAAAGTCAAATTTTTTTTTCTTTTTTTGAGAATGAACACCAAAATTCAACTAGTGTCTTGATCTCATGATAAAGAGCATAATCATTAGAAGCGAACATAGTAGGTCAAAAGAAAATTTTACCTATAGGACTTCTCTAAGATAGAATCCATCCAATAACAAAATTCTAACCCTAAAAATTTGGAGTCAGAATTGACCAAATTTATTCTTCTTCTCTACTATTCGATCTATCCATTCAAATTATAAAATTTTCTCCATCATTCTTATATCCAAAATTATAGTTGTAGGGACACATTTTGAGGCCCAAACCCAATATGTAAAAGGATATAGGCCCAGTGAGCTCAGCACAATAAATTTGTAGAGAGTGTGTTAGAGAATTAGGCCCTAATGAATTGGACAACAAATAAAATAGGTTTGAAAGATAATCAAACAAAAGCCAGAAGGATTGATCTAAATAAATTCACTCTCAACCCGGTCTGAGGAGGTAAGTTCTAGTATATATTAATTGGAAACAGTTACAAATACAATTTAGATTGCTATAGTGCTTTCTTCTATAAATTTTTGAACTTCTATCCATGAAAGGTCTCTTACATTATATAGTTTCTTTTGGACTATCTTGATCCTACACTTGTTGATCATTTGAGCCACTACTTGAGTGCTTGTCCCATCAAACACCCTCTTTAGCTTTATATGAGTTGTGGTAGCCAAGGCAGCACTGTTCAGGGGTCTTCTCCACATAAATGCGGCCAGAAAAGTAGCTGCAATGCATTCAATGTGGTGGCAGTAGCTTTATCTTAGATATTTCCTAGTTCCTATTCTTCCAGTATGTTCATAATGCTTGCCCTTAGCAGTGGAGTTTCCTAGAAGGTAACTTTGAGTGATAGGATATGCATTCGATCTGTGCTTGGCTTATCCGAGGAGATATTCCTCCTCAGAATACCTTTCTCAACCTTTCCACTTGAATATTACTTTAGTGGACTCTGAACTTAATACTCTCACAATTGTTTATTCATCATCGGACCAATCAACATCCTCAGTCAAAGCTCAAAGCCCAATATACAATTTTGGGCCCTTATCCCTACAATAGTCCCTCAAAATTCCGAATTTTCCCTCTTATCCAAGGATAAAATTGAGGTTTTGATTTCTTTGGAGTTAAAATTACTAATTCCTCTGATTTACACACGTGGGAGCACCGTCAAGCACTTCTCATAACTATTACTGACGCCTCGAAACCTGCTATGTGTCATCAATTACTCCAGGCGGCGCTTTGTTCCCCGCATCCAATGGTGAGGAGCAAATCCTACCATGGACATTTCTCTTCGAATTTTGAGCGAAATAACTCCCACTCAATCTTCCCTCCTATATAAGGCACATAAGGGTTCACTTTTTCTCACTTTACAAAAATTTTCAAACTCTCAATAACTCTCAACCTTTCAAGAACTCTCAATCTTTCAAGAACTTCCTACAGAGTCACTTGCTCACTTTCCCGTAAGTTTTTATTCTTTATTTCTTCTAGGCTGTTTTCTCCTCGGCCCTCCATTCTCTGTCTCCTTTCTTTAAAAACTTTACCCACTTCCCTTTAGATTAGCCAGATGGATAGGTTTAAGCACCTAGTTGATTCTGATACCGATACGGAAGGTTTTAGGGCCAAGTACCACATTTCGCAGGGAGTAGCCCTGCAATATTGTGCTCCAAACCAAATAGTCACAAACAAGGAGGAAGGGGAGGTAGTCATTCCTATGATCGCTTTCATAAAAGGAGGAATGACAATCCCTATGGGCAGGGTGACCCGAGACTATCTGATCAACCATAGGTTGACTCCCCGCCAATGCGCCCCTAACCTATTTAAAATCTTAGGTAGCGTAGACGCTCTCAATGAGCAAATGGGCTTGGGGCTCACATGGCTTGATGAAGTTCATATGTACGAATGCCATAAACTTGCCAGTGTGGGATATTATCTCAAGTCTCGGTCTGACATCGTTAAACTGATATCGTGTCTTCCTAAGTCTAACAAAGGCATGAAGGATGACTACCTGATTGTCTCCGAGGAGTGGCATAATGGTCTTCACTGCCCAACTCGAGCGGGAGATCTAGGTGGGGTACCTTAGGATTAGTCCCTTTGGCAGGGGATTTAGCCCTTTTAGTTTTATTCCTTTTTCATTTTTAACACTTCATATTCCTCTGATGATAATTTACATTGGTCTGACCATGATTTCCTCCTCGAACGTTTTTGCAAATAAAAGGCATGTTGCTTCGAGACTCAGCCTGGTCAACGTTCCGGCTCTTAACTATTTACTAAGGTCCAAGATCTTTGTAAGTGAGGATAGGCAGTTGCAAGCCGTTCACTTAGTTCTTGACTACGAGCCTTTGTCAAGAAACTTCCAAGAGGTGGGTCAGGCAATCAGAGCTGGTGATCCCAGGCTAGCTCATATAGACGTCTCCGTGCCTGGTTTTTTGGCTCGGAAAGACCGTCCACCTGTCATACTGCTGCCTCAACAGATTTTGCCTGAGGTTGCAGTAGCACTAAGGGAGGAGATTGCCTCTTCACGCTCATCTCTTGAGGAGGAGATAAACAAATTTCACTTTGAAGAAGATGAGACTCAAGGGGCTCAAATACTTCACATCTCGGATACCAAGGAGGAGACTGATAGGCACTCAGGTGTTCACGCCCCAATTTTGGTGATTGCTTGTCCAAACAGCACCTCTGAAGAAGAGGAAAACGAGATGGCATTGAACCAGGGGAATAAAAGCCTAAGAGACCTCATGGTTGCAAGGAACAATAGGTCAACTTCACAAGAAGTCCCCAAATCCCAAGTTCCTCCCATTTTTCCCCCTCTTCCCCCTCTACCCCCTATTGACCTTGGACTGCATGACATTCCCAATCTAAAGAAGAAGAGGCCAGTGCAGGAGCTTGAGGAAGGGGAGATGGCCCCTCAAAAGGGCACAAAACAACAGAAAACAGCCAAAGACCCCAAGGATAAAAGGTCCACTTCTATGGACAGTCAGGAGAAGCAAAATTTAGCCGAGGTGTGCCTTTAGCAACATACCTGGTCTCCTCAGCTGGAGGTGGATGGGGCTGCCATCCCTTGGAATGCCTCGGTCAGGGAGTTCCAAAGAGGTCACTCTGCATATATAGCTAAGGCCTTGGAGCAACCACTCCTTTTACCAAAGGATATGGACACTATAAGGAAGCTAAAGCAACAAGACCTCTTCATGTCCCTAAAAAGGGACCTTGCTATGGTAAGTTCACAGCCACACACTTTTTATTTATTAAGTACTAGTCATTTTTTTCTCTCTCTTTTGTTCACATGGGGTTGCTACATTTTTTTTGTGCTGATCACCTAAGAGGTCTTTGTGGCAGAGGAATGGGTCAAGGAGGCTCGAAATGATGTTAAGAACGAGGTCCACCTCCGCCTTAAGACTGAAAAGGCCTTGGGGGCCGCGAAGGAGGAAAACAAGAAACTGCTCTCCAAGCTAATTGTCGAGGAAAGGGAAAGAAGAAGCGTTGAGGCAGGACTGAAGAATGCCCAAACTCAAGCCAAGGACCAACACAAGTTGCTTTATCAGACTAAGATAGAGCTGACCACTTCAAGGCAACTTGTGATGAAGCTAAAGGCAAATCTTCAGAAGGCCAAGGAAGCGGCTCAATTGACTAAGGAGGCAACAGAGGCTGAAAAGCAGGTGTCACACCTCTTCGGCGTAAAGGAGACACAAGCTAGGCTCACTGAGGAGCTAGCTAAGGTATGCAAGGATTACTACAATGTAATATGTAATGAGGCCCTTAATTTTGCAAGAGTCCCTATAGACTTGGCGTGGAGGCAGCCTAGGAGCATATACTATTAGCCAGATATTCATGAAGTTCCAGATGCCATCCCTTTTCCCCTTGCCCTTGCTTAAAAGACCTCAGAGCAACCCCAAATTGCCCAGGCTACTCTCCCCCTACCTGAGGCTTCGAAAGGACCCAGTCAAGTTAGTGATCAAGGCCAAAGGGCTGATAGGGCCAAAGACAAAGGTAAGGGCAAGGAGACCAAGCCCCCCTCAAATGCCAAAGACAGTGCCAAGGCCAAGGAAACTGAAGCTAAGGTAAAGGAAGCAAAGGCCAAGATTAAAGAAGTTGATCCTAAAGCCAAGGACGCTCCTACCTCTCAGCCGAGCCAAAAAGAAGACCCTCCTCCTCCAAAGGCCAAGGCTTAACACTTAGGATTTTCTTGTAGTTTCTTTTGCAGATTTTTTTTTTTTTAATGACATTCTGTCAATGTAAATAATGTATTCCCTCTTCTGTTTAATGAAAATGTTTTTCTTTTTATCTCTTGCTCCTTTACTTTATGTGTTTTGAAGCTTATTACTGTCACAAATAGCATTGAACTGTTGTTACTTTGTCCTTCATAAAAACTAACAATAACACACCGCTAATAACTTAAGTAATTTGATCAAGTACCAGCAATAAAGCGGTTTACCACATATTTGTATTATGAATTAGACCTTCTACAATAGAGGCTGAATCTGATCCATAAATGTATACTTTGTAAAAAATAAAAGGGGCAGATAACCTTCATCCTGCTCATCACTTAGATAAATAAATAAGGGCTTCAACTTACCCAAAGCCATCAATCCGAGGAGTTGGATATAATTCTGGATATGTTTTGACACTTAGTAAAAGACCAATAGATATCACAGTGTTAATTTCCCCCAAGTATGTAATCCGAGAGACCAGTCATGACTAGGGTTCTATTTAACACTTATAAAGATGTCATTAAGTGTTAATTTCCCCAAAGTATGTGATCTGAGGAACTTTGCATGACTAAAGTTCTATTTAATCACTTAGAAAGATGTCATAGAGTATTAATTTTCCCAAAGTATGTGGTCTAAGGGACCAGGCATGACTAAGGTTCAATTTAATCACTTAGAAAGATGTCATAAAGTGTTAATTTTCCCAAAGTATATGGTCCAAGGGACCAGGCATGACTAAGGTTCTGTTTAATCACTTAAAAAGATGATAATGGAAAGTAAGATGTATTTACACGACAAATGAGCGTATGACAAAGGAAACTTTCATTAATAATAATACATTTTTAGGTTGTTTACATTCCAAGGGCGTTGTATTACATGTTCATCTAGGTCTTCAAGGAAATATGCTCCTATACCAGCCACCGAGGTGATGCGATATAACCCCTCCCAATTGGGCCCCATCTTTCCCCACGCCGGGTTCTTTGCAATACCTAGAACCTTTCTCAACACCAAGTCACCAGGCGCTAACGGTCTTAGCTTCACATTTGCATCATAACCTTGCTTGAGCTTTTGTTGGTAATTTGCCAATTGGACCATTGCACTTTCTCTCCTTTCTTCAATAAAATCTAAGCTCTTTTCTAGCAATCCATTGTTATCGCTCGGATTGAAAGAACTTGTCTTCAACGTTGGGAAACCAGTCTCTAAAGGAATAACCACTTCGGCTCCATCAGTCATTAAAAAGAGGGTCTCCCCTGTTAATCTGCAAGGTGTGGTTCGGTACGTCCAGAAGACATGCAACAGCTCTTCCACCCATTTTCGCTTCGCATCATCCAATCTCTTCTTGAGTCCACTCACTATGACCTTGTTAACAGTCTCGGCTTGTCCATTCCCATGGGGATAAGATGGGGTAGAATATCTATTCGTAATTCCCAAGTCACAACAGTATCTCTTGAAAGATTTGCTATCAAACTGAAGGTCATTGTTCGAGATAAGCGTACAAAGGACCCCAAACCGTGTGACAATGTTTTTCCAAATGAATTTCTTGGCATCCACGTCCCTAATATTTACCAATGGCTCAGCTTCAACTCATTTAGTGAAGTATTCCGTGCCGACCAGCAAATATCTCTTGTTCCCTGCTGCCTTGGGAAAAGGGCCAACAATATCTAAGCCTCATTGAGCAAATGGTCAAGGGCTGGATAGGGGATTAAGGACCCCTCCCGGTTGATGGATGTTTGGTGCATATCTCTAGCATTAATCACACTTTTTTACATACTCTTGTGCTTCTTTCTACATGTTTGACCACCAGTAGCCTTGAGTGATGGCTCGATGAGATAAAGATCTGCCTCCAATGTGACTTCCATAAATCCCTTCATGTAACTCTTCAAGGAGTAGTTCTAATGCCTCAAGATGTATGAAGAGCAAGTATGGCCCAAAAAATGAGTGTTTGTACAATTTTTGGTCCTTAGATAGTTAGAACCGAGGAGCTTTCCTCTGTACTTTATCAGCTTTTGATTTCTCCTCGAGTAGGATATCTTCCTTCAAGAATAGTACTATGGGGTCCATCCAGCTAGGTCCTACCCTAACTTGATGAACATATACCATCTCCACCTTCCCTTCCATGGGTTTGCACAAGTCTTCTACCAGAATGACCCGAGGTAAGCTCTGCGCCGAGGAGGTTACAAATGTAGCTAGGGAATCGGCATGTGTGTTTCCACTAGGGATATGTGATAGTCTGAAAGATTCAAACCTTGCTTTCAAACGCCTAACTTGACCAAGGTATCCTTGCATTCTTTCGTCTTTCGCTTCTAACTCTCCCTTCACTTAGCCAACAACCAACCTTGAGTCCGAGAACATCTCTACTACCTTTCTGCCCATTTTTTTAACCATGGTCATTCTCATCAGTAGAGCTTCATACTCAACCTCATTGTTTATGGCCGAGAATCTCAATCTTAATGATTTTTCAATTGTAATTTTCTCAGGTGAGACCAAAATTAGCCCCACTTCGGACCCCCTTTAATTCGCTGTGCTATCAACATATACCTTCTAGACTAAAGGTTCTTGTAGGGTGATTATGCCAACCGATTTTCCATCCATGTGTAGTGTTTCTACCTCTCTCTCATACGAGAATTCAGCGAATTCAGCCACCAAATCTGTGAGGACCTGGCCCTTAACAGAGGTACAAGGCATGTACTTGATGTCAAAAACTCCTAGGATTGTACCCCACTTGGTAATTCTCCTTGTGTAATCAGCACTTCAAAGCAGAGATCTAAACGGAAGCTGAGTTAGGACAACAACTGTGTGTGCCTGAAAGTAATGGAGGAGTTTACATGTAGCATGTACTACCACCAAAATAGCCTTCTCTAATGGTAAGTAATGAACCTTGGCCTTATGCCTTGATTTGCTCACATAATAAACTAGCATTTGCATACCACTATCAACTCGTATCAACACCAAACTCACAGCATGAAGGGCCACAGCAATATAAGCAAACAGGATCTCGTCCATCTCAGGACTAGACATGATAGGTGGCCGAGAGAGATATCCTTAAGCTGCTTGAAAGCCAAAGCACACTCCTCGGTCCACTCAAATCTCTTTCATTTATTCATCAACAGGAATAAAAGTCTGCATCTATCCGCTGACCGAGAGATAAACCGATTTAAGGCAACAGTCATTCTGGTTAGCTTTTGTACTTCCTTGGAATTCCGAGGTGGTTGTAAACTGTTAATCGCCTTAATCTGGTCGAGGTTAGCCTCAATTCCCTAGTGAGTTACCATGTAACCCAAAAACTTGTCTGATCCCACTCCAAAAGAGCACTTAGAAGTGTTAAGGCGCAATTTGTGTTTCCTCAGAATTTCAAAAATGCTCCTGAGGTCTCCTACATACACAGACACAACCTTACTTTTCACCACCATGTCATCTATGTAGACCTCGATATTCTTGCCCAATTGTAGCTCAAACATCATAGTTATCATCCTTTGATAAGTAGATCCCGCGTTCTTTAGACCAAAAGGCATCACCTTGTAGTGGTAGTTTCCAGTAAGGGTGATAAAAGCTGTCTTCTCTTGATCGTCCAAGGCCAGTGGTATCTGGTGGTATCCCTGGAAAGCATCTAAGAAACTGATCCAAGGATGACCTACCGTTGCATCTACCAATTGGTCTATTCAAGGCAAGGGGAAGGGGTCTTTTGGACAGGCTTTGTTCAAGTTCGTAAAGTCTACACACACCCGCCACTTCTCACTTTTCTTTTTTACTACCACGGTGTTGGCCAGCTATTCAAGGTAGAATACCTCCTTGATAGCCCCCACTTGCTTAAGCTTCATCACCTCGTCTTTAATAGCGTCAAAATGATCTTTGAATGAACGCCGAGGTAGTTGCCTTTTGGGGGTGACAGATGGATTAACATTTAAATGATAGCAGATGAAACTCGGATCCACCCCTGAGGCTTCGTAAGCATTCCATGTGAACACATCAACATTTCTCCTAAGAAACTCTATTAGCTCTTCCTTCTTTTGAGGAGGCAGCTGAGCTCCAATCTAAAAGAACTTCCCCGGATCACTACCAACAACAATCGTTTCTAAGTTTTCACATTTCGCCTTTTCGGCTGATCCATTGATAGGCAACTCCAGAGCCTTTAATTGCTATAAGCCCCTTTCACCAGAGGTCGAGGATTCAGCTTCGGGTTGATGTAGGATAGCGGCCACTAGGCACTGCCTAGCCGTGGATTGGCTTCCAACGATCTCTTCAATCTGACCCCCCGCCGGATATTTCACCTTCTAGTGCAGAGTAGAAGAGACAAATCTTAGGGCATGAAGCCAGGGCCTAGCCACAATGGCCGTGTATGAAGAATAAGCGTCCACCACGATAAAGTCTACCTCCACCACTTCTTAACCAGCCTAC
The DNA here is from genome assembly GCA_030820535.1 of Quercus parvula. NCBI lineage: Eukaryota > Viridiplantae > Streptophyta > Magnoliopsida > Fagales > Fagaceae > Quercus > Quercus parvula. Next base: position 23,391,074 of record JAUAME010000012.1, read on the forward strand.
ACCAACAGTCTAATCTGGCCCCTCGGAATGACAACCTTCCCGTCAAAACTCACCAGAGGAGAATTGTAGGCTGTTAAGTCCTCGGGTCTCAAGTTTAGCCCTTTGTACAAGTCGGGGTACATGATTTCAACGCCACTGCCTTAGTCCACCATCACTTTCTTCACGTCATACCCCTCAATTCTTAGTGTGATCACTAAAGCATCATTATGGGGCTGTATGGTTCCAAACTTATCTTCATCTGAAAAGTTTAATGCCAGTTGGATACTCATTTTGGCCCTCTTTAGCTCAGAATTTGAGTCCTCGGCAGACAGCCGAGCTACATACATTATTCTAGAGGGACGGGACCCAGTCCTCCCTAAAGCTGCAAAGATGATGTTTATCATGCCTAAATGAGGTCTTGAAGAAGCATCTATCTGGAGATCTGAATCCGTCTAGCTCCCCTGGCCACTAGAATGATGCAAAAACTGCTTTAACTTTCCCTCTCGGACCAGCTAGTCCAAATAGTCTCACAAATTTCTACAGTCTTCTATAGTATGTCCCTGATCCTGGTGATATTGGCAATAAAAGGCTCTGATTGCACCTCATGGGGTTTCCTGCCATCTTATTTGGTCATTTGAAGAATGGTTCATTCTTAATCTTCTCCAAAACCTGATGCACCGGCTCCTAAAACACCGCGTTAACCGCCTACGTATTGGCAAACCCTAACTGCCCAACAAAGTCCCTCCGAGGTCGGTTGTTATTGTACCAGTCCGACCTAAAATCCCCCCTCTCCTGAGGGATACCTTAGCCTTTCCTTTCCTTTCCCTTGTTGCTGGTCTTCCTCAACCTTCTTGTACTTATCAATCCGGTCCATAAGTTGGTGCACATTAGTGACCAACTTCCCAGTCAAAGACTTCCTTAAATCGTGCTCGACTGAGAAGCCGACCTTGAATGTACCGATGGCCATGTCATTAAAGTCACCATCTATTTCGTTGAACATCTCATAGTATTTGTCTTAGTATGTCTTCAAATTCTCCCCTTTTTGCATGGATAAGGACAGTAGGGAATCTAAGGGCCAAGGAACCCTGCTACATGTAATAAAACGAGAACCAAATGCCTGGGTGAGCTCCTTGAAGGAATCTATGGAATCTGCCCATAGGCCGTCGAACCATTTCATTGCCACGGGTCCCAGACTGGATGGGAACACCTTACACATCAAGGTTTCTTCTCTGGAATGGACAGTCATTCTTTGATTGAAGTGCTTCACATGCTCCATAGGGTCCGTTCGACCATTGTAGATGGTGAATGTTGGCTGATGGAACTGCTGAGGAAGTATTGCCCTTTCAATCTTGCACGTAAAAAGCGACTTGGAAATCTAGTTCAACGCTTTGCTCATAGAGTCATTTCCCAAGCCTCTACGAGTCGAGCTCTTGTATCTACGTTCACGATGGTGTTCCTCTTCATATGAGAAAGACTCACTAGGAGGAGTCCTTGATCTACGTCGATCACTACCGTCCTTCTCACCATCAAAAGAGGAGTCAGACTAGGAGGGAGTTCGTCTTCATCATGCATGCCGTAACTCCTTCTTTAGATGATCAATCTCCCTTTGCATGGCTCTATTGTTCAGCTCCTAAGAGACGTGACTTCCAACTCGAGAGTGACTTCTACTAGTATGTGTGGTGTGCACGCTACCTTCTCGATCTCGCCTACGTTCGAGGTTAAGGAAATCATCTTGTCGTTGGGAACCCATGGATTCTTATTGATAGGGACCTGATCCTACCATAAATAACCGTTGCACTCACTATTACATAAGTTCTCCCCACAAACAGCGCCAATTGTAAGGATACGTTTTGAGGTCCAAACCCAATATGTAAAGGGATATAGGCCCAGTGAGCCCAGCACAATTAATTTGTAGAGAATGGGTTGGAGAACTAGACCCTAATGAATTGGACAACGAATAAAATAGGTTTGAAAGATAATCAAACAAAAGCCAGAAAGATTGATCTAAATAAATTCACTCTCGGCCCGATCCGAGGAGGTAAGTTATAGTATATATTAATTGGAAACAGTTACAAATACAATTTAGATTGCTACAGTGTTTTCTTCTATAAATTTTCGATCTTCTATCCATGGAGGGTCTTTTACATTATATAATTCCTTTTGGACTATCTTGATCCTATACTTGTTGATCATTTGAGCCACTACCATCAGACACCCTCTTTGGCTTTCTATGAGTTGTGATACCCAAGCACTGTTCAGGGATCTTCTCCACATAAATGTGACCAGAAAAGTAGCTGCAGTTTATTTAATGTAGTGGCAGCAGTTTTATCTTAGATATTTCCTAGTTCCTATTTTTCCAGTATGTTTGTAATGCTCGCCCCTAGCAATGGAGTTTCCTGGAAGGTCACTTTGAGTGATAGGATATGCATTCGATCTGCGTTTGGCTTATCTGATGAGATATTCCTCCTCGAAACACCTTTCCCAACCTTTCCACTTGAATATTACTTTAGTGGACTCTGAACTTAATACTCTCACAATTGTTTATTTGTCCTCAGACCAATCAACGTCCTTGGCCAAAACCTAAGGCCCAATATACAATTTTGAACCTTTATCCCTACAATAGTAAAATTTAGAGCTATTTCGATGCACTTAAAGAAATATGTAGATTTCCTAAAAATCAAAGCTAAGTAAATACATCACACAAGTAGTGATTATGATTTGATTTCCCATATCACCTGTATTAACTATTATTATGATTCTCTTGCCCTTAACTTTGACGAATAAAATATAGCCTTTAAGAAATGCCAAAATGGCAAAATACCACTATTTGTAAATAATAATAAAAAAAAAAATTAGCAATTTTTCACTGTTTGCAAAATAATTAGCAATATACCACATTTTTAAAACTCGAGTTTGTTAAACTTGAGTTTGCTTTGTAATTCGAGTTTCAACATCTCTAGTTCCATAAAAATAGGCATTCGTTGGGGTGGATTTTTTTAATTAAAACAAGCCGAACTAGAGTTCCTTGTTAAACAATTTATAAAAGTAAAATGTCATGCACGTCATACACAATACATTTTGCTTGAAGAAATGTTTCAATTGAATCTCAGCACATTTGAAGTCCCTTCCCAAGATAAGAGGCATCCTCAAGAAGCTTCAAAAGCATCTTAAACCATTTATTAATGACTTGTAGCTATAGTGAAATTTGTATTTGATGCTTCAATCTACCACCTCGAAATTTGTATTTGATGCTTCAATCAACCAATCTAAGAGGACCGAAAGTTGTTAGAACAAACTCATTCTCATACGGAAAGTATTCACCATCCTCACCAATTATTGTTTATAATTGCACCTTACAAGAGGTATGAGATTACTATTGAGAGATCATGTTATACACAACAATCGAGTTTTGCAAACTCGATTATGAATAAAAATTTACAATTCTATGTTCAAATTTTTAAATAACTTGTGTTTTAAGTGCTTGAGTTTTGTTCTCATTCATCGCCAGTCTCGAGTTACACTGCAAACTCAAGTTTCAAAAGAGCAGTACGTCCCTAAATATTTCCAAAATAGTGGTAAATTGCTAAATATTTTAGCCAAGAGTGATATCTGGCCATTTTCGGCCTTTTAGAAAGAATATCTTGGGCCAAACTGTAATGACAGCTAACTAACTCTAAAATCGGGCTGAATGCAAGCTTTCGACTCATGAATTTAGCTTCTTTGTTCTCATTCATCACCAGCCTGTGACCAAAGATAAAAGGTATTTTATATGACTATTAACTCTAGCTTGTTAAATCAAACTGAAGTAGAAACAGAAGAGTTGCACTAAAATTGCAATTCCTAATACAACCCTTTAAATTGTTATCTACATCTATTATCTTTTGGGATATAGCTTATCTGCGTCTGCATTTTCTTTTTTTTCTTTTTTTTTTTTTCTTTTTTTTTTGTTTGAAAAGCGCATTTTAACTTTTCCAGTAGGTCACATGCACTGTTCATGAGACTCACAAACCTCTTTTTCCACCAAAACTTTTATTAAAAATGAGTTCCACGACACTATTCACATATTTAAAAATTATTTTATTATAATATTTTCTGTTTTCGGTCAAATAAGCAGTATCCAAACACACCCTAAGTAAATCATTCTCTACAAATTCTCTAATGACATAAGTATACAACTAGTAGCCACTTATATGAAAGTCATAAGCACCAGTCTGTTAAAACCCAAAAAATCTGTCAAAGAATTTCACATGGAAGACCAATAATTTAAATGAACAAGGCAATATGGAGATATTGCAGAAGAAATAGACAAGGTAGAGACGATGTTTTAGAAGTTCAACAACTTTGCAATATTTCCAAATACCCTCCTGATCATCAGTTCTTCCACGATCAGTTCTACCCAGACGAAAACATTTTCATCAACAAAGAATGGAAAACATTGGAGGCAAATCTTCCTGATTCAATTTACGTTAGAGCTTACAAGTCAAGGCAGGATCTAATGAGTGCCGTGATAGTAGGTCCTAAAGGTACCTCTTATTCCAATGTCTGTTCTTCTTTGACATACAGTTTCCAGGCAATTATCCGGCTCAGCCTCCAGAGCTCTTCTACCATTCTTATGGCCTTGATGTGAATTCAAACCTTAAACGGAATGGGAAGGTTAACCTCAACCTGTTGAAGTATTGGCATCAATGGTACGAACATAAAGAACAAAGGTGGAAACCAAAACAATCCATTATAGTACAGGTACTTGTTTCAATCCGAGATTTGGTCTTCAATAGCAAACCTTATCTCGGTGGGTGTTATAACTTTTAATGCAAATGTGCAAGGCCATGCTTTTCATGCTTAGGGACCCGCCTATAGATTTCAAAGGTTTTGTGAAAGGATATTTAAGAACAAATGCTCATCCAATTCTGTTAAACTATAAAGCTCAGATGGGTGACAGTAAAGCTACAAACCAGTTATTCTTCAAGCTTGTGAGGGCATTTGAAGAGAATGGAACTTATTGTAGACATCATTATAATCAGCAACAATATGAACAGACATTGAAGGAAGAGGAGCTTCTGGAGGAGGAAAGTGAAGGGACTATATCGAAGATCTGGAGTAAACTGAAAATACTAGATTCATAAAATTAAGACTTTGGTGGTTTAGTTTAGTTTGCTTCTTTTTTCTTTTTATTTTTTCAGATACCACAGGAATAGGATTTGAATCCATGTCATCCATTCCATGAAGATTATTCTTTATCACATCAATTGAGATAATTGGGATCCACTAGTTTGCTTTAATACTAGAGTATTTCCTATTTTACTCACTTTTAAGTCTGTAAACATTTGATTATGACTTTACCATTCTATTTTCAAATCTCATTCATCTAGGCTATTTTAGAGAACCCATCATTTTTTTTTTCTTGCCAATTATAGTATTATACTCAATGGATTCAAAAACCCACCTCACCCCTCTACCTTGTTCCCATAAGAAGGAGATGCCATTTCAGCTACATTTCATTGACTTAAAGAAACCATAATGGACAAAGAGCACATTCTAAGTCACAAGCATGCCACACACCTAAAAGACTTTCTAAACCTAAGTTGTATTTAACAATATTAGAAATTCTATGACTATGAATCTTGTAATTCAGTGGTATTACCTGATTCTTCAAATAGGGAGGATTTTGAGTTTGAATCCCCTCCCCACTTATTGTAAGCGAATATATATATATATATATATATATATATATATATATATATATATATATATATATATATATATATATATAAATGCAACTTTAAAGCCACACTACATTGTTTGTCAAAAGGTTCAGTGAGTCTCACGTGCTTCTAATTGTGCTTGATCATTAGCAATGATTTATAGTTTTTTTTTTTTGAAATAACCCAGAACTTACACACACCGACACACCTATCCACCATCTAGGTTGTGGATCTTAAACCCACAGCCTCTCCTTCAGTCCCATTCTTATGGGAAAAGTGCCATTTGAAATTGAACTCATTCACTTGTTTAGTTATCAACTATATGATTGCTCTGATTGCTCTGATTCTAAGACAATGAGCTCTAGCTCAACCCACATCTGCTCCACCTAATAAGTTTTTGGGAAGGAAAAGGTCGTGGGTTCAAAACACATTGGGTACTTTTGTAACTTACTAATCAAAAATAAATTATTGCTCTAATTCTGCGCTAATGAGCTCTTCAACTAACACTTCCACCCCTTATAAGTTCTAGGGGAGGGTGAGGTCTTGGGTTCAAGGCTCTGTGGGTGCGCGTGTAACTTACCAATAATAATAATAAAAAATAGTGTTCGCTATGATTCTGCTATGTCACTATGTGTAACTGATTGCTCTCTGATTCTGTTCTGAGCATTTTGTTTTCACAAAGGTTGACATAGCAAATTGTTAACACCACCACTTTACTATCTAATAGTGAGAACTTGCCACCTCAACAATTGCGGATTTTTTTTTTTTTTTTTTTGGGGGGGAAAAAGGTATACAAGTAGACTTATTGTTCTTAATTGGTAAGAATAGTATTAATAAAGCTCAAAGCCCCTGAGTGCTTTTTGAAGAAGCACAAAAGCACGCCTAGATGCACTTTTTAAATTTTTTTAATAAAAAAATATATATGAATCATTGAAATTAATGCTTGATCTTGAAGGAAATGACGGTGGGATCATTCACTTATTTAATATTAAAACCCTGTTCTTAAAGGGTTAATATTACAGACACAAAAAAATTGCTTACATTCACAAACAATAATAAATTACTATTCTTGTACTTTTTCATCTTTGCCTTTTGAATATAATTTGATTAAATCATTCACTTCTTTTGATCACGTATAGCAAACTTTCTATAATTAGATTACTATCATATTGTCCATTGATAATTGTTTTCAGATTTACCATATACAAATTTTAAGCAAAAAAATTTGAACTTACAATCTTGGAGCAATTGCACCATCTATTTTAGCAAATAGGAAGAATATATTACTATTTAGATTTAATAGTTTAATTAGCAAGAAATCATGTGCCAAATTTCAACAACCAAAACAAATTTGAGTAAGACTTTAAAATAAATATTAGCTACAAAAGAAAGTAAAACGAAATAAGTTATTTATTAAAAAAAAAAAAAAAAAAAAAAAGAGGAGGAGGCTTAAGGTATTGTAGTGTGTACCGGAACAGAGAATCTTCAGGTGGTTTTTACTGGGCCTTGTTGTAACTGAATACAGTTATAGCTTTGTATAGGGAAAAAAAATGAAAAGACAGATTACGAGTTTGTGCGTGAATCTAACAGCATCCAATGAGAGAGAAGGGTTTTGGTGCTTTTGTCATTGGATGTGGATATTAGATTCACACACAAACCTGAAATATGACTCTTCTTGTGCAAGTGCAACTGTTCTGTATTGTATCTATGTACAACAGAGAAAGATATAGAGACTTTGAGAGAGAGAGAGAGAGAGTTTCTTATTAAGCTTTTTGTACGGAGCCCTAGCTAGTTAGGTTAGGCTTGATTTCTTTTGGGCTTTCGGGCCATACTTTGAGTAAACGGACTGATTTGTGTCATACTAATGTTTCCCCACACTTGGTTGAATGTGTTGGGGCCTCTTATTATGGCTGATGGGGACAATGGAGCAAAAGCTGTATCACAATGAAAGGGCTTTAATGATTTTTTTTTTTTTTTTTTTTTTGTCCTTAAATTATGTGACAAAATTCCATTTATTTTGTGTCAATTTAACTTATGAAGTTTTGCAAATGTCTCAATACCATCACTGATTTTAGGAAATTGCTTTGTTCTGCCGCTCCTTTTATATTTTTTTCTGAAAATAGTGAAATTACTGCAATTGAAAAGTTAAGGAAGCAAGTTACGAAAGAAGTTTATAATACTCCTTATACAATGCATCCCGGTAATACGAATATGTATTTGGACTTGAAAACTAATTTCCAACAACTCCGTAAAAGTAGGTGTAAGGACCAGAACTGACTGGAATCCAGAGCGGGAATGGATCCAGGCCCACGTAGCCCAAACAATGAATTTATAGAGTGCAGGAAAGAAAGCTAGTCTGATCTTGGGCCGAAAATATTGGATTTTAGTGTAAGAGAGATCCAATATACGAGCGTGACCTCTTGCAATAAATTTCCTTCGGACGTGTCTTGAAGATCTGATTTTTCTCTTTCTGTTTTTCTCTCTCCCTCCTTCCGATCCCCCTTCCTTCTGTCTTTCCCCCACTTATATATCATCGCCTTTCTGCCTTTTCTTCTCACTTTCTCTTGAATCTTCCGTCCTTAGCTGGAAAGCTGCTCTTTCACTGTTCAGGTATCACCTCCACATTAATGCGGCCAGAAGGTTAGCTGGGAGACAGTTAATGCGGAGGTGACAGCACCACTAGATATTTGCCATTTTCTACCATTACTTTTTGTTGGATATTTTCCCCTTTGTGCCGTTATAAGATTGTCCTGGGCACTGTCCTGAGTGATCAACAAGTTAACCAGGAACCTCGGACAAAAATGCCGAGGTGACCCTCATCCTCGGACACAGTCCCCACTCTTGCTAACATGCTGCACCTCTCCTCGGATGGTGATTTTATCCGTTCCTCGGCTGGTCGTCCTCGGATGTTCGTCCTCGGATGTTCGTATCTCTCCATAAAAGATATTGGGCCGGGCCTTTCCCTTTGCACTGTTGGAACCCAGGGCAAAATTGGCCCACACAATAGCCCCTCAAAATCTTGCTTTTCGGCTTCTCGGGAGAAAAGAAGGATTTTGACTCTCTCTTCGGATCTCCCTTATGATCTGATTCTATTGAGTCAAATCATAGCTGCGTGCGTTTTTCTTTTCGCGATCCGTTCCTGACTCTTCAGTGTCCAGGGAGCGCCTTCATTTAATTTTGGCAACCCCCCTGTCCCCCACGTTCAACGGTGAGATGCCAATCCAACGGTGGTTGGACCTTTTGGGAATTTTGGCGGGCGAACTCCCGCTTTTAATTTTTGCGTAACTATAAATAACCTTTCAAATCGCTTTCTTGTCACTTTTGAACGATTGCGTTATTCTAGAACCTGAGACTTTATTTCTTTCTCTTGTTCCTTCGTGCGTATACAAACACATAAATCCTGTCCGAGGACCATTTCTCAAACCTGTAAGTCCTCCTAAACTCTCTTTAACTTTTATTCCTTTTTATTGTAGAATCCCTTCTCTAGGGCCTCCTAAAAAAAATGGGTAGATTTAAGGAGTTAGTAGATACTGAGGAGGGAATGAGAAATTTTAGGATTAAGTACAACATTCCCCCCCATGTGGGCGTTAGATACGCGGCCCAGGGCGAATGGTACGACGAAAGAAAAACGAACGAAGTTGTCATTCCTATGATCGCTTTCATAGAAGGAGGGATGACCATTCCCATGGGCACCCTCACTAGGAACTATCTTAGGTATTTTAGGCTATCTCCCACCCAATGTGCACCGAATATGTTCAGGGTACTAGGGAGCATAGAGGCCTTGAACGAAAGAATGAATCTAAATCTGACCCATCATGACATAAACTGGGTTTACAACCTTCAGCACTTAAAAAATCAGGGGTATTACCTGAAATCCAGGCAGGCCGAGGTTAGGCTGATTCAGTGTCTTCCTCAATCCAATAAAGGATTAAAAGAAGATTTCTTAATCTTCTCTGGGCAGTGGCATGACGGCTTACCATGCCCAGTTAAAGAGGGCGAGCCAGGTGGGGGTCCGAATTATTTAATCTATATGCTTAACTGTTTGGATTCTAGTTTTTCCATTATCGTCGGCTTATATTAAAGTGACTCTTATCACTTTCATTAAAAATGCAGATCCGCGTGCGACTTCGCCATCGTTGCGCTTAGTCAACAAGGCTAGCTTGGACAAAGTTCTCCGAGCAGAAATCTACGTCAATCCTTCAGACGGTCAACTGAGGGCGGCCCATCTCATCCTCGGCTACACTCCTATTTCTCGGGCGTTCCAAGCTCCTTCGTGCGTGATAAAGGCAAAGGACCCTCGGCTTCGCCGGATCAGTGTCGCCTACGAAGGGTTTCTAGTCCCACAAGGTGTTCCCCTTCCAGCAGATACCAAGCATACTGAGGTACTGCCTGTCGCCAGCCTCGCCGGAGCCAGTTCGCCTTTGCCCCACGTTCCTCGAATAAAAGAGGAGGAAGAGGTAGAAAGAGACGAGGAGGGCTTTGTAGACGTATCCTCGGTCGCCGACGACTACGAGGTTTTTAATTTGCTCACCCCCTCACCTACTGCCTCGGAAGATATGGGCATTCAGAGGAAACCCCAACGGAGTCTCCAGGAGTTGTTGGAGGGCCAACCTGGGAAGGGGGAGGTTGGAAGGTCAGCCCAACAGAAACTTCCTCCCCCTCCCCCCAAATCTCCCTTACCTGCCCCTCAGCCAGCTCCTCCTTCCAGGGCCGAGCAGCCTGAACCTAAGAGGAGGAGGGAGCCCAAAGGCAAGGAGGTTGTGGAGACCGGGAGGGCTCCACCCTCTCACGATGAGGACGCCCACAGGCCGACGAAGCAACTGAAGCTTGGCCCTGCCCCCAGCCGAGGACCTGAAATGGGGGAGCTTCAACGAAACGAGCCCCGGGCATGGCTTCCAGCCCCCATGCTTGGGGGCGAGCCCCTGACCGAAGACGCGTCGATCAGGGATTACAACGGGGGCATTGGCTGCCAGGTAGCCTCGGCCTTGGAAGAGACCCTCCTGCTCCCCAAGGACATGGTGGAGCTACGAGGGTTGAGGAGGAACGAGGTCTTCCTTCAAGCCAAAAGGTGCTTAGGGATGGTATGTACCACTACTTCGTCACCAATAGTGTTACTAATATATATATATATCTATTATTTATTTTACTTGTATTTTAAATTTTCCTTTCTTTTTGGCAAACAGGCTGTCCAGAGCACCTTCAGGATGGAAGAAATTTACCACTCCGTTGCTCAGCAGCTAGAGGAGGAAAGAAGGAGAAGGATAGCTGCGGTGCAGACAATGGCCGTTGCCGAGAAGAGCAACACTGATCTCAAGGAGAGGATAAAGACTGAGGAGCAGTCAAGAAAAAGCGCTGAGGCCGCCTTGAAGGGGGCTGAGACTCAGGCTGAAAGCCAGAGGCAGCTGGTGGTGGAAGTCAAAGGACAGTTGGTCACTGCCAAAGAGCAAATTGCAACTCTAAGGCAACAACTGGACGAGGCTAACCAGCTTAAAGCTTTGGCCGAAAAAGCGAGGGCACAAGCGGAGGAGGATAAGCTGAAGGCCGAAAAGGAAAGGGACGAGGCTGAGCAGCACGGGTATGATGTCGGCGTGGCAGAGACTGAAGACACTCTTCGTGCCGAAGTCCCTGCGGTCTGCCGCGCCTACTGCGCTCAAACGTGGGAAGAGGCCCTCAACCAGGCTGGGGTTGGGGCCTCATCAGGGTTGAGGAAGCCTGAAAGCATCATCTTCCCCTCAGCCCTGCGAATTCCCAAGATGGCTGAGACAGCCCCCTCCGCGCCTCAGACTACCTCCGAGGTCCCCCCTCAGCCCCTCCCTCCTGCTGTCCAGCTTGGTGAGGAGAAGGAGACAGAGATCCAAAAGGGACCCCTTCCAGGTGAGGTGACTGAAGCTCCTCAGCCAGACGGCGCCAATTGTAAGGACCAGAACTGACTGGAATCCAGAGCGGGAATGGATCCAGGCCCACGTAGCCCAAACAATGAATTTATAGAGTGCAGGAAAGAAAGCTAGTCTGATCTTGGGCCGAAAATATTGGATTTTAGTGTAAGAGAGATCCAATATACGAGCGTGACCTCTTGCAATAAATTTCCTTCGGACGTGTCTTGAAGATCTGATTTTTCTCTTTCTGTTTTTCTCTCTCCCTCCTTCCGATCCCCCTTCCTTCTGTCTTTCCCCCACTTATATATCATCGCCTTTCTGCCTTTTCTTCTCACTTTCTCTTGAATCTTCCGTCCTTAGCTGGAAAGCTGCTCTTTCACTGTTCAGGTATCACCTCCACATTAATGCGGCCAGAAGGTTAGCTGGGAGACAGTTAATGCGGAGGTGACAGCACCACTAGATATTTGCCATTTTCTACCATTACTTTTTGTTGGATATTTTCCCCTTTGTGCCGTTATAAGATTGTCCTGGGCACTGTCCTGAGTGATCAACAAGTTAACCAGGAACCTCGGACAAAAATGCCGAGGTGACCCTCATCCTCGGACACAGTCCCCACTCTTGCTAACATGCTGCACCTCTCCTCGGATGGTGATTTTATCCGTTCCTCGGCTGGTCGTCCTCGGATGTTCGTCCTCGGATGTTCGTATCTCTCCATAAAAGATATTGGGCCGGGCCTTTCCCTTTGCACTGTTGGAACCCAGGGCAAAATTGGCCCACACAGTAGGCAAATTGCCAATTTAAGTAATTTTTTGTGTCGTATGATTGCCTTTGCATGTGTTAATTTTCTTTCTATTTTTCATTTCCCACATATCTGAGAATTTATTCTTTCTATTTTTGGCCTCCTTTATACTTGGAAATTTGTGTAAATTCCCAACAAAGATTAAATTAAAACTAAATCAAGAATTAAAATTGTAGTTTTAATATATATTGTAGGGTTGATGGGTCCGAGAATATATGTTGGGCCTTGGACTTTATCCGAGGATGCTTAGTGGTCCAAGGACAGATAAACAATAATGAAGATGTGAAACTCAGAGCTCTGCGAGCAAGTTACGAATGGGAAGGCTAAGGAATGTAGGCCGAGGAGGAGTGTCTCCTCGGCTAAACTAAGCCGAGGGCAGAAAGTCTGTTTAGTCATCCAAAACAACCTTCCAAAAAGTTCTATTGATAAGGATATGCATTGTGAACATAAAGGACAAATAGGGAGCTTGGAAATATCTAAGAGAAAGCTGTTACCACCGCATTGAATGCTCTACATCTAACTCTCTGGCCACATTAATGAGGAAATGATACATGAACAGTAGTTTTCAACCTTACAGCTACTCTCCAAAGATTTCAGGAATGTGCTGATGTGATAAGGATCAACACCAACAATCTGCTTTACACGTGGATGGCAGAGATGAAAGGAAAAAGATAGTATAAAATAGAAGGGAGACCTTGAGAGAAAGGGATCAAAGATCGTAGAAGAAAGAGAGAATTACTGTAGTAATAAGAACTGTACTTGTAACTAATTTCGAGAATTATATAAAAGAACTGATCTCCTTGGACTATGCTGAGAACAATTTTCACTAGATAAAACCAGTCTGTTTTTGTTTTAGTGTCATTTAGATCCACGTGATTTACTACCCAACTCATTAAAGCCTAGTTTTCCAACTCACTCTCTACAAATTCATTGTATTGGGCTCTTTAGGCATATATCCTTTGCATTTTTGGACTTAGGACTCAAATCGTGTCCCTATATATATATATATATATATATATATATATATATATATATATATATTAATCTGATTATGTGAAAAGAAAAATAAAAAAGAATGTTAAGGGATTAGCTAATAAGAAAAAAGAAAAAGGAGGGAATGATGATAGTATTGTGGATTGTGGATGAGAATTTATGAAGTGCATGTGACCACGTAATCAAGCACATGAACATGTGGACATGAAAACATACTTTCTATCTGCCACGATGGCTGATTGGCTGCCACCAGTAGTAACCGGCCACCTCCCCCATTGATTCCTAAAGCACCCTGCAAAATAACATTTATAACAAAACTCATTGACAAAATTAGCCATTTAAAACCTAAAAATGTTTCCTAATTAAAATTAGTATTTCCAGGCACATGGAGAACATGGCTTACTCCTTGACTCCAAGAAAACGTAAAGGAAAGTAGTGTGAATCGTGTGTGTAACCATTATGGGCCACTTAGGCCCACAACTATTCATTAGGGCTTCCTCTCTGCTTCTTCATTCTTTGGCACATGGTATGGTCCGTTTGTACACGAGACTTGGATTAAAAATTATAATCCTCCTAGCTAGAAATTAATATTATTATTAAGGTAGAGCCATCTACGGATTTCAATTATCTCAATTTGTAAGGTCTCTGATGGTTGTATAAGAAATCTGAAGTTCAATTCCCGCCTAAAAAAAAATGGTAGAACCACCCTTTTGCCACCTAGTTAAGTTTAATGAAATTTTTTTCATAAAATATTTTGCACAAGCTTCCATTAAACCAAGATAAGATCATCTATATTTCATTTAAAAAATAGTGAGAACTCATTTCAGATGGAGAAATCCTTTTAATTTTTTTATTCTACGGTATGGGGTTTAATTAGTGTAGATACTTTCTCAATATCATGTATGTGTTTTTTCATTCACTTTTGTGAGAATTTTCTCTTTAGGTCCACTATTCTTGGATTTAACTACTCTCTACTATTAAATTTGGTTAAGGAAGTATGGGAAAAGCCTTAGAGTCTTATAGTTCAATTAGTATCTTTTAGTATTTTTAACATAGACATTTAGGGGGTGTTTGGTAGAGTAATTTGAAAATTGTTGTTTGTGATTTTTTGAAATACGTGAGAGTGAAAAAGTGTGTAAAAATGTGTGTAATTTTGTTTAAAATGTGAAAATGTGAGTTTGAGATGCAAAACCAAACAGGCCCTTAAAGTTTAAATTCATCGAGATTGTAAATATTAAATTATTAAAAAAGAAAAAGAAAAGGAAAAGAGAAAGAAAATCATAAGCTAATGGCTTACCAATGGAAATGTAGCATGTGTTTTATAATGTATTGGATAGTAAAATACTATATTAAAGAGAAAGTTCGTCAATAATGCATGACTATAATTAGCTAGAGTTTCATCCACGCATGTGCACAGCCGTCATACACTTTGTTTGTGTTTACCGGTAAATAGAAGAAAAATAAATACGTACCAACCAAGGGAAATACATGAAAAGAACATCCTAACAATACAACAACACACTCCTTTCTACCTGTATTACTATTACATGCAACACAAACAATTAAAGTGAAAAGCCCCACTATTCCAAAGATCCAGTAAGGACATATGGCTTTAAGACCATACGATCCATAGACTTAGATATATGTTAGCCAGAGAAATAGCCATTTGTTTTATTTACTTGGTAGACGTAGCACTTACTACAAGTGCATGTGCTTGCATGTTCTTGAGCTCATGCTATTATGAAAAAGCAGAGGAACGAAAGAAACTATACCTTCAAGTTATGAACCGCCACCAGTAATTCTGTCCAAAACTAGAATAGGTAGCAAGCAATAATTAGAAAAAATCAATAATTCTCGAAAATATTTGTGTACTTGATATTTTTTTTCATTTTCTGAAAACATAAATGAATTTTGTGATAATAAGAGAATGTATTGCTTATCCTGAATTATTATTATTTTTCTTGATGAGGAGTACCTAATCACTGGCTAGTGATTAATTTGGAAGATAACGTGCCTAAAATCACAGTGTTTTGTTGTCCAGAAAACAAGGAAAAAACAAAAAAAGATTCTACATTAATGTTAAACCTGGGATCTCTTCCAAAGTATATCACTGACAAAGATGCATGCATCTTTGTCTTTAAGATTGTCTTAAAGTTTATCTATGTTCATCGCCGTACTATGAACCAGACATGTTAGAACATGATTTATTAGATCGGTGTTTAGGAAAACAATCATAATTTTGAAGAGAAAAAAATGGGGTTCATGAATGTCAGAAGAAAATCTACCTTATCCCAACATTAAGATCTGAATTGTCCACTATTCTGAACACAAATATTGCCAAGTAAGCCCTATAATTTATAATAGTTTTCATATATAGGTTTCCTGTTTGGAAACATGGCTATAACCACCAGAAACCCTAGAGGCCTATAAATTTTCATCGCTATGTTTATCGAGCTGGAAGGAGGAAATTAAGGGGACCCCAATTTCACATTTATATATGCATTGAATTTAGAAAGTGGGGGAGGAATAATCCAGGGTGTTTTCATGAGAGATGGAGGTGTGTGATGAAAGGTGGTGGCTTAGGGGGGTTGGGTGGTGAAGAAGAATCATGTGGGTACATGTGGATTGAGTTGGAGAACATGCCCAAAGACACAAGCAACATCTTTGGTACACTTGGCTCTCTATTATTCATGTATTGTATCCCATTCTCTTGGACTCCTCCTATGAAATTGTCTATGTGGTCCCCACCTTTTTTTTAAACAATTTGTGTGTGTTAACTTATGTTATCCTCAATGGCCACCAACCCATGTCCCAATTCACCATATAAAAGCACTCATTGTGTCATTTGGGCTATAGGGGTTTTATCTAGCTAGCTATAAAAGTCTTCAAAGTTTGAGTGAAATTTTTGAAATATGGGAGTTTCTCCACAATCCCTCCTTGTTTCCCTCGATATGAAGGGTCTGCTTCAAGGAAATGATCATGAGCAAAGTTGCAGTGCAAAAGGGTCTTTGTGTAGCAAACATATGGGAGCCCAAGCCAATAAGAGAAGTTGGCAAATGAAGAAGCAAAGGGTTATGAGGAAAAATGGAGGAGGACATGTTAAGAGCAAGAGGGCAACGAGGATTTTGATGAAGAGGGTAGCACGTCTAGGTTCAAAAAAGCCGGCGAATGGGATTGTGAGAAGGGTTAGAACCTTGAAGAGGCTCATTCCGAACAGTGAGTCCATGGGCTTGGATGGACTCTTTCAAGAGACAGCTGATTACATTTTGTCTTTACAAATGAGAGTGAGGGCCATGCAGGTTATGGTTAATGTATTGGGAGGTTCTGATGAGTGATCTAGTCATTTGTAAAGGCTGTAATCATCATTCTTTTCTTCCTCTTCCTCTTCCCTTCTTCTTCATCTTCTTCTTCTTTTATTTTTTTTATTATTTATTTTTACTTCTTTTATATTATGCTTTGTCTTTTCATGTGGTTCATAGACATAGAAGCTTGAGTGTTGATGTTGTCTAGGTTTATTAACAACAGCTTGGTCATTTTATTTGGTCATGAAAAGTGACATTGGGATGAACAAGTGATCAGTTAGTGAAATTCATATTTTTATTCTTCACATTTATGTTACCAAATCGATCGATATATAGCTTTCTGCTCGGTTGTATTGACTTCAAAATTGTATCGGCTATTAACGTTATGGTTACCATATATAATTACGGCAAAATAGTGTGGCTATTTGAAATTATGAAGAGACTTGAACTGTTGGAACATAATAATTTGTCCAAATCTAATTCTAAATAGACTTGTATCGAGGTATATTTTACAAATTTTCTTACAACTCCTTTTTTAGGATGGACAATTCTGGATTACAATGGTAATGATGAGATCAAATTCAAAAAACATATCTACATAATGGGTTTTTTCAACCAATTAACCTTTTTTTTTCACAAGGTCAATTGGCAAAGTATTGCGGTTAATTTAGTCTAGCTTGATTCAAAGAACATACTAGTTGGTTGGAATATAAAATTATAGATGATGTTACATATTATATTGCTTGAATTGTTATCTTTTTCAAACTGACACCGGTGATAAAGTATATAAAGACTCTTTTTTATTATAGGATTTCAAAAATAGGGAAAAAAAGAGAAGCTACATACGTTTAGGATTATTATAGCGCACATAATAAAGCCCTAAAGAAAATGTTAAGTTTTTTTTTTTTTTTAAATAAAAAAAATCAGAGCTTTCAAAAAATTATATGCGAGCAATAAAATCACGCCTAAAAAAGTTTTGAACTCGTTTAATCGTGTTACTAGATTGTATTTACGTTCTATAACAACAATGATTAGCGTTTCATGGCTACAATGAATCTCAAGATATTCACAAGCATGGTTTAAATATTAGCATACTGTGAGGACAAGAATAGATAATGGAGCAAACAATATGTAATGTGAGTTGAATAGATTGAAAAAAAAAAAATACTTTTAGGATGATTATCCATCTACTTATTATTATATTCGTTACTTTGCACTCCAGATTCAACTAATATTAGTTGCAAAAATTCACATCCAAATTATAAATTTATTTTTAGCTTGGTTACAACTGTATTTAATGTTGTTGGAGTATCATGCAAACATCAAGATATTCTTCGTGAAAATTAAACATATTGTTCAAGTTATAGAAACACTACGAAATAATGAAAGATCAGCAAATCGTGGCTTGAAACAAAAGACATATATAAAAAAGGCTTGGTAACTAATACACGTTGGAGTTTTCACTAAGGTGCATTTGTTAGTCTTTATTGAGTTGCAAATTCGTACCCAAAAGTCCATAAGGAGGAACACCAAACAAAAAGCAAGGCCCAAAAGTCCATGAAAAGGAAAGTCCAATAAAAAGCAAGGCCCAAAGGCCCGCCAAGAAGATCGAAGAGCAAGAAAGGCCCAAAGAAAACAGAGAAGAAATAAAAGCCTCGACTTACGCTAAGAAATGCAAGGAAAAGTGATCTGCAGCAGAATACAAACCTGCAGCAGAATACAGTTCTTCAGCAGATCAAGGCAAATTGGGTCCAAGACCCTTTTGATCTAGTAAACATTATTTGGCCCACAAAGGCCCAAATCCTTTTGTATAAAAGGGTAAGAGTGAAAACTAATATGAAGAAACACAATAAAAAGAAACAAGGAACAGCAGAAAGTGTCAACAGTAGGAACTGCATGAAGGAAAGAAAAGTCAAACCGAAGGAAATGATGAACACAATAGGGAACGCGTGAAGAAATAAGACAAAGCCAACGGCAGAAAATGCGTGAAGGAGAAAGAAAATAAAATCAGAGAAAAGACAAAAGAAAACAAGGCAAGCCCAAGAGCCTATACTTTCTTCCACAAAAGATAAATACAGGCAGAAAAGACACGCAAGAGAACGAAACAAAATAAATTTGCTACAACAGAAACGGTGTGGGAATGAAAGAAGACAAAAATAAAGGATAATGAAGCAAGTACACGAGGGCCGGAGCACCACCAACCTGTACCCAGCCAATACAAAGGAGGTAGGCCCATGGTTAAGGGATTCAGAAGGTGTGGTTTGGTGGTGGGGGTAAAAGGGGTCTATATTTAGTTTCTAGCCGTGGCTTCTTTTGGGAATATACCTTATTGGGATAGTATCTTACCCAAAAGAGGTAGTAAATGGATAGGACCATTTGATGCATGCCATAGAGGTAAGTGAGGAAAAACCCAAATTCTTATCCGTTTGGAACTGAGAGGTAGATGTCTCACAATGAAACCAAACAAAGAGGAATTTTGTCATAAAACAAGAAGTGATGCAGCAAATGCGTACTAAGTAGTGGTAGTGGACAGCCAAGCAATGGGTTAGTGGACAGTCCTGAAAGAATGGCCACAACAAACCAAAAATAGTTGGTGAAACCTTAAGGGGTAGCCATAGATGAAAGCGCCGGGGGGGGGGGGGGGGGGGGGGAACCACGCCAACATAGTTGTAAGAAACTAAGAGTAACAAGAATAGAGAGAAAGAAAGAAAGAAAAAGTTGGTAAAAAGAAGAGAGAAAACATGGCAGAAATAAGGAAATGCATCAATAGACTATCTTTTCCTTCTCTCTTCAACAAACCAACTCTTTGCAATCTCCAAAGGATGACTACTCTGAGTCACATTCTAAACCACTCAACTTTTTAGCCTAATTGGGTAACAAGGTTGTGTGAGTTGGAGTTAAGCTCTCTTAATCATTATCCTTTTGAAAACACTGATCTTTTAATTCATGATTATGCTGGCAAAAACTTTACATATTCTTCGCCAACACGTGTATTAGTGTGTTTAGCTTTAACTATTATTCTATCATACTTATATGTGTATCAATTGCAGTCTATATTCTACAGATTACATTTTACATATTTATATGCGAATACATATAAGTATATATACAAGTGTGTGTGTGTGTGTGTGTGTGTGTGTGTGTGTACACTTAAGATTACACTAACCCATGTAAACTAACATTTGCTTGATGGGTATTTTCTTTGGGTTTTAGAGTTGTTTATGTGTAGGAAGTGGAGAAATATTTTCTACAGAAGAAAATAAAGAGTAGTCATTCTCGTTGCAGAAAAGTGCAAAAACTTTACTGCACACCAGAAAGTTAAGGAAAGTTAGTTCCGCAGTAGAAGCTAGAAAAGTGCAGAAAACTTTATTGCACAGCAAAAAGTTAAAAAAAGTCAGTTCCATGGCAAAAACTAGGGAAATGTTCCTTCTGCAGTAGAAACAGAGAATAAGCTCATTTTGTAGTGCCTTCCCTTGGACTTTAAACTCAACGTTTGCGCACAAACTGGCAACGGTAGAATGGTACCTTAGAGCCCATTCCGCAGAGCATCAGGCCCAACTTCTTTCTTAGAAAAAGTCTAGACTAAAAGTTGTCTAATAACATCAAGATACGTGTCTAAGGTACACGATGTGTAAAAAAACACCCTTGATAATCTTTTTGGCATGTTTTCTTCTATATATAATTAATATAACTGATGTGATTGAAACTGTTGTGTAAGATAAGACGATTTATATTATAAACATAGAGTATAAGCTAATATCTTATTTGGCATAAGTAATAAGTTGTCACAAGCATTATAACAAAAATATCAAGATATTATGAGTGCAAGCATTATAACAAAAGTATCAAGATATTATGAATGCTATGAAGATGATTGAAGTTTCAAAGCAACATTGGGATTGGGATTGGTCTTATCAATTGAAACAACTATTATAGAAAGGGCTTTCTTTTTTCTAACATTGAACATTGTTTAAAATCTATTTCATAATCAAATTGGAGATTAATCGATAAATTATTACTTGTTGTCATACATAAAAATATATATGTAAGGACCAGTTTTGACTTGAACTCAGAACAGGAATGGACCCAGGCCCAAAAAGCCAGAACAATAAATTTGTAGAGAGTGGGAGAAAAAGCTAGTCTGAATATAGGGTAAAGATATTGGTAGATAGCATTAAATGGAAAGAGTTACACATGCACACATGCAAAAAGCATCCTCGGACGTGCCCTAACAATATGATCGATAGTGAAGAATTCTTCCTTTTTACTATTGTATTTCTTCAACATTTTGCTCTCTTTTCTTTTCTGGGTCCTTTTCTCCTTTTTTTTTCTTTTCTTCATCCTCTCTTTTCGTGTTATATACTATGGTTTTCGTACCCTTTTCTCCATCCACGTGTGAGTTAGATGTTGGGAGTTTTTCTGTCCCCGTTCGCCCTTCCTTGAACCTTCTACTCTTAGCTGTAAGGCTGCTTGTTTACTGTTCAGGCATCACCTCCACATTAATACGGCCAGAGGGTTAGCTGGGCAGCATTTAATGCGGAGGTAGCAGTGCTTCCAGATATTTGTTATCCCCCATCCTTATCCATTATCTGGCATTTCCTCATCCTCTTGTTGCAAAGCTCTTCCAATATGCTACATTAAGGGATTGAGAAGGTTCCTGATCTCCTCAGACAGAGGTTCCGAGGTGGTCTTTATCCTCGGACACGGTTAGGTCCTTCATAAATATTCTTTACCTCTTCCTATAAAACAGTTTTCATCTCTTCCTTTGTTGATCGTCCTTGGATACGCTCTTATTCTCGGACTAGATATTGAGCCATAGGCCCAATCCTTTCCCACACGAATAGTACTTATGGGATCAATTGGCCCCCACAATAGCCCCTCAAAATCTTGCTTTTTGACTCCTTGGAAGAAAATGAGGATTTTGATATCCTCAGCTTGTTCCCCTTATGGCTCTACTTCGTTAGGTCGAATCATAACAATACGTGTCTGCCCTCCTGTGACTCGCCCCTGATGCTTCAGTAGCCAGGGCGTGCCTTTATTTAATTTTGGCAACTCCCTTGTCTCCCACGTTCAATGGTTGGATGAGAATCCAACAGTGGACAGGCTTTCTTGGAATTTGAGAGGGCGAATTCCCGCTCATTATTTCTGCATTACTATAAATAATCTTTCAAATCAGTTTCTTTTTACTTTAAACAATTGCGCTATTCTAGAACCCGTATTCTGAACCTGATATTTTCTTTCTTTCTCTCACTCCTCTGAGCGTCTACAAATACCAAAATCTTGTCCGAGGACCATTTCACACACCTGTAAGTCTTCCTGAACTATCTTCAATTTTTATTCCTTTCTTTTTGCAAAATTTTCCATATAGAACTTCTTAGATAAATGGGTAGATTTAAGGATTTAGTAGACACCGAGGAGGGAATGAGGAGTTTTAAGTCTAAGTACAACATTCCCCCACATGTGGGTGTTAGATACGCGGCACAGGGTGAGTGGTTTGATGAAAGGAAAACGAATGAGGTAGTCATCCCTATGATCGCTTTCATAGAAGGAGGTATGACTATTCCTATGGGTACCCTTACTAGGAATTACCTTAGGTACTTTAGGCTGTCTCCTACATAATGCGCACCGAATATGTTTAGGGTGTTAAGGAGTATAGAAGTCTTGAACGAGAGGTTGAACTTAAACCTCACACACCACGATATAAATTGGATTTACAACCTACAACATCTGAAAGGGCAGGGGTATTATTTAAAATCCAAGCACTCCGAGGTTAGGTTGATTTAGTGCCTCCCTGTATCTAACAATAGACTAAAGGAGGATTTTCTAATCTTCTCTAGGCGATGGCACGATGGCTTACCTTACCCAGTTAAAGAGGGTGAACCAGGTGGGAAACTAACTGTTTAGTTTTAACACTTTATTTTACACAATTTTTGTACTCCCATTGCTATTTGCCATTACTGAAATGAGTCCTTCTTGTTTTTACTGACATTGCAGATCCTCGAGCTACTACGCCTTCACTCTGCTTAGTTAACAAATCGAGCTTGGACAGGGTTCTTCAAGCCGAGATTTACGTCAACGAGTCAGACGGTCAGCTAAGGGCGGCGCACCTCATCCTCAACTATAATCCTATATCGCGAGCATTCCAAGCTCCGTCGTGCGTGATAAAGGCCAAGGATCCTCGGCTTCACAAAATCAGTGTTGCCTACGAAGAGTTTGTAATCCCATAAGGCATTCCTCTCCCCAGATACTCCCCACTCACAGAACCACTACCCGTTGCCAGCCTCGCAGCAGCAGCAACATCTCCCCCCCCCCCCCCGGTTTTCCAAGTAGAGGAGGAAGAAGAAGTTGATCAAGAGGAAGAGGGTTTTGTGGACCTTACCCTGCCCACTGACGACTATGAGGTTTTCAATCAGTCCTTTCCATCACTAAACGAGCCTGAAGACATAGGTATTCAGAGGAAACCCCAACGTAGCCTTCTAGAGTTACTGGAGAGCCAGCCAGGAAGGGGGGAAGCTGGGAAGCCTGCCCAACCCAAACTTCCTCCTCCCCCACCCAAATCTCCTCCTCGTGCTCCTCAGCCACCTCCACCCTCTAAGACTGAACAAGCTAACCCTAAGAGGAGAAAGGAACCCAAGGGCAAGGAGGCAATGGAAACTGGAAGACCTCGTTCTTCCACTGAAGAAGATACCCACAAGCCAGCAAAGCAACAGAGAACCAGTCATGCCCCCAGCCGAGGATCAAAAAGGGGTGATGTTCAATTGCCCGAACCTCAAGCATGGCTCCCAGCCCCTATGCTCGGCGGTGAGCCCCTGACTGATGACGCATCAATCAGAGACTACAACGCGAGCATAGGTTGCCACTTTGCTTCAGTACTGGAGGAAACTCTCTTACTCCCCAAGGATATGGTGGAGTTACGAGGACTGAGGAGGAATGAAGTCTTCTTTCAAACCAAACGATTTTTGGGCATGGTATGTATTTATCCTCTCAAAGATATTTATTTTTTATTATTATTATTTTATTTTATATAACACTTATTCCCTTTTCTTTTTAAAAGGCTGTTTAGAGCACTTTCAGAATGGAGGAGATGTACCATTCCGTCTCACAGCAGCTGGATGAAGAAAGAAAACGAAGGAGTACTGCTGTACAGACATTAACCATTGCTGAAAACAGCAATGCTGACCTCAGGCAAAAGCTAAAGGCTGAGGAACAGGCCAGGAAGAGTGCAGATGCTGCCTTAAAGGGTGCTGAGACACAAGCCGAGAGCCATAGGAAGCTAACAAACGAGGTTAAGGAACAGCTGGCTGCGTCCAAGGAACAAGTGGTAGCTTTGAAGCAGCAGCTAGAGGAGGCTAATAAACTTAAGGATCAGGCTGAAAAAGCCAAAATGCAGGCTGAGGAGGACAAGGTTAAAGCCGAGAAGGAAAAGGATGAGGCTGAGCAACACGGCTACAACGTTGGCGTAGCTGAGACCGAGGATGCTTTTCGAGCAGAGGTCCCCACGGTGTGCCGGGCTTATTGCGCTCAGACCTGGGAAGAAGCTCTCAATCAAGCTGGGATTGAAGCTTCTTCTGAGCTGAGGAAACCTGAAAGAATCATCTTTCCTCCAGCCTTGCGGGTCCTCAACCAGACAGAGATAGCCCCTCTGGTTCCTCAACCGGTCAAGGAGGCCCCTCTTCAGCATCCTCCTTCCACTGGTCAGCAGGAACAGGGCAAAGAACAAGAGATCAATAAGAGACCCTCCTCGGATAAAGTGACTAAGGCTCCTCAGCCTGGGACAACTTCTCAAGACTTTGAGAAGCAATTAGCCCTAGTCACTTTACCTGCGCAGAGATCTCCCCCCCCCCCCCCCCCGGAAGTGGCTGACCAGACTCCCAAGTCCAAGCTTCAAGTCAAGTTGAAACCTTAATTTTTGTACTAGTTTTTATGATATTTATAATGATTGTAACTCTATTTTTTGTATTGAAGGACAAATTTTGATAATATATGAGGCATTATTCATTGGTCCTAATAATATTTGTCAATATTATTGTTTTACTTAAATGTATGCTATTCACTTTATCTTATTTCTTATCCTTTATTCCACATAGGTCATTAAGGAGTAATGTACATTGATAAAACATATCATCAAATCTCGTTAAAAAATATATTTCTTTCTTTTTTAACTAAGCTCTTTAATAAGTCTTACAACATCCAGGGAATATCTCAACACTTACATAATAAGCAAAACGTCAATACCTTGAAATACACCGACATTTAATTGATATTTATGAGATTGACCTATGACTTATAAAATAAACCAACTATTGGCTTAAAAGGTAACAACTTCCATTAAGGATCATGCTCTAAAGGTTTTAATACAACTTATACTTTATTGAATGTATCCCTTGATATGGCAAGAAAGACTGTTTTTACAAGGATTATGGTCCGAGGACTTGATACAAAGGATTTTTCCCTTTCATATTCCAAGAAATGTTCTGGAATGTTAATTCCCAGCAGGCTTACGATATGTGGACTTAGCCCAAATCAGCCTTTGTTTAGTACTTCAAAGATGCCATAGGATATTAATTTTCACTAAGTTTGTGGTCCGAGGACTTGACATAACTTAGTTTCTATTTAATATTTCAACATATGTCATAGGATATTAATTTCCACTAAGTCTGTGGTCCGAGGACCTGACATAACTTAGTTTCTGTTTAATATTTCAACAGATGTCATAGGATATTAATTTCCACTAAGTTTGTGGTCCGAGGACCTGACATAACTTAGTTTCTGTTTAATATTTCAACAGATGTCATAAGATATTAATTTCCACTAAGTTTGTGATCCGAGGACCTGACATAACTTAGTTTCTGTTTAATATTTCAACAAATGTCTTAGGATATTAATTTCCACTAAGTTTGTGGTCCAAGGACCTGACATAACTTAGTTTCTGTTTAATATTTCAACAGATGTCATATCATTCTCAACACACAATTAAGATGAATTGAAGCAAAAAAACATAGTGTAACCTTTCTTATCAATAGTAATACATTTTCAGGTTATTTACATTCCAAGGATGAAGTACAGTTCTGTCATCTAAATCTTCTAAGTAGTACGCACCTACTCCTGCTACTGACGTAATGCGATATGGTCCTTCCCAATTAGGCCCCAATTTTCCCCAAGCTGGGTTTTTAGTATTTCCAACAACTTTCCTTAACACCAAGTCTCCTGGGGCCAATGGCCTTAGCTTCACATTCATATCGTAGTCTCGCTTGAGCTTGTGTTGATAATAGGCTAATTGCACCCTAGCGTCTTCACGTCGTTCTTCAATCAGATCCAAATTCTTTTTGAACAATTCGTTATTCCAATCCGAGGTGAATGCGCTAGACCTCATAGTGGGAAAACCGTTCTCCAGAGGGATTACAACTTCAGCCCTATACGTCATTGAGAAGGGGGTTTCTCCAGTGGACTTCCGAGGTGTTGTCCTATATGTCCAAAGGACGTGTGGCAATTCCTCAACCCATCTTCCTTTGGCGTCATCTAACCTCTTTTTAAGTCCGTTCACGATGACTTTGTTAACAGCCTCGGCTTGTCCATTTCCCTGCGGATAGGCTGGAGTGGAATATCTGTTCTTTATACCCAGGTTGGAACAGTACTTCCTGAAAGCTTTGCTGTCAAATTGAAGGCCATTATCTGAGATGAGGACGTTAGGAACCCCGAATCGTGTAACAATATTCTTCCAAATGAACCTTTTAACATCCACATCCCTGATATTAGCTAAAGGCTCAACTTCTACCCACTTAGTGAAATAATCAGTGCAAACAAGGAGGAATTTTTTATTTCCCATTGCCTTGGGGAAAGGTCCCACAATATCCAGGCCTCATTGAGCAAAAGGCCACGGATTAGAAAGAAGGTTGAGAACCCCTCTAGGCTAGTGAATATTAGGCGCAAACCTCTGACATTGATCGCATTTCTTGACATACTCCTACACCTCTTTTTGCATGTTTGGCCACCAATATCCTTGGGTAAGAGCTCTGTGAGACAGGGATCTTCCTCCTGTATGACTTCCACAAACCCCTTCGTGCAGCTCCTCCAAAAGTGATTCCGATGCTTTAGGGTGCACACAAAGCAAGTAAGGACCAGAGAAAGAGCGTTTGTATAGTTTTCTATCCTCGGAGAGCCAGAACCGAGGAGCTTTCCTTCGCACTTTATCAGCTTCAGACTTTTCCTCAGGCAGTACATCTTTTTCCAGGAACAGTGATATAGAATCCATCCAGCTCGGACCCAATTTGATTTGGTGGATCCGAGGTGCACCATGGTGTACTGAAGTATGCGTATACAAGTCTTCAACCAATACTACTCGAGGTAAATCCTATGCCGAGGACGTGGCAAGGGTGGCTAACGAATCCGCATGTGTGTTTCCACTTCTAGGAACATGAGACAAGTCAAAAACCTCAAACTTTTCTTGTATGCTCCTGATTTGAGTTAAATATTCCTGCATTCTTGAGTCACGCGCCTCTAGATCACCTCTTACTTGTCCCACTACCAGTTTTGAATATGAGAAAACCTTCACGGCCTTTCCTCCCATTCTTTGTACCATCATCATCCCCATCAGCAAAGCCTCATACTCGGCTTCATTATTTGTAGCCGAGAAATTCAACCTTAAGGATTTCTCAATTGTAATCTTCTCAGGTGACACCAGAACTAGCCCTACCCCTGATCCCCGTTGATTAGCTGCCCCATCAACATATAACTCCCAAGGTGGTGGGCACTGAACAGAGACCACGCTGATTAACCCCTCACCTGGTTTCTCACTCCCCCATTCCATCTCTTCAGGACATTCAGCAAATTCGGCCACCAGATCTGCGAGTACTTGCCCCTTTATAGAAGTACAAGGCATGTACTTTATATCAAAAGCCTCTAGAATCATGCCCCATTTGGCTATTCTTCCAGTATAATCAGTGCTTCTGAGTACGGACTTGAGTGGGAGTTGAGTGAGTACGACCACAGTATGCGCTTTGAAGTAATGTGGAAGCTTTCTTGTGGCATGGACTACGGCCAATATCGCCTTTTCCAATGGCAAATAACGCACCTCGACTTCATTAAATGACTTACTCACATAATAAATTGGAAGTTGTATACCACTGTCCACCCGTATGAGCACCCTTATGGCATATAGAGCAACTGCGATGTACGCAAAAAGAACTTCGTCCACCACAGGGCTGGACATTATGGGTGGATGGGATAGATATCGTTTAAGCTCTTGGAATGCTGTGACACACTCCTCGGACCATTGAAACTCTTTCCATTTATGTAACAGAAGGAAGAAAGGCCTACATCTTTCTGCTGATTTGGATATAAACTGATTCAATGCATCCATCATTCCAGTAAGCTTCTGCACCTCCTTTGGATTCCGAGGTGGTTACAAGCTATTGATGGCTCTGATCTGATCTGGGTTTACCTCAATCCCCCTATGAGTCACCATGTACCCCAGGAATTTTCCTGACCCCACTCCAAAAGAGCATTTAGACGCATTCAAACGCAACTTATGTCTCCTTAGGATTTCAAAAATGTTCACAAGATCCGTTAAGTGTTCAGACACCAACTTGCTCTTTACAACCATATCGTCAATATAGACCTCAACACTTTTACCTAACTGCGGCTCAAAAATTTTAGTCATCATTCGCTGATAGGTTGACCCTGCATTTTTCAGGCCAAAAGGCATTACTTTATAGTGGTAGTTCCCCACAGGAGTGACGAAAGCTGTTTTCTCCTGATCGTCTGTTGCCAGAGATATCTGATGATAACCTTGAAAGGCGTCCAAAAAAATCATCCGATGATGGCCTACTGTTGCGTCCACTAACTGGTCAATCCTAGGCATTGGGAATGGGTCTTTAGGACAAGCCTTGTTGAGATCTGTAAAGTCTACACACACATGCCACTTCCCTGTCTTCTTGTTGACCACCACGGTATTCACCAACCACTGAGGGTAAAAGACCTCTTTAATAGCCCCTACCTGTTTAAGTTTAAACACTTCACTCTTGACTGCCACTACATGTTCATTAGAAGGGCGCCGAGGTGGTTGCTTTCTTGGAGTAACTGAGGGATTCACATTCAAATGATGACAAATGAATTTCGAATCTAGACCAGGGGCTTCATAGGCATTCCATGCGAACACATCTACGTTTCTTCTCAAAAGCTCAACCGACTGTTCCCTCTCCTGTAGGGGAAGTTAAGCCCCAACTTGAAAGAATCTCTTCGGGTCATCTCCAATGATCACCTTGTCAAGGTCTTCACACCTCACTTCGTCGGCTGGCCCATTGATCAGAGATGCCGGGGTTTCTAATTGCTATAAACCATTGCCCTCAGCGGCCGAGATGCCACTCTCTGGTCTGTGTTGAATTGCCGCAATTAAACATTGCCTAGCCATAGATTGGCTTCCCACAATTTCCAACATTTGACCTCCAGAAGGGTATTTCACTTTCTGATGAAGGGTGGATGAAACAACGTCCAAAGAATGCAGCCAAGGCCTACCCATAATGGCTGTATACGGGGAAAAAGCATATACCACAATGAAATCTACTTCGACCACATCTGACCCAGCTTGCACAGGCAATCTAATTTGTCCCTTAGGTACAACCATTTTACCCTCGAAACTCACCAAAGGTGAGCTATAGGTTGTCAAATCCTCGGGTTTTAAACCCAAGCCCTTAAAGAGATCAGGATACATAATCTCCGCTGCACTTCCCTACTCAACCATGACTCTCCTTACATCGTACCCACCAATTCTAAGGGTAACCACCAGAGCATCATCATGTGGCTGTATGGTTCCCTGTTTGTCCGCATCCGAAAAGCTTAACACTAGAGGAACGTTCATCTTGATCCTCTTCGGCACTGAAGTAGATTCATCATCGGAATAACAGGATACTGACATTATCCTGGAAGGGCATGATCCAATCCTCCCAAGGGCAACAAATATGACATTTATGATGCCGAGAGGAGACTTTGATGTAGCGTTCCCCTGTAATGCTGAACCAGTCTGGCCTCCTCGGCCACTAGAATGGTGCAAGAGATGTTTTAACCTCCCTTCTCGGACCAATTGTTCCAAATGATCCCACAGATTCCTGCAATCTTCAGTAGTATGACCGTGATCTTGATGATAATTGCAGTACAGGTTCTGGTTGCGGTTCATTGGATCTCCTGCCATCTTGTTCGGCCATTTAAAGAATAGTTCATTCCTAACCTTCTCTAAAATTTTCTGCACTGGCTCCCGAAACACAACGTTGACCGCCTGGGGTTGGTAGGTGCCGGTTGCCCTGAAAAATCTCTCTGAGGTCGATTGTTCTGCGACCGATCCGACCTAGAATCCCTCCTCTCCTGAGGGATCACCTTCGCTTTCCCCTTTCCTAGTAACTGATCCTCCTCAATCCTCCTGTACTTGTCGATCCTATCCATCAACAAACGTACACTGGTGACAAGTTTGCCAGTGAGGGATTTCCTCAAGTCATGATCGACCGGTAATCCAGCCTTAAATGTACTGATAGCCACATCATCGTAGCTCCCATCTATCTCATTGAACATTTCCCAGTATCTATCTGAGGCAAAGATCCTAATGGTAATGGAACCCTACTACATGTAATGAAGCGAGTGCCAAAGGCCTGGGTGAGTTTCTTGAAAGAGTCAATGGAGTTTGCCTTCAGGCCATTAAACCATCTCATCGCTATTGGACCTAAGCTGGACGGAAAGATCTTACACATTAAGGCCTCATCCCTAGAATGAACGGCAATTTTTTGATTAAAATGGCTGACATGCTCCACCGGATCTGTCCGACCATTATAAAGAGAGAAGGTTAGCTGATTAAATCGCTGAGGAAGGCTAGCACCCTCAATCCGACGTGTGAAAGGCGATTTAGCGACCTGGTTCAACGCATCATTCATGGCCTTGTTCCCAAGGCCCTTGTGCGATGCACTTTTGCTCTTACGCCTATAGCTACTGTATTCCTCGTCGCCTGAGAAAGCTTCACTGGGCGGAGTTCTGGACCGTTGCCTGTATGTGACATCCTCTGTATCCCCAGAAGAAGACTCAGATCCAAATGATGATCACCTTCGCCGTGCACGGCGTAACTTCTTCTTCAACTCGTCAATTTCACGTTGCATGTCTTTCTCATTCTCTGCATGGGATACATGACTTTTCCCACGCGACTGACTCCTATTAGTGTGCATGGTTTGCCCACTTCTCTCTTGATCTCCCCTTTGTTGAGGGTTTACCTCCGACTGGCTATGTTGTGAACCTCCTGATTCCGCCTGGTGCAGATTATCATTACCCTGATGTGGCCCGATCGTTGGTTGATGCGAACCTGACTCTTCCATTTTGAGCACTAAACCAAAATCTCCTTTTGATCAGATCAAGCTTCCCCACAAACGGCGCCAATTGTAAGGACCAGTTTTGACTTGAACCCAGAACAGGAATAAACCCAGGCCCAAAAAGCCCGAACAATAAATTTGTAGAGAGTGGGAGAAAAAGCTAGTCTGAATATAGGGTAAAGATATTGGTAGATAGCATTAAATGAAAAGAGTTACACATGCACACATGCAAAAAGCATCCTCGAACGTGCCCTAACAATATGATCGATAATGAAGAATTCTTCCTTTTTACTATTGTATTTCTTCAACCTTTTGCTCTCTTTTCTTTTCTGTGTCCTTTTCTCCTTTTTTTTCTTTTCTTCGTCCTCCCTTTTCCTGTTATATACTATGGTTTTCGTACCCTTTTCTCCATCCACGTGTGAGTCAGATGTTGGGAGTTTTTCTGTGTCCGTTCGCCCTTCCTTGAACCTTCTACTCTTAGTTGTAAGGCTGTTTGTTTACTGTTCAGGCATCACCTCCACATTAATGCGGCCAGAGGGTTAGTTGGGCAGCATTTAATGCGGAGGTAGCAGTGCTTCCAGATATTTTTTATCCCTCATCCTTATCCATTATCTGGCATTTCCTCATCCTCTTGTTGCAAAGCTCTTCCAATATGCTACATTAAGGGATTGAGAAGGTTCCTAATCTCCTCGGACAGAGGTTCCGAGGTGGTCTTTATCCTCGGACACGGTTAGGTCC
Organism: Quercus parvula; assembly: GCA_030820535.1. Taxonomy (NCBI): domain Eukaryota; kingdom Viridiplantae; phylum Streptophyta; class Magnoliopsida; order Fagales; family Fagaceae; genus Quercus; species Quercus parvula. The sequence goes on from JAUAME010000012.1 coordinate 23,422,805, forward strand.
TTCATAAATATTCTTTACCTCTTCCTATAAAACAGTTTTCATCTCTTCCTTTGTTGATCGTCCTCGGATACGCTCTTATCTTCGGACTGGATATTGGGCCATAGGCCCAATCCTTTCCCACACGAATAGTACTTATGGGATCAATTGGCCCCCACAATATATATATATATATATATATATATATATATATATTTAAGACCAATTTGAAAAATAATAATAATAATTTGATAGGTACAATGGGGTGGAGGATTTAAACACTAGATTTCTACGTTGAGATGCCAATTGGGCTACAAGTTTCTTGAAAATGAAGAAATTATTGGAAAATGTTTCTATTCAAATTTGACTAGTTTGAAGAAAAACTTTTCAAACTCCTCCTATATCTCTTTGGACGAAAATACACTTTTGGTCCCTACAGTTTGGGTCGATTCCCATTTTGGTCCCTATTTTTATTTTGCTACCATTTCAGTCCCTAAAAACAGAAAATCAATTCTATTTTGGTCCCTACAATCAACCCACTAACTGAAAACTCCTACGAGGCAGACGGAGTGCCCTGCTTGCTAACATGGCGCTGACATGGCCATTAAAATATTATTAAAAAAAATTATTTGGTATTTTTTAAATGCCACATCAAATTTAAATTAATAATAAAAAAAATTACTTCCTCAATTCTAATTTTAATTAAAAAAAATAAAAAATAAACAAAAATTTTATTTATTTTAGTTTTAAAGATTGAAGCTCTCTATTCACCCAAAAAAAAAAAAAAAAAGATTGAAGCTCTCTCTCATCTCTCTCGTCTTAAAGCTTGTGAGGGCCTTTCTGCATTAATGGGCTTGGGCCCGTCTACTACACCAAGGTTTGTGAGTTGATGGGTAAGGGAGTCAAGATTGGCCCCTTGTGAGCTACACTGAAAGCCAGCTTATGCGCAAGCCAAGCATGCCCAATGTTGAGACAACTTGGTAATGGTACGACAAGCTGGACACGGTAGATATGGTCGAGATGGTATAACTGTCTTACAAAACAAAGGACAATGCAGCAAAATGACTCCTATAATAAAATATGTTGAATGAAAGGGTTACAGTAGAATAGCAAAAGATGACTAATACCACAAACAAGTTAACTAATACAGCAAAATAACTAACACCGCAGATAAAATAGCTAATACAACAAAAAGAGTAAAAAGATATCACAACAGAATAGTCATTAACGTAAAGCACCGTAACATAAAGAGAAAAGAATAACAACGAAGGTGTCAAAGAAGCTAAAGATTGCTCAACAGGAATTGGTCCAAAAAGGGAACCTAACCCCAATAAGGATAACCTATTACAGACTTCTGACATTGAAGTTAACCGTGCTAGAGAAAGGGCCTAAATGGTTTTGGATTCTGATTTCACAGAGTTTCAGAGAGTGGGAATGTCATGAGGGAGAGAAAAGATGGTCTACTAATGCATGCCCCTACTTCTGCCATGTTTTCTCTCTTCCTTCTCTCTTTTTTTACCACTTAGTTTTCTTTTAGTTCTCTGATTCTCAATTTCTCTCTTACTCTTTTCTTTTTCACCCTTCCTCCATGTTCTATTGTTCCTTCCTAGCTACCTCTCATCCTTTTTATACCTCTTAATTCTATGGGATTTCTTCTTTTTGTCCCTAGGGCTTCACCAACCGTTTTTGGTTTCTTGTGAGCATCTCTCTAGGCTTGCCCACTAACCCATTGGTTGGCCGGCCACTACCTCTGCTCAAAGTGTGCTTGATGCACCCCTCTCCATTCCCAGACAAAATTCCTTGTTTTATTTCTTCCTTCCCCCATTTTTGCCTTACCTTCAATGAATAAAGATTGGAGGCTTCCACTACACTTACCCCTATGGCATGTATCAAAGCGACCCTAGCCATGCTTACCTCTTTTGGGTGAAATGTCATCCCAATAAGGAATTTCTCTAAAAGAAGCCTCGACAAGAACTTCAAAATAGATCTCCTTTCTCCCCACCACCAAACCACACCCTCTAAATCCCTTAACCAAGGACCCACCTCTCCTATATTGGATGGGTACAAATAGGTGGTGTCTTGGCCTTTGTGTGCATTCCACTATCCTCTGGCTTGTCCTCTTTTATTCACATGTTGTTCATGTCGTTCTTACATTGTCTTGTTCTGCTGCATGTACTGGATTTGTGTATATCTTCCACGGCATAGAGGATGTGTAGGCTTTTGGGCTTGCACTACCTCCCTCCATTCCCCTATGGGCTGGGCACTGCTTAGGTAAATGCTCCTGCCCATCTAGCCCATTGGACTTCTACTTTTGTTGTTCCTCTTCCTGCCATGCCTATGGACTTGCTAGCTGCCCTTCCTACCACGTTGGCCCATTGGGTTTATTACCTCTTTCCTTGGGCTTCCTCAACCTGTTTACTTTGTCTTTACCTCTTATTGATCCCATGGGCCTATTGGCTGTCATTCCTGCCACGTTGGCCTATTGGGTTTATTACCTCTTTTCTTGGGCCTCCTCAACCCATTTACTTTGTCTTTACCTCTTATTGATCTCATTTTCTCTCATTTCCCTTATTGTTGGGCTTCTTCTGCAATTGGGCATTTTGTTAAAAATGATCCTCTCTCTCTCTCTCTCTCTCTCTCTCTCTCTCTCTCTCTCTCTCTCTCTTTAGGATCTGGGTTTAGAGAAAGAGATGGGCTAATATCGGTGGTCGGTCTAGTGGTGGGTAGGGGGTTGGCTTTCTCTTTGACATGTTGCTATTTGTGCCGAGTGGCTATCGTCGTCGTCAACATGAACATCTATGCTCCTACCACCGAAATGTTATCATTGTTGTCAGCTATAGTTTCTTCTTAGTTTTGGGTCTCTAACTCTAAGTGATGTCACAAAAATCCAAAGAAAGCACACACGATACTCTTTTTGATGGACAGAAACTAAATTGTTAGTTTCTGGGTATTAAACCTCGAATCCACGAAAGGTTCCCTGAATCCACAAGGAGATAAAATAGAACCCACCTGAGAAAAGTTTGAAAGAAACTCTGCAATTTTATTAATGATAATCTGATTTGTCTTTGACAGCTACAAAACATATAAATACTAAGAAAGTAAAACCCTATGACAATTAAGAAACGTTTGAAACTCTAATTTGCACTAATTACGAGATTAGGTGGCAAAATACCGAATTTTAACAAAAATATTAAAATTAAGTTAAATGCAAAATCATAAACTATTAACCTTAAAAGTCATCCTAAAACAGATAGGATCTTATTCTGAATTTTAAACTAAAAGTTATTAAGTAAAAACAAATATTACTATAAATAGCAAAAACATTATTTTCGAGGCTTTAACCAAAGAATTTGAATCTGGATCAAAATGTCATTTCCCATCAACCTACCAAATTTCATGCAATTTTGACACTGTCGCCCCCGATGGCCTTTACTAGCAACACCCCCCTTGATCTTGCATTGCGACTTTCAGTGCCCTTACTGCTCTAGGAAGACATGTGCTATCTGTTATACATCACTAAGCCATCTCAGTTTTGGGGTGGTGGTAGTACCAAGCTTGAGTTGTAGAGTAAAAAGGATCGCTTGAAGAGAAAGCTTAAGTTAGTGGTCATTGCAGAATTCTCCAAGTCTTCCTCCCTCAATTTCGGGTTGGACTCTCAGGTCACGTGCTCTCACTGAAAAACTTTTAACTTTTTTTTTTTTTTTTAATTGAGGTAATGGATGTTTGATTAAATGACTAAGAGAGCCAAAGATAATGTTTTTTTCGAGAGATTTAGTTGGTTGGAGATGTGGGTTGTGTATGGATTTTGTGAAATCATAATGGGTTTGATCAAGTTTTTTGATTTGGTTGTTGGGCAGAGAAACTGTAGGCTAATTGGTTACCAATTCCATTTTGGTTAGGTTTGTTGTTGGCGTGGGTTGCGGTGGCTTGATGTGTCCAATGGTGATTGATCAGTGGCAGTGGTGGTGATTGGTGGTCTGATTTGTTCATTGGTGAATGATCAGTGGCAGTGGCTTGAGGTGAGTTCGTTGGATTCGACTTGCTTGAGATGGGTTTTTTTGGGGTTTGAGATTTTTTTTTGTTTGGGTTTGATGTGTTGTATTTTTTTATTGATTTGGTACTTTAGGGCTTTGGGATTTGATGATTTTGCTGGGGTTTGGGAAAATGGTGGTTTTGAGATTTATGATTTTGTTTTGAGTTGAATTTTTTGGTTTTTTGTGTGTTTGTTCCCTAAGAAAATTTTTGGATTTGCTAATTGTAGACACTGCATTTGTACTCCTTACGACTCGAGCCCCCATTCCCCAATGATGGTAAAATTCTAAAGCTCAAGGTTGGTTTAGAGCTCAATCAAATTATAAATTGACTTGAGGAAGGTTTTATGGAAAATGTTATTCTTTTATGAATAAAATAAAGCTATTTTTGGAAAATAAAGACCACGTATGCATACGCAGGTTTGATATATACGTACGCATACACGGGCCTGCATATGCAACTAGGGTTCCAGAAACTATGAAAAGCAAGTTTTCTGCATAAAAGACTGAGGTTTAGAATGAATCTTACGTCGTCTGAAAGCTGTTCCAAACCCCCATTTTTTCAATATAAAATGTCATACATGGTACATTTTCAACACATAGAAAATTCTAAGGGAAAACCTAAAAGTCACTAGAAATAGTGAATCAAAGAGGAAGTTTTTCATAAAATATCCACAAGTCAATTTTCTTTTGATTGGGAACCTTTTCTGGTCTTGATCTTCAAGTTTTAAGATTACTAATCACTTTTGTATTTGATTTTGAATAGATTGATTGAGGAGAACGGTCAAAATCAAGCTTGAAAAGCTTCTTGTTTAAGGTATCAAGTTCTAACCCTTTTCTTTTTATTTCTCTGTTTTAATTCGGTTTTCTTTTGGTTTTTCTTGCTTTATTTGTGTTATAACATGTTTAGATAGCTCAGGGTTTAGTATTTTTCTATTTTAAAGCATGTTAGGTTACTAGTTTCTTTAGTTTTTGTTTTTGCTCTGTTTATGTATTTTTGCGTTTCTAGGTTAGGGTTTTAAGGCGTGTCTGCGTGCGCATAAAAGCTTCTTGTTTGAGGTATTAAGTTCTAACCCTTTTCTTTTGATTTCTCTATTTTAATTCGGTTTTCTTTTGGTTTTTCTTGCTTTGTTTGTGTTATAACATGTTTAGATAGCCTAGGGTTTAGTAGAAAGCATGTTAGATTGTTAGTTTCTTTAGTTTTCATTTCTACTCTATTTTTGTGTTTTTGTGTTTCTGGGTTAGGGTTCTGAGACGTGTTTGCGTGCGCATGCTTCCTACATGCGTATGTGGCTCGAAGTATGCATACACAGGCCTATATACGTGTACTCAAGCCTAGAAACCCTAATTTGTATCTTTCTGCTTCTGTTTCTTCTTTTCTTTTATGTCATATGCTTCTGTTCTCACCCCTTTTTATGTTTTTGAGTTTTTGTTTCTCTGTTTGGTCGCTTATTTTTCCTTAACATGTTAGATTAGGGTTTTCTCTAATTTTCTTGCTTTGATATGCTATGAACATGCATTCAAATGTTCATGCATTGATGCATAGGTACTGTGGTGCAGCGAGTTAAGTAAAGGTGAGTCATGCATTTCACATGATCATGAATTTGTTTGTTATGTGACCTAGATCTTTCCTTGATGAATATGTATATGCAAAGTCTATGTGCCATGCTTTAAATATTATAAACATGTTTGTTTGATCACTGCCATGATTTGTTTGCTGCCTTGAATGATATGCATGATATATGTACGCTAGGTTTGATGTGGATTAGCATGATAGTTGTATGTTAAGGTTTTGGAATAATTGATGTCATGTTGATTGTTAGATGTATGTTAGTGTGTGTGTGCGTGTGTGTGTGTGTGTGTATAGAATATAATGTTGAATTTGCATTTAATGAGATTAAGATGTAAGACACAGTGAGTGGAAACCGACCCATAAGTCAGGCGGCTTTGGGTGTCTAATACCTTCCCAAAATTGTACCTAAACTCTAAACCCATACTTTGGTAGTAAAATCAGTACTTCTATGTAAAGGCACTATGTGAATGGTTTCTAGACCTAATTTAAGTGGCGACTCCATCTTTTCTCCGCTCTGGTCCACTCGACCGAGGTATACTCCCCCTTTCCTTTTAGGAGGAAGACCGGTGGCACCCACACTAGTTTGTTTGCTAGGGAAGAACATTAAGTTCATATTATGGGGAAAGAAGAAATGTTCTTACAAAAAATAATAATAATAATAATTTAATTAGATTAATGTTTATTTTTAAATTTTTTCATGATTTTTTTGATCTGGCTATTTTTTATTAATTTAGATTTGACGTGGCATTTAAAAAATGCCAAATAATTTTTTAAATAATATTTTAATGACCATGTCAGCGCCATATCAACAAGCAGGGCACTTCGCCTGCCACATAGAAGTTTTCTATTAGTGGGTTGACAGTAGGACTAAAATGGAATTGATTTTCTATTTTTAGGGATTGGAATAGTAGCAAAATTAAAATAAGGATAAAAATGGGAATCTACCCAAAATGTAGAGACCAAAAGTGTATTTTCACCATTTTTTAAATTCACATCCAATAAAAAAATATAGGAGGAGTTTGGAAAGTTTTGAAACCTTGTCCAAATCTATATATGCAACAGTTTCAAAATAAAAAAATGATCAAGGGCAACTGACAAAATTAAACTATATATGTATAAAAATATAAATTATAATTTACTAATTAGATCTTTTATAAAAATTACATTATTATATAATTTTTTTTATTATCAATATCAATTAATATTTTTGTATTAATTTTACTTACAAATTTGTTTTCTGAAACAAAAATCCTTGCTCCTATTGTATATTTTTATTATATTACAATTTGAGTAAACACGTAAATGATCTTAATCTTTTTTCAGAAAATACGTTCTACTTGAAAGAGAAACTTAAAAGTTAAAACTAGTAGCTTTTCACATCAAATTCAAAATTTAGACCTTTACAGGATTATTCGTTTTTTTTTTTTTTTAAATAGGATTATTCGGTTTATACAGTGGATTTCTTTTTTAAGTTTATAGTTTTGAAATTTATTTTCTCGTCTGACCAGGTAGCTACTGCTCCCTTTGTATTGGGTCAGGGCCTGAAACTTAAACCCTAAATCAAGAGACTGAGCTATTTTATTCTTGGGTGGACCACAGCTCGATGGGCTAATAACTTTAGATTTGGACTGTCTAACCCTCAAGCCCATATCCATGTTCCTACTGTGAAGATCTATGACCGAAAGAAGAAGGCCTTAAAGTACAAAGTTTTAGTACTTTAATGGACTAAGTAGATTGGATCAGGTAAATTAGCACCTTGAAAAATCATAGACCTTTGGATTGAACCAGCCAATAAAACTAACCCAAGCCCACTAGAGCTTAAAATTTAGGCCTAATATCAGACTCAATACCTTGTTTTGAAGTTTAGATAGGGAGGAGAGTAGAGGGGAATGATTATCCTCCATCTTGTTTGGATGTTTTTAAAATTAGTAAGGAAAATGGAGTAATTAACCCTTTCTCTTGTTTGGATGTTTTTAAAATTCGGATGGAAATGAGAGGAAATGATTTAAATAGATAAATTTACCCCTATTTGAAAATGGACTTGCAACATAGCTTATGATTAATTTGTTAGATTAAATAATTATCTCTATTATTACTATTTTTTTTTCACTGCTACTCCTTACTGACCAAAAAAGGTTCAAGAAGCAGTTGATTAATTGTAGAATATATATTTCTCAAAAAAAAAAAAAAAGTAATGCAAACTCAATCCGGTCAATTTTTTGAAATATAATTTGTAACGTTAAAAATTTATTTTGTAACGTTAAAAATTGTTTTGTAAAAGGGTCATTAATTTGTAACGTTACAAATTTTAAGTTTTAATACAAATTAATTTTTTGGGTGCATGTCATTGGTGCAGCATTAAAAAAACTTTTTGGTGCAAGTCATTAATTTTTTAACTTTAATTTTTTTTTTTTTTTTTTTTGGTAAAAATATAATTTGTAACGTTACAAACAATTTATACGTAGTGTAGAATTTTTTGGTGCATGTAATTGGTGCAGCATTAAAAAAAAATTATGTTGCAAATTACTCTTCGCTAATGCTCCCTATAATTTTTTTACAAATTAATTTAATATCAATTTGTAATTTAATTAATATGAGAAAGGTAAATTGGGGAATTCATTTGGTCAATAATTTATCTACTCTACTCTCCCTCCAAATCTCTCCAATTTGGGGAATTAAAAATGAGGGGTTAGAGATAGTTGAAACCCCTCCAAACCCTTTCCTCCCTCATTCCTTAAAAAACTTCCAAACAAAGTAATTGAATTACTCTATCTCCCTTTACTCTACTCCCCCTCCTTTTTTAAACTTCCAAACATGCGTGATTTACAAAGTTCTTCTTCTTCTACTTCTTCAGTAATGGTAACAAATTTTATGAAAGATAAAGAAACAAGACAAAAAAAGAAAGGAATATTGCCCACCATACAAAAACAACATCTCTAATCTAATTGATGCCATGTACTATATAATAGCTATTCGGGTCCAATCAATTGGTAAACTTTTTGGATTTCAAAGTTAAAAAAATCTTGTTTGGGTTGAAGATGTTAGGCCCGCCCAAGATTCCAGGGAAATTGTCTATCCCAAAAAAAAAAAATATATATATATATATATATAGAGAGAGAGAGAGAGAGAGAGAGAGAGAGAGAGAGAGAGAGAGAGAGAGAGAGAAAAAAAAAAAAAAAAAAAAAAAAAAAAAAAAAAAAAAAAAAAAAAAAAAAAACCAAGATGGTCGGGTGAATTCAAATAAAGGGGACAAAGGTATAGACAGCAGCATTTTATCATGTTCGATAACAGAGCTCTCCAATCTTTTCTCTAAAGATTCAAGATTTGTAACATTTCCAATACCATTTTAATTTGCACCAAAAGTGGATCATAACTTTAGTGTACAGTATAAAGTCAACTAATCAAATAGTGTTACAAGTAAAATATGGGACTCAATTGATGTGCTGCTGTATTCTAGTTCTTCAATTGATGGCTTTGTAGAAACTAGAAAAGGAAAAAAAAACAAAACAAAAAAAAAGGTTGTTGAACAATAATTGGATTAATCTATATATGTGTGAGAATTTAAGAATTAAATAGTTTTCACGTTTACAGAATGAAATTGACTGATCGAAATGGCGTGCAATGTCTGCATATGATGATGATGCAATTGACCAAATTTTTTTATTCTTGTGAGAGTGTGAAGCAGAATTTATCAATTTAGATGTTCAAACTGACTGACAATTGAGGCTAGCATTTCAGTTAAAGTTTTCAAATATGAGGTACAATTGTGTCGGCACCAACCAAGTACGAAAATGTAAACATAAGTTGGGCTTCACATACCATTGAATGGGTTGTTCTTTTTGCTTCTTTTTTTTTTTTTTCTTTTTTTCTTTTTTAAAGAAAAAAATTACAACTTTTATGTCTGATGTTAGTCATGTGACCAATTATGAACGATCAAGATTGTACAAAAGTTTTAGTCCCATAACAACTCTCTTTTTTATCACTTTGTGTAATGTACTGGCTTGGACCTTGGGTGGGTATACGGTATACCTTGTTGTGACTGTGAGAGAGACGAAAATTAAATAGTCCGATGAGATGCGTAAAGAATATGACTTGTATACTATTGAATAGAAAAGGAGAGCAGTGTTGTCCATATCATAGTATTCAACATATGGATGCGGCTATGGAAGCTCAGACCACCAGTACTTTAATAAGAGGCCCATATATATTGGCAAAACCTGTGCCTCTATCAGTTGCATATATAATATATACAGCTCCCATCTGCAAATTTGTTGGCTAGACAAATAATAGCTCAATTCAGAATTTGCTACCATAGTACCAATGGGCGGCTCCATGACCAGCCCAGGGGGTTCAAATGAACCCCCTGACTTGATCCCAAAAGAAACATTATATATTTTTTTAAATTTTTTTTATCTCTATAATAAAAATTTTGAATACCCGTACCTTAAATTTTTTGTTAAACTCACTTGAAATAAGTTTGAATATGATCCTTAATTTTTATGTTTTCTTAGTTTTTCTATATGTCCAATCAAGTAGTTTGATAAGTGATTCTCAAAAAAGAAAAGAAAAAAGTAGTTTGAAAAGTGCTTTACACATTTCCAAGTCCAAGAAATATTTTTCTACACTTCAAAAGCAAAAATTTATTACAAAAGTATTATTTTTCTTAGTTTCACGCTTACTCTCTATTAGAAGCATGTGTGTTTAAATGATTAAATTTACCATATTCCAATAGTTTAAACTTTTGAGACAATTGGTAATTAAACACTCTCAACCATACTCCTAAGTGTGTTACTATTCTTATTTATTCTATATTTTTTTATTCAATTGATATAACTTATAAATATAATAATTTATTATTAATTTGTTAAAAATGTATGATCAGTTATTTAATTATATTTGTTTATGTTTCCAATGATTGGTCTTAACGATCTTTAAACTATTAGTAACTTTTTAGACTATTGTATAATATAGTTGTATTATATATAACGTGAAAGTTGTAAATATAGAAAAACAAACAAAAAAAAAATTTTATTTATCTTATTTTTTTATTCGTCTATCCCACACCAACAAATTCTCGGCTCCGCCATTATTGACTCCCCTAGAAAAAAATCTTGGAGCCGCCACTATAGCATGGCATATAAATTATAGAGCATGCCATTCACGTAGGGCAACTTGATCAGAAAATTTGTTGATTCTCCTCCTGCATAGATGGTACAAACTATAGACATTTGAGACAGGAACAATCATGCATGATACATGTTATTGTTCACTTTAATCATATAAATAAATTATTCTAGTGAGAATATAAATTTAATAATTAATTATCGCATTATATATATAAAATAAATTCTCTTTCTCACAGCGTGTGAATTTTAACCGTTGTATGAGATTCATGCACTATGAAAAGAAAAATACAAATTAATCCTATGCAATGTGTAACATTTTTCATGCCTTTCCACCTATAAAACACTATTCATTTGGTACCATATCAGTCGTTAAGCTCTCTCTCTCTCTCTCTCTCTCTCTCTCTCTCTCTCTCTCTCAACTGCACAAGAAGACAGGAAGTAGAATGGTGTTCTCCATTGGATCCGGATATTATCAAAGAGAAGATGATTACAAACATAAAATTTTGGATCTTTCCTCTCATTCAATTTTGACTCCCTCCCATAATTCTCTCTTGGAAACAATATTATTTATATGTACAAGAATCATATTTTAACACAATTCCGCCAACTAAAATGGTTTTACTTTGACTTCCCCCATGTGCAGCTCTCACAATCTGACCCTATAACTTTTTATTCGAAGGTGCAAAATGGGGGAATAAGACTGATGGGTTTACAAAAAAGATGAAAGATGATGAAACAAAAGTTACAAACACTCACGAGTGACATCTACAACAAAGCAAAACACTCAAATACCTCAATTATGTCAAACATCTAGAAGGTCTTTGTTTGGAAGGAGAGAATCACAAAAGATTTTACTCATTTGTTTATTTTTATTATTCTGTATTCCATAGGATAAGTTCAAGACCCCAAGTGGGTGGTCTTTAAATTAAAGTAACGGTTAGGTGGGGTAAGAAATCTGTAATGAATTAAAAATCTTGACCTCCCCTATTGCTACAGGGAATTTTTTAGCTTATGACCCGGCAATAATGGAGGGTGTTAGCCACTCAATTTTACTATATATTACAGATATTAATTCTCTCTCTCTCTCTCTCTCTCTCATAAATCATGATTAAGAAAAAAGAAAAGAAAGTTTCATGAGAGATAGATAGAGATGAAATATTCACAGCTGATTCTCGAGCTCTTTATAGTTATACTACTAATTAAGAAAATAGACACAACATGCGAAGTATAATTAGCTTTAGTTTATTTAGAGTTTATTTACTTTATTAATATATATATATACAAATCTCTGAAACTTTACTTATTACTTAAAAAAATATATATTAAAACTGTATTTTTTGTGCAATTTATTCTTTAAGCCCAAAACAAATTAAAAAATAAATATCCTAAACGAGCATACTAGTTTGCTGAAATCATACTAAAATCATTGGTTGAAAATTTATATATCTACTAAAAAATTGTTTATAACTTTAAATGACTTAATATTTAGTCTTTTACTTAAAAATATAAAATGTGAAAAAGAGGATGGATGAGATGGTGAGATACTATAATGCTTTTTCTTTCAAGATTTTCATATAAAATGATAGGGATTAAAACATTGCTCTTTAATATAACATTAAATTATTTCAATATATTGGCAAAATATTTGAAAATTAAAGAGAAAATAAATTAAAATAAGAAACAACAAGATGCAGAAATTTGATCATGTTCATGGATAAAAGTAGGGCTGAGTAGGTTAGACTCATGAGTCATGACCGTAGTCAAATCTTGGGGTTTGAGTCTGAAACTTAGGGTTTGTAACGGTAGAAGGTGACTTTTCAGAACAAAACAAAAACCTTTCTAATAAAAATTTGCTTAATTTGTTTTGTCTCTTCCTGGGCTCCTAAACGTATCCAAGAAGCAATACTAGTCAAATAGTCACATATTAACATTTTTAATCATTTCACAATTGTATAGTATCATGAAATGATTTTCATCGTATAAATTATTCTTAATTTAGAATATACTAGTTGATATTAAATTAACTTCCACTAACAAGGATGTAAAAATAATATTAATATAAAGGACAAGATCTTGAGAGCGTGTATCACCAGCAAATGATAGAATATTCCAAAACCGCGTAATATGTTGCATCCTCTACCTAGTTACAATATTATCTTCTTCTTTTTTCCTTTTTTTTTTATTTGTTTTATTTATTAATTTATGCTAACTAAAATATATTGTTGAACTTTGATGATGTGCATTTGAAAAGAGGGGGCTATTTACTATTTAGGGATAGGTTAGTATAGGTTCCTATTACAATTGTCAATGGAGTGTTCCAAGTAACTTACTTCAAGTGAAAAGAATAATCCCAAATCTACCATTGGTCAATTAGTGGTAAGTGTAAAGAGTAAACTATTTCAATTCCCATGTTTTTTATATATAATATTAAGAAAAATTATTACCAATTAATCTAGTACACATATTATATTTTAATTATACTAGAGAAATTATATTGAACTCCCTAAAATATGGTAAGAACCCAATTTAAGGGGAGAAGTCTGTAAAAGCCCCACAATATTGGGCTCCCTACACATTTCCCAAAATAGGAAAACTCTCCAAACCCTTATTTTAATATTTTGTGTGTTTGGTAAATGAAATAATAAAAAGTTGATGCATTGAAGAGTTAAATAGATTTAAAATATATATATATATATATTTTTTTTTTTTTTTGATGAAATAGAGTATAGAATAGAGACTTGATGTAGGAGTTTGGGTTTTTTTTTTTTTTTTTTTCCTGAGAATCAAAAAAATAAAGAGATCAATATAAATGCTCTTATTACAAAAGCTATTCACCTATGTTTAATTTGGGGAAACAAAGTGCTATTAAAAAAAAGGGAAAAAAAGAAGGGGGGGGGGGGGGGGGGGGGGGGTGTGTTAAAAATGACACTTTACCTTCTTAGATTTGAATGGATTCTCGTAGAAGAGAAAAAGAATGAGAATCATTTTTAGTGGAGCCCATAATTTCTTTTCCACACAAAACGGATGAAATAGTGAAACAAAACAAAAAACAAAAAAAAGTTATTGTGTAGTTTATCATTAGAAGCGTTACGTCTATAATATTTTCACAACAAATTTCATATGGTAATTGGTAAGTTGTTATTTAATTTGAATCAATAATTTGAATTACTTTATTGCTCACTCGTAATTAGGGATGTCAATTTTGCCCTACCCACTTGACCCGCCCCTCCCCACTTCACCCCGCGCGGGTTTCTCCTTCCTAGCAAAGGTAGTGGGGCGAGGATGGGGTGAGATTTTAGCCCTGCCCCACCCCACCTTGATAAGAGTTATAATTTGTAAATGTTTAATACCTTAAAACCCTACTATTTAAACAAGCATATCAATATCAACTTATTTTTATTTTACTTAACATGACTTTCTGTCTCTATTTTGTTACGTGTTATAATATGAGATTTTTGCTTTTGTTGTGATATTTTCTTGTTAAAAACTTGGATAATATTATTTAGTTTTAGTAAAAATACTTTGATTTGATAAGATAAATTTAGTTGTAATTTCAAGTATATTTTTATTAATAAAACAGATTTTATTAAAAGAATTGTAATAGTTGTGAGGCAAATTAACAAGAAGTGGAGTTTTACATGGTGGAGTGAGGCTTCGTGAGGCCCCAAGGGGCGGGGATGTGGTAAGAAAATTTTCCCCGTCATGCAATGCGGGGTGAGGATTGGGCAAGACAAAATCATGCAAGGTGGGGAGGAAGATTTCATCTTTCAGTCCTACCCCGCCCCATTACCAATAACAACTTCATTTAGGATTTATTGTAAAAGTGTTATGAAAATATTATGCACATAGCATTTATCTTTATTATTTTTATATTGTTTTAGTTTTTCCTTACTTCTTTAACCATATGTGTTAAATGTTATCCATACAACACTTTTACAACATATTTTAAGTGATAAATTATTACTAATTTTAATTTAAATCTATCACTTAAATTTACTTTTTTATCCACTTATAGCCGCTAATAAAAACTTACACTTAGAATATATTTTGAAAATGTTGTGTATATTTCTCTAAAGAAAGATAATTTCATTTTTCCCTTCCCCCCTCGTATTGAAACCAAACAGTATCCAAAGGTAAGTTAGCAACCCAAAAAAAAAAGTGTCCAAAGGTACGCATATAATCAAAAAATGACAAAATTGGATGTTTATTGCTACAATATTACGTACCCCCCAAAAAAAGTTAGATTAAAAAATGACTGGATCACGTTTTTCATGAGTAGGGCTCCCATAAGAGAAACGTGTTTGTGATGTCAGCTAGAGGGAAGATCAAGGAAGATGGGCCATAGGATGTAACACGTGTACGGTGATGGGAGTGCTCGTAGGACCCACAAAACGTGAGAAGGTAATCAAAGAGATCCACGTGGCGAAAGAGAAAGGTCACCGCCCCAAAGGGTTGCGCATGGAGAGTGAGAATGGGACCCAGGAGCGCACTTCATGGGGCCAAGCTGGTTTCATGAAAGGGAGCTAACATTGATAAAATCCCTATCTTTGGTTTCTATTTTTAGGGCATATCTTAATTATGCCCCCCCCCCCCCCCCCCCCCCCCCTCTCTAATCTTAATCTTGTCCTCTCATTTTTATTTTAAAGGAAAAAAAATTAGTGCCTTAAATCTTAATTAATTAGACTAGTCCATGTATTATTAAGTTTTGTTTGCCACATGGGTGAGAGAGTTTTATTCCCAGAAGCCAAAATGTGCTTGCTCATGACCACATCATGTGGGGCTGTTATTTATTTGTTATTAAGTTTGTGATATCTTTCAATGGAGAAATTATAAGATCCACATGGTGGACAAGTGATTTGGTCCACAATTCCACTAAAAAACTTCCACATGTTTAAAATTGTTAGTTAGAAAATTTTTTTTAACAGAAATTAATTACTGACTCAGCAATTTTAAACAAATTGAAGTTTTTTAGTGGAATGGTGGATAAGTGATATGGTCCACCATAAGACTCTATAATTTCTCCTTTCAATGACTGATTTATTAGTACAAGTATTCTTTCTTAGTGATGGAGCAAACGAGTGGATGGAATTACACAATCTTTTAAATAATTTTAGATATATTATTGCATTGATCAGCTAGTTACACGTTGCATGTGAAATCGTGTTTTCAAACACAATTTTAATTATATTGTGAAATTGTGAAATCATGTTTTTATTGCTTTCAAAACACAATTTCATCTATTTGTTTTGTATACCTAGTGTGTAATTATTACCATTCTATATATAATTTATAAAGAAGTACTACATTGATAACATTCTCAAAATTAATCATAGGTGGTAGGTTGTTCGGTTTTTTTAATTTGAATTCATCACTGAAATTACATTTTTTCGTCCAACAGTAATAGTACATAACAACCTCCGTCCCACTTAAAATTTATTGTGAAAATGTTATAAAAATGTTGTGTACATAGCATTTCTCTAAATTATTAAAAAAAAATGTATTTTCTTTTTCCTTTTTAAAATTACACCCATTGAAAACAATTTCCTAGGATCAAAAAATGTCAAAGCTTTTGTTGAAATATTTTTTTTGAAACTTCTTACAATTTAAGTTATGGGGTAGATTAAATAAAGGGAAAAAAATGGTTCTAAAAAATGGGTAGGGGGGAATTATATAAAAAGCTTCACCGTTTATATCTTGTTTGAGATTAGGTCTCATGTTTATATTTTTGTCAATTAAATTATAAAGTTATGAAATCACTTCATTCTGAAAAATTTTGTTTTTATATTTGTTATTCATTTTTGCTATTTGGGCAACAATGGAGTATAGAAAAACGAGAAACTGTTAAGAAAAAAAATTGTTTTCACCTAGGCTTGTTCACCTACCTTTTCTTTGTATTTTTTTATTATTCAAAATAACAAAGATAGACAAAAGTTTCAGATTGACAAAATTAAAAATGTAGATTTAATCTAAAAAATAAAAAATAAACCTACCTAACATTTTTTATTTATGTATTCAATCATTCTTTTTGAAGTTTTCTTGCCATTATTTTGAGGTCACCTCTAAGAAATTCATCTATGTAGTAATGTGGTGTGTGTAGAATAGAAGACTACACATGCTTGAAGAAATATTCAGATACTTAATGAGGTATGAATACCCTTATTTCTCAAAATAATAAACTTTTTTATTGAAATGGAAAAATTCTCTTTTCATTCTTCTTCTCCATTGATACCCAAAACAATAAAACCTCCATTCCCATATAATTAAACCATATTTATTAGTGAAAAGAAAACTGTGAAATGATGTTATTGCTATCTATGTGCAACATATGTGTGGTGAATTTTATCTTTAAATCAAATTTATAATATTTGAGTTATGTACTTAAATTTTATTTATTTATTATAAAATTCAAAGGAGTGAGATAACTATATTAGGATTTTTATTATTGTAAAGGACATTGATTACTTAAATTAATGTCCTAAATAGTTATATAAAATTTGTGTTAGGTTATCCCTCAAAAAAATATGAATATTAAAATTTACCTCCACTGACCAAAAAGTTTTGGCTCCACCATTGTTTTCCGTGGGCTTTGAGATCACAGGAATACTAGTTCAAGTTTCTAGCATGAAGGTTGATTTGACATGAGAATTATATCATTTGTCTTTGTGGAAGTCATTGACATTGTGTTTGTTGGAACGTCTACATGTCAATATTGACTCATACGTGCGAGGCATAATATTGGTGAGGTATTGAAACTCCAACAACAATTAATATAAGTGAGACTATATATTATATAATCCGTAATGCAAGAAACATGCATGTACATATATATATATATATATATATATATATACCAAACAAATTAAACCCAAATTTAGTAAGAATATATTGAGCACCCCTTAATTTTTTGTTGTTATGATCATGGACAATTTATTAGCTTTGACTAAAATGTATAACCCATCATTGAGTTCTTAGGAACTTCAATCAAGTCATAAAGGTAAACCAACAACATATAATAAAACATGATATAATAACACGGTGATGTCTCTAAAGAACCCTGCTAAAAAGAAAGAGAGCCTTGTGATCTATCAAGACAAATAGTGAAATAGCCTAACCAATAAAAAGATAATCAATGATCCCAACTATGCCCTATATGACTTATTAACTTTCAAAGGTGGTAGCTAGGCTAGGCCATTGATAATGCCAAAGAATTCAATGAAACCTATGTGAAGGCATATGGTATTTACCAAAAAATAAAAACAAGTCTCAAAGAAGAAGCAGAATATAAATGTTACCAAGAAAAGTTGGAAACAGAATTATTGCAGCATGTAAGGTAAGTTAGGTTTACACGGAAATTATGTCAGCTAGCCTTGTGTCTCACGGCCACACACGTGCATATACTGTTCCTTAAGGTTCCAACCAAATTAAAGCTGTAGAAAAAAAGAGAGAATTTTGATAAGTATCTTTTCCATCTTTCTTGCGAATTTTCCTTTGCAAAAGATAAGAAAGCCGACATTCACCGACTATAGGAAGCTTATACGGCATTTACATTAATCCTTTTCACACCTAAAGTTAATTCTTTCCAACTTAATAAGGTACTTTAATCTTCAAAAAAGCAGTGTGATTCTGAGCTACAACTTGGTTCCATTGTCCGTCATATAGTTTATAGAACCAATTTTGGTAATTTTTCCCAAACTAATCACAGCTCATAAAGAATGGCATACATATGTATGTGTATATAATCTATAATAATGAAGTTGTGTTGAATTGGTTCAATTTTTTTACTCTAAAGAATAGCTTTCATATGAAGTTTGAATCGAAGATATACATATACATATTCATCATTCTAATGAAACTTTGTCCATTTTTCCAAGGATTAATTCTCAGTTATATTTTATATATATATCATTACTTTATACTTGATAACAAATAAGACATGTAAACACTCGTCCTTTGGCAATATAAAATGTTCATCACTTCATTCTTTGAATTCTTTCTCTTCCTTTTTGGTTCGTTCTCAGATGAAGACAATCTGGCCATATGATAGCTGAGGATCTATACACACACACTCAACAAAAAGTTATTTAAAAGGACAAAGAGAATAGAAAAATAAATAAATAAAAACATATAAAGCAAAAGAGAGAAGATTAGAAGCAAAAGAGAAAAGAAAAGAAAAAGGAATATCTTTGGAGGATTCATTGCATTAATAGATTATTATACAAATAGACTACAGAAATAGACTAGTAGTTCATGAGTTCACATGCACACGAGTGAGAGGTTTAGATAATAGTAGTAGGCTTTTTCTACGGCTTAAGAATCTCACGTGTGGGTAAACCCCGTTCACATACACACACTGAGCTCGATCGAAACCGGTTAACCGGTCAAACTCTTACGTATGAAAGCTACGACCACTTTGTCGGACCATGCATTGAATTGCTACCCACTTATGAATTTAACACCGTACAAATATCTGACCTGCAATTGCCGGTCAATATAATTTGTTGCCCAAACCCAAACCCTTCCCTTTCCTTCTTTTTCCACCCACAAATCTCACTCTCTCTCACAAACACACTTCCTGACCCCAAAAAAAAAAAAAAAAACTCTCTCTCTCTCTCTCTCTCTCTCTAAAAGCTTATAATTAAAACCAGATCAGCCCTACCCTACTCTACTCTCTCTTTTTGCTCTATGTGTGTTAGGGAAAGATAGAAACTTTCACTTTTTTTTTTTTAGTTATCTCTTTGGTTGATGAAAGATTTGCAAATTTGAGAGAGTTATGGAGAGGAAGGAGATGATAAAGATGGAGGAGCTTGTTGGATCTTCTTCGTTTACTGATCATATATCAGATAGCTATCCATTTTCTGGGATATTCGACTTCTCTGAAGGAGAAAAGAGCTCTTTAGGGTTTATGGAGTTACTGGGTACCGGTGTTCAGGACTATACAAGTCCTCTTTTTGATTTGCCACCAATATCTATGGCTCCCTCAGCTCCACTTTCAGCTGTAAAAGAGTGCTCTGAGGTGTTGAATCAGCCTGCCACGCCTAACTCTTCCTCGATCTCATCTGCATCCAGTGAGGCAGTGAATGATACTGAGCAGACGAATAATAAAGCTGTAGACCAGGAAGAAGAGCAACCAGATAAGACTAAAAAACAGTGAGTTTTTTTTTTTTTTTTGGGTTTTTCCTACTTTTCTTACTCTTGATTTTATGTTTAGAAGATACCCATTTGAAAACAGATTAAGATAGAAAATGGGGTTTTTTTTATATGTTTTTTGTTTTCTGTGTTTTAATTACATTAAAAAATGATTATAATGGAAAATCTTTTTAAGGGGTTTTTTTTTTTCTTATCTTTTTATCATGTGGATGGATTTTTAGATTTGGTTTCGGTGTTTGTGGTGTTTAGGTTGAAACCCAAGAAGACAAACCCGAAGAGACAGAGAGAGCCGAGATTCGCGTTTATGACAAAGAGCGAGGTTGATCATCTGGAAGATGGGTACAGATGGAGAAAGTACGGTCAAAAAGCTGTGAAGAACAGCCCCTTTCCCAGGTATATAAATGCAATACAAATTAACCTCAATACCCAATTTGACCCTTCTTTTTCTTTCTCAAATTGAAGCTCAGGGTTTTTGCATTATTCTAAAGGTCTTTCCTTTGTGGATTTAGGAGTTACTATCGTTGCACTACAGCCTCATGTAATGTAAAGAAACGTGTGGAACGCTCTTTCACAGATCCATCCATAGTTGTGACTACCTATGAAGGGCAACACACTCATCCAAGCCCAGTCATGCCCCGCCAAAACTTTGCTGGAGCTCCACCAGGTTCAGGAGGTGTCTCTGCCACCAGCTTTACTATGCCAATGCCAAGAACCCTATTTCATTATCAACAACAGTACCAACAATCTCTTATCAATCCCTTGACACCTTCCAATTTTGCTATTAATGGCTTATTAGCAAATAATCCTGGTTTACTTCGTGACACTCGGTTTTGCACCCAAGGAGCTGCTTTGCTTAAAGACCATGGACTTCTTCAAGACATTGTTCCATCGTATATGCTTAAGGAAGAGTAGAGAAGAGGGACCAGTTAATTAATTACTACTACTTATGTAATTTTTGTTTACTAACTTAGTAGGAGAGGAGATGGATATGTAGATGTTTTGGGATGTAATCTTCTTGCTGACAGCTGGTGATCTTTCTTGTGGAACCCATTTCCGTTTATACAAACCCGATGATATTATCACTGTAAACAAGGGTTTTTGATCCAATGCAGGGACTAGTTTCTCAATTTGGTTCTTTGTTTCAGCATTTCTTTTTTTGTTCTTTTCTTTTCTTTTCATTCTCCTGACCCCTTCTTTGTCCTATATCTTTGTTTTTTGTTGTTGAAGGGAATGTGCATTGATTTCATTGAGAGTACAGCAGTCAAGATTTTGAGGGTTTGGGGTTACTCTCCGCTCTCCAGAGAGAACAATTAATGTGGAAGCTTTCTGGCTTTTCCTTTGTCTGGGAATCCACAATAAAAGGTTTCAATTTTTGAGGATTTGGTGAGGAAATTTAATGTGCTGTCGCTAGGTATGCATGGGGGTGCAAGTGCAACAAGAAAGAATAACTCAACCACTTCTTTACCCATATTGAGCCTGTTGAGTTAACGCCTCGTATTTGTATTTGTATTTTTTTTTTTTTCTCTCTCTCTAATATTATGTCGTGCTAATGTGCAATCCACTAGTGGATTTGATTCATTGAACAATGGTAGGGACGTGGGGTGTGACGAAAGAAATTTTTCTATACAGGGACTCACATGCACAGATGAAGGATTTTGAGTGTGATTCTTTGTTTCTAATGATGGAATAAATCTTGATAGGGATGTGGGTACTTTTAGCTTTACATGTTAAAAAAGAATGGCTCATATATGGTTTCAGTAGCTGCATGTGCTTAGGCTATATGAGATCGTTATCGATGGGAATAACTAGAGCTTGGTGGATTACAATGCCAGGAGAGACTAGCATAATTCTAGCAGTCTCCACCAGTGGAACCCATATATTAATTTGTTGCTTCCAATTATATTAATACTGTGTATCCGCATTACCATGCCTGTATGATATTTTTCTTGTTTTCTCACCGGGCCAATCAGATGCATCTCAAAATATTTATGGATTTAAATACTCGATTGGAGTAATGCACTAGTATAGCAATTATGCTTTCCTCATCTAATTCCAAAATCGGAATAAGATTTTTATTTAAAAATAAAGTTCTTTAAAATATAATATCATCCATTTGGTTCTTTCAAATATATATATATATATTTGGTCGTCCGCCCATTCACGACGGTGACTCCCATATTTTACAGAGTCATTAGGCTGGGCTGGCTTTTCCGGAAATCTTGCAATTTCCAGCCATCACGGAGCATGGGACTCAAAAAGATGCTTCGATGGATGGGTTTGTAGAAAAGAATATTTTCTGTAAAACAATAATTGCAATATTCAATCACAAGAACACGTCTAGCATGAGGACAAGCTTAGCCAAAAACATACCGAATACATTCCCTTAAAATCAGCCTCAATTTTCTACATGAAAACCAGCAGAAGCACGCCTAAAATGCAACTTCCGATTTAAAGATTTTGTTTAATTTACATAAATTCGAAAGTAAACGAAATAAATCGTAAATATTACTACCTTAAGGTAAGCTATCAACTGAGATATGCATATTAAAAAATAAAAATAAAACATTTGGTGGCCACCACCTCCAATTAGACCTAATATTACATGCTTTTCTAAGCTCCACCTCTCATTTTCAATTAAAATGCCGTTGGATGCCCCTTTTTCCACCACAATCAACTTCAAACATAAAAACCAATAGTTAATAATGAAGTTGCGTATATCCAACAAGAAGTCCCCTGCATACAGAATTACATTCATAGTACAGTGCTGTTACCCCCTCATTTAACACTACCTAAAAGCTAAGAAATTATTTGCTACCCGCGGTGGACTACACCCTCCTCCCACATAGTGAGAGGGTGTCTTACACTAGATACACTAAATAATTTCACCTAAGCCAATCATACATGCTTAGTGAAATATACTCCAGTTAAAATAAATAAATAAAACCCAAAAGAAAAAAGAATGACACAAAGAGAAAAAGGAGGGGGGGGGGGTGTTGGAACATAGCCTATCTCTTTAAATTCATTAATGTTTTTTGTAACTAATCACTCATGGAAATTGTTTGCATGGCTACCAATTTGCCAAGATGCATGCACAGAGAAGAGCCGCCATCAGCATCTCTGCAACCTTTTTAAGAAAACACCATGTAACTACAATTGAGTTTTTTTTTTTTTTTTTTTTTTTTTTAAGCATTAATTGTAGCATGAAAAATAATCACAACCTTTCCAGCATTTAAATTTCAGAAATTAAAAAAGACCAAGTAGATAATGATTATCAGAAATGATACCTCTTAAGCACAAGTTGGGCCAATAACAGGACTAGATTCTGACTGCAGTTGCACATGATCCAATTCCTACAAAATTACAGCGTACTAAAATGAAGCACTTATACCTTCCATCAAGTCAAAAAGAGGGGGGAAAGTGGGGAAGATGAATATTTTAGTTCCTCATAAGGACACGCTGTGAGAAGAGTCCAGTGTCCATTGGCCATGTGGTACTACAACTGATATCCATAACATAATAAAGATTTGCCAAGATGAGTTTCTGAGAAATGAATGAAAAGCACTTATTCCATTACACCACAATATAGAAATTCTATCCTCCGTCATATAACCCATCCTGCCAAATCAGCATCCAATGATTTTGGACAAGCCCAAGTAATTAAGCACACAACTCATTTCCACCAGACTGTAAAACTTAAAGACACTGGCCAACTCATCAGGTAAATCTGTTACCAAACCAGAGCAATGCAACTTTTGGTGAGGCCATGGTCAACCCTAGAATAGACAAACAGAGGCTACAGTTCAATACATGAAAGTTGAGATTCAGAAGTTCTAACAGGAGGTCTAGTTACGTTTGGTGAGCCAAACTTCACCATGTGAATGAACATATTCCACCATGTGCCTAAACTTTGAAGAGGATGAAGTTATGTAGCGCCTAAGATACTGGCCTACATTGAAAGGTGTCAAACTACTGAAGTGGGAATGCGTGATGACAATTTATCCCACAACACCATGTGCATAACTAATTATGCAATGAACAAACAAAAGTTAAGAAAAAAAATTAATTTACAACCAGAAAAAAGGGAAGAAGAAGAAGATAAAACACCAACAAAAACTGAATTCTGACTAGTGCAGATAAGGTAGGGTTTTAAAAGTTTCTGAAGGAAGAGACTGGCTGAAGCGGCACCTGTTCTATCTGAATTACTTGTTGGCTTGAAAGAACTGGCAAAGAGGACTGAAGCTGATGGCTTGGATTTTGCAGGTTTTGATGCTTCAGTAATTGATGCTCATGTAAGGAATATTCCTGAGGCTTCATCCACTGCAAAGCAATTTTTCACAGCTATTTACTCATCTTCTCAACATACCAAAACTCAAACCAGAAAAATGCAAGAAAGATGGTTCAGGGAGAAAACTTACTCTGCTCTCACGAGTGACACAATTATAATAATACTTGTGTCCATCAGGACAGGTATGTTCACTCCAATCACACTCTAAAGAAGCAGTTGTATGAGGACTTAAAGGTACAGCAGGTGAGGTAGAACTACTAGCAACTGTTGGAGACTGCAGGGAGGGGAAAAAATAATATCACTGACGGACCAAGTGGCATAGTTGCCAAAATTACAACAACCAGGATCAAGTCTGGACAAAGTCACAAGCTTGCATATGATGTGAAGTTAAATGAATCCATTCAACAGTATCTAGTATCTACGACTAGCAGGTATCACAATAACACATCTCTTTAAACACCAACTGTAATGCATGCATATGGCTTTATTATCCACCAATGGGAAATCACAACCAGAAGATATCAACAGCACCAAAACTTAGAACTGTTGAAAGGATAAAAACTCCAATTTGAAACTATCACCACTCCAGGCATTTCTGGAGACACCACACATGCTTGATAGTTTATCGTCTATTGAGGTAAACAAACATTTCTATAAAAGCTTGGATATCCATACTACGAAGCCAATCATAAGTCGCGCTGAAAACACATGCTATAAGAGGATGCTTATGACATTATTCCTGCAAGTATGCCAATCCATTCAATTCTGATTTCCTTCAAAGACCAATAGATAACCTACCCCATACAAAGGAACTAAATAATCATTTATCATTTTGTGGTACCTGCTGACTATTTACCTGTGAACTCAGCTGCTGCTCCACTTTTTCAGTTTGATGAGACTGCCTCTGCACTTCAGAGCCTTCTAGTTGAGATGATTGCAAGCTTGTCTGTGGAGTTTGTGTCTGTTGTAATGGCATCTGAGCCAACTGTGAAGGTAGCTGCTGTAGGGGAGGAAATGGTTGTTGCATGAAAGGTTCTTGCTTCTCCATCTGAGAAACTGATTGAGGTAATGAACTTGTAGAATTTGGTCGCAGAGGATATGAAGCATTAGGCAAAATACACCCTCCCATAGAATTGCCAAGACTGGGTGCTACCCTGCCAAAAAAAGAATATATATTAGATTTTTTATTATTATTGTTGGTAAGTTACACACCCATTGGGTTTTGAACTCACACCATACCTTCCACGCTATCTTAAAGGGGGAGGAGGTGCTGTTTGAGCCAGAGCTCATTGGCAAATATATATTAGAGTATTTCAACAAGAATAACAAAAATAAGGAAGAAGAGGAATGAAGACGCACGTGTTCCTAGCAAATGGTTCTTGTGAGCAGGGAGCAAAATTTGTATTTGCAAATATATGATTACCCCTGGAGAGAGAAAGAAGACATAATCAGCAAATAAATTATTATCACTTTTGTTGTAGTGTGAGATGAAGAGATATTAGCACAGGTGAGGAACTAGCTGAATTGGACAGAATTTTTCTTGGAGTGGACAAAGAAAAGTGGCAACTCCAAGTCCTTTACATGGATCAGTTAACTTGTAATTTAATTACTATCTGATAATCAAACACAAAGCATAGGCTAACAGTTATATAAGAAAGTAATAAGAAAGCAGAAACCTTGGTTCTCCAATCTTAGGTTTCTTAGGATCCGCAAAACGAACAATTAATGGCTGATCACAACCCTAGAGAATACAAAAAAGGAAAATAATAATAATGAATAGAAAGCCTCAACAAGTTCAATGAGATAAGTGGTACATATCAAACACTCTGTTTATTTCGCTGGAAAACCTTCTGTAAAGATAATGTTCCACATTTTCCAGTGTTTGGTAGCATAAAAAAATCAGTCAACGGAAAACTATCTTTAGTCAATGAAAAACCCTAATAAAAATAAGGCTTATTTTCTATCGCTTGTTTTCCAATAAAAATATTCGGAAAACAAGCTCTCTCCCTCACGGCTCTTAACTCCTATATATATTCTCTTTTGTTTGCCGTGGGAAACAATATTGGTTTGGCACTCTTTCACTCTCTTTCACGGTAAGCACTCTCAAATCTTCTCTTCCCTTCACTTTTTCTCTCTTCTCAGTTCTCACACCCACATTGTCACTCTCTGGTCTCTTCTCTTTCCATTGATTTCACTTTTTGTTTCTCTCTTCTCTCCGTTTCTCTTCCCCTCTATAAAACTGTTATCTGATAAGGTTTTTTTTATTTTTGTTTTCTCCCTCACAGATCTGTCAGTAGCTCTTCCTTGCAAGGGCGAACAAATCTGCAGCGGTACTTTTTTTCATTCCTCTCTTCCAAAATCCTAATTTTATTAGATATTCAGTGTTTTTGTTTGTTGAGTAGTGATTCTATTAAATTTTATTACTATGCTGATTTTATTGATCTGCAGAGCGGTACTTCATTTTTTTGTTTGCTGATTTTATTAATATGCTGAGTAGTGATTCTATTAAATTTTATTACCATGCTGATTTTATTAATCTGCAGCAGTACTTTTTTATTGTTTGCTGATTTTATTAATATGCTGAGTAGTGATTCTATTAGATTCTATTCTATTAGGGTTTTTTTTTCCCAATAGATTTTTATGCGTTGTAGCATGATTTGTATTTGTTCAAATTTACAGATTTTATTACTGATTGAGTGTTTATTCATTTACATAATTGCTTAATTTACATAATTGCATAGGCTATAGTTCTTGTTTTTTTGTTAACATTATCACATTTGTTTTTCACTTGTTCTCCAACTCATGAAGCCAAAACAAATATGATATTTTAATATAACAATAGGGTCAAAAGAAGCAGTAACTCTGCTGCTCATACAGCAGCAAAGTTCGCATTAGATTCTATGTTGTCTTGTTTATTTTACTTCAGGTAATCTTCCACCTAGTTTAGCTGCTGTTTGTTTGGAAGATGCCAACACTTGTATTTCCTCGTTTTGATTTAATGCATTGCAGATTATCAAAAAAAAATATAACCCCACATTATTTCTAGGATGTGTGAAATCCCTTTTTTCTTTAATCAGTTGACGTGTGCAGTAGGAATTTTACTGTCACACTACTTGGCTGGTGTTACTTATCATCATTATAAGGATTCTCTGATGTGTGAATGATTTACCAATAGCGTTGCAGTGATTTATATTGCTATACTTATCATTATATACCTATATACATATCATTATATACCTATAAACATATCATATAACAGTGAAATCCCTTTTTTTTTCTTTACTTTTTATAATATACGTTGATTACATTAGTTGGGTTTAAATAAATTTCAAATTATACATGTTTTAAATTATACAAGATATGTTACAAAAAATTTGTGCATACCAAACACCGGAAAACATTCTCAAACTCATTTTCAAGGTCGTTACCAAACACAAGACAATGAGATAGTTTTCCAAAAAGATGTTTTCTAGAAAATGACCCATTTTCCAGAAAACACTAATGCTGAAACAAACAGAGCAAAAGTAATATATAAGCTTTACCCTCATCTTGAACATTCCATTTAATGCTTTGATTGCCGCCAGTGCCATTTCCCAATGGGAAAATTTAACAAATCCGCATCCTTCAAAACAGCATAAACATCCATTTCAAATGAAACATCAATTGATAGTGTAACAGAAAGACAGATCTATTGCACTATCTGTGCTTTAAAAATGCAAAACAGAGTTTGAAATTATGAAACTTTATGTGCCAAAACAGGCAGATAAAAGAGCTGATTCCTTTTCCCCCAAGCAAAAAAAATTATCAGACAACCACAAAGGAGACAACTCACATACAAAGGAAGTACACAAAAGATACCTCTGGAGAGCAGTGTTCATAAAAGCATTAAAAAAAAATGCCTATATAATTTTATATAATTCTCTGTACTTTATAAAATGCATGAATAGATAGCTCTGATCAAAATGAAGTGTAGCATTCAGTCAAAATACATCCAAAAGGCAAAGACCAAAAAGTATAAGAATAGTATTATCCTTGGTCATATTAAAATGTCATGTCATTTGATATGCAAACAAAAAATTGTTTGTAGTACAACACCTTAAGAATAGTGTTTGCATAATAAATCAGCAGTCCACGTCATTTCCTTCAAATTGAGCAGTTAAGTTAAATGATTCATATTTTTCTCCAAAATAAAAATAAAAGTTAAATGATTCATATTTTTTAAGAAAGATTTTTTAATATATATTTATATATAAAAGCACCACAAGATCAAGCATTTAATTTTAATAATTCATTTTTTTATAAGAAATATAGAAAACTAAAAATAAAAAGGTGCGGTTAAGTATGCATTTTGCTTCTTCAAAAAGCACCAAAAAAGCAGTGCCGCTTAAATGAGTTTCATTTTGGTCAAACAAAGCACTTAAACCAGGTCTTTGACGTTTAAGCGTGCTTTTAACAACACTGCTCGAGAGCCAACAAGCTTTAAATAAAAAATATAGGTAAAGTATTCACCATTTATAATGTTTTTCCTTCTTTTTTCTCTAATTTACCCTTAGTACATGGGTACAAAATCAGAGAAAAAAAAAAAAAAAAACAAACAAACAACAACAACAACAACAACAGAAACAACAACAACAACATAGAATTGACCAAATAATTGCAAAAGTGATTGTATGGGGTCAATTAGAATTGCTGGAGATTTTAGGTGAAACCAATACATTGAGGCTGAAATGAAAGTCCAGAGCAAAAAATACCTACCAACATGTCCAGTCCTAAATACTATAATTCACCATTAAATATGAAAGACAGATTAGATAGTTAGATCAAAAACACACCACGACTTTGCTTCAGCTCATCACGTACAATATAGACATCTTCAATGAGACCATAGGCAGAAAATATCTGACAGAGATAACATCCATATAAAATTCATTGCATCAAATATATAAAGACTATGAGAATATAAAGCTTAATAACTGTAGCTGAGTTGTGAAAGAAAAATGAGCAAGGATGCTTTCCATAAAGTCATGTGAACAACAACAATTACAACAAAGAGGTTTTGCATAGGGAAACAGTTTTAACATCAAACTGCAAAGGTCACACACTGGGACATGCACACAAAAATACATATATATAGCACACAGGTAACATGCAATATATTGTAACCCAAGCACACATTGAATCACATGCAGTTTTCATCTCAGTTGATTTTCTGTCCATGCCCATTCAATAACATACAACATGTATTTTGGAAAGCCATTCATTAAAAGAAGATCGCTCACAACTTGAACAGTCCCTGTCCCCACACTGATCTCAGTAAAGAGTTGGCTTTCAAACCTTTGTCCTTATATTTTCTAGAGAATAGTTATAGGTCTCATAGTCCCAATTTTGTTATTCATTCTACCATGTGAAGGAAATGCATCCTCATCTTTGTTTTATATTTATCCCACCCACGAGTGGTGGGTAATGACCCTTTTAGGCATCCTACACACATTACCCTCACCTCACATATGTCTATGCATCCTGCGTCTGTAACCATTCCTTGTTGGTGCATACATACAAGAAGATACCAAAATGAGAGAGTTCGCTTTGTTTTGCTGAGGAAGGCAAAGAACTAGAACATTTTTTTAAAATGGAACATACCTCCTCAACTTCCATTCTTGAAGCATCTTTGTTCAGGCAACCAACATACAATTTGTCCACCACTGCTATCACAAGAAATTATTTGAAAATATATCCAGAAAATGAACAGGGGATAATATAAAAAAACTTTTCTTTATTGATAAGTTACACAAACACCCAATGAGTTTTGGCAAAAATATTGTGTAACTATTGAGAGGGAAAAAAAAAGAGCAGATGGTTCATATATTTGCAAAAAAAATGTGGATAAGTGAAAAACCAGAAGCATCATGCAAGACAAAGCCAATGCATCTGTACAGATACCATATGTACTCAAATACATGCCAAGGAACATTATCACTATCGAAACTCAGAAACATGTCTTATATTTAAAATCATTCCAGGGTGTTCAGTGAAGGAGTAAAAGTTGAATAAAATGTAGAAATGCAGAATTGATAGAAAAGGTAAAAGTAAGACAATGTCAAAAAGAACAACCGCCAAGACGCTCCCGTTCCCTATCTGCATATTTGACTGTGAGGGGAGCATGTTCCTGGAAAAATAATATATGTAAATCAAATACACAAACAACAGCACAGAGAGGCTTTGTATTATTTATCCAAGAAGCTGAATAACTCACCCCAGGAAAAGTGTATTGATTGTTTAAAGACCTAATAGCTCTTTCAGCTTCATCTACCGTTGCATATTTCACAAAACAACTTCCTGCACAAGTAAAGCCACATCCACAAGCACAGAAATATTGATATTCTTCCACAAAACACATATCCATAATATTTCTGTTACTCTTCCATTATGATTTTTGATAGAAACAAAAAATCAATGTTCTCACTCTCAAGCTTCACTCTTGTATCCTAGTTCTATATTTTATATATATTATATATTATTTTGCCTCTTGACAGTGATGAAAGTAAGGGACAAAGTGGACCATTCAAATTAGCAACCATTTCAACAGTTCTAAAAAAAAAAAAAAAACAAAAAAAGAACCAAGGAAAACTTTATAAGAACACAGATAATAAATGTCTACCATTTTTAAGTAACATCGATGAGAAATAGCACATGGCTAATCATCTGACTAAGGTTTGACTGTTCATTATAAGTTAACCTCTGGGTCAGAGCACCCACGGTAGAAAAGCAGGATCTATCCACCTTACAAATTTCATAATGAAATGCTGGCTGCTAGAAAGTTTTGTGGTCATTTCAGTGTTGTAGATAGGAAACCATGGTCAATAAGTGATAAAGGTAATCAAGATAAACAATGAGCATTTTGGTGCTCTAGAGAGCCTCTCAAAAGACCAGGAAACACACTAATATGGATCACGAAATATACAAATTTTATATATATATAACAGCATTACAATACCTTGTTGTTGACCAGTTCTCTTATCTTTCAATATAACAACTTCAACTACATTTCCATGTTCTTCAAAGACAGGTCGGATCTGATGTAATAAGAAGCAAAATCCAAGAGTTAATAAGAAGTAATAATTATGACAAGCACAGATAATAGTAACAATTTGAAAGAGAAGAAAAATTAAGGACAAAAATAGGACATTCTACACCATCAAAAGTCCTACTATTCCTTTCTTGCCCAATAGTCCACAAGATGCAGAAAGGAGCAGCCTTCCCAACTCTTAGACCACTATTATTATGGAACTTTCCATGCCAACATTTGAACTACCATCTTTGTCATAATCCGAGATATTCCAAATAAAGCAAACACAAGAGACCACGATTCTCTAGCCACAGAACAATCAAGCAAGATGATCTGCCGTCTCTCCACAATTGCTTACACATTCAGCACCAGTATAAGATCACAACGTAACACTTTTGCAAATATCAACAGTAAAGATCTTTCCCAGGGCTGCTGTCCATGTGAGGTGGGGAAAATGACCTTACAAGGCACTCTAGCTCCCCAAATGCTTTGCCAAGAAAAAGGAACCCCCCTTTAGCCCTTCAAGGAAAAAAAAAAAATTTCTTGACGGACCTCCCTTTATGCGTAAAGACTAGAATGCCTCTCCCTCTATTCCAAAGTTCTGGCTAGGACTAGGTATGCAGTTACACATACACATCAAAAAGAAGAAATTCTAACTTCTTGGAATTTCAACACAACTAAAAGTTGAAATACAAACTTGATGCATGTTTACGGAAGAAGCTAGTTTAAACAGATATGTACTTCTTCTTCTTCTTTTCTTTTGATTGATAAATTATACATATGAGTTCTGAAACTGCACCCTCACCCTTCATCTCCTATGTTCTTATGAGGGAAGAAGTATCATTTTAGCTAAAGCTCATTGATATATGAACATTTACATTCACATACAGCAAATATTGCAGACATGTTAATGCCTCAAGGGAAACAATAACTTACGTCTCCTTCCGTTGCTGTTCTGGAAACCGGTACAACATAAAGTTTTACATTACCAAAACCGTCCACGTTATCTAAAAGGGGGAAAATTATTAAAAAAAAAAAAAAAAAGGTTACAACTTAGGACATTAATAAAAGTTACAGTCAGACATAATTAACATGATTTCCACACGAAAGCACCCCACAAAAGTACAAAGAAAAATTCCCAAGCCAAAATAAGTAAATAAATATATAATTACACACATGAATTGGATTAAAAGCCAAGTATCTTGTGAGGCAGAGCCGTGCATTCCCATTCTATAAAGTGAAGTTACTATGAACCATGAAGCCTCTCTTGTACAGTCAAAACTTAAAATCCTTACAACAAAAGCCTTAAAAATGAATATCATGCCAAGTTAAATATCTTCAATTCTTAAGGGCTATTTGCAAATTTAGAGCGAAATTCAGAGGTGATTACTGATTACTCAGTTTCAAAAGTTTAGGGACACATTGTAAATTGAAATTTATATTAGTGCAATTAAACTACTTTTTTTTTTTTCAGTATCATTATGATGAAAATTTGAAAAAGAGAAACGAAAGCACAAAGTTGTATTAAGCTTACGAATTTTCTTTTCCTACACTTTTTCTCAGCTACCAAACAGAACATTACATTACTACACACCTGTAGTATCTCCTCGATGCCGGCCTCTTTTGCGTACAGAATAGGCGGAACCGGAACCGGAACCATATCCACCGGCACCACTATTGGGAGGGAAACCTCCAGAGCCAAACGACGACGAATCGTTTGGCTCAAAGTTCACGTGTTGATGGTGGTTGTGATGGTGGGGGGGATGTTGTTGATAGTTGGAATTGTTGAAGTGTTGGTCATGGTGGTGGTAGTTGGAATGGTAGTTAGGGTTGTTAAGGTGCTGCTGGTCCTGGACCTGGTAGTTGGAATTGTTGAAATGATGCTGCTGCTGTTGTTCATGGTGGCTATGGTGATCGGAGAGTTGCTGGTTTTGGTGTTGGGACTCTTGCTGCCCATTGAATCGGTCTCCTCTCTGCCTTTCCATTTGTGACTGTCGATTTTTTGGCGAAACCCTAACCCTAGAATTCGATTGAGTGAGTGAAGAGCAACTGAGGAAGGAGAATGAAAGAAGATTAGCAGCGAAGGCGCGAGAGAGAATACCATCAAATCAAAGGACTCTGCGAATTGCCCTGATTAGTCCCTTCTTTTTTTTTTTCATTTATCTTAATTTTATGACATATATTAAAATTAAATGACACCCAAAAAAAAAAATACAAATCTGATTAGTAATAAAAAAAATTTGCAATTACAAAAACAGAAGAAAAATTATTAGTTTGATTCTAAAAAATAAAACATGTTTTACTAGTGTAATAATAAGGAGATCGTTACTTAATGAGATGAAAAAAATAATAACATGAAACCAAGGAAGAAAAAATAAGAAAGGGAGAGACAAAAATAGTTAAGATGGAAAAGAGAAATACATGTTATTTAGGTTTAAACAAGGGAAGAAAAACACATATTACTCTTCTTTTTCTTTTTCTTTTTTATAGAATTTTAACATATAACGTTCACTCCTGATAATAGCATTTCTTATACAACCATCAGAAACTTTACTAGTTATGTTAACTATAATCCACAGAAACAAATATTATTTGGTCTAATGATAAATAGCTATTATTATAAACGGATGTCATCATATGTTGAAACTCTCAAAAAAAAAATAATACAAAAACCATTCACTAAGGGTTTTAGGCTAATGCTATATATTTCCAAAACTTTTATATTTGTCATCCAAGTACAATACACATTAAGTATGCATTTGGGTTATGATTAAAAATTAAAATTATTTCGCTATTCAGCTTATTTTTTGCGCTATTCATGGGTCCCATTATGCTATTTCACCTAACTTTAACTGTAGTAACTCTTTAGACCTATTTAGTAAAGACTAGTTATTGGACATCTTCTAACACGCTATTGAGATCAATTTTAATCACATTTGATTACAAATTTCCCATTCACCATCTTGGCGAGAGAGGGTGGGGGTTATGATGTAAAGAGCTACACAAAAGTAAAAAAAATTAATCCTTAGAATATACTAAACCTCATATATAATATGGCAATGTACTCACTTTGGTAAGTTGATTAATTGTGCAATGCACAAGAAAGTTTAACATAATATGAAGGGTGACTTGCAAACCACACCCTTGAAATTTGGGGGTATTTTGATTTTACACTCTAAAATTTCAAAGTTTGAATTTCACCACCCTAAAATTTCATATCATCTTGATAGTTAGCCCCTTTATTAGTATTGTGTTGATGTGTCTATTAAGTGACACATCAACTTGCCACGTGTATTGTTGGTCAATGAAATAATGCCAAATGGATTTATCACACCAAAACATTAAATAACTTTTAAACAAATCTTCTAAGAATTAAAATAAATATTAAAATCTAATTTTAATAAATATTCACAAAATTTAATTTAATTGAAACTTTTTTTCCACATTTTTTTATGAAGAATAGGGAACATGTATAGTCCCTTATTTTTTTTTCTCGAACTTTGCAAACTCTCTCTTAAAAGATTCATTCACGCTCGATTCTCACCCATCACTACTCGTGCCACTCATCACCACCGCCTCTCAGTGTCGAGCTCTCATTTTAGATCTCTCTCTCTCTCTCTCTCTCTCTCTCTCTCTCAACCCATGGTAGAACTCAAGTCGCAACTCTGCCTCTCACCTCTTATTGCCATTGCCATCATTGGCTTATTGCTCAAAATTTCCATAGCAAATCTTTCTATTTCTCTCTATCCGAACCAAATCCTAAACCCTAAGCTCTCATTTTCTCTCTTTGATTTGAGCATAACAATACTCTAAAGGGTGCATGGAAGATGAATTTTTGAAGTAGAGGTCCTAATGGTCATAGAATGGGGGATGACTGAAACTGATACAGCAGAACGTGAAAGAAATGATGGATGGGTTTGTTTAAAGTTTAGGTTTGGGTTTGATGATTGTAATGATAGTTCATGTGGTTGGATGGGTTTGTTGTGAATTGTAACCCAAATTGGGTATTTTATGATCGGTTAAAGAAATTTGGCGAAAAGCACATTTTAGTCCCTACATTTTCAGGTTATTCTCATTTTAGTCCCTACATTTTATTTTTACCGCTTTTAGTCTCTATCCTAAAAAACGCCTCCCGTTTTGGTCCCTGTCTTTACATCAAAAACGGAAAAAGCTGATGTGGCAAACGGCTAGAATAAAAAATAATAAGTTAATGTCCACGTGGCCTAAATCAATAATAAAAAATGTTTTTTGGCATAAAAAATGTCACGTCAGCATTTAAATTAAAATTTTAAATTTATTAATTTTAACTAAATAAAAAAAATTAAAAACTAAAAATCATAGGAATTGAGATCTAAGTGTGTCTTGAACAAGAATAACAAGAACACAAACTCAGATCCAAGAACATAAACCCATAAATTAAAAAAAAAAAAAAAAAAAAAAAAAAAAAAAAAACCAATAACACAATTCCAGATCCAAGAAAGAAAGAAAAAAACACCCACATACACACACTTTCTTTCCTTCGATCAAACTCACTCAAAAAAGCAACACCCAGATCTCAAATGTAACAACACCAACAACACCTCTCTCTCTTTCTCTTCTCTAAAAAATGTCATCCCAACAACAGCAACAGAAGCCAAGAACCCAAATCCAATCCAAAAGCCACAGAGCAAAACACAAGATCTCCCTCCATATCAACCCACCTAGCAATGGTGGAGTTGAAGCAAAAAATCCTGGGGATCACATCGTAAGGGGATCGAAGGGTTAAGGAATTGGGTAAAGAGCT
This sequence comes from Quercus parvula, assembly GCA_030820535.1. NCBI lineage: Eukaryota > Viridiplantae > Streptophyta > Magnoliopsida > Fagales > Fagaceae > Quercus > Quercus parvula. The sequence continues at coordinate 23,458,792 of JAUAME010000012.1, forward strand.
GAAGGGGCTTGATGATTCCGCCGAACACGAACTGGAAGAGTTTTGAGAACAGGTTGCGAGACTTGTCGGAGGAGGAGGAGATAGCCAGGGTGGAAAGAGAAGAAGACAAAGAGTCATCGTAGGAGATAACGCAGTCGACCCGATCGACAACGTTGTCGACCTGAGAGACGAGGGAGTGGAAGCGGCGTGAAACGACGCAACACCGACCCAAGACCTTGACATTGTTGATCCTGTTGAAGATCAAGAGGAGGATAGAGTCAAGAAGTCGTCTATGCCTTAAAGAGGCAAGGAAGGACTCTCTATGGGTTCGGCGGTTAAGAAGCTTGAGATTATGATTAGATTTGTGTACTTAGTTGTGGTGGTTGTTGTAGATCTTGCCTCTAGATTTGGATTTCGTTTCTTGTTTTTAGGTTGTATTTCTGTAATTTGGCACTCTTAGATTCAAGTAATGGAATTTGCTTCTTCTTTTTTATAAATAAATTTATGGGTTTGTGTTCTTGGATCTGAGTTTGTGTTTTTGTTGTTATTGTTCAAGACACACTTAGATCTCAATTCCTATGATTTTTAGTTTTTAATTCTGTTTTTAGTTTTTTTTTTTTAGTTAAAATTAATAAATTAATTTTTTTCAATTTAAATGCTGACGTGACATTTTTTTTAATGCCAACAAATATTTTTTATTATTAATTTAGGCCACATGGACATTAATTTAATATTATTTATTCTAGCCGTTTGCCACGTCAGTTTTTTCCATTTCTAATGTGATGACAGGGACCAAAACGAGAGGCGTTTTTCAGGATAGAGACTAAAAACGGTAAAAATAAAATGTAAGGACTAAAATGAGAATAGCCTGAAAATGTAAGGACTAAAATGTGCTTTTCGCCAAGAAATTTATGGGTTTGTTCAAAGAAAATTTTATATGGTTGCTTGAGATTGTTGTTGTTGTGAGCCAAATTAGCAATTTTTTTTAAAAATAAAATTTATGGGTTTATTAGATCTGGGCATTTGTTTGGGCGGCAAGAAAATTGCCAAGAAAGTGTGGAAGAAAAATTTAAATTAAAAATTTTTACCTGAAATTAAAATTTTAATTAGATTTTGGTATCTATCTTAATTTTTATAAGATTTTTAAATTTATTTAATGACGTGGCATTATAAATATACTTTTTTTAATAGATAATAAGACTTTTATTGAATAAAATTAAACATCATGTTCATGATGGTGAACACTTTGAACAAGAAGTAGATACAATGTAATCAAGAACTAAAGGAAATGGAATCTAAAAATTCGGATAAAGAAATACAATTCATACACTGCCAAATACGAGCCCAATGAAATAGAGTACCAAAGATAAGAGATTTTAGGTGATCTAATGTTCTCTCCTTGTCTTCAAAAGTGCGGGTATTGCGTTCCTGCCACACTAACCATATTAAACATTCTGAGACCATATTCCAAATGGTTGTAAGATGTTTTTGAAACCAGTTTCTCCATGTAAAGAAAAAAGAGCTGACTGACCTCGGCATTACCCATTGGATCCCAAACACTGCAAAAGCTTTGCACCATAAGGTGTGATAAAACTTATAGTGAAGAAGAAGGTAATCTACTGATTCCCTATCACAACAGTATAAACAACATCTATTAACCAGAGACCGATCCCTCTTGACAAGATTATCAATGGTGAGTATCCTATCATTAGCTGTTGTCCATAAGAAGAAAGACACCTGTTTAGGCACATTTTCACACCAAATGCACTTCCAAGGAAATTCATCAGTGTTAGGACCGGATAACAGCTTATAAAAAAAGCGCACGGTATTATTTCATTGATAAAAAATACACACATGACATGCTGATGTGTCACTTAATAAATAATTTTCTTTGATTTATTACACTCCCTAGAAACATAGGGTTTAAAATGTAATTTTGTTTTTGTTGTTTTTAGTAATTTTAAGGTCAATGGATTGGGAAAATTGCAATGACCCCCCTCTAAGGTTCTCTATTAAAATACAAACTATTTGCAATTATCTACTTTAAAATACAAACTATTTATAACAGTCTCTCCTAAACGAGAGGTAAAAAATAACTAAGGACACATTTGGTAGGCTATAATAAATATTGTAATGTAATAACTATTTCTATGGTTTAGCTATACGGTTGTTTAGTTATGTTTTTATTAAAGGGAATAATCATTTACTACCGCACACCCTTGGTGCGATAGCCACTCTAGAAGTATAAGTGCTTATAAGGTATGGAGGGTAAAGACTGGGATTCAAGTTTTCAAGAGGGAGCCTCACACACATATACACTTAGATTGAGATAGAATAGAAATTCTATTTTGTATAAAAAAAAAAAAGGAATAATCATTACTTATAAATAGCTATTTTTTAAAATAAGGAATAGTAGTTCCTTATTAAATGCTCTGAATCTCTCTTCCTTTACTTAATGTAATACACACTATTAAGAAAATTCCCAAAAAATCCCTTGTTATCCACTTCTCCAAAATTTTTCTCCCCCTCCTGCTTCTTCAAAATTTTGTATGTCCTTCCCTTCTCAAAAATTCTAATCTCCTGTAACTAGAGATTTTATATTTCTACAACTATTGGTATTGCCTTTCTCTTCTCAAGAAATTTTTTTCTCCCTCCAAGCTCTGCAATTCCATAGGTACTGCTCCTTTCTCTCTCTCCCCCCAAAAGCTTGATGGCTAATACTTTGAACTAACCAATGGCGAAACACGATTAGGTATAAGGCTTACGAACCGGTAGCTTTCGCGAAACACTCAAATGTGCACTTGAATCACTCTCGCTATAATCTTAATAGACCTTTGTTTCTTTAAAAGCAAAGGAAGCAAGGTAGAGATTTTTGACTTCTACAAATCTGGAAAAGGAAGCAAGGTAGAGTTTTTTTTTTTTTTTTTTTTTGGTGTTTCTTTTTATGCAAACACTAACTTTCATTATTCCTATTTGGATCTGGTAATTATGGTCTAGTAAACATTGTTTTCAGAACCGGACCGGACCGGAAGGTCGGACCGTGAAAACCGGGATGAAAACCGGTTTTTTAAGCCTAAAGAACCGGATTTTTTGTTAATTCCGTGAACCGTTAAAACCGGGGTTGGACCGCTCGAACCGGTGAGAACCGTGCAGTCCAACCCCTTAGCAATTTAAAAAAAAAAAAAAAAAACAACTTAACACAATTTTATTCTCCTTAATTAAATTATCCATCTCTTACAAGGAATAAAAAAAATTATCATTAAAATTTTTCAAAGATATTCAACTTTACCTCAGAAATTAATCATAAATTTTAATGTTTTCATGGTTATTGTTTTATTTTATTAACTTTCTTATTTAATTATTAAATATATGCTTGAAAATCATTAAATTTCCCTCACATATATAGATATATTGTCAATTTTGCTAGTTTTATAAATTTAATATCTATATTTAGGCTTTAATTAATTATTAAATTAATTATGACGTCATCACGGTTCGACCCCGGTTCGACCTCAAAAACCTTGAACCTCTCCCTTTTACGGTTCAATGAACGGTCCGGGTCTGAAAACCTTGCTAGTAAATACAATTACAACAATATTTTCAATTGGTATCATCACATGACAATGATTCAATTGGGCTAAAATCACATTCATGCGCTGCACTCAAAACTTTTAGATTTAAAAGCTCGTTTTATGCGCTGCTTTTCTACATATCATTTACATTTTATTTATCAAATTCCCATTTTATTTGTTAATATTTTTGCTGCATTATGATTTGTCTTTTTCGATATGGATTCAAATACACTTGATTTTCAAGGTCGTTTTAAACGAAAGTGGACTCTTATTGAAGATTTGAAACTAATGGAGGCTTTGGTAGAATATCACCATGAAAAGGAAGGTAACCTTGAGAATAAGTTTAAGCCTAAATATTTGAAAGTCTTAGAAGAAAAGATTTTTACCAAATTACCTGGATTAAGAGTAAAACCATATATTGAATCAAGATTAAGGACTTTGAAAAGATTGATGACTTTGAAAAGATTGATGACTTTACCATTGCTCAAGTAAGATTGTCATTTGTAAGTCAAATTTTACAAGTGCGGGACACTTCATTGAAGACCCACAAGATTTTTTTAAAGACAAATTGATTATTGATGTAGCTATTTCTTAATTTTAATGCAATGAAATAAAAAGAATTATTTATTTATTTATTTTTTTAAAAGAGAGATTGGGTTTATTGGAGGTCCTTTGCTCAAGATTAAGTTTGTTAAGCCAGTCCTTATCAAAATTGTATTTGTAATTTTAGAATAAGGGTATTTTAGACAATTTAATTTGAAATGCTTTTATTCTAGTTTTATTCTTGTATTGTTATCAAATAAATGAATAGTAATAAGTACTTACATTACAACATTTTGCATTACTTGTAATATATATATATATATATTTGATAGAGTAATACCTATTATTATTCTTATGTAATTACTATTACAGTTTACTAAACGTGCCTTAAGTCATGGTATGGATAACCAAGTGGGGCATAACATTAAATTATCCCATAAAAAAATATTTAATTTTTAAAGAAATAATAACTAATAATAAGAAATAATATTTTATATAAAAAAAAGAAATAATAACTAATGAGTTAATAAAAACAAGAAATCGTTCTAAAAAAAAAATAAAACACAAGAAATAAAATAAAAAAGTTCCAGAGAGGAGAGGCAGAGCAAGTGGTGAAGTTTAAAAAAGAAAAACCAGCCCTAGCTTCTTCAATCTCGTCGTTGCGCGAAGCGAAACCCATCACTATCTGCTTGCCGCTCAACCCTCTCTCTCTTCCTCACCTCAGGTACCACTTTCTTCTTCTTCTTCTTCTTCTTCTTCTTCTTCTTCATTTCTTTCGCTTTTTGTGTATTTCATTTTCATACCATAAGATGCGTAGTTTCATGCGGTTTTTCCATCTTACACTACTCTCATTTCACTTTAACCCCGCCAATTTTGACCTAATTCCGATTTTGATTTGCCTTAATTTGTCTAATTAACATTGCATTTCGTTGCCACTCACTCTTAGACTCTGTTTGTTTCCTAGGAAAATCTTTACGAGCAATTATGATAATAATAAAAAAAAAAGAGTCAAATTTCACTACTGATATTGATTAACGATATAATTATCTAGAAACGTACTGGAAAAGGCAATAACTCATAATTGATAAAGTCTCCAATGCAAAACTATTTTCCATCTAAACAAACAAACCCTAATTTTTATAGGTTTATTTTTATTTTCTTGTGTTCATAAGGCATGCTTGAATATATTTTATAGTTTCTGCACTAACTTTTTTTTTTCCTTTAGTTATAGTTTTCGCAATACATTTAGAATTGGATTAATGGAACATAGGTTTATTCAGAATATACTTTTTTTCTTTTTTCTTTTTTCTCTTTGTTGCGAGTGTTCGAGTTTAATAAGGTAGGGTTTATGGTTGGGAATATAGGAGTGGAAATTAGTTAACTTTGTTATAAGATGGCGACAAGACCAGACCCGGATATTGATGATGACTTCAGTGAGCTTTACAAGGAGTACACTGGGCCTCTAGGATCGGCTACCAATAATGTGCAGGATAAGGGGAAGACGAACAAAAGGTCTCAGGCAGGTTCTGATGAGGAAGAGGAACAACGGGATCCGAATGCTGTTCCAACTGATTTCACAAGCCGAGAAGCTAAGGTATGGGAGGCTAAGTCGAAAGCTACCGAGAGGATATGGAAGAAACGGAAAGAAGAAGAAATGATTTGCAAAATTTGTGGAGAGTCTGGTCACTTTACTCAGGTACTACTGGCTTCTCTAGAAATGCTTTCTTAGTTTATTGTACTTGTTGAATGTTGCAAAACTGTTGTTCAAAAGTAACAGCTTTAATGTGTGTACAATTTTTTTTAAAAAACTTTTTTTCCATGATCACTTGTTTATCTTGAGAGTTATTCACTTATTCGGTTAACAAATTTTATTGGAAAGAAAAGGAAAAAGGAAGACCGTGTTTTTTTTATACCGTATGAGTAGCGCTGCTTAAGTTGATGTTCCAGCCTGCTTAGATCAGGACAGGTATACGTTAGCATATCACATGCCAACATGGATCTGACTTGGGAATGTGAATGGGTGTCCGGTGTAGTAGTTAAATCATCTATTTCCAGTGAGCATTCCAGTTTATTCCAATTGATATTGCTTGGAGCTTTCCTGGTTCATGCCTATCAGACTAGTTCAGTTTGAGATTTGCTTTCATTCAGTTTACCACTGTTTCTCCAAGTTTAAGCTTTATTGCTTTAACATGAATGTGGATGTGCACATTTGCCCTTGATCACAAACAGATATGAGGAGGTAGATGGGGTGTAGAGATTTTTCACATCAGAGTCAATGAGCTGAATTGTGACAGTACGAAGTCATTATTTAGGGGCACTGTGATTTGTATTGTTTGTATTGGGTTTAATTTCTAATTCTCTGTTTAAATAGTCATTGTTGCTTGATGAACTGAATTGCGTAGTCAGTGCTAATGGTTGTCAATGTTAACTACTAAAATGGTTGTGTAAAAAAATTATTGCTCATTTAGATTGTGATGCAGCCAGCAAGGAGTTCTAGGAAAAACTAGATTAAATGCCAAAAGATTCTAGGTTTGTGGTCTAGTTTCGATGTGGGGCCTTCTTTGCACCTTTCATTGGCTATTTTAGTTATTAATGAGTCTGTATTAATTTTCATCATGTTAGAAAGTTGCTGGATCAGTTTTAATTAAGTTTTACTAGAATAAGGTAATCTAGTAATTTTCAAATTTTCTGGAATGGGTTGTAATAGGTTGTACCAAAGGCTCATGAATCTTAATTCATGTTTTTGAGTCCTTTATCTAGTTGGTTTAGAAGTTCTTAATTACTTTCTTTGTTATTAAGAGGAAAAGGTTAGGAGTCTGTCTTTTCTAGAAAAAAAATTGGCAATAGCCTAAGCCTTCTAAGTAGTAAAAAAAATTCAGATAGAGGAATTGAATTTAGTTAAATTTCCAGCAGCTTATTTTAAGCTTTGAGGGTGTGATTGCTCTCTCTTTGTAATTGTGATTGCCTAGGGAACCTAGGTTAGTTGCTTAGAGTTTATCTTTCTTTGTTTCTCATTCAATTCACTATTCTGATGCCAAACAACCATCACATTCCCCTCAAGATTTTTTTTTTTTTTTTTAAATTTTTTTAAAGTAAGTAATGAGTTTTATTAAAGATAATAAAGACTTTATCTTTATGCATTCCCTCAAGATTCATTCAAACCCCAATCTTACCTAGATCCTTAAATCTCAAATCCCATTCAAAAGTTCTTCAAGAGCTTATCAATAAGCCTAATTTTGTGTTGGATTTGTAAAGATCATATGTTAAATTGGTATCAGAGTGTCCTTTGTCAAATTGACATTAGAGCCATTTTGTCTTCTCTAATCTATATTAGTATTATATATCATGCAGCTGTCATCAAAATAAATACAACGCATTTCTTTTAGTAGAATTGACATTGTAGTCAAGTGAACAGGTAAAACTAATTGAATATTGTTGAGTCTTTTGTATATGTTGAACTTTAATGAGTACATTACTTATGTTTGAAGAGGAGATTTTTTTATTTTATTTTTATTTCCTGGTTAAATGCCATGCTGTTTGGCTCATTTATAGGGGTGTCCTTCTACTCTTGGAGCAAATCGCAAGTCTCAAGATTTCTTTGAAAGGGTACCTGCTAGAGAAAAGCATGTAAAGGCACTTTTTTCAGAAAAAGTTATTCAAAAAATTGAAAAGGATATGGGCTGCAAAATCAAGATGGAGGAGAAATTTATTATTGTCAGTGGCAAGGATAGGTTAATTTTGGCAAAAGGTGTGGATGCTGTGCATAAAGTGATCAAGGATGAAGGTGATCAAAGGGGATCTTCTAGTTCCCACATGGCAAGATCCAGGTCACCTGAGCGAAGCCCTGTTGATGCACGAATGCGACGCTCTGAATCCCAAAGGTCTTATTCTGGTCCCCAGAATGCATCACAGTTCCAACAGAGGTTTGGCAGGCAGGAGAAGGTTGTGGAAGACCGTATCCGTGATGATCTGCAGAAATTCTCAAGAGGTTCTCCACAAGGTAGGGACAGCATAGGATATCTTTACGGCGTCCATAGAAAGCTGGTAATTTCATGTTTATGATTTGTAACCTTTTTAAGGTTCCTATATAGTTTCCTATGTGTTGTTGGATATCCTTTTCATTGTTTCTGAGTCCTTAATTACTTGTTGCTTATCATTTGTTTGCAGCAAGAGGTAAGTTCTTATGTTCAAGCATTTTGTGTACGATTCTGAAGTAACTTTCGTGAGTGGGTCTGAATTGGTCGGATTGTCTCCAATACGAAATTATTTACTGAAAGCATATCTGGATCTTTTGCCACGGATGATTTCACTGTGTGAATATAAAGATAGTATGTTGAATTAAAGCTACCATCTATGTTAGCATCTTGAATCAAGTGCTTAACAGACTCTTCATTTCGTGAAGCTTATGGTAATAATGGAGCTAGAGGTCGTTCAAGCAATTCAAAATCTCCAGCACATCCTCCTTACACAGGCAAGTCATATAATTCATATGATGGTAATAATCAGAGCATGGGTGCTTATAGAACTGATGGATGGGATAATGAGAGAAGAGGATCTGATATGCAATCTGGACGTCAGTTTGATTACCCTGCTGTTCCCCAGACATTAGAAGAATTAGAGATGGAGTATAAGAGGGATGCAATGGAACTTGGAAGAATTCGTGACAAGGAAGAAGATGAAGAAAATTACAGGCATCGTGAGGTAAGAACCATCTTGTAGTGTTGGTGTACATCTGCAGAGTGTAAACTGGTGGACGTTTTGGAGAATATGGAAGTTTTTATTTTTCTTCACAATTAGTTTTTCTAATGAACGCGTTATTGCTGGCAAGACCAATTGCATCTTTTACTTAATAATATTTTTATAACCAGGGAGGGATACCCCAGCGGTTCCAGCACCTCAGCACCTCTTGTTGTGCCTGGGCACTGAGGTTTGATCCCTACCGGCCCCCCTCAACCTATTTATCTAGAAAAAAAAAATTTATAACCAATTTTTAATCTGTTAAATTCATTGAAGTTCATGAAGTCTGGATTTATAAATAACTAGGAAACAGCTTGAATTTATTTTTGTTCTTGTTTTATCTCATGGGTGAATCAAGTTTTTGGATTGCAAATGCCCTGTGTGTCTAGCATGGGCTTTGCTTCTTTGTTTAATCTCCTCTCCTCTTTTATACTTTCTGAGTTTTTGATTGTGCCATGGATCTTTATTTATTGGTTAATCTTTAAATTAGCTGGCTCTCTCTCTCTCTCTCTCTCTCTCTCTCTGTGTGTGTGATAAGTAATAAAGAATTTATGAATTAAAAGAAAAAGAAAGAGCTTCTGAATGGTTTCTCTCTCCCCCCTCCAAAAAAATTATTGATGATTTAATTTGCATGTTTATGTTTTCTTGTTCAATTTCTTTTTCCTTGAGAGAGCATAATTAACTCTGCTGCCCATAGAATTCTTAGTGCTTGCTAGTGTGGCAAATGTTGTGGGGAAGGGTTTTCCAGCATGGTTAATACTGAAGTTCAATGATCAGAGTTGAGAATCTATATATTACCAAGAAAAGCTAAAAATTTTCATGAAACTGAAAGAGAGAGAAACAGGAGATGTAAAACATAAAAATGCGATTTAAATCTTGTTTCTTATATTACTGTCATCTGCTATGCCCACTGCTGTACTGAGGAAAACTATAATTGTTTTGAACACACCCAGCATAGTATGTGGATTTCGAACTTGTGATTTCTAACTTTGGTTCTACGGGTAAAAGGCTATTAGGGAGATGAGAGAGAACTACATGAAGCAACTGGCTAGTCTGAGGGGAACACATGCAAAACAGTGGGAGGAGTTTCTCCAACTTGATGCCCAGAGACGTCAACAGCAGCCACGTCAACCAATGCCCACTTCTGGTTTTGGAGGATATAAACAGCATGGTTATTCTGACTATGATGGTACCTCGGCCAACCCTCATTATGCTGGGGCCAATTTAGCCATGGATTCAAGAAGCCGATACCCAAATCCAATGGAAAATTATTCTTCAAGGCCTAATGAAAATTTCAGTGACTTTCAGCGTCAGAGGCGTGAAGATTATGGGAAAGCCTACAATCGATACTAAATCATTATACTGGACTAAAGGGTGGTGAGTTGTCTTGCTCTCCAGTCAAGCTAAAAAGATTTAATTTCTGGTTTATTTTGTTTTTCCTACCTAATAGAACATACATAATCTTCTCGTGCAATTCATGGTAAGGTCCACACATCTTCAGACTGGTTTTGTGGCTGCAGATGTAAAAACATTAAAATGCTTTTGGAAATTTTAGAAACTGTGTAAATATTAGTGCACAACACAGAAATGTAGTAGGTATTTGGTTGGGTAGTGGCAGATGTTGGAGTTGTTTAGCGGGTATATTTTTCATTGCTATTCAAGCATTAGCTTAAATTTCATTCCAAAAATTTTCAGGGTCCAGATCTTGGTCGGGTAGGCGTAATGCAGAGGAGGCCAATATCTAGGTAAGTATGGTTGTAACGGTTTTAAACTTGAGAAGTGATGAATCGCACACACTTGTGTTGGTAATGCCTATATCTTTTCAATTTGGTGATTCAGTTCTTTCCAGAACTTTGTTGTAAAGAAGTGGGATATGGTTTTGGTTTATTGGTTAAGGCTGGTTATTTAGAAGCTAATGACTCCTGATTGGTTGAAATTTTGCCTTCAGTAATGAATAGTACTTTGCCAGACTGAAGTTCATTTTATATTATTGTTTGCTTTAAATTTTCTTCCATGGGTTCACAACATTCTAAGTGCAGTCTTCATAGTATGTAAGGCACCATGGGTAGTTTGTTTCTATATTTATTTCAAATTACTTGGTTTCATCTCATGTGGGTGTCTAGTATACACCTACAGGGATCTCATTGGTAAACATGTTATTGTTTCCATTGGGGTATGGATGTTCTAGACATTGTCAGAAGTAGTTTTAACCGAAGTTGGTGGTGTCTGATGGTTCTGAATGCTACTTCCCAGCAGTGGAATTGGCTGTGTCACAAAGGTGGTATCCAAACTTTTGTTGTAAAATGATTATTGTTCTAATAGATTTATAAAATGTGCAGTGGTGCTGTGTGATGCTCTTCTACCTCACTAGCATCCTTGGAACTATTTCATTTTTGTTTTTTGTTCTTTTTATTGGGGAATTAATTTCCATAAGTTTGAGATAGTAGGTTGCATTATTATACTTTTGTGACCAAGATTGTCAAAATCGGAATCCTATGTAGAATCGTGAGAAGTAGGTGAGATCGTGAATCGTAAGATCCTACATATTTTCAAATTTAAAGCAAAAAACACATTGATAATAACTTTGTATGTTGAATAATCACGTAAATTATGATTTTATTCATAAATAAACAAATATTTGTATCATATGATGCAATTTGCATGTTTTACATCACTATGTTTATACTAACGAAATAAATATATTTAAGTTTTAAATTTAATAAATGTTTAATTTGCAACCAAATACCAAAATATTTATCAACACATATGAAAATATTTTCCAAATTTCAAGTTTAAAATTCAAAATAAGTTGTCAAATGGAAACTAGCTAACTAAAATATGAAATCTACAAACAAGATGAATATTAAGGTGAAGTGAACATTTAATTATTCACATTTTAGGTTTCTTATAATCATCATCCTAACTCCTAATCATCATTATTGAGTTTATCTATGTAGACATTTTATATTTGTATATTAGAATTGCAAAACAAATTAAGATATAACTTCACACTTAACTATTCAAGATATACCACACAGTAACAATTATAGAGCATGCTAAAAAAATCAATTAATCAATATGCAAATGCAAGCATACTAATAAATTTATATATTAGAAAAACATAAAATTATATATATATATATATATATTTATATATATATAATATTTGAGTAATATTAGAATACAAATTAGTATATTGATTAAACAAATTTAACAACACTATAGTTTTAAAGCTAGCAAAGTCAATATAAATTATTTATTTAGAAATGATGAAACATTCCTTTATTTTGATTACAAGTGAACTAGAAACTAGAAAATATTTGATTAGGTTAACATAATTATATATAAAAATAAATAGAAAGTCATACCATTACAACATAGAAAAATAAAAACATTTAAAACTTCATCAAAACCAAAAGTTTATCTCATAAAAAAAAAAAAAAAACCAAAAACTGATATTTTGGTAGAATTGGTAGAATCGGTAAGATCTCATGTGATCCTACACGATTTTACATATGATCTTACCATTTTTATAATTCTAGTGTGATCCTAAACATTTTGGCGATGTGGGATTATAAAATTGTGCGATTCTACTATCCAAATCGCGATTTTGACAATCATGTTTAAGACACTTTCAATCTCTGCGTTGATGTCCATTTGACCAAATTTGAGACGTGAGTCGGGATATTGTAGGATATGCCTGGTCTTGTTAGTTTGTGATGTATAGCGTAACAGAAAAGATTGCTACTGTATTTGGCATTGAAGGTACATTGTTGATACCAAACTGTGTGGATCTGAATGGAAATGTTGAATACATGACAATCAGTCTGCCTATTGTTACTTGGCATACATCGAATTTAACATCGTTAATATAACTGGTATTACAAGTACCGCAACCTTGACTACAACTGCAAAAGCTGTTATATCAGCAATTCAGCCTGTCTCTTATTGTTAAAATACGCTTACAAACTATTGCTTAAGTAAATTACTATGCTCAATCTATGGTTATCAAAATCTCGATTTGGATTCTACGATCCTACGATTTTACAATTCCTCATTCCTAAAACGATCCAGATTTTTCAAGGATCTTTGCGATTATTTAGGATTAGTAGGATCATACGATTCTGACGATTCCAAACGATCTTGATTTCTTATAATCTTCTTTAACTTGACAGAAAGTTCAGTTGGACCCAAATGAAAAATAAAATCCCAATAGACCAAGTTTTTTTTACTCTAATGTAGAGAGTGTGTTATTTGGACCCAAATAAAAAATATCTCAATAAAGTGTCACGTTTTGAGATTTTGGCTTATTTAAATGATGCTTACAAATAGATGTAGTGATGTATGGTAATGTGTATTTTTTGTTTTTTTATTTTCTCAAATAATGTAAGATCTTACGATTCACGATCCGATCCTATGATTCACGATCCCACCTACCTCCCACGTAAAATCTTGATTTTGACAACCTTGGCCCAATCCAGATTTCGCATTGATTGATTACTGAAAGCTTGTGTATAAGAGATTATTATGATGAATGGGTATACTGGATTTGACCCTCTACTTCTTAACCCTGTTCAAATGCTTGGATTCATCTTCGGACCTGGAGTTTTGAGTAGTGACGACCGATTGGCAGTGGGCTTGGGCTAGGTTTTCTGTTTTAACAGGCGATGTAATGGCTTTTAAACATTAATTAATAGATTACCCAGAGTAAAACCATGCCCAGCTGGGCTAGGTGGGCTCTTTGGAGGGTCATAAAAGTGATATGGCTTGGGGTGCGTAAAAAATTCAGTTTTAGATGGTATGGCACAGACACTTGATGGGTGATTAGGCTGAGTATTGGTATTGGTATTGGTATTGGTATGTATCATCAAGTACTAATTTTCTGTCATGACCGTTTGACTAATACCAAGAGAGTGCTTCCGGATTATCAAAAAAAAAAAAAAAAAAAAAAAAAGAGTGCTTCCGTTGTTCAAAATTAATTTTGGTCTTCTAAGCTTCATCGTATTTATCATCGAGGAAAATTTCCTTGCTTACCAATTCACTAATCACTTGGTCTTGGTCTTGGTCTTGGGAGTTGTTAGCTTCATCGTATTACTAGCATCTTTTTATCTACCTAGAACTAATTGCTAAAAGTTTCTTACGCGGTTTATATATATATATATATATATATATATATATATATATATATATATGAGATGGATTAAAGTTACACCTGGTGTAACTTTAAAAGAGTTACACATTTTTTACACCATTGATTTTTATTAGATTTAACAGTGGAAAAACACTAAGAGTCGTATCATTTATTGTCCTAAAAATTAGTGATTAATTGCATTAATTCTCTCCACTATTTTTAAAAAGTAATAATAAATAAATATATAAAAAAATCTCTCCTGCCTCGTTATCTTTTTCTTCATCTCTCTTTTATTTAAAATTTTTTTTTGAATCTTTGTTTCCTAAGCTGCTTCCATCAACTTTGACTTGCTTGACAAATTTTGGGACCATGAAAATGGGTAAGTAGTGGTGGCGATTGCACCAATGGTGAGAAAGTAGGGAGGGAGGTTTTTGTCGATGCCCAGCGGAGCAAGCCATGAGAGATGAGTTTTGGAACAAGATTAACCATGGAGAGTTGGGGTCTTTTGGTAGTTGGTACTACCGGTGTTGCACAGAGGAAAAAAGGACAGTGAAGGATAGAAAAACTAAAAAAGATTACAAGAAACAAAATATTACCAAACCAACAACCTCCACCATTAATGTCACATTCTGCAATTGTCATGTTTCAATTGTATTTTCAAATTAACTTCAAAAGCATTAACCTCAACAGATTCATTCAAGGTACTGACAATAGATTTTCAAATTGGCTCCATATCTTAGCCTCGACATTAAGGCTAGGATAGGTACCAGTTGCTATTCATTATTATTATTATTATTTTAGAGAGAGACACGTTGGAGGTAGGAAGCCATTAGTGGTTATGAGAGAGAGATGAAGATTCAGGAAGAGAGATATGGTGATGACAGATTTTTATTTATTATTGTTATTATTTAAGATAAAAGATGGAAAGTAAATGCAATTCATTACTAATTTTTAGGAGTAATAATGATTTGACATGATTGTTTTTCTACCTTTAGATCTAATAAAAATCAATGGTGTAGAAAAGGTATAACTCTAAAAAGAGTTACACTAGGTGTAACTTGAACTCATCTTTCTCTCATCTCTCTCTCTCTCTCTCTCTCTCTCTCTCTATATATATATATATATATATATATATATATATATATTATTTTGTTTTATTGTTAAATTTGTTAAAAGACTCTTTGTAATAGCTTAACATTTTCGCAATCACCAATCCGAGGATGTCATGCTGGGTCATGGCCATTGTTAAAGTTTTACCAATAAGATCACAGTAATTACATTCCACATAAACTAGAACCAAATAATTAAGTAGCAAATTGGTCAAATGCATTTCATCGAGTAAACCCGTCTTTAATGTATTTCATGATAACAATATAAAGTGAGAGAGAAAAACTAAATAGTCTGTATATTGATGTGTAAATAATAATGTACAATAGAAAGCCTTATATAGGCTAGGTATGTGTGCAGTACAAGTAATATGAGTAAATTACAAGTACAGTATGCTGAGCTAAGCCCAATGAGCTAATCTAGTGTAAACTATACACTAACATTCCCCCTCAAACTTGAGGTGGTAAGGAGGAAGCCAATTGGAGTTTGGATACAAGATCTCGAAAATGACCAGGCGGATGAGTCTTGGTGAATATATCAGCATGCTGGTCAGCAGAGGAGATGGAGAACAACTTGAGATTGCCTTTCTTGAGATGCTGGCGAGTGATGTGGCAGTCGATCTCAATGTGCTTGGTGCGCAATGTAGATAGCACTACGATTGTCACAATAAAGAGGAGTGGCAGTGGGTTGTAGAGCATCCATGTCAGCCAAGAGCTAGCGAAGCTAGACAAGTTTGCAGGTGGTGTTGGCAAGGGCATGATACTCAGCCTCAGTACTAGAACGGGAAACCATATCCTGCTTCTTGCTACGCCACGAGATAAGAGAAGTACCCAACAGAAAACAGAAACTTGTGATAGAGCATCGATCAGTTGGATCACCTGCCCAGTCTGTATCTGAATAAGCATGAAACTTGAGAGAAGACCGAGAGGAGTAGTGGAGACCATGATAAAGTGTGCCTTTGACATATCGGAGAATCTGAAGAATGGCAGCATAGTGGACAGAACGAGGGCCATCCATGAATTTACTAACCATACCCACGGTATGTGAAATATTCTGACAAGTAACAGTGAGATAGATCAGACTACCAACCAACTATGATAGTGAGTAGCATTGGATATAGGTTCACCATCCAAGGATGTGAGCTTTGCATTGTATTCCAAGGGAGTGAAAACAGTCTTGTTGTCGGTGATACCGGCTTTAGAGAGAAGATCAGAAGCATATTTAGCTTGAGAAAGATAGTATCCATCAGATGATGAGGTAACCTCAAGCCCAAGAAAATAGTTGAGAATGCCCAGATCTTTCATCTCAAAATGCTGACTAAAGTGATGAAGAGAGCGGATACTTGAAGAATCATCTCCAGTAATAATCATATCATCAGTATAAAGAAGAATAAGAGTGATACCAACAGAGGATCTTCAAACAAAGGGAGCAGTGTCATGAGGACTCGAAGTGAAATCTTGCTGAGCAACAGCCGAGCTAAACTTTTCAAATCAAGCTCAAGGAGCTTGCTTGAGGCCATAAAGAGCACGACCAAGGTGACAAACTTGGCTGCCTGAGTGTGTATAGTAAAGGGGTGGTTGCATGTACACTTCTTCTTGGAGGTCGCCATTGAGGAAATCATTCTTCACATCCATTTGATAAAGAGGCTAACGGCGAACAATAGCTACAACAATGAGACATCTGACAGATGTAAAGCGAGCAACATGAGCAAATGTTTCCTCATAGTCAATGCCATACTCCTGAGTAAAGCCTTTGGCAACTAGGCGAGCCTTGTATTGTTCAACAGATCCATTAGCCTTGGTCTTGATCTTGTAAACCCACCTACAACCTACTACAGACTGAGCAGGAGGCAAATCAATTATATCCCAAGTGTGATTCTTATGAAGTGTATCTAGTTCTTCGTTCATAACTTGCTGCCAAAGAGGGTCAGTATGAGCCTCACGATTGGTATGAGGTTTATAGAGGGTGGCAAGAGCAAAAAAGTAGTGATAATCAGTGAGATAAAGCGGAGGAATGCTTACCCGAATGGAACGACGAAGTTTAGGAACAACAGGAAACTCAGGAGAGGGTGGTGCCACAAGATCCAAGACAGGAGGGTTATATGTCGGGGACAAAACCGGAGATGAGTTGTCTAGAGAGGCAGCCGATGTCGAAGAATCCTCCACAAGTTCAGGATAGAGAGGGAGGAAAAGATCAGTAAAAATGGGCGACTCTGAGGTAAAGGATGTAGGAAACTACTGAAGACTCGTGAAAGGACGATGTTCCCAAAATTCAATATGACGAGAGACACGAAGGTGATGCGAAATAGGATCATAGCAGCGAAACCCCTTTTGAGATACACCATAACCAAGGAAATAATAGAGACGAGCACGAGGCTGGAGCTTTGTTCGTTCATGAGGAGGAAGAGAGATAAAGCAAGCACAATAAAAAACTTGAAGAGAGGAGTAGTCAGGGGTTTGACCATAAAGAAGCTCGAATGGTGATTTGTTGTGTGTAGTTGGTGAAGGAATACGATTAATGGTATACACAGAAGTGAGTGCGACCTCACCCTAAAAGTGCTCAGGAAGAGAGGTAAAAATGAGAAGGGTACGGACAACATCAACAATATGACGATATTTTCGTTCTGCATGACCATTTTGTTGAGAGGTGTAAGGACAAGACCATTGAGTAAGAGTCCCATGACTGTCTAAAAAGGATAGGAAAGATTTATCATTATATTTTTGAGCATTATCTGATCGAAAGACTTGTGCTATTAAACTATGTTTCAATCATTTTATGAAATGTTTGGTAAATAGACATAAGTTTAGACCTATAGTGAAGCAGATAAATCCAAGTATATCAAGAAAAATCATCCATAAATATGATAAAATATTTAGATCTCCCTTCAGTGGGAACAGGTGTAGGACCCCAAATATCAGAATGTATAAGATTAAATGGTGCAGAAGAAAAGGAGTCACTATCATTAAATGACAATTTTGTTTGTTTGCCAAAATGACAAGAAGTTCAATCAAAATTTTGAAACTGAACTGAACCTAAATGACCTTGAGAAGCTAACAACTAAAGACGAGATAAGGATGGATGACAAAGACATGTATGCCATAGATCAAGTGAGGGGGTGGCAGTGGTAGTAGCAGCAGAAACAACTTGTGAAGGAATCTTCAAATCATGAACCTTAAACATGCGACCAACCTTACGGCCTGTCCCAAGCACTTGACTTGTCTGGAGATCCTGCACATCCACACAATGATTAGTAAATAAAAGATCTATGCCCAATTCACAAAGTTGACCAACAGAAAGCAAATTGAGGGATAACTTTGGGATATGAAAAAAGTCACTAAGGGATAAACAAGAATAAGAGATTGTTCCTTTATGACTAATAGGCATAGGAGTTCCATTAGAGGTGTAAATGGTGATGGGGTGTTCTAAGGGTGCCTTATTAGAAAATTAGGATTTATCAGGAGTCATATGGTTACAACATGCAGTATAAAAAAACCAACGCTGTTTACCTGAGGTGACAGAAAGGATAGTGGAAGTTCGGGATAAAACCTGTTGAATTACTGCCTCAATATCAGTCGTAGTAAGTGAGGAAGTCAAATATAGACCTGTAGGAATTGATGGATCTAAAGGACATACAGTAGTTGCCCGAGGAAGAGAAGCATTATTCTGCTCTTGCATAAATTTCTGTAGTTTGCGACAAACTGAGATGTCATGGTCTTTGGCATGGCAAAATTCGCAGTGAGTACCTTTGGACGACTAAGAGGTGAGATGCCTAGAGTTTATTCATGAAGGAGTAGTGAATGCAGCAATGAGAGGCTGTGGAGATGGTGTAGCCAATACATGATTAGATGATGATATGTGATGAGTACGTCGACGGTTTTCCTCAGAAATGAGCTCATTGACTGCAGCATCAAGAGAAGGAGTAGGAGACCAGCTAAGCAGAGAAGCCCTAGTAGGCTCAAAATCCTCACATAAACCCATCATGAAGTGCATAAATATACTGCGATCCCAATATTTGACAAAGAGCTCAATGTCCTTAGATTGCACTAGTGGAGGATTTGCAGTAGAGAGTTGTTCCCACATAGTAGAAGTCTGAGAATAAAAATCAGAAATAGACTAACCTGTCTTTTAGCGCATTTGATAAAGTTTTGATTCAATGTGGAACTCCAGGCTTGAATCATTAGTGCAATTATAGCGATTAGCTATAAATTTCCAAGCAGCCTCAACAGTCTCAAGACGAGGAAGAAGATTATGAATGGAGGGAACAGAGGTATTGATAAACCAAGATAAGATCTCACTCTGAATACTCTCCCATTCCTTTAGGCATTCTTTATAATCATCCACTGTATTAGTAGTCTTAAAGGCATCTTCAGCAGCTGTGGCTTTGGACTTAGGTTTTGGTACTAGTTTAGGAATTGAACCAATCACATATTTCCATAGTTTACAACCCTTGGGAAAGACAATCATATTTTGAGACCATGCATGATAGCTAGTAAGACCATCCAACATAATGGTGATAGGACGTATGATATCTCGTTTGTTTTATTGAGCCATAATGAAGAAAATGACCAAAAAGTGGGATTTAGAGACCTCAAATGAAGACACGAATCCTAAAATCGGAATCTACATGAAAAACTGAGCAAGATAGTCCATGTTCAAAAAATTCGACTTTGGTTAAAAAGTCTATGGTCAACGGTTGGAAGTCAATAGTACTGTTTGTTGACGTCACTAGATGACATGTGTTGTTGACGTGGCAGATGACGTGGCGCTTAAAGGTGTTGAGCACATGTAGCAACTAGAGATGCGTGGTGGCGGCTTATCAGGCGCTTGAGGATCTTGGTGGCGTGTACGACGCGTTTTTGGCAGGTAGAAACTTGGGGCGGCGCGTGAGGGTGCGTGTGAGCTTCGTTGGGACTGTTTCTAGCTAGGTTTTGATTGGAGAAGTCTAATCTATCACATCTTGATTGTGGTTCAATGATTTGATTGATGAATAGACTAGATCTGAGAGGTAGTGGTTGGGTGTGATAGCGGTGACTCGCTTTTGACGGTAGCTACCGGTGAAGGCGAGGGTAGCGGAAGAATGCTAGAAAATACTACTAGGTCAGAGTAATGGCTCGAATACCATGTTACAATATAAAGTGAGAGAAAAATACTGAATAGTTTGTATATTGATGTGTAAATAATAATGTGCAATAGAGAGCCTTATATAGGCTAGGTATGTGTGCAATATAAGTAATATGAGTAAACTACAAGTACAGTATATTGGGCTAAGCCCAATGAGCTAATATAATCTAAGCTATACACTAACATTTCATATAAAAAAACTCTCATTTCCAAGATGAATTAAGCCCCCTTTTGAACTAGCAGTTGAATGGAGGTACTTTCAATCTAATGCTAATGGAGTAAATACTTTAACAGCTATATATACCTTTGACGAAGTGAGAATTTCTACTAGAGAAAAAATGGCAACGATCATGGTGAATGTTGACAGTGAAAAAGGGAAAACAACTGTTACAAATAGAGCTTCTAGTGTAGACCGGTTCATCACTGAACTCGTACTCTCCTGCAACTATAGCAACCGTCGGCCCCGATCATTGGATTGGACATCGAGTTCAATGATTTGAATGACTCCACCAAGTGCAATACTGCAACACTGCAACTTTGCTCGGGCTCTCGTTGCATTATAATACAACTCGTTCACATGGAAGTGGTTCCTCAAATCTTTAATCAACTTTCTCTCTGCTCCTCTCTTTTGTTTTGTGGGTGTTGGGATACATAAGTTGCTAAGTTTTCTTCGAAGGGACTATGGGGTTGAACTTGAATGCAGAAATGTGGTGGACTTAAAACCAATTCTTGATTTGGCTGTGTATTGTGGAAGCCTTGAAGTCGAAGCCAAGCCCTTGAGTGTCATCAGGGGGAACTGGGGTGCTGGCAATCTTAATATGGAGCAAATTGAGAGTGCTGCTTCTGATAAATATGTTATTCGCTTGAGATGTTTTCATGATAAATAAATGAAAATTGAAAGTTGTTTTGGGTGGAAATTATATTTGGTAATTGGTATCCGGGTGAACGTTGGGAGCAATTGGTTTAAATTAAGAATTATAGTATTACATCATGTCGTATGTTTCATCTTCTATTCCTGTTCATGAATATTGGATAAAATAATAAAGAGAAAACCTTGTTCCTCTTGTGGGTTTCATTTTTGCTCGGATTCACTTTTATATGTTCTCCAATATATGCATGTCCAAGTTCAAGCATGTGGCCACTGGCCATGTGTAACTATTCCATTTTTTTTTCCATCAAAAAAAGTAATTCAGCAAAAATTAAAGAAACTTATTAGACAAAAATGCTTGTCCTCACTTGTGTCTCTACTCTCTACCTTCGATCCCTTGAACAGCACTAGAAGATACCTTTTATCATGCAATTTCTTTATATTTTAGCCTTAAATATATCATGCTAATTGAACTTGTCACTGTGTGGAGCTCCTGTGGACCTAAGTGATATGGTCCATGCGCACATTTTTTTGGAGGCAAAGAGCCAACATTAGATACCAAAGTTGTCCCGTTAATATAATTAATTGTGTGATAGAACTACTTTCATTTTCAAATTAATGCATCTTTTTCATTTAAAAGATAACCAAGAAGATACCATGAATATTCTCTCATTCTTCTAAAGCACTGCACTCCTCCCTTTAGAATATTCCTAACTGTGCTGCCGGCGATTAATTACCTCTAGATATACAATACAATATATAAAAATGTTAGATATTTCTAAAATACTACTACTTAGTCAACAAAGAGGTTTGTTCAAGATGTAATGGAAGAGATTCCTATTTACACGTTGGTTATCAATAATGCAAGTTACGCAAACAACTAAGCACATTGCATAGAAAAATCATTTATAAACCCAAAAAAAAAAAAAAAAAAAAGAGTTCATGAGTCACGACATTTCGGGTAACCATTGGTTACTATAGATAGGATGTTTAGCATGATTTAGTGCTTATGGTATTCTCGGAAGTGAGTTTTTGATTCAAGGGGCTACATAATACATTCATGATAATGGAGAAAGTATTTAAAACAGATGGAAGGAAATAAAATCTCGCCGATGAATTGTATTTCAATTGGTATTTCATTCCTCTCTCGTGGGAGTTGGGACTTGGCTTTGCAAGACAAAATTAAATGTAAGAAGGATAAACCAAAACAGGAAAAAGTAAGAAATTAATTTTTTCAATTATAAATGTTCGATAAAAAAAAAGTGAAAATAAAATAGAACATCGAATATTAAAATTTATTTATATCCTAGTATTGAATTGTTTAAACCTGGTTAATGAACTTTATAATTTAATTAATATTCATATGTTTCCAATAGAGACATTTATATAAGGATAAAATTCCTCATCCCATTACAATTACCAAATTAACAACAAAATTATTTAAAATTAAGTGAGAAAATAATTAAATCACATTCATTAACTAGTAATTACTATGTAAGTTCTGCATAATCTGATAAAAAAAATTAACTACTATGCAAGTTTATAAACTTTTTATAAAAAAATTTGTATTGAGTTTCAGCTTCATCTTGAAATGAGAAGCGCTATCTCAATATTTTTACAACAAATCTTATATGGTAAATTATTTTTAGTTCTATTTTAACCCATATTACTTTTTTTTGTTAGTAATAACTAATAACAACTTGTCATTTATAATTTGTTGTGAACAAAATATTTTCTTTTAAAATGGGCCCTATAAAAGTTATACCGTTTGATATGGTGACCATTCTATGGAGTTATCAAACGGTGGAAACAGAATGAAGAGTCATGCATATCTGTAACATGTAGTTGTAGTTAGCCGTTGCCATATGTAGACAAGCTGACACGTTCTTCATCCAAGTTTTTTTGACATTGTTAACAAACTTCAAACCTTAAATAAACTGTTTTATTTTAACATAAATAATAATGTATTGTTAAAATTTTAATAAGAGTTGTATGTCTTTGTGCTCGCAGAGAGACATGACATACAAACTCTATTCTCTGGGAACAAACGTTGCCACCAAACCCATTGATTCCCTTCGGTTCTTCGCTTTGACTCAAGGTAAAAATAACCTCGTACTTTTTTTTTTTTTTTGGGTTTTTAGATTTTGTTTGTTTTTGCTCTTTTCAGTTTTGGATGACACAATTACAATGGTTAATGTTTCTGTTTTTGGTGGTTTATTTTCGTGGGGGTTCTGGTTTTGGAATGTTGGTTAAGTGGTTTTAACAAGTTTTAGCGCCTGTATTTGTTAGCTCCAGTTGGGTTAGTTTTTGGGGTCTAAATTTTGTGGTTTTTGAATTTTGTTTATTCATTTTTGCGATCTCTCTGTTTTATTTTAGCTGAAAAAGCTCAATTTTTTTATAAAAGAAAACTTTATGAGAGGTTATATAATATATGCAGCAGAGTAATTCTCGATTTCATTGTCTCAACTTTTCAATTATAAATGCAGGATTCTAATGGCGAGTTTGGGTGCTCTTTGTTTGAGAATTAGACTTTAATAGGGTTAGATTCTTTTTTTATCCTTAGAATCTAATTGTTTTAGATTTTTGGATCTCAATTTTAAGCTGTGGCTCAAAGGATTTTACAAGTTTTTATTATCCACTTGCCTTGAGAAACTGGAAGGAAAGAAAGAAAGCTTGGTTTCATGAGATTAGCATTGAAGTGAAGGTGTAATTTGTGTTAGTTTGAAGAGTTTAACTTTGTTATTGTGGTAAAAGGGGTCATTTGTTTCTGCATTCTCAAGGGTAGGGGAGGGGTGGGTAAATAAAGGATTTTATTTGAGGTGAAAGGGGCAGTTTTTATGGATTCAAGGGAAAATGACTTTGAATTTGATATTGAAAGTGGTGGGACAACTAGTGAAGAGGAGGCAAGCAAGGATCTTGGCTCGAGCAAGAGACAAGTGAAGAAAATTCTCAAAAAGGTTTCCAGTGGGATTTTGAATTTCAATGGTGCAATTACACATGAGTGTGGCATTAGCTCGAGTAGTAATATGGTGAAATCTGGTGGTGTTGTGGATGTTGGTGTAGAGTTGTTGATAGACAAGAGTTCAGAAGAGGAAGAGAGTCGAGACCAAGTGGTTGTTGTTGAGAAGATGTGCATAGGAGAGAAGCATAAGAAGAATTCTAGGAAGCCTCCCAAACCGCCAAGACCTCCTAAAGGTCCATCATTGGATGCTGCTGACCGGAAGTTGGTTAGGGAGCTCACTGATGTTGCCATGAGAAAGCGTGCAAGAATTGAAAGAATAAAGGCACTGAAGAAAGTGAAAGCAGGCAACGGATCATCTTTGAACAGTGGACTATCTGCCATGGTCATCACACTTGTCTTCTTCCTTGTTATAACTTTTCAAGGTATATTTGCAATTTAAAGTTTGATTTCCCCTTTTCCTTCCTACGCTCTTTGGTGCCCCATACCATAATTTATGTGCATTAAATTCATGGGTGGCATTTCAGTTCTATAGCATTGTAGCAAACTCAGTAATTGGTCAAAACTTGCAAAATTGACACTAAAAGGATTAGTTTCTTCACAATTTGGAAACATTGATATACTGGGCTTGTGTCATTCTGTGTACAATGTTGAAGGTGCAGAATTTCCTTTTTTGCGAGATGAAATTGGGATTCTTGAAGCATCTATTTCTAAGGCTTTGGATTGCTTCCTTAGGGATTTGCAACCCTTCTCGGGATTTCATTTGATGTTTGGAACTTCAGTTTTTGATTATTTTACTGTACTTCTTTTGTTCTTGTGCTTCTCTTGTATGCTTCTCACATACTAGGCCATGCACTTGCCTTTGTCCATGTTCTTTCTATAAAAAAAAAATTTACTCATGAAAATTTTGTTCTTCTAATCTGTAAGGGAGTCTGCTAATATAGTGAATGCTTAGGACCATAATTCGTTATTTTTTTTAATATCAGAAACCATTAAATTTTTGTTATAGTTACTGGTCTAAGATTGTATTAAGCTGTATCTTTAATCTTCAGGATTTCTGAGTTTTCATGTAGGATTCTGTATGTGTGAGTTTTGAGTCACAGATGCAATTCATAGATCTCCCCAGAGCAAGTTTTGTAGAATCCCTTAGTAAATTTGAGTATATAAAGCTATTCCAAGTTAGCGACTTATATATAGTTCCCTTAAGCTTTTCCCCTGCAAGTGTTATGTTACATTACTTAAGCATAGTGCTGATTTATCAATACAGTCAAATACAGTTTTCACTTTGCAAGATCTAATTATTTAGTTTAAAACCTTGCAGAAAAAGTTGAAAGCCTCACCTTTCTGTCCTATTCTACAATATGCTGCCTTCTCTTGCTTGTTATGCTTTTTGTTCACTAAAGCATCAGAGAAGGATGCCAACTGACCAACTCTTTATAAAGCATGATGTCTACTCTAGAATTCACTCTTTGAACCTTCCACAAATCATATATTTGCCCTCTAAAATGTGCAGAGGTAGTGCGGTTTGCTGGGGGATGTAGTAATTTTGTAGGGATGGTAATACGTCAATGGCAGTTTATTTGTACGTCAAATTGTGAAACTATATATCCTCTGTTGATGGTGATAGATGATGTTCTGGATGAAAGGTCTGGGTGGATGATTTTTAGAAAAACTGTGTCTGGGCAAAAACGATCTTATGCGGGCCTCTCACAAGCTTGTGGGATCCACATTCTTGTGCATAAGATACCTTCTTCTGTCAGGGGTGGATTTATTTTGATTTGCATCTTGGATTAGTACATCCCGCAACATACTTCTTGATACTTATCTTTTTGCTAATACTACTCTTATTGTGCCAACCAATCATGCCTGCTGTGGGGATATTGAGTGTCTTGGTTTCTCACTTTGCTTGCACTGGATATTAAAAATAGGTCCACTTGTATTTGTGATAATAACTACGAGCTATGATATGATACTCTAGCATCCCTCATTGCATGAGCTAAATGATCGTCCAGTTGTATTCATATCAATTTGTCCCATTCTGTTCATGGAGTAGGAGATGGAGTATTAGTAGCATTTTCCCTCAATGTCCTTTGTTGTAATGAGATCACTTCTGAGTTTCATTAGCTTCATTTTCACTGTTGTTGTTGTTGTTGTTTTTTTTTTTTTTTTCCTGAGGACGCTTGAAAGGTTAAGTATTCCTTGAAATGGTATGGAAGATGGAATTGAATAATTTATTTTCTTTCGGGTTTCTAAGTAACACCTGTATAAATCCACACATAGAGACATGTTATCTTGCTAATGCTTTGAGCAAACGATTTTAAGTTAAACCCTAAGCTTCTTCCTTGTGGGGGAGTTTCTGATATTTACTGTCTGTGACTCTGACCAACAATTTTTTGTGCTTGTGTGTGGTGATGTTAAAAAGATCTTGCCCATGCTTTGTGCAAAAAAATTGGGTTTCAAACCCTAGTAATGTCTTATGTGGATGGGCCTTCTCGTGTCTGTGACCAAACATTAATGAATCCTATTTGTGTGTGATTGTATACATCTTAATGTTGGTGAAACTTTGCCATAAACTCTCAGAAGCGTGGACCCAACTTCCTAATGTCTGTGACCAAACATTTTAATTATGCATATCCGTGTGGTCTACAACTTTATGTTGGTGAAACTTTGCTTGTAGGATTAAGCTCCAGAAGCAGCGTAACCGCGGGGTTACCTGGGTCCCCTGAGCCAGCAGTGGCGACAAGTGAAAGTTTGATTTCGGTTCAGTTTTACAAGGACCCTTTTGCCTTCAATAGCAATGGATCTAGTTCTGGCTCTAGTAGGTGTGTATTCCTTCAATAAGATATATCTTTTCATGCCATGTGGTTATAAGAGTCCAAGATAAGCTTAATTCTGCGCTTCTATTTTTTTATTCCCCTCATGTTCCATGTTAATGCAGTTTTGCAGAAGAGCAGCAGGCAGCTGGTTGAGGTCCTGGGGAAGAAGCGGTTAAAATTGCTAGATTATATGAAGTCTTTGAAGATGTCATCATATGAAATGCTCATATCTGGGGTATCATGCGTGGCAGCTCATTTAGACTTGATTTTTCCTCGATTTCAAGATATTGAGTCTCTGCTTGCCTATTTTGGCTTCTGACTTCTGTACACTTGTATATACCAGAAAGCTCCAGTAGGTGTCTGTAAAAGTAAAAGGATTCGTTTTGACCTGTTTACTTTACCTATATACAAAAAGAAAAAAGAAAAGAAAGAAAAGAAAAAAAAGTAAAAAAAAAAAAAAAATATATATATATATATATATATAAACTTTATTAAACTTATCGAACAATTTTTATTTTTACCCAAGGCTTTTGCTTTATTTTCCTATGGCTACTAAAATGTTTTGGTTGCTAGGTGAAGTGGTGGAGTGCTGCACCCTAGATGGCGAGAGTCCAATAACTGAAAGCATCACTAACTTATGCTAATACAATCAACCAATAAATTATGATTTAATTATTCCATCTCTAAGTTCTATACAATCAAAGGAACTAAGAACTCGGAGTTAAAGTAATAATATTATTATTGAATCATTAAAAAACATCTTCGATATTTCTTTTAGCTTAATGTTTCTATTGAGCGGATATGGTTATTGGCAAGAACTTATTGAATCCATTGTTTGGGCTCATAATAAATTAAAGTTGCTCCTCTTTTTAATATAGATATAATTTTAATAATATCAATTTATTCTTATATTTATTTTCGTTCTCATTACTTAGAAAAAATGAGCCACCGGTTCAAATACAAAGGATATTTCTTGCTCATTATCAGACAATCACTTATTCACCAACCTCGTGTGAAACTAATAGTTTTGATTTTAGGAACTCCCAGTTTTGATGTGAGAATGCAGAAGCGTCAAGAAGTAGAACACGTCTACTTCTAGAAAACAAGAAACAAAACTTTTTTTTTTCCTGAAAATATTCTCAAATTTACAAGGGTTTCTTAAATCCACAAGAATCATTGACTTCACAAAAAGAAATGGTCTGAAATCTACCAGAAAATAGAAAGACAGAAAATTAAATTTTTATTAATATCAATAATTCTGAAAAATGTTTACAGACTTAAGGACATATTTAAAACTTGACAGATAAGAAAATATATTCTAAAATAACTCTTAATTAATACCTAACCATAACAAGAATCACATTTGACTTGAAGAAGGATTAAAAACACCTAAAAACAAATAAATAATAACCCTAAACTTAAAATAATGAAAATTATAAATTAAATACCAAAATTAAAAAATTACAATAATTAAATACTAAATTGTGTCCTACAGTCAAGTTCTCTGGCAAATATAGCCCCTTTTATCATTTCTTTGGTTGTACACTTGGGCATCATTTTCCTTGTAGTTAAGGTAATGACTTCGGGTATGACCAGCTCCCATACAACCCTGTGAGCGAAATGTGGCAAAAGGAAGGAAAATCCATGGGCAATTGTTCACAGAGCAAGTTTAGCGGTTTCTTTACTGTTCCTAGGCTTCTTCGATCCAATTACTTTTCTTAGAGCACCAAGAACATTACCCAATTATCATCATAAGCAAATCCATGTGTAAGTTTGTCCCTGTACTATACAGAGTGCACAAAAAGAACCATAGCACTGTACTATAGGATCGATGCACAAAAATATCCAATGCATCAGACGCAAATCCATGTTGAAGACTTGAAGTGATTGCAGCATTTGAAAAAAAAAGAGGATGGTGTTATGTAATGTTAACATAAAATAAATAATACTGTATGTATTTACTGCTGCAACGTTAATCTGTAATGATGTACTCTTATGCTTGTTAAAAAGGAAAAAGCTAAAATTTGAAACAACAATTATTATTTCCTTTTTCTTTTGAGGCCCAAACCAACATCTCAAAAAAAAAATATTTTTTTGTTTGATATCATCTTTGGTAAATTAAACATGCATCCAATGAGTCTTAAACCTATATCCTATATCGTACCTCTACAGTCAACTCTGACCACTTTTCAAACATGAAATTCATACTGAAAGCTCACTAAAGAGGGTGAGGAGTGAGGACATCTTCTGGCATTTGTGGTTGTAATAAGATATACGAAAAATGGTTCTATACGTTGAGAAATTTAATGAACTATTTAGATTCTTCTCCATTATTCCCAACTCTTTTGATACTTTTTGAGTTAGAAAGCTCAAAGCCCATTCTGCAAATTTATACAAGTAAACAATTTTTCGGTAGTATGGAGGAGTAGCCGTCATTTTGTGATAAAAGATAAAGCAGTATGGCATTTGAAACTGAACTGTGCACGCACACTCTTACGTACAACATCATGGTCGGCTATTACGTTTGAGCTTATTATTCTTATCTTCTCCGAGTTCAACATTTGACATTTTCCTTCCCACACGCTTCTCTTTTTTGCCATATAGCTTGATAAGGATAGGAGGTCACAAAACTAGGATTTCAAGAATGGGAAGGCCAAAAATAAAATTTTAACTAATGTACATAATAAAATTATTATATAAAGAAAGAGAAAAGTTAATTGGATATCTTATAGACATTCATTTAGGAAATATTTTTTAAATTTTTTTAATGAGAAAAAGAAAAAATTAATTAATTTTTTTATAATTTTTTTTATATTTTTCCAATAAAAGTGATGTTATTATTATTATTATTTTTTATAAAATTTCAACCTATGGTGTCGGTTTATGATGATTGTGTTTTTTATCATTAAATCAAGCTATTAATTGGTTTTTGATATATACGAGAATTGAACTACAGATTTCTTATTCAACCATTAGAGACTTTATCAGTTGAACTCTATATATGTAGAGTCAATCCTACAAAGTATTTTCAGATTCTCGAAAGTTGAATAAGATTGGACATCTTATACAACCATCAGATGTTCAATCTTGTATCCTTGGGTCAATTCTCATTCGGGCACAATTATCGGTTATCAATCTCCATTCTAATCCCTCCAATAGTATTCCTAGGATTTTCAATTAATATCCTATTGTTATTCTAACTCTACAATATATATGATTGTTGAAAATTAGGTAATAGTTGACGAAAATTAGGTATTAGTAAACTGATTAATTGAGTATTCATGAATTCTACAACTTATTTCCAAAAAGTGGGATTTTCTTGAACTTAAGCATAAGAGACAGTAAAGTCAACATCTTACCATCCTTGTCTATTGCAAATGTCCATGCTCACGTTAGCCACCCAATTAACTGCGTAATAAGGGACTGTTTGGTTTTTTAAAAACAATTGCTCATCACTCATCACTTGTCACTCCTCACTCATCGTCCATCACTCCTCAGTACTCCTCACTCATCACTTAAAATACCTTAACTCTCTAAAGTGGCAGGTTTGGCACACTGTTTCCAACTTCTCATAACTCAAAATTTTTTTTTTTTGTGGGACCTATTCCTGAGCACCAAGTCAAGCAATTCTGTTTGTCTACCTGCCTCACACTCATTTCCTTTCATTTTCTTCGCTGCTCATTTCATTTTGCCACCACCATAGTCTTGGTGAAGTGCAACCAAAGAAGTACACAAAACAAAAACTCTCATCAATAAAAATTCCCCCAAACCCAAAAGCCATTTTCCAACCCGCAAAATATGCAGTAGCAAATCAAAACTCCATTCATACTTATTTATGATACACCACCAAAAAAAAAAAAAAAAACTTGTGTAGAAAAATAGCAAGACTCATCTCTCAAGAATTTAGAACCCAGTTCTCTCTTAGTCTCTAATGGAAGGTGCTCTCTTTCCCAACAGGCCAGTGCCTCCCATCCCAACAAACAAACCAACAAAACCATTGCCAAACCTATCTTTGAAATTCACTTCAACAACACTCCCACTACCACCCCTTCCTCCTCAATCCCCATAGCCTTCTTCAGTTCCTTTAGACACTCTCCTCCAACACCTTTTTCACCTCTCTTCACCTCCCATCACTATTGCCACTCACAGAAAGCTCAAACCTTTACACCCACCTCGTTACACCAACCACAACACCAATACCCAATTCCCTTCCTTTCACATTTCAGCCTAGTTAGACCACAAGCAAGTCCATCACAAAGCTAGATCAACAACAAACACAAACACAATCATTTCATAGATCCTTTTTTTTTATTTTTTATTTTTTATTTTTTTTATTATTTTTTTTTATCTTTTGGATTTACAACAAAGCCAGATCGAGTCAGATCTGAAATCTCTGATTGACTAGGGAATGGTGAAGGACAAAGAGAGATGGGTCGGCGTGGGTTAGCATGTGAGTTGTCCGTCGGATGGGTTGGCGTGGGTGAGATTTTGCTTTGAAGAAGAACAAAAATGTTAGGAACATATTATAGTAATTGGCATATCCTTTGACAAAACACATTTTACTTGTATTCGGGTAAATCTAAGTAGGTTTAAGATGATCATTACAAATGGTTAAATTGAAGACATGAAAATTACTCAAGAATTGCTCAAGAAAAGTGCAATCTACAGGTCTCGATACCTCCTCGACAGAAGCTCAATTTGTCGAGATTCATTAAAGCTCAACAGATGTCTTGATCTATCGAGCTTACGAGATTCAGATTATAGCCAATAACACTTTTATTCTAAAAGGCTATTTGTTTATGAGTTTGTATAATCCTTATAGGACTAGGAAAGCCCAAGGTTTGTGTAAACCTATTTGGAATAGGAGAGCCATTAAGCTCTTATTTAAAAGAGGTGGAAAAAGAAAAACCCTAACCCTAGAGAGCTTCATAAGGTTTTCTTTTTGAAACCACAACCTCCTCCTATAGAAGAAAGAGTTTTTGCTGCCTTTCATGTACGCTTTTGGGTTCTGTAACCAAGCAAAGTCTCTTGCACTAACATTGAAGATCTTATTGGTGTTTCCATGTGAAGCTGCTGCAAATTAACTACAACAATCAAAGGGTTGCTGTGGAGTTAGACACGTATTTGGATTCGTGCAAAGGAGTAAGACGCGTACTGGGATCCACACATCAGATTGGTTAGTCACGTACTGGGAGCTGTGCATCAAAATGAGAGATTGTCACTACAGAACAAGTCCAATTGGGTATTGGGGTAAGGGTTCAACTGTAGGTTGGTATAAGGTACTGGGGTAAGGGTTTACTCGTAACCACTTGTTTTGATAATAGTGGATTCTTGGGAGTGGTGACCTTAAAATCATCCGGTGGGGGTTTTTGTCGTATTGGTTTTCCTCATTTGTAAACAAATCACCGTGTCAATCTATTTTCTACTGCACTTAGTTTAATTGGTCATTTGTTTGTGCTACCACGCGTTTGCATGTTAATTTGATTAATTAATAAATTTGGCTAACTAATCAATTATTTCATTACAATGGGTCAATTCGTTTTTGGTCTATTAAGTGGTATTAGAGCAGGCACACTTTGATTAGTTTTAATCTTTGTTGTGTTGATCCATTGACCCCTGTTTGTCATGGATAGAAGACAGTATTTAATTATACCTCATTTATTTGATGGCACTAACTATGCATACTGGAAAGTAAGCATGAGAGCTTTCTTGTAGTCTCTAGATGAGAAGGTGTGGCAAGTTGTAGAGATTGGTTAGACCAAGTCAAAGGAAGTGCCGGCCAATTGGGATGATGTCAAGATCAAGGTGGCAAACTTTAACAGCAGGGCATTGAATGCTTTATTTAGTACAGTCACTAATGAGGAATTCAAGAAGATATCCTCCACTGAAATTGCAAAAGAAGCATGGACCATCCGCTAGACAACCTATGAAGGAACTAAGACTGTCAAGGATTTGAAGTTTCAGAGGCTCACTACAAGTTTTGAAGAGATTAAGATGGAGGAGGATGAGTCGTTCGATGAGTTCTATGCCAAGCTCAAGGATATAGTGAACTCAGCTTTCAATCTTGGGGAAACCATTCCTGAATCCAAGATTGTAAGAAAGGTGCTCAGATCTCTGCCTGAGAGATTCCATGCCAAGATTACGGCGATCGAGGAATCAAAGGATATTAACAAGATTCCTTTGACAGAGCTGGTTGGTAATCTGCAGACTTAAGAGCTAGGGTTAACGAGGATTGGTAAGTCAAGCAAGAGCAAGAATATGGTCTTGAAGGCCAAGAGCAGTGACACAGATGAGTCTTCAGACAATGAAAATTCTAAGATGAAGTCCTACATCACTAGGCAATTTAAGAAATTTATGAAGAATACCAATGGAAAGGGCTTCGATAGGGACCGTAGGTAATCCAGTTCTTCTCAGTTCAAGAGTCAAGACAAAAGAAAGAAGGATGCTAAGAATGGTGGTCAGTATACTGTTCCTGCAGGACCCAAGTGCTTTGAGTGTCAAGGCTTCGATCACATGAAATAGGAGTGTCCTACATATCTCAAGAGTATTGGGAAGAGCAAGGCACTTGCTGCTACTTTGAGCGACATTGAGCCTGAGGATGATTTTGGCAATGAGGATAACAGAATCCTGAATGCCTTCACTGCCATTGTCAATCCTATTTGTTAGGTTCTAAATACTTAGGAACTTATGTATTAGAACTCTAATATATATTGTTGGCAAACCATGATCAAAACAGGTTGTTTAGTCTTGTTCAGACTTGTTCAAAGTTGTGTCTTTTATGTAAAGTTGGAATCGAGTTGATGCAGAATTCAGTATGCATTTCGGCCTGGCTCGATTGATCAAAGCTTAGGCTCGATCAATAAAAAATTGGGCAGAATGCGTTTTTCTGCTAAATTCTAGCTCAGCCCTATCTCATTAAAACGTTTAGGGTTTTATGTTTTGCCCTAGGTATATAAGGCAAACCCTAGCCACGTTTTTAGTTGCTCATATTGCTGTTTGTGTGAATCTCTTATGAAATCTAAGAGGTGTTTGCCTTCCCACAAGCTTAGGATTATCAAGAAGGAGATTTCTTCAAGAGCTTGATGATCGTTCAGTTGTTGCCATAAGAGCTTAAAGATACACAAGCGGGTGTGCTTGTATTTACTGCAGAATCTAAGAAAAAAGGAGTTCGTGTTCTCGGAGCTTGCACGTGGTCGTGTTAATAAGTTTCTACTTGTGGGTAGCAATAGAATGTTAGTGGTCTAAGTCGCTATTGTAAAATTTTGATTCTTTCATAGTGGATTCAGGTTTACCTTAAGGATAGTTAGGTTAAATCCTCCCAAGGTTTTTACCGGTATGGTTTCTTGGGTCATCATATCTTTGTGTTATTTATATTTTTGTTGCTTTGCTTGATATGATTATATGATTGTGTTAACCTAGATCTGAAACTTGGACTAAGTAATCACTTGGCTAATTTACCAGGTTAATTCAGTTGTGTTTTAAGGGGTCTAAAAACAAACACTATTGAGGGGATTGTTGAAGATGTGGATGAAGAAGAGGAATTTGTGGAGTCCAAGTTTGAGAAGATGGATGAATAAGATGACATCCACATAGCCTATACAAAGTTATACAAGGTCTTAGAAAAGCATGAGAAGATGTATAGGTTGGCCTCCAAGAAACTTAGTGATGTGGAGCTTGAACGAGAAGAGTTTTCCACAAAGTTTGATGAATCCAATCAGACTATTGGAGCACTGAGGTTTGAGAATAATTTCTTGGCTGAGAAGACTAAGAAACTTGAAGTGGAGCTATTCTAAGTTAAAGCTCAATTAGAGAGGACTTTAAGTGCAAAGTTTGATGAGATGCTTAGTCTTTAAAAATCTGCTTTTGATCGAACCGGTTTAGGGTATGATTTCTCTTTTCCTAGTATTGCTTCTACTAATTCTACTGTTTTTGTTCCTTTTGTTTAATGTTGAAATTGAGAACAATAATGTCAAAATTGATGTAGCTAGTGATAACATAGACAGGGGTAAATCTATTTAAGGAGCACCCTTTAAACATGATAAGAAAGATGTTAAAAACTCAAACGCTAAGAAGCCTAACTCTCAAAAGCCTAAATAAAAGAAGCAACATCTCTGTCATCATTATGGAGTTGCCGATCATACTCGACCAAATTGCTATAAGTGATTAGTCACTCAACAGAGCAATGGCATGATAACATCTAGAAGCCAGAATCAGCTTCAATCCTTTCTTGTGTTGACACCCTATTTTGCAACCTGCATTTAACCTCACATGGAGGGTAAAAGGGTAATTTCACATTGGAAATATGTATCTTGATTCTGGTCATTAGATCCTTAATCTCATTTCACCAAAATGATCTGGATGTTGTAACGATCAAATCGACTGGTCATGAGCTCTAATCGGACCACCAGATTGAAAATTATTATCAAATCAAGTTTTAATGGCTGAAAAAACACCATCACAAATTGAGTCCGACTATATGTGATTATGAGTAATTGATTTCAATTGGTTATAAGTATAATCAATTTGAGATCGATGATGTGTCATAATTTGATTGATTAGGACTACATTTTATGGTGAGGTTGCATACACCTAATTAATTAGATAGTTAAACATTAATTATTCAATGAGTAATTTGTGCAATTATCTTTTAATTAGAGTAAATTTAGAACCAATTAAGTCTGAAATGAGAGTGATTGGAGCAATTTAATGTTAATTGGGAGCTAATTTGGGACCTATTAATGTTAATTATGCTGAAACCATTTTCTAACAAATGACCTCTGCTCACCATTTCATCAATATCTCTCAGAATATTTTGAATCTGTGAATGAGATTAATTTTCCCAGAAACTAGACATCCGGGGCTTCAATTTGAGCACAAGAATGAGGTAATTCCGATCAGAATTGAGTCAGATATGATTTTTCAAAGTTGGCTCTATATGCTGTTATAGCAGCTACGGGAAAACCGAACTTTGCTTGCTCCCCACTCTCACCAATCTTTCCATTTAATGCACCAGATTTCCCCAAAGGCTAAAATGAGGTCTAGGTTCATGATTCTTTGTCAACCCTCATTAAATGGCCTTCCATTCATATTTCCTCCACCACTACTATATATACCCCCTCTCTCATTCATTCTAAGGACAAAAAAAAATCTCCTCTCTTCTCCTCTCTTGAATTCTAGTGAAGTTGAGTAGTCTTGTCATATCTTGGTCTTCCTGAGACTCAAGGTATTGAGTGAGACTCACTCTTCCTCTCCTAACTCTTCTTTTCCTCCACCCTTAGGACCTCTACCAAGAGTCTCCTCCTCCACCGTATGAATATTGCATGAAGGTATAATCATTTTCCTTTACTTGTTTTTTGTGTTGCCATGATGAGAATTTAGGATTAAAGCATGATAGTAATTATTTAAATTCTCTTGAATATGTTTGAATGTTCTTATATGTTCTTCACATGTTCTTGATTGTTCATCACATGTTCATGCATAAACACTAGTTTTGATCTTAAATCCACATCAAAAATATGAAAAACATGTTTGTTTAATAATTTTTTCAAATCCTTAAATCTAGGTTATCACCATCCACACACATTCACTAGAATTCATTTTTCAATCCAAATGCAATACTAAATAAATTGAATTAGGGTTTATCACATGCACACACATTAAATTCAACATCTAAATTGATTGACATATTAGATGATATGATATGAATGTTGGCCACCATAGTCTAGAAGACCGGTTTTACCGGGCAAGGTGGGTGCCTAACACCTTCCCACCTTGTAACATAGCCTCCGAACTTAGATCAAGGGTTAGTAGATCAAATGCTTATCCATGTAATTTTTCAATTTCTAGATTGTAACTAGGAAACAAAGCCATGTACTTTATCTTAGATTGTATCTACGACCAAAACCATGTAATTTTCCTATGATCAATGTAAATTCAATTTTAAATCAATAAAATGAGGAATCTTTCAGTTATGGTTTTCTTATTTTTCCAATAATTAAATAAGTGGCGATTCCATTGTAAAACCCCTAATCTAAGGGGGAAAATATAACTAGTCGAACCTCCATTTTGAGAGGCAATCACACAACTCCACCTATTCACGTGGGTTTGGCCCAACATCCTATAAAAAGCGGGCCGGGGGCGCGGTCTCTCACATCTTGCTCCCCTTGGAGATCTTCTTAAAGCCCTCATGTTCCTTTCGAACTTGAACAGTTTCAATTCTTCCCCCTCACCGTCGGTTCAAGGGTTTAATCAAAGGAAAAGTTCTTCCAAGGTGTGGAAGGAAAAGGGTTCCAAGTGATTCTATCACTTTCTTCTCTCTCTTTGTATTTTTGTTTTTGCATAACTTGTGTTTTGCTTTTATTTTGAGTCAGTCTAATTTTTATACTTTGCTTTTTTTAACATATTTTTGTTTATTTTCAGTTTTGTTTATTTATTTTTATATAAAAAAATTGAAAAATCAGAAAAATACAAAAAACTGTGTGTTTTGTGTACATTGGTACTTGTGTACCTTTGATGGCTATTGAAATAAAATTTTCTAAATTTTGTATCTCTTGTAGCTTAGATAAGCATCTCCATGCACAACTAAGCAAGTGAGCTTTGTGGTTCTTATTTGTGATGAGTAAGATTAAGTAATATCTTGTACTTAACACTCGTATTGCTCTTTTTGACGAGAAGGACTAAAAAATTCTAAGAGAAATGCATAAATAACCATCTCACCACTGTTGCTCGCCAATCATTAAATGGCATTTATATGCTTCGGCATAGTAAAAGTGCAATGTCAAAAGCTTAACGTAATTGGGTATTTCTTTTCTATCTCTTATATGCCCATGCATGATTTGCTTAAAAAGAAAAATATGCAAAGAAAAATAAAAAACAAAAAGATCAAAATGCTTTATATATGATTGCAAGCGTGTATTCTAGGAGATGTGGGAGTTATAGGATGTACCTCGAAGGTGATAGTCCCCATCAAATAGTTATGATTGTGTGTGAGTTAAAATGATTTTCTCATATCTCAGATCGTCATAACATGTATACACTTATGCAATCTTGCAATGTTTTTCACACACAACACACAATATTCTTTGCTACTCTTGATACATGTGCAGGTACAAAGTGATTTGGCCATCATAAGGAATACTTGTGTTAATGCATGCTCACTAAACTGTCTTAACTTGTTTTTAAAATGTAAAATTGGTTAGATTTGTTTAGTGTGTGTGTATCTGTTTTAGGATCTAAATGCCTATCATTTTTATTGTTGAGAGATGTTTTTGAGAGTTCAAAATGATGTTTGGATTCTTGGTTGAGTTGCATGTTTGATTGCATTCATATTTGTGTTTTTCATTTCTTGAAAAACTGTTTTTAAACAATCTCGACACCTCCTCGACACTCCTCGATCGATTGAGATACGCTTGCATGAATTTCATTTTTTTTTTTGTTTTACATTTTTTTTTCCTTTGTGTCCATAACATCTTATTTTTCTTTTTCTTATAGGTCTATGGTTCCTTGCTCTCCTCATTCCCTCTATGTCTATTTTTTTTTGTCTTTGGTCAAGTCTTTTGGCCTTTTATGCCCTTTGACAATCATGTCAAAAAAGGGGAGAAATTTGAGAATTGAATGTCATTCCTCAAGGGGAGTAATAGACTTAGGGGGAGAACTTCATGTTAAAAGGAAGAAAGTTTTTGATGTAACTAACTTAGGGGGAGAGTTAGTTTGATACACATTGATATTGATATATATTTTTTGTGTTGTGTATCTTTTGGTTTTGTAACCATTTACATATATCATGTGTTGTTTCTATATTTGATAATGATGTATGTGTTTTACTCTTTATCTCATATGTGTTGTTTCTTTTCTCTCTTTATACATATGTTTCTTGTTTATTTAACTTGTCATTATTTTCTTGATGTGTTTTGTTTAGTGCCTTTCAGGAAAGACAAGTTAAAGCCAAGTCAAGATTTTGAATCTTCTTCTTGCAGCAACTTCCAAGGTTCAAGTCTTTTAGACTAGGCTTATTTATTCTGTAATATTGAGTAGAATGTATTCTAGGACATTCAATGTACTCTTGTGGTTTTGTCATGGATTGCTAAAGGGGGAGATTGTTAAGGACATGTTCATGTAATTGGTATATCCTTTGACATAACGCACTTTATTTGTATTTGGGTAAATCTAAGTAGGTTCAAGATGATCATTACAAGTGGTTAAATTGAAGACATGAAGATTACTCAAGAACTGCTTAAGAAAAGTGCAATCTACAGGTCTTGATACCTCCTCGACAGAAGTTCGATCTGTCGAGATTTATTAAAGCTTGACAGATGTCTCGATCTATCGAGCTTACGAGATTCAGATTATAGCTAGCAATGTTTTTATTCTAAAAGGCTATTTGTTTATGAGTTTGTATAAACCTTATAGGACTAGGAAAGCCCAAGATTTGTGTAAACCTATTTGGAATAGGAGAGCCATTAAGCTACTATATAAAGGAGGTGGAAAAAGAAAAACCTTAACCCTAGAGAGCTTCATAAGGTTTTCTTTTTGAAACTCTAGCCTCCTCCTATAGAAGAAAGAGTTCTTGCTGCGTTTCTTGTATGCTTTTGGGTTTTGTAACCAAGGAAAGTCTCTTGCAACAACATTGAAGATCTTATTGGTGTTTCTATGTGAAGCTGCTGTAAATCAACTACAACAATCAAAGGGTTGCTGTGGAGTTAGTCATATACTTGGATTCATGCAAAGGAGTAAGCTGCGTACTGGGATCCACGCATTAGATTGGTTAATCACATACTGGGAGCCGTGTATTAAAAGGAGAGATTGTCACTACAGAACAAGTCCAATTGGATATTGGGGTAAGGGTTCAATTGTAATTTGGTATAAGGTACTGAGATTCCTTTACTTGTAACCGCTTGTTTTGATAATAGTGGATTCTTGGAAGTGGTGACCTTAAAATCACTCGGTGACCTTAAAATCACTCGGTGGGGTTTTTACCGCGTTGGTTTTCCCCATTCATAAACAAATCACCGTATCAATTTATTTTCCGCTGCACTTAGTTTAATTGGTGATTTGTTTGTGCTATCACGTGTTTGCATGTTAATTTGATTAATTAATAAACTCGGCTAATTAATCAATTAATTCATTACAAGGGATCAATTCATTTTTGGCCTATCAAAAAAGAAAAACAGATAAAGAAGAAGAGAGAAAGAAAGAAAAGTGGAGAAGAAAGAAAAAAAAAAGAAAGAAAAGAGAGAGTGACCGGTGGGAGAGAGAAGGTATATCTGACTTGACAAGACTAGTGGGTCCCTCAGTGTGTGTTTAATTACGAAAATGCCATTAGAAATTGAGTTTTAGAAACTGAAAACACCTAAAATGTGTTTTCAGTTTCCATAACTCATCACTCAAAAATCAGAGAATTGAGTGATGGAAACAAAAACCAAACATACTTCTTAGCCGTAGGACCCACATATTTTGAGTTATGGGTTATGGACGATAGAAACACAAAAACCAAATAGCCTCTATGTTTTTGTTGTTTATGGATTAGTTTTTTCTCTTATGACAAAGATTGTATGGATAACTAGTTGATTTTTTATTTTATAACATCTTTAAAAATCATATTAAGATCAAAATATGTATGTTACAAAATTTGAATATAATAATAAGAAATACTCAACATATATGGTCTTTTTTTAAGGAAAAGCCTAGGAATATAAAATTTTTCACAACTTCTTACCACAACTATGATGAAGAAAAAATAGTGGGTCCATGTGTAAATGATGGTAAACTACTCACAATTTGTAACGTTAGAGTTGTGGAATAATTTGTAGTCCTAGAGCTACTCTTCTTTTAGGGTCCATTTGTTTTGGCTTCAAATCATTTCAGAAAATCATTTTCCGTAAAACCGTGTGTTTGGTTGTGTATGGAAAATAGAATTTTCCCGAAATCCATTTCATTTGACTGTAAAATAGTAGCTTTGACCCGGAAATGGTTCTACATTTTTATTTTACCTTTAAACCATTTCTGGAAGAGAGAGAGAGAGAGAGTAGAGAGCCTTTGCTCATGACTGATCGCGCCACAAGGAAAGCCGAGCTCACTGAGATCGTCCAAAGCTTCGATCACCGAGATCGTCTGCCAAAATTGTCTGCTGAGATCACCGAGATCATCCGCCGAGATCGCCGAGAAATTGATGGCTTCCTCTCTTCCTCCAAAGTTTTGATCTTTACCTTCTCTTTCGACGAAATTGATGGCTCCGATCACTCCGATTTGAAGAGAATGGATTGTTGGGTTATGGCCTGTGAGTTGGTGGTGGTGGGGATCGGTGGTGTGGGTCCTTGGGTTGTGGGCTGTGGCCGGTTGTGTGGGTTTTTATTGGGTTGTGGTGGGTTTGTTGATAGCCATTGTTGATGTGGATGGGTTGTTGAGGTGGATTTGTGTTAATGTTGGTTTTTATTTTTTAATCAGAGTTGTTATGGTGGTAAGTGGTGGTTTGTTGATGTGGGTGGGTTGTTGAGGTGGGTTTGTGGTGGTGGTTTTTTTTTTTTTAATCAGAGTTATGGTGGTGGCAGGTGGTGGTTTGTTGATGTGTGTGGGTTGTTGAGGTGAGTTTGTGGTGGTAGTGGTGGTTTTTTCTGATATAAAATTTGTTTGGAAGATGAGAAAATAGCTGAGAAAATGTGAAAAATTTGTAGGAAAATAGCATTTTCAGAATGTTACCAAACACATGAAAATATTTTCTAGAACAATTTTCATAATACAACCAAACATTTGAAACTATTTTCCTTTCCGAAAAATAGCATTTCCGGAAAATATTTATTTTCCGAAAAATATTTTACATTGAACCAAACACAGCCTTAATCTCCAAGTTATCTTTCATTGTTGACACTTGACACAAAAGCTTTCAAAGCTTTTTTTGACTTTTTCTAATATTAACTCAAAAGTGTTTGAAGCCCACATTTTTCACATCATTACTCTAATATATAATTTTTTTTATTTGATTTAAAATTCTATAAGGATTGCTTATAAAACCTCATATATTTTACCATGCATAAAATATTGCCACATCATATTATTTTTAAATATTACACTAAATAATTTCATATACAAATTCTACATTTATAAAATATCTATAATATATATAAAACCGAAGCAAGTTCACTCCTTAATATTGTTCTAAATAAGTTTTGAAAGTCTGACAATTTTACAAGTAATTATTATAATATATATATTTTAACTAATTTTAAATTTTATAATATATTTAAACCCTATATTAAAATCTTGCCATGTCATATATATATATATATATATATATATATATTTATTTAAAGGTTAGAATAGATAGTTTCATATTCAAATAAAATTTTAATAAATACATAGTAATAAATAATTACTATAATTGTCAAATTTCTTATTTAAAAAAACTGTAAAAAAAAAAATTTTCTAGTGCT
Source organism: Quercus parvula (assembly GCA_030820535.1). NCBI lineage: Eukaryota > Viridiplantae > Streptophyta > Magnoliopsida > Fagales > Fagaceae > Quercus > Quercus parvula. The sequence goes on from JAUAME010000012.1 coordinate 23,501,050, forward strand.
TTACATGGATTACTGACTAGCTATTATTATATTTATTTATTTATATATCTATTCGAGTTTTTTTTTTTTTTAATACCTTCTTTTTATAACACCATTTAAAATCTGGAAGACAGGGACGGACCCACTAAGGGGCTGAAGGGGGCCATTCCCCCCCTCCTCCCAAATTTTTTGAAAAATTTAAATAGTATATAGGATGAACAAAAAAAATTCCCAATTCACCAATATCATAATTCAATAATTCATAACCAAAAAAATCTCATAGAAAAAAAAATTTCCTTACAACTATGGGACAGTGAATTACAATATTTATATTTTTTCAAAAGATAAAATGCCAAAATTCTTTTAGAAGCCAATATTGATGACGTAGCATTGCCAACTCTTAATATTGATATCTTAATTTTTTAAAATCTTCAAACAAAGTTTTGAAAAATCAGTTGCATCCAAAAATATGAAATTATCATATTGATGAGTTGGTCAACATGATAAAATCAACATATTAATTCCAATTCCCAAAATTTGGAGATCTAAAGTCCTCTTCTTCTTCGAAAAAGGTTAGAATATCATGTGTAAAGTTGTGATTTACAAAGATGTTGTTTGTTGGCCTTTATTCCGTGCCAAATTTGATTGTAATTATATTCAATTTCTTGTACCCTATATTTATTGTGGGATTTGATTGTAAGGGTTGTGTGATAGAGAGAGAGAGTGTGTGAAGACTCAAGCTATTGAAGACTAAAGAGGTTTTTTCGGGTATCTCACGACTTAGTATCCCGTGAAGTAATGCATGTGCCCTGCACATGACTAGAATATGAAGAGTCAGTACAGATGGAGACAGCTGTGTCTTGCAGGTAAGGCCTTTCCGTGAGACACCTGCGAGACATTTTATTCTGCCAGACTATATTATCTGATATACACTTTCTGCACCTACACTATATATACACACATTACCCACAAATGATAAGGAGTGCTTCTAAGAGAAAACTCTAGCCTAAAACCTTGACAGTTAGAGATTGTTATACTCACAATCCTCTACACAATAGCTTGTGGTTTTTCCTCAACTCCTACCTCTCCATTTCCATACCATTGAGAGGTTGATAGCCCAAACACTTACCACACCCTTTTAGAGTGTCAAGTGAACGTTTGGTGCTGCTGGAAAGCATTGGAAGAAGCCAAAGATGGCAGATGCAACATGGAGCTTGTTGCGGGATCCGGAGAGCTAGACAAGACATAGTTCCGAGAAGAGCTTAGGTACAATGGGTAGATTAGGCTTGGAGGGTCTCTTGCTAACCTATGTATTCTAACTGATTGTCAGTGGATCGATTATCGCTTAGAGGGTGGCAGAGAGGTTTTTCATTGAATTCTTTGGTTTCCTCTTCGATAACACATCGGCTTGTTATCTTGTGTTTGCATCTTTCTTCCCTACTCTTTTACATTTCTTTTTACTGCTGTGATTAAAAAAATATGTGTTAGAGTAGCTTGTTTGTTTATCCACTCGCATTTACACTATTCCGCACTTAGTATTAAGTTAGTGTAAAATCAATCAAACCGTAACTTTTATTTAGGGGTCTAAACAGCTCTTGTGTTGTTAACACATTTTTCGAGCTTTCATCATGTTATAACTTTCAACTTTTTTGGTTCATATTATATCCTTTTTGACTTAAATATTTAGGTAATAAAGTGAAATTTTTTGTCTACCATGAATTTTTTTTTAATAAACCATGTCACATAAAATTTTTTGGGTTCATGCTTTGGCCCCCCCAAGGTTCAAATCCAGGTTCCATCCCTGACTTGAAGGGAAGCTAGCTAGAAAAGGCACACACCAATCCTGGTGTCTAAAAAAAGATTATGGGGGGCACATGTATATATGGACAATTATTGGTTATATTATAATATCATTATAAAATTTATGTTGTAGACTAAATAAATGTGCATGTAAAACATTGTATACGTTTATAAAAAGATACAGTAATATTATACACATTTGTTTTAGTCTACAAAACAAACCTTGCATTAATAGTTCTAATTTTTCTATATTTATAATTATATACGGTTGGTATGGCATATGGACATACCAACCATTTACTGATATACTGCTTAATTAATTAGATAGCAATATAAATAAATAAATAAATATAAAAGAAGGGATTCATTTCATAGTGTTGGGTGAATTGCTTGGAACACGTTTCAGGGGGAAAATGTTACTATCCAACGATAACCGCTCCTTTAATTCTTTTAATTGCTTCATTTGCTTGCTTCACGTAAAAGATTTGCTGGCAGTTTATGGATAAACAAGAACAGCTGACTATCGCATGTTAAGGGCCCACCCTATGTTTTAAGGACTCCAACTGGAACAAAATAATGGTGGTATTGCAACTTTAGGTCCACATAATATTATCACTTATTTCATTTCATAATACTATATATATATATATAAAACTGTAACTGGTAAATACCATAGACCTGTAATATATTCCTCCATTGAATTTTCCAATAATTAAATTAATTATAAAATTCCTTCAAAATATTGTACCTTAAATAGTTCTAACATCAAAATTCTAATTAAAGTATTTTAGCATTGGAGTAGTATTGTTACTTTATTAGAGCATTAACAATGGGCCTGTCAAATGCCAAATGTAAAGTGAGTATTTCAGATACGTACCAGGTTTGTATTCTATGAAACATTAATTGGTAAATATCATATTAAGGGTTTTGTACATCTCCTTTTGATATTTTTAATAGAGATATTGAGAGTTCAAATCATCTTCCCTCGTTATGAATTTGTAACTATCCGCTACTCTAGGAGCCACCACTAAACTATTGAATTATTAAAATAAAATATATTAATAAAGCTCATTAATGCACAAACATGTACTCTTATTATTATTGTTTTTTTTTTATACAAGATAGAATTTTTACTCTATCTTAATCTAAGTGTAAATTTGTGTGAAGCTCCCTCTTAGAGACTTAAACTCCGGTCCTTACCCTTTACATTTCACAAATATTTATACTTGTTGAGTGATCATCGCTGAGTGACCACCGTACTAAAGGTGCGCGGTAGTACATACTCTTATTAAAAGGGATGCAACGTCATGCTCATGATTTTTCTTTGCATTTAGAAACCCATATGATCCCCCCCCCCCCCCCCCCCCAAAAAAAAAGATCTATTATTGTTACTTAATTTGAATTAAGAGAAAATGAGTGTTTGCTTTTCAAATAAACTAAATAATATCCTAGAAAAATATGAAAATTATACAAATTAGCTTTTTAAATTGGACAACATTGTGAGACAACCCAAAATGTAATGCTTTTGATATAAATGAACAAACATAATTTAACCCACTCCGGATTTGTTGTAGAAAAAACAAAAAAAGAAGAAAAAAAGAAGAAAAAGGGAAAATCTATCTCTCTTATGTCATTCTAAATTTAAGATTCTCTTAGGGCATGTTAATAAATCATATTAAAAAAGTTTTGACATAATTTTTATAAAAAATATAAAAAACTGTCAACAAAATTAATTGTTTTATCATTTTTTTATAAAATATTTTTAAAAATAATTTCTAAATCAATACCCTTAAAACTTTCTTTAACATTTCTCATTTAAGATTATCTTAAGTAATTTATGAAAAATTATGACTTTTATGCTTGCGAAAGCTGCGACCGACGTACGTGATGGGAAAAAGAGTAGGACCAACATGGGGCATTCAAAAACACTTTTTAATTCTTCGAAACCGTGCATTGACCATACAAAGTACAACTATACAAGCAAGCCACACATGGAATCTAGAGCGAATCCACAAATTGTTCTATAGAGCTGGATCATAGCAGACACAATGTGCCATTGTTGTAATAATATTGTAGACTAAGGGTTTTATTACATTTGCACTTCTATAAATTCATACTTTGGTTCTTATTACAACACCATGTCCAAGTTACACCCACTAGTACTGTCCCCAGACTCACCACTATGTCTAAGGCCTTTTTCTTCAAAACCCTTTTCTTATTTTTCAATCGCATTCTCTTTGGAAAAGTTAGAGGTTTCCATAGAAATCTTAGCAACAACCATGCAACAACACAGCTTTTAAAATATCAAAAGTATCCTTCTCTTGCTCTTAGATCAGACCTCTCAAGCAAAACTTTGATCTTCAATGTGGAAGAAGTTTTGCTAAAATCCCCATCCTTGTTCCCATACTTCATGCTTGTGGCATTAGAAGCTGGGGGCTGCTTAAGGGCTATTGTTCTCCTTCTTTTATACCCTTTGATTTGTTTGGTAAGTGAAGAGATGGGCCTAAAAATTATGGTCATGGTTTGCTTCTTTGGGATCAAGAAAGAAAGATTTAAAGTTGGAAGAGCGGTTTTGCCAAAGTTTTACCTAGAAGATGTGGGCTTGGAGATCTTTGAGGTGTTGAAAAGAGGTGGGGAAAAAGTAGCTGTGAGTAAGTTGCCTCAAGTAATGGTTGAGGACTTCTTAAGAGAATATTTGGAGATTGATGTTGTTGTTGGGAGAGAGCTAAAGGTGTTTCATGGGTATTTTGTGGGACTAATCGAAGAGAAGAAGAAAGATATGATTTGGTTGGAGGAAATTCTTGTAAAGAATAGAGTGGACAGTAACATGATAGGCATAAGTGGCTTCAACATATCACTTGATGATCACCAATTGTTCTCCCGATGCAAGGTATTTTTCTTTTTTTTTGAGTCAAAATGCATTTTTGGTCACTAAAAATGCATGAACAATTTTAGTACTTGAATTTTAAAACGATCATATTATTATTACAATGAATCAAACTTAAGTGATAGTTTTTAATCACTAATACATCCTACAAAGTGATGATATGTTAGTTTAGTTTGGTCATGTTATGTAAATGAGTAAAAACCATCACTTCAAACTTTAAAATTTAAAGACAAAAATCAATCAGGACTAAAATCTTTCAATATCGATCCATTAAATATCAGAGTTATTTAGGAATACTAGAAATTGTAATACATAATTTTTACAAATTGATGTGTCACTAATATAAAATTAAAAAAGAAGAAAATTATACATTAATTTATTATAGAAATCCATTGTCTCATTCATTATATACCAGGTCAAATTGTAAATCGTATTACATAGAATGTAATATTTTCTACTGGAAAGACTGAGACGAGTGCTTTAAATCGGCCTCAAAGCGAAGAAAACCGGCGGGCTACCGCTGTTGTGGAGTAGACCTCGGATTCAGTAGTTACTAGAAGTTCCTCTTTAGTAAGTATTGTCCTAAGTATTAGAGCCAAACATTTTCTTTCAAAAGTAATGTTAGAGATATTATAATATTTTACATAATATATATTTACAATGAGATGTGTCATTGTAATCAATAAAAAAAATGAAATCTACCAATCATATTGTCATGCTTGTTTATAAACTTTATATGATAAATTTATAATATTTCAAGAATTTGTCTTCCCTCCATATATACTGATTTAGCTACTTAAAATTGTTGCAATGATCAGGAAATTTATTTGGTTGGCAAAGCTGATAAGTGGAGCTGGCAAAGGCTACCAAAACAGAAATACCCCAAGCCACTAATCTTCCACGATGGTAGGTTGGCTCTGAGACCAACCGCGCTGGATGCTGTAGCAATATTCATGTGGGCACCATTTGGGTTTATCTTAGCCATTTTCAGAATTCTTATCAGTAAATCACTGCCCACCAACATATCTACTCCTCTTAATGCCTTTAGTGGGATGTACCTTACAACTACAATGCCCAAAAACTCTTGTTCACTTTCAAACAAAGAGAAAGGTAAAAAATCCAAAGGCCTTCTTTATGTTTGCAATCACAAAACACTTTTGGACCCAGTTTACTTGAATGTGATTCTAAACAAAAGTGTTACTGGGGTCACATATAGTGTAAGCAGAATTTCGGAGACGTTATCACCCATCAAAACCGTTCGATTATCGAGGAATCGCGATCAAGATGGTAGAATGGTTGAGAGTTTGTTGAATCAAGGGGATGTAGTTGTTTGCCCAGAAGGGACCACATGTAGAGAACCCTATCTATTAAGATTTAGTCCATTGTTTGCTGAATTGGGTGATGTTATAGTCCCAGTTGCGATTGACTCCCATGTCACCATGTTCTATGGTACAACTGCAAGTGGGCTTAAGTGTTTGGACCCACTCTTCTGCCTCATGAACCCCACACCAATGTACACCGTTCAATTTCTTGAGAGGGTGTCTGGGTTATCCAAGTCTTGTAGTAATGGTGTGGTATCAAAGTTTGATGTGGCTAACCATGTGCAAAGTGAGATTGGGAAGGCTCTAGGGTTTGAGTGCACCAACCTTACAAGGAGAGACAAGTACTTGATTTTGGTAGGTAACGAAGGGAAAGTTTGAACTAGACCCTTGATTAATTTCCAGGAAAACTAGTTGATCACCAACTTCATAAATATGCATCCATTAATTTGGATGGGTCTGGATAAAATCATTAAAATCCCTGTGTCTTCCTATCAGTGTACAATTTAATGCTTTATATTGTTTTCATTTTTTTTCTCTTTAATATATATATATATATATAATAAAATGACAAATTGTATATTGTAATTAATGAAATATAAAATGAAACCCTAAGAGTGAGATTGACGATTTTTATTCTGCATTTGAAATATTTTCTCACCTATAAAGGTTCATTTGAAGTAAGTGTAAGTTTTGGGATTTAAGGTTGATTGTGTACTCAACAGGCAGGCACATACGCCTCTCGGCTCCCCTCTTTAATTACAAAATGGTAGATTATCAAGCAACAAGTCAAGGCAGAAGTATATACAGTCTTCTTTATTGTTACTTTTTGTTTGTGTAATTTGTTGGTTTGTAACAATATGCAGCAATATTAACGAAGCCACAACTATTATACCTACTGGTTCATTAGAGTGTTATTAATGTTGATGTTGATTTACTGGCTTAATTGATGCGACTTCTTCCATTAATTGTTTTTGTTGGTGGACATAAATATCATTAGCTGTATTAATAGGTCTTATATATGTCTTATGTTAGTTTAGGTTGATTTTCTTTCATCAAATTAGGAGTTTTTTTTAGTGTTCAACAATATTGATGTTGTAAATTCTAATTAATTCAACTAGTAAAGTTTTTTGCCATCAAATAAGAGATTTAAGATTCGTATCCCACTTATACCAAAAAAAAAAAAAAAAAAAAAAAAACAATTTTTATCATCACCTAATGATAAAGAATTAAAGAGTGTAATTAAGCGGGTTTGTATGTGTTTAGCAGTTAGTTTATTTTTAAAAAGAAAATGATAAAAAATCATACTAATTATATAGTGAATAATATAGATTCAAATCCTATTTATCAATCTATTAAAAAATACTTTCTCAAAAAAAAAAAAACTTTTAAAAAATACCTATTTTCTCTTAAACTACAAGCAGCTACATCTTATTTTGTGGATATGTTTTACTTTATCTAATATACTTTTACTATTTTTTAAATTAATTATGAGAAAAGATGAGGATGATAATTTTTTTTGTTATCAGAAGATGATGAGGATGACATTATTTCAAGAATAAAATGTTTTTGTTATTAGTGGCTATACCTAGATCTCCAGTTGGCCAGCTTGATGCAGCAATGCCAAGAAAAAGTTTAGGAAAAAAAAATTCAGTGGCTTGGAATGGTTGATTGTATATAAATTTAATAATTTTGGGCTATGTTAGCAGGTGTTTTTAAAAAAATTATTAATAAATTAAAATATAAAAATTTTAACATTACTTTCATAGAAAATATTAAAAATTATAAAAAAAATTAATTATTTTATCGTCTCCTAATAAAATGTTTTTATGGATTTCGGTGGAGGTAAGAAGTTCTGAAACGTATAAGATAAGCTACACCAAATAAAGGCCAGCAAATTCTTGTAGATCGGAGTAGGACTCTCTATTTAAGTTCTGAAACTTTGAAATTTTCGGTAGATTGGTCCCCTCAAAAGTTCACTTTTTACCGTGGCCTTTTGCTTTATCGTGAACGCGTACAATTGGAATTAATAAGCCATAATTACTTACTTTTGATCATGCAAGATGTATTCAGCAAAAAAAAGAAAAAAAAGAAAAAGAAAAGAACATGCAAGATGCAACAGAAAAGCAAAGTTGAAAGACTTGTTTGGTTGTGTTGTATAAACAATCAAAATTCTTTTGCAAAAAATTATTGAGATCTTGATCTCTTTTTGAAATACTTTCAGATTCAGTAAATGAATGCCTTCCTTCGTTGATCCTTAAAGGTTGATTATTTTGAAAACTTATTTTAACCTTACCATCAAGATATTATTGAATATGTCAAGCTCATCAAAAACAAGTTTAGCAAGAGGGGATTCTTGTTCCAACAACCATTCAGTCTATTGTTTAAATAACACAATATATATTTTCACAATAATTTTTTCACTCATATATATTTTTACAATACTTAAATAACATTACTAGAACAACATTATCAAATAGCCCCAAATTTTTCCATCCAATCAGCTTTCTATTTTTATGGATTTCGGTAGAGGTAAGAAGTAAGAATACTTGACTTATTTATTAATGATTTACCCTTTTGTCTTTTTCTTGGAGAGAGATACGTAATTGGAAAGACAAGCATTGATGAAATTTTGGCTATGGTTAAATAAATTTGTTAAATATAATTGTTTTTATCTATATTTGTTTAAATTCTTTATTTTGGTATAAGATAAAATTTAGTTACAAAATTAGTTGTAACCTTAAACTACAACCTTACTCAATATCATTAACATTATAATATATTTTAAAAATCTAATAGTTGAATTACATATTCTTTATGTTATTAATACATATGTCAAATTTTGTGCAAATCGAATATTATTTATTATATAACCTATAAGATTATATTTTATGTATAATTTTAAATTAAAAACTTGCAATTCAAACAATTTATTAATAACATAGTTATTGATTTTTAATTTTCTAGAAATTTACAAGCATGGAGGATATAAAAAGAAAATGTAATCCAATAGTGGATTTGTCAAAATTCACCTCTAATAAAAAGATATTAAGTAATATTGTATTCTTAAGCTATAACCAATTTTGAAACTAAATTTTGTCCTTTAGCATATACTACTTTACATAGTTTAGTAAAATTAGTAGAAGTAGTGTCAGTTAAGTTACAAATCTTCTAGTGAAACACAATGGTAAAACATGACAGTCAACGGCTGAGATTTTGCGGAAGCCCAAGTACTTACTAGAGTAGTTTCAAACAACTAACTTCAAGCTGGCTTGCCATAAAACTAGTGATACAATGCAATGGATACCCCCAGCCCAATCTTGGTATAAGATTAATACTGATAGGGCTACTTTTGTTAATACACAGTCTACAAGAGTTGGGGTTATTATTCGAGACTACAAAAGGCAAGTAGAGGCAGCCCTAAGCAATAACTTACCAATCCCACTAGGTCCTATATATGGAGATTGAAGCAAAAACATTGGAGAAGGGGTTCTTTTTTATTGGGATGCAAGGGTACGAGATGTGGCTTTCAAGAGTGACTCCAACATAGTTGTTGATGCGTTAATTAGAACTAGTGAAGCTCTGGTTGCTATTGACAATATTATAGAAGGGATTAGAGTGAAATTGCAAGATTTTAGATGTGTGAAATTTCTTATGTTAAGCAAGATGACAATCGTCTAGCTCACCTTTTGGCTTAGTATGCCAAATATTTAGATAGTTATCAAACTTGGATAGAGGAATAAAGCTATGGTATTTTTATCAAAAAAATAAAATAAAATAAGTTACAAATCTCCTAACTGGTTAAGGTTAAGAATGCTAATTAAAAACATAGGATACTGCACCAAAATTTAATATCTTTAAATTATATAATTAAATTTAAATATAATTTCTTTGGGTGCAATATATTAAATTATATAATTAAATTTAAATATATAACTACATTGACCTTAATTGGTCAAGAGATTTGCAGCAGAATTGACACTTTTAGTGTTTTTAATAAAGATGTCAAGGATTTAAATCACTCTTCCCAATTATATATCAAATTATCAAAATGAAATTGTACTTGAAAAATATAATATTGTTTGTAGTTCATTGGTCAATAAAACCATGTGTTTGAATTTAATTGAGAATCTAATTAATATATATATGTAGAGTCCTGAATTGAGGCCCAAACCCAAAGTATATGGGATCTCGGCCCAATAAGCTCAATACAATGAATTTGTAGAAAGTTGGTAAAAGAACTAAGCCCTAATGAGTTTGAATAATGGCTAATATGACTTTAAGTGACAATCAAGCACAAATAAGATGTATTGATATCAATAGACCTTCAGTCCAAGGATGCCACAATTATATATATTTATCACAATTAGATACAGAGACAATTTAGATTGCTACAATATTCTCTCTCCTTTTCTCCCATTCTTTGAACCATGGCCATTCCCTCCAACAAAGCTTTGTATTCAGCTTCATTATTCGTGGCTGAGAAGCCCAATCTTAGTGATTTTTCTATGGTGAGCTTCTAGGGCGAGATCAGAACTAGTCCCACTCCAGAGCCCCTTTGATTTGCCGCACTATCAACATATACCTTCCAGAATGAAGGTTCTCGCAGGGAGATTATGCCAACCGATTTTCCATCCATGTTCTGCGTTGTTGATATTTCTTCTAACGGGGGTTCATTGAACTCGGCCACAAGGTCTGCCAGCACCTGATCCTTGACATAGGTTCAGGGCATGTATTTGATGTCAAAAGCCCCTAGGACTGTGCCCCACTTTGCAATCCTCCCCGTATAATCAGCACTTCAAAGTATGGCCTTGAGTGGAAGTTGAGTTAGGATGACGACTGTATGGGTTTGGAAGTAATGGGAAAGCTTTCTTGTACCGTGCACCACTGCCAGGATAGCCTTCTTTAGTGGTAGATAGCGAATCTCGACTTCATACAGTGATTTGCTCACATATTAGACTGGTTGTTGTACTCCATTATCAACCCGTATCAAAACCAAACTCATGGCGTGGGGCGCCACCGCAATAAGAAAACAAGGCTTCGTCCGTCCCAGGACTGGACATGATAGGCGGCCGAGATAGGTATTCTCTAAGTTGCTAAAATGCTAAAGCGCATTCTTCCGTCCATTCAAATCCTTTCCATTTATTCATCAATAGGAAGAAAGGTTAGCATCTATCTGCGGATCGAGAAATAAACCAATTTAAAGCAGCCGTCATTCTGGTTAGTTTCTGAACTTCTTTGGGATTCCGAGGTGGTTGTAAATTGTTTATTGCCTTAACCTGGTCGGGATTAACTTCAATTCCTCGGTGGGTTACCATGTAGCCCAGGAATTTTCTTGATCCCACACCAAAAGAACATTTGGAGGCATTAAGGCGCAACTTGTGTTCTCTCAGTATTTCAAAAATGCTTCAGAGATCTCCCACATGCTCGGATACCACCTTGCTTTTCACTACCATGTCGTCTATATAGACTTCAATATTCTTGCCAAACTGAGGTTCAAACATCTTAGTCATCATCCTTTGATAGGTGGATCCTGCATTTTTCAATCCGAAGGGCATTACCTTGTAGTGGTAGTTTCTAGTGGGAGTAACAAAAGCTGTTTTTTCTGGTCCTCTAATGCTAGCGATATTTGATGATATCCTAGAAAGGCATCTAAAAAGCTCATCCGAGGATGGCCGATAGTAGCATTTACCAGCTAGTCAATCCGAGGCATAGGAAAGGGATCTTTCGGAAAAGCCATGTTTAAATCCGTAAAATCCACGCACATTCACCATTTTCCGTTCTTTTTCCTCACTACCACAGTATTGGCCAGCCATTCAGGATAGAAAACCTCTTTGATAGCCCCCGTCTTCTTAAACTTCGTCACCTCATCTCTGACAGCATTAGAATGTTCTCTAGATGAGTGCCGATGAGGTTGTTTTTTGGGGTAACAGACGGATTGACATTCAAATGGTGACAAATGAAGTTGGGATCCACCCCTAGGGCTTCATAAGCATTCCACGCGAATACATCCACGTTTTTTCTCAAGAATTCGATTAGCATTTGTCTCTCTTGGGGAGGTAGCTAGGAGCCAACTTGAAAGAACTTTTTCAAATCATCACCAACAACAACCTTTTCGAGATCTTCGCACTTCGCTTCCTCGGTTGATTCATTGTTGGACAATACTGGGGTTCTTGATTGCTATAAGTTCCTTTCAGCAGAGGCCGAGGACTCTGCATTGGGCCTGTGCAAAATGGCAGCCACCATGCACTACCTAGCCATGGATTGATTCCCTATAATCTCTTTAACCTGGCTATTGGACGGATATTTCACCTTCTGGTGGAGGGTAGAAGAAACAGCTTCTAAAGCAAGAAGCTAAGGCCTGGCCACAATAGCCGTATAAGGTGAATAAACATCCATCACAATGAAGTCTACTTCCACCACATCCGAACCGGTTTGTACGAGAAGTCGGATCTGACCTCTTGGAGTAACTATCTTCCCCTCAAAACTTACTAGTGGAGAATCATACGTTGTTAGGTCCTCGGGTTTCAAATTCAGCTCCTTGTACAGATTGGGGTACATTATCTCGACAATATTTCCCTGATCTACCAGCACTCTTTTCACATTGTACTCCCTAATCCTGAGTGTGACCACCAAAGCATCGTCATGGGGTTGGATGCTTCCAATTTTATATTCGGCCGAGAAGCCCAGGATTAGTGGGGTCTCTTTTCTAGCCTTTTTTGGCTCTGAATTGCTGTCTTTAGTTGATAGCCGAGCCATAGACATTACTCTAAAGGGACAAGAACCGGTCCTCCTGCAGCGAAGATGAAGTTGATCGTTCCCAGAGGAGGTATTGAAGAAGAATCTCCTCGGGGATCCAAACTTGTCTGCCTTGCCTAACCACTAGAATGGTGTAGCAACTGCTTCAACTTTCCTTCTCGGACCAGCTGGTCCAAATGGTCCTACAGATTCCTACAATCTTCCGTAGTATGCCCCTGGTCCTAATGATATTGGCAATAAAGGCTCTGGTTGCATCTCAAGGGGTTTCCGGCTATCTTGTTTGGTCATTTGAAGAATGACTCGTTCTTAATCTTCTCTAGAACCTGATGCACTGGTTCTCGGAATACTGCATAAACGGTCTGGGTGTTGGTAGACCTGAGTTGTCCAACAAACTCTCTCTGGGGCTGGTTGTTATTGAATCGGTCCGACTTGAAATCCTTCCTCTCTTGAGGGATAACCTTAGCCTTTCCTTTACCCAGTTGTTAATCTTCTTCAAACCTTTTATACTTGTCAATACGGTCCATAAGCTGGTGCAGGCTAATGGCTAGTTTTCCTGTTAGGGACTTCCTTAAACCATGTTCGGCTATGAGGCCACTCTTGAAGGTATTGATAGCGACATCCTCAAAGTCACCCTCTATCTCATTGTATATCTCCTAATATCGGTCTGAGTATGTTTTCACGGTCTCCCCTTCTCGCATGCACAAAGACAATAGGAAGTCTAAGGGCTAAGGGACCCTGGTACACGTGATAAAACGGGAGACAAACGCCTGAGTGAGTTCCTTGAAGGAATTTATCAAACTCGTCCTCAAGCCGTCAAACCATCTCATCGCTATGGGTCCCAAACTGGATGGCAGCACTTTGCACATCAAGGCTTCATCCTTGGAATAAACAGCCATTCTCTGATTGAAATGGCTCACATGCTCCACCGGGTTTGTTCGCCCATTGTAGATGGTGAATGTTGGCTGATGGAAATGCCGAGGAGGAGCTACCATTTCAATCCTATGCGTGAATGGCGACTTGGCAATTTGGTTCAAAGCTTTGCTCATCGCATCATTACCCAGTCCTTTGTGAATGGGACTTTTGCATCGGCGTTCACTATGACGCTTTTCTTCATATGAGAAGGATTCGCTAGGGGGAGTCCTTGATCTACGTCGATAACCGCTATCCTTCTCATCGTTGGAGGAGGAACCAGATGCGGTGTGAGTTCATTTTCGTTGTGCATGGTGTAATTTCTTCTTAAGTTGGTCGATTTCCCTTTGCATGGCTTTATTGTGTTGTTCTTGAGAGACATGACTCCCAATTCGAGAATGGCTTTTGTTTGTGTGCGTAACGTGTGCACTACCCTCCTGATCTCTCCTACACTCAAGGTTGACGAAAGGATTCTCACATTGAGATGCTATGGATTTTGCCTGATGTGAGCTTGAATTTGCCATAGTTGACCGTTGTTTTCACTATCACACAAGTTCTTCCCACAGACGGTGCCAATTGTAGAGTCTCGATTTGAGGCCCAAACCCAAAGTATATGAGATTTTGGCCCAATGAGCTCAATACAATGAATTTGTAGAGAGTGGGTCAAGGAACTAGGCCCTAATGAGTTTGAACAACGGCTAATATGACTTTAGGTGACAATCAAGCACAAATAAGATGTATTGATATCAATAGACCTTCAGTCCGAGGAGGCCACAATTATATATATTTATCACAATTAGATACAGAGACAATTTAGATTGCTACAGTCTTTTACCTTATCTATCCTCCTTGGGATCATCTTCACCCTCCACCTGTTGATCATCCGAATCCTTACTTAAGTACTTGTCCCATTAGACACCCCCTATGGTTTCTTGTGAGTTGTAGTAGCCAAGGTAGCATTGTTCAGAGGTCTTCTCCACATAAATGTGGCCAGAAAGGTGGTTGCAATGCATTTAATGCGGTGGTGGCAACCTTTCCTTAGATATATCTAGATTTCCTTCCCTCTCGTATGTTTGAGAGGCATGTCTCTATCATTGGAGCTTCTTGGAGGATTATGCTAACTAATGGAGTTCATGTTGTGAACTATATTCATCATATTTGAGGAGGAGTTCCTCCTCGGATAACCTCTCACTTGTTCCCCATCTTTGAGACTTTAGTTGGGAACGTTTAATAACTGTTTGCTCCTCCTCCTCAGACCTACTATGTCCTCGGATAAGGCCTAAGGCCCAATATACTATTTTGAGCCCTTGCCCCTACAACACACACACACACACACACTATCTAAGAACACTTGCATTAGGGGGGGTGTAAACAACCCGCAGTTGTTATTTTACAACCCAACTCCTTAAAAGCTTGCAATATCCCAGTTGCTATTCTTAAAATTTTATACCAACCGGCTACAGTAAGAGCATTAGCATCTGAGGATGTATCTTGGTCTCTATTTTATACCCTAAAAATCTACTTTATTTATTTTACCATTTCATTTTATAAATCACCCAATATTCTATTTTCTATTTTTACATACAACTTATTAAAATAATATAAACTACAATATTAAATATTAAAAAAAATTCAATTCTCTCTCTTGCTGTTCTCAAAAAAATTCTTTCTCTTTCCTCTCTTCCTTTTTTTCTCTCTCTTTCCATCACTGCCAAACACACTGGATCCATACCCACTGACGCATTATAACCATCACCATCTATATACTACTATATACCCCCAATCCTCTTGCCCATATTCGACATAAACTCAGACTGCCACAAAGACACCGATTCTATTCTATCTTTAATTTTTTTACAAACCCCATTAATGGATTCTCACCTTCTATTCTTATTCTTCTTCTTCTCACCCACTATTCTCTTACCCAGCAAAATCCATAGCCAAACCACCACAAGCCCATCGTGTCTCTCTCTCTTCGTCAACCAGAACCCATAGCAAAATCCAAGCCAAACCCAACCTAAACACAATCAAATCCAACATTCACACCACCACAGATTTGAAAACCCACCACAACACCATCGATTAGCAAACCTGATCTAAAAACCCACCACTAATCAATAAACCCACTGCAAACGATCTAATAGAGGGATGAGAGAGAGATGTTTGAGTGAAAGAGTGAAAGGGAAAGAAAAGTAGAAAGAGCGTTAGATCTTTCTTTGTGATTTTTCCCAAGAAGCAAAATGAACAGGCCCTAGCAATTCCTCAATAGTAGACCGACTTGAATCAATGGAAGTTTGTGGTTCTTGTTTGATCTCTAATAGGTTTGAAATAATTAGCTTTTCTTGATGGGTTTTAAGCTTCTTAAACTAGGTGTGGCTGCGGCTTCTCTCTCATAGATATAAACACCACTAGCAAAGAAAGAAAGAAGGAGAGGCAGAGAGAAAGAAAGAGTTAATGTCGGTGGGTGAGAGAAGAGAGAGAATGTGAATTAAATAATAAAATTTAAGTTTACAACTCAGCTACAGTGGGTTGTAAATATGAGAACTCATTGTAGCAAGTTGGTATAAATTTTTGGATGCCACCCTAGATGTAGTATGTTTTTAAGGGTTTAGATGGTAAAATAGCAACTGAAGGATTTTTACACCCCCATTGCTAATGCTCTAAGGTTGTATATACACAACCTCCCTGTAGTAGGTTCTTAAAGCTAAATATAATATTTTATTATATACAATAATTTTATTTCTCCTTTTTAATAAAAAAAATTTACTCCCCCTCTCTTTCTCTCTCTTTTCTCTGCCTTTTTCTTGCCCAACGTTTTTGATTGCTCTCCTATCTCCTATCTCAATAGCTCAGCTAAGGCAACGGCAGAGATGATGGCAATAGCAGAGGCTTGAAGACTGAAAGTGTCAACAGCGGCAGCTTAAAGATTGCTTGTTTTTGGGTTTTGCTTGCGTGGGTCTCTGCTTTGATTGATGGTCGTTTTTAGGCCGTCGTCGCTTAACCTAGCCTTTAACCCCTCTACCCTTTTTTCCTTTTGCACACTCTCTCTTTCTCATGAGTCACGAACCCAAATTTGTTCTCTTATTTTCAACCAAACCCAACCAAGCACACTAACCTATTTCCCTCCTCTTTGTTCTCATCTCAGAACTGAAGGGTATGTTAGGTGTTTGGTGGGTATTTGCTATTTAGTGATGGTGGAGTTTGATTGGCGATGGTGGCTAGTGATTCGGTAGTGGGTTTGGCAATGGCCATGGGTATGGATCTTGATGGTTGTTTGTGGCTCGGTGGGTATGGAAATTTTGTTAAAATTTTTGGATTTGTGGTGTGTCAATGCTGTAGTGGTGGTGGTTGGTGATTTTTTGGTTGTTTTGGTTCGATGGTGGTAGTGGTGGTGGTGGCTACTGCTGTGGTTTTTTATCCCTTGATTCTATTGGAATTCAATGGTGGTCGTTGATGATGCTGAAAAATTACCAGTGAGCCACACAGTCCTTGCACACTCGTAACAACACCTGTACAACGAAAAGAGAAGACCTAACAGAGAGCACTGGTGTGATGTCAGCTAAATACCCTCTGAAGGTCAAGTTAGAACTATTCACAACTCTAGAGTGTCAGAGCTGGGTAAATTATGCGTACCTTGGTCATTGAGGGTTTTGGGGCTTTTATAGTAGTAAAGGGTTTGACCTTTCTCTCTTGTTTTAGAAGTCTTTTCCTTATAGGAATCCTCATTAGCGTATTTTGTGGAACCCTTTCCTTGTAGGAGTTTTTCTTGATTAACATGTATCATGGGGCATAAGATATTTATTTATATACGTATGTGAGGGAGTCACGTTAAGGCCATGTCAGAATCGTTAGCCTTGTGCACCACCTTCTGCTTAAGGGCATTAACTTTCTATCTTCATCTTATACTGATCTCGTCAGCTTAAAGCTGTAGACTTCTTTTAGTTTTCACTTGTTAATGGGCTCAAGAAAGGCTGACGGGTTCCCTTGGATTGTTGCTTTATACCTTTCCATTGGTGAGTGTTTGTATTGAATATTTTGTCCTTATCAACTACCCCCTACTCTATAACTTCGTCAACTAGGATTGACGGATTATGGAGTTTAGCTTTTTGTAGCTTCCATTTATTTTAATTTCTTCTATTTAGGAATAAGGATGAAGCATTTATGGGCGCTTCCTCAAGCAGCCTGCATTAATTGCTTGAACATGTGGCACATTCTTATTGGTTTCGCTTCTGGACGAGGGTGTCGCTTCGTCTTCTATGCACCCTTCAATCTATATATATGTCAGTTCCTCCTGAATTTCTCCCATTTTATTGTTGATCTAGAGAGAGAACTCGTTTTTTTAAGAACCTCGCTCTCGTTGTTTTTTTACATTCTTCAATCATTCGTTGAGACTGTCACTTCTCCCAGAGACCGTTTGCTTGGTAAGTCTTCTCTTCTTTTCTCGTATCATTTTTTTGTTTTAGTTGACAGTGTAACCTTTTAGTGAGGCCATCAACTTTGGTACTTAGAATAACTCCATTGCTTGTAGGTAAAAATGTCTAGGGGAGCAATTAGTGAGCAGTTGTCAGTCCGTGAAGGAGCGGGCTACGACGAAGTCTACCAATCAGGTCAGGAGCCTGAGGAGGGCCATTCCTGGTTGTTAGGGAGAGAGATGTTAGCCCGTTCTCCTGATGGAGACGGGGAAAGTTACATAGGAGAGGATGATGAGGAAGAGATAGATGAGGGAAAAGGTGGTGAGGGAAAGGTTGGAAGTGATGGGGTGATGGAGGGTGACAGAGACGAAAATGACGAGGATAATAGGACTCCCGAGGTTGGGAGTTTAGGAAACCTTGGGAGTGGGCACACTCGTTCGTTCATTCTTCCCCAAATATGGACCGTTAACGACTTTCTACCAAAGATGACGACCAATATTTTTAAGGACTTGAGAGACTGTTACCAAATCCCCGGTCACATACCAATCTGTCTTTCAGAAAAGTTTGAGAAGTGCTACCCTGGAAAGACGACGAACGTTGGTATATACGACGCCACACTTGCAGCGGGGCTGAGGCTGCCCCTGACATCCTTACACTGTCAATTGGCTAACTTCCTTGGTTTGTTTGTTAGCCAGATTGCTACTAATGCCTGGAGGATCTTCATAGGGGCAGAGATATTGTGGGGTCATCTAAGCGGAGGGAACCATCAGCTTATGCTAGACGAGTTCTTCTGGTGCTACTGGCCCTAACACATCGTCTCTTCACAAGGGATTTATCACTTTGTTGCTAGGAAAAAAGTGCTAAGGCTTGTGTCAGATATGCTTGACTCCAACAAGAATTGGGAGGGTAGATACTTTTTTGTTAAAGGATGGGTTGGGTATGCCATCCGGAGGAGTGGAATACAATGCCTCACGGCATTGATAACACTTAGGGAATTGTTGAGGATTCAGGTTTAATGCCGTCAACTTTTTCCCTATCTTTTTAGCTTTCTTGCAAAGTGTTCTAATTTCATCGTCATTTTTCTATTTTAGCTAGTATCCGCCCATCCATTACTGAGGAGCAAGGGGCCTTCATTCAACGGGTTCTTGAAATCCCATTTGAAGAGCACAAGTGCAAGGATTTGATTACCCTTGACATTTTATACGCGTACTGTGGTGGTCCAGAGCCGACCCCAGCAGCTCATTGGCTAAACGACTACTCTCGCCGTCGTGAGTATTTCTTCCTTCCTCCGTCGCTTTATTCTTCTTTTTCTTCTTTTTAGGTGTCAGTTGGTTTCTGTTCGTCACCTATCCTTTGTAGAAATGGAGGCTGCTAAGCTAAGGGCGCAGGTGTGCGCAGGTGTGCGCATTTGTTGCTCAACAAAAGAAGAAAGAAGAAAACAAGACGGGGGAGGGGGCGTCCTCGCCAGCTCCAAAAGCCATCGGGAAGAGTGCGCACAAGAGAAAAAAATGACGGGAAGGATGATCGTCCTCCCAAGAAGCCTTCTGTTGGGGACAAATCCCTAAAAAAGTCGATGCCTCCAAGGTTGGCCATGGGGTTGGTAAGGGTCTGATGACATCATCAGGCCCAGAAGATCAAGGACCGGACCGTCACCTCCTCACTCATAAAAATTATGCCATTGAGATGGTGGGATCTATCATCAGAGATAAAGATATAGACCCTTGTACTAATCAAGGTACGTTTTTTCTTGCTAGGGTACGTTTTTCCTTTTGCCTTCATCTTTATTACTTACTTATCTAGTAGCTGACGGCTATTTTGCCTTGTAGGCATTGGTGCGTATGAAAGCTTTATAAGACAAGGGCGTTGCCAAAGAAGGAGTGATTGCCCACTTGCATAAGCGTATAGAGCTGTTGACAGATGAGGAAAAACAATATAAGGATGCCATTCGCTCTCTTAACGAGGAGGTTAAAGTCCTGAAGGGTAAGTTGGAGGAAGAGGGTCATCAAAGAAAGAGTGAGCAAGAAGCGAAGGAGAAAGTAGATAAAGAGCTGACGGCCCTCCTTGAGCAGGTGGAGATGGCCAAGGTTGACGCCGAAAATGAATACAAGGCCTCTTATCCGTTCATAGATTTTTGTGGTGGATATTATGGTGAAGGGTTTGAGGACTGCCTTAAACAGGTGAAGTCCTTCTACCCTCATTTGGATCTTTCCAAGGTTAATATGGACGAGCCCCTACTGTCAACTCCTGCTGGCGACACTATCCAAGAGGAAACTGACGACTTCACGGAGCCTAATCCAAAGGATGGTAGTGTTGTTCTCACCTAGCCAGCCACAGATGCCCCTATCACCTCTCTAGTCCTGTTTACTGAGCCTGTGAACGTTGAAGACCTTGTCGTCGGAGAGAAGACTGACAAGAACTCTCCAAACCCTCTAGCCTCATAATTTTATTTATTTTCTTTTTGATTTATTATGTTTCTTAGATTGTAAAATGTCCTGCTGCATTTTGGGCTTGGTTTGTAGAGACTAAACTTTATGTTAGTTTATATCCGTCACTTTGGTTGATGGATGTTGTTTATTGGTATGTTTCTTATGAATTCATCTATTTTGATTCGTCCATTTTGAACTTAATTTGTTTGAGTTAACAAACTATTGACTCGTTTGCTTTGCGGACCCGTCCGTAGGTCTATTTTATTGCTCTCGTCAACTGAATTATCTCAACAACTTTTTTGACTTTGTTATGAGCTGTCCACCTAATGTGGATTAAACCATTGTAATGAATAACTTGGGCTTTTATAAGTTCATTTAGAATTTTAATAATGACTTCGTTTACTTTAGTAAACTCGTCAACTTTGTGGGGTCGTTTGCTTTATGGACTTATACCGATTTTGTTTACTTTTTACTAGACTTGTCCACATTGTGGAGTCGTCTATTTTATGGAGTTGATGACCTGTTTTACCTTAATCAGTAAACTCGTCCAGTTTGTGGAGTCATCTTTAAGGATTGATGATTTAGTTTTCTTTTAGTAGACTCGTCCATTTTAAGGACTTAATGATGATTTTGTTTACTTTAGTTGTAAACTTGTCCACTTTGTGGATTCAATAATAAATACATCCACGTTGTGGGCTTGGAGAAAAAAACACATTTGTCATGCCTGAATAACCTCCTCTTATTATGATAAACCATGCATTTGTAGAAAAGTAGTTCTCAAAAAGAAAAAGACTTGCCCTTTGGGCTTTTAAAAGAGTTACTATAGCAAAATCTAAGATAAAATAGAAAAACTAAGGAGTGTAGCTAAAATTAATCTAAGGAATACTTAAAAATAAAAGGGTGCTGTTCTTCATGCAATCCTTTTACTGGTAGTACTTTCGTAGGTGCTCAGTGTTCGATGGGTGGTGTAGCTTCCATTCGTCCCTTGTCTCCAGGTGGTAGATGCCCTTCCTCTACCATGACGTGACTCGGTAGGGTCTTTCCCAATTGGGGCCGAGCTTTCCCTGTGTAGGGTTTCTAGCAGCACCCATGACTTTTCTTAAGACAAGATCTCCGACTTGAAAGTCTCTGTGTCGGATCCGGGTGTTATAGTGCTTAGCCATGTGGTCCTAGTATCATGCGTGCCTTTGTTCTGCCATCACCTTGACTTCATCAACTAGATCGAGTTGTAGACGCATAGCCTCGTTGTTTTTTCTTTCATCATGATTGTCCACCTTGTAGCTTGTGAGTCCGATCTCAGTTGGAATGACTGCTTCGCTCTCGTATGTTAGCCGAAATGGTGTTTCTCCTATGGGCGTCCTCGCTGTTGTCCTATACGCCTATAGTATGCTTGGCAACTCTTTAGGCCATATACCCTTTGTCCCCTCGAGTCGAGTCTTGATAATTTTAAGCAAGGATCGGTTCATGACTTCAACCTTTCCGTTAGCTTAAGGGTGGGCGGGGGAGGAGTAGTGATTTTTGATACCGAACTACGAGCAAAAATCCCGGAAAGAGTTTTTGTCAAATTGTTTCCCGTTGTCTGAGACTAAGACTCTAGGCATCTTAAACCTACATATGATGGACCTTCAGACGAAGCTTCTCACGTTCTTCTCAGTAATGGTGGCTAAGGCTTCAACTTCCACCCATTTTGTGAAGTAGTCTATGCCCACTATTAGTAATTTCAGCTGTCACACCGCTATTGGGAACGACCCCATGATGTCTAACCCCCATTACGTGAACGGCCATGGGGCTGTCATAGGGGTCAACTCTTCGGCTGACTGTTTGATGATATTGCTGAATCTTTGGCATTTGTCGCATGCTTTGACATAAGTTTGAGCATATTTTTGCAAGGTGGGCCAGTAGTACCCCACTCGAATCAGCTTATATGCTAACAATCGTGACCTTAAATGGTTTCCACAGATCCCTTCATGGACTTCTCTCATGACGTAGTCCGCTTCTTCAGGGCCCAAACACCTTAGGTACAGGCGGAAGAAGCCTCTCTTATATAAGACGTCCTTCATTAAGATGAATCACGCTGCTTGTACCTTCAGCTTTCTTGCGACCTCCCTTCCATTTGGTAAGATGCCATTTTTCAAGTAAGAAACTAATGTCGTGGGCCAATTGCTTTCGGAACCTATCTCTTGCACATCGACAGAATCTATTAGTGGAGAAAGCTAAACAAAAGAGAGTACGTTATTAAGGGTAGTCATATGTTCGGCTGAAGTGGCTTTGGCAAGGCGGTTAGCTTGCTCGTTCTCTCCTCTAGGGATTTGGATAATTTTGGCCTTCAGCTTGTTAACCTTTCGCCTTACTTGGTCGAAATATTTTTTCATTCTTTCACCTTTACACTTATAATCCTTGTTTATATGGTTAGTAACGACTTGAGAGTCGCAGTAAAGAACCATGCTTGCAGCTCCTGCTGCTTTGGCGAGATCAAGCCCTGCCACTAAAGTTTTGTACTCCGCTTCATTGTTGGTGGTAGGGAAGTCGAGGCAGACCATACATTCAATCTGATCTCCTTCAGGAGAGAGAAGTACAACACCTACACCCCCAGCCTGCTTGCTGGACAACCTGTTCGTATGTATTCTCCACTGCGGACATTCATTTGCCCCCTTGTCTTCCTCATTGGTGAATTTTGCTATGAAGTCAGTGACGACCTGCCCTTTGATAGCGGTGCGCGGGCGGTACTGAATGTTAAACTCACTCAACTCTATCACCCATTGTGCCAACCAACCAGCAGCTTCGGGGTTGCTCATTGCCCGTCGTAAGGGCTTGTCAGTTAGGATGATTACTGTGTGGGCTTGGAAGTATGGCTTGAGTTTGCAGGCTGTCGTAACTAAAGTGAAGGCTAGCTTTTCCATGGGTGGATACCTTTCCTCTGCACCAAGAAATGCCTGGCTAGCGTAGTATACGGGCTTTTGAACCTTATTTTCTTCTCTGACCAGGGCCGCGTTGATGGCTATCGGGGAGACAGCCAAATATAGGAAGAGGTTTTCCCCTGACTGCGAAGGACTTAACAGTGGTATGGAGGAGAGGTAGGCCTTCAGCTCCTTAAATGCTTGCTGACACTCGGCACTCCACTCAAAGGATTTCTTCAGTGTGTGAAAGAAGGGTAAACATTTATCCGTCACCCTTGATACGAACTTGTTCAGGGCGGTTACTGTATCGTTTAAACTTTGCACTTCTTTCACATTCTTCAGGGGGGCCATCTCTACTATGGCCCTAATCTTGTCTGGGTTAGCATAAAGCCTAGAAATTTTTTCACTGTCACTCCGAATGCACACTTACTCGGATTAAGCTTTATGTTGTAGGAGTGAAGGGTGCTGAATGTTTCCTCGAGATCCTTCAAATGGTCCTCTTCTCTTCGGCTTTTCACTAACATGTCATCGACATAGACCTGAACATTCCTTCTGATTTGATTGCAAACATCTTGTTCATAAGCCTTCGATACGTCGCACCTGAGTTCTTAAGGCCGAATGGCATCACTTTGAAACAAAAAAGACCTTGGCTGGTAACAACTGAGGTCTTCTCCTAATCTGCTTCATCCATCCGGATCTGATTATACCCTGAAAAGGCGTCTATGAAGCTCAATAGCTGGTGCTGAGTTGTTGAGTCTACTAGTATGTTGACTCTAGGGAGAGGGTAGCTATCCTTGGGGCATGCTTTGTTTAGATCCGTAAAGTCTACGCACATCCTCCATTTGCCATTGGCTTTCTTGACCATCACCACGTTTGCTAGTCAATCGGGATTGTATACTTCCTTGATGAAGCCTGCCTCTTGTAGCTTGCTGACTTCTTCTACTATTGCTCGGTCTCGTTTTTGGGCGAATACTCGCTTCTTCTGTCGGACGGGTGGAAAAGAAGGTGATACATTTAGCCTGTGTACCATGATTGATGGGTCAATTCCTGGCATATCTTCATGATTCCAAGCAAACACGTCCTGATTCTCCTTAAGGAAGGCTACGATCGCTAGGCGAACTGTTGGGTTGGTGAGAGTGCCGATCCTCGTGGTTCTATCTAATTTGGAGCTATTGAGGGGGATCTCTTCTAGCCTCTCTACGGGTTCTGCCCTTGTCCGCTATTCCTTTATACTCATGGTCTGTAGCTGGTCATCCATCTCCAGCATTGCAATATAGCATTTATGCCAGCTATCTAATCTCCTCGCAATTCCTCTACCCTGTACTCAATGGGGAATTTAATCATCAGGTGATAGGTTGAAGTTACGACCTTCCATGAGTTAAGGGTTGGTCATCCTATGATGGCATTGTAGGCGGAGGAGCAATTGACAACAAGGAATGTAACATCTTTAGTGATTTGCCGAGGGTAATCCCTAATTGTTACAGGCAATGTGACCGTGCCAAGGGTGTATTGTTCCTCCAAACCCGACGAGTGGAGCATTGGTTAGAACTAGATGTTTTTTCTGTCGATCTGCATCTATTGGAACGCCAGGTAATAGAGAATGTTTGCGGAACTTCCGTTGTCAACCAAGACACGGTATGTGTTATAGTCTCCTATTGGATGCTAACGACGAGCGCGTCGTCATGCGGGTGGTGAAGACGTCGAGCATCTTCTTCTGAGAAACCAATAATGGGGTTATTGACTTGTGGCATCTTTGGGACGACGCCTGTTAGTTGAACATTTTAGACCATTCTGAGGTAAGTCTTTTGGGCTTTTTTGGACGAGTCGGTGGTCGTCATGCCTCCTACGATCATCCTTATGTCTCCTAGGGGTGGTCTAGGACATTCGTTGTCTCATTAGGGGGCTTGCTCTTGAGGAGGCAGATCTGTTCTCTCCCTGTTGACGAACTTTTGTAACTTCCCTTGCTTGATAAGGGCTTCGATTTGCTATTTTAAGTTGTAGCAATTGGTTGTGTCATGACTGTGGTCACGATGGAAGCGGCAATATTTGTCTCTGGATCGCTTATTGGGATCTCCCTTCAGCTTTCTGGGGAAGGTTAGAGCCTCCTCGTCCTTGATTTGCATTAGGACCTAGTTGATCGGGGTAGTCAATGGAGTGAAGCTCATGCTCGTCGAGGGCTTAGAATGCCTGTCATGCCTTCGTTCCCCCGTTCTCACCATCTTCCGTCCTTTGTCCTGCCGCATGTCTTCCTGTCTTTCCCTTTTCTTAGGTATTTCCTCACGAGCTAGCAATGCGTCTTCAGCATTCATGTACTTGGTGGCCCTATAAAATACGTTCGACATGGTTTTTGGGTCATTCTTGTATAAAGAGAACAGGAACTTACCCTTACGCAGCCCGTTTGTAAAGGCTGTTACAAGTATCTTGTTGTCGACCTCGTCAATCGAGAACGCTTCCTTGTTAAAATGGGCTATGTAGGATCTTAGCATCTTGTCTTCTCGCTGTTTGATACTCATTAAGCACGCAGTAGACTTTTTATACCTATGTCCCCCAATGAAGTGCGAAGTGAATTGGATGCTCAACTCCTTGAAAGTACTGATGGAGTTAGGTGTTAAGCGGCTAAACCAAATCCTCGCTGGACCCTTTAGTGTTGGAGGGAAGTCCCTACACATGATCTCGTCTGCTACTCCTTGAAGGTGCATCAAGGTCTTGAAAGTCTCTAGGTGATCTAGAGGGTCCTTAGCTCCATCATAGCTTTCTATCTGCGGCATGCGAAACTTCTGTGGTAGGAGGAAGGAATTGACGGTCGTGGTGAACGGCGAATCGGTTCGGTGGACCAGATCATCAAGGTCGTTGGACACTCGTCCTTTGAGGGTGTTCATCATAAAGTCCATCCGTTCTTTCATCATCTGCATCTTCGCGATGATGTGAGGTGGAGCCGTATCAGTGGTGAATGGTCAGCTCACGTCTGGTCTTTCTGGCCTGCTAGGGGCATTGCTACCTTCTGGCCCCTCTTGGTATCTTTTGTCTGCACTAGTGCCTTCTTGGTCCTCCTCCTGATTGTTACGCCTTACGTTCCTTTAACGCAGTTGTTCTTCCAGATCATGATTCTATTTGGTGAGACGTTCCACTGCCGCTGTAAGGGTTTGGACCTGTCTCACCAAGGCAGTGGGTCGCGGCTCGTCTCCCTGAATGTTGTTGGTGGTCGCCATTGAGCGAGTAAGTACCATGCAACTCTATGTCTGGGAAGCGATAGTATGGCAAATCCTTAACTTTCCCACAGACGGCGCCAACTGATGATGCTGAAAAATACCAGTGAGCCACACAGTCCTTGCACACTCATAACAACACCTGCACAACGAAAAGAGAAGACCTAACAGAGAGCACCGTTGTGGTGTCAACTAAATACCCTCCGAAGGTCAAGTTAAAACTATTCGCAACTCTAGAGTGCCAGAGTTGGGTAAATTATGCATACCTTAGTCATTGAGAGTTTTGGGGCTTTTATAGTAGTAGAAGGTTTGACTTTTCTCTCTTGGTTTAGAAGTCTTTTCCTTGTAGGAGTCCTTATTAGTGTATTTTGCGGAACCCTTTCCTTGTAGGAGTTTTTCTTGATTAACACGTATCATGGGGCATAAGATATTTCTTTATATACGTATGTGTGGGAGTCACGCTAAGGCCATGTCAGAACCGTCAGCCTTGTGCACCACCTTCAGCTTAAGGGTGTCAGCTTTCTATCTTCATCTTATATTGATCCCGTTAGCTTAGAGCTGTACACTTCTTTTAGTTTTCACTTGTTAATGGGCTTAAGAAAGGCTGACGGGTTCCCTTGGATCATTGCTTTATACCTTTCCGTTGGTGAGTGTTTGTATTGAATATTTTGTCCTTACCAGTGGTGGTGATGTCTAGCTTTTGGTGGTTGAGTTGAGTTTCAGTGGTAGGTGGTTGTTGGCTTTGGTGGGTTGCTGGAGGTGGTGGTGATTATTAGCCGTGGGTTTGATGGAGAGAGAGAGAGAGAAGTATGAATTGTTGTTTATATTATATTATTATCTAATTGAGTAGTTTATTTTATTTTAATGAATTGTATGTAAAAATAGAAACTGGGATGTAAGGTGAGTTGTGAAATGATTTGGTAAAATAGATAAAGTGGTGTTTGAGGTTGTAAAATATGTGTTTTTTAGGGTCTCCAATGCTAGTGCTTTAAGGAATTTATTTGAAGCCCTTACGATGGTTGACATTTTTTTTTTCACAGGGTTCAGGTCTCCCTCTCCTTACTATCAAATTATATAAAAAAAAATTAACTGTTGTTGAAAATGATAACAATGTTTGTATTTTATTGGTCAATGAACTGTGGTTCCCCCCCCCCCCCCCCCCCGATTCTGTTGTGTTTCAATGGTGGTGGTGGTGATGTCTAGCCTTTGGTGGTTGGGTTGAGTTTCAGTGGTAGGTGGTTGTTGGCTTTGGTGGGTTACTAGAGGTGGTGGTGATTGCTAGTTGTGGGTTTGATGGAGAGAGAGAGAGAGAAGTATGAATTGTTGTTTATATTATTATTATCTAATTGGGTAGTTTATTTTATTTTAATGAGTTGTATGTAAAAATAGAAACCGAGATGTAAGGTGAGTTGCAAAATGAGTTGGTAAAATAGATAAAGTGGTGTTTGAGGTTGTAAAATATGTGTTTTTTAGGGTCTCCAATGCTAGTGCTCTTAAGGAATTTATTTGAAGCCCTTACGATGATTGACATTTTTTTTCACAGGGTTCAAATCTCCCTCTCCCTACTAACAAATTATATATATAAAAAATTAATTGTTGTTGAAAATGATAAAAATGTTTGTATTTTATTGGTCAATAAAACTATGTGTTTTAATTTAATTGAAAAACCTAATATGTAGTATCTAAGGAATTTAATTGTAACCTTCATGATGGTTGGCATTGATGTTAAACGTTAAAGAGTATTTTTAATGATTGTACTAAGAACAAGTTAAGGATTATCCAATTTTTAATTATGAGTTGCATTTTTATGTTTTTAAAAAAAGTTAGTTCTAGTTAACTCAACTTATATAATATTTAGTTGTCGAAAGAGGGTTTTGAGTTTGAATTTTGCCTGCATAAAAAATAAATTTATTAGTGTCTTGATATGGTAATAAAGAATAATCATCATAGGAAAATGTCATCTCTTTCAAAACTTATCAAATTTAAGAGAAATATATGTTTTTCAAAAGAAGAAATTAAAATACCTTGGTGGTGTGGTTGTGTTTGCTTTGGTTGATCTTTGTATACAGTTTGAATTTATTTTCAAAATTAAATTAATATAAAATTTATTTGATAAAGTATCAAATTAACATGAATTTATGTTTTGCTTGATATTTGTGGGGGCTTATTTTTCCTCAATGAATTTTAGGGTTCTATTAACATGTTACCCTAATGGTACAAATTACGGTATTATAGTTGATAATTAAACATTAAGGCCACATTTAATGTCAGTTTGGTAACAACTTATTTAACTTTTTACTGAAGGTATATTAAAGTATACTTGTATTTTTAAAAAAGTAAGAAAAAGTGATAAAAATTAAAAAGTAAAGGAAATTTTTTATTATAAAAAAAAAAAATTGTTCATAAAAGCTAAAAGTTAAGCTTATAAGTTCTATGGCCAAACTGATACTTAGTGATGGGATTGACGAACTCAACTTCTTTGGACGACCTCATCCAAACCAACGAGGCAATATTGACAGACGAATTAACCAGGTGCCTTCGACGATATAAGCCACATTACTGACGAAGGTAAAAGAGCCATTCAATGCAGTCAAATAAATGCCTCAGATGGTTACAGGGACAACTATACAGACCGTTAGAAGCCCATCAAAACTCAGAGCATCATTGACCATGAGGCATTACCAAAAGAAGCATTAAAACCACCATAATAGCCATAACGGCTAGGAGCTAAGGGAATGTATATATACAACCCTCCCAGCACCAACATAAGGTACATAGACTCACCTAAGAGCACTCTGAGTGATTTTAGACATTATGTTATTTCCTTAAAAACTTCTTATACTGACTTTGGCTTTGGAGGCGTTGTGGCAGATGCCACACCGGTGACCATCTCAAGGGATTAATACTTTTATTGCGATGTAAACGAGGATTGGGCCCCATCTGGACGTGTTTGCAGTTACTGACGAATTTGCACTTCATCACTTAATATACTAGTCAATGATAATTACTAAGAAATAAGAGTAAATATTATAAAAAATACAAAAGTCATAATATAATAACTACTCATATTCATTTGTTTAGTGATAACACCAAATTAACAAAGGCCAAAATTCTTTTGGATAAGATCCTCTAAAGTTCTGAAATTTTAATTCTAAAAAAGAAAAAGAAAAAAGAAAAAAAAGAAAGTTCACGTTGTGGCCTTTAGCTTTATTGTGACGGTCCCTTCAAAAGTTCAGACTGTGGCCCTTAGCTTTATTGTGATGGTCCCGTCAAAAGTTCACATTGTGGCCCTTGGCTTTATTGTGTGTGCACGTACAATTTGAATTAAAAAGCCATAATAAATACATGCCTCTTTTTCTTCTTTTTCTTTTTTTGGAAAAAACATAAATGCATTTCCTTGATTCCTTGAAAATGCAAGTTTTCCATTTTTGGGAAAAAATTGCAAATGTCATTTTTGGGCAAAAAACACTGCATTATGTCATTTTTTTGAAACTAATTAGGGAAATACTCATCTTTTGAAACTCAATTTTCTCAAAATCGAGTTAAGCCCTATAGTGGCGTTTTTAAGAAATCTATAGTAATGTTTTAAGGACCTATAGTGATGTTTTGAAACTCGAGCTCCATGAACTCGAGATGGAGCTTGAGTTCCAAAACGCCACTATAAGTCCTTAAAACGTCACTATAGGCTCTTTAAAACGTCACTATGGGATCTAGAATTTTTATTTTTATTTTTTAAAACTCGGTTTTGAGAAAATCAAGTTTCAAAATAGTGGTATTTTCCTAATTAGTTTGGAAAATGGGACAAAATGCTGCATTTTTTTCTTAAAAAGGACATTTGACAATTTTGTCCTCCATTTTTATAATTATGATACATGTACTTTGCATAGTATAGTAAAATTAGTAGAAGTTCCTTTTGCTGGTTAACCTATGTTTTTTTTGAAGGAATAACCTATGTATTTTTTAATAGATACCATATAACCTAAAATTTATATTTTGTTTTTTAGATGCAATAAATGAAATTCTTGAATTAAATTCAAATACATATAATCGCATTTACTTTAATTGGCCAAGAGATTTATGGTTCAACTAGCACTTCATTGTGTTTTCAATAAAAACGTTTGGTTAAAAGTGAAATAGGGTAGATGGAAAACTTTAGAGAGAAAATGAGGAGGGAAAACCTTTTAGAGGGTGTTTAGTTGGGAGGGAGAGAGGAAAAAATGTGGTGGGCCCTGGGTGTTTTCTCCCCGGGCCCACCACAAAAATTGACAAAAATTGACAAAAGCACATTTGTGCAGTTGTGCAACTGTGCTATTGCTCAACGTTAACTGGGTTTCGTTTTCTCTTTTTTAATTTTTTTTTTAAAAGCAAAGTGGATTTTGTCTTTGGTGTATTTTTTTTTTTTTTTTTGTCACTGTCAATTTTTGTGCAACCGTTACTTCTTTTTTTTTTTCTTTTTTCTTTTTTTAATAATATATTTAATTTCCTACTTTGGTTTTTGGTTTTTTCTATGCTTCATATATTTGGTTGTTCTTTTTCTTTTTCTTTTTTCATTTTTTTTGGGTTCATCCCTTCTTTCTTTCTTTCTTTCTTTTTTTTTTCCCCTAATTTACTGCTTTTTTTTTTTTTTTTTTAATTTAGTAGGGACATAAAAGTAAATTTATACAAACTACATTTTCTATCCTTCCACTTTCCCACCATAAACCAAACACCACAAGGGAAAACTAAAATATTTTCTATCCTCTCACTTTTCTATCTTCTTTTTTTTTATATCCTTCCACTTTTCCACTCCTCCAACCAAATGGACCCTTAGATTATAAGTAAAAAAAATGTCATTTTTTTTGAGAAGGAAACTAATGGATTTTATTAATGTAATTCAACTACATCCAATTGTAAAATCGAGACAATATGCAATGGGACATCTTCCATCCATACTTGAAAATATGGTACGCATAATGCATTTTTCGCCAGACTATGAGCAACTCTATTGCCGTTTCTCTGAATGTGAGAACACAACAAACTTACATAATTGTTAGCAAAAATTTTCACATCTTCAATCATATGTATTTTTTTTTATTATAAATACAATCATATGTTTGAATTTAATTGGAGAATATAATATATACTACTTACAGAATTTAATTGAAGCCCTCATGGTGGTTGGCATTTTTTTTTTTTTTTTTCCATAGGGTTCAAATCCCCCTCCCCAACTATCAAATTAGATTTAAAAAATATTTAATTGTCATTAAAAAAGATAACATTGTTTGCATTTCATTGATCAATAGAGCTATGTTTTTTAATTTAATTGAAAAATATTATATATATATATATATATTTAGAGTACATTTTTAATATTTAATTGGCATTGATATTATTCCCTAAAAAAAAAAAAGACATTGATATTAAACATTTAAGAGTACTTTTAATGAGTGTACTAAGAGAACAAGTTAAGAATTATTCAGTGTTTAAATCTAATTGTATTTTTATGTTTTTTTAAAGGTTTTTTTGGGGGGGGGGGGGGGGTTTTAAATGGTTAGAAATACTTAGATAATATATTTGTTGCGACCCCGACATCTCAAACACGCTCCCCTTGTTACCGCAAGAACTTATGGCTTGGTTCTAGTTAACTCAACTTTAGAATTTTTAGTTGAATAAGGGATATAAATTTGGATTCTGCCTACATGAAAGATAAATCTATTAGTGTCTTGGTCGACTAGTAAAGAATAATCATCATAAGCGAATGTTATCTCTTTTAAATTTAAATCTATTATATCTATGAAAAAACTTTGTTAGTGAAAACCTATCATATTTATCAAGAAAAAAAAACTTTGTAAATGGTGTGATTGTATGTGCTTGGTTGATAATTGTATATAGTTTGACACTACAACAAAATTTATTTAGTGACAAAAATTTTCATCACTAAATGTCTAGTTTTTCGTCACCTAGGACTTTTAGCGATGAAATCTGCTTTTTAGCGACAAAATTCATTTCTCGCTAATCCCCCGTCGCTAAAGGTATTAGCAATGAAAAATTTCGCCACTAAAGGTCCAATTAGTTTTAAAAAAAACTTTTAGCAATGAAAACATTTCGTTGCTAAATGTTTTCCTTGCTAAAAACACTATTTAGTGACAAAAATATGTGGGTAAGGATGAGGCAGAGGATGTATTGATTTGGCCATTATCTCCATCTGGGAGTTATGGTGTGCGGAGTGCATACCATATGCTTATGGAAGCTGAAACTTCTGCTTTGCCGAGCTCTTCTTCTCCGATGTCCACGCATAGCATTTGGAAGAAGAATTGGAAGCTTAAAGCTCCAAATAAGGTGTGCCATTTCTTGTGGAGAGCTACGAAAGATTCTCTTCCTACAAAGCAAAATTTGATACTTGGCATATTCCAATCGACGATACTTGTGATGGTTGCAGTAACTAATCGGAGTCGCTCATGCACTGTTTATGGCTTTGTGATCAGGCACGGTCAGTGTGGCTGTTTGATCCAGGTTTCTTTTTCTTAACTCAGAAGAATTGTAGGTCCTTTATGGAGATTTTAGAGACTCTGTTTAGGGCTGGGTCGGGATTTTGGTGTGCTTTGTTTGCCATCATTGCCTGTTGCTTGTGGGAACAATGAAATAGAATAAGAGAATGTCAACGAACTTGGCAGCTTCATGAGGTTGGTGATAGACTTAAGGAATTGGTTCAGGAGTTCTGGAATGTCCATTATAAGGAGACGCTGATCCATGCTTGTCAATCTCTAGTTCGATGGTCACCTCCTTCAGCTATGTGTTACAAAGTCAATTTTTATGCGGCAATTTTGGAGGTACAAACTGAGTTGGGATAGGAATGGTGTGTAGGGATTGTGAAGGTAACGTTATGGTTGCCTTGAGTCAGAAAGTGGAGCTGGTCCAGTCAGTGGAGATGGCAGAGGCGTTGGCTGCAAGAAGGGCAGTAGTGTTTGCAAGGGAACTGAGTTTTTCGAAGTGCAAATTGAAGGTGAATGTCTTCAGGTCATACAGGCTTTGTAGGATTCGGACCGCTGCTATACTCTATTTGGCCACATCATAGATGAGACTAAGAAGTTGGGAAGTCTATTACGGCGTTGTCAGTTTCAGCATGTATGACGGGATGGGAATAGATTGGCCCATGGCCTTGCTAGACAAGTAGCTTTAGCTACAGATACTGATGTTTGGGTAGAAGAATTACCTAGTGATTTGGATGTTGTATTCCAATCGGATTTGCCTTAATTTTTTAATAATATATCACTTACTTTTTGCTCAAAAAAAGGTATTGTTGGAATTTAATTTATGTGATTGCCTTTACACCACACTTGTGCCTGCAGATTCTTTAGTTTATAACTTTATATATATGTAGCCAAAAAAAAAAGAAAAGAAAAGTTGGTCATGAATCATCGATCCCATTAATCTTGATGGCATCATTATATGCCAACGGCCAACAACCTAAGAATTAAATTCTCAATCATTCCGTAAGAAAATAATGCAAGAAAGACAATTTAAAAGTAGCCAGTCTTTATCAAAAAAGAAAGAAATAAATCACTAACCACTACCAGTCACCACAACTGGCCAAATCTAGACATGATGTGATATATGATACATCAACTTGTTTTGAGAGAGACGCATGAACAGGAGGAAAAAAAAAAAAACCGCATGTCATTGGAATCAAGCTAGGGAGTGATTTTTGACAGAATATAAAGTGAGGAGGTGGGAGGAAAATCAGTTGTTAACTAGTTTTAATCTAATAAATTTCACTTGTGGTCGTGCTGGATTTTATTTTCATTTAATTAGCTAATATGCACAATGAGCCTTTAATGAAATGGACAAAAATAGGTAGTGTTGTTGCAAGAGCTTGTTTAAGAAAAAGTCTATTTACATTTGCTTAGATTTAGCAAACGAGCCTAATATTAGGCTCAATTATAAATAATTCGAACTCAAATAGAATGTGTCTATTTATGATTATTAGGCTCGATTTTTTAATAAATGATTCCCTTTTTATAGTTCTTTAGGCCCAAGCCCAATACAGAGCGATGGGTTCGTTGAGGGGCAAAGATGAGATAGGGGTGTCAACTCGGGTTAACATGTTGGGTTTGTGTCATGTCAAGGTAGGGGTATTCGACTAAATGGCTCAACCCGAACCCAACCCATTTAATAATCGTGTCATGATCCTTCAACTCTAACCCGACTTGTTAATAAGGCAGGTTGACCTGACCCAAGCCACTTGACATGCTTAATAAACGGGTTGTGTTAGGTTGAAGCGAATGTGACACAACCCATTTCAACCTGCTTAATATTAAATATAACATCCATCTAGAAATATATATATATATATATATATATATATATTTTTTTTTTTTTTACATCCCAAAAGTAGTGCATACACTTCAAGTCTTCAATCCATTTCAATTTCCAATTATATTCCTTGTAAGTTTTTTGTAATTACTCACTTTTCTTTTTAAGTTTAAAATATAGGTTGGATATAAAAGTTATTTGACAAATCTAAAATAAAATGAATATTATTTGTTATATAAGTTAAATGGGTTATGTTAAATGTGTCATTTCAGGCCGACACAAATAAATTGGAGTGTTAAACGTGTCTATTGCGGGTCACGCGGGTTGACCCACTTATGACACGTTTCTTATCATGTCACGTTCGGGTTGACACGTTTATGACCCAAACCCGCTAAGGCCTAACCCTAACCCACAAAAACTCGTGTTGGGTTCGTGTCGTGTTCGCAGGTTGGGTTGAACATTGACACCTCTAGAGATACTGAATAAGGGTGAACAAGGGTCGATCCCACCATGATCAAATGAGATCTTTTTTATTGAACCGATCTACGCACAAACAAATTCAAGACACAGCAATACACACATACGCATATAAAAGAACTAAAGAAGAAAACATTAGATAAAGTCAGCACTTCAATGACCTTTATTAATTAGCTGTGGAACTTAGATACAAATCCTTTAAGGAGAAAGCCACAAAGCCCATAAATCTCAAACTTCACAAACTTAAGTAGAAATCTTGGATGAATGTGGAGCCCCTATGTATTTCTTACTACAAACTAGGATTCCTACAATATTTCTTTCTAAGGATCTCAGCCTGAATTTCTATCTCTCTTCTTTGAATGAAAGTGCTCTTTCTTTGGATTACTTTTTTGTTGTTGCTTGTTGTTCTTAGATGACTGATTTACTCTCTTTTTTATACTAGTATTGGAGTGCCTAAAATTATTATTCTCTCTTTCTTCCTCAATTTTGCCATTTTATCTTGGAATGAGACCTCTGGGTTTATCTTTTTCCTTCTTATTCTTGTTTCGCTTTCCTAGTAGCTCGTCTCTTGAAAGCATTTCAATTATTTCCTTTCATAGAAGATGATTTTCCTTGGCAAACCATGCAATGGTCAAGATCAACAAGTGCGGGCCCCTTTGCAGGGTTGGGAGAGGGACATTTTAAAGATTTCATTGTCAAGGAAACCATGTGTGAGAGAAAAAACAGTGTGTGAAAGAATTCTTCTGTGTTGTATATTTCTCTGTTCCTTATATACAGAAAGATTAGCAAAGCTTAACAGCTAACTAACTAGCAAACTCAACAGCTAACTAACTAGCAAACTCAACAATATTGAATTAACACGTGTCTATAAGCAACGAACTAATTACACTAACTTTATACAAAACTACTCGCAGTTTAACTACATATATAAAAAAACAACATGTAGCCTGCTCTGTTTTGATTCTTGACTTTTGAAGCTTCCTTTCTCTTTCTGTCTGCCTTGTCCTCAAGCTTGCTTCAAGCTTCATCCTTTTACACTCCCCCTCAAGATGAACTGTATATATTAATCAAGTTCATCTTGGATAAGAGACACAAGAATTGCCTTTGACCTAATGGCTTTGTGAACAAATTTGCCAATTGGTGTCATGTAGGAACATGGAAGGTTTTGATCACCCCTTCTTGGATATTTTCCCTAGCAAATTGGCAATCAACTTCAATATGTTTGGTTCTCTCATAGTACACTGGATTGGCAACAATATATAAAGCTGCTTTGCTGTCACAGAACAATGCAGCTAGTTGTTTGTGTTGAAAACCAAAAGTGTCAAGCAATGCAATCAACCATACTATTTCATTGGTCACACTAGCAATAGCCATGTACTCAGACTCAGCAAAAGACCTGGAAACTACTTGTTGTTTCTTGCACTTCCATGATATCAAGGACTCATCCAAGAATATACAAAAACCAGAAACAGACCTTCTAGTATCTATACAAGCTGCCCAATCTGCATCATAGAAACATTTTAGTTGCAGCTTAGATTCTATAGATAGGAAAAGACCTTGGCCTGGTGTCTTCTTTAAGTATTTGAGAACCTTGTAAGCAGCTTGAAGGTGAGGCATTTTGGGAGCACTCATGAATTGACAAAGCTTGTGAACTGCATAACTGATGTCATGCCTTGTTAAAGTCAAATACAATAACTTTCCAATCAATCTTCTATACAATGAAGAATTTGGTATAGCATCTCCAACACCACTACTCAATTTGAGAGATTGTTCCACAGGAACATTTGAAGGCTTGGAAGCTAACATTCCTATGTCTGATAAAAGCTCTAGAGTGAACTTCCTTTGACATAATGACATGCCTTTAGTTGTTCTGGTAATTTCAAGACCTAAGAAGTACTTAAGAGTACCTAAGTCTTGAAGCTTGAATTTGTTATCTAGAAATTGTTTGAAAAAATTGATAGCATCTACATCATTACTTTCTATCAAAATGTCATCCACATAAACCAAAAGGATGATAATAGAACCTCTTTGGATTCTAGTAGACATTCAGTAGTCTGACTTGGACTGAACAAAACCATGATTGACAATAGTGGAAGAAAGTTTAGCAAACCACTGCTTGCTAGCTTGTTTAAGTCCATATAATGATTTTGTGAGCTTGCATACCTCCCCATTGCTGCCAAAACCAGGGGGTGGAACCATATAAATCTCTTCCAACAAGTCACCATGCAAGAATGCATTGTTAACATCCAATTGAGAGAGATGCCAACCCTGAACAGTAACTAAGGAAAGTAAGGTCCTTACAGTAACAAACTTGACAACGGGGAAAATGTCTCAAAAAAATCAATCCCTTCAATCTGTGTGTAACCTTTAGCCACTAACCTAGCCTTATACCTCTCAACAAACCCATCTGCCTTCAATTTAATTTTGAACACCCACTTACAAATAAATTGGTACCTTACTAGAGGTAAAGTAGTCATGACCCAAGTATTATTTGCCTACAAAGCTTCAATCTCAGCTTGTATAGCATCTGAAAGAGCTTGAGCATAGGATTCAGGTTCCTTGTGAACGGTTAAAGCAATAGAAAAGCCTTATGTGGAAGGGATAATTTATCATAAGAAAGAGTAGAGGAAAGAGGATATAGGATTCCTGAACTTGAAGCAATGGAGTCATTGGAGGAGATGAGTGAAGCAGAGGCCAAAACAGAAGTAGAGACAAGATTACAATGATAATCCCTATTGAGGGGGAAATTGATGCCTCTATCTAAGATGTTGGGAAGCCAAGCCGAAACTCGATTATAGGCTCTTGAGATGGTACCTAAAGGCTTTCAGTGTGATGACAAAGCCTATCCAAGCAAGAAACAAAGGTTGCACACGACAAAACAACAACAAAAGCTTAATGAAAAACACATTACAATACTTAATTAGTACATTAATGGTCCTGGTCCGATAGTTAAAATCAGTCCTCTGGTGGTATGGTATTATCTCCAGTAGTAGGGTAATTTTAGATTAATAAGTGTGTTTACATGGTAAAAATCATATTTTTTTCCTTATTATTATTAAGTCAACATGAGGGAGAACTTCCATAGTTTCCAAAACTTCCATACTTAATTAGTACATTAATGGTCATGGTCTGTTATTTTTTCCCTATTATTTTTTCCTTTTCATCATAATAATAATAAACAAGGATTAAAGGCTCCATAGTTACAAATAAAAGAGGAAAAATAGGATGGAATGAAGGGAGAGAAAGATCCCCAGCTCAATGCAGCAAGTATTAAACTAAGATTTTGGTGAGTATGTGTGCATAAGGCATGAATGAGGTGAATGTGGGCAATTTTGAGTGAGTGGGATAGGATTAATACTAAGATTGAAGCTTTTTGTGAGTAATGGGCTGTTTGTGACTAGTTGAAGGACATTTTTGAGCTGTGATTGTGTAAAGGGGGGAGAAGAATATCTGGGATTAGATAAGTGTAGGCTAAAGATGATTAGTGGTGAGCTTAAGAGAGCTAAACCACCAACAAAAATGGCAAATGAACCCCAAAGTCTCAGAGGGGGGTGGCTGTCCCTTTGTGAGCTGAGGTGCTTATGCTTTTATAATGGAGTTTAGAGAAGCATTAATTAACAAGCATCCAAAAAAATGTAGGTCTGATTCAGGGGAGCAGGTCAGCTGAATTAATAACCTGGATTTGGCCTAAAAATGGGAGATTCGCTTTTGGGGCTGTTTTGCTTCTTTGGGCGAGGTAGTATTTGGAGTAATCTTGCATTAAATGCTAAGATTGCTGAGATTGTGTTTAGCCAATGGGATAAAGGCAAGTATTAAGGAAGATTAAGGAAGAATCTTAGTGCTGTAACTGAGATTTGGACCC
The DNA here is from genome assembly GCA_030820535.1 of Quercus parvula. NCBI lineage: Eukaryota > Viridiplantae > Streptophyta > Magnoliopsida > Fagales > Fagaceae > Quercus > Quercus parvula. The sequence continues at coordinate 23,540,275 of JAUAME010000012.1, forward strand.
TAGGAAGTAGGATTTAACACCCCAAGCCAGGTGTCAAAGTTTAGGCCCACTTCAAAGGGTTTAGATCCCTTTATACCCTCCAAACCACATGTTCCCAATTTTTTCCCCTTTAGGATTCATGGGCTTGGCACATGAATCATGTCTTGAACATTTTTTTAACATTTATAGCATCAATTTGTTGAAGTTTGGATAATTTGGTTTCAGCTCCCCTTCCGTTGGAGGTGCAGTCTTTGAGGAAGATGATGGAGTCCCTTCATCCTTTTGACTTCAATTGATATGACAACCATTGCGCACTGTTCACGTCAGGTAGAGGGTGGTAGAAAACTAATGGGACAGTCCCTAGTTCATCCTCAAAGGCTTGGTCCTCTTGTAGGGGCTCTAGTTGTTTCTTTGGTTAGGGATGAACAAGGGCTGGTTGCCCACTTTCAAGCCTCTTGCTGGGACCTTTTTGGGCTGGAACTTTGCTTCATTTTAGCACCTTTAGTTGGGCCACATGGCCCTTTCTTTGCTTGGGCTTGCTCCCTACTCCACGAGATTCTTGGGCTTTCAAAATGGGCATTAAAGACATGCTTTTGCCATGAGTTTTTTTACTCCTTATGGGCATTAAATAACTTCTCATAATTTTTACTATGGATTACTTTGTAAATGATATTTTCCTTGGGGCTTTTTTTATAAATAATGGCCTCCAATATTTATCTTGAGAATAATATTTATCATGGGTTTTAAATAAATATGGTAACAATCACTATAATGGAATAATGTGATGTTTTCATGAGTTTCTCTATAGATAATCATAATGGACATGTAGGATGAATAATTACCATGAGTTTTGGTAATAAATATTATGAATATTGTGATGTAAGATGGATAGTGAACATGAGTTTATAATAGGAAATAAATAAATGTCATGGGTTTAATAATCATATCTTTCCATGGGCTTTTATAAGATGATCGCCATGGATTTTGAGAGTAGATAATTCATAAATTCCATGAGCTTGTAATATTATGGTAATAGGTTTAAGGATCTAAAGTATTGTTCATTATTGGACTTTTAAGTGAAATAATTATGATATAGTATTTTGCCAAGTATTGATAACCTTGGGCTTTCGATAAATAGTGCCAAGTAGTTAGCTTGGGCTTTTAATAGTGCCAACGTAAGTTGGGCTTTTGATATTGCCGATGAGAATTGGGCTTTGATGTTGCCAATGAGAATTAGGTTTTGATATTACCAATGTGAATTGAGCTTTTGATAAATAAATCACCATGGGTTCAAACCATGGGCTTTGATCATGGATTTGAATTTCATTGATAAAATTGTTTTGCCATGGATTTGAATCATGGGCTCTTTAAATATTGCCAAGCATAAGTATTCTTGGGCTTTAAATAGAATAAGATGTGTATATTGGGTTCATAAGGCCGGTTATGGGCTTAGCTAAATAATGATAATAAAATTGGATAAAATAGGAGTTTTTTGGGCTTTTTGTGATAGTTTATATCATGACCCAATTTAGATAATGAGATGTGAAATATTTGTGATTAACATAATAATAAAGCCAAAAAATATTGGGAAAACCCAATAACTTATAGTGATATAAATAGGTGGTACTCAAATTAAATTAGGTGTAAAAAAAGTACCTTAACAATCCCTAAGATAAGTAGGAGGTTTATGCACCCTAGATGAATGTCTGAGAGGTAGACTAGTATTAGGAATTGGATTAGGAACAAATGACAAAGGAGGGTCAGAATGAACAAGGTTAGGGAATTCATCAGGGGGTACAACAGTATCACAAAGATTGAAAGGTGGAGAAAATTCAGTAGAAACAGTTGGTAAAGGTGTAGTAGCAGAGATAGAGTGAGTTGGTTGATCTTAAACACAAGTATGAAAGGGAAACAAGGAATGATCAACAAATGTAGAAGGTGGTATAGGTTTAGAAAAACAAGTTTTAAAGGGAAAAACAGATTCCTTGAAAATGACATCTCTAGAGAAAAAATAAGTTTTATTGGCCAAATCATACAGTTTGTAACCTTTAATACCATGTGGATAACCAAGGAAGATGCAAGCTCATGCTCTAGGATCAAACTTGGTTCTATTTCTGCATAGTGTGGAAGCATAACATAGGCAACCAAACACCTAAAGGTAAGCATATGCAGGTGGATGACCTAAAAACTTTTCATAAGGTGTGACATTATTCAATAATGAACTAGGTATTCTATAATGAGATAAGTGGCAATAAGGACATAGTCACCCTAAAATTTTAAAGGCAAATTGGCTTGAAACCTCAAGGCTCTAGCTATATTAAGAAGGTGTTGGTGTTTCCTTTCAACAATGGAGTTTTGTTGTGGGGTTTCTACATAAGATAGCTAGTGAACAATACCCTCAGAATTATAAAATTTTTGTAAAACAAACTCAGGACCATTGTCAGACCTGATTACTTTGATAGTGGAATGAAATTGAGTAAGCACTAGATTATAAAATGACTAAATAAGAGAAGCAACAATAGACTTTTGTGAAAACAGAAAGACCCAAGTGCACCTACTATTGTCATCTACAATGGTAAGAAAATACTTTGAACCATTTAAAGAAGGGGTGGAATAAGGACCCCATATATCAGCATGCACTAAATCAAAACAAGAAGAAGAAGAGTGAGTAGAAGATTGAAAATTCAATCTTTTCTGCTTGGCAAGGGGACAGACTAAACAATCAAAAAAATTTATTATTGATGTAAGATACAATACCGGGTACAATAGAGTGCAACAAAGCTAGTCTTTGTGCAGAAGGATGCCCTAACCTACAATGCCAAAGACTAGCGTCATCCATGGCATGAGTAGCAATACAAGTATTAACAGAACCTACCAAACTAATTGAAGACAAGTTGGAAATGATATCTTGTACAGGCTTGGGAAGAGTAGCATGAGCTGTAGACTGTAAAGTGTAAAGGCCCCCTTGCTTCTTACCCAACCCAATTATCCTCCAAGGCTACAAGTCCTGTATAAAACAATAATGTGATAGAAAAATGCAATAACAAGTAGGAGATTGGGTCAGTTTGCTAATAAAGATCAGATTAAAAGAAAACGTGGGAATACAAAGCACATTTTCTAAGATTAAAGTGGATGAAAATTGGACAGTCCCAATGTGAGTAACCTTTGCTACATCTCCATTGGGTAACTTAACAGAAATTTGAACAGTAGAAGTAATGGATGTAAAAAGTGTAAGGGAATGGACCATATGATCAGTAACTCCACCATCAAGAATCCAATCAGTGGATGTGATTGGATTCTTGAAGAAAGCTTAAGGACAAGGCAGATAGAAAGAGAAAGGAAGCTTCAAAAGCCAAGAATCAAAACAGAGCAAGTTGTATGTCGTTTTGTATATATGTAGTTAAATTGCAAGTAGTTTTGTATAAAGTTAGTGTAATTAGTTTGTTGCTTATAGACACGTGTTAATTTAATATTGTTGAGTTTGTTAGTTAGTTAGTTGTTAAGCTTTGCTTAATATTTCTGTATATAAGGAACAAAGTGCTTGAATAATATATACAGCATAGAAGAATTCTTTCACATACTATTTTTTCCCTCTGATTTCCACAATTGCTGAAGATGTATGTGCTCGAATTCTAACATGGTATTAGAGCCGAGCTAGTTGAGAGCTTTCAATTTGGTACTCTTTGAATTTGCTAGTTCATTTTCTCTTTGTAATTCTCTTTTAGTGCTTAGCTTCAGATCAAGTAGAAAATTTTCTTCTATATTTTCTTTTGATTCTTGCACTTCTTTTCTTTCTCTTTGTTTTGTTTTCCTTTTGCAATTCTTAGCAAATTGAATTCATAACTTAGGGTTTCAGTAGTTGAATTTTCATCTGGATCTTGATTTGATCAATGGAATTCAATTTCATTCCTTATGAAAAGAACCTTAGGGTTTCTGTAATTGAACTCTCCATTTGAATCTTGGTTTGATCAGTGGAATTTAGATTCAATTCTTGTTCTAAAAATCTTAAGGTTTCTGTTAATTCTTGTTTTGTGAATCTTGAGGCTTCTATTATTGTTCTTGTTGAATTCTAGTTCAAAATCTGTCAATCTTGATAGTGGTGTATCAGTTCTTGAAGATATGGGTGATAGTATATCAAGTACTTCTGTTCCAACCATTCAGCCATGGGAAAATTCCTCTAGTCCATATTTCTTGTCTAATGGTGACAATCCTGATGTGTCACTTGTTGTTCAGCACCTCACTAAAGAAAACTATAGCACTTAGAGTAGGGCTGTTCTCATTTCCTTGGATGCTAAGTCCAAAATAGGCTTTATTGATGGTTCCATACCAAAGCCCCAATCAGTTGACCACCCTTGCTACATCGCTTGGTGCAAATGTAATAGCACTGTCCTAGCTTGGTTGTTCAACTCCATCTCAAAGGATCTTCAACCTAGTGTGGTTTACCTCAAAAAAGCTAGGGAGGTATGGCTGGATTTGCAACACAAGTTTTCTCAAGGCAATGGGCCTCGTATCTTTGAGTTGAGAAAGGAAGTTTGTTCTTTGTTTCAAGAAGATCTAAGCATCAATGGTTATTATACCAAATTTAAGGGACTGTGGGAAGAACTCTCAGATTATAGGACTTGTTCTTGTGGTCATCAGGTAGAAGAATGTGTCATGTCTTTCCTAATGTGCCTCAATGATACTTATGTAATAGTGAAAGGGCAAATTTTACTAATGGATCCTATTCCTTCTTTGAGCAAGGTGTTTTCTCTCTTGCTCCAAGATGAGAAGCAAAGAAAGGTAGGAAAGAAACTCAACACTGAGTCTTCTACTCTAGCAATCAAGACCAATGGTTCTACTAAAAACTTTAACAAGGCTAAGTTTGGGAGACCTCAATGTACCTATTGTGGGATTTTGGGTCATGCAGCTGACAAATGCTACAAGTTACATGGTTACCCTCTTGGTTATAAGTTCAATACCAAAGGCCAGCAAGGTGGAAGCTCTTTTGTCAATAGTGTTGTCATTACTGATGCTCCTGAAGAAAGTGTCAGTCTTACTCGAGCAGAATATCAACAGTTACTTGGCTTGTTGAATTCTCAAAGCCATTTTGGTATTCAAACATCCCAAGAAACCATTTTTGATGCACATCAGGTTGCCACCATCATTACTTAGCCATCACTAGGTATTTAAGGTCATGAAATGTCAGGTACTTGGTCTTCCTCTCATTTTCTTAAACTACCTTTTCATTCCTTAAAGTACTCAGTGTTTTCTTCTCAAGTTAACAGTATAGATACTTCTTCAATTTGGGTGGCCTTCTACAATTGTTGCGCATCTTTCCTCTTACATGATTTTCTTCTGGTTGAAGTTCCTGGGCCTTGTTTTCATTGGCTTGTTGGCCTTTGCCGCTTTGCGTACTACCTTCTTCTTCTTGGGTTCCAAGACTTTGCTCTTGCTATAGTGGGATCATTTGTCCCTTTCAACTTTTCTCCATGGGAACTCGGTACTTTGTGTCTGTTTATCTCGGTGGACTCTCGGACTTGCCATACAGGTCTCATTCGAGGACCCTTTCCCTAGCAACCCTTTTATTGGGTCATTCACACCTTATTCAAGGCATTTTTTTATTTCTTTTATTGTTGGGCTTTGGCTCTTATTCGTGGGTCCCCATCTTTTCTTTCATGGGTTTGTTCCCCTCAAAACTTAGGTCCTTTGTATTCACATAAGGCCTATGGTTTCGGTTCTTTACATTGGGTTCAGTGGCAAAGCTAGGAATCTATGTTTGGGGGGGACAAAAAATGAAATGAGTATTTTTTTTCCGCATATACTATATAAGCGTATATCTATACTATATACTATAGCTGAATGAGATGATTAAAGATTTCTAAAAAAATACTTATAAGAAAAAAAAAAAATCAAAAGCTTTGTACTCAATTAGCACTTTTTGGAGTTTCTAACTGGGATATCCAAAATTCAAATCTCTCTTATCCCATTACAACTATCGTAAATAAATAAATTTCTAAAACAATGTATCCAAACAATTATTGAATACATTCAAAATTATATAATCAAATAACCACTAACACTTAATCTTCTTCTTCTTCTTTTTTTAGAAGAACTTACACTTAATCACCAAAAAGAAAAAACACCTACAACAAAACCCACTCACAATATTCTTTTATACGTAATATGTTGGGTTACACGTGTGAGTGAAATCCCACATTGAATAAAGATGAGAAGAATGAGGGGTTAATATAACATAATTGAGCACATACCCATTGGGCTTAGGCCTTTTGGGTTAAAGTGTGTCTCTATATGTTATATTAATTACTCAAGGAAGCTCCTCAAGGTGTTTATCTCCCTAACAACTGGTATCAGAGCCCATGGTGGTGTGCGGCGAAGGTGGTGATGTGTTCATGGTCCCTACCTAGCGGGGACAGAGAAAGCCTAAACGACCCACACATAAAGATCCTAGAGAAAAAAAAAGAAAGAAAAGAAAAGCCCAACAAAGGAATATTGCTAATGGTGCTAAATAATGGTGTGATGTGAGGTTCCCATGGACATAGACGTGCGGGGTTCCCATGGATGTGCGTGCGGGGTTGACACGTGATTCCCATAGATGGCGTACGAGAGACCCATGGATGATGCATTGATGAAGTGAAAAGCCCATTAGGCAATGGGGAGTGAGTAGGACTTGTTCATGGCCCATAGAGAGGTCTTGAACCCCACAGAGAGGCAGAGACTCACATGTGAGGGGGAGATTGTTGGGTTACACGTGTGAGTGAAATCCCACATTGAATAAAGATGAGAAGAATGAGTGGTTAATATAACATAATTGAGCACATACCCATTGGGCTTAGGCCTTTTGGGTTAAAGTGTGTCTCTATATGTTATATTAATTACTCAAGGAAGCTCCCCAAGGTGTTTATCTCCCTAACATAATATACTATCAATTTCAATGATCGTTTATTATATTTATTTATTTTTAATAAACGCTAATTTAATGACAAATAACAAATTGAAGAAAAGTCATGCCTGAAAATATTGTGATTCTAATAAATAATGGATTGGCAGTATTGCTTTTGCTTTTGATGGCAAAAGCATACACGTGTAGGACATAGAGCCAATTTTAACCTCAAAAAAATATTGTTTGGACTTCAAATTTGTCTGGCAAACTAGGACCTAGTATTGTGGGACAAAGAAATAAAGAAGGATATATAAATAACTAGTTGCTAACTTATGCGATGCACGGGAAAGCTATTGATAACTTCTCCCATATGAAAAAAAAAAAAAAATCAAGATCATGGTATAAATTATATACCAAACCAATAAAATTTATCACTTACAAAGTAATAAAATCTATCACATACAATGAGATATCATGATAACCAAAAGCTTGAGATCATATTTAGAAAATATATAACTGATATATGTACACTCCAATACAATTAATTATGCAAATAAAGTTAATTCCCTACTTATTCAATCAAATATCTTTCATAAATTACATTAATCATTCTTGATATCCAAGATGTATCTAAATTCTAACATTGCCAGTAAATAAGATGCTAGACCTCAATGGGATTGAAAAGGAAACATAATGCCAATTTACACAATTGTTGAAATCATCACTTTCCACTATTGAGAGAGAGAGAGAGAGAGAGAGAGAGAGAGAGAGAGAGAGAGAGAGAGGTGGTTGTTGTGTTGCATCTCTTAAGAAGAATCTACCCTTTACATTTTTTTTGATGTAATTGACCCATAACAAAATAGATGTATCACATTTAGAGTATGCACATTTGGGAGATTAAAAGTAAAGGAATATGAGAAAATGAACCCACCTAAAGTTTTTTTTTTTCTCTTTGACAGTTTTTAGACCCCTTAAACAATTGATTAAACCTAGGTAATTAGCTAAGTTGTTACTTAGTCCAATTAAACAAGTCTAGGTTATCACAATAATAAAGATCAAATCATGCAAAGCAGCGGAAAATAAATAACACACGATATGACCACCCAGGAAACCAAACCGGTAAAAACCTAGGGATGATTTGACCTAGCTATCCTTAAGGTAAACCTTAATCCACTATCTTGAAAGAATCGAAATTCATACAAAAGGACTTACAAGCACCCACACTCGACTTCCTAATGCTACCAACCAGTAGAACTTACTGACACGACCACGTGCAAGCTCCGAATCCATGGACTCTTTCTTTCTTGGATTCTCCACCAAATACAAGCACACCCGCTTGTGTTTTCTTTAAACTTCAATGGCAGCAACTGAATTGATCATCAAGGCGTAGATAAATCTTCTCCTTGAAAACCCTAAGTTTGTGTAAAGGAAAGCTCCTCTAGATCTCACAAGAGATTTACACAAACCGCAAATATGAGCTCACCTAAAACGTGGCTAGGGTTTTCCTTTTATACTTAGGATAAATAAGAAACCTTAAAAACGTTTTAAAACAAATAGGGCTGAGTTGGACGAATTTGCAGAAAAGCATTCTGCCCGAGCTTCGATCGGTCGAGCCTGTCGTTCGATCGATCGAGCCAGGCCGAAAGGCACAATGCTTCCTTGCTTTAACTCGATTCCAACTTTACATTGACACACAACTTTGAGCTAGCTTTAAACACTTCTAAACACATTGTTTTGATCATGGTTTGCCAACAATACACATTAGAGTTCTAAATACATAAAATCCTAAACTTTAGAACCTAACAAACTCCCCCTTTGGCAATCCGTGACAAAACACAACTTAGAAGCTCAAAGTTTACAAAATAAAAAGCCCTTTACAAAATAATGCTCATAAAACAAATTCAATCCTAACTACTATCCATCAGTTGCAAGTGTAGACAGCAGCTCAATTGAATCAACCTGTATATTTCCTGAAACACTAAACAAAATGCATAACCGCATGTGTGGAAAATAAAAACAGGAAAACAAGAAAACAACAAATATGCAAACTAACTCTCCCCCTAAGAAAACAAGAAAACAACAAATATGCAAACTAACTCTCCCCCTAAGTTAGATACAACAAAACATACTTGTATTTTCCACTATCATAAACAATCAATGTATCTCCCCCTAAACAAAACAAACAGGGTTTCCACCCATAGTTCATCTAGATCTCCCCCTTTTTGTCACGTATTGACAAAGACAACTCAATAATGAGTAAACATACGCAATAAAGGATAAGAGAAAATAGAGAATTAAGAGAAGAAAAAACAATTCAACTCTATAGAAAATAGAGACAACTCCCCCTATGAAGAGCAACAACTCCCTTTAAGAACCATAAAAAAGTTAAAAAAAATTCTCCCCTTATAAAAATAGGAAAAACAAAACAAGTTTTTGGAAAAACAGTTTTGGGGAAAAATAAAGGGGGTGGGGATAAATAAAAAGACACAAACCAAGTTTTTTAAAAAACAAACTAAGTTGAGTATACGCATGAAGAAAAAATATTCTCTTTTTCAATAAAATGCAAACATGGCACTATGTGACCCATAAACAGTTGCATGAGTAGAGAAAATATTTGCACATTTATTATCCATCATATCTCTTAAGAAAAATATTTTCTATAGTTCACACATAAAAAAGGCATATACTAGAAAGTACAAAGCTCAAAAATTAATCAAACAATTTTTGATCAAGTTGAGTACCCAATGTAGCAAAGTGTATGCATGGTATGTGTGAAAACAATGAGAGATATGACTGCAAAACTGCAAGATGGATACAAAAACAATGCAATGCATGTGAATCCAAAACATAAATGATGCATGAACAGATTAAATGACATGATGCATGAGCTAAGGAAGTAAATTAAGTTCAAAATAAGTTCAAATTCACAAAATTGGCTTGAGCATAGAGTTTCTAACTAAAACCCCAAAAAAAATTCAACCACTTGTTTATTTTTCAAAATAAATTGACCATTACACAAGTTAGAAAACTAATTAGAATGATCAATTACATCAAAACAACAAGCCAATTTCATCAATTTCAACTCAATTGAACAAAATCCCCAAATCGGATTCAATCATAAACCCTAGAATTTTCAATTTTTCATAAAACCCCAAATTGATCAAATTAATCAACAACAATCAAGAATATAACAATATCCCAACAAAACCCAATGATCAATTTCAGAAAATTAGCCTAGAATCAACAAAAATCCCAAGTTTAATGAGGTCCGAAAATACCCTTTAAATGCATGAAAACAAATATAATTAATTTTTTCTTAAAACTCAAACATTAAACACATTTTGCATCAAAATCAAAGAGCATATAATCTTGGATGGCCACAACAAAATCACACACAATATAATGTACCAAGTTTAGCAAAGAGTAACTTGTGTAGTGTGTGCAACTAGCAAAAACTTGAGATACATGTGAGGTGATATGTGAATAGCAATCAATCACAAAGTCTCACAAAATTCATCACATAGAATTTAAAAGAGACTATCACCTAAAAAGTTACATCATATAACTCCCACATCTCCTAGAACATAAGCTTGCAATCATGTAAGTTTCTTGAATTTTGTCTCATAATATATACACCAATTTTAATTAAGTGATTTGGCATTAAGCCTAATAGTACACACTAATTTTAAGCATTTATCAATTAGACCAAGGCTTCACCTTATGTTCTTTTTGTGCATGTGCTACACTTTCTCGAGCACAAAAATCTTAAGATATGCACTAAAGGTGTTCATGATTGGCTACTGCACAGTGGTGAGATGGTTATTTATGTCTTTCTCAAAAGGATCAAGTCCGACAGTCAAACAACATGTGACTTCAAGATTAAGACAAAGTAATAAACACCATAAACATCTTTCCCACACAACATGTTCTACAAAACTTCCACTAGTGAAGTGCAATAAATAAGCTCATCAAAGCTAAACAAAGTATAACAAACTTGTTATGTAAAGATAATATGGCAAATCCTTGATTATAAATCCAAGATGCGAAATACAAAACACAAAAATCTTTTTGGTTTTAAAAACTATATGACCAAAAACAAAAAAGCACATATTATGCTAAATGAACAATGCAAATGCAATGCATGATAGTGCTTAACTAAGCTATAGAGGGTACACAAACAAGAAATATCAATTTCTTAATTAACCCTTGAGTACATGTACAAACTAGTACACACTCATACAAAATCTAAAATAGCTTAGCACTTATATAACACATACTATTCAAGTTTCTCCACAATGTCAAGCATGTTCTAAATCAAGAGAGAGATATCATAATTCATGTAATCCTCAAGAAAAATAAAACTAGACACAAAATAAAATATTTTTGTCTTTTTCAAAATTTTCAATGTTTTTGGATTTTTTTTATTTAATAAAAAAAACTTAAAAAAACAAAACAACCAAAAACAGAATCAAGACATGTCCACAAACAATTGAAAGAATTAAATCAAGGACAAATCAGCAACACTCACCTTAGAGAATCTTTTCTCACCCATATAACACGAGTCTTCGGCTTTGTAGGTGAAAATCCATGTGAAGCAGAGTGTATTTGAAGAATTACCCCAATCTTTTGAGAAAGATTAAAATCCTGCAAATTCCTTGCACAAGCCAACAAGCTCAACTTTTTCAAAAGAATATGAAACAATTTATATGGACTTATGGCAGGAGAAATATCATCACATATCCTAGATTGAAATACAGAATGCTTAGATTTCAATTTATGACAATTAGGACAAATGTGACCATGGACACCACAAAAGTGGCAAACAGGAACAAATTTAGGAACATCAGTATTCCTAACAGCAAATCTATTCTCAGATTTTGGTTTTTGCCTCAATAAAGAACAATTTGGTCTAATATGACCAACAACACCACAAAGGTGACAAGTAGGCACAAAAACAGATTTATTATGCTCTTTAACAGTAAGTTTAGACTTAGGTTTAGAAACTTCAGCGTCTACATCAGAACTTTTACCTTTGTCTAACCTAGCAAAATAAGCCTTTCTTTGTTATTCCTCTTAAAATGAGGGATATAAACTTTCTCAGTTTTAGGCTTAAGTGAAACAAAGACACTTCTGTTATCAACAGTAGGCTTGGTACTAGTCAAATTTTCAATTTTAGCTTTAGATTCAACTAACTCTTGTTCCAAGCTTTTCATCTTCTCATCTTGAGAGGAAATTTGATTTCTCAAAAATTTATTCTTTTTATTAGATTCATCTAATCTAACAACCAATTCCTCTTTTTCAAGATTAGCCAATTTTAACTCTTCCTTGAATTTCTTAGCAATTTTCATAGATTTCAATAATTCCTTACGAAGAGTTTCACAGGCATCAATAAAATCAGCAGAAGCATGAGCAGAAACATGATCAAAAAGACACTTCAAATTATCTATGACAACAGGGGTCAAGGATCAGCTCCTAGATCAAAAGATCTAAAACAAAAGAGCTACCTGCTCTGATACCACTTGATAGTTTTTAGACCCCTTAAACAATTGATTAAATCTAGGTAATTAGCCAAGTTGTTACTTAGTCCAATTAAACAAGTCTAGGTTATCACAATAATAAAGATCAAATCATGCAAAGCAGCAGAAAATAAATAACACATGATATGATCATCTAGGAAACCAAACCGGTAAAAACCTGGGGAGGATTTGACCTAACTATCCTTAAGGTAAACCTGAATCCACTATCTTGAAAGAATCGAAGTTCATACAAAAGGACTTACAAGCACCCACGCTCGACTTCCTAATGCTACCAACCAGTAGAACTTACTGACAAGACCACGTGCAAGCATCGAATCCACGGACTCCTTTCTTGGATTCTCCACCAAATACAAGCACACCCGCTTGCATTTTCTTTAAGCTTTAATGGCAGCAACTGAATTGATCATCAAGGCATAGATAAATCTTCTTCTTGAAAACCCTAAGTTTGTGTAAAGGAAAGCTCCTCTAGATCTCATAAGAGATTTACACAAACCGCAAATATGGGCTCACCTAAAACGTGGCTAGGGTTTGCCTTTTATACTTAGGATAAATAAGAAACCCTAAAAACGTTTTAAAACAAATAGGGCTGAGTTGGACGAATCTGCAGAAAAGCATTCTGCCCGAGCTTCGATCGGTCGAGCCTGTCGTTCGATCGATCGAGCCAGGCCGAAAGGCACAATTCTTCCTTGCTTTAACTCGATTCCAACTTTACATTGACACACAACTTTGAGCTAGCTTTAAACACTTCTAAACACATTGTTTTGATCATGGTTTGCCAACAATACACATTAGAGTTCTAAATACATAAAATCCTAAACTTTAGAACCTAACACTCTTCCTCTTAATGTTGACTTTTCCAGCATCATCCAGTATCAAATTTAAGTACTCCTCAAAGCCCTGTAAGGCATAAAAATTAACATTTAAACAAATTTACATGTATTCACTTAAAATTGTGACAGGTGCTAGAAATTAGGTTGATATCAACCTTTTAACCAAAATTCAACATTTTAATGATTGCACATCAATCAACAATTTTGCCATGGTTAGTTGCAACATATATCTTTTTATTTGTAACAAATATGGTGCAATTTTGGCCATTAAATTTTACTCAAAAGCCAAGATTAGACAACCTCCATCCTTCATTACTCTAAGAAATTTGTAGAATCCTTACCCTAAAATCAAAAAGAACATGCCACAACCATGGATAGGAGGCAAAACAAAAAAATTACATGTTCACAAAGATTTCAAAGTTCTCAAGATGTAAATTTGACAATATCAACCCTAAACTTGCTTAATATACATAACATATAGCAAAAATACTCATCATAAATGTGAGTAAAAACCTCAAGCACTAAATTACAACCCTCTACATAATATTTTTTTCAAGAAAATACTATACTTAACATTTTATCATCAAAACATTATAACTAGGAATGTTGCAAAAAATTGGAATAATTTACCTATATATAGCTCAACCGTACTTGCTACTTTATATAATTCAAATCAAGACGTTTGAATTTTTCCCTTCATCACTCAAACAAATTATCAACTAAAATTTTAAGAATAGCATTACATGCAAAACCCAGAAAAGCCCAACATTGAAAAGGATGAAATCAATAATTAAAAGTATCTAAAAACATTACCACTATCATGCAATATCCAATACAGCCACTTTTAATAAGCACTATGAGAAGCAAATATACAACAACATACCATTAAACTGAATAACACATAATCAATAATATACCTTCTTTTCTTATTAAAATTGCACCATCTGGCATCAGTGTAGACACAAGAACTTCTTTGCAAACAAATGCAAATGCAAATGCAAGTTATAAGTTGAAGGAGACAAAAAGGTTAATAACTATGTAAGGTTGTCAAACATGATCAATTGAAAGCATTAGAATATATGTTTTAAGGGTAACAATTCCTCAAATTCAATTTGATCAAGGAACCTACAAAATCAAAGACCAATCCTATAGATTATAGAGAAAATTAAAAGAAAAGACATTGTGCAAGTTATGTCTGCCTCGAGCAATGTGTTCCAAGTTTGAGTCGAAGAAATTAGCCTAACCCACCTCTCCCAAAGGTTTTTATTTTTTATTTTTTATTATTTAGATAGTAAATATTTGCCACATCAATAACATTTATCATATATAAAAATATGGAATGATATTCTTACCAAATGAGATAATATCTCCATGTCAGACTTTGGCTTTGACCCTATTCTTCCTCAACCTCTCTTAATTGAGATATGACATTTTCCTTGCAATAAAAAATATACAGTATGTAAACAGAAGTTAAAGAGAGACAAAAGTATTAAGAGAATAGAATAAGCAACCTTGTATCATTGAGGAAGACCAAAATATCTTGCAATGAAAAGAAAGCATACCTGTACCAAAACCACCACAATGGTGGAAGCTGTGACTTTTGTGTGTACCAGTAAACAACAACATCTTACTACAAAGAGTTTAAACTATCTATTAGGGGGATATTCTTCTTAGTAATATCAGGCTTTACAATTTTGTCAACAAAATTCACATATATTTATATATAGAGATATATATCACTTACCAATCAACAGCTTTTGAGCGTGACATTTTCCAAAAAAAAGGAAGTGATACACAGGAAAAAAAATTTAGATCCCAAATGGCATTGATTTGAATAGAAAAAAATGTTCCCAAAATCAAAGCTAATCTACAAAAATCTGTAAAACCAAATCAAACACAAAGTCAATAATTTATCTAAATTTTTTTAATCTAGCCAAAGAATTAGACAAAGATGTAACACATCCTCAGAAGCATAGACAATTGAGAGAGACATCATCACTTCAGAATCAAGTTCAATCCTAAACAATGAAAAGAACATGAGACCTAAGATTAAAATGTAAAACCGATTTCTTTTTCCCTTAGTCCCAATATCAACAAATCTATATTAATCATTAAACCATTAACTAATGCAAAGTTAATCAAAATTAAATAACCAGATAAAATATTTTAACAAAAAAACAAAAGAAAGATATCATACCTGAAGGTCAGATGTCTTTTCCAAACTTTTCAAGGGTTTCATACTCTTCCATATCCACCTCTACCTCCACCTCTACTTTTTCCGCCACTTCTACACCTTCTAAAACACCAAAAAAACCAAACCTCCTAAAATGAAGTCGTTTAATGCAATCTTGTTTAAATTAAGGCATTAAAATAACGACAAATGACTAATAGCAAGATCCTTTTGAAAACCAATTCTAAATAGTTCAAGACTTCCAAAATTTGTGACTTTCAAGTTTCTTCTAGATTAGATAACTCTAAGTTGGGCTGATTATACTCTTTTGGTAGTATTGCCTGGCAGATGTACTATTCAACATTACAGTGGTTCTAAATCAACTCTTCAATATTCTATCATCAAAGTGAAATTCGGTCTGTAGCTTTGAAAAAAAAAAATTGATTTGCAAAGGCCACCAAACCATTATTTGGGTCTCTTTCAAAGACAAAAATCAGTCAAGAGCATTTATGAATATAATGAGTCTAGAGGATAATTCAGTGATATAACAATAGGGGAAGTGGTAGCATAAATAACATTTAAATGCATCTTATAGGGAGTAACAATTACCATAGCTGCTCCTTTTGGAATTTGGATCAAACATATCTTTGTAGCTCTTCATACCATTTTAAATCATAATCATATCATTTAAAAAATTATAACACTATAAGAAGAAACTCAAGTTGTTATACTTACAGTCCCAATGGTATTGGTCCATTCATTGAAACAGGATCCAAATACCATAGACAGATAAAAAAGAAACAAATATAGCATATAATATCAATGGAATAACAAATTTGTGAAAAAAAAAATTTATGCAGCAAACCAAAAAAAAAAAAAAAAAAAACACCAAATTACCAATCAAAGCAAGATGGTTATACTAAAAAAAAAAAAAAAAGCGAGATGCTTATCCACAAATCTATTGGATTGAATAATCTGCAGAAAAGATAAGCAGTGAAAATCAAATAGAATACTATAGGGCATAGACATATCTTAGTAGAAAGAACATAAAGAAAATGATTATTAGAAGAAAAATAATAATAATAACAGCAAAGTTATAGTTCATTGCTTTGTTAAATCTCTACCTAAAAAATATCAACGAAAACCTATAAAATAATCCACAATTGTCAAATTAACAAATCAAAACTCACTTTTTTTTTTTTTTTTGATAGGTAATCAAAGATTTATTACATAGAAAAGGGCTTCATGTTTGCAATAGTGAACACTTTGAACATTAACAAAGCAAAATTCACAATTCGCCAATGTATCTAAAAAACCCCTTCACAATTGATTGTGCTCCCATTTACTCTTGCTTCACTGTTTTTTTCCTCAACACCCAAACAAATGCTCAATTATAACTTTGAGAATATAATCCAACATGTCAAATCTAGCCTTTACAGTGGAACTTTAAACAAAAGAATAACTCAACGTGTGGCTTTTTGAAAGGCCACAAATTTATAAACAAATGTTACTTATCAATACTAAGGCAAGGAAAGAAAAAATTTCGTGGTATAAAAACACAAGTCCTCAAGCAAAGCCTAAAGCCTCTTGGTTGGGAATTTCTAACAAAATGAAACAACCTCAACATGCATAATAAAAAAATTAAAAAAAAAAATCAATGCCTAAAATAATAGAGCAAACATTAGTCAACTCAACAAATCAACTGAGCCTTAATTGTAATTGCAGTTTGAATTCATAGATGTAAAGATTACAAACAAAAAAATAAAACAATTTATGCCAGTACAATTTATGCAATACTAACGTATAATGAATTATGAAAAAGCAACAAACAACAAAATTACAACTTCAAATGTTAAAAATCGTACATGACATAGAAGCATTAACTTGATTTCTTTTCACTCTGCTGCAAAATATGAAACAACAAATACCAACATATGAAATAGAAAATTGGTTTATAGAAAGTTATTTAAAAACAATGCAAAAAGTTATTCAAAACAATGCAAATTTTATAAAATAGTGTATTGTAGTGCAGATTTTAAAGATAGTGTGCAGTGCAGATTTTTGAGACATTTTTTCAAACACACATCATGCATTATTGTTGCAACCATTCCCTGCATATAATGTGATCAAAGAACTATCTTGTTGTCAGAAGAACTACATATAATTTCAACAATAATAGAATACCATAATACCTCCAAAACAGTCAAATAAAAATTTCAACAATAACTGACTCTAATCAAGAGTATAGTTGAAACAGACAACACAATAGTTACAGTTCCAAAGCCAAAAAATAACTGCCATTTCCAATTCTTTCAAAATCATCTATGTTTGTATATGCAATCAAGGAAGACTCTATTCAACCTTGCAGTAATAAGTGCAACAAAATATCCAATAATGAAAACCCAATATGCACTTTAAGATATTTCATCGACATAAAAGTAACATTCTAGGTAGCAAAAATCAAGACACTACAAAAAAACAACAACAACAAATGAAACATGACAAACATCAATTGCCCTGCCATAATTCAAAATAAGGAGATCAAGAATAAATACCCAATTGAAATCAGAAGAAAGAAAAGTTCCATGTACCTAGCATATGTCTTCTTAGTCGAAAGTTCATGTCCTAAAAATATATTTATGAATTTCAAAAAATATATGTTGCAAACAAAAGCTATCTGCAAAGCAACAGCTACAGCCTAACTGAAAACATAAAATTAAGACCTATAAATTACAATTTGACACAAACCAAGACAAATATTACCCATTGAAATGTTTTTAAAATACACAAACAAATTACCCGCTATATGAAAAAAAAAATCATTAACGTAAGCATATATCGTATACACTTAAAATAAAATAAAATAAAATAAAATAAAATAAAAAAAAAAAACTGAAAATCTTCAAGACAAAGTAAGCCTAGAGTCATATTTATTTCATTTGTTTTTTGAGTCGGTGCCAAATTGCTAACCTTGATATAAACTTAGATTAAAAAAAAAAAGTTAAAGTCACATATATGAGACAGATAACATTTCATTGCAGCAAATTCAGGAAATTTCATTCAAAATGAAGCAAGAATCATCCAAAATTACAATGAAAGAAGTCCACAACTCACAGAGATAAACAGCAGTACAAAAACCCCAGTGTATGGGCAGAGATTAACAAAATATAAATAAAAAAACAGAGGAAGGACTGGCTATCTGCAGCTTCTTTAGAATTAGCCTCCTTTTTACTTGATAAGCTAAAGCTCAATGAGAGGATCTCTGCATCATGAGCACTGATGAACCAGAAAATTATGGTCATCGTTACACGAAGATCGTCATTCACCCAGAGAAGACGCTATGCATTAATTACGCACATTGATGACGAAACGTAACAAATAGAGCAACGATCACAGAATGAGCTGTGATCTCCAGACATAGATTTTGTAACGCACTAGCCGTTGAGCGTAAATGCAACACATCATTGCACATTAATGAGACACATAACTATAAAAAAGAAGATAACAGAAGTTAATGGTACAAACAAATACTCTATGAAATCACTCTCAACTCATTTTCTCTCTAGAATCTTTCTCCTTTATTGACTTTAACATCGAAGGCGGTTTGGTTGACGCCACACCGGCATGTTACTCTTCCCCTCAGTTCATTTTGCAGGATTCTCACCTACAAAGACGACCCCATTCATAGCATCGTCCATCTGCTATGACGAGGAGCTCAACTATTGATTTTTTGCATCATCAGTTTGGCACTGTCTGTGGGAATGCTAATCATTCAAGCCATCTTTCCCAGTGACAAAAGAGTTCCTCGAAGTACAAGATGGAAGCAGAAACTAGACCTTAGTCAAATGCTGTGCAACAGTAACAAATCCAAGCCCTTTTGGCTAATGTGGAAGAGCTGACTCGCCAAAATGTAAAGCTACGAAAGACGATGGAGTCTCAAGACGTAGAACGACGGCGAATAGGAGAAAACCAAAATGAAGAAGAATCGAATTCTCAAGCCAATAGGCAAGACAAAACTTCAGGAGAAGATTCCACTAGAATGGAGAATGAGCTCCGCAACATAAGGAAAGAGGTGGATGAACTAAAAAGTGCTATAAAGGACAAAGGCAGAGAGAATCTGGATGGGATGATTCGAAGGATGGATTCACCCTTCATCACTGAAGTACTGAACTGTCCCCTCCCACCAAAATTTCGCCTCCCACAATTGGAGTCATATGACGGTTCCAAAGATCCCTTGGATCACATTGAATCATTCAAGACGTTGATACTATTACAGATGGCCCCAAACGAAGTGATGTGTAAGGCATTCCCAACAACATTGAAGGGAGCAACCAGAGTATGGTTCAACAAGATACCCCCAAGAACCATTGCAGACTTTGAACAACTTAGCAAGGGTTTTATTCGTCATTTCATTGGGGGGCAAAGGCATAAAAAGCTTACTGGCCATCTTCTCAACATTCAACAAGCAGAAGGGGAATCACTAAAGCAGTACGTCACTCGGTTTGATAAGGAGTTTTTGCAGGTAGACGAAGCTGAAGATCAAGTCATCCTAACAACTTTCCAAGCAGGATTGCTACTAGGAGATTTCTTCTTCTCAATCACTAAAAGTCCACCAAAAATAGTAGTGGAGTTGCTCCGTAAAGCCCAGAAGTACATGAATGTAGAGAATGCAGTACTCGCAAAGGAGATGAAAGGGAAAAGGAAGAGAGACGAAGGAACAAAAAGTAATCGGGATAAGAAAAATGAGACACAAAGTGGCGGACATACCATAGGGAAAAAGAAGGAGCTTCCAGATAAGAAACCCAAGTTCACCAACTTTACTCCTCTAATAATGCCAATTGAGTAGGTCCTTATGCAGATAAAAGACGATCCTTCTCTACAATGGCCAAAGCCAATTAGCATTCCAGTAGAAAGAAGGGACAAGAGCAAGTACTGTAGATTCCACTAGGACCATAGGCATTCTACTGATGAGTGTAGGCACTTGAAAGACTAGGTGGAAAATTTAATCCGACAAGGGAAGTTGCAGAAATACGACAGAAAGATGGAGCCATGCAGATACCAATGGAAGGACAACCAAGAAAGAACTCCACAGTTAAGGGATAGCAAACCCCCTGCTGGAGAAATAAAGATGATCTCGGGAGGATTGACAGCAGGCAGAATGCTAAAGTCCTTGAAAAAAGCAAAGGGGAGAGAAATAAACAGCATCCATTCGCAGGTCCCTTCGATGAAGATGCCAAAGAATGATGAGCCTAATATTGTTTTCTTTGAGAGAGACAGTCGTGGAATTAGGCAACCCCATGACAATCCGCTGGTAATCATGCTCAGAGTAAAAGAATTCAACATCCACCGAGTGCTCATTGACAATGGAAGCTCAACAGATATCGTCTACTTGCCCACGTTTCAGCAGATGAAGTTGGATAAGAAAAGGATCATGCCTTTCACCTTGCCTTCAGTAAGCTTCACAAGGGATAGAATCGTCCCTATAGGCATCGTCACTTTAACTGTGATTGTAGGAACTTACCCAGCCCAAGTCACCAAGGAAATTGATTTCCTCATAGTTGATTGCCCTTCAATGTACAACATCATCTTAGGAAGACTTACACTCAATAGACTAAAAGCAGTGACGTCAACATATCACTTGAAGGTAAAGTTTCCAACAATCCATGAAGTAGGAGAAATCAGAGGAGACCAAGTTCTAGCAAAAGAGTGCTATCAAGCTGCCCTAGCATCGAGAAAAAACCACACATAGGTGATCAATGAATCGAAACCCATTCCCAAACTGTCAAAAACACCACAAGAAGTTGAGATCATCCCAGGAGATTTGACGAAGGAATTGAAGATCGGAACAACACTCCTAGCTTTTGAGAAAGAGAAAATGATCTCCTTCTTAAGGGCAAACCAGGATGTCTTCGCTTGGAAACACGAGGATATGCCCGGGATTGATAGGAAGATCATATAGCGTCGTTTCAATGTCAACCTAGAATGCAAACCTGTACAGCAGAACATAGAATATTTGCACCAAAACGCAACAAAGTTGTAACTGAAGAAGTAGAGAAGCTGTTGGAAGCTGATTTCATCAGTGAAGTCTTTTATCCAGATTGGCTAGCAAACGTGGTCATGGTAAAAAAGAGCAACGGTAAGTGGAGAATGTGCATCAATTTCATAGACCTAAATAAGGCCTACCCAAAAGATAACTTCTCTTTGCCAAGGATTTACCAGCTAGTAGACTCAACTGCTGGACACAAGCTATTGAGTTTCATGGATGCATTCTCTAGATACAACCAGATTCTTATGGACGAAGACGATCAAGAGAAGACCTCGTTTGTCACTAGCCAAGGATTATATTGCTACAAGGTTATGCCCTTTGGACTGAAGAATGCAAGAGCCACCTACCAAAGATTGGTGAATCGTATGTTCTCTCACCAGATTGGAAGGAATGTGGAGGTATACGTGGATGATATGTTGGTGAAAAGAAAGGACGAAGCCAACCACTTGGATGATCTCAAAGAAACCTTCAACATACTGTGTAAGTATAATATGAAATTAAACCCTACAAATTGTGTTTTTACTATTGCTTCAGGAAAATTCTTAAGATTCATGGTATCCCAATGGGGAATAGAGGCAAATCTAGACCAAGTAAAAACAATAATCGAGGTCAAATCACAAAAAAAAGTGAAGGAGGTACAAAGCTTGACAAGGAAAGTTGTAGCCCTAAACAGATTCGTCTCTAGGGCAACAAACAAGTGCATGCCATTCTTCAAGGTATTGAAAAAAGCCTTTCAATTGAATGACGAATGCGAGGAAGCCCTTGCCAAGTTGAAGGATTACTTGACGAAACCACCTCTATTAAGCCCTTTAGTGATGGGGGAGAAGTTGTTCTTCTACTTAGCAGTATCCAATACTGCAGTAAGTTCGGCACTGATCAGAGAAGAAGGGAACATTTAGAAGCTAGTTAATTATACCAGTTAGGCATTCCAAGGAGCAAAAGCAAGTTACCCAGGGATGGAGAAGATAGCTTTCGCATTATTGGTCGCCTCCAAAAAGCTCTGTCTTTATTTCCAAACACACCCTATCGTTGTCATGATAAACCAGCCCATAAGAAAGACGATGAACAAGATAGATGCAGCAGGACGACTCATTCAATAGGCAATTGGATTAGGCCAATTTGACATCAAATATCGTCCTCGAGTAGCAATCAAAGCCCAAGTACTGGCGAACTTCATTGCAAAATTCACTTACCCATGCAAGGAAGAAGAACACCCCATGGAAATATGGATAGTTCAAACAAATGGGTTAGTCACAAAGAAAGTAGGAGGAGCAGGAGTAGTTCTTATACCTTTAGAAGGAGAAACACTGAAGTATGTAGTCAGGTTATAGTTCACAGCTACAAATAATGAGGCAGAGTACGAAGTATTGCTAACAGGGCTGAGTTTAGCAAAGGCTCTAAGAGTAAGGAACCTTATCGTCCAAGCTAATTCTCAGCTAATAATTGGACAAGTGAAGGGAGATTATGAAGCCAAAGAAGAAAGGATGCAGAAGTACTTAAAGATCGTCCAATGACTCTCACAACACTTTGACAGTTTGGACTTTGTGCAAATCCCTCAATCCAAAAATTCAAAAGCTAACTTTCTAGCAAGATTAGCCTCGTCAAACGATTACAATGCAAACTCCGAACTATGTGTAGAGATAAGGGGGTAGCCGAGCACAGAAGGTGAGCAAGTTATGAAGATAAAAGAGCAAGACGAGTGGATGATTCCCATCGTTCGTTACTTGAAAGAAGGATGGCTCCCCGAAGATAAGACTAAGGCAAGGAAGATACAGATCAGGGCAACTCGCTTCATCATTATTGACGACGTGTTGTACAAACGAGGGTATTCACTCCCATATCTAAGATGTGCCAGATCAGAAGAAGCAGATTATATGCTACGCGAGATACATAAGGGAACTTGTGGAAACCATGCTGGGGCAAGCAAGAAAGGCGCTCAGAGTAGGATATTATTGGCCAACCTTACAGAAAGACGCATACAACATCGTTAGAGCATGCGACAAATGTCAACGCTTTGCAAATGTCCAGACGAGACCAAAAGAGATGATGACACCCATCTCCTCACCATGGCCCTTCGCCCAATGGGGAATTGATATTATGGGTCCATTCCTTCTAGGGAAGAAGCAACTTAGATTTCTAATAGTCGCAATTGATTACTTCACAAAATGGGTTAGAAGCAGAGCCAATGACAATGATAACAGAGGCTAAAGTCACAAGCTTTGTGTGGAAAAACATCATTTACAAGTTTGGAGTCCCATATGTCATAATATCAGACAATGGAAAGCAGTTTGACAACCCCAAGTTTCAAAAATTTTGCTAAGACTTAAGAGTCAAGAATCACTATTCTTCTCCAAGACAACCTCAGGCCAACGGCCAGACAGAAGTGACGAATAGAAGCTTGCTCAAAATTATCAAAACTAGGCTTGAGGGGGCAAATGGGGCATGGCCTGAAGAACTACAAAATGTCCTTTAGGCATATAGGACGACCACAAGAGTTCCAACAGGAGAAACACCATTCAGACTGACATTTGGCGCTGAGGCTATCATACTGGTGGAAGTAAGACTAACGAGCTACCGAGTCAAAACATATGAAGACTGGAAAAATTAGTAGGAGCTTAATAGTAATCTGGACCTAATTGACGAAGTCAGAGAAGAAGCTATGAAGCGAATGGCCAAGCACAAGAAAGCAATGGTTAGATTCTATAACAGAAAGGTTAAGGTGATAAGGTTCAACACAAGAGACCATCCTTAGGAAGGTGTCACAGGCACTAAATGACCCATCCCAAGGAAAACTTGGACCAGCATAAGAAGGCCTCTACGAGGTAATTCATCATTCCAGAGAAGGCTTCTACTACTTAAAGGCTAGGACCTACCTTGACCATGGAACATAGAACACTTGAAGAAATACTACCAGTAAGGAATGCTCTACATTTCAAGTTGCCTAACCTTCACATCAGTATGTATGACAAACATTACTTTCATCATTTATAAGATCAATAATACATGAAAGCATTATCCATGCGTATTTATCAATGATTATCCATGTACGATATGTATTTGTCAATGATTACCCATGATCTATCACTATCAAAATGTGCGCAACACTAAGGAGTCGTCCTTGGGAGACATCTCAAGGACCTCCGTCATTGAAATTTTGAATCAAAAGCTATTCACGCACAGTAAACGGCATCATAGCCATTGAAGTTGCTGATACGCAACTACCAAAGTTGACTAAATCAGAGTTGTTCAAACACAACCAATATAATCGTCATTCAAGACAAAAAAAATGGTTAACCTAGA
Source organism: Quercus parvula (assembly GCA_030820535.1). NCBI lineage: Eukaryota > Viridiplantae > Streptophyta > Magnoliopsida > Fagales > Fagaceae > Quercus > Quercus parvula. The sequence continues at coordinate 23,565,017 of JAUAME010000012.1, forward strand.
AGACGCTCCAATACCACGACACTAAGTCACAAGTAAAGCGCAAAATCGTCATTCAAACATAACGCAATAAAAAGCTATTTAAACACAGCTAAAAAATACTAAGTTCAAATACAACTAAGATCGTCATTCAAACATGACCCAATAAAAAGCTGTTCAAACATAGCTAAAAAATACTAAGTCGTTCAAACACAACTAAGATCATCATTCAAACATAACCCAATAAAAAGCTGTTTAAACATAGCTAAAAAATACTAAGATGTTCAAACACAATTAACATCGTCATTCAAACATGACTCAATAAAAAGCTGTTCAAACACAGCTAAAAAATACCAAGTTTATCTAACACAACTAAGATCGTCATTTAAACATGACTAAATAAAAAACTGTTCAAACACAGCTAAAAAATACTAAGTTATTCAAACATAACTAAGATCGTCATTCAAACATGACTCAATAAAAAGATGTCCAAACACAACTAAGATTGTCATTCAAACATGACCCAATAAAAGGCTGTTCAAACACAGCTAAAAAATACTAAGTTGTTCAAACACAACTAAGACCGTCATTCAAATATAAGTCAATAAAAAGCTGTTCATATACAAGCTAAGTACGAAAAAGCTGCTCAAGTGCAAGCTAAACATAAAGGTTGTCTCAACTAACATCATCACAAAGGGTTGTCCAAGCATAAAGGAGTTGTCTACTACAGCTAATAACAGGAAATCCATAAACCTATCTACCATCGTCAAATGAATTTTTTAGTTGCCCAAAACAACGGGTCCAAAGAGAGATATTGTTCTTGCCTTGCAAAAAAAAAAAAAAAAAGGTAGAAAAAATAAAAGATTACTGCTCATCAGGGACTAGGTCTGCATGGTTTACAACAGTGGCCTCCTTCATTCCTTCAGTAATGTTTGTGGCTTCCTCCATGACATTCTTCACTGTAGCCTCAGAAGGACAATCAGACATAAGCTCTTTTTCAACATCATCAACAGCCAAGCTAGAAAGGTCCAAGCTAGGGTGGTGCTTTGCCATCCACTTCACGAGGAGATCAAAGCCATCCATGTAGTACTTGCATAATTCATCGAAGTACTCGTCAAAGTCTTTAAAATCCCACACTGCCGTGGCCCCAACATTCTGTAGCTTCAGCTCTAGGTCACCAATTTGCTTGTCCTTCAGCTTGTAGAAGTCCTTCTCCACTTGCAAGCTTTTTTCCAAGGTTGCCACTCCTTGTCATTCTCAGCTTCAGCAACAAGGATGGCAACCTTACTCTTGAACATCTCATTCTCGACGGATAAAGATTTGATCAAAGGCTCGAACGTAGCCACCTTCTTTTCCAAGTCCAAGAACTTCCCAGAGACAAACAGAGACTCCCCCAAAGCCTACAAAGAGCCATCCTTAGCAAAAATAAAGTAAAGAAAAAGAAGAAGTAAAGACGGCTAAAATACTTACTTGCACAAGCTTCTGAACGTGAGACGACATTACCTCGCCAGATGACTTCGCCATTAGAGGACTCAAATCGTCCACAAAAAGTACCTCGTGGGCCTTTAAAGCTGCCGCATCAGCATTGTCCCAGAAGGTAGGAAGGAAAGATTTACCACCAGATTTCTTTTTTTTCCTAACCTCCTCTCCACCAGAGGCAATCATCTCTAGTGACAAAGTAGGAGAGGTACGCGCTTGGTAGGAGGAAGCGTTTTCATGGGATCTTTCTTAACAACGTCACCAACCTTCTTCTTGGACAAAAGGCCACTAACGGTTCCACCCTTGGCCTTCTTCTCTTGAATTTTAGCTAATTTCTGCTTACTAAACCTAGTTGTCATTCCTAAAAGGACGAAGAAAAGGTCAAAAAAAAAAAAAAAGATAAGAAAAAGGAAAAAGGAAAAGAAGCACTTACTCTTGTTCACAACTTCCAAGTCTTTCCGAACCTTAGTAGACATTTTTGGGCCTAAGATATGAAGAAATAAAGATTAAGGAGAGACAAGCTCGTCAAAATCCTTAACGGTCTCCAAATATTCCCTTACTCTTTCAACATGAAGCTGATACCTCTTCTTCAGATGAGGACGCTGAGTAACTGTAAAACAAGAGTACGAGTAAGTCATCTATCATCATCACTCCTTGAAAACAGGAAAAACAACTAAAAAGATGAAGAAGATGCAGCAGGCATGGGAACTCCCCAACTACGAAAAAACTTGGGGGCCAAGTCCTTACCGGGGATGAAATCCTAACCATTTCCAAAGATAAAAAAGAAATTCAACTTCCAGTTTTGGAGAGATGAGGGGTAATCAAGGATTTACTTAGAAGCCCTATCCCACGGCTTAAACTCATAGTAACCGTGGTCCTTAGACTTCCTCAGACGATAGAAGTGAAGGAATACGTCCCTCTTAATGACATCACCCTCATTGGCATACATCCATACCACCATCCAAGAAACAAGGATCTGCCAAGACTTAGGCACCAACTACGCCAGAGCAAGATGCAAATAGGAAAAAAGTTCCCTAATAAAGGGATGAACAGGGAAACGAAGGCCGCTGGTAAAATTGGCCTCATAGAAACAAAACTCATCAGCATACGAGTGACAACCTCTTTCTTCGTCACTTAGGGTCCTAATTTTCATAGAGCCATGGAACTAAAATCTATCCTTGATCCGCTTCTCGTCCTTTCCAGAAAGAGAACAAGATATGTTCCAGGTCATATAGGGGTAGAAACAAAAGTGGCCTCCAAGACCACACAATCATCAAACGAGGATAACCCCGTCTCCAGGTCACTAGACCTTACCTCGGACATCCTCAATAGCCTAGCTACCTTATCAGAACAGGAAACTAAAGGAAATAAGGAAGAAAGGATAGAAGTATACGGACAGTCCTTCGAAGGAACTGATCCTCTCAAGTCGCTCCCCCTCTATGGACTCAAGTAAACTACCTAAATGAGCGAAAAAGAAAGCTATGGAAGGACAATCCGCTCTAACAGTAGAATAATCTACCATGGAAGAATCAGAAAAAAAGGAAGAAGCACGAAGGACTTACCAGGAATTGCATAACAGAGAAAGGAACCATGGAAGAGAGTCAAACCCTAAAATGGAAAACTAAATAAGGAAAAATACAGGATGAAGGAAAGATGAGGGAAAAATAAACAAGCGGCCAAAAGTCACGCAGGAAAACTGAGACATGTTCGCACGTCAAGCACATCCCAACCATATACGTGGCACCCAACCACTCAAAAATCAAGTTGTCATAAATGTGCAGTACACGGAATATGAAGTGTTAGATGAACTTGTTCTTATCTTGTCTAAAAGACAAGAAAACGAACAAAAGGGGCAGCTGATGAACCAGAAAATTATGGTCGTCATTACACGAAGATCGTCATTCACTAGAGAAGATGCTATGCATTTATTACGCACATTAATGATGAAACGTAACAAATGGAGCAACGGTCATAACATGAGCTATAATCTCCAAATAAAGATTCTGTAACGCACTAGCCATTGAGCATAAATGCAACACATCATTGCACATTAATGAGGCATATAACTATAAAAGAGAAGATAACAGAAGTTAAAGGTACACACAAATACTCTACAAAATCACTCTCAACTCATTTTCTCTCTAGAATTTTTCTCCCTTACTGACTTAAGCATCAGAGGAGACTTGGCTGATGCCACACTGGCATGTTACTCTTCCCTTTAGATCATTTTGTAGGATTCTCACCTATAGAGACAACCCCATTCACAGCATCTGCTACGACGAGAGCTCAACTGTTGATTTTTTGCATCATTAAGCACCCTACCAAAATTTCCAAAATTTTAATATCTAAGATGCATAGGACCTAAACGCTTGTTAGAAAGCATAACTTGAAAGGAATATTTCAAAACTGCATGTAGGTGAATCCATTACCTAAAAGCATGAATAATCAGAAGTTTGTAGGTAATAGATATGAAGTTTTCCCTTACAATCACCAGCACTGAGGTACTTGCAAAGATTGAGAAAATTTAAAAGCATTCTTATTATCTATCTTGTCACGGAACATTCTCTAATTAGCTAAAATCAAGAAATTCAAAAACCTAAAATCAAAATTCTAAGTAGGAGTGGAAAAATTAAGAACCAATTGGAGTCTAAATATCTAAGAAAACATTCAAAAACCTAAAAATCAAAATTCTAAGTAGGAGTGGAAAAATTAAGAACCAATTGGAATCCAGATATCTACCAAAACTAAAAACCAAAGAGTGAGAGAGAAAAACTTGAATGCCCAATGCTTCAAAGAGAGAAAAAAGAGAAAAGAAGTTACCTGTGAAAGAGGAGATTAGTGGTGAATCAAAAGTGAAACCGATTTTCCAAATCAAACACCCCCCCCCCCCAAAAAAACTATGAACGCAGATATTAGAAAACAGATGATGGAGATGCAGAAAGAAATCGATGTAGAGGTGGTGATCCGTGGTGGTAGTGGCGAAGGTGGCAAGAGGAACTGAGGTTTAGGTTTTGACTTTGGGGGAAGGAAATGGTGAGTTTTAAGTTTTGGGGAAGGAGACTTTAGCTTGACAAATTAGAAAGAGAGTTTTTTTTTTTTTTTTTTAAGAAGTATTCGGTGTATTTGATGGGGGAAGAAAGATATTTAAATAATGCTAAATAATTATTGTATTTTGTAATTATAATATTTAATTAATTAATACTGACGTGGAAAATTGTGGGAGTTTTAGAGGCTTCGGTTATATATATATTGATTATAAAAAAAATTATACAGAGACAGAGATAGAGAGTGTTTGGTTTAGACAAAACTATGACTCAAAACTTAATTTTGATCATCCAATTCTCAAAATTAATGGGCCCCACCTCAAAAAATTTTGTTTGGTTTAGTTTTTTTTCTCAATTCCTATAACTCAAAACTTAAAAAAAATGAGTTAGAGCGATGGAAATTGAGAACAACTTTTTGGAGTTTTCAAGTTATGAAAATTGAGATTTGATGGCATACTTATAAATCTAAGCAATTATATGGGACCCGCAATCATGACTTGTCTCCATCAAGTCATACCACAACAGTTACTTTACTCCCAATTGTTCCTTCTTCTCATTTCACTTTTTTTTTGGACAAAATTTAGCTACAAAATTGGTTGTAGCCTAAAACTACAACCTTACTCAATAAAATATATATTACTACATATTTTGAAAATCTAACCGTTGAATTACATTTTCTTTACGCTTTTAATCCACATGTCAAATTTTGTGTCAATCGGATATTATTTGCTATATGATCTATAAGCTTATATTTTATGTATAATTTTAAACAACAAAAACTTGCAATTTAAACAATATATTAATAATGTAGCTATTGATTTTTAATTTTTTAGAAATTTTGCAAGTATGGAGAATATAAGAAGCAGATGTAATCTAATAGTAGATTTGTCAAATTTCACCTTCAATAAAAAGATATTGAGTAAGGTTGCTACAACCAATTTTGTAGCTAAACTTTGTCATTTTTTTTTCTTTCTTTTCTTCTCTTTTTTTTTTTTTTTTTTAACAAGAACCTAAAGATGAATAGCAATCACAAATTCACAATATCTCAACAAGCTTAATATGAGTCTAGAAATGTGTAGCGACATCCTTTTCCTTCAAGCATTGGTCTCTCTTTTTGTTTCTATTTTGCTTTGCCAAAGCAATAACATCCTTTGAGTGTCCTGATAGAAATTGAAATAATCTCTCAACTATGATCATTCATACTCATCTAATAGATTCAATAATTCATCCTGCTCTAAGTTACCAATATTGTCAATAACAAATATCACTTAGTGCTATAAAGGCTATAGCATAAGAGATAACTTTGATAACTTGCAATCACAATAATAGCCAAAGAATAGTTGCATCTATGGGTAATTGAACAAGAACTAAAACATCCTTTTGACAACATTTCTTTACTTTCTTTCACAAGCTTAAATTAGCTAAAATCCGAACTCTTCTTCTTCGTCATCACAATCTTCTCCCCATAAATCAATATATGTCTAAAACCCAAAATCAACAAACCCATAAGTCTACCCATAATCAACAAACCCATAAATCCAAAACCCATAATCAGCAAACTTACAAAATAGTATGATTGGATTAAAAAAAAAAAAAAAAAACTACTTAAAGAAAGAGCAAAATGAAGACAAATACAGATCAAATTCAAGATCTAACTAAATAGGTAGATCCAAAAGCAACAACTAAGAGAGGGAGAGAGAGTGAGCAAGAGAAAGACAGGGTTGAGGGACCATATCGATATGGGGTAGTCACCTGAATTGGTCAAGGAGAACGAAGACGGAGAGTGGGCTATTACTATTCTTTGTTCTAATGAGTGGAGAAAAAAGAATTGAAAGAGTAAATGTAGTGTGAGAGACAGAGAAATGAAAGAGAGTGGGGGAGAGAGAAGAGAACACGGAAGTTGAGGTATAGAACCGTTCTCGCCACTTTCAGCTTGTAGGCTCCACCATTTTGAGTTAAAGATGAGTATTTTAGCAGAAAACTACAACCAAGTTTTTGAGCCAAACACAGTTGGGAGAAATTAATGAGAAAAATAGAGAATTTGATATGAGATATAGGTTAGAGTTTGTTAGTCATGAGAATTGAGTTTTGAGTCATGCTAAAACCAAACATAGCCTTAAAGACTCATCTACAGTGGGCGCTAGGTGTGTCTGCCCAAAGAATTCACAGATTGATGGTGTGTAGTTGTGTGCAATCTTTGAAAATGAAGAAAGGGTCTGATAGTGTGTGTCATAAACCTTTGAGAGTGAAGAAGAGACCTTTAGGGTTCGTTTGGATAGAGGGGGGAAGAAGTGAGAGTAGAGGGGAGTAGAGTAGAGTTGGCTAAAAATAGACTAATTTTGAGCCATATTTACTCTACTCTACTCTCCCTCCCTCCCCTTCAATCCAAACGAGCCACTATTCTGTCAAATCCGAAATATCAAGGTAAGCCAAAGAAGTTTTTTAATGAGAATGGAGGAAAAATTATTACTTTTTTAATTCTCTTTTATTTTTTGTATTTTGAGTAGTGTTATAATCACAACATTTTCACAAAAATTTCATAGCAAAGCTTAGGTGGCAAGATGTTAATGATTCTTATTTGAGTCCACTACTAATATCACTTTTTTACTTAACACTTGACATCTAAACTTTATTGTAAAATTGTTCGTAAAAATATTGTGTCTATTTTTATTCTTTTTATGAAAAGTCATACTTATAAAATTTATGGAAATAAAATCTAGAAATGGGGGCCAGTTTGTATATATTCTTAGAAAAAATTAAATTGAAAAGTGTTAATGCCCTCTTTTTTTTTTTTAATAACAAAGGGCCCAACAACAAAAGGAGCCTAACAATAGAGAAGGCGAGGAAGGAAAAACGGTAAAAGAATAAGGAAACAAGCTTAGTAGGCTAAAATGGCAGGATTGATGGCCAGCAGGCCCACAAGAACAAAAAAGACGTAAAGAATAAGTAAATGGACTAAGGAAGCTCGAAGAATGAAGTAGTAAGCCCATGGGAATAAAAAGAGGTAAAGAAGAAATAAATGGGTCAAGGAAGCCTGAGAAATGAATTAGTAAACTCAATGGGTCGACTTAAAGGCCAATAAGCCCGAAAAGTAATAAGAAGTAAAGATATGGTAATTAGGCCAAAGAAGCCAAAGAATTTAGCAAAAAGCCCATGGAAGTAAAAGAGGTAAAAAGGTGGTAAACGGGTCAAGGAAGCTCGAGGAATGAAGTAGTGAAATGGGCTGGCACAACAGGAATGTTGGCCAATGAAGCCCAAAAGAGGTAAAGATATGAAAAGTGGGCTAAGGAAGCTCCGAGCAAAAGATTGATGAAGAAGTGGGCTGGCACAGTAGAAGCACTAGCCTGCAAGCCCACGGAATAACAAGAAATGAAAGGAGAGGTAAAGCTATGGCAGACATGATGAAGTGATATGGCAGGTTCAATAGCCAAAAGGCCCATGAACATAGAAAAGGAAAACATGGGCTCAGCAAGAAGATGAGGGCTTTTTGCCCAAGCAACGCCCAGTCTAAGAAGGGGTGAAAGGCAGAGAACATGAGCCCGAAAGCCCACACATCTTTCACACCACAAAAGATAAACACCAACTAACACGTGCAGTAGAATCAAACAAACACGGAGGCAGTAGAAATGGTGTAAAGGCCAGAAAGAAACAAATTCAGACAGAGTGGAGCATGCACAGGGCTAGGGCACCACCTACTTGTACCCAGCCAATACATGGGAAGTAGGCCAAAGGTCAAGACTTTCAGAGGGTATGGTTTGGCAATGGGGAGAAAATTTTGGTCTATTCTAGGGTTCCCGCTAAAGCTTCTTTGGGAGAGATGTCTTGTTGGGATGAGATCTCATCCAAAAGAGGCAAGTATGGGCTGGGCCCATTTGATGCATGACATAGAGGTAGGTAATGAAGAGGCTTATTCCTTATCCGGATGAGGGAAGTGAAAAAAAGAGAGAGGTAAGAAAAAAGACACGCAATTTTGTTTGGGAATTGAGAGTTGATAGGCCAAGAATGTATTGACTCATTGTGATGAATTAACAAATTAATTAGCCAAGTTAATTAATTAATTCAATTAGCATACAATACGGGTGGTTACACAAATAAATCACCAATTAACTAAATGCAGTGGAAATTAAATTGACACAGTGATTTGTTTACGAATGGGGAAAACCTATACGACAAAAACCCCACCGAGTGATTTTAAGGTCACCACTACCAAGAATTCACTATTATCACAACAAGCAATTACAAGTAAAGGAATCTCAGTACCTTATACCAACCTACAGTTAAACCCTTACCTCAGTATCCAATTGGACTTGTTTTATAGTGACAATCTCTTCTTGTAATGCACGGCTCCTAGTACGTGACTAACTAATTCGATGCATGGATCCCAGTACGCAGCTTACTCACTAACTTGAGAAAGATGTTGGCTGTAAAGTTCTTCAGTTCATCACACGATGAAGATCACAAAACTACTTGGTTACAGAACCTTACGGTGTACAAACACAGCAACTTCTTCAAGAGAAAGATGAACTAGGGCAAATTTTGTCTCTAGTCATAATTTGCATGGACACAACTTTGTTTCACACTCGTGCAACCTTTGACGCCCCTTAAAATAATTCTTATATATGTTTAGGGTTGTGAGAAAAAAAAACCTAAACATATAAACACGGATTGGATGAAAATCAGAGCTGAAAATCTGTTTTTCATAAACCTCGATAAATAGCATATCTGTCGAGCTAGCTATCGAGTATCGGGTTTCAGCAGCTTTTTAAACCTCGATAAATACTAGCTGTCGAACTTTAAAATCCAGCACTTCTTCACTTGTTTCTTAGACAGATTTGTAAGGCTTTAACACTTGAAAGGATTAGCCAATTCTAATTTGACATATGTTCCTAACAGTAAATCACATATGTTTTAAAAATCTCCCCCTTTGACAATCTGTGACAAAACCACAACAAAAAAATGAATATATGAGAGAAGTCATAAATCACTTAACTTATATTCACTTGTTGAATACAATAAAATCTATCCCAATACAAACTCTTGAAAAACTTTGTAAGAAGAGAGTTCATGGCAAAAAAAACTTTAAAAACCTGTATTTTTGAAACACTTTAAACAAAACTCATCACAGCATCTTAATGTGAAACAGAAATAAAAGATTGCATATAATAAATAAGAAGCATGTGCATAAAGAGAAAAAAGAATCAACACATGTAGAGATAAGTGAAAGAACTGTAATAACAACCTTATCATATATATATATATATATATATATATATAACATTATAAGTACAAGGTTTGCTATCACTAAGTGATCCTCAGATGATCGCAACAAGGGTCGTCAGGATGCATTAACCTAGGAACGTGTAGTACCTCAGATACAATATCCGGAGTAACTACGATGCGCATACCTCGAACGCAAGAGAATAAATGAGGTACAAAAGTATCGAATTTGTGCATATTGGAGTAAAACTCATGTTTGATCACAGAGGGACAAGTGACTGGGATGTCACATAGTGACCCCCAACCCCTACTGTAGATGACAGTGTGTAGGTTAGTATTGGAAAAATTCAATAAAATGACTTGGCATTCTGAATGAATGCCTCGTTGAGAAAAGTTCTTTGAAAAGTCCTTTCGGGTTTTATCATCACTAAATCGTACGTGAGAAGGTGTAGGGTCAGAAGAAGAAATGGATGCCCCAAAATGAAGAGGGTTCTAGGATGGAGTGGATTTGCATTTGGGTGCCATAGAGTAGACTAACGCAAGAAATAGAGAGATAGGGAGAGAGAGAGAGAGAGAGAATCAAAAAAGCACCAACAAAACAATATATAAGAATACAAAATATTGAAGGTACATATGCATGAAAAATGCATGAATATGTGACATGCAAACTTAAATACATCATGGGCTTAGCCCAATCCAAACCTACCAGCACAAAACATTGTAACAAAGTAAACATACATCTAAAATGCATAAAACATTGTTATAATGCAAATGTGATGTAATGCATGAACATTTAGGATCATTTACACAAAACCCATCCCAAAAATTTCACAAAACCTTCATCAATTTTGAAAAACCCCAAAAAAATTTCAAAAACCCAAAACCTAGATCTAAATGCATGAAATGCATGAAGAATGAGTGAAAGAGAGATCATACCAAGTGATTTGAGATAAGAAAAGGCTGAAAATCACATGGGTTTGAGGTTTGAGAAAGAAGAAAGTGTTTGGGAGGTGAAAAGACAAATTCTGTCAAGAAGGATCGGGGAGAAGTGAGGAGAAATCGTGCAGATCCTTTACATAGAAAAACCATAAAGCTCGACAGATTAAAAGGTGTCGAGAGGGTTCGAGATTTAAAAAGCGTGAAAAGGCTATCAAAGAGCTGTCCAAGATTTATCGAGAGGTGTCCACAGCTAGAGGACCTTGATGGATCGAGAAGCTATCGAGGATCTATTGAGCATCCAGAAAGTTTCTCGATGGATCAAGCAGCCATCAAGAAGTTGTCGAGAATGTGATAAAAAGCAGCTGAAGGGGCTCGATAGATAGCCTAGTTGTCGAGATTGCTTAAAAACCATTTTTTAAGAAGAGAAAAATACAGATATGAATGCAATTAAGCATGCTATACAATAAAAGATCCAAACAACATTTTAAGCTCTCAAAATCATCTCTCAACAAGAAAAATGTCAAGCACATATATCCAAAACACACACACACACACAAAAAGCAAGTCTAACCAATTTTATATTTCAAAAATAAGTTAAGATAGTTTAGTGAGCATACATTAACACATGTATTCCTTGTGATGGCCAAATCACATTGTACTTGCACATGTATCAAAAATAGCAAAGAATATTGCATGTTGTGTGTGAAAAAATCGCAAGATTGTCTCTATGTTATGACAATTTGAGATATGAGAAAATTACTTTAACTCACACACAATCATAATTGTTTGATGGGAACTATCACCTTCAAGATACATCCTATAACTCCTACATCTCCTAGAATACACACTTGCAATCATATACAAAGCATTATGATTCATTTTGCTTTTTATTTTTCTTTGACTATTTTTTTCTTTTAAGCAAACCATGCATGAGTATATAAGAGATAGAAAAGAAATACCCAATGATGTTAAGCTTTTGACATTGCACTTTTGCTATGCCGAAGCATATAGATATCATTTCATGATTGGCGGGCAACAGTGGTGAGATGGTTATTTATGTCTTTCTCTTAGGATTTTCTAGTTCTTCTCGTCAAAAAGAGTGATACGAGTGTTAAGTACAAGAGATTACTTAATCTTACTCATTACAAACATGAGCTACAAAACTCACTTGCTTAGTTGTGCATAGAGATGCTCATCTAAATTACAAAAGATACAAAGTTTAGAAAACTTTGTTTTAATGGTCATCCAAGGTACACAAGTACCAATGTACACAAACACACTGTTTTTGTTTTTTTTTTTTTTTTTCAATATTTTTATTTTTTATGAAAAACAAAATAAAGCAAAACTGAAAAATAAACAAACAAAACATGTTAAACAAAGCAATGCATAAAACTAAACTGACTCAAAACACGAAAACAAAACACAAAAGTAATGCAAAAACAAAAACAAGAAGGGGAGAGAGAGCAAAAGTGACAGAATCACTTGGAGCATTTTTCCTTCCACACCTTGAAAGAACCTTTCCGTTTAGCAAACCCTTGATCTGGCGGTGAGGGGGAAGAATTGAAACCGTTCAAGTTCGAAAGGAAAATGAGGGCTTTGAGAATATCTCCAAAAAGATCAAAAGAGGATGGAAATTGATTCTGGTTTCCCAACAGTATCATGTTGTTGCTCTATTGAGTGGTTAACCACTTATAGTAATTAGGTCGAGTATGTCCAGCTACTCCATAGTGATGACAGAAATGCTACTTTTTCTATTTGGGCTTTTGAGTATTTCCCTTCTTAGTCCTAGGGTTTTTAATCTCTTTCTTGTCAAGCTTAGAGGGTACTCCTAATATAGATTTCCCTTTGTATGTGTTCTCACTAATTAATTTATTTTTGACATCATTGTTCTCAGTTTCAACATTATTAGCAGGAGGAACAAAAATAGTAGTACTAGAAGTAGCAATGCTAGGAGAAGAGAAATCATACCCTAAACCAGTTCAATCGAAAGTAGATTTCTAAAGATTAAGCATCTCATTAAGCTTTGCACTTAAAGTCTTTTCCAACTGAGCTTTGACATGGAATAGTTCTGTCCCAAGCTTTTTGGTCTTCTTAGCTAAGAAATTATTCTCAAATCTCAGTACTCCAATGGTCTGATTGGCTTCATAAAATTTTGTGGAAATTTCTTCTCATTCATGCTCCACTTCACTAATCTTTTTGGTGGTCAACCTATACAGTTTCTCATACTTTTTCGAGACCTTGTATAACTTTGCATAGGCTGTGTGAATGTCATCTTGCTCATCCATCTTTTCAAACTTAGACTCTATCAATTCTTCTTCTTCATCCACATCTTCAACAATATCTTCAATAGGATTTACAGTGGTAGTAAAGGTATTTAGGATTCCATCATCCTCATTGTCGGAATCATCTTCAAGCTCGGTGTCCCTCAAGGTAGCAGCAAGTGACTTGCTTTTTCTAATGGTTTTGAGATATGGAGGGCACTCTTGTTTCATATGTCTGAAGCCTTGACATCCAAAGCATTTTGGTTCTAAGGGAACAGTGTACTGACCACCATCCTCAATATCCTTCTTTCCTTTGTCCTGGTTCTTGAACTGAGACGAGCTGGATTGCTTGCGGTCTTTATCAAATCCTTTAACATTGGCATTCTTCATAAACTTTTTGAATTGCCTGGTGATATAGGATTTCATCTTAGAATCTTCATTGTCTAAAGACTCATCAGTGTCACTGCTCTTGGCCTTCAATGTCATGCTTTTACTCTTCCTCTTGCTTGATTTCCCTATCCTTGTCAAACCCAACTCATAGGTTTGTAGATTGCCAACCAGCTTTGTTAAAGGAATTTTGTCAATATCCTTCGATTCCTCAATTGCGGTGATCTTGGCATGAAATCTCTTGGATAGAGATCTAAGCACCTTTCTAACAATCTTGGGTTCAAGAATGGTTTCCCTAAGATTAAAAAACTGAGGTCACTATGTCCTTGAACTTGGCATTGAACTCATTGAATGACTCATCCTCCTCCATCTTAATCTTTTCAAAGCTTGTAGTAAGCTTTTAAAGTTTTGAATCCTTGACAACATTGGTTCCTTCATAGGTTATTTGGAGAATGATTCATGCTTCTTTAGCAGTTTCAGTAGAGGAAATCTTCTTGAATTCCCCATTCATGACTCCACTGAATAACGCATTCAATGCCCTGCTGTTGAAGTTTGCCACCTTGATCTTAGCATCATCCTAGTCGACTGGCACTTCCGTAGGCTTGGTCCAGCCTATCTCCACAGCTTGCCACACATTTTCATCTAATGACTGCAAAATAGCTCTCATGCGTACAATCCAATATGCATAGTTAGTGCCATTAAATAAAGGAGGTATAATAAGAAACTGTTCTTTATCCATGACAAACAGGGGTCAATGGATCATACAGCAAAAATTAAAACCTAATCAGAGTATGCCTGCTCTAATACTACTTGATAGGCCAAGAATGTATTGACCCCTTGTGATAAATTAACAAATTAATTAGTTAAGTTAATTAATTAATTCAATTAGCATGCAATATGCGTGGTAGCACAAATAAATCACCAATTAACTAAATGCAGCAGAAATTAAATTGACATGGTGATTTGTTTACGAATGGGGAAAACCTACACGGCAAAAACCCCACATGTTGATTTTAAGGTCACCACTCCCAAGAATTCACTATTATCACAACAAGCAGTTACAAGTAAAGGAATCTCAATACCTTATACCAACTTACCGTTGAACCTTTACCCTAATACCCAATTGGACTTGTTCTATAGTGAAAATCTCTTCTTGTAATGCACGGCTCCCAATGCGTGACTAACCAATTCGATGCGCGGATCCCAGTACATGACTTTCTCACCAACTTGGGAAAGATGTTGGCTGTAAAGTTCTTCAGTTTATCACACGATGAAGATCATGAAACTACTTGGTTACAAAACCCAACAGTGTACAAATACAACATCTTCTTTAAGAGAAAGATGAACTAGGGCAAATTCTGTCTCCGGTCACAATTTGCATGAACACAACTTTGCTTCACACTCGCGCAACCTTTGACGGCCCTTAAAATAATCATTGTAAATGTTTAGAGTTGTGAGAAAAGAAAGCCCAAACATTTACACATGGATTGGATGAAAATCAGAGCTAAAAATCTGTTTTTCATAAACCTCAATAGATAGCATATCTGCTGAGCTAGCTATTGAGCATCGAGCTTCAGCAGTTTTTTAAATCTCGATAGATACTAGCTGTTGAGTTTTAAAATCCAGCACTTTTTCACTTGTTTCTTGGACCGATTTGCATGGCTTTTACACTTGAACTTGAAACCTTATTCCATAAAGCATTAAACACATCTTAGATCTACCCAATTACAAGTAAAGTGTGTTTTGTCAAAAGATTAGCCAATTCAAATTTGACATATGTTCCTAATAGTAAATCACATATGTCTTAACAAAAGTGGTGCAACCAACACATTCAAAGCAATAGTAGTGGCTAAGCAGCCAGCAGGCTAATAGGCAATCCTGGAAGGACACCCATAAGGAGCCAAATGCAATTGAGGGGTAAAAATGGTAAATACCACCATGACAGATAGTATAAAAAAGGGTATTTATGAACAGTGAAAAAAGAGGAGGAAAGGGGGAAAAAACGAAAGGAAGGAGAGGTAGAAAGAAAGAGGAGAAAGAACAAAGAAAAAGAAAGAACATACAGAAAACCAGAGAGATATAAGTGGTAGGAATAGAGACATGCATCAATAGACCACCTTTTTTTCTCTCTCTCTCTTGACAGACCCACTCTCTGAGGGATTGAGAATTGAATCTTAAACCATTTAGGTCCTTTTTGCAAAGTGCATAACTTTTATGGTAGAAGCCTTCCTTGAGGTTACTTACATTGGAAATTGGCTTGCTTCTTGGACTCATTTTTGCTAAAAAGCTAAGCCTACTTTTCTGGCAAACAAGTTTTCTTTTTGCTATTTGTGCTTATTGGGTGATTAGTTTACCATTCAGTTATTAAGCTGTTTGCTGTAGCGTTATTTCCATTTGTTGTATTATTTTGCTATAACTTTATTAGCTACTTTCCTTATTTGCGTTAGTCTTATTCATTTCGTTTAGTGTTCTAGTTATTCTGTCATACTATATTCCTGCTATAACATTTGTAACAATTATTCCTGCCATGCCCGTACCTTATGCCCAACCCATAGTGCTCTTGCCAGAATGCGTCTATATTGGGATGGCCTGACTTGTGCACAAGCTGGTCTAAAGTGTAGTCCCATTTAGGTCAGTCCCAGCTCTCTTACCTCAGATCTACGGGCCGTAGTGCAGCAGGAGGGATTGAAGCCCAACAACATAAAAAGGCCCACCATAGAAGGGATAATTATTATACTAGTATATACATGTAACTAGTCGCTAACCCATGCGATGCATGGGATTCTTTAAAAAAAAATATATCGCAATTATCATTTACTGCACTAAATCAGAATGTCTCAAGACTCACTAATCAAATAATACAACTAAATGGAAAAGACCCAAGCATAACATAAAATCTTCACTAATTCAAATATTAAACATTGTCAAACCTAGGACACAATGTGCCTGTGCCCAATAAAAAATTATAAAGACAAATAAGGGATAATGAAATCCTGTATATCATCTCCATAAAAATACATACATGCCAAAAAGATTAATACCACTACCATAGGTCCATTGGCAATGAAGTTATTTTCATAGTTACATATATACAGTGAATAAACAAATAAACAAATTGCAACAATGATTGCAATCTTATTTTCATAATAAATAAATAGAATATAGTTACCAATGTCAAATTCTTTTGCTATGACTCAAAAAGAGTAGAGAAAGAACATAATACAACAAATCTGCATTATATAGGAGAGTACATCATATATTTATTCAACATAAAACATTGAGTTTTATAAATCTTTTTTGCTTGCTCACATTCCCAACCACGTCTCTTGTGCTAAGATACCATAGATATTGCTTTTTCAAAATCATGAATAGACTTTGCTAATAAAGCCTTCTCCATGTCAAACTCTTTTGCTTTGCCTTGAAATAGTTCCTAGCTAACAACTGCTTTACCCAAGTTAAGGGCTTTGAGAATAGAAGAAGAATTACAGTATCTGAGAAAGTGCGATAACCACAACATATTGGTGTTATTTTCATATATAACAGATAACGAAATGTGGAAACACCATTACTAAACAAAACCTGTTCTTTAAACTCAGAAAGTATCATTAACAGGCAATTCTGTCAACTTCTTCTCTCTTTTCTTAAGGGAAAAAAAATTTATTTTCACCTACCATAGGCAAAAGGACCATAATCCAAAGCTCTACCCAAATACAATTTAGGATAGTTCAGGACAACCAATAAGAGAATCAACTTCAAAATAATTAAATAAGAAATAAAGACCACCATAGCTCAATTTTTAAAGTAGCTTTCCTCATAGACACATGCATAAGAAATCACTATATCAGACACATAAAGAAACAACATTTAAAGCAACCCAGATGAGATTTCAAGAAAAATAAGCTCGGCTAAATTTAATTATGAAACCCATATGTCATAATAGTGAAGCGAAAATTTTCTTAACAGTGATTTATGAACAATTATGAAGCATATATAAATCATTAAACAAACTTTTTAAAAAATCAATGATATAGATAATCCATTTTCACTACCCTTTCTTCTACCAAAGTTCTAGACTTGTCCTATAAATTCACCTACTCGGTTGCCCTGTTTTCAATTGATATAATGGTGGTTAGGATGTTGATATAAGGCTTTGAGCAAAGCACCTTCAGTGAGGAACTCGCTTTGGCGCCTAGGGGCCTCATTTTGGTGCCTTTCACCTTGGGAAATCAGGCATTGGCAACTTAAGGTCACCTTTGCTTTTGATTACAATAGTCCAAATCGAGGTGGTAAAAGGAAGCAGAATATCCACAATTTATAACCAAGGATAAACACTCAAACATGGTATAATCAAGCCAAGTGTCACATGTATATGAGATATAAATTGCAATGCATGACAACCCTGTGTAATGTCAAGCAATATAAATTTTGCAGTAAAGAGCATAAGAACCCAACCATTGTTACAATGCACCATTGCATTGCCCTGTAACTTGTACATTGCAAACAATAAAAAAATCAACATAGCCCTTTTGCATAAATCAACATATAATGAATGACTCTAAAGGATTTTCTAACAAAATCCTGCTGATGGCATTAGCATGAAGCAACATAGTAACCGTAAGAAACAGCAATTAAACTTCCTCAGCTCCAGGGTTCAATTGCCGTTTCAAACCTAAATTGCTCAATTTTGTTCCAAATAATAGAAAATAAATAAAAAATTTCTGTAATTCTATCAAATTTATCATTGCTCCCCATATGTAGAATCCCACCAAGACCTAGCATCAAACACCTCACAAGCACTATTATAGAGACTCTTTTTATCATTTTGTTGAATAAATCAAAAACTGATATTTAAATTGCCACAATTAAAAGCACAACCACCATTTCAAATTTGAGAGATAAGTAGGATAATTAATCGATATTTAGTTATAATAAAATATGAAGACGAAGTGGAAGAAGAATTTGAAGAAGTTACCCATGACTAGATTAGACTACGGCTTGCTCTTGCTCTTCTTCGTCATCTTCTTGTTTGACAAACTTTATCTTAACAAACTACATGCCTAAAGAACACCATATGAGTTGTTATTTCAGATTAGTATACATGCCCAAAATCGCAGATCTTCAAAATCGTTTTTTGCTTTTGGGTTGTGGGTTTGATATGGTCTAATTTTGGTGGTTTGTGGGTTGCAGTTGTTGTGGGTGGTGGTGGTGGTGGTGCTGCTACCTGTTGAGTTGTGGTGGTTGTGGGTGGAACGGGAAGGGAGAAGGGGAACGGGAGAAATAGGGTTTGAGGAAGGAGATCTCTGTTAATATGTGGGTATGGTGGGTAGGTGTCTTTAGATGATTTGCTGTTGGTTTGCCGTGGGTTTGATGGAGGAGGACTTGATAGAGGAGGAGCTGATAGAGGAAGGAAGGGCATGCATTTTGGTGTTTGGTGAAAGAAAAGGCCAGAGCATCGTGAAAGAGTTTTGGTGAAAGAAAATGTACAACATTGTGAAAGAGAAGGCAGAGCATTAGGTTTGAGTTTTAGAAAATTTTTATATCGGCTTTGAGTTTTAGAAAAGGTTTATTATTATTATTTTTTTAATGTTGTGCTGACATGGAAAATTGTGAAAGTTTCAAAAGCTTCGGTTTTATATATATAGATAATTTTTTTTTGAAAAATTTTGGGGGGCCATGGCGGCATGGCCCTTTTGGCCCAATGTGACTAATTTGGGCTTACCTTTTTTAAATTTTGGGTGCCAACAAGTATATATCATATTTTTTTTTCTATATATACATATAGACACATGTTCGTGTATATAGTTTCAAAAAAAAAAAAAAAGTTTCAAGTATATATGTAATAATGTAGAGTTTCATTTTCACTTTTGGCACGGGAGAGGTTGCTGTTGTTTTTGCTGAGATGAATTATGAATTCCTAAGAGGATTTTATAAAAACATATGATAAGGAAAAAAAATTGTTTCTCAGTAGCGTATTCAACCTATATCAAATATCCTACTTCCTAAGGGAAGAGAGATTGGTACATTTCAACGAATAAGTTAGAATTTCAACGTTAAGGGGTCAGAGTAATAACAAATATAAAAAATCTAATCAATTTAAGGTCAAGTAGGAAACAAGACAAATTTGAGGTCATTCATATACTTATTGCAAAATTAAACTAAATATACTCTTAAAAAAAATTAAACTAAATATAAAGTTAAAAAGTAAGTTCTTGAAAATTTTGGGATTGTTGATACTTATGGTGGTTATAGTCCCCATTTTCTCATCATTACTATTTAGTATCCCAAATAGTTAGACAACTAGATTCTCAAAAAAAAAAAAAAAAAAAAGAAAGGTTTGACAACTAAAATCAAACATGACACTATTTTTTTGTCCAAATCGAACAAGAACACATTTTTAAAAAGGAAAAATATAAAAATCACTAATTGGATTTAGGAGAAATTATAAGGTTCTCATGGTGAACAAGTGACGTGGTCAATCAGAGGACTATATAATTTCTCCGGATTTAGGCCAATACCAAACTGTACCAATATTATAAAAAATAAAAAATAAAATATAATTTTCTCCTTCAACACAAATGACACTAAACACTATTTCAAAGTTCCTTACTTCTCTAAGTCTTATACTTCCTCCAAATAGCATGTTTTGATTGCACAAGTCTCAAAATGATTACATTATAACAAAGGCGAAAATAGCCAAATAGCACATTTTCGCAAACTATATTGTAATCTACCACTATTTTGGAAATATGTAGGGAACAACCACTTTTTAGGTACTTGAGTTTGGTGAAATCGAGTTTTCTATAGTGCTTGAGTTTATGGAACTAGAGTACCATAAAAATTTTTCAGAGTATATTTTTCAAAGAACTCGAGTTTTTGGAATTTGAGTTTCACAACAAATTCGAGATTCAAAAAAGTGGTAGATCCCTACATATTTTCAAAACAATAATAGATTGTTAATTTTTTTACTAAATAGCGGTAGTGGACCATTTTTGCCTTATAACAAATATACATACGTGCGAGAGTGTTTGATAGTCACTAGTAGATAAATAGCTACCAAAGCAAGATAAAAAAAGTTTTTGTACCATCTCACAAGCCCAAACCTAGGAATAATTTTGGTATGTTATATTTCTTTTTAATTTTTTTAGCAATATTGTTTTCTAACTCTTACTTAAAGTAGGAATTCCTCTATTTAAAATTATATTTAAATAAAGGATATGAAATCAATTTGTTATTAACTAACAAATAGTACTAAACAATCAAAATATTGAACATTTTCACTAGAAATTTCAAGAAGTGCCACTTGAGTTACTAGGTTCTTGACTAACTTGTCGTGAATGGATTATAATAAAATCAGTGTTAGTGATGACCCATGCAAAAGTTATGTTGTTTCAATCACAATTTTCCATCTTAATAAGTTATGAAAAGAGTTGTGTATTTAGCATTGCTCTTCCATCATCCGAAAAAGTAGGTGGCTTTAAGATGAAGTTTAATGCTACATAAACAACAAATTTCACAACTTTTTTTTAACCTATTAAGTTAGCAAGCTTTTACTAATTTTTGTATGGGTCCACTACTAACATTACTTTTTAACTTGCCACTAACAATTTGTGTCAATTTTTTTTGTCAAAACATTTGAGTTTTTAAACTTTCTTGAAGATGAATAATTCTTGACTAATGACTATATGTGTATGCGGGCCAAAATGAGAAAATGCCCCTTTTTGGAAAACAATTTAGTAAAATGCTCATATTTTGAAATCATCTAGCAAAATGTTCCTGTTTTTGAAACTTAAT
This sequence comes from Quercus parvula, assembly GCA_030820535.1. NCBI lineage: Eukaryota > Viridiplantae > Streptophyta > Magnoliopsida > Fagales > Fagaceae > Quercus > Quercus parvula. The sequence goes on from JAUAME010000012.1 coordinate 23,586,111, forward strand.
TTTAACAAAATTGAGTTATAAGTGGAATTCGACATTAGCAATGTTGAGTTTTATGCATATTTTGTCACTTAAATTTTTTTGTGAAACTAGATATTAGTAATATCAAGTTCTACTTAAAAAAACATGTAGAACTCAATTTTGAAAATATTGAATATTACACAGAAAAATCGAGTTAAAAAATATGGACATTTTGCTAAATAGTTTGAAAAGATGGACAAATTGCTAAATTGTTTTCTAAAATGAGGCATTTTCCCATTTTGGCATGTGGATGCGCATGTGTTGGAATATTATGGGTTGTACCACAAGCCTCATGAACCAAACTTGTTGAAAGCCCACTATTTAATTGGGCTCAACTTCTTAGGCCTGAACCCAACAACAGAAAACCCACAAAAAGTCAAGGACCGCCTCTGTAATTTTAGAAAAGTTCGGCACCTCCTTCAATTTTCGCTTATAAATAGCCACCCCGGCTTGCCCTAGCCTCGTTTTTATTTTCTCTCTCTCACCCGAAATTTTCTCTCTCTAAAATTAGTCAAAATCTCATAGTTAGGGTTTTTTTTTTTTTTTTTTTGCTTCGAATCGGGGCAATAGAGAGGGTCTACTCGACTCGACTCGACTCTCAGGTTCGTTCGTTCGTTCTGTGCGGTTCGTACTGTAAGGGTTTATTGATGGGAACGGAGAGGAAGAGGAAGGTGAGCTTGTTCGACGTGGTGGACGAGTCGAAGATCGCCAAAATCAACGGCGGCGGCTTCTCGTCCTCGGTGGCGGCGATGAGCAACAGTAGTAGTATTATTGGCGGAGGCAATAGCAGCAACCCCGCGATCAATAGCTGGACGGGGAGGCCGTACTCGCAGAGGTACTATGAGATTTTGGAGAAGCGGAGAGGCTTGCCTGTTTGGCACCAGAAAGAAGAGTTCTTGCAAGTTCTCAAGGCTAACCAGACTCTCATCCTCGTCGGTGAGACTGGTAGTGGCAAAACCACTCAGGTTTGATCTTTGTTTCTCTTTTCTATAATATGTTTGGTTGCTGAGAAACTAGAGGGAAAATTGATGCAGGTTCAGGGATTTGCTTATCAAATACTGAGGTTGAAATTTTAGATTAGGGTTTTGGTTGTTTAATATCTTATACTGACCTTTTAATTTTCCTTTTTGTTTGGGTTTATAAGCATGAATAGTCTGGAATATTTTATTCTGTATATGACCCTTTAATTTTCTATTTATTTGGGTTTATAATCATGGATATACTGGAATGGTTAGTGGCGAAGCTTTAACTTGATAGCATTCATAAGAGTGTTTTATTAAAGTTTGTTGCATAGTCATTTATTAATTAGATATAAATGTTAAACAATTTATCTGATAGGGTGGGTAAGAATTTGATATTCCCAAGGAATTGAGGGTTTTTTTTTTTTTAAAGAAAAAACCTCCTTGAACCTTAATATTGGTGCCCATAAGATTGAAATGTATTTTATGTTTCTCGGAAAGTTGTGTGTTATATTTTTTAGTTGAACTGCCTTGAGCATGGAGTAATTATCTTGTGTGTTGAACATGGAAGTTAATGAAATATATGCCCCTTTTCTACAGATTCCCCAGTTCGTTTTGGAAGCGATTGATTTAGAAACTCCAGATAAGCGCAGGAAGATGATGATTGCGTGCACCCAGCCTCGTAGGGTGGCTGCTATGTCTGTTTCTCGTCGTGTTGCTGAAGAGATGGATGTAACTATTGGAGAAGAGGTTGGTTATAGTATCCGTTTTGAAGACTGCAGTAGTGCAAGAACAGTTTTGAAGTAAGCTCATCCTTCAGATTTAACATGTCTTATCTTTTATATATATATATATATATATATATATATATATAGGGTGGTTACGTGCTGCCTGGACATGATTTGAAAGTGTACTCATTGTTTGTTTTCGTATCAGGTATTTAACAGATGGTATGCTTTTAAGAGAAGCGATGACAGATCCGCTTTTGGAACGCTACAAGGTCATAATTCTTGATGAGGCTCACGAAAGAACATTGGCAACTGATGTTCTGTTTGGACTTCTGAAGGAAGTGTTAAAAAATAGACCTGACCTGAAGCTAGTTGTAATGAGTGCTACTCTTGAGGCTGAAAAATTTCAGGGCTATTTTTTTCAAGCACCACTTATGAAAGTTCCTGGGAGGCTTCATCCAGTGGAAATATTTTACACTGAAGAGCCTGAAAGGGACTACCTGGAGGCAGCAATCCGAACTGTTGTGCAAATTCATATGTGTGAAACTCCTGGAGATATACTTGTGTTTCTCACTGGTGAGGAGGAGATAGAAGATGCGTGCCGAAAAATAACTAAAGAAGTTGCAAATATGGGTGACCAGGTGGGACCTGTCAAAGTGGTGCCTTTGTATTCTACCCTTCCTCCGGCTATGCAGCAGAAGATATTTGAACCGGCTCCACCTCCCGTGAAAGAGGGTGGTCCTGCTGGAAGGAAGATTGTGGTGTCAACAAACATTGCCGAAACTTCTTTGACCATTGATGGTATAGTATATGTAATTGACCCTGGGTTTGCAAAACAAAAAGTTTATAACCCACGAGTGCGTGTGGAATCATTGTTGGTATCTCCGATCTCTAAGGCTAGTGCACACCAGAGATCAGGGCGTGCTGGAAGAACTCAGCCTGGAAAATGCTTTAGACTTTACACTGAGAAAAGTTTCCAGAATGATCTTCAACCACAGACCTATCCAGAAATATTAAGATCAAACCTTGCAAATACAGTTCTTACTTTGAAGAAACTGGGAATAGATGATCTAGTGCATTTTGATTTTATGGATCCCCCTGCTCCAGAGACATTGATGCGGGCTTTAGAGGTTTTGAATTACCTGGGAGCGTTAGATGATGATGGAAATCTGACAAAGCTGGGCGAAATTATGAGTGAATTTCCATTGGATCCTCAGATGTCAAAGATGCTCGTTGTTAGCCCTGAGTTCAACTGTTCAAATGAAATTCTATCAGTTTCAGCCATGCTTTCAGGTATGTTTTTATTGTCTTGTCCTTTTATTTTCATATTGAGTCCTGTCCTAGTAATATAGGAAAGTACTGTTTGGCTGCATCATGATTGGATGTAGCCATGGGTCTGGCATGTGCAGAGACATATATCTGTGCATATGATGTCTTCCAACTGCTTGCACATGCAAGTACATGTGCACGTGGTTAGAATACTGTGTCAAATTAGGTTGTCATCAGCAACTGTCTTCTCTAGGTTTCATGCCCCCGGTTGGCATGTTCCATAGGATTTCTAAGTAAGTGCTGATGCAGATAGTTGCAGTTTCTCAGTATTCTCTCATGAAGAAAATGGTATCGTCTCGCCTCTATGCATCTGCTGACCTCCGTGGGCCTCCTCTGTGATAACCAATTTCTTTCTTTAGTACCCAATTGCTTTGTCCGGCCTAGGGAGGCTCAGAAAGCTGCTGATGAAGCAAAAGCTAGGTTTGGGCACATCGATGGAGATCACCTCACGCTCTTGAATGTATACCATGCTTACAAGCAAAACAGTAAGTACTTTTATCTGTTCTTTTCTTTAGATTTTTAATTTTATAAATTAATCTCAAGCAGTACTAGTCACTTTTCAATGCACTCTGGTTCTAATATTCTTCCTTGTTTATGAATGGGTTGCAGATGAGGACCCATCATGGTGCTATGAGAACTTCGTCAACCAAAGGGCGTTGAAGGCTGCTGATAATGTTAGACAACAGCTCGTGCGTATCATGGCCAGGTTTAACCTCAGGTTGTGCAGCACTGATTTCAACAGCCGTGATTACTACATCAACATAAGGAAGGCTATGCTAGCAGGATATTTCATGCAGGTAGCTCACCTGGAACGTACTGGACACTACTTGACAGTGAAGGACAACCAAGTATGTAAAGCGATTCTTTTATTATCCTTTTCTTAAAGCTTTTTTTTCTTATTGGTTCTGAAATATGCTGTATCTAGGTTTTTTTTTTTTTTTTAAATTTTTTTAATTTATTGTTTTTGCAAAAAAATAGATCTAAATTTCCTTTATAATCTGTTTTGCAGGTGGTGCACTTGCATCCATCAAATTGCTTGGATCACAAGCCGGAGTGGGTCATCTATAATGAATATGTTCTAACAAGCAGGAATTTCATTCGGACGGTGACGGATATTCGTGGTGAATGGTTAGTTTCAAGCTTTTGATTAATGATTTTTCTTTTGTGGCAGTAATAAATTATACTGTATTTTATTATTTTTCTTGGGGGGTGGGGTCTGGCAGGTCTCTGAGTATGACTCATGATAGGTGGATGTTGTATGTATGATTAATTCCAGTATTTGGTCTCTGCTAGTTAGGTATTTTTTTTTTTTTTAAGAATAAAATCCTAGGCTGTTTATTTGATGCACTTGGCTTTGATCATGCACTTGGCTTTGATCATGTTCACACGTGCAGCTTGAGAACTAGTTCAACTAGGATTTATAAGAAATTAAGAATAAATTGTTTTTGCATTAGAGTGATGCTATAGTCACATTATTTTACAACATTTTTACAAAATGTTGATGTAGCCAACTACTTTTTGGTTTTCATCTAGGCCTACTATTAATATCACTTTTTCATTTATCAGTAATTACTCACCATATCAGCAATTTGTAAAAAATTTTGTAAAAAAGATTGTCTCTAGCATTACTCTTTCCATTATTGTAGGCTCGTTTATTTCCCTTATAAGATGTGTTTATCAAGGCTAATCAGCAATTTTCTTTGGGTACAGGATAATTGATATAGCACCACATTATTATGATCTGACGAATTTCCCGCAGTGTGAGGCTAAGCGTGTTCTTGAGAAGCTTTACAAGAAGCGGGAGAAGGAGAGGGAGGAGAGCAGGAACAGAAAGTGATAATATTTTCAGTATTGGCATCTTTCAACTCCTTGTTTGCCTTTTCTACAACGGAAAGGAGGAGCCATTTCCTGAGATTTCAATTCTTTCATTATATTAGTCATTGTGTAACTCTCAGGAGGACCAGCTTGGCAGTGAAATCGGTGGAAATTTGGCAATGTTTCTGTACCATTAACTAGTGTCAGTTTTAGTGAACTATAATTTTCTATTGTATTGATTATCTTAATTTATTCTGGATTTGATGGTTTCATTTAAGAAAAACGGGAATTAATGTTATCTATGCTACAGGGAACAGGATTCCCCCACTTGGGCTTTACTTTTTAACTGTCCCAAACAGCCTTATTGGACAATAAATGTAACAAAGTTCGCAAAAAGGCTCTACTTTTTAACTGTGCCGAATAGCTTTTTTTGACAATTAGTGTAACAAAGTTAGCAAACAGTCAACTGAATTAAGAAGTTTTAAAAAAATAGTTTATCTTTATTAAATCGGCTTTTCCTAAAAAGAAAATCTGAACTGAGAATTAAAGTGATTATATCACTTTTTTAGTTAAAATTATTTACCATCTTCCTCTACCAAAATCTCTTAAACTTAAAATACTGTCTGATTATCAATAAATAAATATATATATATATATATATATATATATAATACCAAGTTCTTGGCACACCTCACTGAAAATTTTAGGCCAACTACAAATATTTTGTTTGATGTTTTAACCACAAAATTTTAATGATACTAACTTATAATTTAGCTATTACATTTTTTATTTTGATAGAGTAAAGGATTAAAAAAAATTGAGCATGAAGGATTTGAAAAATTCAGCAGCACCACCAAAAGCAATTACTCAATTGAACCAATTCAAAGTTCAAACAAAAATTGCTCCCTTATCAAAATGGGTTTATCACCTTAAAACAATTATTAATATTAATATTAATATATATTTAACTAGCCTTATTGCATGCACTTTATGCGTGCTTGACCTTCTCTCTTTTTTTTTTTTTTTTTTTTATTTCAATTTTTCATTTATCCCAATTTGAAGTTTATGTGTTTGTCCAATGATATTATTTATTTGCGAACTACTGATATAGTCCGGAGAATGATGAAGCTAGCACCAACAAATGAATATCAAAACTATTACTATCTATCTATCTATCTATATATCTATATATATCTGAAGTGTTTGACCATTTGTTGATATTCTAATATTTTGCCACATAACCTTTGGTAGTCCCACGATTTTACATATCATTTTTTATGAATTTATTTATTATGTCAAAATGAGAGTTTTAAATTGATTACTACTTAGCAACATCGAGAAGTTTTTTTTTTTTTTAGCCAACTACTACTCAACAATATAGAGAGTTTTAAACCAACTAATACTTAGTAGACTAGATTGTTGATCTTCTAATATTTTGCCACATAAAATTTGGTAGTCCCACAATTTTACACATCATTTTTTATGAATTTATTTATTATGTCAAAATGAGAGTTTTAAATTGACTACTACTCAGCAACATGGAGAAGATTTTTTTTTTATTTTTTTAAACCAACTACTACTCAACAATATAGAGTTTTAAACCGACTAATACTTAGTAGACTAGATTGTTGATCTTCTAATATTTTGCCACATAAAATTTGGTAGTCCCACAATTTTACACATCATTTTTTATGAATTTATTTATCATGTCAAAATGAGAGTTTTAAATTGACTACTATTCAGCAACATGGAGAAGATTTTTTTATTTTTTAAAACCAACTACTACTCAACAATATAGAGAGTTTTAAACCGACTACTATTCAACAACATGGAGAGTTTTAAACTAACTAATACTTAGCGGACTAGATAGTTTTAAACCAACTACTGCTCAACAATGTGGAGTGTTTTAAACCAAATAGACCTCCTACTACTACTACTACTACTATATATATATATATATATATATATATATATAGTACTACACCAAAACCCCTCTCTTTGCCATCTCTATTATTTTGTTTCTACAAACCTTTTGTCCTCAAGTCTCAAGGAATCTTTTACATGAATTTTTCTTTTGTATTTACTTTTGTTTTTCATATTTTTTTTCTTTAATATTTTGTGTTTGTCTATCTTTATTTATTTATTTGTTTTTTATATAACTTCCATTGCCTGTGTGCTTGTGTAATATTTTATGAAGAACCAAACTTCTAGACACTATGTTTGATTCTAGAATTTTATAGATAGAGTAAATGCTAAAAGAAAGGTAAAGGTAATGGATGCTACCAAAGTATCTTAGATTTTTTAATTCTCATGTTTGACATCTTCGTTTAGTTGGATGAATAATTTGTGTTATAAAATGTTATTTTTGTATTACTTGATTTGTTTTTTCCTCTTAAAAGCTTCGGTGGAACTTAGAATTATTTTTTTCGTCAATAAATTGTTGCATTTTGTTGTTCCATATTTCATAAGAGTTTAAACATGGTAGAAACAGATATAGTGCACCTTTGTTTCATCTTAAAAAATTTTAAATATGGTCATTTTTTCAAAATATGTATATCTTCATTTCGTATTATATAAAATTAATTTTCATTAATTTTTAACTAATTGTATCTCTGTTAACTATTCGGTACATTGCATGGATTAGTAACTAGTTTTAAGTTTTAATCTTTAAATATGTTTATGATGCACCAAATGTCATTAAAAAAAAAAAAAAAAAAAACCGAAAGGATGTCTACTTGGCACAAAATAAAATAAATTACATAAGTCTTTTTAATTTTTATTTTTTTGGGAAGAAAGCCAAAAAAAGAGCAAAATCAAGTCACACGTCGCCGTTTAAGTATATTCATCATTTGAGTAGGGTTTAAGCTTATTACTTCCGGTCCCAAATTCATCTTCATTCTAAAAGTAAAACCTCAGAACCCAGAAATGGCCTCCTTGTTCTGCAGATCAGCTCTAAAGCTGGGTTCAACTTCAAGGTCGTCTTTGGCTTCTTGTTCCAAAACCCTAAACCCAAAATCCCTACTCCCCAAATCAAACATTCCTTCTACTCCTGCCTCTGCCTTTTCTTCTTCATCCACCACCATTCCTCGTGCTTCAAGGTATACACACTTTCAAACCCACCTTCTTCTATTAATTCCATTGCTCACTTTTTCTTTAAATACGTTAACTTTCGCTTATTTTCAAGCTGTTTTTGTTTCCAATCTTTTACAGGAATAAGATTCTTATTCTCTGTGTGTGTGTTTTTTTGTTGGGTTATTGTTTTATAGGGTGGTGTCGGTGTTGGGGAGCGTTGAGTCAATGATGCCACTTCACAGTGCCATAGCTTCAGCTCGGCTCAAATCCAACATTGCTATTGATTCCTCTTGCTGGAGCTGGCTTTCTCAGGGTACTTCAATTTCATGTAATTTTTGTTTATCTTAATTGTTTCAAGATGATATCCTTAACTATGGTTCAATTAAAACTCAGCAATACTCCCCTTTACTATTGGAAATAAGCACGTTATTCTAATGGTGCGGGGCAAGTGCTTTTTAGTTATTGCCAATAGTTAATGGGGGACATTGCCTAGTTTACTTATCAAAAAAAAAAGGGGGGGGGGGGTGTGGGTGGGTGGCATTGCTTAGTTTGCAATTTAGGGAGGACATTGCAAGTTCACCATAGTAGTGGAATTTGCCTTTTTTTAATGTATGATGTGCAATGAATATTTGTGATTAGAGGTGAGTAAGGATAATAATTTTTTTAACAAAAAAAAAATGCAAAAAGGGTTTCTTGTATTTTGCCTGTGCTCATTAGTGTAGTTCTCTATTCATTGCATTATATCAAGATTCTGTTGGGTTCTTGATATGATTGTGGGTAAACAATGGAAAATGCTTCATTTCTCAATCATTTTTCGGCAATTGCCTTCTTCTTTTCCTTTCTAATGACACTAGATTTAGGATAAACGTTGATCATTTTGGCATTTATTCATGCTTTCATGGTTATAAATATAGCCATTTGTTAAGCTTACAAATAATAATAATAATAATTTTATTTTTTATTAAGATCTAAGCATATGTCAGTCACTTGGTTCATATTAATACATAAGCTGGGCTGCCAACAAGGATGGTTGTCTCTTGATTCATATAACATGTGTATTCTGACCTGTTCTTCTACTTCGTGGTATAGGACTTGCAATACCGTTGTGACAGGGGCTTGCTGGATCTTGTGGGACAATAAAGCTAGGATTTATTTCATTTTCAGTCTGTGAAAGGAACAGAATCTTCAAATCTTGATTTTCTGGTCTTTGTATTGTGCAACATCTTGCATATCGATTTCGAGGGTTTTCTTGGATTTTATGTAATAAGAATCCGCTGGTTAATGCAGTGTGGATAATGGAACTAGTGACTAGGGAACCCCTAATGTTTTGCTATGCTTATCCAGTCAATCTTGGAGTCAACATTTTAGTTTTGTTTGGTAGTCATTGCACTCTATTTAGGCTTGGTTACATTCTCAGGAAGATTTTGGGAAAGGAATGAAATGCTTAAAAAAATGCTTTTTTTTTCCACCTCTTAAAGCATTTATTAATATTTTTCTTTGCTCTATCTAATTTCCAATAGCCAAAATGATAGTTACTGTGAAGTGTGAACTTTAGAATTCATTTACAAAAGTGGTTTTTTTTTGGTTAATATCTGAATTGATTTTCACTTTGCATTTATGTTTCTAAAATGGGTTGGCAGTTGATTATTTATATTTACTCCATCAACCAGGAAGCCAGAAACTAATGGTCTATTTTTCGGCAAAATCATATACACAAGTAACTTCTGGATCTATGTGGGACAATATTTGCCATATTTTATATCAGGTCATGCTGAATGGGGAAAAAGTTCATAATCTTGAATTCCCATGCAACTTGTTTGACCATTTTTTTTTTTTTGGGGGGGTTGGGGTTGGGGTGGGGGGCTGTTGGGGATGAATTAAATATATATGATCTTGATCATTTAACATAAGGAGTGTTTCTATAAAGGCTCTAGATGCAATCACAATATTTATCCCAGGCAATCACTTGTGCACTGCATAGTAGATTAGCTATATGATCTTGATCTTTTAACTTAAGGTTCTTTTCCAAGTGTTTTTATGAAGGCTTTAGATGCAATCAGAATATTTAGCCGTCTTTTAACTATCATACTCTCAACCAGGTTGACTGATTTTATTATCATCAAGAAATTAGAATTTGAGAAAAGTAACACGGTGAATAACTTGCAGATTTGAAACTTTAGCTTCTAGATAGTGTATTAGAAACTCCAGGATCTTACATGCGCTCTGAATTACAATGGATCTGATCTTGATCTTTTAACATAAGGCTCTGTTCTGATTGTTGCTATGAAGGCTTTAGGTGCAGTCACAATATTTACCCCAGGCAATCGCATATGTATTGCATAGTGGAGATGCAAATTAGCTATATGATCTTGATCTTTCAACTTAAGGCTCTTTTCTGAGTGTTTTTATGAAGGCTTTAGATGCAATTGGAATATTTAGCTGTCTTTTGAATATCATGCTCATGACCAGTTTGACTGATTTTATTGCAATCAATAAATTAGAATTGTGAGAAGTTTGTAGATTTGAAACTTTAGCTTCTAGATTAGTGTGTTAGAACTTAGAAACTCCATGATCTTACATGCTCTCTGAATCACAATACTGATTAGAGTATTGTTTTCAAAATATTAGAGCATTTGGCAGTCATGAGGTGGTCTTGTGGCAGCTCCGATGGTGTCTAATCACTTTTTCTCTACTGGGTTTTACTCTTACAGTCATGAGGTTGTTCAGATGGGAACATATGGTAGCTCTCCTGATGGGTTCAACTCAAATGACTTCACGCAATCTCTGGGCAAGACCAATATGGTAATTTCACAACTCTCGAAGGGTATTTTCTTGGTAGATATCCTAAAGAGACTTTCGAATGCGGGTTTTGTGGATTTTGGTGTCAATAGAGGGGATAAAGTTGGAAGTGAGTGTAGTGTGCTATTGTTTCATGGGGCGGACAACAAGGGCACCAGGAGGTTAGATATGGGTGAGATTGGCCAGCCCAATTTAGTGTTGATGGAACCGAAGTCTTATTGTGGTCTATCTGTTTTGGATGCTTCGACGGTGGAGGAAGTGGCTCTCCCAGTAGTGGTTTCGGGTGAGGAGGAGAGTTCGGAAGTTTGTACTCCACTGTTGACTGTTATCCCTCCAGGGATGGATTTGTCAATGGAAGTGCACAACGATTCTGAGGTGTTAGATATTGGTGGTACGTTGGATGTCTCTAAATGGGTGAAGAACATAATCCCAAGTTTTAGTCGAGTGATTGGGCTTTCTGTTAATCGTCATGAAAAGTTGTGTATTGCTTATCTTCAAAGGCTAGAAAGGGAGATGATGGTTATTAACCAGCAGCGGAAGAAAGCAACTGCTAACCAAAAAGTAGCACTCTCCTTGGGTAAAGGGAAAAGAGAGTTGAGGAATTTAATCTCAACGGTTAACTATGATGGGAGATAGTGTGTTGGTAGTTTGGTGGTGTCAGTAGTGGGGCCATAAGTGTCTTTATGAAGCTGAAAATGGTTTCATGGAATGTTAGAGGTTTGAATGACTCCCAGAAACGTCTGGTAGTGAGAAACTTGCTTCGGGAGTGGCAGTGTAATGTTGTATGCCTGCAAGAAACTAAGCTTGCCGGTGTAGATAGTCAGCTGGTTTGCAGCATTTGGGGATGCCGATATGTGGATTGGGTGGCTCTAGATGTTGTTTAGACGGCTGGTGGGGTCTTGATTATGTGGGATCGGAGGGTCTTAGAAAAGGTGGAGGTTCTAGTGGGCTCGTTTTCGGTGTCGGTTCAGTGGAAAGGTGTGGAGGACGTTTTACTTGGGCCTGCTTAGGGGTGTATGGACCGAACGATAATAATTTGAGGAGTGATTTGTGGGATGAGTTGGTTGGTATTCAGCAGTATTGGAATGTTCCTTGGTGTTGTTTTGGGGATTTTAACGTTGTTCGTTTTCCTAGCGAACGGAGGGGTGGGTCTAGGCTTACTTCGGCTATGGAAATTTTTTTTGAGTTTATTGAAGATTTAAACTTGATAGATTTGCCGTTGGAGGGAGGTAGGTTTACATGGTCTAGTGGCACTGAACAGCCATCCATGTCTAGGATTGATAGGGCTCTAGTGTCTCAGGACTGGGAGCAACACTTTCCGGATGTGATCCAACGGATTCTTCCTAGACCCGTTTCAGATCATTTCCCAATTCTTTTGGAGGCAGGGGGAATGGCGAGGGGGAAAAGCCCCTTTCGGTTTGAGAATATGTGGCTGAAAATGGACGGGTTTGTTGATAGAGTAGATTTATGGTGGAATCGCCATTCTTTCTCGGGTACTCCTATCTATGTGTTTGCTAAAAAATTGAAAGCTCTGAAAGAAGACTTTATTCAGTGGAATCGCCAAGAGTTTGGCAATGTTGGGCGCAAGAAGAAAGAATTATTGGGGACTCAAGAGTCACTAGACGCTAAGGAAGAGGTTCTTGGTCTCACTGAGACAGAGAGAAATGAGAAGATTGTAGTGAAATCGCAAGTAGAGCATCTTCTCTCTCTAGAGGAGATGTCTTGGAGACAAAAATCAAGGATGCTATGCATTAAGGAGGGAGATAATAATATGAAATTCTTCCACATGATGGCCAATTCTCATAGAAGGTATAATAACCATTTGAATTTCTTAAAAGTGGATGGGGTGATTTATGAGGAAGAAGCAGAAGTGGCCACTCAGGTAGTTCAATTTTATAAAACTCTATATCAGGAGTCTGAGGAGTGGAGACCTTTTGTGGAAGGATTGGAGTTTGATCAAATAGGGGAATTGGAGAGGGGCTGGTTGGAGAGGAGTTTTGAGAAGGACGAGATTCTTTCAGTGGTCAGAGATATGGAAGGGGATAAAGATCCAGGTCCAGATGGCTTTTCTATGGCCTTTTTTCATCATTGCTGGAGTGTAGTAGAAATAGATGTTTTAGCAGTCTTTGAAGAGTTCTATCAACATTGCAAGTTTGAGAAATCTCTTAATGCTACCTTTATAGCTTTGATTCCTAAGAAGAATTATGCCTCTAACATTCGTGATTTCAGACCTATCAGTTTGGTGGGAAGCTTGTATAAAATCTTGGCCAAGGTTCTGGCAAATAGATTGAAAGTAGTGTTAGATCAGCTGATATTTGAATCTCAGAATAGTTTCATGGGAGGTAGGCAGATCCTCGATTTAGTTCTCATTGCCAATGAGTGTGTTGATAGCAGAATGAAGAGTAAGATTCCGGGGATGATTTGTAAGTTAGATATTGAGAAAGCTTACGATAATGTGAATTGGGAGGCCCTTCTGAAGTTGTTGAAGAAAATGGGCTTTGGGGAGAAATGGTGTAGTTGGATTCGAACCTATATCTCTACAGTGCAGTTTTCTGTGTTGGTTAATAGGTCCCTAGCTGATTTCTTTGGTAGCTCTAGAGGTTTGAGACAAGGGGATCCTTTGTCTCCCTTACTATTTTTAGTTATGATGGAGGTGTTTAGTAGGATGGTGAAGAGAATGGAAGGGGTAGGTTTACTCAGTGGCTTTAAGGCGGATGGTAGGAGGGGTAGAGGGGAATGTATGTCACATCTACTTTTTGCGGATGACACTATCTTGTTTTGTGATGCAGAGGTGGAGCAAGTCCTTCATGTTCGACTGCTACTTCTTTGTTTTCAGGTTGTGACTGGTTTAAAGGTTAACGTAGCTAAAAGTGAATTGGTGCCTATAGGGGAGGTTAATAATGTGCATGTATTGGCAGAGATTTTCGGTTGTAGGGTTGGGGTCTTGCCAATGACTTATCTTGGTATGCCATTGGGGGTGTCCCATAAGTCCCCCTCTATTTGGAACTCTATTTTGGAAAAAATTCAACAGAAGCTAGCTGGGTGGAAGAAATTGTATTTATCAAAAGGTGGTAGGCTGACTCTGCTTAAAAGCACGCTATCTAGCCTCCCCACTTATTTTTTATCTCTTTTCACCATCCCTACACATGTGGCTAACAAAATCGAGAAGTTGCAAAGGGACTTCCTGTGGGGAGACCCTAAGACTCATTTATTGGGTTGGAAGAAGATATGCATGCCTAAGGCCAATGGAGGCTTGGGTATTAGGAAATTGACCCCACTTTCAATAAAGCTTTACTAGGAAAGTGGCTTTGGCGGTTCAGGGTTGAGGAGAATAGGCTTTGGAGGAGGGTGGTAGCTTTGAAATTTGGGGAAGATTGAGGGGGGTGGACCTCAAAGTTGGGAAGGGGTGGCCATGGCTGTGGTTTGTGGAGAAGTATTCGGATGGGCTGGGAGGTTTTTAACAAAAATGTCCAGTATAAGGTTGGAGTGGGGGATAGAGTGAAATTATGGAAAGATAGGTGGTGTGGAGATCTTCCTCTCAATTTGGCTTATCCAGTCTTGTACAATTTTGCTTCAAACAAAGAGGCTTCCGTTCAGTCTTCTTTGATATGTCATGGGGCAGGGGATAGGAGAATTTGGGATGTTCGCTTCAATCGAGGTTCTAATGATTGGGAGGCAGATGTGGTGGACGAGTTCCTATGTCTCTTGGCATCCAATCTACCTTCAGGGACTGAGGGTGATCGTTTGATATGAAAGTTGACAAAAAAAGGGGATTTTACTATCTGTTCATTTTACCACAAGTTACATGGTTCTTCTTCTGTTGTTTTTTCTTGGAAAGGCATTTGGAAGATTAAGGCACCCCGACGTGTCTCTTTCTTTTTGTGGACAGCAGCATGGGATAAATCCTAACGGGAGATATCCTGCGGCTCAGGGGTTTTGACTTTGTTGACTGGTGCATTATGTGTCGTTGCTATGGTGAGACAGTGGATCATTTGCTGTTACATTGTGAAAAGGCACATCACATGTGGTGCTTTGCCTTTAAGATTTTTGGGATTTCTTGGGTTCCCTCTTGTACGGTGTTAGATCTTCTATTTAGTTGGTGGAATTGGTTGGGGAAGCATTCCTTTTACATCTGGAACTTAGTTCTGTTGTGTTTGATGTGGTGTATTTGGAAGGAATGCAATCGGCGGACGTTTGAGGATTTGGATAGATCCGAGGACCATTTGCTTGCTATCTTTTCTGGTTCCCTGTTTGATTGGGCTAGGGCTTGGGGACTCACATCTAGTGACTCTCTTCCTCTTTTCCTTAGCTCTCTTTCTTTGTAATTTATGTTTTTTTTTGTTTTTGCTCTCTTTCTTTTTGTTCTTCTGTTCTGCTGTTGCTATTTTGCTTCTAGCAGTTTTCTTAATATAATTTTTCTTACCTATCAAAAAAAAAAAAAAAATATTAGGGGAAAAAATAGAATGGGGCATGTATAGAACATGAAATTCAGTCTTGTAATTCTTTTCTTAGGGAAAGTATAATTTTTGTTTTCCCTGCTATATTCAATCCAATCATTCTAGGAGATCTAGCAGGCGATATGCCCATGAACAGCTTTTGTTGTAACAAAAGCTACTAATATTGATAATCTGTCTGTCTCTGGCACTTATAGACGAAGTAAAATTACAATATGGGAGTCAATATTGAAATGGTGGCTGGCACTTGCGTTGTGTGGCCTGATTAAGAGTGCATTTATTATATTGTGATATAATGTCTACACCTCATGAATGGAGATTGAAAATATCATTTTCCCATGCTTCAATCTTTATCAACTCCTCATTTTCTCATGTTAGCTCATACTGTCATTAACTGTTAGTCTAGGTTTGACCTCTAATGAGATGAGAAACCTATAGTTCATATGATAATGATGACAGTACATTGCTGATTCTTCCATATCTAAGATGAGTTGCATTCTATCAGTGATGGTTGGGTTAAATGTCCCTTATTCAAGTTCATTGGCAATTTGTTGCTATTTCTTCTCAGCTGGTATATAACTCATTCTTCTTGTCATTTTCCCCACAGAATTTGACTCATTAGTTTGCATTACTCTATGATGCAACTTTCTTTTTCAACATTTCCATACTTGTCTCTACTCTACAAAGTTTTCATCTTTATGATTTACAATTTGTTTTCATCTACTGATTATCTTCCATGGCATTCCTAGACTTTGCAGTTCCTCGGTGACAAAGACCAAAGGCTTCAACCATTTCAAACCTAATTGCCCTGCATTTGAGCGGTCTTTGTACTACTTGTATTGCTTTAAAGTTTTCTTTGCCTTTCCTCCCCATTTATGACTTTTGCATGGTGTAAGTCATCATATGGCAAAGACCATCATATACTAGTATTTTCTTTACTTCTCTGAGGTAGAAAAATGTTACATACATTTTTTTAATAATTGAAAAATGTTACATACTTTTAATACATAGCTGTTAACTTAGACAGTTAGTGGGTGCTGAAACCTTTCTGCTTTCTGTATTTCAACCCTGAAAATGTTCGGTGAGATATTTCTTGGAGAATGTATAGGAAAACAACAAGAAATACAATCAGGAACTCCTGTTTTTCAAAATTTTATTCTAGACCAGTTAGGATATTTAAGATCTGCATTGTCTAGTTAGCAAAAGTATGGTAAACTTGATAGTATCGAATTTTCCATGTCTCCCAACTGATATATTATATTTCTTTGACACTTCCACAAGAGTTACCATAGCGTAATTTAACTCTTTCATGTTGGTATTTTGCTTTTATTGAGGCCTGCACATTGAACTCATGTCTTCTCAGTTAGGAGGTCATAGGCTTTTTGCCTGCACCTTTCTAGAGTAATTGTTCTCAGTCTGACTGTGCATTAGAGAAATGATGCGTTTTTTTATCCACAGTAATTGGGCTTAGGAATTCTTTGTCACTCCACAATTATAAGTGCTTGTGGGGTGTGAGGGCCAAGGGCCGGGGTTTAAGTCTCTTGAAGAGAGCTTCACGCATATATACACTTAGAATATGCTATAATAGAATTTCTATAATAGAATCTCATAGTAGCATAACCACTTATAATTTATTAACCACAGATCTGTGACAATTAAAGTTGATACAGCTTGTGATGTGGCAGACTACCTAATGAATCTAACTTCCTTAACATTCTTTGTTACTTGTCACAGACATCAAGCTTGAATGACTTTCATTCTTCATTAGCCTACAGTGTGTTGTGTGTAGGGTGCAGTGTGCACCAATGGAATTCGTTGAATGATATTACAAAAGCTTGAGGAGCAATATAGTGGTTGAAAATTTTTGTGTGACTGTGAGAGAGAGAGAGAGAGAGAGAGCAGGATGCATAACTAGTTGAACATGATTTTAGCTGAGTAACTAAAGTACCAACTTCCCACTCTTTTCTTTTAGATGAAGTTCTATGTAATATATTCTACTATCTTGATAGACAGTGGATGATAGTAATTTGTTTCCCCTTAAATGGATGAGATACTTTTAATTTGTGAAGACTCATACAACATGAATGATTTTAGAGTCGCATTAACTGGCGGTCAACAAAATGAGATCTTTTCTTTCCTCTATTGCACTTTTTTCTTGAATGTTTATTTCATGAAATTGATCACAAGCCAACTCCAGCTGAATTCATAAAGACGTCCAACTTTAGAGGGAGAAATGTGTGGAATGTCCATATCATGATTCATTGGCATTATCAGCTTTATCGAATTTTGTACCTCGCAGGAAAACATAAAGCTAAGATAAATTTATGATTGCTTCGGTACTTCTTTACTCGTTATGCGTTGAACCATTCAAAGTTTAGGCACGTGCATAAAATACTAGATATCAAATGATTAGGTGGTGCATGTATCCTGATTGAAAATTCTATGAAATCTAAATTGTGCTCGTGAAGTCATAGCGAATTTAGCCTCCATAAGTTGGTACAAAACTTTCGTAACATTGTAAAGCTGTAGTCACAATATGCATAAATACTTTCTCGGTTTTTCCTGATACCTTAAAATAATTCTTGGCCAAGTCAGAGTGGTTGAAGGTTGGATAGGTTTCAAGAAAGAACCTTTGAAGTTTGAAGATGACCAAACCTTTAGTTTGGTTAAAGGATTATTGCTTTCAGTTGTCTGAAATCCTAAAAATATCATCCTAGGTATCAAGACTCAAGCACTTTGTAGCTCAATCCAATATAGACGTTCAGGGTTCAATCCCCACCCTCAACTATCGAATTATCGAAAAAAAATATCATCGCATCCCATGTAACAACTAACAAGTACACGATTAATGCCTTTTTTTAGTAGACCTAGTGACACAAAAATTCATAATATTTTTTCCAAAATTATTGAGGTGATGTTAGTGGTGAGATTATATTAAAAGTAATGATGTTAATCTTGGTTATATCAAAATAAAGTTATAGCAATCACAATTTAACAGAGCAATGAAACAAGTAATGATTTATAATAAAAAAAGAAAAGAAAAAACAAGATATGAAGGGTTTATTTATTTATTTGTTTATGGATACAAGTTATGAAGTTGTTGTGTCACAAGTTGC
Source organism: Quercus parvula (assembly GCA_030820535.1). Lineage (NCBI taxonomy): Eukaryota > Viridiplantae > Streptophyta > Magnoliopsida > Fagales > Fagaceae > Quercus > Quercus parvula. The sequence continues at coordinate 23,604,401 of JAUAME010000012.1, forward strand.
TTGTAGCCTTGTACCATATATATTAACCTCGTTAATCTGTAGAGAGAGAGAGAGAGAGATAATAAATCTTTACTGTGTAATATAACGCTTGCCCATCCCTTTCAAATTTTCAATATGCCGATCTTGTGAACCTGCGTGTTCCTTTATTGGATAAGATCTAAAGAATTTCAAATACTGAGTGACCCTAGTCTACATATGGACCAGTAATACTTGCTAATCCAACAAAAAGAAATAATAAAACGAATCAAGTACAAGATAACCCGTTATTGTTCGTGAAAATTGAGGACTTGGGTTGTACTTATTTTTTGAATTGATCGATTGTGAATTAAAGCAAATCAAAGACATTCCAATTTTGTTTGTCAAATACAGGGACTTGGGTCGTTTATTGTTTGCGATTTGACAAGTTGTACTTTGCATGGCCACGATTCTTCTATAGAAGATCGAAAGCTCTGTTTTTGTAGTATTGGAGAGTCAATTCTCAGACTAGAGGCTCATATTCGATTATTCTTCTTTATTCAATCTAGAGGCTGCAAAGAGAGCTTGTAACTGTCAAGTGTAATATATTATATGAGGTGAGATTTTTTTTTTTTTTTTGGTTATTGAATATACGGTTTTGGTTTTGCATGATTCCATGGTAATTTTTGAGAGAGAGAGAGAGTGTAATGTTTTTTTCTGCATGGTAGTCTACATGACGTGAGTTATTTGTCGTTTACAGCCAGGTAAGAATTTTATTAAAATCTGTGGTTTTTGTTCCGTTACTTTGTTTTTTGTGCTAAAGTTTTGTTACGCTCTAATCAGATGGTTGTATTCTATTCTTAGTCTGTTTTCATCTCCACAGACTTTCAATTTCAGCAATACCAAATAAAAGGAGACACAAATTCTTTCTCTAGTGTTTAAGCTATATTGCTCTGGTGGCGATTCTTTGTTTCTTTGAAGGTAAAATAATGGTTTTTTATTTACATCTAAGTTATTATTTAAATTGTTCCCTGTCTGGTTATTTTTCTTCTTTTTTCTGAAATGATGTGTTTTAAGTTTATTTTGATTTTTTTTCCTGCTCAGCTTGGTTTGAATAAGTTTTGAAAGACTATTTTCTTCAGCTTTTAATTTTGCGATGAACATTTGTTGGGCTTAAGCTATATACTTGGACTTTTCTCTGGGATTTTTCGTCTTCTTAACCCTTCTTTAAGATTCTTTCTGTTTCTGGTTTGTTAGTTGCTTTGGCCTTTCCTCTACTTAATTATATGTCCTTTGTTTCTGTACGCAATTCCTACAGTTAGAATAATAGTTGATGAAATTCACTATTTCTTCACTGCTTAAAATTTTGGGACAATTCATAATTTATCATGGTATCAAAATCCTTTTTTCTAACAACTAAAACTTTTAAGACAATTAGTAATTTATCGCCTACATGAGCAAAATGTTAATGCCATCTATCTTGATAAGATTCATATCCAGTTGAGTTTAGAGTTTAGACAGCTCCTCATTCCTTCTTATTTATTTATTTATTCCTTCTATGAGGTGTTCTGTCTCTTTGAACTGAATTTCTGCCATTATAAAATAGAAAGTGTTTTTCTATTTATTTTGTTCATGTAGATTCCTCTGTTCAGTTTGGTTCTTTGGAGAAGTTGGGCTTAATCTCTTTTATTATAGATTGACACCCCCAATCCTTTCTCTTGGGCACACTGATCAGCTGGGTTTTTGGTTTTGCTGTGTCCAAATTATGCCATGTAAATTTTTATGGTCTGACTTCATTCATATGGCTGCAGGTTTTCTTTCCTTGCCTGAATTGCATTTGTTTGAATTATCACAACTCATCAACTCAATTAAAGTGGAAATTTTTTACTGAAGATTAAACTCTTCCGGCAATGGAGAATTCTTACAAGTCATCTAATTGAATTAGCCAGCTTACAATAGGGACATGGTTATGAGGAACTCTTCTTATCAACCCTGCATCAAGGTATCATTACCTTGGCTTGATTTGAGGGTTTTTTATGTTAGAGTTAGCAAATGCAAGATTGATGATTCCTCTCCTGAGTACCTCACACTAAACCATATTCCACTTGATCATGATACGCTTCTTGAAGTTAATGGTGTTAGAACTAGCATATATTCTGACGGGGTGTCAACCCTTCTTAGAAGGGATCGATTAGATAAGAAGTCTGAAGAAGCTACATTTGTGAGCACTGATAGTATCAGGATGACAGGAAGTGTGAAGTTTGAGGTCTTTGATAAGGATGTTCTTGTGTTATCAGGGGTTTTAGAACTGTGTAATCACAATGGTTTTGTTAGAGAATCAAATAATCAAGGCCAGGGATGGAGCATTGATTGTGCATCAGATTCTACCGTGGAAACTAGCTTCTTTAAGGAGAAGCCAATGCTGGGGCCAGACTTGGCTTCACCTACAATTGAGGTCTACATTGCAGGGTCCTTTTTGAGCACTCCAATTATCTTAACAAAGACTTTGCAGCTCAGTCATCAGAAAAGGCATACGAGGAAGGGCATGTTGGATTCGATACCTGAATATGAGGTGACTGAAAGCCAAAAAGATGTTCCTTACAGGCTTAATTTGCATGTACTGCTTTGCTAATCTAAATCTTTAAATTTTAGATTGGATTTGTTTTTCTGACTTTTAGATGTTCTGTTCATATTTAGTGTGTGTGTTGCATTAAACTTGCCCATGCTTGCTGCATAAATATTCACTTTATTTGTTTGTTGCATAGAATATTGGATGCCTGTGTGGCATAGACAATCTTATCCTAAATGGTCAGAAGGATAGGTGCTGGCAAATGTTTTGAAGTTAAGAACTAATACAATACTACCCTTTTTGTTTCGTATGAGATTATTTTAGTGACTTATTAGAATTTGGAAGAGACGTATAATAAAAATATTTTTTATCCTATTTCTTCAGTCTTTCATGGTTTTCTATGTACTGTATACATATATGAATAAGAAATAATCATGGAACCCGTATGTACACTTGTGCAACCATTCTGATTTAGTAAAGAGGTGTTCTTAACATGACCTTGGCCTTGTAAAGAGTAGAAAAATTCTTTTTATTACTTCATACCATCTTGAACTTAGTCACGGTAAAGTATTATAGTTTGCTTATGGTGTAGATATATAATTTTCTCTTTTGTTGCCTTAGTTCCACTAGTGCTAAAACGTGGCCATGAACTAATAAAGAAATCACCTACTTTGTTGAGGAGTCAAATGCTGCTAAACCCAAAGTTCTATGGAGTCGTAGGAGCTCTCTGGTGAACTTACCTTTTGGTTCATACTATATTGTATTCACATAATTACAGAACGTATCTATATGGATATGGATGTTCTTCCTCTATCAACTAAAGCATCTTTTCATTTGTGAATTTCATTAGTATATCAGCTGATCTACAAATAGATGCCCTTATTTAGATATTGTTGCCTCTTGACATTCTTTGAGTTACTTCATGATATTAAAATACTCTCAAGAAGGCAAAAAGTGCATTAATCCCTATAGGAACTTAATCTTCACACTGATGACCAATATGCAATTTCTGTAATTATCTTGATTGGTTGAAGTCAACAGCATCGCACATTAAGGTCAAGTGGGTGCAATAGTCCAAATGTGATCATAATTGATATTGTTATTGTAGCTAGGATTTAATTAATTTTCATCCATATGATTTTCATAGTTTGGCATGTTGTTAATACTTCCCATGACTCATGCTTTATAATTTTTTTGGGTTATTAACAAATATTTCTTCACCAACCATGTTTTTTTGTTTACACATATTTTACTTTGCTACTAAATTTTGCTTCCCATAACCTAGCATCCTGATTTTATTTATACTTTGCAGATGTCAGAATTCCTGAAGCACAAACCAGAAAATGAATACTACAATAACCCCTACTTTGGGTCAACATATTTTGAAGGTGAAGATGGAGAGATTACATGGTTCAATGCTGGTGTAAGAGTGGGTGTCGGGATTGGCCTTAGTGTTTGTCTTGGAATTGGAATTGGAGTGGGCTTGCTGGTTCAAACATACCAAGGCACCACCAGAAACTTTAGAAGGCGACCACTGTAATCCACACTTTCCCTGTTTTCCCTTCTAGCCTAATGCCGTTCATTCAACACCCCTATGAAACAAATTAAGGCAACTTAGTGGTACTTCTGACGTGTTCCAGTTGACAATATGGAGGGGCTTATGGCTTTTGCAATCAAGTGAAGGAATGTATGAGTTCAAGCTTTTCTTGGTTTCTGCTGGGGCTAAGCCTTGCATCTGATATAAAAGGTTCATTTATTTCAAATGTACAACCATAAATTCAAGAAATCTTTCAGCATCTCTCACTTGATTTTGTAGGGAACGTTAGTGTGTTGAGATCCTTATGCAGCTAGTGTTGTCTGACGTGGCCTTCTATATCTGTGAAGTTCTTTTGTTTTCTAAGGTGTTGATAGCAGTGTAGTTTTGAGTAATGGAAAGAAATGTAGATCCCCTTTAACAGGTCATGAATAATTTGTGTTCGTACTTATTTTGTTGGCTTTTTTCTTGATGGACTATATTGTCATCATTCTAATTTGAACTGTTTACACCTGGTATACCAAATAATTTCTCCATATGTAAAACCCATTTCATTGTTTGAAGACGAATATTACCCGTCATATTTAATCACTGGAAATTAAAAAGTCTCTCACTGACAAGAGAATGGTTTCGCCAAAATTTAACTCCAAATAAGAACTGCATTTGTAATTGTAATCAGACTGCAAACGCAATAGTAAAAATTAACCAGGTTCAAAAGCCATTTCTAGAGGTATCTGGCAGGCTTACAAATTTCCAAATGGGAAGTTGGAATGAAATGCATCAGATTGCATTCTAAGCAGCCAGGACACAGTTGGCAATAGCCTTCTCCTAATGGAACTTATTTTCAGATAATTAGATAAGCACTAAATAGGGCAGATAGGATGATGTCAGGAAGGATTTCAAAAGCATTCAGACATGTTTCTGTTGCAGAGGTGGGAAAGATCCAGTTTTATATGCACAACACACACAAAGTTCTCTCTAAATGCTATTTAGTATGCACAATATTTGATAGAAAAAGGCTAAACCTCAGCAATGACAGAAGCAAAATGGTGAAGTGAAACAATATTCTTTAACCACAACATAAACACCGGTACTACTTTCTAACAGAGGTTGTATGCTTGCAGAGGTCAGGCTCCACGGCAGAACCCAGTGTTTAATGCTGTGAAAAAGTGTGTCCTGGGCTGTTTAGAGATTATTCTTAGGAATGACTCTTCCAATTCCAGGTGAAGAGATTTGTTATTGGGCAACATGGGTGAGACATTATCCTTGCATACAATAAGAACAATAAGGAAATTTCTCACAAACTTCTTTCGAGTCTGAAAATTATGAGAAGAACAAAACACATGATTTTTAGCTTATTTAATTGGTAAATAGTAACTTTGTCCCAGGACCTTTATCATTCCCTATGGTGAACGCTTTCTGCAGCAAAACAGAAACAAAGGAAATTTATGACTAGATCAAGGGAGCCATGTCCTCAAAAATACTCGTGTATAACAGAGTGCAATGATCTCATTTATTTCTGGAGTAGTTAAACTATTACAAAGTAGGAACATATGTTACATAACTAACAAACCACTACCGATTCAACTAACTAAAACTAAGGAGCTTATCTCTCAACTAGCTAACCATTATTAAAATAAATGATAATGTAACCCAAATTTCCTGCCACTTGAACTGTTATATCTACCCCCCCCCCCCCCCCCCCCTCCCCCCTTGGGAGAGCTATACTTGTCCTTAAGTAGAAAATCAAGAATTGTTGTTGAATGAGGACTTGTTCTTCCCAGGTAGCATCAGCAGGGGACAACCCTTGCCAGAGAATCAAGACTTCTTGTTTCCTACTACAAGTTCTGTGGTCGAGAACAACCAATCAACCATAGGCCAGGGCATTAATTTTCCTTCATCGGCACCTACGGCTGGTAAAGGTTGTTGGAACTGATAGTGTTCCAAATTTTTTAAGAAGCTAGACATGGAATATGGGAAGAATGTGTGCATCAACAGGCAAATCCAACTTATAAGCCATTGGCACAACCCTCTGCAAAATCTTGAATGTACCAACATATCTAGCAGATGACATGATGATGCTTCTAACTGCCACTGAGAGTTGTATATAAGGCTGCAACTTGAAATACACCAAGTCCCCTACTGCAAACTCCTCTCGGTGCATCAACAAGCAAATCCAACTTATAAGCCGTTGGCCCAACCATCTGCAAAATCTTGAATGTACCAACATATCTAGCAGATGACATGATGATGCTTCTAACTGCCACTGAGAGTTGTATATAAGGCTGCAACTTGAAATACACCATGTCCCCTACGGCAAACTCCTCTCGGTGCATCAACAGGCAAATCCAACTTATAAGCCATTGGCCCAACCATCTGCAAAATCTTGAATGTACCAACATATCTAGCAGATGACATGATGATGCTTCTAACTGCCACTGAGAGTTGTATATAAGGCTGCAACTTGAAATACACCGTGTCCCCTACTGCAAACTCCTCTCAGTGCTTGAAGTAGTAGATCCAGTTCATTCTTTCTTTAGTGGCCTTAATCTTCTCACGTGCTTCTTTAACTATGGCATCTTTGTTGGTCAGTTCTTGATCTACGGCATAGCCTGCTGGTACCAAGCCATGGCTACCCACGCATGCAGCAAACCATGTGTGCTTGCCGCTGGCAACACTCCATGGTTACTCACGCATGCTGCAAGCCATTGCTGCATTCCGCTGACAACAGCCCAAGCATACAGAAAGCAGCCAGCCCACGGCCACCACCCACACATGCAGCAATGTCACTTTACTATTAACAACAAAGAATTATAGTCAAACCACTAGGATGTAACTGCGTAATAACTTTTCTGCCATTTAGAGTTTAGTCAATAATAACTTGATCCAAGCTCATCATTTCACTTTCATTAGAGATATGTACCCAAATTTTTCCAAAGACTTGCACCATTCATCGTTTTGGGAAATACAAATCCTCTATCCCTCAATTTGTGTTCTATTTTATGCTCTGTCTGTTGACTCTATCCTAATTTATTTTAATCTTTCATCAGATCATAGGGTTTCTGCTGCAGTAGATGTAACCGAGACATCAACCATCTTTGCACTTGGTATCTTGTTGAGCAACTTCATGAAGAAAAATTCTTATCCCTTGTGATGCATGTTGAAAATTCATTTCTCGTTGAAGAAGACATCATTTTTAAAGATTTTGTTGTGTGGAAAGATCTTTGGTTGAATAATTTGGTAGCAAAGATGACTTTACTAGAAGCATTTCTGTCATTTTGTTATCTGTCACCAAAAGGAGACTCAACCCAACTACTTGCCTTCTGCTTTTTAACATGCCTCTCTTTCATCATTTCCCTGAACTCAATTACACTGCTCCATTCTTCCTTTTCACCTTGAATCTTTGAAAGCATTGAGTACACTGCAGGATGATCGTTTTTCAATTTGCAAATCCTCTCTGCAGCAACCTGACCAAGTTCCAAGCTTGAATGCAACCCACATGCACCAAGCAATGCACCCCATACGACAACATCAGGCTCAAAAGGCATTTCTTTGATAAATTTCTCTGCTTTCTCGAGCTTACCCGCTCTCCCATAGAGATCTACCATGCAAGCATAATGCTCCACTCCTGCTTTTATTGTGTACTCAACCATGGAGTTGAAGTACTTTTCACCTTCTGTAATCAACCCTCCATGCCCACATGCTGATAACACGTTGATGAATGTAATTTCATCAGGCCTAACACCAAACTTTATCATTCTTTCAAACTCCTCCAATGCTCTTATTGCTAATCCATGCCTAGCAAAACCTCCTATTATTGAATTCCATGACACCAAATTCTTATTTGACACGGACTCAAAAAAGCTAAATGCCGCTTCAATGTCCCCACATTTTGCATACATATCAACCACTGAAGTTGACAAGATGTCATCACCTGGTACTCCAGACTTTAAAATACTAGAATGAACTTGCTGTCCCATGATAAGAGAAGAACACCCAGCACATGCATCTAACACACTTGAAAAAGTAAAATGATTAGGCTGACACCCTGATTTCAACATCCAGATAAAAAGTTCTAATGCATCCATAAATTTCTGATTTTGCACATAGCCACTAATCATTACAGTCCATGAAAACACATTCCTTTCTCTCATTTGATTAAAAACAGACCAAGCTTCATTTATCCTCTTATTGCAAATGTACCCATTTACCAAACTAGTCCAAGAGACTATATTCCTCTCAGGCATCGCATCAAAGACTCCCTGAGCCTCAACCACGCAACCAAATTCCATATAACCGGAAACCAATGCATTCCACGATGTGACATCTTTTACCAAAATATCCTCAAACACTCTCCGTAAACCCACCTGATTCCCCACATTTGCGTATCCTCTCATCAATGCTGACCCAACAAAAACACTCATATTAAGCGCCAAACAGACGGCATGAGCATGAATTTGTGAGACTAAGACATTGAACACTGAGTCCAAAAATGCACTAATCACTATAGATAGAGTATACTCATTGGGTCTAAAACCAACCCTTCTCATTTGTACAAGGCATAAATACACTGCTTCTGGATTTTTAGTCTTGTGAAAACCTGATAGCATGGTGTTCCAAGAAACCACGTCTTTCATGGGCATTTCATCGAACAAGTCGTGGGCATGATGCATTTGGTGGTTCTTAACATAACAATTGATCATTGTGTTCCAAGAGACGACGTTTCGGGACGAGGGGTTTTGATCAAACAGTTTACGTGCATGGTTAATGCAATTTTGTTGAAAGTAAGTGTTAATCATGGAATTGAGATTGGGCGTTGAAAGAGTGCATATGTGGCGAGAATATGTAATAAGGACTTTGTCTAACCTGCGCATATCTTGCATTATTAATATTATTTGTGGCCAATATGAGGTCCTTTATTACAAAAGCACACGCCGGCAAACACACCCCCCCCCCCCCCCCCCCCCCCCCTCTTTTTTTTTTAAAGAAAAACTGAAATGAGTACTAATGAGAATGGGAAAACTTAGCACTATTTAAGTGTTGCTCTTTAAATTCCTCTCTTAGTGATAAAATTTTACGATAATATTGTTAATCCATATGTTGTGATCAAAACATAGTGAAACTAATATTAATAATTTAATAGTGATTTTTTTGTTATTATTTTTTTAATTAGAATTTTTAGTAGCAATTAGTACATAGTAAAAATAATTTTATTTCAATCATAGTAGATCTTAATAATTGTGAAAAATAGCACCCAGCACTATTAAAAACTTTATTTGTTTCTTATTTTTTTTGGTAAAGAGGAAAATGTATTAACCAAGAAACTAAGGGGGAAGGAAATTATCACAAATGGATTTGTTATGATATAGAACCTCTTTGTCCGAGCTTAACAGCTCCCTAAGATCCATAGGTGGATCATTATACAAAATAAAGTTCCTATCTTACTTAGTTTCTACACGGGCTAAGAAGTCAGCACAAAAATTTGCTTCACGAAAGCAGTGTGCGATCCGGACATGGGCTATCTGAGAAAGAAGCTGCCTGCAGTCATCAATGAGAGGCATAGCACACATATTATTATCGTAAGGATTAGAAAAGAGCTGAACGACTGCACTAGCATCAAGATGAATCTCAACAGTAGTCAAATGCATGTCATGGTAGAGGATTAAACCGTCTCTAAGAGCCCAAAGCTCAGCTATAAAGCTATTAGAGCATCCAATCCTTCTCGAGAAGCCACCTAGCCACTCTCCCTGATCATTCCTGATAAGACCGCCACCCCAGCTCGGCCTGGGCTGCCTAAGGCTGCTCCATTAGTATTCAAACGGACCCACCCCGCTTGAGGCTTCTCCCACCTAAAACGCACAACCTTCCTGCCACCTGATGTCTTAGCATTTAAACCACAATGTTGAAACTCAAATGCACGGAGCAATGCCTCTTTATGGATATTTGGATGACCCCGCTGATTCCCAAAAACAACATTATTCCTCTACTTCCACAACAGCCAAATAGTAAAAGAAAAAAGGATTTTCCAGGGGGGCTGCTCACCCAATCTGCAGGAATTATCCTTGCAATTTTTTTCCAGCCAAGGAATGAGATTCCCTTCATAAAAGGCATTAGATGGACTAATTCCCAACCTCTCCCAGGTCTGTTTTGAAGTCTCACAGTCCCTTAACCTGTGCAGAATGGATTCGAGCTCTCTTTGGCACAAAGGGCAGATATCGGATTCACTAATGCACCTCTTTACTAAGCATTCTCCCACCCCGATGTTGTTATGTAAGCATTTCCAAATGAAGGTCTTCACCCGAGGAATAGTATCGAGTTTCCAAACCCAACTCCCATTGAAATCTTCTTCCTTCGCCTCACTTCCCATAGCCAAAGCATATGCATACTTAAGGTCAAAATCTCTTCGGTTGGCCCCTACCCAAATCAGCCTATCCTCATCTTGATTAGCTTTCACAGCAATAGGAATAGAATTGATCTCAAGTAGTACTTGGTTAGGAATGTGAAAAGATAAACTTGACCAATCCCACCTATTTATACCAAAGACATCCTTTACTCGTAAAGCTTCATCAACAGCATTGAGAGGACCTTGAATGGTTGACCTTAAGGAACCACGGGGCAGCCAATTATCATGCCAAAGACTCAAACTACTGCTTCTCCTCAAAATCCAACGGAACCCTTTGTGGAAAAACTCCCCCCCCCCTACCTTCATAGCCTTCCAAGTTCTAGAGCAAGGCAGCCTATCATAATTACTGGCATGTAACCTTCGGAATGAGCAATACTTGCTTTTAAGGACTTTAACCCACAACACATCTTTTTCCAACTAAAACCTCCAATTCAACTTGGCTAGCAAAGCTTGATTCCTGCCCTTAGAAGATTGAATACCAAGACCCCCTTCTTCTTTGGATTTTGTGACTTTGTGCCACCCCACCCAATGCACTTTCTTAGCATCATCCGTTGAACCCCATAAGAAATTCCTATTAACCCTATCAAGGTTGTCAAGTAACTTCTTTGGAAGCATCATGCATTGCATAACATAGGCAGGGATAGTAGTGGTGGAAGCTTGGATGAGAATAGCCCTACCAGCCAAGGATAAAAGATTAGCTTTCCAACCCGCTAATTTTTTCTTAACCCTTTCCAACTCGTTAAGGTACCCATTTCTAATTTTGAATTCATATGTACAGCTGTTTATGCTAGCCCTAGATTTCATGAGAGAAGTATTTTATGGAATAATTTAAAAAATGCTGCAAACCTCCATGATAAACCTTGGATTATTGCGGGGGATTTTAACGAGGTTCTTGCAGAAGGGGATAAGTTTGGGGGAAGATGCATTAGTTCTAATAGATCCCTTTAGTTCAAAGAGTGCCTTGACCAATGTAATATGATTGATATGGGGTTTACTGGTCCTTGGTTTACTTGGTCGAACAGGAGGAATATTAATGCTCTCATCCAAGAACGGATTGACTGGTTTTTTGCCAACCCTAGGTGGTATGCTTCTAACCCGGAGGCAAGAGTTACTCACCTTACTAGGTGTGTATCCGACCATTGCCCAATTCTTCTTGAGACCAATCCCTCCAATGGCTGTTTTCTTCCCAGACCCTTCAAATTTCAAAGCTTTTGGTTATCGGATTTGTCTTTTCCTGGTGTTGTTCAGGAAGCTTGGGGTCGGGCTAGGCCTCTCCAAGAGTCCATTGAAAACTTCTCTAGGAAAGCGGTGGATTGGAATAAGCATCATTTTGGAAATATTTTTGGCAGGAAAAAGAGAGTCATGGCCCATTTAAATGGCATCCAAAAAGCCATAGCCGCTCATCCTTCGCATTCCCTCCTCGAATTAGAGAAAGTGTTACAAAATGATTTAAATGCCCTCTTAGACCAAGAGGAGTTATGGGTGCAAAAATCTCGTATTAGTAGATTGATTGAAGGTGATCGTAATACGGCCTTCCATCATATTTCAACTATTGTAAGGAGGAGGCGCAACAAAATATCTTACATAAAGAATGAGGTGGGGGAGTGGATTCAAAGTGAAGTTGGGGCTATGAACTATATTAGAGGGGGATTTGAGAAGTTATTCACGACTGGTCTGGATTATGCACCTCTAAACCCCATTTGGCCTTCCAGGTGGTTGGCTACCCTCTCTGATGAAGAAAGTTTCAATATGAGCACTATGGTCACAGATGCAGAAATAAAAGATGGCTTATGGGTTTTGAAAGCTTCCAAAGCACCGGGTCCCGATGGGCTCCATGCAGGGTTCTTTCAACGTTTTTGGCTCACTGTGGGAGATTCGGTAAAGGCTGAAGTGAAAAAAGCCTTTAAAGAGTGTAAAATTCCGGAATACCTTAATAGAACTAATGTTGTGTTGATTCCAAAAATTGCTGGGCTAGAAAGTTTGGGAAATTACTGCCCAATTAGCCTTTGTAACATCGTGTACAAGACTGTCACTAAGATCCTTGTGGCTAGGATTAGACCTTATCTTGATAAGCTTGTTTCCCCCCTCCAATCTGCCTTTGTGCTAGGAAGAAGAGGTGTAGATAATGCAATTGTGGTTCAAGAGATTATCCATACTTTAAGCATGAAAAAGGGTAGAGTGGGCTACATGGCAATTAAAGTGGATCTCGAGAAGGCCTATGACAAAATGGAGTGGAGTTTCATTAGAGAAGTGCTCATTAATGCAAACCTACCCCATAACCTGATTAGCCTTATTATGAGCTGTGTGTCGTCAGTTTCCACTTCCATTCTATTTAATGGGGGTAACATGGAGCCTATTCTTCCTTCAAGGGGAATTAGGCAAGGTGACCCGCTTTCGCCTTACTTGTTCATCCTTTGCATGGAAGTCCTTGGTCATCTCATCGAAGAGAAATTTAGAGATAATCAGTGGAACCCTGTTAAGAGCTCTAATAATGGGGTTGCAATCTCACATCTTTTCTTCGCGGATGACTTGGTTCTCTTTGCAAAAGCTGACCATGGTAATTGTTCAATGATCCGGGATGTGCTTGATAGTTTTTGTGCTAGATCCGGGCAGTCTATTAGTGAAAGCAAATCAAGGGTTTATTTTTCTCTGAATGTTGATGTGGATATCTGTATGGATGGCCCCGTCAAAAGGAAGTCTGTCAGTGATATCCCTGGCTCGCTCACCACCAATGCGAGTCTCCATAACAATTAGAATGGCTGGATCATGATTATGCACCAGCTCCCTTACATGATTTTGAAAGGAGGGCTTTGATGCCCTCTGCAATTCCAAGCTAAAATATTCATGACTAATCAGAGGTTGAGGATCAGGACACTTGTCAATTGGAGGAAGGAGCTTCGCTTCCTCCACCAACTTCCATTCTGTCATCCTTACCACTCCTTTCGTCAAACATTTGCCCAACATAAGTGTCAACCAATGCTCCAAAACCCCCCTCAAGGTTGTCACAATGGCTTGTATCTCTAGCATTTTGCCCTGAATCAGATGCGTTAATAACGGAACTAGAAGCTTCCATGTTTGTTGGAGTATGGCGTTGAACCAACCCATGGGCCGAGTTGGGTGTGCCCAGGTTTCCTCTGTAGTCACTCTCAGAACTTCTAATATCATCTCTTCGACATTGATCACCCATTTCGGTGTTGGGGTTGGCACCAAACTTGAACTCTCCATTTACATTTGTTTGAATCTTTGCAATACTGAGAGACTAGTTAGGAGAAAAGGTGAGCTTATCTTTAGATGTCACGACTATGGGAGAAGATAAAGAAAGACTTGCCCTATTATGGGCAAAGTCCTTTTTACCTTTAATTGAACTGGCTTTGGATTTCAACTTAGTCTTCTCAATATGAGTTCGCCCCACTCCCTTATGTGAGCTTTGTTTTGAGCCTACCTCGCACGAAAAAGGCTTAATTGGCACAGCCACAATAGGGTCCCTTGTTGGGCTTGAGTATATTTCAGCGTGGGCTTTCCTCTTGCCCTTCAAAACTTTGCCAACACTCGGTCCAGCCCACTCCTTTACAATCCCAAAGCTTTGTAACCACTCTTTATACTTATCTGTCTAATGCCCATTTCTATTTCCAGGCAAGGTGTTCGTGCTATTTCGCTTAACCCCTCTGCTATCACTCTTTTTTCGTGAAACCACCATCCACGGTCCGAAGGCAGCATCAGAGTCCCCGTTCTCCAAGGTACCTCAAGCTTCGGTTTAAGTCTCGGACAGAGCAACAGGATCAGATGTCATATGGTCAGCTTTTTTGACGTCGCCGGGCACATGGGATTCTTTTGGGGACGATGCTGGAGGCTTGATAGTGTATGGGCATGTCTCGCTCCGGTGACCTAGTCTACCACAAGAAAAATATAGCTTGCTAACCCCTTCATACACTACTGCTTGGTGACGTTGCCCACCATGAACAGAGGTTACCAATGGTTTGCTAACGTCGACTTGTACGCAAATGCGAGCATATCGGCCCCTTGCCTCTATAGCAATGAATATGTCAACTCTAAGCACCGTTCCCAATGCTCGCCTGAGCTGTTTCAGAACTTCGGCGTCATAATATTCGATAGGCATCTCTTGAAGTCTAACCCAAACCGCCATTGAGTTTACTTGAGCTTCCGAGGGTTTAAAATTTGCTTCCCATTTCCGAATAGACAAGAAGTGTTCACCGATAAACCACGGCCCTTTCCTAGGCACTTGCTCTAGATCTTCCAAGAGTAAAAATCTCAGTAAGAAGAAGTCTCTTCCCAAGTCTACCATATCGATTCTACCGGCTGGTTTCCAAAGACCCAAAAGCTTAGCATGAAGATAATTATATCCCACAGTTTTCCTAATCACCCTCACAATAATAGCTTTTGCCCAGGGGGCACGGATGCACTGCTTAGTCTCCTTCGATAACCTAATAGCAGCAAAGCCTTCTCTAATGTCCTCAATCTCCTCATCTAATTCTGATTCAGCATCCATGCTATCGGAGAAAGCAAAAGCTTGGGAGTAGGCTCCCGAAACTTCCCCCACCAGCTTATCCTTGAAGGAGAGCTTAGTAGGGAGGGTGCCATGTCGTGCAAGACTACCATAAGTGGTTACATTATGTGAATCCTTGACTTTTTTTGTGCTTCTAGCCAGCTCGTTTTCTTCTTCGCGAGAGAGAGAAAGCGTGAGCGTTCCATTGCTTACACTTTCTCCTTTTTTTATGGCTCTTAAACAATAGTTATTTGTTTCACCCTTTAAAAAAGACGGTGGAGATAAAAAGCGCGAATGCGTAAATAGTGCCTCTTGGGTTTGTTCAGGTGGCACTGTAGCTAAAGTCCTTTTTTTTTTTTTTTTCTTCATTCGTCCGTTTGTATTTCTTTTTAATTTTTAAAAATATTTATATGAAGTGGTATATATATTGTTATAGTGACACAACAAATTTCACAATTATTGAGGTGTCAATTTCTTATAGGTCAAAATAAAATGATAAAATATGAGACTGTGACCAATTACAATTGAAAATAAATGTTTTGTGAAAATGTTGTGGCACTTGTTGGGTGAATGTGTAAAAGCTACAGTACTTTTTAGTTTGTTTAATATGTATTGTTCATCGCAATTTTTTTTTTTTTTCATTCATCGGTTTGTGCTTTTAAAAAAAAAGTTTATATAAACTTGCATATATATTGTTATACTAACATAACAAATTTCACAATTATTAAGGTGTCAATTTCTTATAGGTCGAAATAAAATAATAAAATATAAGACTGTGACCAACCACAAATGAAAATAAATGTTTTGTGAAAATGTTGTAACACTTATTGTTAGTACAATATTTTTACAATTTTTTAGATCTCAGTTTCTTATAGATCAAAAAAAAAAAAAAAAAAAAAAATTCTAAGTCCACAACATTTTCACATTAATTTCATAACAAATCATAGGTAAGCTACTATTGATGGATAAAAAAGTGATATAAGTCGTGGGTCTATTTTAAAATCAATAACAACTTGCCAATTATAATTTGTTATGAAAATATTATAGAGATAGAATTTCTATAAAATAAATAATAATATATCAGACTGAAACTTACAATGGTTGGAAATAAAGGTATTGTGACAATTTGTTGTGATCTTAGGCTTCTTTTTTGGTTTAGTCAAATTTGGTGAGCAAAAATTCAATGTTTTATGCAAAATTTTCTTTTGTTGATTTTTTTTTTTTAATGCATAGTTTAAAGTGGTTGTTCCAATTAAAACCAATAACAATTTATCACATAGAATTTGTTGTGAAAATGTTGTGGATATAGCATTACTCTAAAATAAAATTATAAAATATCATACCTAGGGCCCACCATAGCTAAAATAAAGGTATTGAAAAAATATCGTGATATTCATTGTGTTCCTGATCTTGTTTTTTTTTAGCCAATTTGTTGAGCCAAAATTCATAGTTTTATTGACAGTTTTCTTGGGTTGACGTTTATTTATTTATTTTAACACATAGTTTTAAAAAACACATAGTTTACCAACAAAAAAGAGTTATGGAAAAAGTTTTCCCCTTTATGTTTGGGGTAGCTTCATCCCCTCCAATTTTAAAGTTGAATAATTTCCTCCTTTATATTTTGTAAACAATTATATAGTTCCTACTATTACTCTCTTAGTTAAACCCTAACAAAATTTTATGATTCATAGAAAATTTCATTGTGCAATAACTAAAATGCCTCATTAAATTTTAATGTCCCAAAATTTTTCTTCATGTATTTTGAGTTTTATGTGTTAGTCATACTTAGAAAGCAAAAATGATGATGTATGATATTCTATTTGTTACTTAGAAAACATTAATTTATTAGTGGTTTAAATCTTCTAGATTTATAATTTTATCTAATAAATACTTTAATGACATATGTATTTTGTTCTTTTGTTCTTTTTTTTTTTATTTGTTTTCTTTCTTAAAAAGGTGTTCATTAAAAATTAAGTAAGCTAAGCATCGTAGTTAGGCTCATCAAATAAAATAATAAAGAAGGAAGTATGAATAATGAAATATTCATTGCAAATGGTTGTAGGTATTTAATTTGATGAAGAATTTCAATTATAGCATATGTCATCATTTATTGCGAAAATTTAAATATTGTGACAAAGCTTTATTAAAACTTAGTTGTTAATTGTTGAAAAATGACGAAATTTGTTATCATTCTTAGTAGATTTTTTTTTTGGTGAGTATATACTGTCTTTAGTAAATAGGTTCTAAAAAATGAAAAAATATTTTGTATCAAATGATACCATGTCATCCATATCAAAGTTCTATAAATAAGAGACATATATGCAAAAATAACTACCCACTAATACATGTCTTTCTATTGTCAGTGATGGAAAAATACATGTTTGTATCGCATACAAAACATACGCAGCGGAAAAATTAACGGATCTACTTTATTCGCAATTGATAACATGTATTATATAAATTTCAGAATTCAAGAATAAGAGAGTGTACCTTGGTATGATGAATTTCAAAACCAAATATCAGAAGTTCTTGAGAACACTTTCAATTTTCACTCCAATTCCACTTGTACCCAAGAAGTGTGGTCTCTCAATCAGTTTGTTCAAGGGAGAATGAGAGAGTGTTTAACACTCACATACAAACTATTTCATATTTTTACAAAAATTCTGCATGTTTCTCTCCTTACAACTGATTATCTAATTGTTCTAGCCCTTTTGAGCCTTTCCAATTGGGTTTTAATATGTGGCTTGGAGTGGGATCAAAATGGAACAAATAAGACACTAGCTCCAACGGGTCTTGGACTTTTTTGTCAACTCTTGACAAGTCTAAAGTTACCATTAATTATATTTAATACCACTATATAAATATAATTATACTTTAGGCCTTATTAATAAATTATATCCCAAGACTTTATTGTACATGCAACCCTTTCATAAAATATTCGTAGTAATGCCTCATGAATATAGACTGCTACTTTGTAAATTACTACGTCTTAATCTTTGAGTACCCGGTTTAATTCTTTAAGTTATTCATCATATATTTATGAAATTCAATTTCATAAATATATACTTTAGTAACTATTTACTAAAGTAGTTAGGCCTAACATTCTGAATAACAAACCCATTAAACTTATCTTAAGAAAATATTTTGTATTTCCGTTAAGAGACTATAAATTCTGTTTTGAGAATATATGTTCTATCAATACTAAATGTGACTACTCAACATACTGAGGTTTTGACCGTTACTTTAGATCTCACTCCTAATATATCAAAGTAATCTACACTTCATGATCAAGTTCATTATTCTCTTAAGATTAAGAGTTCATGTAAAAGGAAGTCGTGAGATTTATTATTCATTTGACAGTTGTTAGGAGAATAATAAATCTCACAGCGATCTAGTTCAATATGTCTTAACTCTTAAAACATACCAACACATCAACTAGAAGTCTCCACTTCCATGATCAATACAAATTATCTTAGTTGATATGTTATAATCTTCGCAGATGAAATGCCCAATTTCATCACCGATTATGAACTAAAATTTTGAGTTTATAAAGAACCTGTAATTTATATCTTCTGTGACTTTTCATATAAATATGTTGATACCCTATTTTACAACTCGCATTTAACCTCACATGGAGGGTAAAAGGGTAATTTCACTTTAGAAATATGTATCATGATTTTGGTCATTAGATCCTTACTCTCATTTCACCAAAATGATTTTGATGTTGTAATGATCAAATCGACTGGTCATAAGCCTAAATCAGACCACCAGATTGAAAGTTATCATTAAATCAAGTTTTAATGCTTGAGATGCACCATCACAAATCGAGTTCGACTATATGTAATTATGAACAATTGATTTCAATTGGTAAGTATAATCTATTTGAGAACGATGATGTGTCAGAATTTGATTGGTTAAGACTACATTTTATGGTAGGGTTGTACACACCTAATTAACTAGATAGTTAAATATTGATTATTCAATGAGTAATTTGTGCAATTATCTTTTAATTAGGGTAAATTTGGAATCAATTAAATCTGAAATGGGAGTGATTGGAGCCATTTAATGTTAATTGGGAGCTAATTTGGGACATATTAATGTTAATTGTGCCGAAATCATTTTCCAACAAATGACTTCTGCTCACCATTTCATCGATATCTCTCAAAATATTTTAAATCTGTGAATGAGGTTAATTTTCTCAGAAACTAGACATCTGGGGCTTCAATTTGAGCATAAGAACGAGACAATTCCGATCAGAATTGAGTCAGATATGATTATTCAAAGTTGGCTCTACAGGCTGTTATGGTAGCTACGAGAAAACTGAACTTTACTTGCTCCTCAATCTCACCAATCTCCATATTTAATGCACCAGATTTCCCTAAAGGTTAAAATGAGGTCTAGGTTCATGATTCTTTGTCAACCCTCATTAAATAACCTTCCATTCATATTTCTTCCACCACTACTATATAAACCCTCCATTTCATTCATTTCAAGATACAAAAAAACCCTCTATCTTCCCCTCTCTTGAGTTCTAGTGAAATTGAGTAGTCTTGTAATATCTTGGTCTTTCTGAGACTCAAGGTATTAAGTAAGACTCACTCTTCCTCTCATAAATCTTCTTCTTCTCCACCCTTAGGACCTCTATCAAGAGTCTCCTCCTCCACCATATGGATCTTACATGAAAGTATAATTTATTTCCCTAACTTGTATTGTGTTGCCATGATGAGAATTTAGGATTAAAGTATGATAGTAACTATTTAAATTCTCTTGAATATGTTTGAATGTTCTTAAATGTTCTTATGTGTTCTTCATATGTTCTTGGTTGTTCATCACATGTTCATGCATAACACTAGTTTCAATCTTAAATCCACATAAAAAAAACATGAAAAAGATGTTTGTTTAATAATTATTTTAAATTCTTGAATCTAGAATATCACCATCCACACACATTTAGTAGAATTTATTTTTCAATCCAAATGTCATGCTTAATAAATTGAATTAGGATTTATCACATACACATACATTAAACTCAACATGCAAATTAATTGATAACATATTAGATGATGTGATATGAATGTTGGCCACCATAGTCTAGAAGATCGGTTTCACCGGGCAAGATGAGTGCCTAACACCTTCCTACCTTGTAACATAGCCTTCGAACTTAGATCAAGAGTTAGTAGATCAAATGCTTATCCATGTAATTTTCAAATTTTAAATTGTAACTAGGAAACAAAGCCATGTACTTTATTTTATATTGTATCGAGGACCAAAGTCATGTAATTTCCTATAAACAATGTAAATTCAATTTCAAACAAATAAAATGAGGAATTTTTCAATTTTGGTTTTCTTATTTATTCCAATAATTAAATAAGTGGCGACTCCATTGTAAAACCCTTAATTTAAAGGGGAAAATATAACTAGTCGAACCTCCATTTTGAGAGACAATAACACAACTCCACCCATTCATGTGGGTTTGGCCCAACATATCATAAAAACGGGTCAGGGGCGCGATCTCTCACAGTGGCGACTCCACTTGGGATATTGAGGGCTAAACTTCAATTAGATTATGGTGGCCAACCATGTCATGTTTGTTTATTACTTTTTGTATATAACATGACTAATATGTCATTATAGTGCATGTCATGCATCATTTGCTTGAATGAAATTTATTTTATTTGTGTGCTAGCTCGAAAACCCGGTAATATTAGCCATGGATTGTGGTCTTCATGAGACTCACATACCTAGTGGTGATCCTACCATCCACTGCGACAAGGATCTTCATGGTGGTTCATAGGGACAAACTGTACCGTTCGAACCAACATGGTGCTCCTGGCATCACAAGTTGGGAGGTACAACATCCTAACTTGTGGGGACCTTTAACTTACCTTCTACCTATGTTTTAATGACTTATAGAACCTACCTTTAGGTCGGTCCATGTAAATTTCATTACATTACACATGTATGGACGTTGTTTGAACCATGATGAGCCCAAGTCCAACGCTTGAGCCCATCATAATTGTTTAAACCTTGTATGCTATGAATGAACTCAAGTCCATAGGCCTGTGATTGAACTCTACTTGGTATGGAAACCCAAAATTGTTTCTTGAATCATTCTAAGCCCACCACTTGAGCTCATCAAATGTGTATACGTATGATCAACATCAAAGGCCAAAAGCTTACAAGATGCATGCCTTCCAAGTGTAAGGTTCAAGCCTTCCAAAAGATCATAATCAAGGTTCAAGCCATTTCAAGCTAATACCAAAAGATCATAATCAAGGCTCAAGCTTTCGAAGTGCAAACCCAAGCCATTTCAAGCAAATACCAAAAGATCATAATCAAGGTTCAAGCCCATCAAGTCTTAAGCATCCTCAATGGACCAAGAAGAAGCAAGTGGCCCAACTTTGCCTCACTCCACATTTGGTTTGCAACATCAGGATTAAGCTTAAAGTTTGTTAGTTTATTCCATGTTTCTATGTTTTTTTTAATTCAAAATTTTCCTGTATCATTTGATGTACTTTGTTCATGTATATATTAAAAAAAAAATTCAATTTATTTTTTCAAGATTTCCAAATCTTTCCCAAAAAAAGAGAAATTTTTTCAAATGATGAACTAGGGGCATTGGTCTTCTTAGTGACTTTTTCAAAAAGGACCATTTTTTTTCTTTCAAAGATTTCAAGATTCTTTAAAGTCATCTTTTCAAAATGGTACATGAGGATCCCTTGGAAAAAACTTTTTCTAAATTATGGTGTTTAAAGGCTTGAACAATCAACTTGTATTGAAAAAGGATTAATTTCATTTGATCCGTGTAAACACTTTTGCTAAATTACTTTGAATAAAAAAAGAAATGGTTTTACAAGGCAATTAAAGAAAATCTATCTATTAGAAAATTCAAAAATCTCATGCATTCATTCCAAATTTCTGAAAAATTTTGTCTCCAATAGAGCATTCATACTTTTTCTTTTAAGAGGAATTTATTAAAAGAATTCAAGTCACTGTGCCCACAAGCAAGCATTGCTAGGGATAGGAGGCTATCTTTGGTAAAACAAGATTATACCTTAATACCTAGAATGATCATTATCCATTGCTAGCCCATTTGAGCCTTTAAACACTTAACCTCTTTTTCGCATAAACCCACTAAAATCTAAACCTAGGGTGGGAAAATTCAAAATATGCATGCTTAAATCTCATGTTGAGGAGGAGTCGACCTTGTGGCTTCGAAGCTAATTGATAAAACTCTCCTAGAAGACATGAAAGACAAGTAGAGAATTCATTAAGCTAAAGATAAGAGATCATCAAAGTAAAAGGAGTTTTCACTCAATCAAGGAAAGAGAAATGAAATTCCATTAATGTGAGAGAAAACAAAATGTGCATCAAGTTTGAAGAACCTAAAATTCATCATGCCAAGAAGAGTAGAAGGTTCATCCAAAAGAAAGTTCAACAAAAAAGAAAGAGATTCATCAAGCACAGAAAGGTGCAAGTGCATCAAGGCAAGAAAGAAGTTTAGAGAGTGCATCAAAATGACCAAAAATCATTAATCTGAGAAAAATAAGGAGGGCAAAATGTCTCCAAAAGTTCATTCAATCAAGAGATGAAACACACACACACACACACACACACACACACAAAGAAGAAGAAAGAAAGAAAAGAAAAGAAGTCCGCTAGGCTGAAAACCCAAAAGGGCAGTCTAGGAAAAAGTTAGGGCCAAAGAAAAGAAGAGAAAAGGGTAAAATCCTAGCAAATTGAAAACTTGAAGATGTAATCTAAAAAGAAAAGGATTTTACAAGATGAAAGTCTAGAGTTATGATTCAAGAGGAATGAGCTTACATACAAATGTTGATACAAGTGACCAATGAAGACTCTTCTAATACTTGATTTTTGAGTAATGCATACTTGGGGGAAACATCATAGGGAATTTTGAGCCTTTTATATCTTTCATTTCATAACCCAAACCTGGCCTACATTACAACCCATGAGTAAAGACCTTCTTGAAGTCTTGCTAGTTGTAGGCACATCTAAAACTTTAATATTATTTTCTCTTGAATTGAAAATGAAAAATGCTTAAAATTGTCAAACCCCACTGAATGATATGTCTGATGCCAAAAAATTTCAAATTCTCAAATCCTCAAATGACTCAAAAGAAATTTCAAACTTGGAGCACTCTCCTTGTTTTCACCCAACAATGTGATTCCTAAATATTATCACATTTTATTTCTTGATTGCCTTTGGAGACTTAATCTAACAATGTTCAAAAGAAAGAAGCAAATTTTGATTACATGAGTTTAATGATCTTGATCCTTCATAATCAAAGAGATTTTTTTGGTTCTTAAACACTATGATTTTCCAAAATGGTTGTTCAAAGGATCACATCTTGTTCAAAAAAAAAAAAAAAATGGAAATTTGTTTTTTTTTTCAAAAAAAAAAAAAAAAAAATCTTTTTCAAAATCTAGTTCTCTTGAATTAAGTCTTGACCTGATCCTCTATGAAAGAGGTACGTAGGCAGCCTTTCAAAGGCTTGGTCCCAATCATCCAAACAACCTTGGGGAGCAAAGTCAAAACAATGTGACAAAATTGTTTGGATGCAAGTTAGGCTAAGCCCATTTGTTTTGCATCAAGCGTGCTTAAACTTGGGACATTGGCCTATTTATATTGTATGCGGATATGTCCTTCTTGCATGAAAGCATGTTTTCATTTGAGGCATTAATCCATTTGTTTGCAAGCATATCCACACTAAGCACATTGGGAAAAAATGTTTTCACAATAATTGGTTTCTAACAAGCTAGAGAAAGAAAGCCTTTTTGTAGGAACCAAGGATGGCTGACCATTATCTTCTTTCATGTTCCCCATTGGTCGCAACATCAAATGAACTCAGATTCAATCTAAGCATGGGATATGCCTCAAACTATGAGCATTGGGTATGTACTTCCAATTCATTTCAATGAATAAATCCATTGCTAATTGAAATTATCTTTTTGTAGGAATTAAGCCAAGGACTTATCCAGCAATCCACATCAACTTCCAGCCAAAGTTGTTCTCATTCAAAGGATAGGTTTTTCAAAAAAAAAAAAAAAAACTTCATGAATAAATCTTCATCATTTCTAGTCCATCTTCATCTTCTTCACTTTGTGATCATAAAAAAAATCTCCATTTTCAAAAGGAAAATTCTTCATTTTTCAAAGGACAAATCTCCAAAACCATATTTCAAAGGAAAAATCTCCACGAACAAATCTTCAAAAGGAAAAATCTCCATTTTTCAAAGGAAAAATCTCCAAAACCATATTCCAAAGGAAAAATCTCCAATGAACAAATCTTCAATAAAAATTTCCAAAACTTCAATGGAAAAATCTCTAAGAATAAATCTTCAAGGAAAAATCTCCATGAACAAATCTTCATTAAATTTTTTTCAAAAGTTCAATCTCTAGAATAAATCTTCAAGGAAAAATCTTCACGAACAAATCTTCAAAAGGAAAAATCTCCATTTTTCAAAGGAAAAATCTCCATTTTTCAAAGGAAAAATCTCAAAAACCATATTCCAAAGGAAAAATCTCCAATGAACAAATCTTCAATGGAAAAATCTCTAAGAATAAATCTTCAAGGAAAAATCTCCATGAACAAATCTTAAAAAGGAAAAATCTCCATTTTTTAAAGGAAAAATCTCCAAAACCATATTCCAAAGGAAAAATCTCCATGAACAAATCTTCATTAAAATTTTTTCAAAAGTTCAATGTCCAGAATAAATCTTCAAGGAAAAATCTCCACGAACAAATCTTCAAGAGGAAAAATCTCCAAAACCATATTCCAAAGGAAAAATCTCCATGAACAAATCTTCTTAAAAAATTTTCAAAATCCAATGGAAAAATCTCCAGAATAAATCTTCAAGGAAAAATCTCCATGAACAAATCTTCAAAAGGAAAAATCTCCAATGAATAAATCTTCATTAAAAATTTTCAAATCATCAAAGGAAAAATCTCCCAAACTATTTTTCAAGGAAAAATCTCCTATGGACAAATCTTCATTAAAGTTTTTCAAAATTGCAATGGAAAAATCTCCTGAATGAATCTTCAAGGAAAAATCTCTATATTTCAAAGGAAAAATCAACATGAATAAATTTTTTTTTTTTTTAATTTTCAAATGTTTAAAGGATAAATCTTCAAGATAACTCTTCAAAAAAAAAAAAAAAAAAAACTCAATTTTTCAAGGAAAATTCTCCAATGAATAAATCTTCATAGGAAAAATCTCCAATGAATAAATCTTCATTAAAAATTTTGAAAACTTCAATGGAAAAATCTCTAGAGTCAAAGCTTCAAAGGATAAATCTCTTGAGCATAGCTTCAAAAAAAAGATCTCCAAAACAAATGGTAGATTGTGATCTCCTTCCATATTCTCCAGTGGTCGCAACAGCAAGTTAGCTATCCACACTCAGCATTCATCAAAACATGCAAGATGTCCCAAACTAGGGGCATTGACTTGGTATGTCCAATTTCTTTCAATTAATAACTCTGTTACTAATTGAAAATATTTATTTTGCAGGAACTAGAGTAAATGACCCATACACATTGGCACAAATATCACCTTCCACAAATCCATCGGGCCTCTGGGAAGCACATCCAAACTTCAAATCCTTGGACCTCTGTAAAGCATGTCCAAAATTCAATTTCAATGGACCTCTGGGAAGCACGTCCAAAATTCCAATCCTTAGACCCCTAGGAAGCACGTCCAAAATTCCAATCCTTGGACCTCTGGGAAGCATGTCCAAAATTCAAGATCACGATTGAAATCCTCATTTTCTCGTGACCATTGGTAAGCATGTCTTGTACTCATTTTTTTCCCCAAAAAAAAAAAATCAAAAAAAAAAAAAAATGCTGCATGCATGAACTACATTTAGACCTGATCCTCCCACTAAGAGGTACGTAGGCAATCTCCTTCGAGATTCGGTCCACATTTTGATCCACAACATGACTGTCTGCATTTTTATCTACATGCATCATACATTCACCACTGTTAAATACTGATTGCAAAGTTAGGTGTCTCTTTCATACATTGACATTCGCTTTTCAAGCTTTGCCAATGAAGGGCATTCTGTTGATACCCTATTTTGCAACTCGTATTTAACCTCACATGGAGGGTAAAAGGGTAATTTTACCTTGAAAATATGCATCTTGATTTTGGTCATTAGATCCTTACTCTCATTTCACCAAAATGATTTTGATGTTGTAACGATCAAATCGACTGGTCATAAGCCCGAATCGGACCACTAGATTAAAAGTTATCATTAAGTCAAGTTTTAATGGCTGAGATGCACCATCACAAATTGAGTTCGACTATATGTGATTATGAACAATTGATTTCAATTGGTTATAAGTATAATTAATTTGAGAACGATGATGTGTCATAATTTGATTGGTTAGAACTACATTTTATGGTAGGGTTGTACACACCTAATTAACTAGATAGTTAAACATTGATTATTCAATGAGTAATTTATGCAATTATCTTTTAATTAGGGTAAATTTGGAACCAATTAAATCTGAAATGGGAGTCATTGGAGTCATTTAATGTTAATTGGGAGCTAATTTGAGACATATTAATGTTAATTGTGCTGAAATCATTTTCTAACAAATGACCTCTGCTCACCATTTTATTGATATCTCTCAGAATATTTTGAATCTGTGAATGAGGTTAATTTTTCCAGAAACTAGACATCCGGGGCTTCAATTTGAGTACAAGAATGAGACAATTCCAATCAGAATTGAGTCAGATATAATTATTCGAAGTTGGCTCTACTAGCTATTATGGTAGCTACGGGAAAGCTGAACTTTGCTTGCTCCTCACTCTTATCAATCTCCATATTTAATGCACCAGATTTCCCCAAATGCTAAAATGAGGTCTAGGTTCATGATTCTTTGTCAACCCTCATTAAATGACCTTCCATTCATATTTCCTCCACTACTACTATATAAACCCCCCTTCTCATTCATTCCAAGACACACAAAAAACTCCCTCTCTTCCCCTCTCTTGAGTTCTAGTGAAATTAAGTAGTCTTGTCATATCTTGGTCTTCTTGAGACTCAAGATATTAAGTGAGACTCACTCTTCCTCTTCTAAATCTTCTCTTCCTCCACCCTTAAGACCTCTACCAAGAGTCTTCTCCTCCATCATATGGATCTTGCATGAAGGTATAATTCATTTTCCTAATTTGTTTTGTGTTGCCATGATGAGAATCTAATACAATATATAAAAGCAGAAGCTTTTAACGAGGTGTTGACATGTTAGGAAAAATGACCCCTTCAAAAACTGACACGTATTGGGTTAAACTTAAAAAACCCACACGATGCATTCGGAAAAAACGAAAAAAATAAAAAAATAAAAAAAATAATGATTCACTTTGTTAAAACACAGTTTGGAGCCTCTCGATATAAAAGGAAACGAACCGCTTAAAAAATAAAAGAAAAAAAGAAAGAAAGATTGGTACACAGAGAAAGGAGAAAGAGATGAGGCGCGCTGAAGACCCTAACACACACAGAGACCAAGAGCGAGAGCGGGAGATCCCAACAATGGTGACACTACGCACACCTACAGAAAGCCATTGACACCATTACCATCAGATTGAGAGATACGGAGATGGAGAGAGACAGTCCATAAGGCGCATAGGAGTAGAGATTAAGGAAGAGAAAACTAAGTGCCATTAACACGTTACCATCAGATCGTTGGAACTACCATCGGTAAAGGTTTTCTTTTCTTTCTTTCTTAGATCTGGGTATGAGATTGGTTGAATTGAATTTATTTAGGTATTTGGATTTCACCGGGTTTTGATTTTTTTTTTTTTTTGAGTTTTCACTTTAAAGAAACGGGATTTTTTTTTTTTTTAGATTACAAAATGTAGAGAGAGAGATTCGATCTGTCATAGAGGCTGGAGAGAGACAAATTTGAGAATACAGTCAGGCTCGTACCCTCCACCGGTATAGTCTCTATTTTTTTGTACTGAAGGTTAGCATACTCCTTTCCTCTTTCCTCTTCAAATACTGTTTTGTTGTTTAGAAGACAAACTGAAACTCCTCACCATTGCCTTTTCTATTCAAATTAGAATCTTAAATCTTCAATTTTGAATTCAAAACCAGTAGTTCCCCTTGCATAATTTTCTAGGGTTGTTCTTTTACCCCTTTAAAAAAACAGATGGGTTGATCCTCTTTCTTTGGATGCTTTGGTTTCAAATTATCCCTCTGTCTTCTTTTATTTTTGGTAACATTAGGGATTTTGTCCTTAACTATTGTGGTTAAAAGTCAAAATTTACCTTGGATTTTTTAAAATCTGAAATTATTAGACGAAAACAAAGTTTCCAGATAAAGTTTATGCAAAAAGTTTTTACTGTTATGCGAAAATTAACTGTTTTGTTTGAAATGTGGTATTGTGATTAAATTTGGACATATTGTTTTATTGTTATTAATCTTGCTTAGTATTTGGGATATCCTTGGTCACGAAAGCCAAATCCTTTGCCAACATCTTTTACTGTTATCCTTGATGATACTTTTATCTTTCATTGCTAACATCTTTTTTCTAATTCTTCTAATAGAACAACTTAATTTTTTATACACAATTTGTTTGATAAAATTACTGATTTTTTTGTTTTATTCTAGAATTCTTAATACATGGAGGTGGAAGGAAAATAAGGAGCATGGTCTTCCAGGTTATATAATGATATACCGTTTTATGATAGACACTGTATATGTTTGTATTTTAACAGAGAGTTTATTACATTGTATTGTATTATGTTAGACACTGTTTAACTAAACAAAAAAGGATTCATTGAGAAAACTAGAGATCAATGGAGAGAGAGAGAGAGCAATTTGCAGGCAGGCACTATCGTTGCTCTCCGTACACCAAAAAAAATGGCCTCCCTCCACTATTTAACTGCTATAGGTAAAGGTTTTTTTTTTTTTTTTTTTTTTTTTTTTTTTTTTTTTTTTCATTTTTATATTACACCATAACTTGATTTTTATGTTTAGTCATTTGGTTGGATAGGTTTGGATTTATGTATTTGAGTTAGATTTGGATTTGGATACGGTGTTTAGGTTAGAATTGTTTTCTACTTAATGTAATTATTTTTTATTGATTTTGGTAATTTTTCGCAAGGAGTATTTTTGAATTCTTGCCTTTTGGAAATATGAATTCTAATTTTTTATTTCTTTTATTGATTTTTTTTCTATAACGAGCATTTTTAAATTCGTGTCTTTGGTTTTTTGTTATATCCTGATTCAAAATCTTGGATTCTCTATTTGTGTTTGCCTTTTGTTGGAGCCTTTAGACTTTGTGGCATTAGAAGGGTGTGGACATAAAAACTATTAATGTTCCTTAAGTTTTTTTTTTTTTTTTTCTTTTTTGATACTTCATCAGTTCTTTCTTTGTTTTAGAGTTATGACTTATGATTGAATTTCAACCTATGGTGTCTACTATTTATGTGTTATTAGACAACAAACTTTCTGTTTGTGTTATTAATATCATTCTACGCAGAGAGCAAAGAGTAAGGAGGTGATGAGACATGAGAAAATCAGAAGCGTTATCAACAAAGGATGCAATTTCAACATGATCGGTAGACCCGATGCTGTTGGATAACATTCTTTGTGGGATAATGTTTACTATCTTCAACAATTTGTCACTAACACAAGTTTTAAACTTTTAATTTTTCATCACCTTTCTTATATGACACACTTTTTACTTCTTTCTATTTGTTTATAGGACTTCTATTATTTCTTTTAATTGTTTCTTCAAACTTATCTAAACATATGGACATCCTCATAAATTCCTTAATGTATGCCTGTACCACTCTGCTGAGGTTTAAAATTCACAAAAGTATAGAGGACAACACAGGGGTATATTAATGCTTACATTATTTTTGTGAGCCTGTTGTATTACCTTTGAATCTTTTATATGGGAACAATCTTTCACATTTTTACAATTCAAACCATATTATAATGTTCGCTTTAACTTCTTTGGTAGTCTCTCTCTCATCTTTTTCTTTTGTAATTTAAAAAACTTTCTTACCCTATCATTTTATTGAAATACAGATTTACTAAGTTCTATGTCAAGTATGACACTTTGGTATTTTTGCAATAAGATTTGCTGGATCAAACTGACAGTCTAGGATGGCTTGATTTTCATTCCGTTTATCTCCTACTTTGTATTAAATTTTGTCCATTGATGTATTTGGGTTTGAATTGGCTATATTTTGAATATTTTAGTCAGCGTTTTTTTCAATTTTATTAAAATTTTCCTCGGCATAGCATTTTTTTTTTAAAGTTTTTTTGTTTGTAATATTCCACAATTGCTTTTCCTTAGCATCTGAATTTTTCAATATCTATATTTTGTAATTTTGTAAATGGAAGCTTTTCCTATTTGAATTAGCTTCTGCCTTTTTCCTACTAGGCTAGGGTTCTTCTTTGATTGTTTTGTAAATTGATGACTTTATTCTATTTCTTTGGATTATTTTGTTTCAATTTATCATTTATGGCTTTTGTTTTGGTATCATTAGTGGATTTTTCCCTTGAAATTTTGTGTTTAAAAGTCAATTTCTCCTTGGAATGTTTTATATTTGAATTGTAAAGTGTTATGATTTTATCTAAGTTATGGTTTTTTAAAATAAATTAAAATGTTTGGTTTTGATTTATGATAAAAAAAAAAAAAAAAAAAAAAAGGTAGCCAACTGAATGTTAAAATTGTGTTATCTTTGTTTACTAAACATGGTTGTATTGTTTACACATTAATTTTTAGATTATAATGTGGATCTTGAAAATTATCTTTGTTTTTTAAAAAAATGTAATATGGAAAAAATCTTCCACTTTTTTGCAAGATTACTACGTTTGCTTCAGCTTCTTCTGTAGTCTCTCTTTCATCCTTTTCCCTGTAAATTAAAAATCCTTATTACTCCATTTTGTTGAAACATAGATTTACAGTGTTTTCTGTCAAATACAACACTTGGGTATTCTGCAAGAAGTGTTGATTAATTGAACTGACTGGTTAGGATACCCTCATTTCCCCTATGTTTATTTGATATTTTGGATTAGATTTTGTCCATTAATATATTTGGGTTTGACTTGGTTTTGCTTTGCAAATTTTAATCAGCTATTTTGTTTTAAGTTGATTCAATAATTTTTAGTTATAGCTTTACAGCGTTCTTTGCCATATAAGACACTTGGGTGTTATGTAAAAAGAGTTGCTAGATCAAACTGATAGGTTAGAGTGGCTTGACTTTCCCTGTATTTATCTCATATTTTAGATTAAATTTTGTTGATTGCTGTATTTGGGTTTGTATTGGTTTTGTTCTGCATATTTTTGTCATCTTTTTAAAAGTATTTGGATTCAATTAGTTTTTGTTTTGGACTGAACTAAACTGAACTGTAAAACTGTTATGATTCCATTAGGTTTTTCCCATCATTTTCTAGTAGCAAAATATGATGTTATGAGAGACTTATAGATATATTAAAGTATTTGAAGGTCTGGATAAGCTATAAAAAGTTGGAGGTTACTTTTAACTTTGTGCCTAGATAGAATAAACCACTCAAATTTCTTATATTGGTGTACTGTTTTAAGAGATTTGAGCTTTTATAGGGCTTTGAACTTCTATTAATATTCATGTATTACTTAAGGGTTTTTTTTTTTTTTTTTGGGGTATGGAAACTTCCATCTGGATGTAACATTTCTTTATTGTTATATGTATTTTTAATTATGTTTTAATTACTTGAATTTTTCCTTGAATTAGAAGCATATAAGTTTGTGATTGTATAAGAAAACTTACTTTGTTCTTTATAACCAAATTTGTAGTCCAACTTGCAATAGATTTTGATTGTAAGGAGATATGGGTACACTTTTTGCAATTTCATATTCTGCCCTGCTATTACAACTCCCCATACACTTTCAATAACGCAACGAATCTATGTAAAAAAAAAAAAAAAAAAAACAATTGGTGTACTGTTTACAATTCGGAGGCCATGTTTATATGCATTTATGATTTTTTTTTAAATTTTTTTTTATTGTATAGTTTCTTATCAAGCTTCTAAGATACATTTACTTTGTGCAGTATATAAATGTTGGGGTTGAACGGAATCTACAAAGTTCTATATTTATTCCTCACAAAAGGGGCATGATAGGCGGAAAATAGAAGGGGAAACGATATTCGGTCGATTGGAAATTAGCAAGAACAGAAAGAACAACTGAGATATGAAATGATCATTGAGCCATAACCACACAAAAAGCAATGTAGAGGCACATTGGAATTCAAAAGGAAAAAAAAAAAGTTAGTTGATGCTGAATCAGCATCTTCAAATGCACTTGGTTGGATTATTTTAGATTTAGATATTTGAGTTAGATTTGATTTTAATTATGGTATTGGGTTGGATTGTTTTAGATTTAGATATTTGAGTTAGATTTGGTTTAAATTATGGTATTGGGTTTAAAATAAATTTTGTTTTAGATTTAGGTTAAATTAGTTTTTGGTATCAATTTTGTTTTGAGTATTTTGTATTTGATTTGGGTTAAATTAGTTTTTGGTATCTACCCATGGTGTTTGTAATTAGATTTGTAAATGGAGATATGTGTTGGGTGTTTAGTACGTTGGAAAAGTGTATTTAAATATTACTAAAAAAAATTATTTCTAATAAATATAAATAAAAAGGCTCCCACACATAGTGCGGGTTAAAAAGCTAGTTTAGGATTAAAACATGATAATAACTATTTAAATTCTCTTGAATATGTTTGAATGTTCTTAAATGTTCTTATGTGTTCTTCATATATTCTTGGTTGTTCATCACATGTTCATGCATAACACTAGCTTCGATCTTAAATCCACATAAAAAAACATGAAAAAGATGTTTGTTTAATAATTCTTTTAAATTCTTGAATCTAGGATATCACCATCCACATACATTCAGTAGAGTTTATTTTTCAATTCAAATTCCATGCTTAGTAAATTGAATTAGGATTTATCACATACACATACATTAAATTCAACATGCAAATTAATTGATAACATATTGGATGATGTGATATGAATGTTGGCCACCATAGTCTAGAAGACCGGTTTCACCGGGCAAGGTAGGTGCCTAACACCTTCCCACCTTGTAACATAGCCTCCGAATTTAGATCAAGGGTTAGTAGATCAAATGCTTATCCATGTAATTTTCAAATTTTAGATTATATCTAGGAAACAAAGCCATGTACTTTATCTTAGATTGTATTTAGGACCAAAGCCATGTAATTTCCTATGAACAATGTAAATTCAATTTCAAATAAATAAAATGAGGTATTTTTCAATTTTGGTTTTCTTATTTATTCTAATAATTAAATAAGTGGCGACTCCATTGTAAAACCCTTAATTTAAAGGAGAGAATATAACTAGTCGAACCTCCATTTTGAGAGACAATAACACGACACCATCCATTCACATGGGATTGGCCTAACACATCATAAAAAGGGGCCGGGGGCGCGGTCTTTCACAAAATCACATACTATGCATCTTATGGACTATATGATAATGTCCAGATATTCATGTTACCATAATTTTAGATAATAAATCAACTTTATTAATCACAACATTAAGTCATACATAATATCATACATAGCATCATACAATAGAATTTTAAGGCATTAATCTTAACGGTTAGTGGGTTAGTTATTTTTTGCTGACATGTCTTATACTTATTGGGTTTTAATACTGCTGACATGGTATCATTTAATACCAAATACATTCTCCTAATAAATTATTATACTAAATAGATAGCTATATTTTAAATAACTATTCTAAATTTAAATACATGGTTTGATACTATTTAAAAAAAAAAAAAATTTATCTTAAATTTTCTCAATCAAGGGTAGCACGTGCCTTGCATGTGCAACCCTTACTAGTCTATATATAAAAAGTGCGAATGTGCTAAAGCTACAGTAACTTGGTTTATTCAATCCGTTGCACTATTTTGCTGCCTCTTACTTTTTTTTTTCTTTTTTTTTTTTCCTTCGGGTAATATCATTTGGTCCACTCCTTTTTTTATTTTATTTTATTTTTTATATAGAGTTGTTAGTTAACACAATAAATTGTCAATATTTTCACAATTGTTAAGGTGTTAATTCTTTATAGGTCAAAATAAAATATCATACAAGAACCAACCACAACTAAAAATAAAGGTATTGTGAAAAAAGAAGTGCTACATCCACAACATTTTTCACAACACTTTCATAATAAAAGTGTGAATGCGTAAAGCTATAGTAGTAGCAGAATTTTTTTTTTTTTTGGTTTGTTCAATTTGCACCATTCACTGGCCTTTTTTTTCTTTTTTCTTTTTTTCCCGATAATATTGCCCAGTCAACTCTTTATATATGTGTATATATATATATATATATATATATATATATATATATATATATATATAGAGAGAGAGAGAGAGAGAGAGAGAGAGAGAGAGAGAGAGAGAGAGAGAGAGAGCTATTAGTTAACACAATAAATTGTCACAATATTTTCATAATTGTTGAGATGTTAATTCCTTATAAGTCAAAATAAAATATCATACTAGAACTAACTACAACTAAAAATAAAGGTATTGTTATACTGATACAACAAATTTCACAATATTTTCATAATTATTGAGGTGTCAATTTCTTATAAGTCGAAATAAAATAATAAAATATAAGTTTGTGACCTATCAAACTGAAAATAAATATTTTGTGAAAATGTTGTAACACTTGTTGTGTGAATCAGTGAATGTGTAAAAGTTACTGTAGTAGCTATGGTACTTTTTGATTTATTCAATATTTACTGTTCATCACTTCATTAGCCCTTTTATTTATTTATTATTATAATAATAATATGAGCTGGCACATAGATTATTATACTAACACAACAAATTTCATAATAGACAATTATTGAGGTGTCAATTTTTTATAAGTCGAAATAAAATAATAAAATATGAGACTATGACCAACCACAATTAAAAAAAAATGTTTTGTGAAAATGTTGTAACACTTGTTGTTATCACGATATTTTCACAATTGTTGAGATCTCAATTTCTTATAGATCAAATAAAAAATTGCTAAAGTTCACAACATTTTCACATTAATTTCACAACAAATTATGGATAAAAAAGTGATATAATTTGTGGGTCCATTTTAAAATCAGTAACTACTTGCCATTTAGAATTTGTTATGTAAATATTATGGAGATAGCATTTCTATAATATATATATATATATTAAACCGAAATTTACCACGGCTAAAAATAAATGTATTATGAAAATATTGTGACATTTTTTTACATTCCTAAACTTCTTTTTTGGTTTAGTCAAATTTGGTGAGCAAAAATTCATTGTTTCAAGGACAATTTTTTTTTTTTTTTTTTTTTTTTTTTGTTTGCATAGTTTAAAGTGGTTGTTCCAATTAAAAATCAATAACAATTTACCATCTAGGATTTGTGGTGAAAATTTTGTGGATATAGTATTACTCTAAAATAAAATTATAAAATATCACACCAAGGCCCACCATAGCTAAAATAAAGGTATTGAGAAAATATCATGACATTTATTGTGTTCTTGACTTTTTTTTTGTTTAGCCAATTTGTTGAGCCAAAATTCATAGTTTTTCGGATAGTTATCTTGGGTTTTTATTTTTATTTTTTTTTAATATATTGTTTAAAGTAAAAAACACATAGTTTTGCAATAATAAAAAAAAAAGATTATAGAAAAAAGTACTTTCCCCCTTTATGTATGGAGTAGTTTCATTCTCCCAACCTTAAAGTTGAATAATTTCCTCATTTATATTTTGTACACAAGCATATAGTCCATGCTATTACTCTCTTAATTAAATCCTAACAAAATCTTATGATTCCTAGAATATTTCATTGTGCAATATTTAAAATACCTCACTAAATTTTAATATCCCATAAATTTTCTTTGTATATTTTGAGTTTTATGTGTTAGTCATACTTAAAAAGTAAAAATGGCGATCTATAGTATTCTATTTGTTACTTAGAGAACACTAATTTATTAGATGTTTAAATTTTCTAGATTTATAATTTTATCTAATAGAAACTTCAATGACATATGTCTTTTATTATTTTATTATTTTTTTTATTTCTTAAAAAAGTGTTCATTAAAAATTAAGTAAGCTAAGTATCGTAGTTAGGCTCAAAATAAAATGATAAAGAAGGAAGTATGTATAACAAAATATTCATTGCAAATGGTTATAGGTATTTAATTTGATGAAGAGTTTCGACTGTAGCATATATCATCATTTATTGCGAAAATTTAAATATTGTGATAATATTTTATCAAAACTTAGTTGTTTATTGTTGGGAGATGACGACATTTTTTATTATTCTTGGAAAATTATTAGGTACTCTCGAAGTACCATAAATGCGTAGTCCCCCTCTTACATGAATGACGAGTCCCACTATGAATTTAATTTGTAGGATCCACCATTTATGTGAGAGGAGAGAGTATGCATTTATGGTACTCTAGAAGTACACAATAATTTCCCTTCATTCTTAGTATAATTTTTTTTGTGAGTAGATACTGTCTTTATTAAATAAGTTCTAAGAAATTATTATACTAAATAAATAGAGAGCTATATGTTAAATAACTATTCTAAATTTAAATACATGATTTGATACTATTTCAAAAAAAAAAAATTCTATCTAAAATTTTTTCATTCAAGGGGCAGCACGTACCTTGCACGTGCAACCGTTACTAGTGCTTTCTAAAAGAATATATGTTAACAAAATTTTGGAAATCTATATATATATATATATATATATATATATATATATATAAAATATTTAAAAGTGCATATATTGTTGCTGCTATTGAGCATATTAGCGTAACATTTTGCTCTATTCGGTCCGTTTAGTGTAGTTTGGTCCACTTAGGTCCATTCAGTCAAGTTTAGTGATGGTTTGGGAGAAGAGGTTTGAAGAAAGAGAAGTTGATTTATTGACAATTATGTTTCCTTATCAACCAAATATTGGTAAGTTCTTGATAAGATTACAATTTTATTATGTTATCAAAGTCTTGTACTTCTATTTTTTCTGGTATAAGTTATGGATTTGCTTAAATCTGCTTCTTCTTTAAGCTATTCAAGATGTATAGACGATGAGCTATTTGTAAGGAGTACTAGAAACGAATTTCAATCACGCATTACATTATTTACAAAATAGCTTGCCTTATACAATATTTGAATGTAAAATACATTATGTTCCTTGAAAAAAAACTCACAAAATTTAAAACACTTTCAAATAACAAATATAGATAGATTTTATTTATAAAATCTAAAATATCGCATCAACTATGCTTTGTTAAAAAATAATCATATCATTTTATGAAGGGTTTAGTACTAACACTTATAAATCTCATTTACTATTTTCATTTTTCACTTAACCAAAAGATAAATCGCCAAATTTTTCTGCACATTATGCGGGTGACTAATTTTATGCTAAAAGTTATGAAATATATATATATATACACACACAGTTACACACAGAAAAATCCTTTTTCTTAATGCCCCTATTCTCCTTTCATCCGAAGCTACCATGACTTGGGCTCATTATGCCATACTTGTGGGGAAGTTTATGCTTTAGTATCTCCCATTTCATTCGCTCTATTATTCATGGGCTTTCAAGGAATGAAATATTATCAAGCATCCCTTCATTATTTCAAATAGTATTTATGGTTCTACCTTTTTCTTAGCAACTGGCTTTAATGCTTTCATATGATTATAGATACTCTTTTCTTGATCATATGTGGCATTCATCAATATCTTGGTCATTTGACCAAAAGAGTATCATGTTGGCTTTAAAGCAGCTATGCCTGTGCATGTGTGCGCGTATACACACACACACACAGACACACCCAGAGACACACAGCGTGCACGCGCGCACACACACACACACACACATATATAAGGACTGTCCACGGGTCGATTTTGGCCTCAACTCGAACTTAACCCACTTAGGTCAACAAGAACAGGCCCGCAATCTACCACTGACCACCACGGGTTGAGTTAGCCGGGCTTAGGAGAGCGAATGGTCAGTTTGGTCAAGTTTGATGATGAGTGACGGCGGGCGGAGGAGAAGATCTATCTTTTTCGATCTGGGTTGAAGGCCAACCTAATCTAACGGAATATCGCTGAATTTGAATAGATTGGAGCCCAATCTAATCAAGAATAGCTGGATTTGAGTAGATCTAAGTCAGATCTAACCAAATATTGTCAAATTTGAGCAAATTTGAGCACCAAAGGTGGCCGGATTTGAGCTAAGGAACACCAGAACGTCGTTGGATCTAGGTAATTTAGGCCCTTTTTTTAGCATTTGCTGGTTGGATTGGGTGGCTCGGGTTTTAAAGACTGAAGCTCGCCACTCGACTTGCCGGAGTTGGGTTTCAGAGGTTAAGACCCATCACCGATGGCCGGAGGTGTTGGATTTGGCTGTGACAGGTCGATTTGGCCAAGTCTTCGGGTTGCTTGGACAGCCCTAATATATATATATATATATATATATATATATATATATATGTGTGTGTGTGTGTGTGTGTGTGTGTGTGTGTGTGTGTGTTTATTTTTTTGAGAATTTCAACTTCTAGGAATTGAAATTCACAAAAATTAGATTTCTTAATAACTCACATTATTTTATTTTGGGTATACTAATTGAATTTATAAATTTTGGGAATTTTGTAAAAGAACAACCAAACTTTACCATGGGGTGGCAAAGATGGATTTTGAATGATTCATCTAATTCATTGTGCTGGTTGGATTGAGTAACAAAATAAACAAAGCTTGGTAGCTAGGGCAGTGACATTTTATATGTAGTAGGGGTGGCAAATGAGTGGGTTTGGGGTGGGCATAATTGGGTTGAGTATATAAAACCCATTTATCTAGTAAAACCTATTTAACTAATTGCTTCTAACCCAAATTCAACCCAACCAAATTATTATGAGTAAACCCCAACCCACCCAATTATCTAATTATCAAAATTACCAAAATGCCACTAAAATGAAAATGACCAAAATACCCCCAAATATAAAATTATCAAAATATCCCAAAAACCCAAAAAAGACCAAAATACCCTCGAAACCGAAAAAATTACCAAAATACCCTCGAAACCCAAAAAATGACCAACATACCACTGAAACCAAAAAATGAACAAAATACCCCCGAAATCCAAAAAATGACCAAAATACCCTCAAAACCAAAAAAGACCAAAATACCACCCAAAAAAAAAAAAAGACTAAAATACCACCAAAACCCAAAAAATGACCAAAATACCCTCCAAAACCCAAAAAAATTACCAAAATACTCCTGAAACCCAAAAAGTGACCAAAATATCCTCAAAACCCAAAAAATGACGAAACCTACAAAATGACCAAAATAATCTTAGAACCCAAAAAATGATCCAAATACCCCTGAAACCTAAAAATTACCAAAATAATCACAAAACCTACAAAATGACCAAATACCCCTAAGAATCCAAAAAATGATCAAAATACCCTTGAAACCCAAAAATGACCAAAATACCCCCAAAACCCATAAAATGACCAAAATACCCCCGAAACATAAAAAAATGACCAAAATACCCTCAAAACCCAAAAATGACGAAAATAATCATGAAACCTACAAAATGACCAAAATAACCCT
Source organism: Quercus parvula (assembly GCA_030820535.1). Lineage (NCBI taxonomy): Eukaryota > Viridiplantae > Streptophyta > Magnoliopsida > Fagales > Fagaceae > Quercus > Quercus parvula. Next base: position 23,644,022 of record JAUAME010000012.1, read on the forward strand.
AGAACCCAAAAAATGACCCAAATACCCCTGAAACCTAAAAATTACCAAAATAATCACAAAACCTACAAAATGACCAAATTCCCCCAAGAATCCAAAAAATAACCAAAATACCCTTGAAACCATAAAATGACCAAAATACCCCCCGAAACCAAAAAATGACCAAAATACCCCCAAAACCTTAAAAATGGCCAAAATAACCCCGAAGCCTAAAAATTGACCAAAAAAACCTAGAAACCAAAAAATGATCAAAATACTCTCGAAACCTAAAAATTAACTTAAATACCTCCTGAAACCTAAAAAATGACCAAAGTACCCCTGAAACCTAAATATGACCAAAATAACCCCTAAACCTTAAAATGACCAAAATATCCCTAAAAAATGACCAAAATACCCCGAAACCAATAAAATGACAAAAATGCCCCTTAAACCTATAAGTTGATAAAAATACACCTTAAACCTAAAAAATTACCCAAATCCCCCCTAAAACAAAAAAATGGCCAAAATACTCCTTAAACATAAAAAATGACCAAAATACCCCATAAACCTAAAAATGACTAAGATACCTCGAAAACCTAAAGAATGATTAAAATATCCCCAAAATCTAAAAAGTTATTAAACGACCTCCAAAACCTAGAAAATTACAAAAAATGGCCCCAAAATCTAAAAGTTAACGAAACACCCCTAAATCCAAAAAACATTAGTGACATTCCCTCAAAACCTACAAAACGATTGAAATACTCTTAGAACCTTTAATTTAACGAAAACACCCTCGAAACATCCAAAATACCCCAAACCCCTATTTTGGTAATTTTAGAGGCTTTGGGTGTATTTTGTTCATCTTATAGGATTAGTGGTATGTTGGTCATTTTAGATATTTTGAAGGGTATTTTGGTCATTTTGTAGGTTTAGAGGTATTTTGGTCGTTTTAGGGGTTTCAGGGTATTTTTGGTAATTTTAGAGGTTTCAGGTTGTTTGTGGCCATTTTAAAGGTTTTGGGTTTATTTGGTTCATTTCAAAGGTTTAGGGGTATTTTCGTCACTTTATAGGTTTGAGGGTATTTTGGTCATTTTTAGGTTTCATGGGTATTATGGATTTTTTAGGTTTAGGGGGTATTTTGGTCATTTTTAGGTTTCTAGATTATTTTGATCAATTTTTAGGTTTTGGGGTTATTTTGGCAATTTTTTAGGTTTCGAGGCTATTTTTGTCATTTTTTAGGTTTCGGGGGTATTTTGGTCATTTTTTAGGTTTCAAAGGGATTTTGGTAATTTTTAGGTTTCAAGAGTATTTTGGTCATTTTTAGGGTTCAGGGGTATTTTGGTCATTTTTTGGATTTCAAGGGTATTTTGGTAATTTTTAGGTTTCGAGGGTATTTTAGTAATTTTCTAGATTTCGGGGGTATATTGGTCATTTTTTGGGTTTTGGGGGTATTTTGATAATTTTTAGGTTTTAAGGGTATTTTTGGTAATTTTTAGGTTTTAGGGGGGTATTTTGGTCATTTTTTGGGTTTCGAGGGATATTTTGGTCATTTTTTGGATTTTGGGCGTATTTGGTCATTTTGTAAGTTTTGGGGTTATTTGGTAATTTTTAGGTTTTAGGGGTATTTTGATCATTTTTAGATTTAAAGGGGGTATTTTGGTCTTTTTTTAGGTTTTAGGGGTATTTTGGTCTTTTTTAGGTTTAGGTGTTATTTTGGTCATTTTTTAGGTTGAGGGGGTATTTTGGCAGTTTTAGTAGTTTTGGGGCATTTTAGAGTTGGGTGATTTGTAGAAATAATAGTTGGATCATAATTGGGTCTAATTGAGTACTCAATTAAAACCCAATAAACATTAATGTTAATTGGGTCCCAATTAATAATTGGGTTAATACCTATTTAACCCAATTAATAATTGGGTGGGTTTAGGTCTCATTTAAGTGGGTGGGTTTGGGTTGATTTTGCCACCCCTATTAATGTAGGCCAACAAGTGTTCTTGTGCTTCGTGGCATGCTATGCACTGGTAATTTTGATATGTTGGAAATGAATTATTATTATTATGAACGAAGTCCAACACATAAGAGGACTAAGATGTAACATCGTTTCACACTCTACATTTTTCACACTCAAATTAGTATTCAGCAGAGAAATTACACCAGAAGGACAACAATTTTGTAGGCAATTTGAGGAGAGGGACAACTGATACATTTGCATACACAACTCCCGTACCAACTGTCTCTTATTAATCCCAAAACCTTTATTATTGTCATCCAGTCAAATTCCATAGAGTTTGTCAATTTGTGCCTGTAAAATATGCAGTTACTCACTTAACTTAGGCTTACAATGATTTAATAGTAACTCAAGGAGAAGAAGAGAGGGCTTCAACGTACCTGATACAATTTAAGCAACTTATTTCTTTTCTTCTTCATTGTTGCTGTTACCAAATCTCTTTCCATATCAAAGGGAAGGGGATCTAGAATGATTCCTTTGATTTGTTCAAAACCTCTCAGCTGGTTTAACAAAAGGGAAGCAATGTATTTTGGTAAAAAGGATAAAAGCTAATTACTGGCAAAGAGCTGGCAGTCATTACTGTTTCTCAACTTATATGGGGGAACACATAAACATGTATGAGTTTATTTGAAACAGGTACTAGTACCTTGTTTCTCTCAGCAGTAAACTTCAGCTCAGCGAGCACATAATTCTTTAACTGATCAAGGGAACACAGTTCAGCGAATGAACCCACATGACCATTTGAATATGCCCACTTTTTGGCGTTTTCTTTATGTGGTATAACTACTGCAACTAGCTTTGACTTAAAGCTGTTCCCATATACCCAGATCTTCAAAACAATGGAGATATTATCAACTAAGCTATATATACATTATCAAAATCTAATGACTGAATTATAAATTTTTGAGAAATTACAATTTATCCTATGTGGTTTGGCCATATCACAATTTAGTACATAAGCTTTTAATTGCTATATTTGCCCCCTAAGGTTTTGACTAAAATAAAACCATTAGGGTTCCATCCAAAGACATATTAATGATTTCATTTTAATCCAAACTTCAGGAGGTCAAAATGTAGCAATTAAAATATTTAGTGGAATTCAATTGCGATAGGGCCAAACCATAAGGGGCAAGTTGTACTAGAACTTTAAAAGTCTTTCCACAAAATGCAAAATTTGTTAATTTGGATGGAATCCTAACAATTTCATTTTCAATCAAATTTTAGAGGGTGGTCAAACATAGCAATTGAAAATTTTTATGAACTAAATTGTGATAAGAACAAACCTTAGAGGGTGAATTATAATTTTTTTTTTAAAATATTTGTTTAGGCATTCAATCAAACCTTAGAGGGTCAACTATATTGTTATCATTATTTTATTTTTTAATAAATTTTTTAGACATTCAATCAAAAACAGGATAAGATGCTCACATCTTCAACAATTGGAGTGATAACATAAACATTTTCCAAATGCTCTAGTGCAACATACTCTCCTTGGGAAAGTTTTATGAGATTCTTCTTTCTATCTATAATCTTAACAACTCCATTTGGAAGCATTTCCCCTATGTCCCCTGAGGATGCCAAAGAATGAAAAAATCAGGACACACAACATTCCAAAATAAAACTAATAAAAACAGGAAATGACACTTCTCAAACCTGTATGAAACCAGCCATCTTTGATGGACTCTCTTGTTAATTCAGGATTTTTGTGGTACCCGGAAAAGACACTCTTCCCTCTCACACATATCTCACCACATGCTTGCTCCCCAAGTGGGTTGTAACCCATCTCTGGGACCTCCTCCAGGCGCAGCTCATTGTACAAAGTAGGGGTACCGACAGTACCAATCATGCACATCTCATCAGGAAAGCCCATAGTAGTTGGTCCACAAGTTTCTGTCAACCCTGTAACACAATGGAACTCGTTTAATATGTATATATGCAGTGTCCATGGTGTTAGGTTGGCAAACCGTGAACAAAAATCATACATAGTGCATTTAAAGTTTATTTTAAGTCCACATATTCCAGTAAGAATTGAAAAGTTAGGATTCTCAACACTTTCTCAACACAGTCTATCAGTCGAGATCTGCCAATAATGTTGATCGATTGAGAACTTATGTCAATCAATCAAGAATCTTGTTGTTAGAATCCTATTTCAGCCCAATTATACGTTAGTGCTTCTAGGGTTTCGTTGATTCCAAGCCGAGGTATAAAAGAAGACCTAGAGCATGTTATTTCAGAGTTTTTGGAAACTGTGCATAGTACACCTAGGGTTAGGGTTAACCAAGCTCTCTTAAAGTGTCATTTGGAGATCAACTGGAAGAGTACTGAAGATCTAGTGATTTATTTGAAGTTGCTGCATCCAGTACACATAAAAGCTGCGGGAAACAATCTTCAAGAAGGTTTTGGAAGTCATAAGTGGGTGTTCACGTTTGACAGACTCCACAGGTAGAAGAATCCACGGAGTTGGAGCTGTGTGGGATCATGTTAGTGAGTTTACATGAGGTAACAGTAAATTTAGGGTTAAATCTATTTTAAAAAGTGAAATTTTGGATTTGCCTACTCCTAGTCATCATGATAAAGAAAACTTCCATTCTATAATAATGGATCTATTTTACTTTGGGGTTGGTGGTTAAACTCTCGGAGAGTTTTTCCTGCTTTAGGTTTTTCTCTTTGTCACCATATTGTGTGTCTCATTTATTTCCATTGTGATATGGTATGCATTGTTTAACCAAGATCCGACTCACGTAAATAATTACTTAATTTAACTTGGTTAAAAATTTGTTTATTGGCACAACCAGGGTCTAAATTTGTCCCCCAAAAAAAATGCAGCATTAATAATGAAATCAACTCCTTGGCCTACAGAAGACTTCCACCAACCCCAACTAAAGCATACTATTTCAAACAGAAAATAATGTTCATGTTTGCAGGAAGGATGATATGTGAAGCAGTTTTGAAGAAATGAAAAATATAGCTGTCATAGAATACTCTTAAAATGGAATAAAAAACTTTATAGAAGTTTACTGATTATGCTACTTCATCAAAATCAGTTAATATTTATGGTGAACTGTGTAGTGCTAGTGTTTCATGCTATTAAGTTATAGTTTTTCACTTAACATTTATGTTGGCTTTATTCCATGACAAAAAGTATTGTAATTTCATTAATTTATTTCCTTGTATTTTGTGGGATTTAATTGTAATAAGTTTAGTACTAATCTGGTGAAGATTACTCAAGAAGTTGATCTCACGACTTGGCTTGCGAGTGGTGCAACCTGCAAAGGTCACATGAGGAGCACATGCTAGAAGCTAAAGAGTCAGTGAGTTTCGCAACTCATCTCGTGACTTGGCCAACTCCCGAGATGACCCGCAAAATGCACTGATAGCTAGGATTTTAAGTATGACTCTTATACCCTTCACCCATACTATATATGCCCTAATTATTTACAAAACTGTAAGGAGACTATTCAGAAGAAAACCCTAAAAAGATTTCTACAACACACCCTCCATTTGAGAGAGAGTTACTCATCTTTAAGTGAGAATTTCTTTGTAGTATCTTCTCCTTTCCCTCTCCCATTGTTATATCTTGAATGGAGATTTGTACCCAAATCCAACCTACACATATTCAAAGTGTAGAGAGTTTTTTGAAGTTTGGGAAGTATTGGGTATTTGCCAAAAGAAGCCGGTGAGACTTGGCGGTGCAATCGAGCAGAATTGCGGGATCTGGATAACTAGTGAAGACAAGAAACTGAGAAGTCCATTGGTAGCTGGAGTTTAAAGGGTTCAAGTACTTTGGGTAGATTAGACTTGGAGGGTTTTTTTGGTATCTTTGTACTTCAACTTATTCACTAGTGGATCATTTTGACTTGGAGGGTCGCGGAGAGATTTTTCGCCGAGTACTTTGATTTCCTCTTCGATAACACGTCTCGGTGTTATCTTGTGTTTGCATCTCTCTTCTCTTACTCTTTAAACTTTATATTTGTTTATTGCTTGCTTGTGGTTATGCCTTAGAGTAGTGTTCCGGTTTTATTACAACTCATTTATTCTTGTTCCGCACTTAGTTAAAGTAAAAGTAATTAAGCCATAATTTAAAATTGGGGGTCTAAATTAGCTATAGTGTTTCACACTATTTGAGCTTTCACATGCAAATATAGTTTTAGCTCACACCAGAATATTCTCCTTGTTGTAACTAAACCTTCATGGTCTGTACTTGCAATGTGTACCACTACAAAAAGAAGTGCTTACCATAACCTGTGACAACAAAGGCACAACAAGTAACCCGCAAGAATTCTTCCACCTCAGAGCTCAAGGGTGCTCCTCCAGATAATATTAGCCGGACCCGACCACCTAACCTGGCTTTAATCTAAACAAAATTGACAAAAATAAAGGACATTTCAAAGTCAAGGGAAGCTTTTCTGAGCTAAACTAATGCATTGTTTGGATAAACAGGAAAGACAATAATGTGGAGAGAGTTCCATTTTATTCAAGCAGTCTTAAGTATTATATAGGCAGTGATCCTTGTACAATCTTAAATAGATGCAAACAAAAACTTGAGTAGGAGTCCTCATGATTAAATGGCATTCAATGAGATGAGATCATATGGTATAGCTGTAATATCCCAACTGAATTATATTTTTTATTTATAGGGATTACGGATTTAAATTTTATTTCTATAATTTACTTTCCAATATTCTGTAGAGACATTTGTAATTCAAAATCAGTTGTTGGGAGTGATTAATTTTTTCTCCAAAACATAATGAGAACCATCAATTATGATGATACCACAAGTTCATATATTAATATCTCTAATTGTATCAAGAATTCTGTGCATATTTCTGTAGAGATCTTTGTAATTAAAAGTCAGTTGTTGAGAGTTGGAATTCTTGATGTAATTAGAGATGTTAGAGATATATTAGCCCATTAGTATAGGCCCAAACCTAATTCTACTTTGTGTGCAAGTCAAGTCTCCTACTTGTACTAGAAGTCTATTAGTCTAGGGTTTAGTCTACTATATATACACATGTTATGATTAATTGTAATACAGGATTTGTACTACACTCTAATATATTATTGATGTAGCCCTCTAGGGTTTCCTCCGTGGATGTAGGCCGTTAGGCTGAACCACATAACCCTCGTGTGTTATTGTGTTCTATACTTTATGTTTTCGCTTCCGCATTTATACTAGCATATTCAACATGGTGTATCAATGCTAATATTTAACAAGAGATATTAATATATGAATTTGTGGTATTATCATAATTGATGGTTCTCATTATGTTTTGTAGAAAACATTAGATGCTTTGTTTATCAAGTAGCAAATAGAAAAGTTTTTGTTTACAGGTCTAGTTTGGTTCACGTTAATATCAAGATTAGACTTGGTATTAACATGCCAGTCATGGTTGCAAATCTGGAATTCAGATTTGGGCCATGAGAACAGCATTTTGTGAGCTTCTTTTTGTGGCCAGATATTCAGTTTTGAAACACTAGTACATAAGGAAAAAAGATACTACCTTCCTGAATGCCAACAGATCGGCTAACGGTGATGCATTTTTCTGTTTACACCCAAACTTCATCCAAGCAAGTTTGCTGTATTGTAATAGAATGGTACAATAGTGTCATAAAATTAACCTAAATCTTATTACATAAGAACTAGACAGAAAAGCAATTATTATGGAGTGAACATGTTGGAATATATATAAGACCAACTTACTGTCTGTATAGAATGTCAAAAATTTTTCTCCTTACTGGATTGAGTTCTTGTAATGCTTTTTTTATACCTAAAATAAAGTTGAGCAGGAGCGGATAAGTTGGTTAGCCAAAATTGATGATTTTATAAAGTTTTGGCTGACACAGATGACTAGTTTCCATACCTTCATGCACTCTTTCAAAAACTCGAGGTACCCCACCAAAGAGTGTTGGCTTCAGCTCCATCAAATCATCCAGCAATGCATTAAGATCCTTCAAATAAGACGTCATAATTTTAGACAAAAACATATAAAGGTCAAAGAGTCATGAGAAAATTATGGACCATTAGAAGTGAAATAGAGAGTTCTACATGCTAATATTTGGATTCTTTAAAGCAGGGGGAAATTATACACAGCATTACTCCCTTTGAAGAAAAAAAGGAAATTAACTATCCTTACCCCGCCCCCCCCAATGGCACCACTACCACAAGTCACCAACTATTTATACAACCATCATCAGCACACCACTGCAATACTTAGCACCCTGACAGTACCTTTTCAATGCTGACATTGGTGAATTCCATATTCTGATTCTTTGCTCCATGATGCAGCCATGGAAGATTAATTTTCCATTTACTTTGCAAATTCATCTATTCAAGAATTATCTTTTGGGGTTCACATGTGAAGTTAAATTGAAATATAATTTGTGTCATTTTAAAGGTTTAAGTATGAGTCTTTTTGGATTAAAGCAGTTTTTTTATTTTTATTTTTTTATATATATATATATATATATATATTTTTTTTTTAGGGTTAAATTTATAATTTCCACAATTCCTAGGAATTGAGTGTATTTTGGTACTTTAGAAGTCTAGAATTTTCTAGAATATCCTAAATATCTTAGACCAACCCTACTCAAAAGTTAAGCGGGTCAGGTATAGATTGACTTATTTTTTGCTCCAAGTCCAAATCAGGTTCAGGTTTGGGTTGGGTTAACGGGTCTGAATTCAATTCTGCCCAGTCTACTAGTACTTATCAAAACCCTAAATCCCCTCTTACTTTCTTCCACCAAATAGCTATCAAATCCCCTTTTACTTCCTAACACAACCCCATAACCCTTTTTTCAACAACTCTAAATCTTATTTCCACAAATCCTACTACACTTTAATCCACCACAATTACAAGATGAAAAATTTCTCAATTTGTCCTATGTCACTGCATCAATCAAGCATGAGAACAATTAATGTGTGTGTATACATATCATCCACCACCCCCCCACCCCCACCCTCTCTTTTCTCATGTATACCATACAGATGAAAGAAAAAAAAAATGAGGCCCAAACTTCAAACAAGTGATGTAGTTTCAGCAGCATACCCCATGATAGTAGCCAACAGAAGCACCATTACGGAAAAAATACTCTTCAATCACACGATCAAGGATATGAGCCAGGGGCAGGAAAGAAAGATACACATCATCTTCATTCATCTATCCAGAGTAAAAATTGCATTTTGTTAAATGGAATGTTGATCCATCAAGTTTAATAATGAATAAAAAACATAGATTTTGCACAACAAAAGTCCTTATATGTGTATTTGGGACTCATGCAAAGGAAAAGAGTCACCAGAATTTTATATGGCTTAGCAAGATGTCATGGAGATTAATTAAACAACAAGAGAAGAGATATGTAGAAAAAACCTATCAGCTGTTCAAGAACCATGTTTACCTTGTCTTCAAATTGTGCCATAAATAGATCCATCCCTCTTATAAAAGAGGCAATGTTCTCATGTGTTAACACAACACCTTTAGGATCTCCACTCGTGCCACTTGTGTACATAATTGTGCAAATGTGCAAAGCCTGAGGTGGACAAATCTCTGATGGGGTTTCTTTTCCCTGATGAACAACAAAATCTTAAGATCAACCAAAACAGAAGAAAGCATGCAAATAGACAGTAATATGTTGTCAGTGAGAATGAGACATTTTAAAGTTAGTTAACCTAAGCTTTGGTGAGAAGTAACCCATATATCTTACAAATTTTTGGGGGAAAATGAATCCACTTTTTATGCAAAATGGATATATGGGACATGACAACACACAGCATGAATTCCACTTAAATTTGCATATAAGATGGGCCCAAACACACAATGCTTGCAAATACTAGGTCTAATCTAGTAGAAGATGTACAAGTACTCTTTTCTCTTTAAGGAAAAGTTACTACTGAAGAGAAAGAAAACACATGTTCTATGTTTATTTACATTGTACGCAGATTAGTTTATTGAACAAAATATTCAATCAAGACAATGGGAAACTGACCGTATTAAGGAACTCAGTCCATGAATGTGGTTTTATCCTAATTTCAGCTGCCTTATTCTTCTCTTCCTCTGTCAAGGAAGTGAAGCACACCATAACTGCAACCACAACCAAACTCAGTAGAAAGCCTTAACATGGAGCAGACTGCAGTTATTTACTCATTCTTACTTTTCAGCCGTTGAGCAGATTTACAATCAGGATTTAGTAGCTGCAAATACAAGAACATTTGTCCAATCAGAACATCCATTGCTTTTGAAATGTGAGTTTATGTGATTAAGCATATCATTTTATCACAAAGCAACTCAATTTTTTTTTAAGTTCTTACTTCTTTCACTTTTTTATCCTGGACAAAAACAAAATCAACCTCTGCATGATCAAGAATAAAATTGACAGCACCTGGCCCTGCATCGAGAATAAAAAGCCTCAAATCGATGAAATGTTTCAAAAATGAAACTTGAGAATAGAAATTAGCTGCTGAAAAATACAAGAATGAATCAGGAATTAGAAAATCCATGACAAAGTGTACTAGCAAGCAATGTACAACCAGGCAGGAAAGCCAATGATTCTAGAGGGTCAAGATATAAGAGTCAATCAAATTGGCTCAATTTTAATATGATGCTTTCATTTGGACCAGAACTGAAACAAAAATAAAATAAGACACATTTCAAAATTAACCCTGGTCCTCAAACGTGGTTTAGGAGGAAAAAAAAGAAGCAATAAATGTGAGGGTCATTATCTGGCAAAGCTTCTACTTGAACAAAATTAATGAATGCCACCAAGCATGGTGGACGGTGGACCCATCTCTTGCACAAAGAAATCAATTTGGAAACTTTTAGGTCAAAAGAATCAATGCTGGTCCTTGAGAGAGAGAGAGAGAGGGAGAGAGAGAGAGAGAAAGGGACAAAAAAAAAACTTAGGACAGAAACTAGGAAAATTTAAGAAGAATTTTTACCAAGGGTATCATAAAGAGGCACACAAACCAAACTGTGGGCGTTGCAAGCCTACACAAAATTTGAACAGATTATTCATTTCAGATTATCAAAAGATAAAGATAAAACACTTTCACAAAGAGTGAAACAAGGCTGGAGAAAATGTCAAAACAGACCTCCATGGCCATAATCCACTGAGGGCAGTTTGATCCATAAATCCCAACCCGGGAGCCCTGTCAGAGGAATATCAAGAAAGCCAGAAATAAATAAGCCTACTGAAAGAGAATAGCTCTAGTTGCCAAAAACTTTTATTTAGTATGCACTCTAATCATAAGCCCCTGGTAAATTAGCATATGTGGACTTACAGGTTCAGCACCAGATGCTCGTAATGCAGAACCAATACACATGACTTCATCATAAACTTCCTTGTATGTCTTCCATACATAAGGTCCTAGCTAAGGATCAAACAAAATCACAAATCACTTGTCAAAACTACTTGACACAAATATAAAGATTACTCCAAAAGATAATTACCTTCCCATCAACAAATTTACGCCATCCAAGCATCCTATTTTGAGGATTCTTCTCCACAGATACGCTGCATATCAAGACCCTTAGATAGTCAAGGAAATGAACTAAAGAAGAATTATTTATCTTTGAAGCATCCCCCAAACCTAAAGGAACAGTGTTAATCTTTTTTGGAATATAATAATATAAAGCCAATGTTACAAAGCATTGGCAATCACCAATAGTCAAATTTTAAACTATGTTGCAACTTTGATCATAAAAGTTAATTTGGTTACTCAAGCTGTTCACTTTACAATGGTCTGTAGCTTTTGTTTTCACCTTTATGGCCTGGTTCACATAATTTAACATATTTACTAAGAAATATAGCAGAAGTTGTATCATATGTGATATGCAACACATCCTTGCCTTTTGTTATGACTGAAAACAAATCATTTATGAACAGAAATACCTGAAAACATCCCAAGCTGTACTAATATTGGGATCAGGTGGGGGAAACTCATTCTTGGAGAGTGAATTACGATACACAGGACCAACTGCTGGCTTCTCATCTAGGCCTTCCCTTCCCTCTTCAACCTTAGCTGAAAAAATCTTCATTTTTTTCCAAATTGTGAAACCTGGACAAGAGAAGAATCAGCACATAGACTTATAGATTCAAAAGTCAAGAAAAAGTATGGCACCACTAAATCATTTAGGCAACGGTCAATAAATAGCATACGGAAATGGTTAGAAACATGATTTTCTATTGGTCCAGGTAATGGGTACTAAAACTCAACTACTGTGAGCTATATACAAAAAAACTCTTTTAGTGTAAGCCCTTCACTATTCTGGCTTGTTCTGGAATTGAAGATGTTAGAGATATATTAGTCCATTAGAATTAGGCCCATTAGTATAGGCCCAAACCTAATTCTACTTTGTGTGCAAGTCAAGTCTCCTACTTGTACTAGAAGTCTATTAGTCTAGGGCCTATACTAATGGGCTAATATATCTCTAACAGAAGAAATTGAGATGTGCCTTTTCAGTGCCAAGCGTTCAAAAATAGTAGAAAATTTATATACCAAAAACATTAAAATAATTGCAAAATTGTATGCCACAAGGCTTGTAGCTCAACTTGTACTTCATGGCATTTTCAAAGTGCAATATTCAAATTCTCCCTTCCTCAACTATCAAATTATTAAATAAATAAATAAATAAATAAATAAATAAAAGGAAGTCATATGCAATTCACCCAGAAAAGGAAGGAAAAATTAGTCTACTAGGCAACTGAAAAGCACCATTAGAATCTTAGATAATCTAAGTATGACACCAAATATATAGCAAAGAAAAAAATCATGAATGACCGAACTCGTTAGAAAAATAGGGTCTATAAATCAAAAGAGAAATTTCTTTTACAATACTTAACTAACATGAATTAATGCAAGAAACAAAAATGGAGGGGACAAAAAGAACAAGAGAAAAAGGTGATGAACACATTTACCTGATATGAGAAATATGAAAACAAAATTACAAACCCAAAGCTGTGAACATTTAAATGTCAGTTAGAGATCGTAAAAAAAAAAAAAAAAAAAAGAAAGAAAGAGTCAGCTGGACATATATAATTTTAGAACTTAAAAAGTATATCTAAAACCATATGCAAAAAGTCCACAGGAAAAAGAAAACAAAATAGAACTCAAATGAAAAACAAAAAGAATCTTCATGACTCATGACGCATATGACGCCATCAGTGATCACACTAGCCGCATAAAAAAGGTTGGCGCAAACTAAACCATGGTCCTTGGAAACACTGAAATTAGTGTTCCCATTTGACAAAACAAAAGGCTTATATTATTTTATTTTATTTTAATTATTACGCAAACAGAAGGGTTAATTCACAAAACCACCATAACCCCTTTATTAAGCTATCATAAACCAACCTCTTTCGCGCGCGCACACACACACAGAAAGACCTTACAGAAGCTAGCAAAAGAGTGTGGGACTGAAATGATGCAATGTTGGTGGAGCTAATGAGGAAATGGAATTGAATTTAAAAAGAAGAAAAGAAAGGCATGGTTGTTAATGAGTTAGTTGTAACGGATGGAAAGTAATGGTGTTTGATGCATCGGTGCTTTGCATTTATGACATTATATTATACTCATACTAAACGAGACACTACAAAATTTCTTGATTTACGAGGGACTGACATGTCAGCTAGCTGTTACCACGATTTGTTAAGTGGGTAACACAACTCAAGCAGAACACAAGAAATGAATGGAAGTGATAACTTGGCCGTGTTATGGCTTTTCCTACAACCTAAAATTCTACAAGTTCCTCCACAAATTCATTGAGAACTTGACATGTCTGTACATGACCATGACCATGACCATATTATATCATTGATTACTATCTTTGCTTGTTGTTTCCTTTTTAATCAAATTTAAAATGCCCACCAATCAACCGTGCATTGCAAGTTGCAACTAAAACCAATAATTCCCTTCAGTCAACTTTATTTCCCCAACAACCAACCTAATCCTTCTCAACCAAAAAAAAACCAGCCATTATAATTTTAAAACCAATTTAATTATTAGGCCAATTTAATAGAGGCGCTACATTCATATTTAATGGCCAATACCAACACCTAAAGGGATGTATGTTATTTATTTTTATTTTTGATTTCCTTAAATTATTGTTTCATCAACATCCTGCTGTCAAAAGGTGAGGTCCACCTCAAGAGAGAAGAGCTATTGAAGAGTTGAAGAAGTACTACCACAATTACCTAATATCAATTAATGTGATGCAGAACGATGCATTTTCAAAAGTGTGTGGAGAAGAAAAGGACAAAAAGATAAGAAACTTATTAATAGATTGAGAACCCCAAGCGGTGAGAAATTAATTCCCCAACAAATTTTATTTAGAAATAATAAACTCTCCAATATAAGATTCCCAAATTACATCAAGCATGGAAAGAAATTACAGCAAATATGGAAAGAAATCTTATAATTTTTGAGACTTTAAATTTTGTTGTTTTAATAATGCTATTTATGACAGCAAGAAAAAGCAAAGCTACTCAGCCCCAAAAAAGAATGTAATAATTATTCCTATAGTTTGATTATTTTTCAGTTTGGTTTGTTACATTGAAACTCAATTTTTAGAAAATCGAGTTTCAAAACAGGGGCACTGTGCTTAATAATTTCAAAATATGGACGATTTGCTGGATATTTTTTTTTTAAAAAAGGGCAAAAGCCTATTTTCCCCTTGAATATCATGTAAAAGGAACGATCCACCTTTCTTCACAAGGTATACAATGTTGATGCAGCCTAATTGCTCTACCTAGTTGACATTAACACTTTTGTTAAGTGTAAGTGGAATATTGTGGTAAATTGATAGTGGTAAGTAAAAGGGTGACGTTAGAAATGGACCTAAGTGGGAACTAGTTAAAGTTTGCCAACTCAATTATTGTGAAAAATATTTTGAATTTTTTTTGTGTATTAATTTTTTTTTTTTGAGAAGTGCTACTACATTTACAATATTTTTCATAACAAATCCTAGGTGTTAAGTTATTACTAGTTCTAACTTGTTACGTACTTAGAATTTGTTATAAAAACGTTGTAGACGCAGCATTTCTCACTCTCTTTTTTTTTTCTTGTTTTTCATTTGATAAAAAAATATTATTTTATTTATTGGTTAATAAATAGGTTTACTTAATTCCATTACAATGATTAAAATTTGGAGACATTTTTTCTACTTGAGACCTTAGGTGACGGCATTCATTGCTTATATAATAAAGCAGACACTGTTTTCATGTAAATACTAAATACTAGCTAGAAACTTATGGTTCGTTTGGATTGAGGAGGAGGAAGGGGGAGTAGAGTATACTAGAGTAGTTGGTCTAAAATTAGTCTATTTTTAGCTAACTCTACTTTACTCCCTTCCACTCTTGCTCCCTCCCCCCTCAATCCAAACAAGCCCTTAGCATCATATATAATCTTAAGTTACACTTAGGGGTGTTTGGTTCGTTGTGATGTTACATTTTACCATAATATTACATTATTGTAATATTACATTAATGTAATCTCAATACAAAAATACAACATTACATTGTTTAGGAAGGTAATAAGATTAAGATGATATGATATATTTTGTAATTTTAGATTATAATAATGTTAGAAAAAATAAATTAAACAAAAATTTTAAAATCACATCATCGTAATATGCATCACATCAAGGACACATCTCAATAAACCAAACGCCCACCTACAAAATGGTTTAAATTCAATAATAAAGTCATAAAGGCATGCATTTACCCTCGACGATTACATGATGCTTGAAAACCAGAGAGGAGGCCATTAACAGGCTGTATGATGTGCTTCTGGAGAGTGACTTGTCCTTGTGAAGAAAAAGAAGTTGACATTAGAATAAAACTATAACATGGGTATTCCTGAGGTTTTTACCGTCAAAGAGTGTGATGATACCTGTCCATCGTAAAGTCATAACAGATGAAAAAGTTGTACACAGTTAATAAGTAGGTCAATTCCATTAAATGACTTATTATATTCATATGAATAAATATCATTTTTATTCAACATAAATTTATATTTTAAGTATAGAATTAAAAATTTTTAATGGTTATATTAATAAATTCTTCATTTTAGATAGATTTAAATGAACTAAAATGGGTAATGTTTACATTAATCCAATATTAACCCAGTACATGTTTATTAAGGGTCCGTTTGGCCCTGCATTTTTTGAATTAAAATGCACGTTAATGGAAGAAAATGCAAGAAGTAATGCGTTTAGCTTTGTGTTTAATTAAAATTCATGTTTTTGAAAATGGTAAAAAGGCTCGGTTTCGGAACGGAATGAGAAGTAGCTTTTTAGAAAATACGGGTGTAGAACACGAACTGCGTTTCCGAACCAAAGTTCCATTTAACTATGAAATGCTTAAAATATCCTCTAACAATTGGAGACTGACCAATATTCCCTATCAAAAATTCATTGCCTTGTCACCATGCCTTGCTGCTGTTGTCTATCTTCTCTCTAGTTGTTCTCTCCCCTCTCTAGCTGACAAGTTTGTTGTTTCCTTGCCACTGTCCTCACCATTTTTCATGACCTAAATGTTGTGGGCACGGGCAAAAATTGGAGTGAAAGAGGCAAAAATTTACTATGGAGTAGAGCCATTGTAGGGTCTTGTTAGCTTTATGATGTTGTACACTGATACATCATACATACAAGTTTGTCTATAAAATAGCCATTTATATATATTTACACCTGTAATCTCATGTGTGGGGACCAATTGTACCCTGTGTTCAAACTACGTTGGAAGAGGCCAGATCCAATATCTAATCTCATATATACAAATTGTGTAAGAAAGGGCCAGGCCCAATGTCCAATCTGAGGGTGAGAGAATATCCGAGGACAACCAACAAAAGAAGAGATAAAATTATCCTCTGAGGAGAGGTAAAGAGTGCTCGTGAGGAATTTGACCATGTCCGAGGACGATAGTCACCTCGGAACTTCTATCCGAGGTATCTGGTAAACTTATCAGTCATTTAGAGTAACACCTCGGACAAACCTTACAGCAAAATGAAGGGGAAAATATCAAATAAAAGATAAGAGTAAGAAATAACAAATATCTAAGGGTACTGTCACCTCCATATTAAATGCCGCCCAGCTAACCTTCTGGCCGCATTAATGTGGAGGTGATACCTGAACAGTGAACAAGCAGCCTTCCAGCTAAGAATGGAAGATTCAAGAAAAGGCAAGAGGGATGGAGAAAAAGAACTTTGAACGCCAAGTCCACACGTGGATGATGAAAAAGGTAAAAAAGCCATAGTATATAAGATGAAGGAAGGAGAAAGGAAAGGGGACTGGAATTATTCTTAAATCATAGCACTAAGGCATGTCCGAGGATACTATTTGCATAGATTACGCGTGTAGCTCTGGCCTTTTAACGCTAAAATCCAAGATCTCGGCCCAAGATTCAGACTAGCTTTCTATCATGCACTCTATAAATTTATTGTTTGGGCTACGTGGGCCTGGATCCATTCCTGTTCTGGATTCAAGTCAAATATGGTCCTTACAATTGGCGCCGTCTGTGGGAAGCTGCTTGATCTGATCAGAAAGAGATTTTGGTTTAGTGCATAAAATGGAAGAATCAGGTTCGCATCAACCAACGATAGGGCCACATCAGGGTGATGACAATCCGCACCAGGCGGTATCAGGAGGTTCGCAACATAGCTACTCGGAGGTCAACCCTCAACAAAGGAGAGATCGTGAGCAAAATGGGCAAACCGTGCACACTAATAGGAGCCAATCGCGTGGGAAAAGTCACGTGTCCCATGCAGAGAATGAGAAAGACATGCAACGTGAAATTAATGAGTTGAAGAAGAAGTTACGTCGCGCGCGGCGGAGGCGAGCATCATTTGAATCTGAGCTTTCTTCTGGGGATACAGAGGATGATACGTATAGGCAAAGATCTAGAACTCCGCCCAGTGAAACCTTCTCCGACGGTGAAGAGTACAGTGATTACAGGTGGAAGAGCAAAAGTACCTTGCATAAGGGCCTAGGAAACAAAGCTATGAACGAGGCATTAAGCCAAGTAGCCAAATCGCCTTTCACGCGTCGGATTGAGGGTGCCAGCCTTCCTCGGTGATTTAATCAACCAACTTTCTCTCTTTATAATGGCCGGACAGATCCAGTGGAGCATGTTAGCCATTTTAATTAAAAAATGGCCGTCCATTCAAAGGATGAGGCCCTGATGTGTAAGATCTTTCCGTCTAGCTTGGGTCCAATGGCAATGAGATGGTTTAATGGCCTCAGGGCAAATTCCATTGATTCTTTCAAGAAACTTACCCAGTCCTTTGGCGCCCGCTTCATCACGTGTAGTAGGGTACCGTTGCCTTTAGGATCTTTGCTATCAATGTCCATGCGTGAGGGAGAGACCTTGAAGGCTTACTCGGATAGATATTGGGAAACGTTTAACGAGATAGATGGTGACTATGATGATGTGGCCATTAGTACATTTAAGGCAGGACTGCCGGCGGAGCACGATTTGAGAAAGTCACTCACTGGCAAACCTGTCACCAGTGTACGCTTACTAATGGATAGGATTGACAAGTACAGGAAAATTGAGGAAGATCAGTTGCAGGGTAAAGGGAAAGCGAAGGTGATCCCCCAAAAGAGGAGGGATTCCAGGTCGGATCGGTTGCAAAACAATCGTCCTCGGAGAGACTTTTCAGGGCAATCTGCATCTGCCAACGCCCAGGCAGTCAACGTTGTGTTTCGAGAACCAGTGCAGAAAGTCTTGGAGAAGGTAAGGAATGAACCATTTTTTAAATGGCCGAATAAAATGGCAGGAGATCCAAGCAATCGTAACCAAAACCTATACTGCCATTATCATCAAGATCATGGTCATGCTACTGAAGATTGTCGGAACTTATGGGACCATTTAGAGCAGCTGGTCCGAGAAGGGAGGTTAAAGCATTTATTGCATCATTCTAGTGGCTGAGGAGGCCAGACTGGTGCAGCGTTTCAGGGAAGTCCTGCATCGAAGCCTCCTCTAGGCACCATCAATGTTATATTCGCTGCCCCAGGGAGGACTAGATCCTGCCCTTCCAGGATAATGTCAGTATCCCATTACACCGATGATGAGCTTAATTCAGTGCCGAAGAGAGTCAAGACAAAGGTCCCTCAAGTGCTGAGTTTTTTAGAAGCGGACAAATAGGGAACCATACAGCCACATGATGATGCTTTAGTGGTTACCCTTAGAATTGGTGGATACGATGTGAGGAGGGTCATGATTGACCAAGGAAGTGCAGCGGAGATTATGTATCCTGACCTCTTTAAGGGTCTGGGTTTAAAGCCCGAGGATTTATCTAGATACAGCTCGCCTTTGGTGAGTTTTAAGGGTAAGATGGTTGTCCCTAGGGGCCAGATCAGACTGCCTGTGCAAACTGGATTGGATGTGGTCGAGGTGGACTTTATCGTGGTAGATGCTTTTTCCCCATACACGGCCATTATGGGCAGGCCATGGCTGCACTCCTTGGGTGCCGTTTCTTCTACCCTTCATCAGAAAGTAAAATATCCTTCTGAGGGTCAAGTGCTCGAGATAGTGGGAAGCCAGTCTATGGCTAGGCAATGCTTAATTGCGGCAATTCAGCACAAACCAGAGACTAGCGCCTCGACTAGTAAAGAGAATGATTTATAGCAGTTAAGAGCCTCATCGTCACTGCGCGGGGGGCCAGACGACGAGACGAATTGTGAGGACCTAGAAAAGGTGACTATAGGGGACGACCTAGAGAAATTCTTCCAGGTTGGGGCTCGGCTGCCCCTACAAGAGAAGGAAGAGTTGGTTGAGCTTCTGAGGAGAAACGTAGACGTTTTTGCATGGGACGCCTATGAAGCCCCTGGTTTAAATCCAGAATTCATCTGTCATCGTTTAAATGTAGATCCCTCAGCTACTCCAAAAAAGCAACCTCCTCGGCGCCCCTCGAGTGAACATGTGGAGGCAATAAAGACTGAGGTGGTTAAACTCAAACAGGCAGGAGCTATTAAGGAGATTTTCTACCCCCAATGGCTGGCTAATACCGTAGTGGTGAAGAAGAAGACAAGAAAATGGCGTGTCTGCGTGGATTTCACAGACCTTAACAAGGCTTGCCCCAAAGATCCCTTCCCTATGCCAAGGATAGATCAATTGGTAGACGCGACAGTAGGCCATCCTCGGATGAGTTTCCTGGACGCCTTCCAAGGTTATCACCAAATACCGTTAGCAGCGGAGGATCAGGAAAAAACGGCTTTTGTCATTCCTGTGGGGAACTACCACTACAAAGTAATGCCTTTTGGCCTGAAAAATGCAGGATCAACCTATCAACGGATGATGACAAAAATTTTCAAATCACGGCTGGGAAAAACTATTGAGGTCTATATCGATGATATGGTTGTAAAGAGCAAGTTAGTATCTGAGCACTTAGCAGATCTTACGAGCATTTTCGAAATCCTGAGGTGGCACAAGTTGCGTCTGAATGCCTCCAAATGCTCCTTTGGAGTAGGGTCAGGAAAATTCCTAGGATACATGGTGACTCATAGGGGGATTGAGGTAAACCCAGATCAGATTAAAGCAATCAATAGCTTGCAACCACCTCGGAATCCAAAGGAAGTCTAAAAGCTTACTGGAATGATGGCAGCATTAAATCGGTTTATATCTAGATCAGCGGAAAGGTGTAGACCTTTCTTTCTTTTGTTGCATAAATGGAAAGAGTTTCAATGGTCCAAGGAGTGTGTCAGGGCATTCCAAGAGCTTAAACGCTACCTATCCCATCCACCCATAATGTCTAGCCCATTGGTGGACGAAGTCCTTTTTACTTATCTCGCCGTTGCCTCACATGTCATAAGCCTTGTGCTTATACGGGTGGACGATGGTATACAACGACCAGTTTATTATGTGAGCAAGTCACTTAACGAGGCTGAGGTGCGCTATCTGCCACTAGAAAAAGCGATACTGGCTGTAGTGCATGCCACAAGGAAACTTCCCCATTACTTTCAGGCGCATACTGTGGTCGTTCTGACTCAACTTCCCCTCAAGTCAGTGCTCAGGAGCGCCGATTATACAGGGAGGGTAGCTAAGTGGGGTACGATTCTAGGGGCTTTTGATATAAAGTATATGCCCCGTACCTATATCAAGGGACAGGTGCTCGCTGATTTGGTGGCTGAGTTTGCTGAATGTCCAGAGGAGGTGGACGTGAGGGACGAATCAGTTGATGAGAGATTGGTAGGTGTGGCCTCTATTCAGGGCCTACCGCCTTGGGAGTTATATGTTGATGGAGCAGCCAACCAACGGGGATCAGGAGTGGGGCTAGTATTGGTATCCCCTTAGAAAATTACCATCGAGAAATCCTTAAGACTGAATTTCTCTGCTACGAATAATGAAGCAGAGTACGAAGCTTTGTTGAGGGGAATGGTGATGGTTCAGAAAATGGGGGGAAAGGCAGTAAGGGCTTTTTCAGACTCAAAACTGGTTGTGGGACAAGTAAGAGGTGACCTAGAGGCACGAGATTCAAGAATGCAGGAATATTTAGGTCAGGTCAGGAGTATACAAGAAAAGTTTGAAGTTTTTGACTTGTCTCATGTTCCTAGAAGTGGGAACACCCATGCAGATTCGTTGGCCACCCTTGCCATGTCCTCGGCCCAAGATCTGCCTCGGGTAGTATTGGTGGAAGACCTATATACGCAAGCTCTGACGCATCATGGTGCTCCACGGATACATCAGGTTACGCTGGGTCCGAGCTGGATGGATGTTGTATCACTGTTCTTGGAAAAAGATGTACTGCCTGAAGAAAAGTCTGAAGCTGATAAAGTACGGAGGAAAGCTCCTCGGTTTTGGTTATCCGAGGACAGAAAACTGTACAAGCGTTCGTTCTCTGGACCTTATTTGTTGTGTGTCCACCTAGAGGCATCAGAGTTACTTCTAGAGGAATTGCATGAAGGGGTTTGTGGAAGTTATACAGGGGGAAGGTCACTGTCTCACAGGGCTCTTACCCAGGGATATTGGTGGCCAAACATGCAAAAAGAGGCGCAGGAATATGTCAAGAAATGTGATCAATGCCAGAGGTTTGTACCAAACATTCATCAGCCTGGAGGGGTGCTTAACCCTCTGTCTAGTCTGTGGCCTTTTGCTCAGTGGGGCCTAGACATTATGGGTCCTTTCCCAAAGGCTATGGGGAACAAGAAATACCTCCTAGTATGCACAGATTATTTCACTAAGTGGGTCGAAACTGAGCCTTTAGCCAATATCAGGGATGTGGATGTCAAAAGATTCATCTGGAAGAACATAGTTACGCGATTTGGGGTTCCCAACGTCCTCATCTCGGATAATGGTCTTCAATTTGACAGCAAAGCTTTTAGGAAGTACTGTTCTGACTTGGGAATAAAGAACAGGTATTCCACTCCGACCTATCCGCAAGGAAATGGGCAAGCTGAGGCTGTTAATAAGGTCATCGTGAACGGACTTAAAAAGAGGTTGGATGATGCCAAAGGAAGATGGGTTGAAGAGCTACCACACGTTCTTTGGACGTACAGGACAACACCTCGGAAGTCTACTGGGGAGACCCCCTTCTCAATGACATATGGGGCTGAAGCTGTAATCCCACTGGAGAACGGTTTCCCTACTATGAGATCTGGCGCATTTACCTCGGATGGAAATGACGACTTGCTAAAGAAGAACGACGAGAAAACGCTAGGGTGCAGTTAGCCTACTATCAACACAAGCTAAAACAAGGCTACGATATGAGTGTGAAGTTGAGACCATTGGCCCCAGGGGAATTGGTTTTGAGGAAAGTTCTGGGAAACACTAAAAACCCTGCCTGGGGAAAATTGGAGCCCAATTGGGAGGGACCATATCGCATTACGACGATGGCAGGAATAGGAGCCTTAAAAGATTTAGATGAAAGAGCTGTACTTCATCCTTGGAATGTAAATAATCTGAAAAGATATTACTATTGATAAGAAAAGTTACATTGTATTTTTTCTTTGCTTCCATTTATCCTATGACATCTGTTGAAATATTAAACAGAAACTAAGTTATGTCAGGTCCTCGAACCACAAACTTAGTGGAAATTAATATCTTATGACATTTGTTGAAATATTAAACAGAAACTAAGTTATGTCAGGTCCTCGGACCACAAACTTAGTGGAAATTAATATCCTATGACATCTGTTGAAATATTAAACAGAAACTAAGTTATGTCAGGTCCTCGGACCACAAACTTAGTGGAAATTAATATCCTATAACATCCGTTGAAATATTAAACATAAACTAAGTTATGTCATGTCCTCAGACCACAAACTTAGTGGAAATTAATATCCTATAGCATCTACTGAAATATTAAATAGAAACTGAGTTATGTCAGGTCCTCGGACCACAAACTTAGTGGAAATTAATATCCTATGACATCTGTTGAAATATTAAACAGAAACTGAGTTATGTCAGGTCCTCGGACCACAAACTTAGTGGAAATTAATATCCTATAGCATCTGTTGAAATATTAAACAGAAATTCAGTTATGTCAGGTCCTTGGACCACAAATTTAGTGGGAATTAATATTTCGGAACATCTCTTAAAATGAGAAATGGAAAATCATCTGTGTCTAGTCCTCGGACCATGAACCTTGTAAAAATAATTGTCCTTGTAGTGTTAAGGAATATATTCAATGGAATATATGTTGTGTTAAAATCTTTAGAACATGATCTTAAATATAAGTTATTATTTTCTGGGTTAAGTCTTGACCTGCTTTATAGGTCATGATTAACTTCATGGATGTCAAATAAGTGTAAGTATGTTTCAATATGTTCACATCCTACTTATTGTTTAGGTGTTGTGATATTGCTTGGAAATTGTGAAACTTATTAGCGAACTAAGTAAAAGGGAGATACATTTTTTAAAGATTAACATTATGTTTTATTAATGCATCTTGTTCCTCACTAATGTATGCTGGTTCCTTGATAATGTATCGTGTTTTGAAAGTAAACAGAGAACAGAGCAAAGTGAATATCATACAGTTAAGTAAAATAATAATGCTGACAAGTATTACTTGAAATAGAGAAAAGTGTTTCATACATTATCAAAATTGGTCTTTAAGCACAGAAGATGAAATTACAGTCGTTATCACTATTTTAAAAAACAAATACAAAACTAAGGCTTCAATTTGATTTGGAGTTTGGATTTGGAAGCCTTGTCAGCTGCCTCAGGAGGGTCCTCTTTCTCCTTCTCCTTAAGAGACCCTTCTGCAGGTAAAGTGACCAAGGCTAGTTGCTTCTCAAAGTCTTGAGAAGCTGCCTCAGACTGAGGTGCCTCAGTCACTTTATCCAGAGAAGAATCCTTTATGGTCTCTGACTCTTTGCCCTGGATTTGCTGACTGGTTGAGGAAGGATGCTGAGATTGAGCCTCTTTGATTGGCTGAGAAGCAGGAGGAGCTGCATCTTTCTAGTTAGGAGTCCGCAAGGCCAGAGGAAAGACAATGTTCTCAGGCTTCCTTAGCTCAGAAGAGACGTCAACTCCAGCTTTGTTGAGGGCTTCCTCCCAAGTCTGGGTGCAATAGGCACGACAGACTGCAGGGACCTCAGCCCGTAGAGCATCCTCGGTCTCGGCTACGCCAACGTCGTAGCCGTGTTGCTTAGCCTCGTCTCTTTCCTTCTCAGCTTTGATCCTGTCTTCCTCAGCCTGCAGTCTAGCCTTCTCGGCCAAGTCCTTAAGCTTGTTAGCCTCCTCAAGTTGCTGCCTAAGGGCTGCCATTTGCTCCTTGGTCGTAACCAACTGCCCTTTAATATCATTGGCCAGCTTCCTTTGGCTTTCGGCCTGTGTCTCAGCACCCTTCAATGCAGCCTCAGCGCTTTTCCTTTGCTGCTCCTCAGTCTTCAACTTCTCCTTGAGGTCAGCATTACTCTTCTCAGCGATGGTCAACGTCTGCACAGCAGAGATCCTTCTTCTTCTCTCCTCATCCAGCTGCTGTGCGACGGAATGATAAATTTCTTCCATCCTGAACGTACTTTGAACAGCCTGTTTAAAAAAAAAAGAAAAAAAAGAAAGAAGAAGACAACGACAAAACAAACACAAAAAAAAATATGTAAGAGTAATAACATGCATACGCACAAGTAACACGAAATTAGGGTTATGCCAAGTAAAAAAAAAGGGGGGTTGAAAAAATAACAATACATACCATTCCTAGACATCGCTTGGCTTGGAGAAAGACTTCGTTCCTCCTTAATCCTCGTAGTTCCACCATGTCTTTGGGGAGCAGGAGGGTTTCTTCCAACGCTGAAGCCACATGGCAGCCAATGCCCCCGTTGTAATCTCTGATCGATGCATCATCGGTCAGAGGCTCACCCCCAAGCATGGGAGCTGGAAGCCATGCTCGGGGTTCAGACTGTTGAACCTCTCCCATCTCTGGTCCTCGGCTGGGGGCATTGCTGATTTTCAATTGTTTCGTTGGCCTATGGGCCTCTTCTTCACTGGAAGAATGAGTCCTCCCAGTCTCCACTACTTTCTTGCCGTTGGGCTCCCTTCTCCTCTTAGGGTCAGGTTGTTTGGTCCTAGAGGGAGGAGCTGGCTGAAGGGCACGATGAGGAGATTTAGGATGAGGGGGAGGAAGTTTTGGTTGGGTGGGCCTCCCAGCCTCCCCCCTTCCAGGTTGGCTCTCCAAGAGTTCTTGGAGACTGCGCTGGGGCTTCCTCTGGACGCCCATATCCTCGGAAGTGTTAGGTGATGGAGTGAGTAAGTCGAAGACTTCGTAATCGTCTGTGGCCGAGGCTAGGTCCACAAAACCTTCTTCCTCTCGTTCAACTTCTTCTTCCCCCTTTACTTGAAAAATGTGGGGAGAAGATGGAACAACTTCTGCGAGGCTGGCGACGGGCAATGCCTCGGTATGCTGGGAGTATTCTGGAAGAGGAATGCCTTGGGGGACTATGAACCCTTCGTAAGCAACGCTAATTCTGCGAAGCCGAGGATCCTTAGCCTTTATCACGCACGAAGGAGCTTGGAATGCACGTGATATAGGGCTGTAGCCGAGGATGAGATGAGCTGCTCTTAACTGACCGTCTGATGGGTTGACGTAAATTTCAGCTCGGAGAACTCTATCCAAGCTGGCTTTGTTAACTAAGCGTAACGATGGCGTAGTGGCGCGGGGATCTGCAGTGTCAGTAGAGACAATAAGGAGTCACTTTAGTATCAGCCGACGATAATGGGAATACTAGAATATGAAAAGTTGAACATGAAGATTAAGTAAGTTAGTTCCCCACCTAGCTCACCCTCTTTAACTGGGCATGGTAAGCCATCATGCCACTGCCCAGAGAAGATTAGGAAATCTTCTTTTAATCCCTTGTTAGATACAGGGAGACACTGAATCATCCTGACCTCTGCTTGCCTGGATTTTAAGTAGTACCCCTGATTTTTTAGGTGCTGAAGGTTGTAAATCCAGTTTATATCATGGTGGGTTAGGTTTAGGTTCATTCTTTCATTCAGGGCTTCTATACATCCTAATACCCTGAACATATTCGGCGCACATTGTGTGGGGGATAACCTAAAATACCTAAGGTAATTCCTAGTAAGGGTGCCCATGGGAATGGTCATCCCCCCTTCTATGAAGGCGATCATAGGAATGACAACCTCGTTTTTTTTTCTTTCATCATACCACTCGCCCTGTGCCGCATACCTAACGCCCACATGTGGAGGGATGTTATACTTAGTCCTAAAATTCCTCATTTTCTCCTCGGTGTCAACTAACTCCCTAAATCTACCCATTTTCTAAGAGGTCCTATAGGGGAAATTTTACAATAAAAGGAATAAGAGTTGGAGATAGTTTAGGAAGACTTACAGGTGTGAGAAATGGTCCTCGGACAGGATTTTTGTATTTGTAGACGCACAAAGAAGCGAAAGAAAGAAAAAAAGTATCAGGTTCTAGAATAGCGCAATCGTTCAAAAGTGACAAGATATCGATTTGAAAGTCTACTTATAGTTGTGAAAAAATTAGGAGCGGGAATTCGCCCGCTCAAATTCCCAGAAGGCTCAACCGCCGTTGGATTATCATCCAACCGTTGAACGTGGGAGACAAAGGAGTTGCCAAAATTAAATGAAGGCGCATCCTGGACACTGAAGAGTCAGGAGCGAGTCGCAAGAAGATAAACACGTGTTGTTGCGATTTGACCAAATAAAACCAGATCATAAGGCAGATCCGACGAGAGAATCAAAATCCTCCTTTTCTCCCAAGGAGCCGAAAAGCAAAATTTTGAGGGGCTATTGTGGGGACCAATTGTACCCTGTGTTCAAACTACGTTGGAAGAGGCCAGACTCAATATCTAATCTCATATATACTAATTGTGTAAGAAAGGGGCCAGGCCCAATGTCCAATCTGAGGGTGAGAGAATATCCGAGGACAACCAACAAAAGAAGAGATAAAATTATCCTCCGAGGAGAGGTAAAGAGTGCTCGTGAGGAATTTGACCATGTCCGAGGACGATAGTCACCTCAGAACTTCTATCCGAGGTATCTGGTAAACTTATCAGTCATTTAGAGTAATACCTTGGACAAACCTTACAGCAAAATGAAGGGGAAAATATCAAATAAAAGATAAGAGTAAGAAATAACAAATATCTAAGGGTACTGTCACCTCCGCATTAAATGCTGCCCAGCTAACCTTCTGGCCGCATTAATGTGGAGGTGATATCTGAACAGTGAACAGGCAGCCTTCCAGCTAAGAATGGAAGATTCAAGAAAAGGCAAGAGGGATGGAGAAAAAGAACTTTGAACGCCAAGTCCACACGTGGATGATGAAAAAGGTAAAAAAGCCATAGTATATAAGACGAAGGAAGGAGAAAGGAAAGGGGACTGGAATTATTCTCAAATCATAGCACTAGGGCATGTCCGAGGATACTATTTGCATAGATTACGCGTGTAGCTCTGGCCTTTTAACGCTAAAATCCAAGATCTCAGCCCAAGATTCAGACTAGCTTTCTATCCTGCACTCTATAAATTTATTGTTTGGGCTACGTGGGTCTGGATCCATTCCTGTTCTGGATTCAAGTCAAATCTGGTCCTTACATCATGTTTTGATAAATGTCTACTTATTTATTAAAAAATATTTTTAAAAAAGTGAGAGGGCAATTGTCACCATTACACTATTAAATAAAAAATTATTATTATTATATATCTAAGAAGATGACAAATGAACATAACAAAATTATCATCATCATCATCATCATTATTATTATTATTTTTTAAAAATTATTATTATATATTTTAGAAGATGATAAAACATAAAAGAACCTAACAAAATAGTTATTATTATTATTATTAATAAAAAAGCAATTCTCAATTTTCTTAACATATTTGGTTTTAAAAAAAAAACTTTGGTTACATTAAAAAATAAAAAAGACCAAATATTCTTAACAACACAGTGAAGTCCTTTTTGGGAATTAATACCCAAAACAGCTACTTTATATTAATGTTATCCAAACGCTTATTGTGAATTAAAAAAAATAGAAAACACACTTTTTTACATTTTTTCCAAATGCTTATTTGTGGTTTTAAAAATTGCGCTTTTAAAATGCACATTTTTAAAATACTAATTTTTTAAAAACGCACTTTTTAAAATAGTTTATCCAAATAGGTCCTAAAACAAGTTATAATAGGTCATGCTTGTGCTTGTTCAACCTAACAAAACTTAGATATTAAACATTTTACATGGGTCATATCGTGTTAACTTGCTTAATACGATTATTAAATGGGTTGAGTTAGGGTCAAGAGAGTCAATCTCGTATCGGAGGCTGTATTGGTTTGGCCAGCGAAATGATAAATTTCGATACCGGTCAATACCGGTGTACCGTTTCGGGTTTACAGCTATTTTTTTATATTTATAAATAAATAAATAAATATATATATATATATATATATAAAAAATAAAAATAAAAGTTTACTATAAAGCATTACCTCAATTCAGAACAAATTATTCATGGTTTTTGTAAGGACTGGGTTTGAGCACTTCTACTGTTACGTGAGTAGACTCAGGCCCAACTAGCCCAATACAATGAATTTGTAGAGAGTGAGTTCAAGAACTAGGCTTTAGTGAGGATTATAACAACTAGACATAATTGTAAGTAGATTGAATAACAAGTACGTGGGGTAAAGTGTGAAACTTTGTCCTCAAGCTTGGCCTGAGGAATTGGTTATTCTTATTATTTCTTCAGTGCTTGGTTACAATGGTTTTCCAAGATGATGTAAACTACAACTGTCTTCCCTATCTCCCATTTTTCGATCCCCTTTCTTGGAGGGTTTCTTACATTATATATCCCCTTTTAGTTGATCTTGGCCCTCCATTTGTTGATCATACAGGTCTCTACTCGAGTGCTTGTCCCATCTGCCACCTTCCAAAACCTTCTATGAGTTGCAGCAACCAAGGCAGTACTGCTCATGGGTTATTTCCCCATTAATGCGGCCAGATCGTTAGTTGTGGGCATTTAATGTGGAGGTGACAGCTTCTCCTGGAATCGCTCCTCCACCATGCCCCCATGGCTGACCCACTGTGTTAGTCTTTTTTTCTTGGAATGCCCTGAGAGGTTGTCTTTAAAGGCATGTCATTCTTCCTTCTTATGATCTTGGTTGGCCGAGGACAGGATTGTCCTCGGTGATGTCTCTTGGCAATTTGGACTCTCTTTGTTCATCCTTGGGCATTCTATGAAGTGGGCCGGGGTTGTTGAGTTCTTTGACCCCACAGTTTTAGTCTTTAGCATCAACTAAAAAAAAAAAACAATATAAAAAACAGAAAGCTTAATTGTTCATTACATACTAAGAAAACAAATAATACAAATAAGTTACTATTCTACTCTTACACAAATTTGAAAATTACAAAACTAATTTTTTTTTTTTTTTTTTTCTGTACAGTTGGTACACTCGGTATTAGCCGATACGCCTGAAATCAGCCGATACACGGCCAATACGGCCGGTATTTAAACCGGTATGAAATAGCTGCGTTTCAATACCGATGCACGTACCAGAATGGTAAATACCGGCCATACCGGCTAGTAAGGTATCGACCACCTTGATTAGGGTTGACCCATGTCGTTAAATTCCATTGTCTTGACATGACATGAACACGACATGTTAATACAAATTGTCACCTCTAGTGCATTGGCCAGTGAACTTATGGTAATTATGCTATAGTTATGGAGTACAATAATGTCATACCCTCACCTCTCACATAATAGTAATTCACACCAATTAAATTCACAGTGAGATTTAGTATTTATGTGAGAAGAGGGAGTACAACATTATTGAATTCCAAAAGTACCCAATAATTTTTCTTAAAGTTTGCCTCCAACTATTGATGACAAACCAATAACACACTATATAAAGAGCAAATTTTTATTTCTAAAGTTGGAAGCAAACTAAGTGTGAAAATGTTAATGATCTGGTTTAATATGGAATTGTTAGTAGAAAATGGTTTATGATGGTAATGTCTCTTTGAAAATTTAATTTATCTCCAACCTAATTATTGGATTTATTTTACGATGGATTTTTATAGTAAGGTAAAAGTTCAACTTAAATTAGTCTCCAAAAAATTTATGATTGCAAAATTTGTAATTTCACTCGAGTAATTTTACCTAAGCAATTATACAATATTTCAAGATTACCCAATAATTTTCCTATTTTGACATAGAAATTTGCCAACCCCAACCCAAACCCAAATCTAAACTCTTTCTAATCTTGGACATTGACTTTATTTTCTGATTTTAATTAGGTTTAAATATACATGTAGTTCTCAATCTTTATCCATTGTTTCAAAATAGTCTCCATCCTTTGAAATAATTCATTTTAATGCTTATTCTTTAATTGGTGTAAAAAAAAGAGTTGGTGCCTTTATTTCTTGTTTTGATTTTTTAATTGAGATTGTTGAATGAAATTCCAAGGATTTTGATATCAACAAAAGAGGGAGGAAAGTAGTTATTCAAATACTTTATTTATTAAGTTTTTGTGGTTATTCTAGTTCTCGACAGGGGGTAGTGCCCACACTCTCTCTACTGTAGCAATAAGTTTCCCTTCATTTACGAAAGACGATGAGGTCCTTCTAGTAACATTGTTTACTAGGAGGGTTTTGTCTTTTGTTTTTTGCATTACGTTTGGAATTTGGGTGGTAAGTGTCTTAGGATGGAGGACCTGACGTCTAGGTGGAAGAATCTCTCGTTGACAGAGGTAGAAGAGTCGAAGGTGGATCTAACGAGAGACAAAAAGAGGGTAGGCACGGTTTTGGCAGCGAAATTTTTCACTCGTCGGAATGTAAACGTGGAGGTGGTGGCTAAGACTTTCCGACCTATTTGGCAAACTAAAGGGAATTTTGAGGTCTGTGATGGCAAAGATAACGTCCTACTGATTGCCTTTGAGTTGGAAGTGGATGCATAGAAAGTATTTCAAGGGCAACCATGGGCGTTTGACAGACATTTAGTGGTGTTGCAGCGATATGATGGGTCAGAACCAGTCCATCACTTAGTTTTTAAGTCAGTCACTTTTTGGGTTCAGATCCATAATCTCCCTTTTCAGCTATTAACGGTGGAAGCAGCGCTTAGTATTAGAGAAATGATTGGAAAAGTGAGCCGGCCAAAGGATATCGGGGAAATGAAGGGAGGAAACTTCATGAGAGTTAGAGTCGAGGTCAAATTAAGAAACCGCTCTACAGAGGTAGGAAAATCTCATGGGATCAATTCGGTGAGGGTTGGGCAGCGTTTATGTATGAACATCTGCCAGACATATGCTACTGGTGTGGACTTGTTTCACATGATGACAAAGATTGTGATTTATGGTTGAGTAGTCGAGGTTTGCTACGGATAAAGGAACAATAGTTTGGGTCATAGATTAGAGCTCCTCAGTTCAACCATGTGAAAAAGGCAGTCGTAGAGGTTCAGGGATATGACCAACCGAGGAGAATGAGGCCACAACACAATACCTCCACGGAGGTGCACACCGATAAGTCGACAACAGAAAGGCCGGGACGGACAGAATGTACTGACTCAAGAATTGAAAAGGAGGCTTCTGACTAGGTGTTAGCGATGCCGATGGAGGTGAACAGCGAAGGGAGAGAGCTAGTGGGCAACGGACAGAGGTATGAGCTGGAAGCCCGTGACTCACAGAAGCATATCCCGGATTTTGAGGAGATTTTGCAGGACATTGATGACGCTATCCATAATGAGCCCATGATCCCGATTTCAAAGCACGTTGATCCCGAAATCTCAGCAAATCAGTGTGTCAGTTGCTGTAATCTAGTAGATATTGCAGTTATGGAGGCTGATCGTGTTTGGGAAAATCACACACAGGTTTTGAATGGAGAGATTTTTTTTTTTCTGAGAAGTGAATACTTGCTGATATATTAATCACGAAGACGGGAAATCATCCAATACAAAAGATATAATATCTGATGGAACACACTTCAACCAGATTTGAGAAGATAAAGATTGTCTCGCTCGCTAGGTTAAAGCATGTGCGACAGCATTGCCTTGCCGACCAACGTGAGCAAAAGAAATACTCAGAAATGAGTTTGATTGGGATTTGATATCCTTGATTAAGTGCCCTCCCTGGGAATTTTCTGATGATGTTCAGATCGTCAGTCGAGTAAGATCGTCCAGAATGAAATCGTCCTCCTGTATCCTGATCCTGAGAATAGACAAAAAGGAACTATCTTGCACCGGTGTGGCGCCTGCCACAGAGCCTCCGATGCCAAAGTTAGAATGAGTAACTAAAGAAAAGCTGTATTTGGTAGGTGTAAGTGTGTCTGTGTGTTTTTCTTACCCTTTTTCCTTCCGGGGCTCCCGTTTATATATACCTGCAGGCGTTCTTCTCTTTTATCCGTTGGAACATTAAAGGTGATATTCATTCCCTCTTTGTAACGTTTCGGTGATGGGCTAACGGTGAGCTGTTCTTTCAACTGCAGTAAAGGGGAGTAAATGTTCTGTAACGGCCCTGAGATGGACGGGGGTGATACTGCTTATCTTGGACCGACGACCATTATTGAGATGACGATCCCAAGGTGTCAATCGTCCTCAGCTATGACTCTGGACGATTCCGGGGGTTTGGTTGGGCCCATCAGTTGCCCCCGCTATTCATGGGGTCGTCCATACTTCAGACGGGCACAGGAATATGAGGAGTTTCGTTTTACTTTCGCACGGATGCACACACTTTGGTTGGATGTGGCGAGGTATTTTTTGTATATAAGTGTCCTTCCCTCTTCTTCTTCTTTTTTTTTTTTTTTTTTTTTTTTTTACGCTTGGGACTCTGTTATGTATTTATGTCTTCTGGCGGCGTGGCACACGTGGTAGCCACGTGTTTGGCTCCGACTGGATAGGAGGCCTCGTTTCTGGTGGGAACTTTTCAGTTTCCCGCATTTTTCAAGGCAAAAAGAAGGTTCCTTGAATTTAACTTCTCATTTTTGTTCCTCTTTTTCTCTTGCTATTCTGTCACTTTCCTTCTGCGTGTGGTGCCTCCGATTACCTGCGTTGCACATTTTGCCCTTTGCCTTCTCAGTTTCCCCCTGATTTTAAGGTATGTTCCTTATTTAGACTTTATTTCCTTTCTGATTTTCTGTCTTTTTGAATTCCTCTCTTCTTTTTTTCTGCATTTTCGTTTGGTGAATAGTGTTTTCATGGTGGGTTACTCTGAAATTCAACGGACCTCTCCTTCTGTTGCTTTTCTTTTCGCCCGATTAGGGGCCTTACTAGAGTCTTCAGTTGAGTCTTTAGGTGTGCTTCCACCCGTTGGCACTTACCCACCGATTGGGGGTTTTGTTCTTGGTAGTGGTGGTTTAGGCTTAGTATTGGGTGATTTATACCCTTTCCTGTACAAATCTCAGGTTTGGTTTAAATCTGTTCGAGAGGTTTTAAGGAGGGAAGTTATGGGGTCTGATGTGGGGTCAGGTGACCTGGAGAGGGGAGCATCCTCTAACCTTGGCGGGGAAGGGACCGGGGCAGATACGGCTACTTCGGCGCCATCGTCCACCGCCGTTGTTCGTCCGTTTCACGCCCTTAAGGAGAAGTGTTCCCTGAAGGCTGAGGTTTTTAGCAAGTTCAAGGATAGGTTTCAATTTCCTGAGGGGACTAGGGCTCGTCTCCCTAGGAAGGACGAGAGGGCTTGTGCCTTCGCCCATGGAGAAGTTTGCTTTTATGAGGTTGCGTTTTCGTGTGGCCTCAGGTTTCCCGTTCATCCTTTCATCATGAAGCTTCTTCATCACCTAAACCTCGCACCGGGGCAACTTATGCCTAATTCCTGGAGAATAGTCATAAGCTGTATGGTCATCTGGACGACCATTTCTGAAGGGGATATGCTGACGGTGAACGAGTTCGTCCACCTTTATCGTTTGAAAGAATCCAGAGAGTTTGGGTATTACGAGTTCGTCCCTTGGGACAGAAAGTCTCGTCTCGTCGCTGATCTTCCGTCGTCCTTCCGTTACTGGAAGTCCAGATATTTTTTCGTGTCGGGCGACGGTTGGGAGACACTTTCTGACGACCTTTGGGGGGATGTCCCTAGGTTGCTGCGCCGGTGGGAGACCCCGTTGCTTGGTGCGTTTGCTCTTCAAGAGATGCTCCTCTTTCCTTCTCCTTTCTTTCTTTAATCCTGGTCATTATTCTGATCCTTGTGTCTTGTTTCTTATAGTAAAGGAGCGTCCAGACCTTGACAACAAGTTCAACGGACGGGTTCAGGCAGCAGTTAAACACGCGGCGACGATCGAGGATTTTAACGAGCTTATTGATCCTGGAACACTTGCTCGTCACTGCTTAGGGCCGGAGCCTTCACTCTACGTCCTCAGCGCCCTCGACCGGGAAGAGAAAAAACGTAAGTTGCCTTTAGTGTTTAGACCGTGTTTCCTCTCAAAAAGTTTATTTGTTTATTATTTTTTGAGCTTCCTGTTTTCTTTGGTGCAGAGATGACGTCCAAGTTTAACAAGGAGATGTACAGGAAGATTAAGGAGAAGAAGAATGAACCTCTCTCAAGTATCGGGCAGAAAAAGCTGAGGTTTACGGACAAGGAGAAGGAAAAGGAGAAGGAGAAGAAGCTTGTGGAGAGGGGTTCGTCCACACCTATCTTGGAGTTGGACGGTCAGGAGGCCTCGCCAGGCGTTTCAATTGAGGAGGTAGCTCGTCCTCTTAAACGGCTGAAGGTAGGAGGCAAGGGGAAAGAGAAGGTCGGATCTAGCATCTGGTCTGATGCAGAAACGGCCGTAGATCGCGTTAATGAGTTTTTTACCCTTGGGGAGATGAAGGAGATTTCCAGCACACCTTCTCACGAGATGGTCAGCCGTCATGTCCATAAGCTCGTGCAGGTAACCTTTCCTGCCCTTGTGTCACATTTGTTTTTTTTTTTTTTTTTTTTTTTTTTTTTTTTGACTCCCAGGGCGGTTTCCTGTTGGTTAGGTGTTAGGCGAGACGATGCATATTACGACCCAGTACCTGGCAAATGAAGAGAAGGCCGTTGTGGCCAACTCCAAAGTTGAGGTGCTGGAGGTTGAAGCTTCGGGTTTGCGCAACGACCTTGGTGTTGCCATGGACGCCCTTAATGCCTCCAAGGAGCAAGTCAAGATTTTGTCCGAGCAGTTGGAGTCTGAGAAGCTGGCGGTAAAGCAGAAGGACGACCTCCTGGCAAGCGCTGGTCAAAGGATGAAGATTGCTGTTGCCAAGGCCGTTACTGCATTCCAGACCACTGAAGAGTACAACACTATACTTTTTCAGTGGTACTTCAAGGGTTTCGAGCTTTTGAGGAGGTACATGATTAAACATGGCTCGGGCGTGGATCTTGAGAACCTAGACTTTGAAGCCGTCGACAAAGAAATGGAAGAGGACGAGGCTGCCCAAGCATCGGCACAAACAGCGGCGTCCACTGGCGTTGAACCTCTTCAGGCTGAAAGGGACGAGGGTGGTGCAGCTGAAGCTTAAAATACCAGAAGTTTTCTTCTTCTTTTTTTTTTTGGTGGTACCCCTCCTGTTTTTGGGGCTTTTCTCTTGAACAATCAATTTTATATGATATGCTCTTTGCTTGGTATTCTTTTCTTGCCTTTGGATATTTGCACTTAATAATTTTGTAAGTATTGTTACTTTTTTGTCGTCCTTCAATGCCTGGATGTTCATAATCTGTGTTCACAGGTTCCCTTTTGTCCCTTTTGTGGACTTATGCATGGATAACTTTTAATACTTGCGACTTTTGTTTGCAAGTCTTACTTTCCTTCATCCTTATGAGGATTTTAAGTGTAGATAGCTTTTACACTTGCAATTCTTGTGTGCAAGCTTGTTTTCTTTCGTCCTTGAGTGGACTTAAAACATGGGTAGCTTTTACACTTGCAAGTCTTGTTTGCAAGTTTGCTTTTATTTGTCCATGAGTGGACTTAAAACGTGGATAGCTTTTACACTTGCAACTCTTGTTTGCAAGTTGGCTTTCGTTCGTCCATGGGTGGACTTAAAACGTGGATAGCTTTTACACTTGTAACTCTTGTTTGCAAGTTTGCTTTCCTTCGTCCATGGGTGGACTTTAAACGTGGATAGCTTTTACACTTGCAACTCTTGTTTGCAAGTTTGCTTTCACACGTTAAGGTATATCACCGTCTCTCATTTATATATATAGGAGATCAACGCTTTATGAATGCTGGGTAATACTTGGAACTGGATAATTATTTATTTCTAATCAAAGAGACAATGAATAAAATTACATTCTACCGTTAGTCTATGATTCCTTCTCGAAGTACCTTTTGAGATGTTCGACGTTCCATGGACGAGGGAGTCTTTTTCCTTCTGCGTCTTCCAGGTGGTAGCTTCCCTGGCGTGAGTAGTGGATGACCCTGTACGGTCCCTCCCAATTTGGACCGAGCTTGCCTTGGGCCGGATCCTTCGTCGCTGGAGTTACCCTTCGGAGGACGAGGTCACCGATGTTAAATTTTTTCAGCTTCACCCTTCGATTGTAGTATTCAGCTATCTTCTGCTTGTACTTGGCCATCCTCTGCGCAGCTTGATCTCTTACTTCGTCCAGAAGGTCCAGGTTTTGCTTCAGCTGGTCGTTGTTGTCTTGTTCGTCGAAAAACTCCCTCCTGAAGCTGGTGAGCCCTACTTCGACCGGGATGACTGCTTCTGCGCCGTAGGTCAGGTTAAACGGTGTCTCCCCTGTGGGTGTTCGCGTCGTCGTCCTATACGCCCATAGTACATTTGGTAATTCTTCAGGCCATGCTCCCTTTGCCCCCACTAATCGGGACTTGATAAGCCTGAGCAAGGACCGGTTAGTTACTTCTGTCTGACCGTTGGCCTGAGGGTGCCCTGGTGACGAGTACTTGTTCTTGATGCCTAAGTTCGAACAAAAGGACCTGAATGCCCGGCTGTCGAACTGACGGCCGTTGTCTGAAATGATCATCCTTGGAGTCCCAAACCTGCAAACAATGTTTTTCCACACAAAATTTTGTACCTTTGCTTCTGTGATCGTTGCAAGGGCTTCTGCCTCCACCCACTTCGTGAAATAGTCAGTTGCGACGAGCAGAAACTTCATCTGCCTTTTTCCCTGTGGCAGGGGACCCATAATGTCGATCCCCCATTGCGCGAATGGCCAAGGCGAGGAAATGGTCGTCATCTGTTCACCTGGAACTCGCTGTATGTTCCCATATCTCTGGCAACTGTCACATTTCCTCACGAATTCTGCTGCGTCTTGTTGCATCGTGGGCCAGAAATATCCCGTCCTCATGATCTTCCTGACTAATGACTTTGCCCCCATGTGATCTCCGCAAACCCCTCCGTGTATTTCTTCCAGGACGTACTTGGCCTCTTCTTCCTCTAGGCATCTTAAGTAGGGCTGGGAGTATCCTCTTTTGTACAGTTCGTCATTCAGTACTGTAAATCTGGCAGCACGCTTCCGAATTTTCCTAGCTTCTTCGGGGTCTTCGGGCAATCGTCCATCATGAAGGAAGGAGAGTATAGGGCTCGTCCATCTAGGGCCACTCCGTATGGAAAAAGTCTGAAACTCCATAATGCTAGGGGAGTTCTGTTCTTCTATCTTCCATTCGTGCACATCGCCCGGGTTATGTGCCGAGGCGCTTCGTGCTATTTTGTCGGCTTCTGTGTTTTGATCTCGTGGGATTTGAACGAACTCTGTGTGAAGAAAAGTACTTACTAACTGGTTTACCAGTTTAAGGTATTTCTGCATTCTCGTTTCTTTTGCTTCAGAATTTCCTCTGACCTGTCCTACGACGAGCTGTGAATCGCTCTTCAGCACGATCCTTTGAGCCCCTAGTGCTCTCGCAATTCTCAGACCTGCCAGTAAAGCCTCGTATTCCGCTTCGTTATTGGTTATTGGGAACTTGAGATGGACGCCATATTCGAGAACATCGTTTTCAGGTGAAGTGATGACGATCCCAGCTCCACCTCCATGCTGTGCAGACGATCCATCTGTATGTATCGTCCAGAGTTCTTCAGGACAACTTGCTTCCTCGGAGGTGGTAAACTCGGCCGTTCGAGGAATGTATTCTACATCGAACTGGCTGAGCTCAATCGCCCACTAAACCATTCGTCCTGCGGCTTCGGGTTTGCTCATTGCTTTTCTGATTGGTTGGTCGGTCATGACTATGATGGGATTCGCTTGGAAGTATGGACGAAGTTTCCTTGAAGCTACTATCAGGGCGAAGGTGATCTTCTCTATGGGTGGATATCGCGCTTCTGCACCCTGGAAGGCCTGGCTTACATAATACACCGGAAGTTGCACCCTATTTTCCTCCCTGATTAATGCTGCGCTCACTGCTGTAACCGATACTGCCAAATACAAGAATAGATCTTCGCCTTCCTTGGATGGGCTCAATAGTGGGGGATTGCTCAAATAGTGCTTCAATTCCTGGAATGCTATCTCACACTCGTCCGTCCACGCAAACGCTTTCTTCAGGGTCTTGAAGAATGGAAGACATTTGTCCATCGCTTTAGAGACGAACCTATTAAGGGCTGCTACTCTACCAGTCAGAGATTGCACTTCTTTGATCGTCCTAGGTGAGCTCATCTCGAGGATAGCTCTGACTTTCTCGGGGTTTGCCTCAATTCCCCTCTATGAGACGATAAACCCGAGAAATTTCCCTGAGGAAACCCCGAAGGCGCATTTGGAGGGGTTCAACTTCATGTGATACTGTCTGAGGGTGTTGAACGTCTCTCTGAGATCGTCCAAATGGTCTTTTTCTTTTCTGCTTTTGACGAGCATATCATCAACGTATACTTTGACATTCCTTCCAATCTGTTTCTTGAGCATCTGGTTCACTAATCTCTGATATGTAGCCCCGGCGTTCTTCAGCCCGAATGGCATGACCCTGTAGCAGTATAGGCCTTGGCTGGTGACGAAGGCAGTTTTTTCCTGGTCTTCTTCTGCCATCAGTATCTGGTTGTAACCCGAAAATGCGTCCATAAAAGTGAGTAGCTTGTGCCCGACCGTTGAATCTACGAGTTGATCAATCCTGGGCAGGGGGAAGCTGTCTTTTGGGCAGGCTTGGTTTAAGTCTGTGAAATCGACGCACATTCTCCATTTCCCGTTCGCTTTCTTCACCATGACCACGTTTGCCAACCATTCGGGATAGTGGACTTCCCGAATAAAGTTCGCAGTAAGCAACTTGTTCACTTCGTCCATGACAGCTTTATTTCGTTCCGGGGCAAAAACTCTCCTCCCCTGCTGGACTGGCTTTTTCTCCGGGTTTACCTTTAGTCGGTGTTGGATTATGCTAGTTGGGATCCTTGGCATATCTTCGTGGCTCCAAGCAAATACATCGAGGTTGCTTTTCAAAAAGCTGACAATCTCTTCCTTCGTTTCAGGATTTAAGCTAGTTCCAATTTGGGTCGTCTTTTCAGGATTTCCCTCAACCAGCTCTATGGTTTCCAGCTTCTCGATGATCTCTGGGGCTTTTTCCTCAATCGTCCAGGTATGGTTCTCATTTGAG
This sequence comes from Quercus parvula, assembly GCA_030820535.1. NCBI lineage: Eukaryota > Viridiplantae > Streptophyta > Magnoliopsida > Fagales > Fagaceae > Quercus > Quercus parvula. The sequence goes on from JAUAME010000012.1 coordinate 23,683,870, forward strand.
GCTAGAACGGCTTGATAGCACTCCCTTCCTAAGACCTGGTCTCCTTTGATTTCTCCGACCCCCTGTTCTGTTGGGAATTTTACCTTTAGGCAGTATGTAGAAGTGGCAGCTTTCCAGCGGTTGAGGGTTGGTCGTCCAATGATCACATTGTAAGACGAGGGCGAGTCTACTACCAGAAAGTTGTGCCTGTTCGTCACTTGAAAGGGGTGAGATCCCGCCGTGACCGTCAGCGTCACTATTCCTTTGGGGTACACTCTGTCTCCACTAAAGCTAACAAGGGGTGAATCAAAAGGACAAAGCATTGTCTGGTCCAATTTCAGTTGTTGGAAGGCGGAGAGGTAAATTATGTCAGCTGAGCTTCCATTATCCACCAGGACCCTTCTGGTGTTGAACCCTTCAATCAGGACCATGATGACCAGGGGGTCGTCATGGGGTTGCTTCACGCCCCTAGCATCTTCCTCTGAGAAACAGATATCCTGGCTCGTCCGCCTATACTTCGGTGGTGGTAGACCGTGCACACTATTTACCTGCCTCTGGTACGATTTCTTGAGGGAACGAAACGAACCCCCTGAGGTGGGGCCTCCCGTTATAGTTTTGATCTCACCCAGTGCTGTTTGTGGACGATGTTGCGTTTGGTCTTCGTCTCTTCGGAAGCCCCCTTGCTGGCTCTTCGGTCTGTACCTGGCGGAATCTCCTTTTTTCACATACTGCTGCAACTTCCCTTTCCGAATAAGCTCTTCTATTTGCTCCTTCAGGTCCCTGCAGTCCTCCGTATAATGCCCGTGATCTTTGTGAAAACGACAGTATTTTCTTTTGTCACGCACGTCGGGCGGCGACTGGAGGGGCCTGGGCCATTTGAGAGAAGGCTCGTCCCTTATCTCGGTCAGGATCTGATCGACGGGCATCACTAGTGGTGTGAACCTCCCTAGACGAGGGTTCCTTTCTTCCCTCCTTTTACTACCCTCGTCGTTCCGCCGTTCAGCTCGGTCTCTTTTCTTCCCCCTTCGGTCGTCTTCCCTATCGTTCTTCTTGGTCTTCTCCGCTCCGTCCATGGCCGCTAGGGCTTCCTCGGCGTTCATGTACTTCTGTGCTTTTAGTAATGCTTCTGCCATCGTTCTTGGGGGATTTTTGGCTAGAGAGGCCACAAAGTCCCTGGATTTCAACCCTGCTTTAAATGTGGTTAGTTGTACTTTATCGTCTGTCTCATCCACTTCCAGCATCCCCCGAGTGAATCGCGTCACATAGGATCTCAAGGTCTCTTTTTCTCCTTGTTTGATGGTAAGGAGATGGTCGGCGGTTCTCTTTGGTCGTTGTCCACCGACGAAGTGACGGACGAAGGAACCGCTCAATGCTCGAAGGTGTCGATGGACGACGTCGGCAACTTGTTGAACCACTCCCGGGCCGCTCCTTTAAGTGTAATGGGAAAGGAGCGGCATAGGATTTCGTCAGGGGGTTGCTGAAGGCCCAAAGTCGTCTTGAACGTGTTCAAGTGATCTAGTGGATCTTTCAGCCCGTCGAAAGGTTCCAGTTGAGGTAATCGAAATTTAGAAGGCACAGGACATTCTTGGACGGCCATGGTGAACGGTGAATCCGTCTTCCTGACTATCCTGTCTAGACTCTGGTCCGTCTTTTCCCTAATGGCGTTTCTTAGTTCGTCCATCTCCTTTCTCATTTCCCGAAGAAGGTCTGAATTCGTCTCTTCGGGTGTGCTAGTACGCCTCCCGTTGCTGTCTTCTCCATCGTTTCTGCTGTCGATTAGGTGATTCTGTTCCTGTTGCAACTGCTGCCTCATCTCCTGGTTTTGCCTGTTAAGTTCTTCCACCATGGCCGCGAGTGACTGGACCTGTACCGCCAACGCGGCGGGGTCCTGGCTAGGAGTGGATTCCATCTGGATCGTTGTACTGGGTAGAACGGTGCTCTACAGTTGAGGAGTAATTTGCGTTTCCCACAGATGGCGCCAAACTGATGATGTTCAGATCGTCAGTCGAGTAAGATCGTCCAGAATGAAATCGTCCTCCTGTATCCTGATCCTGAGAATAGACAAAAATGAACTATCTTGCACCGGTGTGGCGCCTGCCACAGAGCCTCCGATGCCAAAGTTAGAATGAGTAACTAAAGAAAAGCTGTATTTGGTAGGTGTAAGTGTGTCTGTGTGTTTTTCTTACCCTTTTTCCTTCCGGAGCTCCCGTTTATATATACCTGCAGGCGTTCTTCTCTTTTATCCGTTGGAACATTAAAGGTGATATTCATTCCCTCTTTGTAACGTTTCGGCGATGGGCTAACGGTGAGCTGTTCTTTCAACTACAGTAAAGGGGAGTAAATGTTCTGTAACGGCCCCGAGATGGACGGGGGTAATACTGCTTATCTTGGACCGACGACCATTATTGAGATGACGATCCCAAGGTGTCAATCGTCCTCAGCTATGACTCTGGACGATTTCGGGGGTTTGGCTGGGCCCATCATTTTCCATACCAGGTCCCCTTAATGAATGTACTACAGATTCAGAGTCACCTTCACATACCATCTACACATGTCCCGACTCTGCAGCAAAAGTGACGGCATGCCTGGCAGCAAGCAGCTCCAATATTTCAACTGTTGGAGGTTTTACAATCTGCTCGGATAGGGCAGCCAACACCTGACCCTCACCATTTCGGATTACCACACCCAAACCCGCCTTATCCGACTCCCTGAACCAAGCACCATCAAAGTTTATCTTCACCAAACCAGTTGCTGGAGGAGACCATCTGTGAGAAGTAGCCTGACGTCTGAGAGGATGTGGACTGTCCAGACCCCTGAATTCGCAGAGATAATTTTTGCAAAATTGGCAATATTGTGAAGGGGCAGGGGATGGTCCTGATGGCGAGATTTGTTTCTTTGATACCAGATTGACCAGGCCGTAGTAGCAAATAGAGATAATAAAGTAGGTTTGGTTCGGACTTTTTGCAAAACGTCCGGAAAGGACTCAGAATCAGTTGAGCATTGATCCACCCAATAGAAATCCGAATTCCAAATCACTTTGATGTAGGCACAGCTCCATAATGCGTGCACAACAGACTCCGAACTACCCGAACAACGAGGACAACCCGATTCTTGAAGGATTTTTCGCTTCATGAGATTTTCTTTAGTAGGCAACGAATTTGTACAAGCCCTCCAGAGAAAATGCTTAATCTTGCCAGGGACTTTCACCTTCCAGATGCTTTTCTAGAGACTCTTCATAGAATCCGAGACTTGTGGACGATTTGAGTCAGAAATAAGAAGTTCGCAAAGGAACTTAATACGGATGTTGGCGCTATGAACAAGAACATAGCTTTTAAAGTGGGTTGGGTTGAAATGGGCTTGGAAGGGGTGAATAATAAAACCAAGCCCAACAAGAGTGGAAGTAAAGGGAAACAAACACTAAGGCCCACTAGTGGACCAGTGTTGACTCAAAATAAAGAAGCAAATAAAAGAGTAATGGGCCTCAGTGAGGGCATGTGGAAGAGAGTGGTGACCCGTAGCCCATGCACTAATGCAAGCCCTCGTTTGGACGTAGGGATTAGTTCGAAGAGAAAGTCTGAAAGTTTAAACAGAGAGATAGTTGAGGTGATAACACATGAAAAAATGAAGAAGATGGATACTGAGAAAGACTATTCAGAAACAGCGGAGGTTGCTAGGCAACCCTGCCGAGACCAATTAGTATCTTAAACTGGAATTGCCAGGGGCTTTGGAACCTCCGGACAGTTAAAGCCTAGAGAAGGCGGTGCATAAAGAAGAGCCCAACATTGTCTTCTTGATGGAGACAAAGTCGAACAGAGAGTGGATGGAGCAAGTGAAGGATCGGTGTAAGATGAAGCATGGATTAATCGTCCCTAGCGATGGAAGTAAATGTGGCCTGGCCATGTTATGGAAGGAAGGGATCAAAGTGGAGGTTAAGACGTATTCCAAGGAACACATAGACGTATGGGTAGAAGAGGGTTGGAATGGGAGTCACTGGCACCTCACGGGATTTTATGGTAACCCCGACACAACGAAAAGACCGGAGTCATGGGCTAAATTAAAATTTCTTAAGGGTACGTCGTCACTCCCTTGGCTCGTTATTGGTGATTTCAATGAGATTACCGGTCTCACGGAAAAGGAAGGAGGGCGGCCTAGACCAAGGAGGCAGATGGAGATTTTTAATGATGCCATAAACCACTGTGGCTTCCGAGAGGTGGGTTTCATAGGGTCGAAGTTCACAAGGTTGTATCAGCAGGTAGATGGTACTCAAATTCAGGAAAGGCTTGACAATGTGCTGGCCACCAAGGATTGGATTTATTTGTTCCCCACAACAAAGCTGTACCACCTTTCGTCATCGGCATCAGACCACTCACCACTTTCACTTCATTTGGTGAAGAAGAAGAGACAAAAGAAAATAAAGAAATCCTTCCGATTCGAAAAAAATATTTTATTTATTATTTTATATATCTGATTGGAGATAGAGAAAATCAATCCAATATAATTAACGGCAGGAGTCTTTTTGACATAAACATAAAGGGATAAAGACTAAAGTAAAAAGTTTCTAAGGATGAAGATTATTTTGAAACATGAAGTAAAGATTGAGAACTAAAAACTGTAATTAAACATTTCAATTATTAACAATTAGGCCCTAAAAGCATATGCCAATTGCCAATTAGCATAGTTGGCATGGTGCGTGGAAGAAGGCAATGTCCACAGGTACATCACAACCCCCACCCTCCAAACTAAACAACAAAAACTCTGTCTGTTGTGCCCACATCTTCTACAATTAAAAAACTCTTGTAGTTATATAATCAATACAGTTTTCTGGTTTGTGGTTTGGGGAAATTAATTCCATGGTCTTAGTCTCACACAGTTGAACAAAGACTTGGGGGATAGAGATGAATTGCGATATAAAATTTAAGTATAATTGCTTAAGGAATAGTTTTAATACCACAAATTATTTCACAATTTTTTTGTCACAACTTTGACATGATAGATTATGAATAGTTAACCATCACTTAGACATAGACCCACTATTTTTTCTTCATCAATCACACTCTACCACGTCATAATTGTAGCAAGAAGTTGTGAAAAATTTTATGGTCCTAGATTTTTCCTTTCTTAGGTACAATACATTATGTTTTTAATTAAATTCAAACAAATAGCTGCAATGAATTTAATTATTCTTGAAAAAAATAATTATTTGTGTTTCATTGATCAATTGAATCATGTGTTAGAATTTAATTATGGAGAAAGTTTGGCTACAAATTCAATTAAAAAATTTAACATGCCTACATATTTTGAAAATTTAACCATTAGATTGCATGTTCTTTATGTTTTTAACACGTATGTCAAATTTTGTGTCAATCTGATATTATTTACTATTTGTCCATAAAATTATTTTTTATGCAATTTTATATTTTAAACACTTGAAATTTAAACATTTGATTAATGACATAGTTATTAATCTTTAATCTTTGAGAAAACTACAATAAAAGTGGACTATGGTGACGAAACCTTTCGTCACAATATGTCCTTATTTCGTCACCGAATACATATGGTGATGAAATGGAGACGAAACAGCATTCGTCACTTAAGCTTCGTCACAGAATGTATTGGTGATGAAATTTTTTCATCACCAATAAAACATGATAGGTGACGAAAGTTTTTCGTCACCTAATATTTTCGTCACTAAACCTTATTTTCTGTGATGAAATATTTCGTCACCAAATGTATTTTTTTTTCTCCCAATTTCAATAGATTAGGTAACGAAGATTTGTGTCACTTATTGTTTTTTTTTTTTTTTTTTTTTTAATTTCAATAGATCAAGTGACTCTTCAAAAAAAAAAAAATGAAAAAAAAGATCAGGTGATGAATTATTTCATCACCAATTTCTACTTATAGTCAGATATGGCGACAAAAATTATCGTCATCAATTTTATTTTTCTATTAATATTCTTTACATTTACTTGCCATTACATTAACCTTTACATTTCTAACCAAATCCAATAATAAAAAATAAATAAATAAATCCATTCATTTCTAACCAAATCCATAATAAAAAAGTAAAAAAAAAAAAAAAAAAAAAACATCCATACAATCTAAAAATGTAATAAAGATGTTCACAAAGTAATTACAACCATTTATATACAAATGATGTCTTAGCTTCCAAACTTTACAGAAAATTATTTTTGTTCAAGTAGTCCCACAAAAACTATCGTTTTGCCACCAATCCCATATTTGCACAAGTATGAAAGAAAATACATCAATAACAAACTTGACTGCAAACCTATATCCCTAATAAGATGCACTACAACAAAAAAAGATTATTATTAGTAATACAATGCAGAAAATGTCCACAGAATACCCAATAACAAACTAGACAAAATAATCATAATGCAACATCATATGAAGCCAAACTATCAAAGAAAGAAGACCCACAACATTCTCATCAAATAAAAACCAAACCCACATTACAAACCATGGAGAAATCATAAAGAATGTAGAAAAGTCTCAATTTAAAACAAAACAAATAAAGTGAAATCCAAAACAAAAACCCAACCACCATCATAAACACAAACCCAACCACCACAACGAATAAAAAATCCAGCTAACACTATTAAAAAAAAAAAAAAAAAACTAGCCACCACCATTAAACAAAAAACATAGCCACCACCATAAACAAAAAACCCACCACCACCATTAAACAATAAACATAGCCACCACTATTAACACAAAAACCCAGCCACTACCATAAACAAAAAACCCAACCATCACAATAAACAACAAACTCAGCCACCACCTTAAACAAAAAACCCACCACAATTTCTTTTTATTTTTCTTTGAATTTTAGAATAACTTTTATCTCCAAAAAAAATTAATATTTTACTGATTTTTTGCGAAGGTCAATCGTGGCCCTTGCAAATAATTTAGTATTAGTAAGGGCATATTTTTAACCCGCACAAAAAATAAACTTTTTGCAAGGGATTTTTATTGTCCCTTGGAAATAATATGGTGGGAACATTTTCCTCCAAAAATTTTGACATTTTAATGATTATTTGTGAAGGTCGATCCTAGCCCTCACAAATTATTTAGTATTAATGACGGCTTGTGAGAGATTTTTAATTGTCCCTCGCAAATAATATGGAGGAAAAATTTCACTCCAAAATATTAGTATTTGTGACGGTTATAACACATAATTGCGATAGCTTTTCTTGTTGATCACAAATATTTCACATTTTACCAAGTATTTGCGAGGGCTTTATTTTGCCGTCACAAATAAGATTTTTTGAGAAGGCTTTTTGGGTCCATCAAAAATTCTTACCCATTTACCCATTATTAGGTGCTAACGGTTTGGATATGGTTTGGATATTACCCATTTACCCATTTAACTAATTAAATCTAACCTAAACCTAACTCAACCAAATTATTATGGGTAAACCCCAACCCACCCAATTACCCAATAATCAAAATTACCAAAGTGCCCCTAAAACTTGCAAATAATCAAAGTACTCCTAAAATCCTCAAAAATTGCCGAAATGCACCCTAAACCTAAAAAATGACCAAAATAACTCTAAAATCATAAAATTACCAAAATACCCCTAAAACTTAAAACGTTACCAAAATATCCCCGGAAACTAAAAAAAATAGGTGACGAACACTTATTTCTTCACCAAAAACACCTCCATCTTAATATTGGATGATGAATTTGGAATTTCGTCACCTCCGGTTAGTCTTTGGTTAAACAATAGGTGACGAAAATTTATTTCGTCACCAAAAACACCTACATCCTAATATTGGGTGACAAATTTAGAATTTCCTCACCTTTGGTAAGTCTTTGGTGACGCGAATATTTCGTCACCCTAGGTTTGCCTTTTTTTTTTTAATGACCTATAGTGACGAAATAAATATTTTGTCACCAATTTTAAAATTTTTATAATATTTGGTGACGAATTCTTCTTTTCCTCACTAAATGTTATCATTTGGTAATGAAATTGTTTATTCTCGCTAGATTTCATCACCATAGCCCACCTTTGTTGTAGTGAAATTTTACAAGCACGAAAGATATAAAAAATAAATGTTATCCAATGGTAGATTTGTCAAAATTCACATCCAATGAAACAATATTGAGTAGAGTTGTAGTCATTAGCTACAATAAAGTTTGTAACCAAACTTTGTCCTTTAATTATTATTGGATTATGGCATTTGTTATTGGACAACTTTAGGAAAATTTTAAAACTACTTATATAGAAAATAAAAAAAATAAAAAATAAAACTCTAAAAAAAAAATCAATTACTTTATTATTTTTCTATAAAAAATTTCTAAAAATATTTCCTCTCCTAATATGGTGGTTTTGAGAGTTAGGTTTCCATGTCTTTGAGAGTTAGGGTTAATTTCATGGAACATGCATGTGAAATCAACTATCTGCTTACCTTTACTGCTTGCTGGATCACTTCAACAATTTTACCTTTTCAATTTGGTTGTTATATTAGTTGCTTTAATGATTTGAGTTGACTACATATTGTTCCAACATCGTATAGCCAAAATCTATAAATCTTGTGAAGTTGTTCTTGTAAGATTGTTAGGTAATAGGTAGGCTATTTTATGAGTGTGGCCCTACTAGGATTGGACAAATCTTTAGGCTGATTGACTCAGTACAAAGGGGTTCACAAGGAGGTCATATGGGACAAGGACCTCCTCTGAAAACCTGTAACATGATAATCATTTTTTTTTTTTCAAAAGCTTGAGTTAATAAAAAATTATGAATTTAATCATTATTATAACATGAATATATTAGATATATGCAAGAGGCTTTGCAATTTTTAGGCCAATTAAAGAGTAATTATTACTTTAGAAATACGGTGCTTCATCCTCTCACATAATAATAGATCATACTAAATAAATTTAGGTGTTTTCAAGTTATGAAAATAGAGTTATGATGACATTTTGATAATTAAATACTCATACATGGAACCCGCTAGTTTTGTCAAGTCAGATTCCCTTCTCTCTCCCACCAGTCACTCTCTCTTTTCTTTCATCTTTTCTTTTTTTTCTTTCTTCTCCACTTTCCTTTCTTTATTTCTTCTTCTTTATCTGTTCTTCTTTTTGTTCTTCTTCAGAACAAAATCTCACCCACACCAAAAGACAAAAGAATCTTAGCCCTCCTCATCCACAGCTTCTCTTCTCCGATCTGCCTGCCGTTCTTTGTCCTTCACCCTTCCCACGCCGACCCATCTCTCTTTGTCCTTCACCCTTCCCACACTGACCCATCCGATGACCAAGCCTTGGAGTGTACTTTCTCACAGTACGGCGATATCCTTGTCGTCAATCCAAAAGAGGAAAAAAGGGATCTATGAAATGAATGTGTTTGTGTTTGTTGTCGATCTAGCTTTGTTGGGTTTGTATTTTGATTAAAATGATTGTATGAGAGATGGGTCTCGCTACTTTTCTACACAGGTTTTTTTTTTAATTTTTTTTTTGTTTTTTTATTTTATTTGGTGGTGTATCATAAATAAGTATGAATGGAGTTTTGATTAGGGTTGGAAAATGGCTTTTGGGTTTGGGGGAATTTTTATTGATGAGGATTTTTGTTGTTTGTACTTCTTTGGTTGCACTTCATCGTGACTGTGGTGGTGGCAAAATGAAATGAGCAATGAAGAAAATGAAATGAAATGAGTGCAAGGCGGGTAGACTAACAAAATTGCTTGACATGGTGCTCAGGTATGGGTCCCACAGAAAGTACAAAAAATTGAGTGATGAGAAACTGAAAATATGTGCCAAACAGGTGGGGTATAAGAAATTGGGGTATTTTAAGTGATGAGTGATGGGTAATAAGTGATGAAAATTGAGTGGGGAGTGATGAGTGATAAGTATTCTACCAAGATCCTTCTTTTTTTTTTTTTTTTTTGAGAAACTATATTCTACCAAAAAACTAAATCTGTACTTAAGTTTTCAGCAAAGAACATTAAGTTTAAAGGAATTGGTTTAGGTCCAATGCATCCAGTGTACTGGACCCAATCAAATGGTGATACGTGTCTAAAAGTGAATACATGTTATCATCTCAATGGGTCCAATATTATTGGACATTGGACCTAAGCCTAACCCAACTTTAAAAACCTGCTTTTTCTCACTTATGGAAAGTACAAATATACTTTAACTTTAACATACTCTTAGTAAAAAATTAAATTAATTGTTTCAAGAGGACACTAATATCATTCATGGTAAGCTCCGTACCTGTTAGGGGAAGTATAAATTTTTGAGACAAGTGCTTTTTTAATAATTATTAAGATTATTAAGGTTACATCATCAACTTCTTTTACACAAAACTTTCCTGCCAACTTTTAAAACATGTTTTTTTTTCCATCCTCTTTCACATAACATTGCTACTTCACTTGACGGAGAAAAAGTCCAGGATCACAAAATATTTCACAATCTTTGGCCACAATTGTAACGTGCTAGAGTGTTATTAGTGGGGAAAAAAAAAATAGTAGATTCATATGTAAGTGATGGTTAACTATTTACAACCTACCACTTTAAAGTTGTGACAAAAAAATTGTGAAATAATTTGTGGTTCTAAAACTACTCCTGGACTAGATCTACCACACCACAAAAGCACAAGGGAGGGTGTAACAAATTCGGTGAACTTTTTGGTGTTGATAGACTTTTCTTTTTATCAATCGTTAAGGATACATCAACTTGTTTTTAAAAATGAAAATTGTTTCTTTTTGGATTATCTTAATCAAAACCTTGATTTTAGCTCACAAAAGACCATTTATCCTTACATTCCACAATGAATCTTTACTATAATGATTTCAGCACTTGGTTTGTAATGAAAATTTTAAAATATGTAAAATGATCATTTTGTCTTTAACACAATTTTAATCACAAGTAAGACTTTTTATGATTGTGAAAGGGAATGTTTATACTTATTTCTTTATTAGACCCATCACCCGCACTTTGTACGTGAAATAAAACTCTTCTTTATTTTTATTTTTTTATTTAGGTTTAATGAAATAATGTTTAAAAGTGAGATAAAGATATTTTCCTAGTTTTTAGGATTTCGATAAAAGTTTGAAAGTCTAAAACTTAGAAACTCTTTTAGAAATAATAAATTACTCTTTTAACTAGATTGTGTTTTTAAATTTAAAATTATTGAACTAAAATTATATAATAAAAGTTGGGCTTAGACGTCGTGGTTGTGTCAAGTGGCGACACCAAATTGTAGAAATTTTCTTAGATTTTTAGATTTTAAGAAAAATATATATAAGTTTTCTCCGACTAGAATTTCTAAGTGGATAAAAATATTAATTAGATTAAAGATAACATAATAAAACTAAATAGACAATCCTATGAAAATAAATAAATAAAAAAGAAGAATTTGATCACAATTCTAATTAAACTCTTTGTCTCAGACTGAAACTCTTAATAATTAAACTTTCCCACCGTGTTACAATTATTCATAAAGTTAAGGAAAAAAAATGTTGATATCAACATTAAGCTTTTGTGTTTATCCAAAAATATATAGAGGAAAGTTGATAAGAAAAAGAAAAATTTTGTATTTATCCAAAGATTAGTAGAGGAAAAGTTGATAAGAACGATTAAGATTGTGTCTATCTAAAAAAATTGCTGCTATTTTTGCTTACCTTCAAGTATATCTAAAACTTGCGATTAGATCACAGGGAATAAAAATCAATTGGGAAAAAAAATTATAAATATATTTGCTCCACCTCCCTCAACCTTCTCATTCGGACTGTTCATGAAGGTTATATTTTTTGTATTCTTAGTTTTTTTTTTTTTGTGTGTATATATTTTTAGTTGGATGGTTTTGTTCTATAACGGAAGTACCACAGTGTATTGTACTAGGTCAAATTGTGTGGATACTTTAAGGATGCCTATAATGAAAGCTACAAGTTCTATTTCCTCTCCAAGGTTATTTAACTTTATCCTATTTTTTTTTTTCCTTTTTTGTTTCATTATGTTCATAAAATACATCATAGTATTTATACTACAACTAACTATATTGGAACTCTTTGAAGCTATAGAGTTTGAAGGGAACTTTGAAAAGCTTAGTTATTATGACCATCTCTATTTGGCCATGGAGGGAGGCACGTACTCATTTGTGGAGTCATGGATGCTATTTTCATGGATCATTAAGATTTTTATTCCATAATTGGTAAGTATGATCAATCCTCATTACTTCTGGTATATATTCTTTATTCTTTCGCCTAAATTTTCTTAGGAGAAAAAAATGGAAGTATTCATGTTATTAGAATTTTGAAAGTGATTATTTACAATAAGCTTGAATTGTCGGAACTTAATTAACTAGATCTTCATAAACCATAATCTATTGGGATATGATCACAACAAAGGATTCTCAAAAGAGATAAAAACCTTAAAAATTAAGGTGTAGTAGGCTTAGCAAGTTTGGGTTAATTGAAATATACATTGGAATTGGATAAGAAAATAATTGCTAAAATGAGATTTATTGAAGGTGTAGGGTTAAAAAGGATATTGGTCAAGATATGGCATGATCCATTGAAGTTTTAAACACCTTGAAGTTATAATCTATATTCCAAATGCATCATTTACTCATAATATAGATTGTTGTTCACAAAATTGGCCTAGGAGGATGTGCAGACCTCACAAAAAGGTATTACTTTTTAATTCTTATGACATCTCAATGCTAATGAAGCTATTTTCAATTATCGATGCAAACTTATTGCCAAGGTCTTAACTCTTAGTATTTCTCAAAAATATTTCTTAAAGTTTATATTTACACATTTGTTTTGATTGGTTGAAATTCGATGCCTCCTCCCTTGCTTTCAAATACAAAAATTCAATTCTTATGTAAATCTTACTACTTTTATTTATTTATTTTGTTTAGTAATTTGGATTGTTTATAATTCTTAACTATTAAATTGAGATTCCACTTAAATATATATTATTATTTAAATTTAATTAAATTAAAAAATATATATTATTTTCTTTGGATTACACATGATTCTTGATTAAGCCGTGCATCGCACGGACATAATACTAGCATAAGAGTATTTTAGAGAGTTTAAGATTTGTGTGATAGTATTTTAGTATGTAAAATGTTGAAAACCATAAAAGAAATCATGTTATTAATAGTATATATATTTTGTATGTAAGAAGTTTTGGTAAAGTGTAATATAATGATGGATTTGTTAAAAAAAAATTTAAAATATATCCAATAAAAATTTATTAAGCAATGAAATATGAACAAAAAATTATATCACTTAGTTATAACTTAAACCCAATTTTTTCAAAGTGAGCGCACGTGCGCGGTCTCACACACACACACACACACACACACATATATATATATATATATATATATGAGTTAGAGCTATGAATGAATGAAGTTATTTTAATACTCAACTTGTTTATAATCCTATATAAAGAGTAAAAAATTGCAAAAAGAATTAAAAAAAAAAAAAAATCAAATCAAATCCCATCGTCTTTACCTATTTACTTTGTGTTTCATTTTCCTAACGCCACTACTGTAAGTCCTTTCCCTAATAAAGAGTAAAAACTTGCAAAATAAAGAAATGAAAAATTAAAACCTAGCAACCCTATTTATTTACTCTCTGTTTCATAATTTCTTTCTCCAACGCCATGACAGGAAAGTTCTTTCCCTTGGACCCATTAGTACCATCTCTCACAAACGGATTGAGATCAGTATTGCACTTGATGCAATTCCTATAAATGTTTGAGATTGATAGTTGCAAAAAGTAATTTTTAATCTCAACTATTGATTCAAAAAAGTTAAGAAAAAAATTAAGAGAAGTTGTTGGAAATAAGAGAAATATTGCCTCACTTTTCCTTGGAAATTACAAAATATGATTTTACCAAAAGAGGTGGTGGAGATGAGGCGTGGACCAAGTCACTATCTTGAAACAAATCGTGTTGTCTATGGTTTATCCGATGTAGTTAGACAAATAATTTCTGCATGTTGTCTCCAGGATACAATAGCTCAGCCACCTTTGCTGATTATCCTTGTGAGCCTATACTGCTCATAGGATATAAGCTCTCTATAACACTTTCTTTCCCAGAAAATAGAGTAAAGATAAAATATTTGTTAAGAGTAAGAAGCACTAGATGATGGGCGTTTAGAACAATAACAAAATTGATTTTTGAAAGTCTATAACTTGGTAATCCAAATAAGGTGATATGATAAACTTTTATTTCTTTCTATAAATATAATATAATAGCCAGACATGAACTTGTCTTTTGCCAAAATACTATATGTTGAAATCAATTAAAAGAGACATAACTCTATTGCAATTAATAGCCCATAACGTGGCTGAAATTTTTTTGTTTTTTGTTTTGTTTTTTTTTTTTTTTTGAGGAAACAGTAAACAGACTTATAATATATTACATAACCAGAGTACCACTACAAAAGGGCCTAGCCTTTAGATAGAAAGCTTTTGGTAGTTCTTTCGAGGGAACTAGGCCTCTTAGAGAAGTTTAGAGAGAGAGAGAGAGAGAGAGAGAGAGAGAGAGAGAGAGAGAGAGAGAGAGAGAGAGAGAGAGAGAGAGAAAGAGAGAGAGAGAGATAGAGTGAGAATGTAAGAAGAAATTGCATATGCTTGTTGCTTAGTTTTATTACTCCCCAGATTTTACTTTTATAGTGGAGCAATCTGTTATACAATTAGATGCAAGTACAATTTTGTTGTTCAATCAGTTATACCACTGGACCAACTAACTACTCCCTATAAAACTGGCATAACTAACCAACTTCTAGGCTAGCTGTGTAATAGCAATGATAGGTATAATATCAATACTCCTATCATTCGTTCCCCCTTTTTAAGACCTTGTCCACAAGGTAAAGCAATTACATTACAACTGTTGAACTCAATAAAGCTCTAGTTACAATACAACTACTGGACAAAGCAATACACTACAATATAGCTGCCGGACACAACAATTCACTAGTGCTGTGACACACATTACCATAGTATCTTGTTGCAGAACTGCAGAGCAACTCAACCATGTGATGCTGCAGCCTTCAAATTCAGCCAAAGCAAACAATGCACCCCCCAACAATACACCAGAAAATTCAGCTACACCCCAACTTCACCAATACACCAATTATAGCTAGTCCAGAGTTATACAACTCTCAGAATACTCTCCTTCCCATCACAAAACCTTGCCCACAAGGTGAGGAAATCGAAGTTGAAGCTTGTAAAGAGATTCCCAATTTGCAATTTCCTATGATTGCCCTTGCCATTGGACCAAAACCTCAGTAATGGTTCTACTTCTGAGTTGCTTAGACCTCTACTATAAAATTGCAATAGGTTCAGGGTTGAGAAAACCATCTGAGTCAACTGAAGGAATGGTAAGGAAAGGAGTAATGTGAGCACCCAACTTAGGCTTCAAGGAGACATGAAAAACTGGGTGAAGCAGATAACCAACAGGCAAAGCTAACTTATAGGCCACCTGTCCTACCCTCTGTAAAATCTAGAAAGGACCAAAATACCTGGGAGATAGCTTGTTAAACCCTTTAGCTCTAAGGGACAATTGCCTGTAAGGTTGGAGCCTCAAGTAGACCCAATCATCAAGATATGGTAATTTTGAAGAGTAAGTTCATCCTTTCATAAGATCTAGTTTCTGTTACCATGACAGAAACTCAATCCTTCTCTGTTTTAAACAATAAATTCAATGCTCTTTCTCTTGCCATAGACCAAAATGCACAAGAGATAGAGGCAATCAATTAGAAGATAGATGCTTTCACAGGCATGTTGCAAACTTTGACTCAGATTGTGCAAGAACTTACAGAGGCTAGTAGTTAATGGCGTCAGAGACCAACTACTCTAAAAGGGCCAAGCAACCCTAATTTTTCAAGAAACAACTTTAGCACTAATCCCAAGATCAATGAAATTGGAATTTCCAAAGTTTAGAGGTGAAAATCCATCGCGCTGGGTGTATAAGGCTCATCAGTTCTTTCAATTGTATAATACCCCACCTAATCAAAAGATTTTGTTGGCTTCATATCATATGGAGGAAGAGGCACTGATTTGGTTTCAAGAGGTAGAGGAAGCTAGCCAATTCACAAGTTGGGAAGCTTTTGTGAGGGCTCTACACATTAGGTTTGGAGTAACTGCCTATGATGATCCAATGGAAACTCTGACTAGGCTAAGACAAGTTGGTAGTGTGGTTTGTATAAGGGTCAATTTGAAGCACTGTCCAATAGGATCAAAGAATTATCTGAGAAGCGTAAAATAAGTTGTTTTTTAAGTGGTCTTAAGGATGAAATCAGATTGCCTATTAGAATGTTGAACCCCTAGAATTTGAGTGCTACATTTGGTCTTGCAAAGATCCAAGAAGAGTATTTAGGGGCTAGTAGAAGGAATGCAAATCCAAAACCTTGGAATGAGGGAATCAAAAACTCAATTCTTGGTCCTCCACCAGTGATCAAGAATGATCCTAAAGGTTCCAAGCTACCAATTTAGAAGATTTCTCCTGCACAAATGGAGGAAAGGAGGAAGAAAGGCTTGCGTTACTACTGTTAAGATAAATGGCATATAGGACATAAGTGAAGGACTCCAAGAATCTTTCTTATGGAAGGTTTACAAGAAGTGCCTAAGGAGGTTGAGCCAAATGTGCAATTGAAGGAGGTGAGTGATGCCTTTAATTCCCAACAAGAGCTGCACCAGTTTAAAGAAAGTAGATGCCTTGAAGGGTTTGCAGAAATCACTCTTTATGCATTGTTGGGTAGCCCATCACCAGGCACTATGAGAGTTTGGGGTAGAATCAATCATCAAGATATGGTAATTTTGATTAATAGTGGGAGTACTCATAATTTTCTGGATGAGGCACTTTGGAAACTGTTGAAGTTACTAATTTCGACTCAATACTGTTTTGAGGTTAAAGTGGCTAATGAGGATGTCCTACAAACTAAAGGAGCTTGTCATGAAGTTCAAATTAAGTTACAAGGGACTCTTTTCTAGATGGACTTGAATGTTTTTCCCTTGGGGGAATGTGATGTGGTCTTAGGGACTTAGTGGCCTTATTCAATGGAATTTCAAGAATCTTACCATGCAGATTGATTACCAAAACAAATCAGTGCTGCTACAAGGCTTGAAATGCTCTGCTCCTGTTCTTCAAGAGGGTGATCAGTTCTTTAGGCCCCCAGTCAAGAAAGGGCTAGTGTTGCAAATTGTGTCTTGCTCTTCTCCACTTCTCTAATGCAGCAATCATCAGCCATTACCAACATTTTACTTGAGTTCAAGCAGGTCTTTGACATGCCAATTAGCCTCCCTCTTATAAAGGCTCATGAGCATCAGATTATTTTGAAGGAGGGCTTTTCTCTAATCTATGAAAGACCTTACAGGTACCCCTTTTACCAAAAAATTGAGATAGAAAAAATAGTGCATGAGTTACTTGAAGTTGGTTCCATTAGGGTGAGTCATAGTCCTTTTTCTTCTCTTGTTTTGTTGGTTAGGAAGGCAGATGGTAGTTGGAGGATGTGTATTGACTATAGGTCCCTTAACAAAGCCATTGTTAAAGACAAGTACCCCATTCCTGTTGTAGATGAATTACTAGATGAGTTGTGTGGTGCATCCATTTTTTCTAAATTGGATCTCAGATCAGGGTACCATCAAATTAGAATGAGGGACTGTGACATTAACAAGACCGCTTTTAGAACTCATAAAGGGCATTATGAGTTTCTTGTTATGCCCTTTGGCCTAACTAATGCTCCCTCTACTTTTTAGTCCTTAATGAATCATATCTTTAAACTGTACTTGAGAAAATTTGTTGTAGAACTACAAAGCAACTCAACCATGTGATGTTGCAGCCTTCAAATTGCATATCAAGTAGCTGCAATCATAAACCAGATCAAGTGTGCCTACCCTTTGCTCCAACAAAATTTCAAGCTTTGCTAATTTGTTTTAATGATAAATGGCTTGCCCACAAGGTAAGGTCTCCACCTTTTCACTACAGTAACCAAGGCAAGAAACTCATTTTCATAAGTAGACTAGTGTAAACTTTTGCCCTTGAGAGCCTGACTATAAAAGGCCAATGGTCTTTGGTCTTACATCAACATAGCCCAATTCCACTACCAGAAGCATCACACACCACCACAAATGTTTTAGAAAAGTCTAGAAGGGCAAGAACAAGAGGGTTAGAAACAGCTTGTTTAAGAGAGACAAAGGTTGAGTTAGCTTGTGCAATCCAAGTGAAAGCATCCTTCTTGAGTAGTGCAGTCAAGGGAGCAGCAATAGTGCCATAGTTTTGAATAAACTTCCTATAATAACCAATCAAGCCCAAGAACCCTCTCAAAACTTTAATAGTCCTAGGCACAGGCCATTGTTGCATTGCTTCAGTTTTCTTGGGATCTGTTCTGATCCCTTGACCCGAAATCAAATGCCCCAAGTATTCAACCTCTCCACAACCAAAGACACATTTACTTTGCTTAGCGTACAATTGATTGGAGAGTAAGACTGGTAAGACAGTTCTTAAGTGAGTAATATGATCCTTTAAACCCTTACTAAACACTGGGATGTCATCAAAGAAAACCAATACAAATTTTCTCAAGTAAAGTTTAAAGATATGATTCATTAAGGATTAAAAAGTAGAGGGAGCATTGATTAGGCCAAAGGGCATAACAAGAAACTCATTATACCCCTCATGAACCCTAAAAGTAGTCTTGTCAATGTCACAGTCCCTCATTCTAATTTGATGGTACCCTGATCTGAGATCCAATTTAGAAAAAATGGATGCATCACACAACTAATCTAGTAATTCATCAACAATAGGAATGGGGTACTTGTCTTTAACAGAGGCTTTGTTAAGGGACCTATAGTCAATACACATCGTCCAACTACCATCTCTTTTCCTAACTAGCAAAACAGGAGAAAAAAAAGGACTATAACTCATCCTAATGGAACCAACTTCAAGTAACTCATGCACTATTTTTCTATCTCAGTTTTTTGGTAAAAGTGGTACCTGTAAGGTCTTTCTTAGATTGGAGAAGAACCCTCCTTCAAAATAATCTGATGCTCATGAGCCCTTATAGGAGGGAGGCCAATTGGTATGTCAAAGACCTGCTTGAACTCAAGTAACAGGTTGGTAATGGCTGATGATTGCTGCACTAGAGGAAGTGGAGAAGAGCAAGACACAATCTGCAATACCAACCCTTTCTTGACTAAGGGCCTAAAGAACTGGTCACCCTCTTGAAGAACAAGAGTAGAGGATTTCAAGCCTAGTAGCAGCACTAATTTGTTTTGGTAATTAATTTGCATAGTAAGATTCTTGAAATTCCACTGAATAAGGCCTAATGAGTACAGCTACTAAGTCCTTAAGACCACATCACATCCCCCCAAGGGCAAAACATTAAAGTCCATCTAGAAAAGAGTCCTTCGTAACCTAATTTGAACTTCATGACAAGCTCCTTTAGTTCCTAGGACATCCCCATTAGCCACTTTAACCTCAAAACAGTCTTGAGTAGAAATTGGTAACTTCAACAGTTTCCAAAGTGCCTTATCCAAAAAATTATGTGTACTCCCACTTTCAATCAAAATTACCATATCTTGATTAGGGGTGTGCAGAAAACCGGCCAACCTGCCAAACTCGACCCGACCCAACCGAACCCACCGGGTTGGTTCGGTTTTTAGGGCTTGGTGAGTTGGGTTAGGTTACAATTTTTTTTTTTTTTTTTATAGCAGGTCGAGTTGGGTTTGGGTCATAAAATTACAAACCTGCCAAACCCAACTTGACCCACCCATATTTCAATATATATTTAAAATATAATATATATTTAATAATTAAAAAAAAAAAAACAGCTGTTGAGCACTTCCTCGGTTCCTACTACATATATATAATATAAAATGCTATTAGTTCTATTAATATATATTTAAATATATTATATAATTAATAAAAAAAATTTAAAAACCAGCTGTCTAGCACTTCCTTGGTTTCCTCCTATCAGATATAAAATTCTATTAGTTCACAATCACTTCACACAAACCAAATCTGTCGCCTCCCTCTTCCCCTCCCCTCCCAGTTTCTCACACAGTCACACTTCACTCCCTTTTGAACTCTAACACTCTCTCCCTCTGCTGAGCCACTACTGTCCACCAACTATCATCACTGCCTCGGCAGTGGTTCTATCTTTCTGGTGGTAGCTCTTTCTTCCGGTGTTAGGTAAAGTTTCTTAATGTTTTCTCTCTCTCACTCAATCTATCTATTTATCTCTCTTGCTGTGGTGGATCAATGTTTAGCTTTTGCTTTGTTGATTTCTTAGTTTTCTTTTGGCTGATTTTTTAATGTTTTTGTTTTGTCTCAACCTACAAGTGTATTTTTTACTCGACAATATTTTCTCTTGCCGATTTGCTATGTCCCTTTCTCTTAGTCTTGCTTTGCAGGTTTGTCTTTGTCTGGCCCTCTCCCTATTGTTTTTACTATTGTTGTTTAGTCATTAGTGTTGCCTTTAAGGAGTTACATTATATTAATCTTTGGGTGTTTTTTTTTTTTTTTTTTTTAAATATATTTATATTTATAGATGGAATCTAAAACTCAAAGCGGCACAAACAAGGTTCCTGTGGCACCCATTCCCACAAATGAGGCTCTTCAAACAGCGGCAATGGACACTAGTGCTATTGCCTCAAATCTCCCTCCCATAGAAGATATAAAAAAACCTAACCAAACATCATATGTATGGGGTCACTTCATCTTATTAGAAGGTGAGAGAGTTGAATGTAAGTATTGTGGTAAAACTTATGCTGCTGGGTCAAAAACATATGGCACTACTAACTTAAGAACTCATTTGGAAGCTTGGTGTAAAAAATATCCTTATGGTAAGAATAAGAAGGAGGATAAGACTCAAATGACTTTAGCCTTCATACCTAAAAAAAGTGATGATGCGGAGGGTGTTAATAGTAATAGTCTTATTGTTGTAAGCTACAATGAGAGCATGTCTAAGGAAGCACTCTCTTGGATGATTATTGTGGATGAATTGTCATTTAAATTTGTTGAGCATGAAGGGTTTAGGAACTATAGTAATGTGTTGCAACCTAGGTTCACTGTCCCAACTCGCACTACTATTGCGAGAGATTGCATAAGACTTTATTCAATAGAGAGGGATAGGTTGAAAATACTTTTGGAAAAATCTACTCAAAGGATTTCCCTCACCACTGACACTTGGACTTCAATCCAAAATATTAATTACATGTGTCTTACTGCTCATTTCATTGATGATGACAAAAGGATTTTAAATTTTCTTCAAGTCCCTAATCATAAAGGTGAAACCATTGGAAATGTGGTGGAGTCATTGTTGCTTAGTTTGGGCATTGATAAAAATTTTCACCCTCATAGTTGACAATGCAGCCTTTAAGAGTGGGACCGTAACCTACTTGAATAAGATAACTAAAGAGTGGGGTGCTTCTATCTTGGGTGGTGAGTTTATGCACATGAGATGTTGTGCACACATTGTGAACCTTATTGTTATGGAAGGTTTGAAAAGCATCATGAGTCAATTGTCTAAGTCTATAATGTGGTAGTCCTCTCCATCCAGGTATGATAAGTTTAAAGCATGTGTGGAAAAAGTAAAGATTGCTAGCAAGGGTTTTGTATGTCTTGATGTTCCAACTAGATGGAACTCGACCTACATGATGCTAGAGAATGCAGAAAATTTTCAAAGGGCATTTGAAAGATTACATGTTAATGATGCACAATATATTCGTTACTTCTTGGATGGTGGAAGTGGGAAAATAATATTAGGACCACCAGATTTTGAGGATTGGGATAATGTGAAGGTGTTTGTGAAATTTTTGAAGTTGTTTTATGAAGTTACATTACGATTTTCTAGTTCTCTATATGTCACATCTAATGTATTTTTTCATGAACTTTGTGTGATGAAGACTGAATTGACAAACTTGTGTGAAAGTGAAGATCCTCTTTTGAGTATGATGGCAAGGGCGATGCATGAGAAATTTGATAAGTATTGGGGGGACATTGAGAATCTTAATTTGATGATGTTTGTTGCTATTGTACTAGACTTGAGGTACAAGTTGAGGTTTGTAAATTTTTGGTTTATCAAATGGAATCCAGGAGTAGTGACAAAAAACATGACAAAAAAGGTGAAAAGGGCTCCTGCTCGTATGTATGAGCACTATTGTGACTGTGATGGGTATTCAAATGGGCAACGTCAAGATGGCTCTTCTTCAAACAATGTTGAGACTAGACCCGTGCAAGATTCCTATGCATTGGTGAAATCTATTTATAAGATGCACTTGGCAACGGATAGCTTGGAAAGCAAATTAAAGGTGGAAAGATATTTGGCTGATTGTGTGGAAGAAGATTCCCCAAATTTTTGTATTTTGAATTGTGGAAGGTGAATTCCTCAAAATATCAGCTTCTCTCAAAAGTAGCTCTTGATGTGTTAGCCATTCCTCTCTCTGAAGTTGCCTCTAAGTCCGCATTTAGTACCGGGGGTTGTGTGTTGGATCCATTTCGAAGCTCTTTGTTGCCTAACACAGTTGAAATGTTGATTTGTGGTCAGAATTGGTTAAGAGCTACTAATATAATTGATCTTCAAGAATCAATGGAAGAAGTTGAATCCTATAAGGGTCTTGAGTCAGGCAATTTTTCAACAAAATAATTTTTATGATTGTAATTTTTTAATTGTTATATAAGCCTTTTGGGTTTAAAATTCCACTGTATAATTTATTGTCTCTCTCTCTTCATTTTTTTTTTTTTTTAATCTCAGAGTTTGCATCTCAAAGCACCATAGAACTAGTATGGAACTGGATATTGGATTGCTTGGATATTTTGGTTCTTAGTGGGACTAGTATGGAACTCTTTTGAAATACACTCATAGAACTAGTTTTGTATATTTGGTTTATAAACTCAGTTTGATATATTTTGTTTATAATTGAGTTAGGAACTTAGGATACTAGTTCTGTATATTTTGTTTACCGACTCAGTTACATATATTTTGTTTATAACTGAGTCAAGAACTTAGGACACTAGTTCAATAGTTCATGTATATTTTGTTTATCAACTCAGTTAGATATATTTTGTTTATAACTGAGTTAGGAACTCATGTATATTTTGTTTATAAGTGAATTAGGAAACTAATTCATTTATATTTTTTTTATCAACTTAGTTGGATACTTAAACATATTTTGTTTATAACTGAGTTGGAATATTAGTTTATATATTAATATATATTTTGTTTATCAACTCAGGTGGCAGGTGTGATATATATATATATATATATTTTTTTTTTGCTCAATTTAATAATAATAGTAGTAAAAAAAATTGTTCAACCCAACCCAACCCAACCCATGTGGGGTGGGTTGGGTTGGGTTAAATTTTTTTTAACCCACCATGGTGGGTTTGGTAAAAAAATCCCCTCAACCCGACCCATGCACACTCCTAAATTCTTGATGATTGATTCTACCCCAAACTCTCATAGTGCTTGGTGATGGGCTACCCAACAATGCATAAAGAGTGATTTCTGCAAACCCTTCAGGGCATCCACTTTCTTCAAACTGGTGCAGCTCCTGTTGAGAATTATAGACATCACTCACCTCCTCCAATTGCACATTTGGCTCAACCTCCTTAGGCACTTCTCGTAAACCTTCCATAAGAAAGATTCTTGGAGTCCTGCACTTTTGTCCTATATGCCATTTAGGGGTGTGCATGGATCAGATTAAGGGGATTTTTTTAACTTCAACCCAACCCAACCCATATGGGTTGGGTTGGGTCGAGTTGAACCCATGGGTTGGAAATTTTTTTTTTTATTACTATTATTATTAAATTGAGCAAAAAAAAAAAATATATATCACACCTGCCACCTGAGTTGATAAACAAAATATACATTAATATATAAACTAATATTCCAACTCAGTTGTAAACAAAATATGTCTAAGTATCCAACTAAGTTGATAAACAAAATATAAATGAACTAGTATCCTAATTCACTTATAAACAAAATATACATGAGTTCCTAACTCAGTTATAAACAAAATATATCTAACTGAGTTGATAAACAAAATATACATGAACTATTGAACTAGTGTCCTAAGTTCTTGACTCGGTTATAAACAAAATATATGTAACTGAGTCGGTAAACAAAATATACAGAACTAGTATCCTAAGTTCCTAACTCAGATATAAACAAAATATATCAAACTGAGTTTATAAACAAAATATACAGAACTAGTTCTATGAGTGGATTTCAAAAGAGTTCTATACTAGTCACACTAAGAACCAAAATATCTAAGCTATCCTATATCCAGCATTCCAATTTCCAACTAATCTTCCTCTTCCACTGTTATGGTGCTTTGAGATGAAAACTTTGAGACAGATAAAAATAAAAAATAAAAAATATGACAATAAATTATACAGTGGAATTTCAAACCCAAAAGGCTTATATACCAATTAAAAAATTACAATCATAAAAAATTACTTTGTTGAAAAATTACCTAACTCAAGACCCTCATAGGATTCAACTTCTTCCATTGATTCTTGAAGATAAATTATATTCGTAGGTCTTAACCAATTCTAAGTACAAATCAACATTTCAACTGTGTTAGGCATCAAAAAGCTTCGAAATGGATCCAACACATGACCCCCGGTACTAAATACAGACTCAGAGGCAACAGTGGAGAGAGGAATGACTAACACATCACGAGCTACTTTTGAGAGAAGCCGATATTTTGAGGAATTCACCTTCCACCAATTCAAAATACAAAAATTTGGAGAATCTTCTTCCACACAATCAGCCAAATATCTTTCCACCTTTGATTTGCTTTCCAAACTATCCGCTGCCAAATGCATCCTATAAATAGATTTCACCAATGCATGGGGATCTTACACAGGTCTAGTCTCAACATTGCTTGAAGAAGAGCCATCTTGGCCTTGCCCATTTGAATACCCATCACAGTCACAATAGTGCTCATACATACGAACAAGAGCCATTTCCACCTTTTTTGTCATGTTCCCTGCCACTACTCCTGGATTCCATTTGGTAAACCAAAAATTTACAAACCTCAACTTGTACCTCGGGTCTAGTACAATAGCAACAAACATCATCAAATTAAGCTTCTCAATGTCCCCCCAATACTTATCAAATTTCTCATGCATCTCCCTTGCCATCATACTCAAAAGAGGATCGTTACTTTCACACAAGTTTGTCAATTCAGTCTTCATCACACAAAGTTCATGAAAAAATACGTTAGATGTGACATATAGAGAACCAGAAAATAATAATGTAACTTCATAAAACAACTTCAAAAATTTCACAAATACCTTCACATTATCCCAATCCTCAAAATTAGGTGGTCCTAATATTTTTTTCCCACTTCCATCATCCAAGAAGTAACGAATATATTGTGCATCATTAACATGTAATCTTTCAAATGCCCTTTGAATTTTTTCTACATTTTCTAGCATTATGTAGGTCGAGTTCCACCTAGTTGGAACATCAAGACATACACAACCCTTGCTAGCAATCTTTACTTTTTCCACACATGCTTTAAACTTATCGTACCTAGATGGAGAGGACTACCGCATTACGGACTTTGACAATTGACTCATGAAGGCTTTTCAAACCTTCCATCACAATAAGGTTCACAATGTGTGCACAACATCTCATGTGCATAAACTCACCACCCAAGATAGAAGCACCCCACTCAGTAGTTATCCTATTCAAGTAGGTTATGGTCCCACTGTTAGAGGCTGCATTGTCAATTGTAAGGGTGAAAATTTTATCAATGCCCCAACTAAGCAACAATGACTCCACCACCTTTCCAATGGTTTCACCTTTATGATTAGGGACTTGACAAAAATTTAAAATCCTTTTGTGATATTGCCAATCATCATCAATGAAATGAGCAGTAAGACACATGTAAAGTTTGGATTGAAGTCCAAGTATCAGTGGTGAGAGAAATCCTTTGAGTATATTTTTCCAAAAATATTTTCAACCTATCCCTCTCTATTGAATAAAATCTTATGCAATCTCTTGCAACAGTAGTGCGAGTTGGGACAATGAACCTAGGCTGCAACACATTGCTATAGTTCCTAAACCCTTCATGCTCAACAAATTTAAATGGTAATTCATCCACAATAATCATCCTAGCGAGTGCTTCCCTACACATGCCCTCATTGTAGCTTACATCAATAAGACTATTACTATTAGCACCCTTCGCATCATCACTTTTTTTAGGCCTGAAGACTAGAGTCATTTGAGTCTTATCCTCCTTCTTATTCTTACCATAAGAATATTTTTTACACCAAGCTTCCAAATGACTAAACAACAATAGTAAAAACAATAGGGAGAGGGCCAGACAAAGACAAACTTGCAAAGCAAGATTAAGAGAATGGGGCACAGCAAGTCAGCAAGAGAAAATATTGTCGAGTAAGAAATACACCTGTAGGTTGAGACAAAGCAAAAACATTTAAAAATCAGCCAAAAGAAAAATAAGAAATCAACAAAGCAAAAGCTAAACATTGATCAACCACAGCAAGAGAGATAAATAGATAGAGTGAGTGAGAGAGAAAACGTTGAGAAACTTTACCTAACACTAGAAGAGAGAGCTACCACTGGAATGATAGAACCACCACCGAGGCGGTGATGATAGCTGATGGACAGCAGTGGCTCAGCAGAGGGAGAGAGTGTTAGAGTTCAAAAGGGAGTGAAGTGTGACTATGTGAGAAACTAAGAGGGGAGGGGAAGAGGGAGGCGACAAATTAGGTTTGTGTGAAGTGATTGTGAACTAATAGAATTTTATATCTGATAGGAGGAAACCAAGGAAGTTCTAGACGACTGGTTTTTAATTTTTTTATTTATTAATTATATAATATATTTAAATATATATTAATAGAACTAATAGCATTTTATATTATATATAATAGTGGGAACGTGCTCTACAGTTGGTTTAAAAAAATATTATTAAATATATAACATATATTAAAAGACTAATAGGATTTTATATTATATAGATGTAGTAGGAACCGAGGAAGTGCTCAACAACTATTTTTTTTTTAAAAAAAAATTTATTAAATATATAATATATTTTAAATATATATTAAAATATTGGTGGGTTGGGTCAAGTTTGGCAGGTTTGTAATTTTATGACCTAAACCCAACCCAACCCGCTATAAAAAAAAAAATTTGTAACCCAACCCAACCTACCAAGCCCTAAAAACTAACCCAACCCAGCGAGTTGGGTTGGGTTAGGTTGGGTTTGGAGGGTTGGTGGGTTTTCTGCATACCCCAAATGTTTAAAAATTTTCAGAATTTTAAATATTTCCAAAAGTTTTGACTTTCCATTAATGTTTTCCTTTAGAACTTTGACTACACACAAGAATTACAACCAGGAATGGAAAGCAAGTTGTAATGCTATAAACCATGGACGGTAAATTATATAAATATATAGTTGTATAAGTTTCTCATACTTTCCATCCATAACGTTACAATTAATATATTCAAAAAAAAAAAGTTTGAAAGCAAAAGTTTATAAAGAAAAGTATATATAATGAAATAAAACCAAAAGCTGGCAGTTGATGCTACTAAATAATCACGTTAAAAATAGGAAAACTTTCCTAACTAAAAACATTGACAGCAACTTTTCAAAATTTAATTTATATTTGAATTTCAAATTTAGCAAATAAATCGATTTGTCATAAAGGGAATTATTTCCTTAAATCACTTAAATGAGCATTAAAATAAAATATGATATTTTTGTAAAAATATCCAACAATTCCCCACTTATTTTTATAAAATTTGATAGGTCAAGAATGTATTGACCACTTAAATAGAGTACCTCAAAAGGAGTTTAAAAAGTTTTTTTTATGAGGTACTCTATTTAAAATAAAATTTGCAGTTACAACAACTTCACCACAAAAATATTTAGGAGCACCAAAACTAACAAGCATAGCATTGGTTAAATTTATGAGAGTCTTATTTTTACGTTTAGCTACTCCATTAGAAGATGGAGAATAAGGGGCAGTAGTCTCATGAACAACACCAAGAGATTGAATATAATTATTAAGACTAAGTGTATCATATTCTTTTCCTCTATCAGTTCTAAACCTTTTAACCTTTTTATCAAAAGTATTATCAACTTGTTTTAAGAAAATTGATAAGTTTTCAAAAGCATCACTTTTGTTTTTCATAAGATAGACATATGAATATTTTGAAAAATCATCTATAAAAGTTATAAAATACCAATTATCTCCACGTGTCAAACGTCCTTCAAATTCACAAATATCACTACGAATAAGTTTTAGTAATTCTGTATTTCTTTCAACAGATTTATGAGGCTTTCTAGTAATTTTAGTCATGCTACAAATTTCACATTTTCCAAGTTCATTTTCAAGTTTAGGAATTAAACGTAAACCACTCAAATTTTTCATATATTATTAATATGACATAATCTACCATGCCAAACATTCACACAAGAAACAATATAAGTAGAACTTGAATTTTCATTCATCTCAACATCAAGTTTAAACATGCCATCACATGCATAGCCCTTGCCAACAAACATGCCTTTTTTAGAGATTACATATTGATCAGCCTCAAAGACTTGTTTGAAACCAATCTTATTCAATAAAAAGCTAGAAACTAAATTCTTTCTAATATCGGGAACAAGAAAGACATCTTTGAGAGTGACTTCTCTCCTAGAAGTAAATTTGAGAAGGACCTCTCCAATACCCACAACCTCAATGGTACGAGAATCATCAAGCATAATTTTCTTTTTCTCATCTAGGATGGTGTAGGTCTTGAACCAAGTTTTATCATAGCAAACTTGTCTGGTTGCCTTAGAATCAATCCGCCACCCTCCTAAGCCTTTAAGAATATTAATCTCAGTAACCATAGCCACAAGAGGCTCTTCAATGACATTGGCATGAACCATAGGCCCATGTAACGACAATTTCTAGCCAAATGTCAAAGCTTACCACATGCAAAACATGCATAATTGCTATTATTAGTGTGGCTGCCATTATTTGGAGCATGCTTAGGATGGTATGCTTGGTTCGTTCTTTGATTAGAACGGGTCTTATGTTGAGGCTGATTTCCATTTGGCCTTCATTTGAAATTTCTTTTCTTAGACCTTTAATTGTCATTATTTTTTGCATGGACTTTTGGCATGTTTTCATTTGAAGAAATAAATTTTACCTTAAGACCATTTGCTCCATGGAGTTCCACAGCTTATCAATGATGGCTGAAACTTGCATTTGTTCATCTACCCAAATGCCTTCAGATAGGACATCTTGAGAAATCATTTGGAGTTCATAGGCTTGTTCCACCACGAACTTGCCTTCAACCATTTGAAACTTGAAAAATTGGCTACATGCATATTTCTTGGATCCAGCTTCCTCTATATCATATTTTTTGTTCAATGCCTTCTATATCTTTTTGGCTAATTTGTAAGCTTGATCATAATAATCATACAAATCATCAGAAAGACAATTAAGTAAATAATTTCTACAATAAAGATGATCCTTATCCCATTTCTTAACATCTTTTTCATGTTAAAAAAATTCTTCTTCAAAAGAGTAAGATAAAATAAACTCTTTTGTCTCCACCTCCTAAGTTAACACCACGGAAGCGAAATGGCTTATTAAGATCACCCGCTTCAGAGGAATTAGACATAACATTACCATTTTCCAATGATGATTTTGTGTTCTCCATTTGATTTGTCTCAAAATTTTTGGAAATAAAGGAGAGATATTACTTGAATTTTCCTTGGAAATTACACAATATGATTTTACCAGAAGAGATGGCGGAGATGAGGCGTGGGCCAAGTCACTATCTTGAGACAAATCGTGCCATCTGCAGTTTATCCAATGTAGTTAGACAAATAATTTATGCACGTTGTCCCTAAGATACAACAGTCAAGCCACTTTTGCTGATTATCCTTGCTAGCCTACACTGCTCATAGGATATAAGATCTTTATAGCACTTTCTTTTCCCAGAAAGTAGAATAAAGATAAAATATTTGTTTAAGAGTATAAACCAGTAGATGATAAGTGTTTAGAACAATAAAAAAATTGATTTTTGAAAGTCTATAGCTTGGTAATCCAAATAAGGTGATATGATATACTTTTATTTCTTTCTATATATATAATATAATAGCCGGACATGAACTTGTCTTTTGCCAAATACTATACGTTGAAATCAATTAAAAGGGTCGTAATGCTATTGCAATCAATAGCCCATAAGGTGGCTGAAATTGAATACCAAACGTTTAGAAAATTTCATAATTTAAAATATTTCCAAAGTTTTGACTTTCCATTAATGTTTTCCTTTAAAACTTTGACTATACACAAGAATTACAACCAGGAATAGAAAGCAAGTTGTAATGCTATAAACCATGAACGGTAAATTATATAAATATATAGTGTTAGGACATATGTGATTCACTTGTTATGAACATATGTCACTATTTTATGTAATTGGCTAATCCTTTGACAAAACGCACTTTACTTGTAATTGGGTAGATCTAGGTGTTTTTAATACTTCAAGAAACCGTGTTTCAAGATCAAGTGTTGAAGTCATCAAGTCTGTCCAAGAAACAAACTGAGAAGTGCAAGTTCATTAAAACTCGACAGCTAGCATGTGTCGAGGTTTAAGAAGCTGTTCAGCCCGTGTGCTCGACACCTACTTGACACCTCCTATCTGTCGAGGTTTAAGAAAGAAAAAGAATATTTTGATTTGTTTTCTTGGAATCCGTGAATGTGTCTTTGAGACTTCTTTTCTTCTAACTCTAGACATATAAAAGGATTATTTTAAGGGCCGTCAAAGAGTACACAAGTTGCACAAGCTTTGAGAAAAGTCTGTTCAAGCAAATTGTGACCGAAGACAAAGTTTTGCCCTAGTTCATCTCTTTTGAAGAAGTTGTTGTATATGTGCACCATAGGGTTTTGTGACCAAGCATCTTCTTGATCTTCATCGTGTGGATGAACTGAAGAACTTTGCAGCCAATAACCTTCTCTAGTTGGTGATTGAAGTCGCGTACTGGGATCCTCGCAATTAGTTAGTCACGTACTTGGGAGCCATGCATCAAAAGGAGAAATTGTCACTACAGAACAAGTCCAATTGGGTATTGGGGTAAGGGTTCAACTATAGGTTGGTATAAGGTACTGAGATTCCTTTACTTGTAACCACTTGTTGTGATAATAGTGAAGTTTTGGGAGTGGTGACCTTAAAATCACCCGGTGGGGTTTTTGCCGTGTAGGTTTTTCCCATTCGTAAACAAATCACCATGTTATTTATTTTCCATTGCATACTTAGTTTAATTGGTAATTTTTTTGTGCTACCACGCGTTTGCATGTTAATTTGATTAATTAATAAACTTGGGTAATTAATCAATTAATTTATCACAGAAGTCAATACATTTTTGGCCTATCATATAGTTGTATAAGTTTTTGATACTTTCCATCCATAACGTTACAATTAATATATTCAAAAAAAAAAAAACAAACAAAAACAAAACAAAAACAATAATGTTTGAAAGCAAAAGTTTATAAAGGAAAGTATATATAATGAAATAAAACCAAAAGCTGGCAATTGATGGTACTAAATAATCACGTTAAAGATAGGATAACTTTCCTAACTAAAAACATTGACAGCAACTTTTCAAATTTTAATTTATATTCGAATTTCAAATTTAGCAAATAAACCGATTTGTCATAAAGGGGATTATTTCCTTAAATCACTTAAATAAGCATTAAAATAAAATATGATATTTTTGTAAAAATATCCAATAGAAGGAAAAAGTAGAAGTTAAAAAGGTGAAAAGTGAAAAAAAAAAAAATTGTGAAAGATATGGGTGATTGCACCGGATCCTAATCCCTCACAATATATCATGTTTTATTTTTATTTTATGACTCATGCTTAGTTCAATCCACCATCTCATGACCCTTATATACTTTATTATGTTTTATTTAATGTAAATGCTTTGTACAAAAGCAAATAGAGAATTATTGGACTATTATTTAATGATGGACAAGATTGGAGAAGGTTTTCTCTAAACTAGTTTGAGAAACCTCTTACGATTCACTGCATCGAAATTTATAGGACTATTTACATGTACTTTTTAAACAAGTCATATAACTCATTAAAAAATTCATATGACTAAAAGTATATGTGAATAGTTTTTTTTAATCACCACCTAATGGGTTGGAAGATGTTTCCTCAAAACCAGTTTAGAGATAAATTTTTTCTGCAACAAATTTACTTCAATTGAACGATCTAATTTTCAATTAATAATAGGTCAAACTCAAACAACATTAGGATTTAGCCATAATTGATTGAGTTTGCCATTTTTAAGTTTTCTTCACAAAAATAGATGCGTTTTGACCTTAGTTGACTTTGTGGTTTTGAATTGGGATTTATTTCTCAATTCGATAGAGACGAATTAGCCTTTGACAAAGATTCAGTTAATTCAAAAATGCATTTTTAGGTATCTTAGTTTTTTACCAAAGAACTTCGAAAAATGAGTAATATTGCTACAGACACAAATTATTTTATAATATTTTTATAAACGGCTGATATGACAAATTCTTATTAGTTCTAATATGGACCCATCACTAACATCACATTTTTACTTACAATAACTATTTGAAAAATACTAAAGTCACATCAACAGTTTGTAAAAATGTTGTAAAATAATTTGTGTCTATAGCATTACTCTCGAAAAATTTAGGAAGGTCAAAATGGGGCGATGATAAGAGGCAATTGTCCCCTCTCAATCCCCCTAACTTTGTCTATAACTATGAATTCTAAATTATAATTAGTTCAAACTGATATAGTTTTTGTAATTCTAAAAGTAAAAAGATATATATATATATATATATATATATAAAATAACGTGGAAATAATGACTTTCTATAAACTTATGTGACAAAAACATAAGAAGTTAATCAAAAATAAAAAGATAAAAAAACTTTCCCATTTATATTATTGTATAGTTTTCCAATCTTAGCATTAAAGTTACTAGCATGAATACGTATATCAAAATATCACATGGGACCACTTGAAGGGGTGATAATAGTTGTGCCCACAAAATTTTTTTCTTCTTATTTAAGTTATTGTTAGCTGCAATCTATGATTCACAATTGTAGGAGAAGTGACAGCGTATTTATTAAATCTACAATTCGTAGTGAGTAGACTGTGGACAGATCAGACCATTTAATAGAGCTTCAATGAAGGGACTGTTTGGATATCGCTTATTTTGCTGAAAATTGAAAATTTATTGCTAAAAAATACTGTAACAAAATAATTTTTAAACTATGAATAGTGCTGTGAGACCCACGGCCAACTTGCTTATGCGCATTTTTTAAAATTTGGCTGAGTTGTGAGCAATGCCGTGAGACCTAGCCAAAAAACGCAAAACACCTAATAACGCAAAGATAGGATATATAATATTAAGAATATGTATTTTTGACAACACTGACTAAAACATTCATTGTGTGAGTTCTCCTAAGATATTTTTAGCACAAGCAGCCTCATTGTGATTAGGTCAACTGTACTTTTTGCTTAAATGTTTTAGATTAAATTGATATCCTTGTCCTAGTTTTCCTTATAACAGAATACCTTGCTAAATTGTGCTTCAAAATACATTATGGAATTTGAGTTCCAAATTTGATCCTAAATTCGAAAGCATTCCCTAG